>CM028131.1:115477500-116838333 GCA_016271365.2 Neoceratodus forsteri
GCCGCCACCCACCAGGCCTGCATTGGGCTACTTTTATTTTTATCCAGATGATCCAGACGAGTTACCACCTCCCTCTTGCCCCTTTGAGGACCATCCGACTGTCGATCACTTGACCAGACTATTCGACCGCCTCCATGCCAACGCATCATCAAGTCAAGTCAGAAACAATTTGCCGCCCACGTATACAGAGAGATCATTACCTCATGTCCAGTGGAGGACTCCTGAATTGAAGAAAGTAGTGTTGAGTGACTCCCATCTTGCGCACTCTTGATACTCCACCACATCACATGACTGCAACCGCCACCACTAATAGGAAGAGAGATGGTTACTGAGACTGGAGGTGCGATGCTACACTACTTTTTCCTCCGGCGGGGCAGTGGGTTGCAGCTGCAGGAGCATCCTACTCCTCCATCTTCAGTTTTGAACCCAATGCACAATATACAGCTTGGCGGCATATTATATTAGCCCTGAATTGCATTACACAGGGCCTTACTGTAGCTTCCGGGGGCTTCAGCCCTCATAGTCAGCGTATAGAAGTGGTGGCTGGCAAGGAGGCAGAACACAGCTTCCCAGTGGGGGCTTTCAGCCTCATAGTCGGCGCTATGGAAGCGGTGGCTGGCAAGGAGGAAGGGCACGTCAAAAGAAAGAAAGGAGATGGAGGAGGACAGCATACAGAGAAACAAAGGAGAGGTGGATAGCGAATGCATGAAACACGTGTAACCCCTGCAAATGGGGTTCCTAAAAGACTTCCAGGAGCTTGCTTGAATGCTCCAAGCCTGAATGGTGTTTGGCCTTTAAGCCATTTATCAGTGAGTGTTTTAGAACCTCTGGTACTGTCTCTTTAAGAGCTGTCTGCTTGCAGACATAATTAGTTTGTATGGGGACTGTGTGTTCTTTGATTGAGTACCACCAAGCTGCTGCCAATTCACTTCATTTTTGCAGTCACTAGAGTGCAAAGGGAACCTATCTGAAAGATGTAACTGTTTGCCAGAAATTATTTAGAGTAATAATGAAATTACAGTTTGTCTAACCTGCTTTCTTTGCAGTCAGAACTGTGTCTAGTTCCCATTCTAGTTTTGAACTGCTGAACTGGACCAATCAGTGTGGGGTAAGCTAGCTCTAAAATGGTGCCTTGGACGAATCAGAACTTGGACTCATAATCTGAGCCAGCCACAAGAGGATTGTATGGGCAGTGACTCTGGGAGATGTAGTTTAGACTTCAGTGCCTTTATGGACCAACAGCAGCAGTCTATTGTGAGTGACAGCCAATCCAGTCAAGAACTGGGAGGAACTCAAAGGAAGTGCCCGGTTTTGTCGGTTGGAGGTTCAGTTGAGCTTTGGCAGTGAAGAAGGAAGGAGCCCTGTGCTTTTCAGTGTGCAGTTTTAGTCAAAAACGTGTAAGGCCCAGAGTTCCGTCTGCAGCTTGTGTAACAGCTTGTTAGGACTGAACTGCCCTGTGAAAAGAATCAAAGGATCTCTGAAGAGTAGAAACCAGGCTCACCCTGTAGAAGACTGGAGGAATTGCTGAAAATCGTGACTGGTCTGTCAGGAACTGAATCTGCTGTGTGTTCTCCGGGTATTGTGCAGTAATTACGATCGGGATACAGATGCAGCCTGCCTGGTATAGTGCTTTTTATGGATGTGTGAAGAGGTTTGTGCACCTCAAGTGAGCCCTGCCGACATTGAAGGACCCTATCTTATTTGGAGGTCGAGTACTAATTCAGGTCTCCCTGTTGAATTGCCACATTAAATCCAAATGGAATTACTGTACTGTTGACTGTTTAATTCTCCTTTCTCTGTGTGAAAGGGCCCTACCAGCTGCCACTGGTTTGACTAGCCACTAGGGTTCGAGTACCAGGACATTAACTGATAGGGATAGGCCTGTGCACAGAGCCATAGGTAGATTATTAGAGTGATAAGCTAATTAACCTGATTTCCCTGTCCTTGTTATATCCCCTAAATAAATCAGAGCTGCTTGTTTCAGCAAAGTTATACTGCCTGAGGTATTTGTCATGTTAAAGTACTGTACTGTGATTGTTGCACTGTATCTCATTTCACAGGAGGTCCCAGTGCCGGAACCAGACCTGGGGGTAAGTGTATACTGTGAAGGTAATTCTGATATATTGTGTGGGCCACTAGTGGGAAGAAAGGGGTTGCAGTGTCCCAGAGGGCTGTGACCAAGTTAGTTTAACTATTGCAAACCCTGACCTCTGGGTGGAGGCACCGCCATTGGATCCAGGCCCCTCAACCTGTTAGTGGCAAATCAGGCAGGGGTAGTAGCCCCTGGGATAGCGCCATCTAGGGGTTACATCTTGGAGGTTCACCGCTGATTGTGTGTCTCTAGTGGCCATATTTACTTAACCACTGTTAAGAAAAATGGGTACCCGACAGAGGTGGCTGCACGCGCTGGTGGAGTGGTGTACTGGGAGGAGATCAATTCAAAATGCTATGCTTATCCTGGACATCCCCTGGTATCAACAGACACTGTGCAGGGAGTACTTTCCAAGGTGGAAGGTTTACAAAACCCTGTGGTGGTGGGTCGGCATGCTAATCTGCTCACCCACACTTTCCTGGCCCTAGTAGAGTTTAAGGATCCCATAGATAGCTCCAAAGTGCCACAGACCATTACCCCAGAGGGAGCCTCACTGCTTGGAGAGTGATAACTAAGGACAGTAAAGACCTGGGGAATCAGCCCCACCACTATCTGAAACTTTTGAGGAGAAATTTGCTGAATGGTTGCTGGGAGAGGGAAAACTGTGGAGGACTTGAAGAAACTATTCTTGCCACCTGGGGTGTTCCTCCCCAACACCCTCTCCTGCTCCAGTGCCCGTAATGGTGGCTGAACCAATGCAGACTCCTATTTCTGCACCTGCCATTAGTCACGACTCTTACCGAAGGTTGAGGATCTTCTCTCACCCTCCCACCCCCAAGGGGAGGATGACTGGGAGACCTGATAGACTATGTTGCCCCCAAGTGCTAGAATGGCAATGCCTGGAAGGCTAAAAGCGAAAGAGGGTTAGTGAGAGCCTCCGAGGTCCTGCCCTGGCTACCATCCGTGCTAAACGGGCCAGTAACCCTGAAGCGACTGCACAGGCTATCTTGAGGCCTTGGAGAATGTGTATGGGAGCCCAGATTCTGATGAGGACCTATGGTGGAGAGTAAGAAATGCACAACAGTACCAAGGGGAGTTGTTGTCTGTGTATGTCTCTCGGCTGGAAAAATTGTTGCAAGAATGCCTCAGAAAGGGTAGTTTGCCAGCGATTGAACTGGACCGAACCAGACTGACAGAATCCTTAAGTCTGCCCCTTCTCAGAACTGCTGTTGCTTCAGTTACGCCTGGCAAATCGACTGGAATCCCACCCTCCTATGATGAGTTAATGAGAGAAATTCGAGGAGTTGAGAAAAGGCACCTCGGGAGGTACCTGCACCAACAGCTGTGGCTACGACCGAGTGACTGAGGGTGACCCATCAAGTGAAGTTCAGGGCAGAGGTTGACAGTCAATGAGTGCTCTGACAAGGAAAAGATATGCCACAATGGGGCGAACTGTTGAGAGAGATCCGGGAATTCAAAACAGTCCTTTATGAAGGCCACGCCTACAAATACGGGCCCTGACCTATATCCGACTGCATCTGTGTGGGGTGGGGTACCACCCATGTATCTCCTGCTGATAACAGCTCCAAACTCAATTCCTTGACCATGGAAGTGGAGAAACTGACAGATGTCTCAAATGCTTATCACGCCGAGACAGAGATGGCACCCAGGTTTCCAGTTAGTAATACCCCGGCCCTGGCTCCCAGTGTGGCGGCCAGCTCAAACTCCAGAAAGTATGTTTTGCTATAATTGTGGGAAAGATGGGCACATGAAAAGGGAATGCCAGTCCCCAAAAGACACTGACAAAGTTGATATAGGCTACAAGGAGAGCTTCGAGAAGAAATCAGTGGTTAAGAGGTGCACGACATGATCCCAGTGAGGGCACCAAAATGCTAATTCACGCCTTTGTGGCAAGGTCAGTTGCCCAGGCCCCCACTACCGCCTCTCCAGACTGGTCCAGAATAGTGGGTCCTCCATGGAGACCACTGTAAAGGTGAATGGAGTGTCTACAAGAGCTGTATTAGACAGTGGCTCCCAAGTGACAATTATGTTCCAGGATTGGTATCAGAAGCATTTGTCAGACGTACCTTACAACCATTAGAAGGACTGCATGTATGGGGGTTAAGTGAGAAGGCCTACCCTATTCCGGTATATCCGAATTTGGCTGTCTTTCCCCACCTCCGTGGCTGGAGTGGCTTAACAAGTAGAGACCCTAGCCTTAGTGTGTCCCCCACTGGACTGTATGATGGTGTCCCTTTGTTGATTGGAACAAATGCTCATATGTTCGAAGGCTGGCACAGTTGTGTTATGAAAAACAGGGTAAAGACTAGTAGAGCTTTAAGAGTTCCGGCTTTAATTAAGAAGGCCTATGAGGCACAGAGAGATGCTGAAAACAGAACCAGAGGAACCGGTCTGGAATTGTATGGAAGAAGGATCCTGAGTCTCTGATCCTGGCGCCAAATGCCCAGTGTACCTTACAGGAGAGGTCCGTATCAGAAAGGATGTTAAGAATAAAATATTAATGTTGGATGCACCAGGCGATGGAAAATTGCCAGAGGGACTGCTGGTCAAGCTTAGTATTTTGCCCGCTAGAGCCCATGCTTATGCCAGAAGGGTAATGGTCCAAGTTCATAATGTGTCTGAAAGAGACATTCGAGTAAACAGAGGTTGCATCCTGGCTAATGTGCATTGTGCAGACACTGCAGTGCTACCCAGCAGCAAGAGTTCAAGGAAGAATGACAGAGTAACGCCTGACTTGTTTGATTTCGCGACTCCCGCTGCCAGCTGAATGGAAAGTGAGGATCAGTGAGAAGCTTGCCCAGAGAGACCAGGTGTTTTCTTTAAAGGAATGGGATGTAGGATGTGCAAGGAGCTGAGCACAATATCCGGCTGCATGACGAAGACCATTTCGTGAGAGGTCTCGACGCTGGCACCTGCTGACATAGATGATGTGAGACGGCATCTGCAAGAGATGTTAGCTGCTGGTGTAATACAAGAATCCAGAAGCCCTTATGCTTCCCCATTGTGGTAGTGAGGAAAAGAATGGAACAGTAAGGATGTGTGGATTATCGCACCTTAAACCGCGGACTATCCCTGATCAGTACACAATGCCCCGATTCAGGATGCTTTGACTGCCTAAACGGGAGCAAGTGGTTCTCTGTGCTGGATCTCCGCAGTGGGTACTACCAGATCCCGATGGCCCCAGAGGACCGTGAGAAGACGGCCTTTATCTCGTCCGCTTGGCTTTGGTGAATTCATGAGGATGCCTAAGGTATTTTCAGGTGCCCCAGCCACTTTTCAACGATTGATGGAGCGTGCAGTGGGGACATGAACTTACTAGAGTGCCTGGTATACCTAGATGATGTTATTGTGTTTGGCAGCTCACTGGAGGAACATGAGAGCAGATTATTTAAGGTATTGGACCGACTGGAGGACTTTGGCCTTAAACTGTCCATTGATAAGTGTCAATTTTCAAACATCAGTAAAGTATGTGGGACACATAGTATCCACTGAGGAATAGAGACCGACCCAAGTAAAGTTGAGGCCTTGACCACCTGGCCACAGCCCAAAATCTAAAAGAACTGCAAAGATTCCTGGGATTCTGTGGTTATTATCGGCGCTCATCAAGGACTATTCAAGAGTGATCCGCCTTTACTTAACCTTACTCAAGGGTATCCCCAACCCACAAAAATACCAAAAGTCAGCATCCTCAAGACTGAAAGAGTGTATTTTCATCCGAGTGAAGTATTTGGGGCCCGCTTGGACTCCTGATTGTGAGACTGCTTTCATGAGATCATATCAACTTACCCATGCTCCAGTGCTGGCCTATGCCGATCCAAGAAAACCTACGTCCTGCACACTGATGCTAGCTTGCAAGGGTTGGGGCTGTGTTGTACCAAGAGCACGAATGGCCTGAGACCAGTGGCCTTTGCCAGTAGAAGCCTGACCCCATCCGAAAAGAACTATCCTGTACATAAGTTAGAGTTCCTAGCTTTGAAGTGGGCTATTGTTGACCAATTCCATGAGTACTTGTATGGGGCTAAAATACTAGTAAAACTGACAATAATCCTTTGACCTATGTGCAGACCTCAGCTAAGTTGGATGCCACTGGCCATAGGTGGCTTTCTGCATTATCTACATATGACTATGCTCTTGAATACCGAGCAGGTCTGAACCACATAGATGCTGATGCTCTCTCCGAGGCCTGTTCCCCAGAATGATTGGGTCCGATTGGCAGAACCTGACATTCGGCACTCTGTCGAAGTTTGACAGGGAGGAACAAATGTCCACGGACGCAGTGGACTGCATGGTGGATTGCTTGGGACCCTCTGAGAATTGCATACCTGCTGCTTATTGCCACTTTTCTGCAATAGACATTGGTGCACTGCCTCAGCTGGACAATGACAGTATTCGGCGGGCTCAATCTCACGATCCCATGATCAAAGCAGCTTTAGAAGCCCTCTATGCAGGAAAAGATGTGTCCAAATTACGCCCACTGATTTGAGAACTGCACTGTTATACAAAGAAGGTCCTAAGTTGAAACTGATCAATAAACTGTTATACAGAGAAACAGTAGACAGAGGGGACAAGTAGACAAACAACAACTAGTGCTGCCCACTGCCTTCGAGACTCAGTAATGAGGTCCTTGCGCAACCACATGGGGCACCTTTGGTATAGACAGAACACTTGACTTGGTGAGATCCAGATTCTATTGGCCTAAGATGGGGGCTGATGTGGAGCAACACATTCGAACTTGTAGTCGCTACACAGAGGAAAGCTTTGCTCCAGAGGGCTGCCCTTGTTAACATCACCACCAGTGCACCCATGGAGCTGGTCTGTATTGATTTTCTGAGTTTGGAGTCAGATCAAAGAAATATCAGTAATGAGCTGGTGGTCACTGACCATTTCACGAGATATGCCCAAGCTTTCCCACCAAAGACCAGAAAGCATCCACTAGCCAAAATACTTGTAGAAAACTTTTTGTTCACTATGGGGCTCCACAAAGAATCCATTCTGATCAAGGGAGACTTTGAGAGTCGCCTGATCAAAGAGATGCTTCTCTGTGGGGAGTGCGAAACCAGAACCACTCCTCACCACTCCCAGGGGACCCACAGCCTGAACGTTTCAACCAGACTTTGCTAGATATGCTAGGCACCCTGCACCCAAAGGACAAGCCTAGATGGAGCCAACAAATTAGCACCCTGGTACATGCTTATAACTGCACCAAAAGTGATGCCACTGGATTCTCCCCTACCGCCTGATGTTTGGAAGAGAAGCTCGACTACCAGTAGATGTGTGTTTTGGGGTCTCCTGATGGGGTTCAAGCTGACAACTATTTACAGTATGTGCAAAAGTTAAAGGCCCAGCTAACTCATGCGTACTAACTGGCTCAAACCATGGCTGCCAAAAGAAATCTGGCCAACAAAGAAAGGTATGATAAAAAGGTGAAAGCACAGGAACTCCAGGAGGGAGATCGGGTATTGCTAAGAAATCTGGGACTGCATGGCAAGCACAAGATTGCTGACAGATGGCACCATCTCCCTCACATTGTAGTGGGCAAACTAGATGATCTGCCAGTGTACAAAGTAAGGCCTGAGAATAATTCAAAAGATGTAAAACAATGCATAGAAATCATTTACTGCCCATTGGACAAATCTTAATTGAGTCTGAGCCCCTAGAAGATGCCCCTCTGGACCAGTGACTAGAGCTGCTGCTAAGAAAAGATCAAGAAAGTCTGCACCTACAGAAGCAAAGTTAAAGTGTTCCCTCCACAAGTCCCAGTTGAGCATGACTGTCAGTCCATATCGGAAGAAAGTGAGAGTGACTTTGAATACTATCCTTCTTACGAACTGAGTCAATTGTTTCGGGCAATCCCTAGTCAATACTGAAGATGAAGCTGGGCCTTCTGGACTGTCTAAGCCCCAGCTTCATCCCTGGAGCCAATGCTCCCAGAAAGTGAAGTGCAAAGCATCAGATCAGATGAAATGGAATCATTGTGCATGGTTGAACTGTTTGAGCTTTCAGGAGGAAAATGATAGATTGGGGCAGACTGGTGATACACCCGAACAAGAAGAGTATTTTGAGTGCCCTGACAGTCCACTGCCAGTGTCCGAAAGCTCTCCATGCGAGCCAAATGTTGTGGACTCAGAAACTGTAACTCCTGGAGCTGAAAGTGCCCCAAGTTCTAGCCTCTCTACCCCGTGGAGACTCCCTGACAAGTGAGGACAATGCTGAAAATGAGGCTCAGAGTGCAGAGACTATAACAGTTCCCCTAGAAAGACTGGTCGAGCTGTAAAGCCTGTGGTGCACCTCAGTTATGATTCACTTGGGAGGCCTGTGGACTTGCTCTCAATGTTGTCCATAAAGGAGTATATGTGTCCCCGAGCTCATTGCCCAAACTGAGCATCAGTGCTAACTCCAAGTTACTTGTGTTGCCCTCTAGTATGGTGCCCTTGCCCCATCCAGCCCCAAGGTAACTGATAGGAAGGGCCCCTCTCTCAGGTTTCATGTACAAGAGGTAATAACTTGAGTTATGGTACAATGTGTATGTAATACTGTGTAAAGAGGACGACTGCAATGTTTCAGAAATGTGTTCTTGGTAAAATGATATATTGACTGATGATTACATGTGCGAGCCTAATGCAAATGTATATGGTTGCAGTTGAAACTTATGGGTACTTGCTTGACGCGACGCAGCTTTCCCAGGCCAGGAAGGTGTAACCCCCTGCAAATGGGGTTCCCAAAGACTTCCAGGAGCTTGCTTGAATGCTCCAAGCCTGAATGGTGTTTGGCCTTTAAGCCATTTATCAGTGAGTGTTTTAGAACCTCTGGTACTGTCTCTTTAAGAGCTGTCTGCTTGCAGACATAATTAGTTTGTATGGGGACTGTGTGTTTCTTTGATTGAGTACCACTCAAGCTGCTGCCAATTCACTTCATTTTGCAGTCACTAGGAGTGCAAAGGAACCTATCTGAAAGATGTAACTGTTTGCCAGAAATTATTTAGAGTAATAATGAAATTACAGTTTGTCTAACCTGCTTTCTTTGCAGTCAGAACTGTGTCTGCTAGTTCCCATTCTAGTTTTGAACTGCTGAACTGGACCAATCAGTGTGGGGTAAGCTAGCTCTAAAATGGTGCCTTGGACAAATCAGAACTTGACTCATAATCTGAGCCAGCCACAAGAGGATTGTATGGGCAGTGACTCTGGGAGATGTAGTTTAGACTTCAGTGCCTTTTGGACCAACAGCAGCAGTCTATTGTGAGTGACAGCCAATCCAGTCAAGAACTGGGAGGAACTCAAAGGAAGTGCCCGGTTTTGTCGGTTGGAGGTTCAGTTGAGCTTTGGCAGTGAAGAAGGAAGGAGCCCTGTGCTTTTTCAGTGTGCAGTTTAGTCAAAAACGTGTAAGGCCCAGAGTTCCGGTCTGCAGCTTGTGTAACAGCTTGTTAGGACTGAATCCGTCCTGTGAAAAGAATCAAAGGATCTCTGAAGAGTAGAAACCAGGCTCACCCTGTAGAAGACTGGAGGAATTGCTGAAAATCGACTCGGTCTGTCAGGAACTGAATCTGCTGTGTGTTCTCCCGTGCATTGTGCAGTAATTGCGTATCGGGATACAGATGCAGCCTGCCTGGTATAGTGCTTTCTTTTATATGGATGTGTGAAGAGGTTTGTGCACCTCAAGTGAGCCCTGCTGACATTGAAGGACCCTATCTTATTTGGAGGTCGTGAGTACTAATTCAGGTCGCCCTGTTGAATTGCCACATTAAATCCAAATGGAATTACTGTACTGCTGACTGTTTAATTCTCCTTTTCTGTGTGAAAGGGCCCTACCAGCTGCCACGGTTTGGACTAGCCACTAGGGCTTGGGTACCTAGGGACATTAACTGATAGGGATAGGCCTGTGCACAGAGCCATAGGTAGATTATTAGAGTGATAAGCTAATTAACCTGATTTCCCTGTCCTTGTTATATCCCTAAATAAATCAGAGCTGCTTGTTTCAGCAAAGTTATACTGCCTGAGGTATTTGTCTATGTTAAAGTACTGTACTGTGATTGTTGCACTGTATCTCATTTCACAGGAGGTCCCAGTGCCGGAACCAGACCTGGGGGTAAGTGTATACTGTGAAGGTAATTTGATATATTGTGTGGGCACTAGTGGGAAGAAAGGGGGTTGCAGTGTCCCAGAGGGCTGTGACCAAGTTAGTTTAACTATTGCAAACTCCTGACCTCTGGGTGGAGGCACCCGCCATTGGATCCAGGCCCTCAACCTGTTAGTGGCAAATCAGGCAGGGTAGTAGCCCTGGGATAGCGCCATCTAGGGGTTACACACGAAGTCAGCTGATTTCTGCCTGCTTTACTACTACATTTTGTATTATTACGGACTGCTGTTATGATACCAGATCTTTGTGTCGTGTTAAAGTACTGGTACTGTGATCGGATGGGACATTTTCTGTCCCCACAAACTGCAGACAAATAACATTATGCTTCACAATACTGCAAGACTACAACACCAGGCGGCTGCAACAATCGGGAACTGCCCGCCATCGCACCACCAGCTTGTCGTCTGCACTGTTGAGACCCAATGGAGAGGTGGATGGCTGATGCTGCAATTACGAGGTGCTCCCTGATTGCGCAGCCAAATCATTTCAAGTTGGTGGGCACGCTTGCAGAACTAGTGTCAGCAGGAGCGTACATCGCACTGATTACACAAGACCAAGCCTCGCGAATGCAGGGCGGAGTTAGCCACCATATTGCCGCACTCCTCCACAACCCACTTCTCTCCTAAGTTGCCGGATGATGTTTCTTGCACATGCACGCAAGCAAACATAAAAGGGTAGGGGAATTTCCTGATGTCCTGATCAGATTCCCCTGCTCACTAAAATTAATTTCAGTGGGTCTGCATCTCATCTAATCCCTCCCACCCCTTGGACAAGGCTGCAAAAGACAATATTGTCTAGCCCGCCTATCCTAGTCAACAGAAGCTATTGTAGATCATAGGAGCATCATGTGATGCCCTGTCCAATCAAAGCACTTCTTTTTTAGATTACTAGATACTCTTACTATCATAAGAGTATCTCATGGGATGTGCCGAATAACGGGTTTCTTATTAACACAACTCGTGACAAACAGTCCGGGATTGATTTACTGTATAGACAAAAGGTAACTGGACAAAATTAGGCCTGCTCTATAATACTTTTATGGGATTAGAGGGCCTCTTATGGATATAAGAGTGTTGCCTCATGCCCTAAGGCAGACCAGAATTGCTCACACTTTGTCTCGCAGTCCCTCTTGCCCTAAGAATGCCCGAGGTGACACTCTTAAATCCATATGAGGCCTGTCCTTATAAACTTAAAATAAATAAATTATGCAGTGTGTTAATTTTCTCTTAATTTTCTTTTAATTGCTCTTTTCTTTGTTTAACTGATTGCATAACTCTGTAACTCAGTGCAGTTCTGCTGCGCTGTCTGTGCCTCGGACCTCTTATAATCTATGTGCTGTGCCTGCATGTTTATCTTGATTGCTCTCCTTTCTCCTTTATAATTCAGTGCTTAGAGCCCTGAGGGGCACTCAATGAAATTAAATTCCACTACTGCTATTGATTTTGATGAGCCTGGTGCAGAAAGTGTTAAATGAATAAATAGCTGGTCTCATTGTCTGGATCCAGAGAGTGCAGCAGGCATGCAAGCTGCCAAAACAAGGTGTGACTTCTGCCTGCTACAGCGTGCAGGGATAATACTAAAGCTTTCTGTTGTAAATCTGTATGTGACCCACTCATCCCGGGGTCCGTTAACCTTAACAGTTATAAGTTGTATTATGACCGTCCATACCCCTGGGCTATGTTACTATCTCCCACATGTTGTTAAGCTGTACTTACTCTCAACTGTAAACAATGTCTGTATCCCTATGTTGTACTCTCCCGGTCGTTCCTGAAAATAGGCATATTACTTGTCTAGTGTACTTACCCGGTCAATAAAAGCTAAAATAAAAAATAAACAAGCAAGTAAAAAAAAAAATACTGGCGCTGGACAACACTTTCTTTCAACGATCCATTGCACCTGTGTGTGCATGCACTGGCTGGCAGTATAGCCTAGAGGTTAGAGTAATGAGTTAGGAATCAGTGTGGCATATCTAGCAGACCTGGGTTTGATTCCCACAACCTCCACTTGCATACTGTTTGACCCTGAGCAAGTCACTAAACCTTACCAGTGCTTCTGGGTCACCCCTGAAAACAGACAATATGCCTAGTGGGTCTTACCTGGTTACAAGGAATAACCAAAAAAAACTATGGAAACTCCACTGGTGGCTATTGTCCTCTGCCCATAGTATGAGGAATTGTTCTATGGTTTTCCTTGTACTTTGTAAGAGCAACACTGCCAAAGGTTCTTCATTTTTTTACCTTCTGTTTTTGCCCCATTTTCACCTCACTAGCTGCTGGGTCCTCCTTCCACCGACCCAAGCCCTCCAACCACCACTAGATGTCCCAGATGATCCAGCCCAACACCAGCCTTTGCTCAACAACCTTCTGGATACCCCAACTGTAACCCACAGCTTATCCACCATGGATAGGACCCCCCAGTCCCCCTCAAACTGGGAGGAACATACTTTACTTGACAATTGGGGTCCATGGGGTGGAGCCAGCGAGGCGTGGACAGAGTCACAGAGACCCTGCCGTGGCTTAGGCAGCAGAGTGGCTTCATCTGCCTGGAGCTGCTGAGGATTTTATTCCTTCTCCTCACCTCACCCCAGGACGTGGTCCTGAGAGGTGGCCTTTGCATGATGCCTACTGGGGCAGCTGGAAGGGGGTGAGCCCCGACCCACCTTTGGTGCTCCCCTGCTGGACTCCACTTGGGCACGTGACGCCCGTGTCAACTGCCAGACGAAAAGCGATAAAGCAACATAAGGCCACCCCAAAGGGACCACTTGTTCCTTCCTGCACGACAACCCTCCCCCGGTCACCAGGGGAAGTCATGCAGCAGAAGGAGGTGTCCTCCTGAGGTGGGAGGCATCCAGTGGACACCTGAACCCCCGCCTCGCTGGCCGGTACCATATGTTCCAGGCTCGTGCACGAACCCGGTTGTCTGGATGGCAAGAGGTTCTTCATTTACTGCATTCAGCAGATCACATTGTTATGTTAGGTTTTAAAGTCCCATTCAGTAACCAAAATGAGTCCACCTGCAGCCCTAGAGTGGTATAGGATACCTAGAGAGCATTCACGTCGAGCCCCATTAGGGTGCCAGCAAACCATATTTACCTCTGTGAGGAAGGCTAAAGCGGTGCTAAACACACCCAGTTCTTACCTTCTCTGCTCTTTTGATCTGCTAAGCCTACATTTTATGGGAACATAGGGCACTCACTTTGATATCCCTGCTGAGGTAGATACTAAACAAATACTTGCCCTCGAGGTCTTAGAAGCACTGAAAAGAAAACCTTCATACACCATCTGGCATTCTGTATGGCAGGTCAAGCACTTTTGTCTTGTCCACCAACTTCAGGTACAGTTTAGACAATATTCAGGATTCCTCAGTGGACATCATCAGACAGGACCCTTGAGTGGGAACCAACAACCAACCTAGTGCAGTCTTTTCTTGCAGGTCACGGTTTCAGACACCTTATGTATTTATTGTATGTATGTATGTGTGTGTGTGTGTGTGTGTGTGTGTGTGTATATATTTATTTTACTTTTGTATGTAGGTATGTATATATGTATTTATTTACTTATCTACGATGTATGTGTGTATGTATATATATATCAATTTGTTTACTTATGTATGTATGTTTGTATTTATTTATTTATTTAAAATTGTTAACTGAATGGCACACTGAGCTGAGGCTCATTTCCAGGTGTGACGGGAGGGGTGGGGGACTCTGGGAAACAAAATACACAGCCTAGGCACAGATTACTGATACAATAAAGTAGAATCAGTGAACACAAAATGAAAACAGGAGTAAGTGCAAAATAAGCAATCAACAAAATACAGTCTTTCAGCCACACTTACACTGGGGTAGGAGACAACAACAAGGGAGCAGTCAGGTGTGGGAGACAGCAGTGGGGGTGAGGAGTTTCAGCTGATGCCTGAGGGAGCTAGGGAGGTAGACCTTGCCAGAAAGAACAAATCAGGTGTCACCGCAAACTTGGGACCCAAATGCCAACCCCTGAACCTGAGGAGTTCCACTGGTCAGTCACAGCCAGAGCTGGCAGGGGCAATTCTCATGTCTCTTGCTTCTCTTCTACTCTGGATCTCAGTCTAAATCTCTGATGCAATGGGTTCCCATATTTGCACACCTTAGGGCATGGGAACTTGGACAGCTTGAAACTCATGCAGGAACACAAGCATAGGATGTACTGTTTAGCAACCAGTTGATAGAGCAGGACATCACAGAAGTGGTAAATGGTACTAACTGTTAGCAAAGCCAAGCTGCACACATTAACCTTTATCTTGCTGGAATGGGTTGCTCTAACATTAACAGGTCTAATTACAGTAAGTGCCCAACCTCCTTGCTTCCTGATTGGTGGTGGTGGTGGGGTAAACTTTAACTTAACATCTTAGGACATGATTTTCAAAAGGGCTGACGTGGGCGCAAATACATACTGTACCTGCATCTGTGTGTTTTGCAAAATGCATTCTGACAGGCCTGCTGCTGTTTTCAAAAGATGCATCCATTTGCACCAAAAAGTTACGATTTGAGGTAAAAATGTATGCAAATGCGAGTTGCATAATTGTTAGCCAAGACTGCATCCATTTTTGGGTGTGAAATTTGGATGCAGTGAGATCGCTCTAACAGATGGACACATTTTACTTTTCAAAATCACAGCAGGTGATTAGCTGGTGATTCTCTGGAAGGTCTGTTTGAAAATCCTGCCCTCTGTTTAAAATGTATAGTGTGCCCCAATGATTAATGAATTGACTTTGAGGTATTTCTCTGTTTCAGCATCAGTTGTTTCAGCTGAAGACATTAAATGAGAGTACTGATGAATGAGAACTAATTTCTTGACTTCTTCTCTTTAGGTACCATGGAGCTGCCATGTGAAAAGAAGATGGAAAATGGCGGAAGGTGCTGACAGCCACTGAAAGTAAAGCTGAAGGTCTTGGGACAACTGGACAAGAGCTAGAAGATCTGGGGTCACATGACCTGGAAGTTGAAGATCTGAGTTCAGACGAGAAGAAATTAAAGCACTGGAGTCCGTGGGACAGCAGTTTCAAACTGGAGTTTAGCTGATCCAGCACCTACAGATCTAAGTTCAGACATAATGAAAGGTTTATTGTCAGTGCAACAAGTACCACATGATCTGAGCTCAGATGACCTGGAAATTAAAGATTTAAGGTCAGAGAAACAGGAAATGAAAGGATTGGTCTTAGCTGAACAAGAGTTTCAAGACTGGAGATCAGATGACCAGAAAATTAAAGATTTAGCTTTAGATACCAGGAGGAGAAAGAGCAATGGCCAGACAATCAGGAAGCACAGAATCTAAGTTCAGATGAGGAGGACGTAAACATATGCTGCGCTGTGGAGTGGCGATATCAAGACTTAAACACTGCTGACCAGGAAATGAAGAGGCAGACTTCAGGCCAACAGGGAACTGAAGATCGAAGTTCAGATCTGTGGATTTTGAAGAACTAAAGACCGCAGAACAATGTGCTGAATATCAGAGGTCAGATGATCAGAGTTTGAAGATATGGAGTTGTCTGAATACGAAACCGTGATCTGAGGTCTGCCAGGCAGGAGATAGAGGATCTAAGATCTCAGGTGCAGCAGCTGATGCTGGAACTTGAGGAGATACGAGTGATGTCTCAGAGACATCAAGAGAGCTTTTGTGAGTTACAAGGTAAGACAGTTACGTGGTGGTGACCATGACTTGAGTGCAACCAAACACACCAATCCGCAGTTCACAGTGCTTTGTTTTACGCTGTTTATTTCATAAATTCTACAAGCAAATGCACCTGCATTTATGTGTGTGTGTGTGTGTGTGTGTGTGTGTGTGTGTGTGTGTGTGAACTTCTGCTAAGTACCTTGCTGGAGAAAAGCTCCATAATCTTCAAGACAACTGAGTTCATTCTTTGTAACATTAGTTTGTTTTTCTATACTCTAATCTTTCTCAGGTTTCTGTTTGTTTTATGATCTCTACCCATTTATTATTACCCATTTATCATGCGCTTTTAATATCTGCCTGTTGTTTCACTCTGGAGCAGGTGTGCTAGAGGATGAGCGACTGGCCAGTGCCCAGCAGGCCGAGACCTTCACCAAGGAGATCTTGAAACTTCAAGGTAATGAACTTCACTGTCAGTCTGTCTAACAGATAGGTGCAAGAGTCTCATGTAAGGTCAGGGGTGTTGCACTCCAGGAACAAAGCCATGCATTTCATAACAGAGTCCCCGGACCTTCATCGAGGTCTGGGAGATTCAATAACATTTTAGAGTACCACAAAAGGGCCAAGGTCAGGCTGGCCCAATGGCATGGAGGGCTGAATCATTGTGCCTTACTTCCTCCCACACCGGCAACCTGTGTTTGCTGCAGTGTGGGTTGCTGGGGGTCGGTCAGGGAAGGAGAGGATTGAGCATCTAGAGGACAGCTGTCCTCTCTCAGGGAGAGTGTTTTGTAGTCCCACTGAAGGACTGCCCCAGGTGGAGGCCTGAGGGTAGAATGGGTCAGGGATGCCAATGAAGGGAGGGTGCTGTGTGACTCCACAGTAGCGATGCCTCCTCATGTGTACGCTTGACGTGTCACACCCCAGCAATGAGGGAGGAAGGGAGAAAATTGGATGAAAAGCAACCTAGGAGGCAGGAGGACAACTGATCCCCCGCAGACTCTGTGCCAGTGGTGGTCAGGCACAACCACAGTCCTGTGGCAGAGGACAATAGTGAAGGTAAGCCCTGGAGGAGCCAGGTGACTTTGCTCACGGGGTCGGTTGGATGGGGCCACTGGGGAGAAACTGGCAGATAAACTAGAATATGGAAAAAAAAGGGCCACGGTTAGGAGCAATCCAGCCACATTCAGAAATATCTAACATACCCTAAATGCCATGCAGGGTCAGAGGGCAAAGGTCAGGAACAATCTAGCTCCTTTCAAAAATGTTGTTAAGTAGCCTAAATGCAATTCAAGGTCAGAGGGCCAAGGTCAGGAGCAAATCCAAGTTCTCCTGGTCCTTGGCACCAGTGAGGCTCAGCAACAGATAATTAGGAACATCAGGAACATAGGTTATACAGGCAAAAGAAAGTGATACCCATCTGTTTGTCTGCCATTTTCAACCATTCTAAAGTACTCAATTCCCTTGCTCTTCAAATAGTTATCTAGAGAAGCCAGCCTAGTGGCATAGAGGGCTGAGGTGCCTAGCACCTTACCTCTTACCACGCCGGTGACCCAGAATAAGGGACAAGCTTGAGTCACCAGGGGTTGGCTGGGTGGGAGGATTGAGTGTCCAGAGGAAAGCCTCCTCTCCCAGGGTGAGGAGGCTTGTCGGTGTGGCCCTTGGCTGCCCCTGGGTACAGGCCTGGAGGTAGCACTGGCAGCTTGAGCGGCACATAGGGAGGGTTGCGATGCTTAAGTGATGCCGTAGCTGGGGATGGAATACAGGGAGAAATGGAAAATTGGTTGGCATGGGCTTCATAAATTCCTGCCTGCCTACCTTTGTCCTCGCACTGCCGCCTCGTCTGTGACTCACAATATGGATGAGAGTCTCCAGGTGGGGGTGGGGAGAACAGCCTCCCTTTCTGGTCTTGCCATGGGGGGCAATTGGGATCTAGTGCTCAAAGATTGGAAGAGATAGGTGCTAGGCGAGAGGAGGTGGGGACAGGGCTGAGAGCCCACCCGCACCGACCAGACAGGAGAAAAAGCTTTATAAAAAAATAGTTCTCTAGAGTCTTCTGAATGGTTCCACAGATGGACTGTTGTCCATCGCTTTGGCGCGAGTGTTCCAGGTTGACACCACCCTCTGTGAAAACTAGACATTGCACTCCTCTGATTTAAAATGTTCTCCCATTAGCTGAAAGTTATGTACCCTGGAGAAGAAATTATGTTTTTAACTTCAGTGCAAGCTTCCACTGAGATTCTTATCCTTACCCTTTGTATACACTACAGTTGGTTTGCCTATCATTCTTCTCATCTCCAGATCATACAGTCCCTCCTTGCTCAGTCTTCCTCATATGGCTTATTTCCTTAGTCATTTGTTTATTTATTAGCTTTTGTTTACCAGGTAAGTGCATTAGGCATGAAAGCTTGCCTATTTTCATGAGCTTGACCCAGGAGAGTACAAGATACAGAGAACTCCAGCTCACCTCCTTGGCAAGAAGGAGCCTGACGCCTCCTGCCCTTTGCGACTCCAGCTGCAGGTAAATGGACTGGACCGCCCAGAATCAAGAAAGGCTGCCTTCTCTCTGCCTGAATTTTTTCAGCTTCCAAAACCGGCGCCTTCTGGGACCTTGCTCTCATTGGTTGCTTTGCAGACCAAGAGCTCCTTGATTGGCCTTTTCCTCCCGGTATTTTCAAGAAAACTGAACTTTAAAATTCGCTGTTTTCCGTAATTTGAGCAATATCTGAATGTTGTTTTTGCTGTAGCCAGTGTCCCTGTATAATTTTACTGCTCCTGTGGTTCTCACTAGTGGCATTATTTCTTTTTGCACAGATTAATTGGCTCTTAGAAATCACTGCCTCTTCTGAGCCCTGAAAGTCACTAGTTTTATATCTTTACTAGTATACGGTAAATGAGCTATCGTTGAACCAGAGTATACTGTGTGACAGGTTTTTCAGTCTAGTTTCTCACTAATTGCAGAGGAAATACGCGAGGAGACTGCTTTAGAAACAATTGCCTTATAGGTACCACTGTGTTAGCTTTACCCACCTTGACTTGCACTGTAATCCCTGCATTGTTTCTCCCCCTGCTGACCTTACTGATGGCCTGAACCTGCCCCTCATTTGGTCGCAATTCTCAGTGCACAGCTCTTTTGTGAAAATGCTAATTTACTAACCCTCCCAGCTCATAGAGGATTTTAATTTCCCTGTCTGTCCCTTCTCCACTCAGGCATCCATTTTAGCCCAACGGGCTAGCTGCATCCTGCGCTGCCTCCTCAAGTACTCCAGCCCGCCTCCTCAGTGAGAAGGAGCCTGACACCACCTGCCCTTGTGACCCAGCTGCAGGTAAACGGAGGGACTGGCCCAGAATCAAGAAAGGCTGCACCTTCTCTCTGCCTGAATTTTTAGTACCCCGCCGCCTCCGCCACCATGTCCACTGATTAAATCCACGCTAACCACGCCCCTCTCAACAATTCCTGTTCCCATTGGCTACTGCCTAGCTCTCTCCTAATCTTAAAGCTATAGTTTCTTTCTTACATGACCTTTTTCTGGTCCTTAGCCCAGTTCTTCTGACTGTTTTAAGTGACCCCGCCTCACTCCTTTCTGTCTCCCCAGCCCCCCTACCTTTTTTCCCACACCCCACTGCTTTCTCAGTTTTGGGATAGAGTTTCCACTATCTCTAACTCCTACTTCCTCCTTTCTTCTCCTCTCCTGCAAAATGAACCTGCTATTGCCTACTTTGCTGGCTGTCCTCTTATTATCTTCTCTGGTGCTGTCTGACTTCTGTGCAAATGTGCTGGCCCACAACCAAGAACGCCTTGCCTACCTATCTGTCACCCACACCCCTTTCCACACTCTTCCCAACTCCTCACATGGGATATGCCCTCCCAGGGACACCTCACACTCTTCTTCCTCTCCAACCTGGAACACCTCACTCTTCTTCCTCTCCAACCTGGACGCCGCCTTCTTGACCACTACCTGACGCCTCCTGGTCTCCATATCTACTTCTACTACTCCCTCCTCTCTTCTCACTGGTGATGTTGAGTGCAACCCAGTCCACCAAATTCCCACATCACCTCCTCCTCTCCTCAAGCATCTGGACAAGTGCACGGTCTTGAAATTGTAAACAGCAACATCTGTAGCCTTCCTCCAAGTTCCCGGAACTGGAGGCATAGATTGTACTACACAAGCCCCACATGGTGGGACTTACTGAAACCTGTCTGAAACTGCACCATTCTGACAACACTTACAAACTACCTGGTTACTCCCTGCTATGTCTTGATAGGCTGGGCAGAAAGAAAGTAAGTGGTATTGCTCTTCTTCAGAGAACCCTCACTACAAGATCATTCTCTGCTCCGGACCCCTCCTCACCAAGTGAATGGCTCCTCTCAGAAATTACCCTGGGATCTTGTGAGAAATTTTACATTGGCTGTTGTTAACCCACCCCTCCACTGGAGCGGTGGAACTAAACAGTTTCCTCCTGGGTCTGAGCCCTTATCCCCACAGGACTCTGTCCTCCTCCGGAATTCAATCTAAACTGGCTGAGCAACCACCAATTGACTATGCTTCCCAGCTTAAACAACATAACCTGGCCCAGACTATCACTCTTCCCACCAGACTCAACCATAGAACTGGTACTCAGTCCCTCTTGGACTAGATTCTCACAAACAGGGATGACCATGTACCTGCAAGGAATCATGGCTGACTCCATTAGTGACCATTCTCCGACCTATCTCCTATGGTCATCCAAACTCAAGCATTCTCCTCCCAAATTCATACTCGTTCCATAATTTCAGTAACTCCAACACCCCCAATCTCCTTGTGGAGACCTGGGCATTGGACTAGTCTATTCTCTACTCACTTACTGATGTGACCGCAGCAGTTACCCTTCTTACTCAGACCCTACTGACTATACAGGACCATTTCTTTCCTCTTATCACTAGGCGGGTCAGAGGTGGCTGCATTGCTGGGTCTCCAGAGATCTCCTAACCCTCATGAAGGACAGGGATCACGCTTGGTCCATGTACAAAGCATCCCTCCCTAGTCCTCTGGGAGGCCTACAGGCTGAGGGAGAAACCAATGTAAGCTCCTGGCCAAATCAATGAAAAACTCATTTCCATAACAAACTAAAGGCTAACCTTGGTGACCCCAAGAAATTTTGGGAATCAATTGGCTCCTTCTAAACCCCCCAGCAAGGCTGCCCTACATCTAAACTCCACGGATGGCCTGGTTTTGGATCCCATGGATGTGGCCAGGACATTAAATAGCCGTTCACCGATCTATCCATCTGCCTAAATAATCTCCCAGCGGCAAACCAACAGCTCGGGTACCCCATCTTAATCCACTGTCATCCGCTACCAGCTCTACCACCCACCGTCCAATCCCACCTTGCTACTTCAAAGCGCCTCTTGCATTGATACCACCAAGCTCCTCAAAAGCCTACCCAATCACGGCTCTGCTGGAGCTGATGGCCTATCACCAGTCTTCCTCAGGCTGATCTCACCAGATTTAGCCAAACCACTCACCTTGTTTTAACCTTGCCTCTCCACCTTCTTCATGCCCAACCCTGGAAGACAGCTAAGGTGATCCCCATCTTCAAAGCTGGTGACCTCAATCCTCTGATAACTACCGACCGACTCATCCTCCCCACCTTAGCAAATTGCTTGAGAAAGTGATCCACACTCAGCTTGCTGAACACATCAGTAAATACAACCTCCTGTGTAGCCAACAACATGGTTTCCATAAAAAATATTCCACTGCTACTGCCCCAGCACTCCTGACTGACCATATCCTCATGAACATGGATATTGTAATGCCACCAGTGCTGTTTCGTTGAAGCTCTCAAGGCCTTCGACATGGTCAACCATGCCCTCCCTCCTCTAAGCTAAGCTTCCTAGGCTGTTCTCAGGAGGTAACAGACTGGTACGGGAGCTACCTCACCAACCAATCCCAATTTGTGTGTATTGGTCAGGTCAGGCATGCTCCCCTACCCTGCCTGTCTCCACAGGTCCCCCAGGGCTCCATTCTGGGCCCGTTCTATTCTCCTTATTTATAAACTCCTTCCTTCAGATAGTCTCAGCTGCCACTCTCTCCTCTATGCTGATGATCTCGTGCTCTTCTACAGCAACAAGTCCACTGCCAACATTTCCCAGCTCTCCTCAAAACTACACTGCAGCCCACAACTGGTTCACAAAATTCTCCTCTTGGTAAATGTCAAAAAAACAAAATCCATGTTGTTCGGATCTAAGCCTTTCTTGCCAAATCAGGACTTATTGCCACCTAACATTCTCCCTGATGGACTAGCCCAGGAGGATGTCAACACTTTCAAATACTTAGGAGTCTTACTTGACCCCTCCCTCACCTTCTCCAAGCATGTCAATTCCCTAGTTTTGCAGGTTCCATCAAAACTGGGTGCAGCCTATAGATTCCGACATTCCTCACCTCGGGAGGCAGACTAGCCATTGTCCAGGAAAGTTACTCCCAATACTGGACTATTGCTCCACTATCTACACCAGGACATCTGTAACCACTATATTAGCTCTCCTCTGCCTACAACAATGCCTGTCATTTTGCCTACTGGCCCTTTTTCTACCCACCACCACGTCCTATACAGCTCCTTGGATGGCTCCCACTGCAAGGTCACTTTGACCTTGCCCTCTGCTGCCTAGTAGATACTGTTATCCATACTGGTCAGAATCCCCTGTGGCTCTCCTCAAGACCCAAACTCCCGCCGCTGCCTCCGCTCAAATAACACCCCCACTCTAGCAGTTCCAAGGGTATCCACAAATATGGGTAGAAGAGCATTGTCAGCTGCAGGCCCTACTCTGTGGAATAAACTGCCAGCTGTACTCCAGCGCCACCAACACACACTGAAGTTTCAAATCCCGCCTCAAAGTTGGCTCCTAGCAAATTCCCCTGTCACTGTTCCTGGTAGGTCACCTTGCCAGATTTGTCCACTCACCTGCTAAGTCACGCTTGCCTCCCTCCCTTGGTTTTCCTCCGCTTCCTCTTCATCCACTCACTACCAATGCATTTTTGCTTTGATTGCAGCCTATGTACTCATACTGTCTACTTGCCAAATGTACTTATGTAAAATTATTCATGTATATATAATAACTGACTTATGCATCCAATCTTGTGTTATTTGTAACCTGTATCACAGTTTCTACTGTCTTTTGTTTTTATGTTATCTGTGCTATTTCTAAGTGCATGGGTCATGCCTGAAAACGGTCCCTGGGATCAGTGCACCTACCCGGTTATCAAAGTCATAAATAAATAAAAAATAAATAAATTACAAACAGGTACAAGAAACATGCAATTCATATAGCAACATCAGGTATACCTGAGGAAGAAATAGTACAAAGACAGTAACAATTCAGTGAGGATGTATAACAAAAGACAAGTTGCCCTACACTGCACCCCTCTGTCCTGTGAATGTCAGTTTCATTATATGGGGACCAAGATTGCTTACAGTATTCCAAGTGGGCCCTAAAGCAGCCCTATAATGTGGCACAACAACCTCCTATATCTACTCACAGTTCTTCTTGATACCCTCAATATCTGAT
Organism: Neoceratodus forsteri; assembly: GCA_016271365.2. Taxonomy (NCBI): domain Eukaryota; kingdom Metazoa; phylum Chordata; order Ceratodontiformes; family Ceratodontidae; genus Neoceratodus; species Neoceratodus forsteri. The sequence goes on from CM028131.1 coordinate 115,500,938, forward strand.
TATACTTAGGTGTATAAATTAGGCAGGCTAACACTTAGCTAAGGGTGATGGCTGCTGCAAGAGGAAGGGCTTGTCTCTTGGTTACATGGACAAGGAATACCTTTATGCCCCAGGTGGGCTGCGTACGCGCATCAGGAGTGAATATGGATATTGGCCAGGTGAAGGGATAGGGGTATCAGGGTGGGTATGGGGTGGGTTAAATTAGTAAATAAAACAGTCTGATGCACATCAGCAGGGAAACAAGTGATGCTGTCACACGAACAGTCACTTCTTCATCCCAATACAAACAAAAAGCAGTGCAAAATAACTTGTTATGACAAAATAACCAGGTATTTTGCAAATAACACTAGCTGTAAACTCCTACAAACACATGGCCCTTCATGCCAAACAAGCACAGTCTCAGACTGTTACATAGATACATACATAGATACATAGACAGTGTCGGCAGATAAGGGCCTATGGCCCACCCAGTTATTTGTAGGAGTTCACAGCTGGTGTAATATGCACAATAAACAATTATATTTCTTTATAATTTTTTTCTGCCACTTTTGTTTGTGTTTGGATTTAAATTAGTGCTGTGTATGGGGCTCCCTATGTCATGTGTGCCAAAATGGATAACAGTGGTATGCTCCTCCCCCAGCTGCATCGCTTGGTCCTGGATAGCAATCCAGGAGGGGTTGGATCACAAAAGCAGCGGTGCTGGGCGGTGCACAGGAATAGGCACACAGCCCTGAAATGCATGTACAAGTACTGTGAAATGCCTATGCTCTCGGAAGGTGAGCAAAAGAATTCACGGTCCACTCAAAATTAAAGTTGTTGCTGGGTTTGATCTGTGTTAAATCCCAAAATAGACAGTGATGCAACAGGTTAACTTCACCTTACTAAAGCCCCAGCACTTCGAGTCAATGGACTCTTCATCAGGGGCGTGATCAGGGAGAATACATCGTCAGTTTAAATACAAGGCAATGCGCTGCTATTTAATTTTCAGTTCATAGTCAAGTCATAGAATATTCTTGTATGCCACATAAAGCCTGTAGTAACAAACTAATTATACTATTTACAAACGTGAAAATGAACACCGCACAAAAATATCTGAAAACCTTTCAAGGTAGAGTAGAAGATCACAGGCAGTTCATACAATCACAACAACTCCAGTAAATTTGTGTGTGCCCACTGCACCATTCCCCACATAACTGAAGAGCTGGGTGGGACAGGATATACTATGAAATATCCAAACCCACTTGCTCGGATTTCAGTATCCCAACACCACATACCCGACAAGGTTGCCCAGCATTGAGCTTTCCTCATGGCACAGTTTATTTCACGCTTCAGGGCAACCTCCCTTCCTTAATTTATATAACTAACTCCACCGTAGGCAAATTCCAGTGTTGGGCAACTGTGATTCAGGAATGTGGTATCAGGATTCTGAAACCCAGGCAAGTGGGTTTCAGTGAAACAGAAGTTTCTAGGGACATGGATATGTTGTTCATCCACACTCATTGGCAGTATCCTTGCCGCTTTAAATCTTGCCGGAAGGTCTTCAAGCTTGCTCCTCCCACCCACCCGGTGGTATAACTCGGCCCGCCCCATGACGCCGCGATCTTCCTTACCGCTTGAAGCTCAGGTTCCTCCTTAACGCCCTGCGCTTGTGACTGGTTCCTATTTCTCCGCTTTGGATTTAAAAATAAATTTTGCAAAAGACTTCAGTCTTCTATCCTCGTGGCTGCGATGGACAAATCGACCCCGGATTGAGATGCCCATGCGGGCAGAAGATGTCTCGGACGGATCCACACTCCGCGTGTCTACTGCTTAGAGCCTTGAGCACGCACCCGCAGGCTTGCGACCTGTGCTCATCTTTCTGCCCACGCGCCCCAAGACCGCGGTGCCCGATTGCAACTGGGTCGCCCCGAGAAGCGCTTCTCCTCCGTGAAGTCTAAGAGGCCCGGTTGGCGGTACCGCGGGCGCGCGTTGCCTGGCGGATCAGCTCGAGCGATGGTCGCCTCAAGAGGAGGCGCGCGGCCGTATTTTCCTCGGCCGCGCATTTATCCCGGCCTCTCTGGGTTCTTCCTACACGGCTTTTTAAGGAGCTTTGTCTGTCCCTCCACTAAAGGAGAAGGGCTCGCGCCTGCTGGACCTTATTCTCGGTCCAAAAGAGGGACAGGGTAAGTCCCTCCGCCGACGCTCTTGGGAGCGGGAGGTCCTCTCCCCGGCCGCCGACCGCCGGCTTCGTCGCATCGCCGCTTCGCCACTGGCCTCACGGTGTCCCTGCCAGGTCAGTTGACCGAGACTCCCACCGATGAAGTCTAGATTTTCTCGACCCATTGGACGGCTGTCGCCTTTAGCAGCCGAGATTCCCTCTCCGTTCCCCGGAGGAGTTGAGGATCCCGTGGGCTCGCCTGTGCCTCCGTTCTGGAGCCCTCGGATGGACCATCCGAGCCGAAGGGAGTGCCGGTTCCGCCGACACCTCCCGCACCGACCTCGGAAATTCTGGGACTCTCGGTTCGGTCTCGGACCTCTTCGGTCCAGCCGATCCCACTGGCATAGGCGGTCTCGGTCTCGGCATCACGTGTACGGCGTCGCCGCTGTCTCGCCCTCCTCCTCGGATGAGGGGAGGCTTCGGCGAAATTACGCCGATGGTACGAGGACCTTATGTTGCAACAGCTCTCCTGGCCGGGAATAAGCCGACCCGCCGCTTCCCCGCCATTAAGTGCTGTCACCGAACGGCCGGCACAACCTCGACTTATCCGAGGAGCCTATACCCAGGGCCGTTGTTCGCCAAACTAGCTGCTCCACTATTCCGTGGAACCTCCGCCTCCACAGCCACCAATTGGGGCTCCGACCCAAGGATTCTCGGTCGGCAAGGGTCTACCCCATCGCTGTCAGTATCCCCTCACTCCCGACCGACCTCGGCAGGTGAAGGTGGCTCAGGCCAGAGGCAGTTTTCGAGGACTCTTCCAGTCCGAAGATGATTCCTCCTTTTCTCCAAGCGACTGGACTTGGAGTCTTCAGGAGGTCAGTCAATGGACGATAGCCCGCCGTCCTTCCTAGGACTGCTTCGCTCATCTCGGAGTCTACCGGGATGGAGCTCGAACCTGCTTCCAAACGGGCCAGGTATCCTCACTGAGATTCTGGACCGAGGGGATTCTCGACGGAGGCCTTTCCGTGGCCGAGGCCATAGTGGGTCCGCACTGGAGCTTTGGCAGCGCCTGCTTCCTGCCCCGCGCCTCGCCAGGATGGCCAGGAAGTAGCGGTCCCTACCGTTCCTTGTCCATTTTTTCGAACACCCTCTGCTGAGGGTTGGTTAATCGACAGCGTTTTCGGCGCGCACGGCAACGCCAGGGATGTGGACAAACCTCCTGACAAGGAGTCCAAGAAATTGGACTATGTCGGGTGAAAAGTCTACGCTGCGTCCTCTCTCGCTCTTCGCTCAGGCCAGTTCGGCCGCCTCATGGCACATTTTTCTCATGCCCTGTTGGGCTCCCTGGATGAGGTCATCCTCATCTTCCCGCCGATCTGCAGACTACGGTTAAGCAGGTGCGGACCAGGGCAGGGCAGTGGCCAAACAGCAGCTCCAGACTGCTTTGGATATAGGGGACCTATGTGCCAGATCGGTGGCGGCGCAGTGGTTATGCGTCAGTGGCTTGGCTGAGGATATCCACCTTTACTCGGATACCCAGCAAGTTGGCGGATGTTCCTTTGGGGACTGACCTCTTCGGCCCTGGGGTGGAAGGTCACCTGCAGAGGATCGAGAAGTCCAATGCTACCTTGACTCGGTCTCTTCCGCCAGAAGGACAAAGGCAGAACCACAGCCTAAGCCCTTTCGTCTTCTGTGCCCCGCGCCCGGCCCAGCAACGCCAGGGGCCAGCAGGCTCGGCCTTGGCATCCCAAACCCAAGCCGCGCTTCCTCTAACAGGAGGCAGGGAGGAGGGCCCAGGAGGTCCTCGGCCGGTCCCTCCTCCAAGCCTGCCCAGTGACGGCTGAGGGGTGTCGCCCCATCCCCGCCACTCACTCCTGGGTCCCCGTGGGACGGCCCGCACTTGCTCCGCCTGGTCCGCTGTTACCACGGACAGGTGGGTCTTGAGGTGGGGAAGAGGCCTGCCTCTGGAATTCGAGCAGGCACCACCCTTCAGAGCCGCCGCCTCGGGGCTTCGGGATCCCCAGCTCACTGGGGGCTCGTCGAGCCGACATCGCCTCCTCCTCCAGAAGGAGGTGGTAAGAGAGGTGGTGGACCCTCCTTCAGACCCAGGGTTTGTGTCCAGGTACTTCCTGGTTCCGAATGACGGGGCTGGCGCCCATTCTCGACTCCACACGACCTAAACAAGTTCCTAAGGTCTTGAACCTTCAGGATGGTCACTCTGGCTCAGATAATACCATCCTTGGAACGCCGGGCGTGGTGGTTCTGCTCTCTGGACTGCAGGACGCTGCTTTTTCACGTCCCTATCCGTCCGCCTCACCAGAGATTCTTTCGCCGAGCGGAAGGATCCTCTTCGAGTTCCAAGCCATGCCCTTCGGCTTGTCTCCAGCTCCCAGGGTCTTCACCAAATGCATGGCAGTGGTGACAGCATTCCTGCGGGCGCCGAGGGGTCCGTGTACCTTACTGGACGACTGGCTGATAGCAGCTCCTCCAGGAAGGAGGCGGAGTGGTCCAGAGATCTGGCCCTCCAGGTCTGCTCTCAACTGGGCCTCCTTATCAACGAGGCCAAGTCGAACTCGAGCCAAGCAGGTGATTCTATTCATCGGGCGCAGCTCAACTCGAGCCAGAGCCGGCTCCGCGGACAGGGCCGAGGTTCTTTCCTCCTTGCCCGATCATTTCTGGTTGGGCACTGCGCCTCGCCCGGACTTCCTGCGCCTCCTGGGTCTCATGGCGGCCTGCACCAGCGTGGTCCGTGGTTGGCTGGAACATGCGCCCCTTCAGTGGGACTGGCCAGCCAGTGGTCACAACGCCGCGATCCTTGACCAGCTTGTGTCGGTGACATTAGGGATGTGGAACGCCTCCAGTGGTGGACCGCTCCAGATCATTTGCAGGGAGGGCATCCTCGCTCGGCCCGCCCAGCCGACGGTCTCTATCGACCGATGCCTCTCTGATGGGTTGGGGTGCCCATCTGGGGAACATCGGCTCATGGCCTCTGGTCCCCGCGGAGTCCCGATGCCACATCAACCTGTTGGAGCTCCAGCGGTCCGCCTAGCTCTCACCGCCTTTGCTCTGTCTCCTCCGGGTCAAGTGGTCCAGTCCAGACGGACAATACCACGACCATGTACTATCTAAACCGCCAGGGCGGGACGCTCCCATGCTTCTATGCAAGGAAGCTCTCCGCATTTGGTCACTCGTAGCAGCCTGGAGGCGGATCTCCTAGCCATTCACGTGGCAGGAGCCTCCAACACCCTGGCCGATGCCCTGAGCCGGATAGGGGCTGCATCCCACGAGTGGTCTCTCCTGCCGGAGGTAGTACAGCATCTGTTCTCCTTTGGGGCACACCTCAGGTGGACCTGTTTGCCTCATGGAGAGCGCGGCTGAGTCTGTTCCATGCCCGCCCCTCAGCAGGGCTCGCTGCAGGGGATGCCTTCTCGAGGCAATGGACCCCGGGCCTCTTTACGTCTTTCCCCATTTCCTTGATCCACAAGGTGCTTCTCAAGGCGAGGAGGGACAAGGCGCAGGTGATTCTGATAGCCCCAGACTGGCCTCGCCAGTTCTGGTACCCAGATCTCCTCAGTCTCAGCTCCAGGACTCGCGGCAGCTTCCAGCTCGCCGGACCTGCTCTCAGTCAATCAGGGAAGGTGTTCCATCCGGACCTTCAATCCCTGCCTGACGGCCTGGTTCCTGAGCGGCTAGAGTTCCAGGCCTTGGTCTTTCCGACGAGGTCCTCAATGTAGTTGAGGCGTCCCGTGAGGTCGACTCAGAAAATGTTATGCCTTCAAATGGAAAAGGTTTTCCATTTGGTGTCAGGGCAAGGGCTTGACCCTTCCTCCTGTTCCTTGGCAAGCATCTTGGACTATTTATGGTCCTTTCTAGTCAAGGGCTTAGGTCGACGACCCTAGGGTGCACCTGCAGCCATCTCTGCTTACCGGCGTGGCCGGAAGCAGCTCGGTGGCGAGGAGAAGGTGGTCTGGCGCTTTTCAAAGGCCTTGATCACATTTCCTCCAGTGCGGGAACCCCACCTCGTGATCTACTGCTGGTATTGGCAAGCTCATGGGCAGCCTATTCGAACCTATGCACAGGTGTGCTCTCTCTCACCTGTCGTGGAAGACCGCCTTCTTGGTGGCTATCCGTCAGCCAGAAGGATGGGAGAGCTCCAGGCGCTTTCCATCGAGTCTCCTTACCTGGTCTTCCACAGGGACAAGGTTGTCCTGCGCCCCACCCGAAATTCCTTCCGAAGGTGGTGTCGGAGTTTCACCTTAACCAGGTGTTGACTCTGCCGTGTTCTACCCCAATCACACTCGGAGGTCTTCATATGGCTCCATACTTCACCCTAGAAGGGCGCCGCTTATTATAAGGAGCGCACGGCTGAAATTGGGAGAGGTTCGCCAGCTGTTTGTCACCTACGCTGAAGCCGCATCTGGCAGACCTGCAGCCAAGCGGACGATAAGCAGGTGGGTAACCTCCTGCATAGATCTCTGCTATAAGTTGGCGGGCATGGAGCCTCCAGAGGGATAAGAGCTCATTCTACCCGCCATACTGCTGCAACGGTGGCTGCTTCCAGGACGCCCTTATCCAGGAAATCTGCAGGGCTGCTACCTGGAAGTCAGCAAACACCTTCATTACCCACTACCACATCGACCTTGAGTCACGCCGGGATGCTGGTTTTGGGGCCTCGTCCTCCAGTCTCTTTCCCAAGTAAGTATATGGGGTGTGCGCCTTGCCTCCCTCCTCCCGGAGAACTGCTAGAGTCTGCCAATGAGTGTGGATGAACAACATATCCATGTCCCTAGAAATAGTTACTCACCTGTAACAGGAGTTCTAGGAATGGTATATGTTGTCCATCCACACGACCCACCCGACCTCCCGGCCCGACGCACAACCTGAGCTTCCAGCGGCCAGATCTGGCGCCATGGGGCGGAGCCGAGTTATACCACCCGGTGGGTGGGAGGAGCAAGCTTGAAGACCTTCCGCAAGATTTAAGGCAAGGATACTGCCAATGAGGTGGATGAACAACATATACCATTCCTAGAACTCCTGTTACAGGTGAGTAACCTGTATATACTGTGAGGGGAAGACTGGGAGGAAAAGAGGATCCCACCAATTGCAGTTTATTTACATGTCAGTTGCACTATTTCTGCAGCTCTAGAAAGCATGGGGGCGTGGTGTCGAGGATCAACAAAGAGAACTGCCCGCCACAGACAGATAGAGTCACCTAGGAGTCAAGAGACAAATATTAGTGCCATATTGATGCAAACTGTTAAATTCTAATGCACACAGTCTGGTCATAAATGGATTCGAAGCGCAAAGACTAATGATATAAATCCAACAAAATGCTGTAAACTTACAGGGATGGTTTAAGGTCCCACTGGTCGCTTACGCCTAATGGTTAGAGACTTTTAAATTTGGAAATCCAGAAACTTTCCTGTCGTAGCAGTTTATTCAATCTGTTGCCTTCTTTTCTTCAATGCAGGGATGTGTTCAAGCCCTGCAAAATCTTTCAAATTCTGGGTATGAAGAGTGTTTTTCCTGGAAATGCTTACCCACAGGTGTCTTGTTTACAATTAATGATAGACCTTACATGTTCCTGGATATGGACCTTTAAAGGTCCTATGGTACGACCGATGTAAATCATACTACATGTACACCAGAGGGCATAAATAGCAAAGGGCATGTCCTGGGTAGCACTGTATCGATTTGTGTCCTGCAAGGGCATTGAAAACCACCTCACTTCAGCTCCAGTCCTGATCCAGCAATGTCCCTCCACTTTACCCACTGCTGTACTGTGGAACCCCACTAATGACTACCTTCCTGCCACTACACCCAGCCCACTCAGGAGGCAGTTTGTTACAGAAGTAAAGGTGCAGTGCTATGAAACTGGAGACCCGGGTTTGAGTCCCACAACTGCCACCTGTTCACTCTGTGACCCTGAGCAAGTCACATAACCTATGAACATATGAGCATACGAAACTGCCAGCAGGTGCAGGCTATATGGTCTATCAAGTCTGCTCGAGTGTGCAGCTAGCAATCCATTGCACTGCAGGTGCCCCCTCCCTCCCCTCCCCTCATGGTGACCCTCCCTCACTTTGTCCCATCCCTTTTAAAACTGCCCACAGACTTACAGGACACCACATCCTCAGGCAGCGATTCGAATAGACACTACCCTTTCCATGACAAAGTGCCTCCCATTTCCTCCTGAATCTTCCATCCTCCAGTCTCAGACCATGCCTCTCATATCCCTGCCTCCCTCAACTTAAAAATCTCCTCTGTACCAGTCTTGTTTATACCCTTCATGTATTTAAAGGTCTCAATCATATCTTCCTATCCTCCTCTCCTCGAGGGAGTACATGTTCATCTCCCTCGGCCTCCTCTCTCATAGGTTTTGTCTTCCAATCCTGGATCATCCTTGTTGCTCTACGCCAGACCCTCCAGTAATCTAACATCCTTCTTAAGTATGGGCACAAGTGCTGCATGCAGTAATCCAGGTGCAGTCTCACCAACAACATGTACAGAGGCAGGATCACCCCCCTCATGGGGTGATTCCTAGCAATACACCCAGCATCATGTTGGCTTTAGCTGTTGCTTTCCTGCACTGTGCCGAGTGGTTCATTTGCCCTGTTATTATCACCTCAAAATCTTTCTCCTCCTCTGTAGTGGATATCCGCACCCTCCTAGAGGCCAGGGCACAGGACCCAAGTCAGCATGTATTCACAGCAGGAAGTTCATGTCAGATAAATCTAATAGATTTCTTTGACTGGGTGACCAAAGTAGTAGACCAGGTAGGGGCTGTGGACATGATCTACCTAGACTTTAGCAAGGCATTTGACACAGTCCCACACAAAAGATTAATAAACAAGTTAACCAGCCTGGGAATTGGGTCCCAGGGTGGTAACCTAAGTTAAAAGATTGGCTGGACAACAGGACGCAGAGGATAATAGTAAACGGAGTCCAGTCCGAATAAAGAGGGGTTACTAGTGAGGTACTGCAGGGTTCAGTATTAGTCGGTCCTCTTTAATGTCTTCATAAGCAACATTGCAGAGGGATTGGAAGGAAATATATGCCTCTTTGCAGATGACACAAAGATCTGCAACAGGGTTGATACACAAGGGGTGGGGTGGAAAGGATGAGAAGGGCTTGACAAGGTTGTAGGAATGGTCAAAAGTATGGCAGCTTAGATTCAATGCAAAGAAAGTACAAGTAATGCACCTGGGAAACAAAACCCAGGGCAAGACTACACAATCGAAGTGCTAACAACAATAAAAATGGAAAGGGACCTGGGGATAGTCATATCAGATGACCTAAAGGTAGGCAGGCAATGTGAGAGGCAGTAAGGAGGGCTGGGGGAATACTGGATGCATAGGGAGAGGCATCACTAGTAGAAAACAGGAAATTACCATCCTCTGTACAGACAGTTGGAGAGACCCCATCTGGAGTACTGCATGTAGTTCTGGAGACCCCTATCTCCACAAGGACATATACAGGATGGAAGCAGTCCAGAGGAGGGCAACTAAATGGTGCAGGGTCTGCACCAGAAACCATACAAAGAGACTAAAGAAGCTTAATATGTATACCCGAGGAAAGGAGGGAGAGGGGGACATGATAGAAATTTTCAAGACACCTCAAAGCAATCAACAAAGTCCAAGAGGGTAGCATCTTTCATAAAATGAGATGTGCAACAACAAGGGGACAGTTTGAAGATAGAGGGTGGGACAGCTCAGGGGCAATGTGAGGAAGTATTTTTTCACAGAGACGGTGGTGGACACATGGTAATGCCTTCTTGAGGAGGTAGTGGGTCAAAAACAGTGAGGGAATTCAAGAATGCATGGGACAGACATAAGGCAATTACAGTGGGGGTAGGAGGAAGTAGGCTGTTGGTTAACTAGGATCTGCAGCTTATCCAATAGGTAGGAATGGGCAGACTTGGTGAGCCAAGCGGTCCTTATCTGTCATCAAAGTCTATGTTTCTATGTTTCTCCCAACTGATAACACCTCCTTGATTCCTTGCTCCCAAGTGCATGACCTTGCACTTCTTAGCATTGAACTCCAGCAGTCCATGTGTCTGACCTATACTCAAGTTTAGCCAGATCATCCTGCAGCCCATGCCACCCTACTGTGCCATCCACCACTGCACCGATCTTGGTGTCATCCGTAAAAAGACTAATCTTGTTTTTAATGCCATGCAAGATGTTAGCAATGAAAATGGCAAACAACACCAGGCAGTACCAAGCCCTGCTGTACCCTATACATTACAGCCTCTTGGAGATGAGCTCCCTCCCACTACTGCCTCTCTGTTGTCTTCCTTGCAGCCAGTTCATGATCTAGTTCACCATCTTTGTCCCTGCTCCCTGGTATTCCAACTTGCTAATCAGCCTGACCTGTCTGTAAGCTCTTTCTGTTCCGCAATATCTCTGTCCTGTTTGAATGGTGGCAACATTTTCTCCCTCCCTTCCTCTCCTGGATTGTAAACCGCATTTGGGACACAGTTTGTATGGTATGCATTCGCCACCTGCAAGGCAAAGCAAATCTATGACTTGTCATTTTAGGCTCTACTTCTAGGCCTTGGGTCAATTGCCCGGTGTTCAAGGTAATTTACTGGTTCATGGGCCCTCCATCCAAGGGCATCTCATGCACGCTGGGCACAGGGGTGCTACCTCCAGGAAATGAATCTCACTCACAGTCTCCTTGGTTTATCACATTTGGGGTCCAACTTATTTAAACCCTGGACTCAAGGGAGATTGGGGCATGTGGGGCACCAAACACTAACAGTTCACAATGCACACAACAGAGGTCCACTAAGATGTAAGTGTCAAGCTGCAGTATTTTATTTCATGACCCAACTTCAAGAGCATCTCTTCTACTCATGGATTCCACCAACCTGCATTGCTGCAGTAGATTGGGAAGCATGGTCCAGGGTAATCCCATGTCTAGACTTATTGTTGGTCTGCTCATTGGGAGCCATTTGCACTCAACATTTGGGTTTCTCAGCTGCCTATAGGAGATGATGGATTCGAGCATTTTTGAGTGTGTGAAACAAACCACATGACACACCTGGACTTTTAGTACTTGGTTCTTTCCTGGAGGGCATGTTCTGATCACGTTCATTTATAAAGTACTAAAGTTACTGGTTCAAGGATCGCAATTCATCGATTCATGTACAGTGCATTATGGTAATTCCAAATCTCATGAGTTATACTGCACTCAGTGACCTTAATGCTGTGGCCTGTCAGCCATGCCACCTGCTGTAGCTAATAGCAGTCCTTCCTTGATCTCTGCATTTCACATTAGGCACACAGTCCTGTACAATCTCTATCCCTTCGATGGCATTGCTGTGCCACGGGCTTTGCTGTCCCCTTCTGCACTGAACTCCTGGCTCATTTATAGGTGCATTTGCTTACAATTATGACATGCTTGGGTGGCACCTGCCTCTCAGGGTGAACTCTTTGCACAGAGGAGACCATCAGGAAGGTATTTCCTACCATGTCTGAGCATTAAGAAGTCTTGCTGGTCCTTGCCCACACCATACCTCATTCATGCTTGGTGTCCCCTGTGGCCTCCCACCCAGGATGGAATACGTCAGCCAGATTTAGGCTTTTGGGGATTCTTCCCAACACATTACAAGAGATGATATCTCATACCTCATAGCTGCTGTGTCTCAGCAGTACCTGTTTCACTTGCTACTGGTGTGCATGATTGTATCTGCAACCAGGCTCTGGGATCATGCTTTCTCCCAGGACGACCAAGATGCTCTACGGAGAAACCACCACAGGCCAAAAGTCATCAAAAGATATCCCTTTAGTGGATACCTTCCAGGGTTCTAGCACCTTTTGGTGGTCCCTGCACACCTTGATCTACATGGACAAACCACCAGTGTCTCACTGTGAGTATTTATTTAAAATTTTAGTTTACAGTTTTTGGCCAGGAAAGACACACTAAGCTGAGGCTTGTTTCCAGATGCGTCCTGGGAGCACAGGGAAGTTAAGTGACTTGCTCATGGTCACACACAGTATGCAAGTGGTGGCTGTGGGATTCAAACCCAGTTCTCCAGGTTTGCAGCTCAGTGCTCTTAACCATTCTGCTATGATTCAAATTAAGGTAAGCTGGGTAGGCAGTGTGGCATGAGACACAACTCACAAAGATAAAGGGATGACCAAAGTTAGGGAAGGCTGTGTAGGCTGTTTTGTACTGACACAACTTGAAATGATACAGGGTGATCCAAGAATGATTTGTAGGAGATTGCCAGTCAGTAGAAACAAAAAGAAGTGGTATTTTAGCCAGGACAGTGGCATGGAGTGCTGAGACACTGGGCACCTTACCTTCTGTCATGCCAGTGACCCGAGTTCAGGAACATGCTAGGGTTGCCAGAGGTCAGCGGTGTGGGAGAGGATTGAGTGCCGAGATGCAGAGAATGGGGGTGATGAAGGCCTGGTGGTAGTGCATCTCAGGTGGCAAGTGGGGGTTACAAGTGCATGATGCATGTGTGTTTCCACAGGCATGCATGCATGCACAATGGTGGGGGACAGGACCAGAAAATAGATAAGTGATGGCGGGGGCTTCATTTTTTGTTGTATTCTTTTGCCGCCTGGATCCCGGTAGCTCAGCCACTGCTCTCTTGGTCTCCCACTCATACCCCAGGATTTTCTCAGGTGATGATTGTGGAGGGGTTGTGAGATAACAGATGGACCAGGCACGAATTCAAGTTCAACATACAATTTCTGCGTGATGTTTTATTCAAATGCAGGTGATAACCTTCAGCAATGGCATATCCTTCTTCAGTACATCAGTTTGTAGCAACAGACTATGCAAGTCTTTCGTCTGCACTTAGACAGCACCACTAACTCACTGATCTCTACTCTAACTTTGCAGTTGAGCTTCAGCCTCCCAGCGGGGCCTTGTTTGCTTGGGTGGTGGGGCCCAAATAAAAAATAAAAAACAGGCTAAAGATAAGAACCTCAGTGCAGAAGCACTGAAACAAGGGTTACCCAAAGAGCATTGACAATAAGTCAAGTTTCAAAGAAACACAACATCACACATACTTCCATAATGCAAAGCATCATGGGATATATACAAATCACCATGAGATTTCAGACTTGTTCAGTTTACAGCAATTTACAAGCATTTTAAAATAGCACAACTAACTGAATTTTAATCATACAGTCCCCCAGCAACCCATCACCTTCATCAAAACACCCAGTGCCACGGCACCCTCAAGACCAACAAGTTCGATACACCATACACACAAGGCCATACACATCAAAGTATTCCATGACATTGTGCCACTGCATACCAAATCCAACAACGAGGAACACAGCCTGTTGTTTTACATCAGCTCGGAGGCCACCCAATAACCTCCTGTACGAGGACCTGAGAGGGAAATGAAAATTAAAGAGGACACTACAGCATAGTCAAGAAAGGGAAGGAGTGCCCATAGGTGGCCAACCTTATGGACTAGAAATTGTAAAGAATAGATTAGGCTTAGCTATAGAAGAACTGTTGCAACAGATTTAAGAAAAGGTCAGTCCTAAAGAGTGGCAGGAGCTCCCTGTCATAATAATCCTTCCAGGCTTGACCCTCAAGTAGGCTTGTACCAACAAAGCCTTACTCAGTTCTCGGTAGACCCCAACTACTGGTGTTCCTCCTGGCTTACCTCAGGGCAGGGCCGCAGGGTCTGGCCATTCCTGATGGTGGACTGTGCTTGGTCACCAGCCAAGTGCCGTGGGCAGGTGGAGCTGGACCAGAGAAGCAGGTGTCATCCATGGAACTGGCATTTTTGACTGTTTTCCCTCAGAGGCGTGGCATGCAGCGATGTAGGGTGCCAAAGCACTGACATCCAGCATGCCTCCCCAACAACTCAGCTCCAGCAGCTGCTCTCCTTGGCCTCCACAGAGGTCAGTCACATGCCGAACACTCACCCATCCCCAGGAGGTCAGTGCAAGGGATGCTCAATCCTCCTCCCCAGCTGGCCTCTGACTCCTCAGGTCCATTCCCAAACCTGGGGTGTTGGCATCGCAAGCGGAAGCCCTACAGTGACAAGGTAAGTCCCGGGGAAGCAGCCACAGTCGGGGAAGGCAGGGGGAATGAACAGCCGCCCAGCCAGTGGGGTGAAAGAAAAATCTCTAGATCTCTTAAGGATGCCTTTTCATCAGAGAAATGAGAGACCAAGTCTGAAACCTCATGTCTTTTTTCTACTATTTGGCACTCTCCTCCAGCTTGACCTTTGGTCCTACCACAGGTCATTTCAAATCCTTTTACTATTTGTCCCTGTATCAGTTTATTTATTTACAGTGGAGTCAGCCAGGATGCAATGTTCTTATCACAGTTTTGACAGCAGCATGCTGCAAAATATAGCAGGAGCACAAGTTAATGCAATGGAAATGACTCCAATTTGTCACGAGGAAAGTGTGGCACATTCATCGCAGAGTGTTGCATCCTGGCTGGTTCCACTGTACTTGTTGACTGGTAAATGCTCTTGACTAAAAGTCCTTTTCAGGCACTACCCAGGCCCCAAAATGGAACTGCAAATACATGCAAAACATAAAAACAACATTAGTTAAAAATATATAATGAAAACATTCTACATAAAACAAAATGTAATTAGATACATAGATACATAGATGTTGACAGCAGATAAAGGCCTACAGCCCCACCCATTCTGCCCATTTGTGCAAGTACTTTGCTTCTTCAAGCTTCTCTAGGGTGGTGTTTTCCTTCCCCAACTACCAGGATCCCCGATGCCTATCCCATGCATTTTAAATCTTTTATGTTCGGCTATACAAGACAAAGAAGAACGCTTAGGAGAATAACAGCACACTTTGGAGGTGTGACTCTCTTGTGCAATCCACTGCTCCATTGAGCAGGCGTGGCGATCCTGCACCAATGGATGAGGGTGCTGTGTATGACAGCGGTGGTGTTCAGTTCAAACCGCTGTTGCTGTCCTAGCGTTCTCGCGACCCCCAAAGCTTTGGTGCCGCGCTGGGAGCCCACCCAGCGTGGCAAATCTTATTTTAGCTGGCGGTACCCAATCCCGGTGGCTCCACGTTCCCCAAAACAGCTTTCCCTCCACGCTGGGAGCCCACCCCAGCGTGGCAAATGTCCCGCATCGTCTGAAGTAAAAAAAACGAATAAGAAAACGCTCCATCGCTGTCTCCCCACCCCTCCCACACAACCCGCACCCACCCACTGCGCACCCTGCCTCCCCACACCCCTCACCCCATACTTACCTCCGGAGCTCGGCGTGACGATCATCGGTGGACTGGGAACACGCCTGCACCTTCAAAGCGACCACGAACTGAGGAAATGCCGGTAAGCTGTATAATGGGCTAGATGGAGTTTTTCAACTTTGTTGCATATCTCAGGCATTTTTGGAATTTTGCACAAACTTTCAACATGGGGTTTTGGGACCCCTTCTCATGAGTGATGTCACTGTCATGGCGTTATTTGGGCTCAAGGGTGATTTCGCAGTCACTGTGCGAAATCACCTTTGGGCTGATTAATGAAACGACACTGCCAGCATTCATAAGATGGGCTCTCAAAAGCCTATTTTGAAAATTTGGTGGAAAAATTCTAAAAATGACCATTATTTACGAGGCGTCGCTATGCAGTTCCTATGCAGGCTTGTAAGTTCACGAATTTTCAATATTTTACTCCAGATTTTCAACATTGCCATTTACCACACCTCCTTATGAGTAGTACAGCTGTCATTTTTCACATCTCACCCAAACGTGTTTCCCCCATGAAATAACAATGGCGAGTCGGTGTGTGAAATCAATGTATGGGACACATTAAGAAAATCACAGTGATACAGTTCATTAGCAGAGGTCTTAAATGGCTATATTGAAAATTTGGTGAAAAAATTCTAAAAATGACTGTTTTATGAGCGTCGTTGCACAGTTCCCACGCACACTCGTAAATTTGCGAATTTTCAAGATTTTTACTCCAGATTTTCAACATTGCCATTTTACCACACCTCCTCATGAGCAGTACAGCTGTCATTTTTCACATCCTGCCCAAAACATGTTTCCACCCATGTAGCGCACAATGGCGCGAGTCGGTGTGCGAACTCAATGTATGGGACACATTAAGAAAATCACAGTGACACTGTTCATGAGGAGAGGTCTTAAATGACTGTTGAAAATCTGGTGAAAATTCTTAAAATGACTGTTTCAGTGTGCATTAGCAGGTCCTATGCACTTTCGTAAGTTTGCAATTTTCAATATTTTCACTCCAGAATTTCAATATTGCCATTTTACCACACCTCCTTATGAGCAGTGCAGCTGTCATTTTTCACATCTTGCCCAAAGCGTGTTTCCGTCCATGTAGCGCATAATGGCACAGTCGCCATGCGAACTCAATGTATGGGACATATTAAGAAAATCACAGTGACACTGTTCATGAGCAGAGGTCTTAAAATGGCTATGTTGAAAGTTGGTGAAAAAATTCCTAAAAATGACTGTTTCTGGGCGTTGCATTAGCAGTTCCCTGATGCTACGCGTAAATTCGTAATTTTCAATATTTGTACTCAATGACTTCCAATACCTAAACAGCACATAGAAGCAAGCAACATTTGGCATTGACAAATGCTTGTACTTCTTTGTCACTGATTTTTAAGCCATGTCCAAGTGCCAAATACCACTGCAAATACCTGCAAGCGAACGTTTGGCATTGACAAATGCTTGTTAATTATAATCACAGACGTAATTGAAGACAGTGAGCAGTTTCAAGAGAGGCTGGGATAGGCATTGGGGAAGGTAAGAATCATGGGTTGGGAGGATGGGAGGAGCGGGAGGGATGCAGGGAACAATAGCTCAAGCTGTGGACCCTGCAACATGAGCAGACTAGATAAACCAAATGGCCTTCTTCTGCTGGCTTCTTCGTATGTTTGTATGTTCGTATGACTTTAACAAATTGTACCTTCCAACAAGTATTTTCTCCTTTAATTCATGTTCATGTTATCGCTTGGTTTCATAATCCAGTCACGTTGCATTGCTTTGATGTATAGTGTATACTCATTGTCTAGCTATTCATCGTTATTGGTTTAATTGCTTGAAATATTGTTTATTGTTTAACCCTGTTTTTCTTCCCTGTGTATCCCCTTCCCCAGCTTGCTGTTGGAAATAACCCTTCTTGGACTCTGTTAACTCACCTGGTAAAATATTTACGAACAAGTACAATTAGAATGAGTTGAGGTGGAGCGTAAAATACAGTAGTACATATTATCGATACACAGTGGTGATTATGAAGAAGTATCCCTGTGGAATGCTGCACAGAAAGGCATTTATGCTGCAGTAACTCCATTGCTTTCAATGGGAGTTGAATCCAGTTTCTGTAGCTTAGCACACCATTAGGGTGCACTGCAGTAAGCACCGGCTTCGTCTTGGCTACCATATAAACATGGGGTCAAGCTGCTTTTGCATAACAGAGGTCATAACTCTGTTAGAAACATAGAATTTGTCAACAGAAAAGGACTGATAGGCCCATCCAATCTGCTCTATTTCTCCCTGCCTATTACTACACCTGGACCCCATTTGGTCAATGGTGCTCCCTCCTCCCCTCCTCTACTGTATACCCATGTGACTATCCCACACTTGCCTGAAGCTCCTCACTGTCCTCACCCCGCCACCTCTTCTGGCAGGCTGTTCCAGATGTCCACCAGCCTTTCTGTGAAGAAGTACTTTCACATCCTGTTTCCTCATGTCTCTTGAACTTCCCCACCCTCTAGCTTCACTGCAAGCCCTGTGTTCTGGTGCTCCTCCTCCTTTAAAAGACTCCCTCCTGCACCTTGTTCACCTCTGTGAGGTACTTATAGGTCTCAGTCATGTCCCATCTTGCTCTCCTCTCCTCTACTCCAGGGAGTACATGTTGAGATCCTGCAGCCTCTCCTTGTATGGTTTCTCATGCAAACCCCCACTATTTTGGTAGCCCTTCTCTGAGCGCTCCACCCTGTCAATGTCCTTCCGTGGTGCGGCCTCCAGAACTGGACACAGTACTGAGGTGAGGTCTCACTAATGATCGATAGTGTCAACACCACCTTCCTTCTCCTGCTAGAAATCTCCCTCCCTATGCACCCTAGCATCCCACTAGCCTTTCCTGATACCTTGTCACATTGCTCTGTCACCTTGAGATCATCAGATATGATTACCCCAGGTCCCTTCCTTGCTTGGTGACTGTATGTACCTCCTCCATCGTTGAAGTCATTCTGTTTGTAGGATTGTGTATTTGCACTTCAGGTTGTTTTTCCATATTTGAAGGGGCTCTAATGTAGTAACAGTAATTTATGATCAGAAGGGACTCTTGGTTCATCATGTCCACCCTCCCAATTCATAAGCAGCTATGAATTAGCATGCTGTGTAAACACGTAGTAACTTAAAGGGTGCCCTATCCCTCTACCAAACTGGATACTCTGGGTAGTAAGAATGGGTAGGGAACCCCTTTAAACTAGTCACATCTGCATGGCATGCTTATTCATCTCTGCTTATGGGAGGGCATGATGGACTAAGAGTCCTTCTGACGTTAAATTGCTATAATGCACTTTGAGCCTATTCTTCCATTGTTTCTCGAAGTTGTTCTCAATGTTAGAATGCAGAGAAAAAGCTTCACAAGTGCTTCTGTGCTGATTAGCTTTAAAGTTTTCTCACTTGAATGTTAATCAGTAGCATCCACAAGCAGGAGCAGCTAATACCAGCTTAAAGTGAAACTGAAAACAGACAAACGATATCTCATCTAGATGAAAATACTGATACCGTGATCCCATCAGTTGCAGTACATTTGGCCAAGCGCAGTTACGGCACCACAACAAGAAGGCGACAGTGAGCCGCCCGGTGGTGCGAGGTTGAGGTGCTGGATGCCACCTCACGCCACGCCGGCGACCGGTTCGGGAACAAGCTCGGGCCGCCGGGGTCGGGCAGGAAGGAAGAGATTGGAGTGTCCTCAGGACTGCTCTCTTCCCGGGTGCACCTATGGGACGCGCCGCACAGGAGGGACCTCTGGTGGAGTACCGGGGATCGCTGAGTTGTTCCCGCATGCATTGCATGGGAGGTGCTGCGGAGGGTGTCAGCTTTGTTCCCAGGATGCCACTGCACGACCGAGCACCAAGGGGAAACAGAAAACAGAAAATCCCTCCGGAGGATAGGCAAAGCACTACCGCCAGCTCCACATCCCTCCGCTGCACTCCACACTTCCCAGGCCCACACACTCGATGCAGGCACACTATACTATAAGATAGAGTGCCCTGGTGGATAGGGGCAGCCCTTCCTGTGGGGGCTTAGATCCGGGGTGTTGCCTTTATCGAGGTGGGGGAGCAGGTGTGATGTCACAGCAGAAAGGTAGAGAGTCAGATGGGTAGCTGCTGGAGAGAGTTCCTCTGTCAGGGTGCAGAAAATAAAGTATACAAAAACAAGGGTGACAGTGAAAGGGACAATCCTGGTTTTAGATTGCCCTCACTCATGTCGCCTTTGTGCCCACACATTTCTGCCTCCTTCAGGGCATGCTCATTCAGGAGGAGGTTATATTTAGTTTTGGGGGTGTGAGGTGAAGCATCCCACATTGGGGGTGTGGGGTGAGGCAGCCCATAAAAGCTGACTGTTTCCGGGAGGGCAGTTTGACGCTGTAACTCTCAGGAGACATAATGACTGGCGCTGTAGGTACTGGCAACATGTTTGTCATTGCAGCATCGGTGAACTCTGATATTTCATTAGATGGAATACTGACTGATGAGCTTTATTTGAGGAATTCAGTAAGCCTTTATTTGAAAAGATGCTCATGCTGTATTATATACAGCAAAACCTGGTTCTCACACCTCATAGGGTACAGTGCCATCAGAGAGCACTCGAGCTTCTCTGATATGCTTTATGGTGTCACTTTACCTACTCAGTGTCAGCACCAGCTTGTCCTACACACATGGGGCGCATTATTCACTATATTCACGGCCTCTCAAAATGTGGAATAACATCCCAGACTCCAAAGGTGCTAAAACTCTCCTTGTGGTTTTAAAAGTAACTTAGAAATATATATATGACGCTGTACATAAAAAATGTAACTGCTGAGTTCAATCTGTTTCTATGAATTTGGAACCTGTGAGATTTTATTGCCAGCTACCACTTGTCCACAAGCAAGGATATACTTGGAAAGGGTTAATATTTGTCTCACTGTATCTTTCTTGGGTTGGGTATACAGTTAAATATTATCATAAATGAATGAAAAAAGACTATATGTACTTTAACTCTTGGCTCCTTGATTTTTAGCCCAGTTGAGGTCTGTCCAGGAGGAGCTTGACAGCCTGGAAGAAGAAAGGAAAGTGAACTGATGGAGGCCCAGGAAGAACTGCGATGTGCGCCAGGAGGAAATCTTAGTACTGCGGCAGTCAGCAGAAGATGCTGCAGCGACGGAGAATGACATCGCAACCCTGCAAGAGGAGCTGTGCCGCATGCGGCAGAATCCAGAACAACTGCAGCGTACTCAATGGAGAGTGGCTGAGCTGAGATCACCACTCTGCGCTGAGATCCAGATGAAGGGTCTTGGGGACATGACAAGGACAGAGATGAAGTGGCACTGTTGGAAGGCACGGAGTCAGAGGGATGTCTCTGGTCACAAGTAGACAGTAGGCCCACTAGTTGTGCCATTCAGTTTCTGCCCTGAAGACCCGGATGGCAGAGTTAATTTTCTTTTTTTTGGGGTGGAGTTGGTCTCCTAATAGGACTCCTTTATAGTGAGTAATAAGACATAGAAGGGTGCTTAATAACTGACCAATAACCAGCCACATTCTTTGGGTGAGCTGCTTTTAAATGCACACCAGAAGTGTGATAATTAAAGAGCCACTGTCAGCCCCTTTTCACCACATTAGTACTAGTTGAAACCCCATATTTTTGATTGCTTACCGCTCTAAAATGTATTGGCATTGCTGGTTGTTTTATTTGCTTCCTGTCTTAGTGAAACTGAAATGCATGCAAACTATGTACTTATACCCAACCTTGTTTTGTTTCAAATCTTGATCTACTATATTGCATACTTCCTGAACATTAGGAACACGCCCAAACAGTGCAGCCACTCACGATGCAATTGTCCTCTCTCCTCAAATTGAGACAGTGTCTAGATTGTGTTGGGGTGTTCCCAAGTCCAGGAAAGATGCACTGGGAGTTGATTAAGGAATGTAAACAAACACACTTTGATGGTAACACCAGTATAGTGGACAGTCTATTTTTCACTTTTAAAAAGAAAAAGTTATCAGAATCAAGCTACCATTTTAAATTAGAGACACTTTGAGGCCAAACGGGGTTGACAGTGATAACATTCAGTTAGCTGGAGTATACAAATGTTGGTTTATTATTTATTTCTTTGAAAACTGATGACTGGGAAAGGCACACTGAGCTATGGCTCATTTTCAGGTGCTACCTGGGAAAGGGAGGGCGAGCACAATCCCAAAAAGAAATACAAACAAGGCTAACACGGAAATTACAAGAACAAATAGCACAAGGTGCATAAGCAGAAGTGCAGTACAGACAGTAATGCCAAAACGCTGCAACTGGGTGCCAGATAAATAGCACACACAAAATCAGAAGCAATAGTGCAAATCAGGTAAATTCAAAAAGTGCAGGGAACCCGAATAATGGGATGCTAAAACCAGTGCTGAGAGGTGGTGTTGGGAGAGGTAAGGAAGGGCTCAGGAAGAGGGCTGGCAGGAACAAGGGGAGGAGGGACAAGTTTTAGTGGCATCTGAGGGAGGGAGGGAGGAGAGAGACAGATGGAGAAGGGAAGCTGGTTCCAGCGGGAGATGAGATGGTGTGAGAAAACAGATTTTCAAGCTGAGGAGTGAGTGGGGAGGGAGAAAGTGCAAGTCCCTGGAGCACAAGATGTAGGAGGAGAAAGGGATGAGGAAGAGGAGATGGTATAAGTAGGAGGGAAGGACCCAAACCAATATTTGAGGTGAGGGAGCACAGTGGAACTGGCAATGTGTGGGAAGCAGGAGGATGGATAGGGAGAAGTAAATGGTGGGTGCAAGAGGGTGAATTTGTAGCAAAGTGGCAGAAGGTACTACAAAGGATGTCCAGTCTGGCCAGGGAAGTGGGCGGGAGGTACCATAGACAACATCCACATAGTCAAAAACCAAGAGAACCATTTTGGTGACTAACTCCTGGCAGACCAGTGAGGAGAGGCATTCCTTGTTGCTATACTGGGCACCGAGTTTAGGTGGAAGTTTAGCATGGATGTCATTGATATGGGCCAAGAAGTTAAGCCTGCTATCTAACCACACACCAAGGTACTTGAAAGTTAGCACACCTTGGGCGGGAGCCATCTAGCATGGAGAAAATAGGGAGAATGAGCCGGGCCAATTTTTTACCGGTACTAAAGGACACAGATACAGGTATTTTTGTGTTGACCCATAGCTGGTTGGCCTGGAACCAGTAAAGAACACTGGGAAAGTTAATCTGGAGTGAGACTTACATAGAGGCAGTTGAGTGACCTGAGGTGTAGAGGGACTGTGCCATCTGCATGTGAATATGCTAGTTGCAGAGCAGAGGAAGGTCATTGAGGAAGATGAGAATAGGATTGGACCCAGGATGGAGCCCTGTTGGACTCCAGTCTGGATAGGGAGTGGTGGGAAAGGGTGCTTCCTACCTGTACCCACTGTTGACGGCCTGTGAGATAAGATCAGCACAAGTCAACAGCAGAGGCTGAGAGGCCAGCAGTGCTCAGCTTATCCAGAAGGAGAGAGTGGGATACGGAATCAAAGGGTTTCACCAGATCACTGAAAATGGCTGCAGTAGACGCAGTCCCTGATCCATCCCTGAGAGGATGGAATCAGTGACCCTAAGTAGGGAGGCGCATCGGAGTGATCCTTCCTAAAACCAGACTGGAAGGGGGAGAAGAAGCTGGAGGAGGAGGAAGTCAGCAACCATGAATAAACCAATTTCTCTTGCAACTTTGTAAGAGAAAAAGAGAGAGGGAGATAGGGTAGAAGCTGCCAACAGTGGAGGGATTGTTCCTTTGTTGTGGGGAGAACCTTGGCAAACTTCCAAGACTCAGGAACAGTGAAGGGTGAATGAGAGATTTAGGAGGTGAGTAAGGGGAGGCAATGTCTGAGCTGAAAGATGGAGTAGTTTGGGGTCCAAGCCATCTGGGCAAGATTTGGAAGGTTGAGTGAGGAAAGTGGGAGAAGAGTTTCCTAAGAAGTGACAGGTGGAAAGTCAAAGCCTAAGAGAGAGTGAGGTAGGGAGAGGGAGGAGAGGGGGTGAGTGGGGGAACCAGGAGGTGAGTGGAGGAGAGCACCAAAGGTGAAAAACTCATTCAGATACTGGTGAGCCATTTACCAAGGAGACCAAAGGAGCATACTGGGCTGGGGGTCAAAAGAGAGTGAATCACCTTCCAGAATTTGGCAGGGAAGTGTGTGGTATTCTGGAGGTTGGCCTTGTAGTGGAGAGACTTGAGCATACAAATGGCCTTGGTGCAAGGGTTTCTAAGCACCCTGTGGGACAGGAGGTCCTGTAGGGAGCGGGATAATTTGTACTGGCCCAGACATGATTTTGAGTCTTGCACAAGTCAGTGAGATCACAGGTGATCCAAGGGTGGGGAGATGATTTTACCCTGGATTTCCTGATGGGGCATTCTTATCCCAGACAGAAGCGAATAATGAGTGAAAGAGGATAGTGCCATAGCAATGTCAGGGTGGTGATCATGGGTGACCAGTCGGTATCAGCCCGTCACCAGTAGAGCCTCAATATTTAGTGCCCAGAGAGCCGTGACCAGATGTACTTTGGGGGAGGAGGGAGGGAGACAAACTTTTCTAATACAGAATGTCATATAATGGTCACTGGATGGCATCCAGCAGTATACCTGCTGCAACCATGCAGTGGGGTGAGAGAGAGACCCAATTCAGGAGGGTGTGGTTAAATGAGTGATGATTGAGTTGGATAGGTTCTGTAATGAGTTACTAAAGGTTAAGGGACTCTGTCCTAGGAGTAGTCCACCTAGAGGCTGAGGAAAACCAATTAATGTTGCAGTCAACCAACAGGATGAGCTCATCAACAGAGGAGTGTGAGGAGAAAGTTGAGAGTGAGTCCACCAGAGAAGAAAGGAAGATTCTCGGTGAGCATAGAAAACACCAACAAAAATAGGTAGTGAAGAGGAAAGGAAAGTTTGTATAGTAGGAACTCATGGGAGGAGGGTGCAGCCTCCTGAGAATGATGGAGCAGGAAAGATTCAGGTGACATAAAGGCAGTGCCACCCCAATTTACCCTGTCCTGCCTGAAGAGGTGATAATCTGAATGGCTAAGATGGATCAGGAATTCTGAAGAAAGCCAGGATTCCATGACACAGAGGAGGTCTGGGGAGTGCTTAAAGACCATACAGTGAGAACATCCAGCTTAGGGAGGAGGCTCCAGCATTCAGGTGGAAAAATACTAAGGCCTTTAGGGATGGAGGCGGAGGAGGGCAGGGAACCAGGATTAAGTTCCACATGATCAGCAAGGAAGAGAACCAAGGTAAAAGAGGAGGAGAATGGAGTGGGACTTCCAACCCTAGGCCAGGGAGGGAAAGGGAGGATGAATGGAGACAGTACAGGAGAGAGCAGTGGAGAAACTCCAGGTTAAGGAAGAGAGGAAGAAAGATCAAGATGGGTTGGGAAGAAAGGGTCTGGAGGCAGGGAGGATTGTGGAGGGAAAAGAAGGGAGGAAGAGGCGGAGAGAGAAGAGGGAGGGAGTGGAGGGGAGAGAGTTGAGGGAAGGGAGGGAACAGAGAAGGCAGAGAATGGTTGGGAGAATTGTTAGCAGGTAGACTGGTAACCTGCTAACCAAAACTAAGTAAATTAAACAGACACTGGCAATGCAGCAAAACCCAGGCTTAAGACAGATGACTTGTTATTTGGATTACCCTAATGTCAGAGCAAAACCTAGGCAAAAACAGAATAAGCAGCGTTCAGGCAAGCTGGATAAGAATAAAAAACAGTTGTAAGAATAAGTAAATCGAGCAATTATTTGAGACACTGGTAAAGCAGCAAATACCCAGGAAGTTTAAGGCAGGTGAACAGTTATAAGGGATACCTTTCTGTGATAGCAGAGAACTCAAGCAAACACAAATAGCTGAGCAGTGGTTCAGGCTAGCTGGATAAGAATATAAAAAAAATAGTCACTAGATTAGGCAAGATGATATTACCAATGGCCTACCCAAATAGGGACACTAGAGAATATTTATTTATTTAAAATTTGGTAACTGGGAAAGGCACATTGAGTCGAGGCTCATTTACTGGTGCAACTTGGGAGTAGGAAGATTGATATAAAACAAAGGGAAACACAATTTACATAATGACACTTATACATAATACAGTTTGTGAGAATATCGTAAAATTGGTTAAATATCATATGGTAACATTTTGTGAATTAATTTGGTTTAATGTACATATACAAATGCAGTGAAAGTGATAGTTCAGTTCTTTTTTCTTAAATTTGGCTAAGTAAACAAAGCAGCGAAACTAAATAGGGCATGGTATTAAGGGGAAAAAGCAGACATCAACTCGCTATTACAGGGCCACAGGGATGAAGCGCTAAAAGGGTGAGAGGCAACGGCAAGAAGCACTGGTGTGGGTCTGAGCAGGCGCTTAAGGGCAGGGAATGGGGGTGAGATGAATGGAGGAGAGTTGATTCCAGAGGAGGGGAGGCGACTGGAGAAAGCTGACTTGCCAGCAGAAGAGTGGGATGGGGGAGGTGAAGGAGGAATAGCTGG
Organism: Neoceratodus forsteri; assembly: GCA_016271365.2. Classification (NCBI taxonomy): domain Eukaryota; kingdom Metazoa; phylum Chordata; order Ceratodontiformes; family Ceratodontidae; genus Neoceratodus; species Neoceratodus forsteri. The sequence goes on from CM028131.1 coordinate 115,526,778, forward strand.
AACAGAGAGAGTAAGAGGTGGGAGAAGGGGGAAGGAAGAGAGGTGGGATAGGAGGTCCCAAACCAGTATTTTAAAATAAAGGCTAGACTCTGGGTCAGGCATCTTGTGGTGGGGAGAAAGAGATAGAAAGGAGTAAAGATGGCAGTGGTGTATCGCGAAAAGGAGAGTTAGTGGCAAATCGACCAAAAGCATTAAAGATAGCATCAAGTCTAGCAAGGGATGTAGCAGGAGCCGAACCATAGACAATGTCAGCATAATCGAATACCAGGAGAATAATTTTCATTATCAAATCACAATGGACTGGGAGAGAGAGCGATCTTTATTTCACTGTAACACTCCAAGCTCAGGGAGAAGTTTGGAGTGGATGGCATCTATGTGGGTCGAGAAGTCAAGATCTGAGTCAAGCCAGACCCCAAGGTATTTGAACATGGGGACCACATCAAGGGTGGGTGCCTTTCTGGAGTGGTGAACACTGGCAGTGTCAGAAGCCTAGCCAATTTTGCCTGGTACCAAAAGTCATAGAAACTTTTTTGGAGTTCACCCTGAGTTTGCAAGCATGATACCAGTTAAGCACATTGTGGAAGTCTTGCTGGAGAGGGGCCAGGACATCAGAGGTGGAAGGACGGAGTGTAGATGACAGTATCATCCACATACATGTGTATGTGAGAGTTTGAGCAGATGGAGGGAGGGTCATTGATGGACAGGGAGAAGAAGACTGGGCCAAAGACTGAGCCTTGGGTTACCCCAGCAAGGATCAGGAGGGGGACAATAGGACATTTCCACCTAGACAGACTGTAGCCTACCTGTAAGGTAGGAGCTGACCCATTTTATGGCAGGAGCCGCTAAGCCTACAGAGTGCAACTTGTTTAGGAGGAGAGAGTGGGACAGAGCCGAAGGCCCTGGCCAGATCTACATGAAATTGGCAGCGGTGATGTGACCATGGTCCATCCCAAGGAGGATGAAGTTGGTGATCCGTGATCTACGGAGTATGTGGTGGAGTGAATATGCAGGCAGGCACAGCTAGGAATTAATGTTAGCAAGGTGCTGTACATAAATGGGTATATTCCAGAAGTAGTGCAAAAATTAAGCAACGACAGACTAAAATAGTGCTAACAGTAAGCAAACTGTGATAATTAAACTGATACAATATGGCGAGCACAGAACATGTATGGAGGATATAGCCAGATAGGGTAAGGCTGGTGGTACAGTGTAATGGACAAAGCAAAGTAACAGTCACTCGGGGAAAATGGCGCTCGGTCGAGGTTGCCGAATAATGCTCTATCGCACTGGCAAAAGATAAGATAATCAGCGCTTGTAAGGAGAACGAATTAAGAATGAACAAAGGTGAAAAAAGTAAGGAATGGGGATCTTCCACATCTTCTGGTGAAGTGTCTTTCAACAGAGTACGGTCCAATGGACAAGTTTCTAAAAGTTGGATCGTGAGCCGGGAAATGATGGTAGCGGGGGTGTGCGACCAAGCCTGCATACTCACCCTGATGGCTACAACAACAAATCTAGAGCTGGACGCTGGCAGAGAAAAATGATGATTTCACTCCTGCTTTATTAGCTTATCACGGATATTTTGGAATCCTTCAGTAAACCCTCCACTAAACCCTCCAGTAAAAGGCAAGAAGAAGTATACAAATCATATCTTATGGTGCAAACTCCAGTTGCAGGCTTACCTGGGGATGTATTCCAAGCACTTCAGAAAATCCTGACTCATTCCAAGAAGCTTGATAGAACGGAGAGGCTGGCTGGGCAGGATGATGCGGGCAGGCCTGTGAGCGACTAATGTTAAAAGCCTTTGATAATATCAGAATTTGGATGGCAAAGATTGACTCAAGATTCGATAACATTGAGACAAGCCTACAACATTAAATAACAAGACTAGTAGGTTAGAAGGAAATGGCACAAATGAAGATTGATTCTGTTGATGTTAAAAACGTGTTAAAATCGAGAGAAAGAAGTTAAAACATTAGAAGTTAGAACCGCAGCTACTATAATGAGGCAATCAACTATCAGTCTTAGAATAGAAGCACTTGAAAATGCTTACAGGTACAGAAATCTTCGATTCTTGGGTATTCCAAACACATTGGACACTGAATTCACTAAAGTCATGGAATTAATTAAAGAAGTACTTCTCAGACTTTTCAATTACCTGAAGATAACCCTCCCATCATCACAAAGGCATACAGAGTGGCAACTAAAAGGAAGCCAAGTGACTCAAAATATCCCATATTGCTTCAGTTTGCATTCAACACAGATCGAGATTCTATTTTAAAGTTGGCCCGAAGAAGGAAAACACTTGAGTACTGGGGTAATAGATATTCTATTTTCCCTGATTTTGCTTATGAGACACAAGAAAGAAGACACAGCTTTCTTAACCTTCGTCTGAAATAATTGAAATGAGTGCAACTTTTGTTCTTCAAGTGCCTGCTAAAGTTAAAATTACCTACTTAGGTAATTCTTATGTGTTTTTTGACCCAGATCAGGTCATGAACTTTTAAGATCGAGAAGCAAGGTACAATCAGATCTAGATGTGGACTAGGAATCAGATCTGGATTTGGCAGCAACAGCTGCTGAAGTTGAGAATTCTATGTTGAAGACCTGAAGCAAAGGATAATGTAAAGGACAATGTAGAGAATGAGGAAAGGGCAATCTTGGGTTATTATTGGTGTTCTCTGTTTTTGATTTCTTCATTTTGATTTATTTAGGTTACTTGGGTCCATATGTTTAAAGTTAGAGTATAAGTAAGACAAGCAAAGATACCATAATGAACAATAACGCACAGTAATGTAATGGTAAAGAGAAGTTGTTAACTAATCAATTAATTAATTGGCAATTGTATAATAATAATTGTTAATATAGGTAATTGCTGTGAATCGGCTTTAGTAGTTTAATGTTATACGTTTCCAACATATATGGAAGCAGACATGAGCTATTGTATTGATTAACTATTGTAAGAATTTATAGTTTTCCCTGTCCTGTTCTGGTTATCCTGTCTTGGTTACTGTGTCTTATCCTGTTTTATTACCAGGATGAAAATGTATTTATTAATTAACATAAAAAATAAAATAAAATATTGAAGGGTAAAAAAAAAACAGTCACCTTCAAGCACCAGGGAGAAGGAGAGCCAGTGGAGCCGCATGGCTGGCCAATGGCGAACCTCAGACTGACTCCAGGCAGGGTCCTTAGATGCCCTTTTTCCCTGCAGCCCTTAGAACTCTGGCCCGTTTAGCAGAGGCCTGGTTGAGGGCAGGGGATCAATGTAAAAGGGGACTAAGCCACATCCCCAAAGCACTCTGATTGGCTTGGGAGGCAAAGCAAAGTCCTGGCTGTCACTAGGAGCTGGGTCCGGTCCCGATTCCTGATTTTTGATGCGGGGATTAAATGGCAAGGCCAAAGACCAAGGTGTTTAATCAACCACAGAAGACCATTATTCTGAATATACTCTGGCTAACTGGATGTTATTACTATTATACTATTAGGAATTTTAAATCCAGGATTTTAACAGTTATGTAGCCATTAAAGTGGAACGGCCTTTTCCCCTTTTTTTCTGGACTATCACGGATAAACTACTGTGGGTGTGTCTGAAATGTGGATAACCTACTGTGGGTGTGTCTAAAATGTGAATGACCTACTTTAGGCATGTCTGAAATGTGGATAACCTACTTTGGGCTTGTCTGAAATGTGGATAAAGTACTTTGGGCATGTCTAAAATGTGGATAACCTACTGTGGGAGTTTCTAAAATGTGGATAAACTGCAGTGGGCATGTCTGATATGTGGATAGCCTACTGTGGGCATGTCTAAAATATGGATTCCTACTGTGGGTGTGTCTAAAACTTAGATAACCTACTGTGGGCATGTCTAAATAGAGAATAATGTAGGCAACCATATACAACAAGGCTGTGTTTCCATCGAGGGGTTGAGATGACAGCATATGAACCTCAAGAGTGAAGCTCTAGAGGTCCATGCTGTCATCTCAACCCTGAGATGGAAACACAGCCTTGTTGTGTGTGGCTGACCATATTTTTATTTTTATAGTATATGGTTTTTGTACCCTAGAATGACAGACCCCACTGAAGTGAAAACAAAAAATCTTGCCATTTCTTTGTTCTACTCCCATATGTTTCATAGGTTTGCAGAGTTTTTGAAGACCATAGTCCATATACTCGCCATTGCCTTGTGTATATCCAGAAATGTTATTATTGATCAAATATTGATCAATTTGCATCTTAAAAGATTCCATCGTCTCTACTGACTATTATTTCAATTGGAGCTTATTCCAAATATTCACCACTCACGGTTAACCAATGCTTCCTCCTAAGCGTATTGTACCTTTCTGATTTAATCTGTAGCGGATGAGCTCTAGTATTATAAGGTTGATCCTCAATACAAGATTGAGTTGTTCTCAGAGTGTGGGGTCATTTAGTGCCCTATATATCAGACATAGATCACCTTGCAGTGTGCAATACCCAAAGTATAAAGGCCTAATGTTAGCAACCTTTGTTCATACTCCTGACTCTGGACCCCAGCTATCCCCGTGTTGCTCACCTTGCACTCTCTCCAAAGATCTTATATCACCTCTGCCCCAGCTGGGCGCAGTATGCCATATGAGGACGCCTATTGTGATGTAAAGTGGTAAAATGACTTCTTTTATTACTCTTAATGTGTTTCTTTATGCAATATTGTATACTACTAGCCTTTTTATTATCTGATTATAATGTGGCCTAAAGCTTAGATTATTGCATATCTTTACCCCTAAATCTCTTTCTTCGGTGACAACCTTTAATAGCTCATTGCCCAACCTGTACTGGTACTGGTAACAACATAAAATCGAATTTCCAGACTTCTGAAAGATAAAAGGTATGACTTTGGGCACTAGGTGGTTAGTAAGTAGCCAGGTGCATAACAACTGTTCAGAATGCGCATAACAACACTTTAGAATCAGCATAATGGTTTAGAATGTGCTTAACAAGAATTTTGAGCAGGCTGATTTTTATACATAACAAAGGATAACCATATACTATATGTGGATAACCTACTGTGGGCGTGTCTAAATGTGGATAACCTACTGTGGGTGTGTCTAAAATGTGGATAACCTAGTGTGTGTCTAAAATGTGGATACCTACTGTGGTGTGTCTGTAATGTGGATAACCTAGTGTGGGTGTGTCTAAAATGTGGATAACCTATGTAGGACTTGTCTGAAATGTGGATAACCTACTTTGTGCATGTCTAAAGTGTGGATAAACTACTTTGGGCATGTCTGAAATGTGATAAACTACTTTGGGCATGTCTAAAATGTGGATGACCTACTGTGGGTGTGCCTAAAATGCAGCTGTAGTAATTTGTGTCATTTAAATGACAGTTTTCCTGTGCAGTTGGCCATAATTACATTTCCCTACAGTGTCTTTTGCTCTACTTATTATTGAAATACTATTTAAAATAAAAACAATCCCTGTGGTGTTGAGTGGTAAGGGGTTGTTCTGGCTCACGGTGATTCAGGTTTGCATCTCACACTTGGCACATCAGGAGCACAAGCCAGTTGGGAGCATAAAAGAATATCCATGCAGACACTCTCCTCCATGAGATAGGTCAAGTGATGTACCCTCTAATAACATGGCTCAGCTGATGGTATACCCATCTCTGGGCCAGAAGGCTCTGGTTCTAGTCCCACTCCGGGAGTGGGCTTATACCATAAAAATACTGGCACCTGAGTGCTGTACCAGGGGTGCTATATTGTTGAGGTGTGCTGTCCTGTGGATGAGATATGAAACTGAGGTCCCCTCTACCCATCTCGGATCTCTGGTGCTATCCTGGTAGGTGTCCAGATGGAAGTAAAAGAACCCAAGGCACTTTTAGAAAGAGTAAGGATTTTCCTGGTGCCCTGCCAACATTCCCTTCTCAGAAAAAAAGTGTTCATGCAATTGTCCAAGACTGTGTGGGTGCTGATGTGCAAAATGGCTGCCACTACACGTTTTCAGTCACTACACTACCAGTCTCATTGCATGTAAAGCAGTTCGGGATACAATGTGTATGAAAAGCACTATATAATGCTGATTCTCTTTCTTTTAGTGTCTCCCTGTAGTGACTTTTGGTATTGCCTGGGTGACCACTCGCTGTCATGCCCCCATTTCCACCACCTTGTGACACCACTTCATTTGTGCGAAGTAGGAGATCAGAGGACAGGGGTTAGCAGAAAAGAAAGCCACCAAGCCTAACTCATTGGATGACGCCCCCGACTCTCCCTGTGCCAACAGACCCTCTGACACACTGAGGTTATTCCCCAAGCCAACAAATGCAGAAACAATGCACCTCCTCCCTATTGTGATAGCAGGACTAGGGAACAAGAATCTCCTGATCTTGTCAGTGGAGCATCTGGGGAACCAGTAGTGGCCATTAAAACAAGCATTTGCCAATGCCAAATGTTGGCTTGCTGGCATTGGCATTGGTAGTGCAGGAGTTAGAGAGATGCATAATAGGAATGGCAGAAAAGTATTGAACTAACACCCCCCCCCCCGCAAAAGACTGAAAGGTGTTGGGAGTGTGGCTTTGGGTCATTGGCCATAACACTAATGTCATTCCACCTCACCTCACCCTGCAGACACTGACAGGAGTTGAGGTGTGCTGTAGGGTCTTCAGTCCTTATGTTCACCCCATTCCATAAGGAAATAAGCTGAGATGGTTGCAATATAGGAGAATGGGGTGAACGTTAGGCGACAGAACCCAAGGCATACCTCAATGCTTGTCAGTGGATATGGGTGGAGGTAGAGTGCTGCTAACATTACGCTGACGAACCCAAGTTACAGCCCCCATGCCTGTCAGTCTCTACAGGATGGGTGTATGGTTGGAAACCTTAATGCCCTGGGCAGTTGTTGGTATTTTCACTCCAAATTTTCAACATTGGCTTTTTGGGATCCCACCTCATGAACAATGGCACTATCATTTCATTACTCAACCCTGAAAGGTGATTTTGCACAGCAACTGCACTGTGGAGGTTATTGGATAACAGATGGACCACACACTGAACTTCAGGTTCAACACATAATCTCTGTGTGATGTTTATTCAAAATACTGAAATAACCTTTAAGCAGTGGCAATGCCTTCTTCAGTACATCAGTTTGCAGCAACAGCCTATGAATGTATTTTTTATGTACTTAGCCAGCACCTACTGACACTGATCTCTGCTCTAACCACTTTTCAGTGAAAACCCTTCATCTCTATGTGGGCCCCGTTTGTTTGGGTAGTGGGGCTCAAAAGAAAACCCAAAACAAGCTAAAAGCAGAACCTCAGTGCAGAATCACTGAAACATGGGTTACCCCAAGAGCATTGGCAACCAATCAAGTTTCAAAGAAATATAACATCATACATACTTCCATAATGCAAGCACCATGAAATTTCAAACTTGTTCAGTTTACAGCAATTTGCATGCATTTTAAATAGCACAACTAACTTCATTTCTATAATAGTCACCTAGTATTTTTACCATTAAAAGAAACACCTAGTGCCATGGTATTTTCAACATTTACAGGTTTCATAAACATAAGGTATATTATGACATAGTGCTATTACATACTAAATCCAACAATGATAAGCAAACCTATTTTACATGCGCTTGGAGGTCACAACAATAACCTCCTGAGCGAGGGACCTGAGAAGGAAAAGAAAAATTAAAGAGGACACTATATCATAGTCAAGAAAGGGGAGGGGTGCCCGTGGGTGGCCAACCTTATGGACTAGAAATTGTAAAGGATAGCTTAGAAATAGAAGAACTGTGCAACAGATTTAAGAAAAGGTTGGTCCTCAAGAGTGGCAGGAGCTTGCTGTCACATGCGCCATTCGACCACAGGTGTGGAATCACATTTCAGGCAGGATGCAAAAATGACAGCTGTACTGTTCATGAGGAGGTGTGAAAAAATGGCAATGTTGAAAATCTGGAGAGAAAATAGGAAACATTTGCGAACTTACAAGCATGCGTAGATATTGCAATGCACACCTGTAATGAGGTCATTTTGGGAATTTTTCACCAGATTCTCAACATGGGCATTTTGGGACCTCTCTTCATGAACAGTGGCATTGTGATTTTGTTAGTCTGTCCGGAAACTTCGATTTTGCACAGTGACTGTGCCCATTGTGCCACAGGTGTGAAAAAATTTTGGACAAGATGTGATAAATAACAGCTGTACTGTTCATAAGGTGTGTGAAAAAATGGCAATGTTGAAAATCTGGAGTGAAAATATTTAAAAATTGGTGAAGTTACGAGTGGGTGTAGAAATTGCTCAATGCAGCAATGCTTGCCAGTCATTTTGGAATGCTTTCACAAATTTGCCACATGGGCTTTTGGGACCTCCCCTCATGAACAGTGGCACTGTCATTTCATTAAACAGTTTTGAAAGGTGATTCCGCACAACAGCGGCAAAATCACCTATGGAAAATCACTTATGGGACTGAGAAATTAAATGACAGTTACATGTTCACGAGGTGGGATCCCAAAAACCCATGTTGAAAATTTGGGGCCAAATTCTAAAATGACTGAAATATCAACCTAAGTTGGACCCCCCATTATAAAGCTTACCGTCATTTCCTCAATTAGCAGTTCAGCTTTGAAGAGTGCAGATGTGTCCCACCTTAGAGAGATCGCGGCTCCCGACCTGCGGAGGTAAGTATGAGTGAGTGGGGTTGCTGGGAGGTGGGTGCCAGATCGAGGGTGGGGATGGGGAAGGGGATGAGGGAGACATCAATGGACCGCTTTCTTCTTTGAGGGGAAAAATAACTGCCAGGAAGGTTTTCTTTTTTAGACAGCACAGAAAAAAAATAGGCACACTGGGATGGGCTTCCAGTGTGTCACAATCGGGGATGCGTCATGGGGATTGGGCACCCCAATTTTGGCAAGCCATATAGACTGGTTTGGGAGGGTGCATCCAACACTGGGTGGGCATCTCGGTGTCGGAAAGGAGAGTGTTTAACCAGGAAAGACACACTGAGAGTGGGGGATGCTGACACTGGGATTGGGCACCTCGATGTCGGCTTTATGGGGATTGTGTGATGGACGGCAGGAGCTGCCAGATGTATTGAAATGTTTCACCAGGAAAGGCACGTAACAGAGGCGTGTCATCTGCCGCTGCAGTGACGAGCCTGTCTCTGACTGCGCGTGACAGATTCATTTCAGGTTGGTGGCCGCTCGAAACTGCTGTCATCAGCAGCGTGCTCACTGATTGGCCGCTGAGGGACGACCGCTGAAAGCATTGCCTGCAATTGCCACAATACTGACACACCTCTGACACTGCTACTACCACAATATGTTGTTTGCTGCATGCGCGAGACCAACGTAAAAGGGGTGAGCAGCGTGGCAGCAAGTGCAGAGGGCCTGAAGGAGAGGATGTCAGGTAGCGTGTGTGTGGGTTAAAGAAAAGCGTATTTGTTTCTAAGGGGTTTGGACAACTAATTTTTTATTTTGATTTTTTAGACCTGCCCTGGCCTTCTAACTGACTGAGAACCTTTCATCCCCATCGACCTGCAGCCTGCAGCCTTTGTCCTCTACGGACTGGGTCAGAGGAGTTCCCCAACTCTATAATCCTTACTCTGAGGATCACATCTGGTTGGGCCGTGTGCCCAATGTAATGCGTTGTGAGAGTACCAGTCATAATCCAGACCAGAGCATGGTTTTCCTTTCTTCTTAGTCCTGCCCACTTTCTAAACAGTCGCTAAGCCTTGGATAGCCTTCACTGTAGCTCCGGCCCAGGATGCTTACGTCTCACAAAGAGCAGGCTACCTTGCTCACCATAAGGGGTGCTATGGTGCTGGTCTGTGTCACCAACCCTCTTTGGCCTGGGACAAGCTGTAAGTGGCAGCAGTCTTCGTAGCCCTGGGTGCCCAGTCATAGGCCCCAGATTCCACTCCAGAATCCAAGTTTCCTATATGGAAGACCACTGTACTTCCTGGGGCAACTGGCTGACCCTAGGAGTTTAGGCAACTTTTGGCCCTGGTGAAACTTTTGTCAAGGTAAGGCATTGCATAATGCTACCCATGATTCTTTGCACTGGGTTTGTGGCTTTAGATTGTGTGTGTGGAGTGGGAGAGGGAGACAGACACTGAGCAACAGTAACGGATAGTGTTACACCATGGAACATCCTTCCCAGCCTTTATTCTTCAATCTGTCTTTTCCTTATCTTTCCCCACAGCAGAAACTTAAGCCAAAACTGCAATACTGACACTAGTGCAGCATGAGAGGGTGTTGCACTCCTGAGGTGGCGTCTTTGGGATGACATGCTAAACCAAGGTCCCATCTGTCTGTTCCGATGGTTGTTCAGGTGGACTCTAAAAATCCCGTGGCACTTCTCGAAAAGAGTAGGGAATTTGTTTTATTAAAATTAATATAAAACAAAACCAAAACAAAACCATACAAGGAAAAACAAAACATAATTCATCCATAGTCACCAATAATCAGTTGCATAATGAAAAGAAAATTGTTTATACATAATTTAAAATGAAAAAAATAACGTTAAAAAAAAAAGAAAAGAAAAATACTCACTGATAACCAACTAAAGACTATCTCCACCAAAGGAAGTACATCCTATGAGTAGAGGAATTTTATTGAAAAGGTTGGACTACAGTACAGAAAAGAAAACCAAACAAAACAATATACAAGCAGTACAATGCATACAAAGGAAAAATGCATGTGTGATAAACAACATAGCCTAGAGGTAATACTATAAATCATTATCTTGCTAAAAATGAAAAAAGAGTGCGCTCCTCAAAAGACAAAACTTAATTACATACAGAGACTTAATAAAGTATGTGTTCATTCCTCTGTCTAATATCTACTGTAACCCCTAGGTGGCACTATTCCCAGGGCTACTACCCCTGGCTTCTGGGCTAGTAGCAGGTTAAGGGGCCTGAGTTCTGAATGGGCGCCCCACCCAGAGGTCAGGGTTGGTAGTGGTCAAGCTTAACCTGGGCACAGCCCTCTGGGATACTGTAACCCCTCTTTCCTTACTAGTGGCCGGAACAATACACAATAATCACTTTCACAATGCCCTGATACACACACAAGTACCCACACTGTTTGCACTTACCACCAGGATTTTCCTCTGGCTCGGCCCTGGGAACCCCAGAAAACAAGGTTATACACAGCAAATAACAGCAGTACAGTACTCTTGCACAAACTGGAACCACAGGCAGGGTAAATGCAAAAGAGTTAGATCTGATTTATTTAAGGGACTTGAACAAGGGAGGGGCGTAATCAGGTTAATTCAGTTAAAGACTATCATTCAAACAGTTATGCATGCACTTCAGGGTCTATTAACAGTCACACACTCTGGGTACCCAGATGGAGAATGGTGGACTAGCCAGGAACGTTGCAGCTGGTTGGGGCCCTGTGATAGAAGAAAACAACATGCACAACAGACACTATTTGTAATCTGGAGCCGAGGGCTCAGTTCATGAAAAGAAAACAACAAGACAATCAGATGACACACTTTAGATTAGGCTGTTGTTGTAGGGAGCTATCCTGATGATTACTCACGATACCCAAGACTGGACACAGGCTGGACGAAAATTGAGACAGCAGGTGGTTAATCTGGAGTGCCAGGAGAAGCAGGGCCTACACGATTCGCCGAGGTGTCCTTCCTGTTCAAGCGTGGAGCAGGGGCTGATCCCCAGACAGGTCTCTCACGATAGCTTTCTCTGTGCAGCGGTAGTCTGGCTGGGCCAGTGGCAAGGCCCCGCCAAATGGAGACAAATTGGATACAGTCCTTTTGGGCTGGATACAGCTTCCAGCAAGCAGAACACAGGTCACACAGTGGGGAGCCAAATCACGACCCACTTTCAATACACAGCACATTTACATGTAAGGAAATTCTACTGTACCAGGCAAACCACCTCCGGTCACAATTGCAAAGTCTCTGCACAAACCGGGATTCAAAAGCAGCTGGAAATCCTGACAGGCTATCGCATTCAGCAAAAATCCTCGGTGTTCTTCAGGTATGAGCCTGGTAGAAAATCAGTGGCTTACTTCGTTCTCACAAACTCGGATTTAGTCTGAAATAATTCTCTTTTCTCCCTCTCTAGGGCAGCAGGCAGACATGTAGGCCACAATTCAGGCCTTTCCAGTTCTCCATGCTAATTCACTCAGGATTGCTGATCAAAATCACATGAGCTGTTACTTCTTCACTTCTTAGCTCAGAACTAACTGAAAATTGCAAGCAGTCTGGGATTTCTCCAAGTCCCAAAGTTCAGTTGGTTGATCTGTCTGTCAGTCACAACGAGAGATCACCCTTCAGTTTCAAAAAAGGTGCCAAAGCCCAAAACTACAATTTCTACAGATTTTGACTCCAGACAGCTCCTGTAGTCTGGCTCCAGTTTAGGTCCCACCAGACTGATTGGTCCAACTCAGCAGTCCAGGACCAAGATAGTGGAGACAAACAAAACAGTCCTTGCTGCAAATAAGGCAGGTTAGAAAACTACATTATCATTATCACTCTAAATGATTTCCAGCAAATAGTTACATCTTTCAACGAGCCCTCTCTCAGTGTACTTATGACTACAATCCAAGCAGCTCTTAAAGAGACAGTGCACAGAGGCTATACAGGAACTCTCTGGCAGCCACATTTAAACTGCTAAAATGCAGGACACCAACCTGGCAGTGAGCATTTAGGCATGCTCAAAGAAGATTCTTTCGGGAACCCCTATTTGTAGGGGGTTACACTACAATTTACCCAGAGTAATGCAACTCTTTCCAGTGGTAACGTCTTGAGATCATTCTGTAGAACTTTGTTTAAGGCAAGGTTTACATTTTGCAATAATTTTTTATAATGACAACTCTGTTGAGTAAAAAGAACACACCTAGCCTGCCAAATGTAATAACGTAGTATGGCAAAACAATATATACAGTATCCTGATGGTACTTCAGCCATCCTGCTGGATGCCATACATTAACCCAGGGTAAGTTAGGATTTGAATAAAGGCTCTGCCCATATAGCAACGAGCTGAGTCCAAAATTTCTTTATAAAATCACAAGTCAAAAACAGGTGCTCTTGTGTCTCTAAGATTTGGGCACATGTGTCACTGGGATAATATATATCTGATACCTGTTTGTGCTAATTGTTATTTTTACACTTAGCCTACCATAGTTTCCCAGCCATATTAAGTCCAGACATATGCTGGGAACTTCAGTGTTGCTCAATTGATGAGTCACGTCCTTAGTGTGCCAGTCAGGACATTGAGGAAATGAGACTTCTACTACCCTCTCTGTTATTACTGTAGTTTTATATATATGTTTCCTGTCCATTGTTAGCAACTGGTTAACCATAAACTTCCATTTAAGGAGATTCTTTATAGTGTCAAGCCCATATCGTGGCATACCTGGTACCAGAGTGAACTGCCTTGGTTTATTTGGTGTCCATATGGGTATACAAGGATCCAACCAAGCTAAAATCAGTGATTTCCTCAATTTATCCCCTGGTTTTAAGGCCTGTCCAATATTATAGGCTGCAAAAATACTAGTAAAAAGGCCACTGGGGTGTATCATGTCTACTCCACCTTCTTTGATGGTCCTATAGGTCAGTTCCTCTTTACTGAATTTAGTCTGCTTTCCCAGAATGCTTGAAAAAATACTAAATAAAGCAGTGACAATGTCTCGTGGAGGGGAGTATAGCTGAGATACAAAAATATGGGAAGAAGTAATGTTTTATCAAAACTACCTGCTTCTTCTTGGAAATTTGTTGTCCTTTCCAAGAAGAGACAATTCTGTTTGCTTTAAACAAGCTTGTTTCCCAATTTGCTCATTCCATATCTCCTGAACTGAATTCTATACCTGGAATTTGTATAGGATCATGGGATATCTGAAATCCTGAAAAGGATTTTTGTGGAGGCAACGAGTGTTACTTATAGGAATGCTCTGTTTTTAACATAATTAATACAAGAACCAAATAAGTGAGAATATTGCATCAATGTCTCAGATAAAACATTCTCATTGGTGTCAGCTGTAACTATGATTGTGACATCATCTGTATATGCTAATATCTTAAGTGGAAACATGCTAGGCTGTACTTGAATACCTATGATGTCTTTCTCATACATCACCATGGAATAAAAATTTCAATGCCAAATACGATAAAAGTAGACTGAGAGGACCGCCTTGTCTAACTCCACATCTAACTGGTATGTTATTACCCAACCACCCATTAATATTGGGAATAAGAACTGCACTAACATATAATTGCCTAAGCTAGGACACGAACCCCACCAGAAGCCCAAATGCTTCTAGTGTGGAAAATAGAAAGCTATGAGCTAGCCTGTCAAAGGCTTTCTCCTGGTCCAAACTTAACACATACCCTTGTAACCCATCTGTATTACCCCTCTGAAAAAGTTCTCATAATGCAATAACATTATCTTGTTGGTATCTGGTTGCTAATGCACAAGTCTGTGGGGAAACTGATTAAATTCTGTGCCACTTCAGCTAGTCTGGCAAGCAAGATTTTGTTCAATATTTTAAAGTAATTATTTAGTAAGCTCAACAGTCTCTAGTTTTAATATCATTATGTACTTTTTTTATATAACAGTATTAGGATAGCTATATTTATAGTCTCAGGTATATTATTAGACTGCAGAATGTGGCTATATAAAATTACTAAACCAGGGGCTAACTGCTCTACAAAGGTTTTATAAAACCCTATAATAATCCCATCGGACCCAGGGCTGTGCCATTTTTGAGAGCAGAAATGTCCGCTTTAACTTCTTTTAACGTTATGTCCTGTATCATTTTTGTGGACTCCTGATTAGCGACTTGGGAAGATTTAAGGTCTGCAATACTTCCTGGGCTGAGCTACGTTTGGTGAAGTCCCAAAAAGTGAAGTAGCATACTGTTCTATCTTTCTAAGAATACCAGCAGGGAAGATATCACCTGACCTGTATTTGTGAGAATTTCAGTGACAAACCGGTGGTCTGCTCTGGATTTGCATTCTTTGAAGGGGTCCAAAGAACCTTCTTTATGTGGGTACCAAATCTAACTTCTTGTTGCAAAGTTTTAGCTCTATCTTATTGCAGTGCAGACATTTCTTTTTAATTTGTGCAATTTGTTTGCTGTAGTCTTCTCTAGTTAATTCAGTTTGAAAAATGAGGTGCTACAACTGCCCTCTTAGTTGCAAATACTGAATATACTCTCTGTTCATCTTATTCTTGGATATATTCTGAAAGAATTGATGCCAGGATTTTTTGTATCCTCCCACCAATCACAGAGTTCAGTTATAACATCCTAACACAGACAGTCTAACCGTCCATTCTTTTTCCAAGCTTTTTGACGGGGGCTCCTATAAATGACCTCATTAAGGCGCTTAGGCATTTTTTTTACATCTTGGGAATTTATCCCAGGCCACCTGTATAGTGATAGACCTGTGGTCTGAGAACTCCCATGCTTGAGTCCGTATGCTCTGGACAGACAAGGTGGATGAGATAAAAATAAAATCAATCCATGTGGCTAGGGGCCCTGAAATATGTGTTACCTCCTGCTGAAAATTTACATCTATAGGAGGCTAGCAAATTTGTAGTAGTAATTATGTTATGCAAAGCTTGGGAATCACAAAATAATTTGCTAGTCTGCAGTCCTCTTGTCAGCTTGTTTTAAACCTGCAATTTTAATTGCCTGCCCATATCACCATGCATGATGTAGTAGAAAGGCTGCACTTCTTTAACAAGTGCAACCCTTTGTGCCTTAGTTTAGAAGGTGTAACCCCTAGGTGGTGCTATCCCAAGGGCTACTAACCCTGCCTGCTTGGTTAGTAGCAGGTTAAGGGCCTGGGTAATGAAATGGGTGCCTCCACCTGGAGGTCAGGGTCATTAGTGGTCAAACTGACCTGGGCACAGCCCTCTGGGACACTGTAACCCCTCTCTTTTCCTTCTAGTGGCCTGAACATTATACAATAATCACTTCACAATGACCCTAATTCACCAGGCAATTACCCACACTGTTTGCACTTACCACCAGGGCTGGTTCCTCTAGCTTGACCCTGAGACCCCTGTAAAACAAGGTTATGCACAGCAAATAGCAACAGTACAATACTTTTGGCACAAACTGGAATCGCGAGTCAGGTTAAATGCAAACAAAGTTAAATCTGGTTTATTCAGGGGACTTGAACAAGGGAGGGTGTAATCAGGTTGATTTGCTTAAAAGCTATATTAATCAGACAGTTATGCATGCAGTTCAGAGTCCCTACACAGTCACACACTCTGGGTACCCAAGTAGGAAAACAGTGGGCTAGCCAGGAATGTTGCAACTGATTGGGGCCCTGTGATGGAAGAAAGCAACATGCACAACACACACTGTTTGTAATCCGAGCTGGAGGGCTCATTTCATGAAAGAAAAGGCAACAAGACAATCAGATGACAACACTTTTAGATTTAGCTGTTGTTGCAGGGAGCTACCCTGATGTTTACTCATGATACCCAATACTGGACACAGGCAGGACGAACTCGAGACTGCAGGCTGTTGAGCTGGAGTGCCTGGAGAAGCAGGACCCACATGAATCACCGAGGCATCGCTCCTGTTCAAGGCATTGAGCAGGGGACTGATCCCCAGTCTGGTCTCTCATCAATGACTTTCTCTGCATAGCAGGTATTCTGGCTGGGCCAGTGTAGCAGGCCCAGGCAAATGGAAATGGATACGGATTCAGTCCGTGGAGCTGGATACAGCCTCCAGCAAGCAAAACACAGTTCAGACACACAGAGGGAATCAAATCACGACCCACTATAGGCACACAGCACATTAACATGTAAGGAAATTCCACTGTACCAGGCAAATGGCTCTCCGTCACAATTACAGAGCCTCTGCAAAATCTAGGAGTTCAGTGGTAGCGGAAGTCCTGACAAGCTGATCGCATTCAGCAAATCTTAGGTCCTCTTCTGGTTAAAGCCTGGTCACAATTCAGTGGCTTAATTCGCCTCCAAATTTGGATTCAGTCCAAAAAGCATAAGTTCCTTCTCAGGAACAGCAGGCAGGCATGCAGGCCAAACTCAGGCTTTCCACAGTTCTCCCAAGCGAATCCACTATGGATTGCTGCTCGAACTATCTAGAGCTGTTACTTCTGCTACTTCCCAACTCAGATCTAACTGAAACTGCAAGCAGTGCGGGACTTTCCCAAGATCCAAAAGGTTCGGTTGGCTGATCTGTCAGTCACAACAAGGGCCCCTCCAGGTTATTTTAGGCGCTAAAGCCCAAAACTACAATTCCTACAAGTTTTGGCCCACCAAGCCCTGTAGGCAGGCTCCATTTCAGAGTCCCAAATGTACTGACTGGCCCATTCTGCAGTCCAGGACCAAGATGATGGAAACAAACAGAACTGTCCATGCTGCAAAGAAGGCAGGTTAGAACAAACTGCAATGTTATTACTACTCTAACAAATGATCAGCAAACAGGTACATCTTTTAACAGAGCCCCTCTCAGATTAATTATGACTGCAATTCATGCAGCTCTTAAAGAGACAGTACACAGAGGCTATACAGGCACTCTCTGGCAATACATTTAAATTGCTAAAATGCAGAACACCAGCCTGACAGTGAGCATTTAGGCCACCTCAAGGAAGACTTTTCAGGAACCCCCATTTGTAGGGGGTTACAGGGCATATACTGCAATGAGGTGAAGCCTTTCATTTTGGTAGCTGATGTCCGACATTAATGCCCTACCTGGGTGGATATCTAACAGTCTGGAAACCTGTAGTTTTGGGGTTGGAAAACAGAATACAATACTGTCACAGGTGTTCTCACCTATGGACCAAAAGGAAGGGCCTTGTGTCCATGCATGAGAGACCCTCGAATTCAGTACATGTTTTAAGTCTAGTGTCTTGTAGACATATTATGTCCCCACCAAGGTTTGTCAAGGATTGTATAGTTCCTACCCTTTTCCTTTCACCCTTAGTGCTGTTTACATTAATGGTGGTTATGGTTAAAGAGTGCATGTGTGTAGGATAGGAGAGTGCAATGTTTCCTAAGGGGTACTAGACTGCTTTCTTTGTCTGGTGCATTTTGCATTAGAGTCATCCCCAGTACCTTCATCCGTGTCAGTTATGGTGGAAGCAATGGAGGCAGTGTCAGACTCCTCATCAGAGACCCAGTTTTGAGAGTCTTGGTTCAGGGCGCTGTATCTATTCTCTGAGGTCCAGGAACTTGTTTCCTGTTTCTCTTCAGTGGTAGGAGTCGATTTTTAGAGGTCAATGCTTTTCCCTCCATGACCTTTTATCTGTACCACTTTAGTGAAGGCGCTTGTCTGGATTTGGGGGCGGGCATTACTGTAATCGAGGAATCTTCCGAGTCCCCGGTATCATCTGTTCTGGTTCCTGGCTATGAAGTTCTGCCTCTGCCTCATGAGAAAAAGCAGCTGGTGGAGGTATAATAATGGTACCTGAAGTGTCACTATTAGCAGAGGATACTGCAGGGGAGTATTCAAAACAGGGTCATTCCCAGGTAAAGACTCTTTAATCTCTATCTGATGCTGCCTAGTAGTTTGCCTTGTTTGTTCTAGCTGGGCACGATTGATCAAGCCTTCATGCGAAGGACAATCTTCCCAGTTGTGGGAGGCCCAGGGACATTTGCTGATAGGCAAGGCCAGTTTGTTCACAAAGGTTACATTTAAAAAGATTGAGGCAGTTGGAAGAAACATGGCCATACTCAAAACAGTGACTGCATCTGGACGTGTCACAGGCAGCACTGAGGTGTGATTGAGAACCACATTTATAACAAGATCTGGGCTGTCCAGCAGAGAATAAGGACCCCTATCTCTGCCCAAGAAAAAAAATTAGGGAGGTGGACTGGGCCATTGTTAGAGGAAAAGAGCTTCACCTTAATCTTCCATCCTCATTCCAAATTTGCTCACTATCCATGATCCAAATAGAAATATTTTAAGAGTTTGATATTGCACCCAGAATCAATCTAGACGTATACATTTTTAAAGCTAATATCAAAATTAGCACTACCAATATGAATCAAGGCAAAGATGTCCGTGGAAAAAAATTCAATGATTTTTTAACAATTCTTTAGCAATATATAGTTCTGTCGGGGGTTCAAGGACCCTTTGTAAATAAGTCTCACGCATTTTTTTTCTTGGAGCTGGCTCTCATTATTTTGAAACAAATCAGCAAGTAGAAAGAATGGGTCCAGCCAGGTCCCTGCCCAGGGTTTCTTAGAGCAGTTTCGGGTGGGGCCCAAATGCTAAGGAACATCAGCAGGTGCAGAAATAATAGGTGCTGTCATTAGCAGATGAGGCGCCTAGGTCACAACGTGCAAGGAGAGTTATGAGGTAAAGCAGTAGTGTGTTGCTGTATATTCATAGGGGCCAGAGCAATCTGTGCTTGTACTAGGTTCACTCGGGCAGTACTATTGTACCTTTTGACTGTTTCATCTGTAGGATCTGGAATCCAGCTGCCATCGGAGGTCAGCTCCCAGTTTGCATTCTGTAAGGCTTTCTGAGGTGTCCAGTTATTTGTCAGGGATTCTCTGTCCCTTTTGGCAGTACTCCATGCAGATTCAGCCACTTGTTTAGTGCACCAAGCTAGAAACTCAGCATCTTTCTCGCTAATGACCGATGGCTTTTTAGGCAGTCGTGCAGTATGTTGCTGAGGCATATTGTTCATGGTGGCTTGCTTTTTACTATCCGTGGGGGTGCAGCAACAGGCCACTGTGGGCTGAGGCGCCATCGTGTTTGTCCCATAGGAACAAGCTGAGGTACTGAATCTGTTGAATCAGGAGGTGCACTCGACTTTGGGCACACAACTAGGGGGTTGTCTACACTGCCAGCCAAGTTGTGCACCTCTGCTTCGGAAGAAGATTTAGCTGAACATAAGGTGCTGGTACCAGGCTGTGAAACCAGCTGTGAGGAGGCCTTCTCAGTAAGTTTGACAGGGCAATTATCGAACTTGACAGTTTAGGTATCAGGTTTCAAGTGTGTAGAACAAGTTTGTTTAGCCTGCAGGTTTGTTTTTAACTAACTTTCCATTGGATCTGGTATTTCTTTTAAGTGCACATGAGTTATCTTCACTTGAGCATGCAAGACAGTATGGTTTTCAGAATTATAATAAGTACCTTGCTTAGCAGGTTGCTTTGAAGCCACTGTATTAAAGGGTGCGGTAGTGGATCTATTGGGCTTCCGAAGATTGCATGGATCCAGGAGAGCTGGTACATGCCTATAATGAGGCGTGGCAGGGCCCTGGATTCTATTGCTCCTGTTTGTGTTCATCCTCTCACTCTTCCTCCAGGTCTCCTTGGTTTGATGAGACCCTGAGGGAGTTGATGAGAGTTGGACGAGGTTGAGAGGTGTTGGCAGAGATCGAGTCTGGATAGTGACAAACTTATTTTGATGGACCATTATTTGTCTATCAATCCGCAATCTCTCATAAGAAGGCAGAATTCCTGTCCAGAGAGATTGCGGCTGCACAGAATAGACCAACTTAGCTGTTCCGACTGTGAACAGACTGTAATCCTGTCTGTCCGCAGTCTCGAAGAGCCCTTTCTCAAGAATGATGTGAGGAGTTTGCTCTGTTCTTTGCAGATAAGATTGCCAAAATCAGATCCGAGATCTGTTTGACCCTCTCAAATGGGAGTTGTGATGGTCAGCAGGAGATGTCAGACACCCAGTTTGTGTGGTCTGACTTCAGTCTCCCCACAATCAGTGACATTGTGATGGTTATCCAATCACTGTGTCCGACCAACTGTGATTTGAACGCTGGTCCCACACATCTCTTAGTGGTTTGTGTGGATAAAATCAGCCCAGTTCTTGCTGAAATAGTCTGGAGGTCCTTGGAGAGGGAGATTTTCTGATCCTCTTAAGGAGGCTGTGGTTAGCTCTTCTTAAGAAGTCCTCCTTGACCTGGACTGTCTGGTTAATGTCTCTAACTTACCCTTTGTGGGTAAAGTTATTGAGAAGGTGGTTGCATCACAGTTGGATGATCATCTGACCAACAACAATGTCTATGATTCTTCCAGTCTGGATTTAGGAAAAGGCACAGTACCGACACAGCACTTGTACAGGTACTAAATGACGCCCCATTAGCGAGAGGTCAAGGACCTGTTCCATTTTGGTCCTTCTTGATCTCTCTGCAGCATTTGACACTGTGGACCATGGTGTGCTATTGGAATGTTTGTGATCTATCTGTGGACTGTCTGGTACAGTCCTAGGGTGGTTTTGATCATACCTAGGGTAGGACTTAGAGGGTGGTGTGTGAATTTTTCCTTGACATAAGTCTCCCTATCCTGTTGGGTACCGCAGGGTTCCATTTTGGCACCCATGTTGTTTCCAGTGATATGCTGCCATTAGGGTGATTATTAGGTGGTACGGCTTGGTTTTCATTGCTATGCAGATGATACCCATCTGTACATGTCCTTTGTGCTTGGCCAGGATACTGCCTTTTCGGTCTTTAACAACTGTCTTGCCAAATCCAAGACTGGATGAATGTGAGTTGGCTGCGGTTGAACCCTGAAAAAACTGAGGTGTTGGTTGTGGAACAGGTTCGCTGTGAGGTGGGTTTGTTAGCTGGATCACCTCGGGCTTATGGCTTGGGGTGTCCAGCTGACTATGTCAGAGCAGCAGCGGAACCTGGGGTTGTATTTGATGACTCTCTGACTTTTAAGTTTCAGGTGTCAGCAGTTGTCAAAACCTCTTTATCATCTGAGAAACATCACCAGGGTGAAGTACTTGGTTTCTCCAGAGGATCTTCCAACTTTGGTCCATGCCATGCTACTCTCCCACCTGGACTATTGCAATGCCCTATACCTAGGGCTTACGGGGTTGAATTTCACCACCTGCAGCTAGTGCAGAATGTGGCAGCCAGGCTTTTGACTGGTTCTTCTAGGTCCAGTCATATAACACCTGTGCTCATGGACTGCACTGGCTACCAGTTTGTTGCGAATAACCTTCAAGGTTGGTTTGTTGACTTATAAGGCCCCATACGATCAGGGACCTGCTTACCTGAAAGATCTCTTGCGCATACTGTTCCCCTGCTCGCCCGATCCACTGACGAGGATTGCTAGAGATTCCCAGGGTTCGCTTAAAAACTTCAGGGCAAGATCTTTTAGTTTTATGGCCCCAACCTGTGGAATTCTCTACCTCATCAGGTACGTAAATTGCCCGACTGTCTGGAGCTTTAAAGGAGCTTTGAAAACCTACCTTTTAACAAAGCATTTAATGACTGTTAATTATTTAATCTTAATCTTGTTTTGAATCTTGTTTTAAATATTTATTGTTTTATGTAATTTGTAAAGGTGCCTTGGTTTAAGAAAGGTGCCTTAAATAAATAAAGATTGATTGGTTGATTGATTGATAATGTCCACAACCTCCATATTATCCATTTTGTCTTGCAATTCCATTTCATCCTGCAATTCAATCAAGACCACTGCATTTTCTACTTCTTCCTGGGTTGAGAGCACAGGAGGGAGGCAAACCCTCCTGTCACTGTAGCAGCCTTCCTTCCTTCAGCCTTCTCCTCAGCAGCCATCTTGGTAGATGGACCAGAGGTTCTCCCTACAGTCAGAGTAGGGGAATTTTATTGAAACCAAAAACAAAATAAAGACAATTCAGTATTGCATCATACAAAATCGTAAATAAACAAAATCAAAACAGAAATAAA
Organism: Neoceratodus forsteri; assembly: GCA_016271365.2. NCBI lineage: Eukaryota > Metazoa > Chordata > Ceratodontiformes > Ceratodontidae > Neoceratodus > Neoceratodus forsteri. The sequence goes on from CM028131.1 coordinate 115,549,386, forward strand.
TATTACATCACACCATAATCTTAACCAAAATAAACCGCACCTTAATTAGATTCCTCCCTCCCATTACATCATGGAATTGATGTTTACCTCTTAAAACCAAATATAAACTAAGTAGTATTACATCATACTAACTTAAAATGGAAAAATAAAGCCAAAAGGAACATAAAAACACTGAAAGGAATATTAACATTTCCATCCCCAAACCTAGAAAGTCTAAATATGATCAAAATGACTCCACAAATCATCCCAAGTATCCTGATCATAAATACATTGTTCTGCCTGCTTCCATTTGGATAAATATACACAAATTACAAAAAGTTCCAAAGCTGAAATATATTGCTGTTGTAACACTAATCGACAACGGCCTATCCACAACCAATAGAGAAAATAGACATATATAATACGAAGTGTACCATGATGCATGGTACAAGATAATTGTAGAACTGTCCCATAATATAATAGACTAGAGTCTGGGGCAACCAGGCCCACCCATTTGCATCTATTTTTTATGATATCCCAGAATTGTAATGCATATGGACAAGTAAAATATAAATGGTCCATCGCCTCTGTTTTCAAAATACAATGATCCATGGGGCAATAACGTTCTGGCAAGGCCTTATATTTTTGATTACCTTTAACATTAATCTGTCCATGTATACCTACCCACAGCGTATCCCACATACGAACTGGGATTGAGTGTCAGGAATATAATCAGACAACTGTTTCTGATCTAACTGTGTGAGTCCTGAAAACACCGCTCATCAAAACATCTCTGAACAATATTTTCATAGAGCGCGTTCCTGGACAAATGAAGAGAATCATCCAACTGGACTCCCATTTTTAATAGCATCTATAACCCCATCCCACCTCTTTGCCAGGTGGGGACTACATTTATTTTATGAAAAACATCTTATTCAACCATTCTCTCAAAAACCCATTTAAGGCTTCAAAACCCCATCTCTCCCAGAGCTGGACTGTACCTTCACTAATGGAATTACATTATTATAAAGAAATATTGTAAAAACATACACAGGGATGCAACATATTCAAACTTCCAGATTTTAGGGTTTATAAAGAATATTACGCTTACAGGATTCAGTCTACTTCCCCATACACACGTGAAGAAACAGCTCAGCAATGAAGTCTCTAATGTATGAGGCAAAAAATGTAACTAACAAACAAAACCCGGCACCAAAAAGTTTTCAATAAATAAATCTGTCTTTTCTTTGCTAATTTCCACCTATTCCACATTTTTACTTTAGCTTGTCCATTGACAAAGCCCTTTCCCAATTAAACCTCACCATATCCTCTCCCCAGAATATATCCCCAAAATACGATTAGATTTGAGAAACTGGAATATCACACATCAAAACACCAGGACCTAGAAATCCAGAAACATCCAAACAACAGGATTTAGCCATATTTAAATGAGCCCCAGTAATCTTACCTACTTCTTGTAGCAAATCACATGCCAAATGAACAGATACTGCATCAAGTGCTAAAAGACAAACATCGTCAGCATAAGCCAAAACCTTATATTCTAGTACCCTTCCATCTCTAACCCATGAATATTCAGAACTCTGTATTATACAGAGCAATGGCTCTAACATGAATACATATAAAATGGGCTCAATGGACATCCTTGTTGAACTCCTTCTGAACTTGAATTTACGTCCCATCCAACCATTTTTGTACGGCTTCACATAAGCTAAAAGCATAGCATAATTGTATCCATTGTATAAAAGATTCCAGAATGCCATATGCTGCAAGGCAATTCCAGAGAAAAGAATGAGATACACCATCAAAAGCCTTTGCCTGGTCTAAACTAACTATATACCCTTTACTGACTCTCAGTAGGAGATTTATTGCTTCCATGATCTCCCATAGTAACAGGAGAGCTTCTGTCATCCTTTGACCAGGAATTGAGCAGAATTGAGTAGCTATAATGAGACCCTCCATCACTGGTGCAAGTCTATTACTCAATAATTTGGCAAAAATCTTAAAATCCACGTTGAATAAAGTAATAGGTCACCAATTTTAATTTCTTCACAAACTCCTGATTTAAATAAAAAAATCTTAAGTCCCTCATACATAGAGGAAGGTAAAACTGGTCTTGTAAAAAAATTGTATACTGCAGTAATTCTTGAGGAATTATTTTCCACAACAATTTGTATAATTCCCCAGTGAGCCCATCAGATTCTGGTGCAGTATTCCTCTCAATGTTTTAATAACTATGTCCAGTTCCTGGTGGAAAATGGCAAAATCAAAGAAGCCTGTAACTCCAGGGATAACTGTGGAAGCGAAACTGAGTCCAACATCTGGCAATTAAAACTCAAATCTGGAACCGAGGTCCCAAAACCAGTCTGAACATGTTCCTTCAAAATAGATATAATACCAACATCATTATCCATACACTGACTCATTGGTGACATCAAACCATTCATCAATCTTTTCTCTCTCCTCTTTTAACAATCCATAAAGGGATTACCTTGTTCTACCTTCGCTTGTGTTCCAAAGGATTGTTCCTGATTCAGGGAAAGTAAACGGTCATATTGATAAAATATCATATCATTTCTAACATTCTGGATCTCTATAGAAACATCTTCCTGTCCCATATGATGCCTGGTTAATAATTCTCCCAACCGTTCCTCAAAATCAGATACTTAGAATAGGCTGATGCCAATCTATACCTCCCTTCTTTCCAAAAATAACCCCTTAAACATAACTTAAAATCCTCCCACCATTGACCCACATCATCATACAAAATCCTGGTGGAAAGTTTATCCTGAATGATCCCAGTCAATACATGTACAACTACCGGTCATTTAAAAGGGAAGAATTTAGCCACCAATACCCTGGACCTACCATCCTTCAGGGCGGAGATTCTATATGAACCCCCAACAAAAACATGATCAGAAGACTCAATGGGTAACAAACACATTCTGTAAACTGGAAAAGATCGCTTAATAAACACCATATCAATGCAGGAGGAAAGCCTTCCCTAAAATAGGTAGGCTGAACTGGCTTATTCCCTCCCATGAACAGCCTTCCATCCAGTGTGACCTATTACCATGCGTAAAAATGCCTTGTCACAATAAAGTTTATCTAACGGACCTCCTTAGACAAATGTATATTAAAATCACCAGCAAAAAATATTCCTACTAGTATGTAAATAAGGTTGTACTTTTTCAACAGATCTATATGAAGGGCTTTAGATTGAGGCCCATAAATATTAACTAATCTACATTGCGCCACATTCAGTTCCACATCCAACAATAATGCTTGTCCTGGTTCAATATCTACCAGAGCATGAATCCAACTCCAGGTGAAGCAAAACAAAATCCCACTCCACTGCAAGCATCCACCCAATGACCAAAATGATGGACCCCATTTCCAGTCTTTAGAAATCTGATTAATATCCCCAACAGACTGTAATCTAGTGTCTTGTAAAAAAAACATCATATAATAACTGTTGTAAAATCCAAAAAGTAGCATAACGTTCTTCATTGACAAAACACTATTCACATTTAGGCTGGCAATCTTCAAGCATAATGGATCAGGAGGAAAAGTAACCAGTTTCCCACTAGATCTAGTCATCCATTTTGAGGATCTTGGACTGGGGGGCGGGGTTTGAACAACAGGAGACACATGTTCCAGTGGAGGGAAAGGGGTCAGGAGCAATACCTTCCATAGGTAACACCATATCCACCTGTTCCCCCATGAAGTAAAGGCAGAAAACCTATTAGACAATGGCAGAGGGGAAAGTGGAACTCCCCTCCTTCTGCTTCACAGTCTTTGAAGTAGAGGGAGACATAAAACCATCTTCCTTAACCTGTATATCCTTTCCAGTGTCCAAGGCCAAGGAAGAAAAATTTGCAGGGCCTAATAGGTCTGTTTCAGGGAGTCTCGAAACAGGTAAAGCAGAGTATAATGGTGTTCTGGCTCTGGAGAAAGCGAGAGACAAAGTCACCGTTCTCAGAGGAACCCTGTGTGTGGCATAAGGGGTCACTTCTTCCTCCAGTCTGGAATGCAGCTGTGACTGGGGTCGATCTGGAAAGGGCTCAGAAGTGAACACTGCTACAGCTTCTAGTATGGTAGGCCGGTCTTAGAATGCTGAGGCCTGCCCCTGTCACTAGAATCAGCACCTCGACCTCGGCCATGTGATGGAAGAGGCACTTCCTTAAAAACCCAGTAGACTGACCAAAGTGTTGCTTTGCCTTATTCAAGAAATAGTCATGGTCAGACTCCCTCTGTATTATGAGCCACCCAAGGACAATCCTGAAAGGAGTGTTCTTCTTCCCCACATAAATTACAAAATGGACGAGCACTACCTTGTGAGCAGCATGCCCCAACAAACCACAGTGAAAGCACCTAATCTGCTCACAGTCTACGTTTAGGTGATCCAAGGCTCCACATCTGTAGCAACTCTTAGGCTGCCCTGCATAAAACAGGACCCCTGATCTCGACCCAAAAGAAGGAGCTGGGAGATGTTTAATGCCGCCTTCCATTTGACTTAACTGGACCTGAAACAACCAACCACCATTCCAAAACCTGTTTTGTCCATATTGGGTTTAGGATGTTCCATAACAGTACATTTCTTCCTTAGCCAGAACATAATGTCATTGATGCACTACCTTCATAACAAAACAAAATTGTAACTGTCTTGATAGTAGGTTTTGTAACAGGAATGGCCAGTAACAGGAATGGCCAAAAATCAATCAATGTTCCGAATCCTTGAGCATGTAATATAATTTCCAAAATCTATCCAAAGATGCATAGGACAAAACTTAAATCATATGTCTGATCCCTAGGGCATGGATAAATGCATAAACTTCAGCAGGTGGAAAACCCATTGAATCTTTTAATCAAAGTCTTACCACCCATATTCTATCAGGGACTATAGGGCCATACCCTTAAAACGGAGATGTACTAAAAACATCTCTTTGCAGCCTCTGCTGGTTTATGAAAAAGTCCCGCAAATGTCAGAGGAGGCGGTTTATCAGGACGTTCCTCCTTCCCTCTACAAGACTGTACAGGTACTTGATAGATGCCATACTTTGTGGGGCCAAAGAAGTTTCCAAAGGCATTCCATCCCAAGCTCCTGCCAAGATGTTGGTCCCTCCTCCCTCCGGTATTCCATTAACAACAGGCCCAGAGGGAGTAGACAGTGTCGGACACTGCACCACATCCAATGATGCTGTAAACTGTACAGCCTCACTGTCGACCCATACCGCTGCCATTTTCTCGGCATCTAGTGGTGTGTGTAATACAGGAGCAACCCGAGAATGGCAGGCAAACTCTCCGGTGTCCCCAGTAAAGGATCTCTGGATCGGGATCCAACGGTCTCCAGAACTGACCCATCCGGCTCTTTGCAAGGCAGATCCAGGGGTCCAAGTGTGATCCAAAGTGGCGTCTCAGCAATGACGTCATCCGCCCGACAGTGTTCTGCATTCAGCACGGATCCAAACAGGGAGGCATAGACAGCTCCAAAGTCGCATCCAACGGCAGATGTTTGCTTATTCCAGGTATCAGGCTAGCTTCCGATCAATCTCTTTTTTCTGTTCTTCATCTAATTTTAATTTACTATCCATAAACTCCTTTTCTGCCACCGAAGCAAAGCCAGCAATTGCTGTTTTTCAGAGCCAAGTCCTTTGCAAATTTACTCTACTAAATTCTGTTCCGATATAAGCAACTCCATAGAAGATTGAGAGGGCTCCTAAGAGGATATCAGCCCCTGAACCAGTACTTCCATGCCTGGATCATTGGGCAACTTCACTGCCTCTTCCATGTCCTCTTCTCCACCTCCTCTCTCCTCCATCACTGTCCCACACTGAAGTCAGCTAACTCTCCTGCAGTGCTTCAGCACCCTCTGCAGCAAGAGTAGGGAATTCCAGGTGTCACGGATTCAGTATGTCAGTCTGCATCTGTATTCCCCAGACCCCCACCCCCAACACTGAAAATGGCAGCATTGACTAGCCTCCTTTTATGGGACACGAAACTAACTAACTAGCTAAATAAATAAATAAATAAATAAATACTGTATCTCCATTGGCCTGACCTGCACTCTGTTAATTTGTAATGAATATACGTTGAGCACAGTAGCATTTTATGTTGCTTCATGCTCTTCAGCAAAAGGCCACGCTAAATTTGCTATCGACTTTAAAATACGTTCACTTTTTAAAATTAGATTTTATGGAATCTCTGTATATTAAATATGAAATTACCAATGTTAAGCAGTTCACATCTGATACATATATTACTTCATTTTACAGGAAGGACTGATATTATATCTCCATAAAATGGAGTACTACATTCCAAAAAGATACTGTATATTAATTGAATTGAGATTTATTTACAAAGTAAAGTCCTCTTTCAATTAATTATTTCATGTAGAATGCAATTTATTTGAGCTTGTGTCCAGCAAAACTCTGACATTAAACAATTTTAGAATATTACAACACTCAATTAGTGGTAAATGCAAGCTAATGATGGAACAAAATCTCATGCTGATGGCGTTAGCAGTACCTCATGCTGGAGCTGTTACAAAGGAGCACAGAGGTGGCAGGTAGCTCAGCTTGGCACTTTATGATGTCAGATCACTTTGTTAGAGATTGATCATACCCTGTCCTAGTTACAGCATAAGGGCTTATCTAAAATTCACTTTATTATTAAACATTTGAGCTATGTAGGCTAAATGCTGCCATGAGCGGGATTTTTCTACTTTACAGTAACATTGTGCACCTTTATGGGTTAAGCATCCCAGAAACATTAAATCGGTCTGGTAACTGTAGTAAACTTGCAATTTGATAGGATGTCTGACATCAATACAAATTTTGTACCTTAACTTTATGTCATAACACCTGACATGCAAGTGTGAAATACACCCAATACAGAATAATGCAGTTCTCAAGTAAATGAGAGATGCTCCATTATTTAGCCCGAGACATCAACATTTAGTACAGCTAAAATAAAACAGCAAAACTCTGTAAGTTTTCTTTTTCAATTACAGTTAATTATTTTCTGTCTTGCATTACACAAAGGGCGGATATTCAGACTGTCCGGACGCGGCGCAAACCTGGGTGCAGCGCAACTGGGCTGCACCGGGGCCAGGACCAGCACCAGGCGATATTCAACGGTGATGCGCCATGGCTCAGCACCATTGAATATGGCAGGTTCAGCGCACAGACTGCGCATGGTGCACTGGGCACTGCGCCAGCGCAAGCCACAGAGAGGGAGCATGGGGATGCGCCAGCACAAGTGCAGTAGCATTAGGTGCATCACCCGCGATATTCAGCTGGGGCATGCAAATGAGGCCATAATCTATGCAAGGCACAAATGGGCCTTTGCATGTCATTATGGCCCCAGTTGCATGTGTTGCGCTGAGCGCCCAGCACAATGCACCTGGCACCCTGCCATGCTGCAGCTGGTGGGGGTTGGCTCCCTGGTGGGCCAGTGTAGCACCCCTGCTCCATCCACCCGATCGCGGCGTCCACATTAATAGACCAAACCCTGGTGGTCTAACGGTCCTCTCGCTGCCCAATTGCGGGCATCTGTAATATTTCAAACCCTGGTGGTCTAGTGGTCCCTAGCACCCGATCGTGGGCATCTGTAATATATTTCAAACCCTGGTGGCCTAGTGGTCCCTTTGCCCGATCGCAGGCTGTCGTAACTGCAGAAAGTCACCTGGTGGTCCAAGGTACCCCTCCCCACACTCCACAGAAGACCCCCAGCCACTCAGCACCCCCATCATCGGTGGGCAGCAGCACCCCCGCACCACCTGGCTGCCCGCCAAATGACAGGTACAGTATGCTCTGTATGCCTATTGGTCACAGTGAGGTCATCGGGTTTGCAGACTATACTGAGCTACAGACCAGATATGTGAATGAACGTGTTCATTCATGTATCTGGTCCTGTGTAGTACAGTATGGTCTGCAAGCCCTTTGGTCCACACAGAGCCACTGTACCTGTCACCGGCAGGCGGCCGGGCGGTATGCGGCAGTGCTGCTGCCCGCCGATGACAGGAGGGGGGTGCCGGTGGTCCTCTGTGGGAGGGTGGGGATAAGGGTACCACTGGACCACCAGGTGACTATCTGCAGCTATGACAGCCAGAGATCGGGTGGTGGGGACCGCTAGACCATCAGGGTTTGACATTATATTACAGATGCCCGTGATCGGCAGCTTAGGGACCGCTAGATCATAGAGTATGAATGTAAATTACAGATAACTGCGATCAGGCTTATGGGGTGGGTGGGGGTCCACTGGACCACCAGAGGGGTATGTGTGCTCGCCAACAGTCTTCTGGGTGAGGATGGTACCCACGGCTGGCGTGCCGCTGTGTTGCACCTGCAATACAGCGCCCGCCTGTGGGTGGCTAGGACTTGCTCCTACTTTTCCGGGCTCGACTTTGAGCCCCCAGCAGTGCAATGCAGGGTTGCCTCAGCATGTGTGCTGCACATCCTGGGCTGAATATCAGGATGTGCCGCATATGCATAGGCATGCCCCTGCAACTCTGCCGCATATGATTACATTGCACCCCAGTGCATTGGGATTTGTGCTGCGCTTGGGCAGCTTCAATATCCCGTGGGTGCAATGCGGGTTGCTTCAGGGCACCCCTCAGTTATGCCAGGTGCAACCCCATTGAATATCCCGCCAAAAGTCTCATATACTATATATGACTTCAATATATACAATACGAAAAAGCAGTAACAGAATACATTATTACATCAGTGTAGTTAGTCTCACATACTGGTGATACAGCATGTAGAGGTATTTAATAAGAACAAATACTGCATACATTTTGCAACATATGCCCACTCTTCCAAGGCTGCAGGATGCATAATGTCCAGCAGTTTAGAAACATAGCTATATTAGCTATTAAAACCACAGTCCAAGTATAGAGAAAGCAATCTGTGGCACTTTGCATCATACCCTCCGCCCCCAAATCTCCAACGTCAAATATATAAAATTATAAGAGAATTTTCTTTACACACATGAATTGCATCCTGAGTATTCTCAACATTATAGAGAAAGATAAACTGGTCAAATATCAGGTTTATGGCAAGTCAGCATTTAATATTGAGGCTGCACTGTATCGCTGCCATTATCACGGAAGCTACCCAGATTTTACCTCATTAGAACTTAGTGCGTATTCAACTGCATTTTACAGTGCAAGGCATTTGCTAGCCTTTTGGCATTGGCTGTCTTAAACAGAGTAATATAGCTAGGTACTAGTGATGTGGAACAAACTTGAGCCTATATGCTCAACAGTAATATTTAAATATAAGATTTTTAACATTCGGCCATATAAACAACCCTCACTAGTGCCCGCATTCCAGTCTTTGAATCAGTCTAGGCACATATATTCAGTCACATACTCCATAAACTAACAAAAGTGTTCCATGACTTATCTCCTGCCTCATCATCTGAGCCCTCTGCTTCCTCTTCCAGATGGACTCCACTGCCTGTTTGATGATCCATACTCCAGCCTCCTTCAGATCGGAGTACTGGAACATTTGTCGCCATATGATGTTCTTTTTTTTTTTAATTATCTATTTTACCCCTGTCATGCTCAGGAGCTGCCTCTCCTTTGGCCTGCCATGACCCCTCAGACATTCCTCCTACTATCTCCTGCAAGCCACTTTACCTCAGATCTGAAGCCATCCTCGGGATAGCTTGGTGTAACCTATAACGGTGGGTCCCTCTTCTCCGAGGGAAGGCACTGGCGGAAGGAAACCGCATGCTATTTCTTTCCTTTGGTCCTGGGTGCTGCTGAGGCTTTTCCGTGGTCTCCTGGGAGTCTTCAGAGGTGTCCTGGGCTGGCAGCTATCATCGCCAGTCCCCAGAGTGGTATTTCCATTTTCTGGTGTTCCCCTTATGGCGATCCCTCTGCAATGCTTCCGTCTCCACCGGTGCCGCTGCAGAGTGACCATGCATCCTCAACCCACCCCAGGGAGAGAGCAGTCCCACAGATGCTCAATCCTTCCCTTCCTGCCAACCCCGGAGCCCGAGTCCATTCCCGAACTTGGGTCACCAGCGTGCAGGAGAGGTGCCCGTGCCTCAACCCTCTGTGCCACCGGGCGGCATATGATATTCCTAAATGGGATAGAAACAGTAGAGAGTGGACCAGTCCCAGAGTGGTCAGACAGCATTGAACTGTTTATGCCTCATATTTGTAGCAAGAGACACCAGAAAAGAAATGAATGTCCTGGCCTTGGTGTTGGTTAGGGTGGACAGAATAGGCTGTAGCCAAAATTGTATCCTGGGTGGAGATATCATCTGTCTATATTAAGATGGTTCTCAGGGTATCAGCCATTACTGCTGCTCTCCTGTAGAAATCTGGTATGTTCACTTAACTTTACCTCCATCATTGTTGGGTCTATGTTCAGCAAATTTTGAAATAATGTTAGGATAAAAGAGGTGAGATCCTCTCACCCTCCCTTCTGTGACCCCTACTGAACATGACATTAGCTTGGTGAGCATTTTCAAGCAACTCCACTCAGTACCGTAACTGAGAATTTTCTTGAACCAGTTTAATTATAGCTCCAGAGCTGCTATTGATCTGTACTCTTTGCTTTAGCCATATTGGTTGCCACATTAATTTTGGTATCTTGGGAGCCCATCAGCTCCAGGATTGTTTTAATCTTAGCATCCATGGATTGTGTGGTTGTGAGGACCACCTGCCAGTTGGGCTCACTTGAGTCTCCCTGGATACTAGAAGCTGCAGCTCCTGTGGCGTCCTCCTGGCTGGATGTTTGCTTCAGTCCAGCAGCAGGATGATGTTTACTAACGCAGACCATGTGTGGCTCTGGTAAGGTTACCCAAGGTACAAATAGCATAACTGTGTTCTGAAAGCAAATTTTATTTGTAAAATCGGTATTTTAAATCAATTTGGAGACTGGATGGAGTGGTCTGAAGGTGCATCTGCTCAGTAAGAAGCTCCCTAGCACCCCAAAATGTTGCAACTTTTAATAACTAACTCAGTTATTAAGGGGCTGATTATCAAAGTCCCAAACTGTATGTACGCATTGCTGATTCGAGTTCAGCAAATCAAGGACATGTGATGCAGACCGATCTGGAAAGGCACCAAACCAGCTCATCAGAGAGAAGGTGCTCAAGCTATTTTCAAAGTGCGCCACTCAGGTGCCATATTGTGTTCCTCAAGTAACTTGATTGCATTCATAAGAAAAAGTTCCAAAAGATTCTCCAAAATTATCAGTTACCAGGGGAGGGTTCAGTTCAATCATATTCAAGTTTAAGCTTTACCCCTCACTCACTGCAGGTCCATATACTATCTCAGTACCTGGTTTGTAACTCAGCATCCTCCTCCTCCTCCTCCTCCTCAGACCCAGAGTCTTTCCTCCAACACTGAAACTCCTTTTCTATTTTGGTGGGCAGCTTCAGTGCTTCAGTGGGGTCTGGAAATTGAAAAACCTTTCCACCATATAGTATTTCAAGACTTCATGGCAGTAGCATCATGTGCTGTACATCCACTGACAAAGACGAGTGTGAACTCCATCAATGCTCTTGCACCTTCGACAGGTTGCATAGCTTATGTCCTGGAAGATGTGCATTGTCTTGTCCTGCCACATAATCAGACCCTTTCTCTTGGTGGTTTGGAGAACCATGTCCCATACTAAGATCGATCCAAGCATCACCAGAAGAGTTTTGGACATCAAGCCTCCTGTGGCTTCTCAAATTTGCCCATCACGTGAGGTGATCCAATATTGTTTAAGGATGGTAAAATCTCCTCCATTTATAAAATGTTCTGCAACCACATTTTAAGAACATTTCTGGGAGAGTTAACCTCTGCTCCTACTGTAATAGTGATGGCCTTGTCCACGCTTCTTTGCCGCTCCTTTCAACTCCTCTTCTACAGTGGCTACCTTTGTGTCCTGCAGGTCGACTTTCAAGGCATACTCCTTGAGCTTATGGTTGATACTCTGAATAGCTTTAATAAAGTTGCGTGTAGTTGGCTGTGTTGAATCTGTTTCGCCACCAATTATGGAGTGTCATTTTAGCTCCTGCCAGGGTTCCTTCACCTCGCTCCTTCATCAGTAATTGCCGACTTGCTCCCTCGAGCCATGTCTGCTTCATACCTTCTAATCTGCTTGGGTTTTTTTTTTATTTAGTTGTTTAACCAGGTATAGCACACTAAGCTGAAAGCTTTTTACAGGAGCGACCTGGGAGCACAAGGAGGTTAAGTGACTTGCTCAGGGTCACACAGTATGCAAGTGGAAGCTGTGGATTCAAACCCAGGGCTGGTCTGCTGGATGTCACCAAATTTGCAGCTCAGAGCCTTAGACCACTCGCGCCTATACTGCCTCCTAAACTGGGCTTGGTATCAAACTGATCCAAATTGTTAAGGCAAGCTGATCAAATTGATTTTAAAAGTCTTAAAAGAGATTACAACTTAAGATGTCAATACATTTGAATATATCAGACAGAACTCTCTTAAGGTGTTGCCGTGTGCTTGACTGCCAGCTACCACCTCGAAGATATAATCACTTTAATGGAGAACTGTAGTGAAACAGAGGAAAGGGCTCTGCACCCAGCTAACCAGCTGAAAAGACTGGAAAAAACACACACTAGACTCCAAAAGGTGCAAGGAGTTTAATAAGGTGCATGAAGTGCCAAGAGTGCCAAATATAGAAAAACAAATACAAGAGCAACAGATTAGCATCACCCAGCCAAACGTGTTTGGCTAGGTGCTGTTGGCTGGTGATGTGCTAGTCAATTGCTCTTGTATTTTGAAATTATGCCCTAATTTTTCTCTCTTTGTATTTTCCACTCTTAGCATATGGAAGAGTGCATTATTAAATAAATCATACAACTAATATACTACCACCACTGGCACTACTACAACCACTAGTTCTACCACTACTACTATGACGACTACTACTAGTTGTAGTCCATCTACTTGATGGCCTTCTTCTGCTGGCTTCATCATATGTCGTATGTACTACCACTATACTACTCCTACTACTAGCACTACTACTGCTACTACTACTACTACTACTACTATACCACTATTAGTAGTTCTACTACTAGTACTACTATTATACTACTAGAATTACTACTAGCACGACTACTACTGCTAGTGCTACTAAGATTTTTTCTTAAAATTGTTTCTATACTTTGATATTACTGTACATGAGGGTTTCCAGTTGTTAACTTACCCCAGCCCTTTAGCCAATGAGAATGTCCTTTTCCAGCCATCATTTATAATGCATTATAACTGAGACTAGTTGTTGCTGTATTCCTTGCCTTACTAGGAAGTGTGTGGCATTGTCAGAACACCTGTGAGTGGTGCTTAGTCACATATTATATCCTGCATGCTGCAGTACATGCTCAGCTTACCTGTCATTTACTTTTTGGTGTTAGGTGAGAAGAGGTCGCTGCAGGATCAGTGCCGGATCCTGGTGACAGAGTGTCAGAACCTCCGGGAGAACAACACTCTGCTGAAGGAGCAACTGCAGCAGTCAGAGGAGCAGCTCCAAGGGTAAGGAGCAGGGTGACCCCTTGCAGAAGATTTATTGGCTTAGAATTGATTTCACCAGGATTTTAGCTGAGTCTTGGGTATGCCCATTCTGGTGGGGAGGGGGTAAGGAACTGGAGAGATGGTAGTGGTATATAAAATGTTTAGGGGATTGACAGATTGAACCAGGAGAAGTTTTTCAACATGTGTTGGACAGTAGAACAAGAGGGACAACAGAGGCTGTGAATTATGAAATAGCAGGGTTGCAGTTGGCCTGCCAGCACAGCATCATTGTTACTGCTCGTGACACTGCTGGCTGTGGTTCAAATCCCAGGCCCAGCATGCCAGAGGATTGGTGGGAGGAGTTACTGAGCAGCCTAGCAGAGGCCCTCATCTGGGGAAGGAGGGGAGGAAGGGGAGGTGGGAGGCTGTTAGGGAGGGAGAGAGGGAAGATGGGTGGGAGGAAAGGATGGAGGGAGGGAGAGCGATCGGCTCTGCTGCACAAGGGCTTCCTGGGTGATCACAGATGGTGGTAATGTAGGCAGAATTGCTTGGAAGGAAGGGAGGGAGGGAGGGCAGGAGGGTGGGAGGGGTGGAGGAGGGAAAGGAGGGAGGAGGATGTAACAGAGGAAGGGAGGGCAACTGCTCTGCTGCACAAGGGCTTCCTGGGTGATCACAGATGGTGGTAGTGCAGGCAGAATGTCTTAGAAAGGAGGAAGTTGACTGACTGGCTCTGGGCCGGCATGCCTAGTGTATGCACGCCAGGAACCCTGGTCTCCTGAGGGGCGGGATGGGCAAAACAGTGGAATAACAGCACTAGAATGTTAGGATTATATCCAGGGCGCCATGAGTCCCACATAGCTGTCTAAGGGCACAAATTGAATTTGGTGTCCAGTGAGATAGCTGTGTCTATTACAGAAAGGCTCCACCATGGTGTTCACTATGGGCATAGACCTTAGAAAGGCATTGTGGGGGCAGGGCTGGACAAAGGAGTATAAAGAGTTAAAGAAATAGTGTGTTTGCAACTGTCACGAGGGCAGGGGATGAACTACAGTAGGTGGCTCTTTGCCGTGATACCATCCCACAGATCCAAGGTTCATATACGATGCAATATCTCATTTACAGTGAGTGTGCATTTTTGTGTGTGGGGGGCTCTGCTCAGATTCCAGTTTTAGAGCTGGACAAACTGAAGCTTGAGAAGGTCAATGGGCTTGCCCAAGACCAACGGTGAACCAGTGACTTGAGACAGTATTTAAAGAGAGTTCCCAGTTCCCAGCAAAATATTCAGAGTTGGCATTAGCAGAGCTCAGTAACACAACATTCCTCCAAAATGTGAACCTCGGGACTGTACATTTTTCTTTTTTACTGAAGACATTTTCATTAAAACATGATTTTTCCCTCAGGCTTCATCTATTCCTGCTTCTTATAGCTGCCTCAGTGTAATAATCCTCTGCTTATTCCATCACAACCAGTTGCTGACTTGCAACAGAAATGATCTGATGTCACCAACTGAGAATTATGAACTGAGGCAGGAAAAGCAGCAAGGGCAGATGAAATCTGTGGCAAAGAGCCTGGGGATTTCATGCAAGTTGCTTTACCTATAAAGAATGGAATATCCTGAAATGCAGATTCTTTGGAGTGATATGAGATTTGAGCCCCACTGCTGCCCACTGTAACGCTTTTGCAGGAAACGGGCAAATCCAAATTGCCACATATCAGGGGCTAGTAACTCGCGATGCTGTGTTCTAAGGTGAAGCTCAAGGAGTATCTTCAGGAATACAGTGTCAGTGCTTCAAATAAATGTATAGCACATGGAAACATAGCTATGTAGACCTTGACAGCAGACATGGGCCTATCAGCTCATCCAGTCTGCCCACCCTACCTAACTACTCGGCCCTGGCACTAGTAGCCATCCTGCCCTTAATTTCTGTCCCTGCTCTCCTGACGTAGTCCATGTGCATGTCCTATCCCTGCTTAGAACTGCTTACCAATTGGCTGTTAACCTCTTCCAGCAGCTCATTCCGCTTGTCCACCACTTTTCTGTGAAAAGGGCTTGCAGATGTCTTTCTTGAATTTTCCCCTGCTAGTATAAGTTAGTTCCCACTCATCCCTGTACCTGAGCTCATAGAGAAGAGTTCTTTGGTGTCCAATCTGTTTATCCAATGCAGGTACTTGTACAATTCTTATCACGTCACCCTTTTCTCCTTCTCTTCTTGAGGGTATATGTGTCCAAGTCATGTAACCACTCCTCACATGACTGGCACTCTAGTCCCTGGACCATCTTGGTTGCCCTGTGCTGTACTGCATCCACTTTGTCACAGTTTGTCCTTAGGTGTAGACTCCAGTGCCTTGCGTGGTACTCTAGATGTGGTCTTATTGATGCCCTGTACATGGGAGAATCACCTCCCAACTTATGTGCATATCTCCTCCCTATACATCCCAGCATGCTGTTTGCCTTTCCCACCACTGTGCTACAGTGTGCTGTGGCTTTAGGCTCCCGCTATCGTGATACACATGGTCATTTTCCTCCATAGTGCTTTCCAGTAGCACTGCCCTATTTATGCTGCACTCTTGGGTTCCTTTACTCAGTGTGCATCACCTTGCATTCTTTACATTCCTTCCTCTGTGTCACCCATTCACAAATCTTTGCAACATCTCTTACTAGTTGGACCTAATATTCACATTGTTTGATCTTCTCTGATTGTATAGAATGCTTTATTGATTCTTTGTTCTTCCCTGGCTGACTGTATAGTATGTCTGATGGATACTTAATTCTTCCTGATTGACTGGATAGTGTGCTTGTTGAATCCTTTCTTTTGTGATGGATCGTTCAGTATGCTTGAATTCTTTGTTCTTACGTGATTTACTGTATAGTATGGTGGATGGATCCTTTGTTCTTCCCTGACTGACTGTATAGTATTTGTTTATATATTTATTTATTTGAAAAGTGGTGACCAGGAAAGGCACACTGAGCTGAGGCTCTTTCCAGGTGCGGGACAGGGATACAAAATATATAGTACAGACACTGTTCACAGTTACAATAAAGTGCAATCAGAATAACATGGCAAGTACAGTTATAAGTGCATCACTAATAAGCTAGGCAATAAAACCGTAACGTGCCTCATCCACACCTGTACCAGGATGGGATAGTGACTGCAGGTGAAATGTCAGGGAGAGAGGAAACAGGAGCAAGAAAGATGGAGGGCAATCAGAGGCAGTTCGCAAGGCAACAAGAGTCTTGCATGAGAATGGTAATCAAAAGAAAAAGGTACAAGGGTTCAATATGGTTTCTCTGAAAAGGTCAAGAAAGCAGAGAGCCAAACAATTATTTTCTTATTTATTTATTGAATTGTTTCAGCAGGAAAGGTACACTGAGCAACAAGTTGCTGGTCTCCACGGAAACTCCCGTGGGAAGGGTAAAGGGAATATTACAGAATCAAAACAGTTTATAAGGAACACGATATAGTACATTAGCCATAAATACAACATAATTAGGCATACAGAATCAAAAACACATTGTAAAGAACACAGTGTAATACACTGGACATACTACAACATAAATTAGGCATACAGTGCTGGATATTCAAACTAGCCATTCTGTAGTGAATATGCACTGCTCAAAAGTTGCACGAGGGGTATGGCGGGACGATATTCAACGGAGTTGCGCATTAAGCAATCCTTGAATATCACCCCTGGCCACAGCCACTGTGCATGGTGCAGTGGAACTTGCGCCACCGCAAGTGGTCAGAGTGGAGCATTCAAGATGCGGTGGCATAAGTTCCATTGCGCCATGCAAATTTCCGATATTCAAAAGGTGACATGCAAATGGGTCATAAGTTATGCAAGGCATGGGGCATTTGCATCTCCTATGCCCCATTTACATGCCATTAGCATGCAGGTGCGCTTGATCGACAACTGCGCCTGGCGCCTGCCAAGCAGCAGTCATCTGGGACCGACGCCCCCTGCAGCCAATCACAGGCATGAAGTAAATCTGCCCCCACTGGCCCGATCGCGGGCATGACAGTATTAACCCCCACTGGCCCGATCGCGGGCAAATGGAACTGAACCCCCCACTGGCCCGATCGCAGGCATAACAGTAATGAACCCCACCCGCTGGCCCGATCCACAGGCATAACAGAAATGACTTCCAGCCCGATCGAGGCAGAGCGGTGTTCAACCCCAAAGACCAATATCCCTGGTGATCCCGTGGACGCGAGAAGCTTGATCGCAGGCATTAGAGTCAAACCCCCTCCCAAGGTCCAATTTCCCTGGTGATCTAGTGGCCCCCACCCCACCCACCCATGGATCCCCACCACTGCTCCCCGCCCGCCGCGGCTGGGGGCGGGGTGGTGGGGCTCCGCGGTTGGGGTGGGGACCACCATCACCAGGGAAATTGGACCTGGGGATTTGACTCTAATGCCCGCGATCGGGCCAGCGGTCCACTGGACCACCAGGGATATTGATCTTTGGGGGTTGAACAACCGCTCTGCCTGTGGATCGGGCTAGGGGGTCATTTCTGTTATGCCCGCGACCGGGCCAGTGGGGGTGGGTTTCATTACTGTTATGCCCGCGATCGGGCCATTGGGGGTTTCATTACTGTTATGCCCGCGATCGGGCTGTGGGGGCACAGGAACAGTGGAGGGCCACCACAGGTGGCAGCTGCTGTGTTGGCGCCTGCAATGCAGCAGCACTCACCTGTGGTGGCCCTCGACTTAGTCCTTTTTTCGGCTCAAAGTTGTGCAGGCGCAGGTTGGGGTTGCACTCCAACTCTGCACAGCCCGGCTGAATATCGGGCTGTGCAGTTTATGCATAGTTCCTCCCCTCCGGTTGAGCATGCCTTCATTAGCATTGTGTTGTTGTTCAGCATGACTTGGGGGCGCAACTGCCTCCTGCTGAATATGGCAGAATGACACATTTCAGACTGCGCAGGCGCAACCCTATTGGCGATGGCGCAACCTTTTGAATATCCAGCCCACAGTGTTTAAAGATATCAGAACAGGTCAGACAGGGAGTGCATGTTCTAGTTATCTTTATAGGTGACATTGCAGAGGGTCTGAAGGAAAGGTATGCCTCTTTGCAGATGACACAAAGATCTGTAACAGAGTTGATACACAAGGAGGGTAGAAAAGATGAGAAGGGACTTGGCAAGGTTGGAGGAATGGTCAGACATGTGGCAACTTAGATTCAATACAAAGAAGTGCAAAGTAATGCAACTGGGAAACAAAACCAGGAGAAGAGTACACAATAACAGGGAGGTACTAACAACAACAAAAATGGAAAGGGACCTGGAGGTAGTCATATCAGATGACCTAAAGGTGGGTAAGCAATGTGAAAATCGGTAAGGAGAGCCAGGGGATACTGGGATGCATAGGAAGGGCATCACAAGTAGAAAAAGGGAAGTGGTTATCCTCTGTACAGACAGTTGGTGAAACCCCACCTGGAGTACTCGTGCGGTTTTGGAGACCTCATCTACACAAGGACATAGACAGGATGGAAGCAGTCAGAGGAGGGCAACTAAAATGGTGCAGGGTCTGCAGCAGAAGCCATATGAAGAGAGACTGAGAGAGCTTAATATGTATACTCTGATGTAAGCAGGGACAGGGGGACATGATAGAAACGTTCAAGTACCTCAAGAGAATCAACAAAGTCCAGGAGGTAGCATCTTTCAGAAAAAGAGATGTGTGTGTAAGAACAAGGGGCACAATTTAAAGATAGAGGGGGCGGCTCAGGGTAATGCGAGGAAATTTTTTCACGGAGAGAGTGGTGGATACATGGAACAGCCTTCCTGAGGAGGTCGTTGGGTCTAAAACAGTGGGGGAATTCAAACATGCATGGGACAGACACAAGGCAATTATAGTGGGGGTTGCAGGAAGTAGGCTGTTGGTTAACTAGAATCTGCAGCTTAACCAGTTGGTAGGAAATGGGCAGACTGGGTGGGCCAAGTGATCCTTATCTGCCGTCAAAGTCTATGTTTCTATGTTTCTACATGGAGAAACTGTTCTCAAAGAGTTGTTGAATTTTGCAACTTCACATGCATACATGCATTCATGTGGGCTACAGTGGCATTTAGGGGCCAACAGTGCTAGGGGAGAGGAAAGTGCAGGTAGTGCTAGGGTGATGTCGTTAATAGTAAAGAAGTGGGTAATTTACTGCTATCAACTGTCTTAGAGGGTCAGTAGCGAAAACTTGGTCCCAGTGTAGGTCAACTGCAAGTACAGTTGGTGATTAGGTAGTTTTGTAAGGTATATGCAAGCGAGCCAGTGGAAGGAGTGCCGAACCTGTGGGGGAGTGAGTTCCATATTTGTGGCATGCAATCGGAGAAAGCATTTGGCCAGATGTAGTGGAACGGCAGGGGATAGCCAGGGTCCTCGAGTCACAGGATCTTAAGGAGTATTGGGAAGGGAGGGGTGGATAAGGAGGAGGAGGAGATATAGGAGGGCGAGCCGAGCCAAAATTAGGAGATGAATTTGACACCATGGAGTGCGCACCTGTTAGTCAGGGTAAGAAACTTCAGAGGCGGTAGAGGTAACAGTGGTGGGTAAGGGGGGCATCAAGGGCAAAGTGGCAGAAGGAGTTGTAGAGAGGTTCCAGTCTGGCTAGGGAGGACTGGGGTGGCACTGTAGACTATGTCGCAGTAGTCAAGTATTGGTAGGATCATCTTCAGTACTAACTCACGCCTGGCTATAAGTGGAATACAGCTACGGTTTCTGCATAGGGCACTAAGTTTTGGTCGCAATAGTTTCAGAATGGCATCAATATGTACAGAGAAACTGAGGCACTGGTCTAGCCAGACTCCTAGGTACCTGAATGAGGAGGTGTCCTTTAATACAGTCCCATCAAGGGTGTGCGAAGGTGGGCAAGTTGGTTTGCCTAGTGAGTCTCTGCTTTATGCCAAAGGTCATGGAGACTGTCTCACTGGCATTTAGGAAAAGCTGATGAGAGCTAAGCCAGAGTTGGACATTGTTGAAGTCAAGCTGGAGCCTGGTAGTGACATCAGTAAAGGATTTGTCAGTTGTTTATATAACAGTGTCATCAGCAAACATGTGTATGCAAGCTGACGTGCAAACCCGTGGGAGGTCATTTAAGAGAATGGAGAAAAAGCGGGCCAAGCACTGAGCCCTGGGGCACACCAGTGCTTAGGGGCAGGGGAGATGAGGTGGTGTCAGCAATATGGTGTGATTGCGACCTGCCAGTCAGATAGGCATTGAACCAGCTTATGGCAGAAAGGGCTAGGCCAGCAGAGGACAGGTGCTCAACAGAAGAGAATGGAGATTGTATTGAAGACTTTGGCCAGATCAACAAGATGGCAAAGGTAATTAGGCCATTGTCCATTCCAGAGGAGATGGCATCAGTCAGCCTTAGCAGGGAGGTGGAAGTGGAAGGATTTTTCCTAAACCCAGACTGGAAAGGAGTGAAATAAGCAGAGTCGTAGAGGAAGTCAGAGAGCTAATCATGGACAAAATGTTTTGAAGTTTAGCTAAGGTAGGGAGGAGAGAGATAGGTCGATAGTTGCCTGGATAGGACGTGTCTCTACCTTTAGGTAGAGGAAGAACAACTGCATGCTTCCAAGCTGAATGAACAGTGACAGATGAGAAGGATAAATTCAGTAAGAGGGATAGGGGGAGGCGATAGCAGGTGCAGAAAGTGACAGAAGCTTAGGGTCCAGTCCATCAGGGAGGAACTTTTAGAGGGATTAATAGTTAGGAGCACCTGAATAGCATCTTCAGGAGTGATTGGTGTGAAGAAGAAGGTGGCCAAGGAGAGAGACTTGGGTGGGGAGAAGGAGGGTGGGAAAGGTAGGAGGGGTGGGGAAAGTAGGACAGGAAGGTTGGGGTGGGGTAATGGGAATGGTAGAGAGTGAGGATGGAGCAGACAGGAGTGCGAGGCACAAGTCGTAAAGTGAGTATTAAAGCATTCTGCATAGCCATGGGTTCAGAGATTGAGGAGAGATTATGCTTGAGTATGGGGTGCGGTTTACTGGTAGGGAGGAGAGATTGTACTACCTTCCAAAATGTGGATGGGTTATTAGTGTTGTTTAGGAGGTTCGAGTGAAAGTGTTTGGCTTTGACCAATCTGATTGCTTTAATTGTACGCATTACAGAGCTCTCTGTAATGTTGGTAGGCGACAGGGCATGGATGCTTTACAGTGATGCCACGCTAGATCCCAGCGCTTTGACAAACAAGTAGCTCAGGGGTCACCCACGGAAGGTGGTTACCCCGGACTCTAGTCTTACCTACAGAGGCATGACGGTTCCATATAATCAGGAACTTGTCACTGAAAGAATTTAGGATGTCGCTCTACTGAGGAGGCATAGAAGAGAGTGGACCAGTCTGAGTGTACCAGTTTGTGGTGCAAGGGAGAAGATCGCAGGAGTAAGATCGAGTTAGGATAATTTTGTGAGGCCTATGTATCTTACATACCACAGAGATCATAAAGAAGGCCTTCTGCAGGTATAAGGAAAAACAAGGGAAGGAAGACTGGGAGAGTACCAAATGAGAATGAGGAAACCAAGGGAGTTCAGAGATGCAAAGGCAGACACAGAGCTGCATATTTTAGAGGGGTCAAAGGCAGGAAAAACAGTTCTTTAGATAAATTAGGGAAAAAGAAAGAAGGAGGAGAGATTCTTAGGCTACAGAGGGAGGTAGGGTATTTAAGCAGGGCGGCAGAAAGCAGCCATTCTTAATGACTAATTTTGCTGTGTATTCACAAAGGAAGACAGAGGGCCTCTGCCAGAGAGTGGCATTAAGACAGCTGTAAGGGAGGTCCCTGAGATGAGCAGCAAGTATTTACAAATAAAAGGTATGGAAAGGGCTAGCAGCCCAAAGGATAGGTAAGGCCTCAGGGTCAGATGGGATGCATCTGAGGGTGCTCAAGGAACTGACAATGGAAATAACTGAAGCATGGTGGGGCTGTTCAATAGCTCAATTCCAATAGGGGTAGTTCAAAAGACTGGAGGGTAGCAGGCGTAGTCCTGCTCCATCATGGGGGCACAAGGAGCAGTTGGGTAACTACAGACCTGTCAGTCTTTCCTCTGTTGTGGGTAAACTGATGGAGACACTAGTCAAAGGGACCTCGTGAACTATCTGGAAGCAATGGGCTCCAGGATAGTACACAACACAGGTTTGTGGCAGGAAGGTCTTGTCTGGCCAACTTGATGGTATTCATTGACTAGGTAAGTAGGATAGTGGATATGGGATATGCTGTGGATTTACTCTACTTTGATTTCAGCAAGACGTTTGACTCAGTGCCTCAGAGAAGGTTGCTGAAGAAGCTAGAGGATCTGGATACAGCAAAGGAAGCAGTTAGGTGAGAAACTGGACTAGTGCCCTCCAACCTGTCCAGACTAAAAGGAATACATTTTCTGCATATCAATGCATGCAGCCTCCTCAGAAAGAACGTTATGATTCAGGCCTGGATGTGCCACACCAAACCTGATGTGCTGGTGATTAGAGTCCTGTCTGAAAGCCTCCACCCCAGACCATAGCATCAACATTCCTGCCTATAACCTGTTCTGCACCAACAGGTCTTTCAGTGAAGAAGGGTTGCCATCTATGCACAAGGAAAATTCACAGTTTCAGTTATCAACTCAACTTTGTTGCCAAAGGAGTTCGAAAGCCTTACATTAAAGGTCTCCTAGCATACAACAAATCCTTACTCATCACAGGCTGCTACAGACCCATCTCAGGGGCCTTAAAATATTATCCCACCTTCGTAAACAGATGGCTGACAACAATTCTGAAACAGTCATTATGTGTTACTTTAACCTCATCTGGTTATCTCCTTGTTTCAAGCCCCTAAAGCAGGGCCGGTGTTAGGTTTTGTGGGCCCTGGGCAATGGACCTCTAATGGTCCCCACTCAGACCCACCTATCTGTAACCAAAAAAAAAAAAAGAAAAATCTGATTTGGCAGAGTCTGTTACAGATGCAAGCATAACCCCCGAGAGAGGAATCAGGATTTATGCAATGCAGAATTTAATTGTACGTACAGTACCAACTAACTTCAAACATGAAACACCCCTCCCTAATACAGGAATCCATGCCAACCGTCCATCACCAACACTCTCCACACAGCAACATGACCCTTTCCTCTCCACACAGCAGTGACTTGCGTTGCCCCCAGGGCTACCTTCTGTATCCCTAAACCCCAAACCAAACACAGCTAGAGGGTATGCTCCTAGCCAAGCCAAGGAGTCAAACAGCCAGGACAACACAACCCAAAACCCAGCTTCCCACTGAATGGGAGGAGATAAAAGGACTCTGTCCTACCTGGTGTGGCTGGTGTGGTCACTGCGGTGCAGTGCAGTGGGTCAGGTCATGACTCTCATGGGGGAGCAGGCCAGGAGCTTCATACAAGAACACGATCAGTCAGACAACATCCAATCTACTGCTGCTGTCGACTCATCCTGGACTGTCCAGTGTCTCTGATGCCATTAGAGTTCCAGTGGTCCAACAATGCAATGACATTGCACACATAAACAATCCAAACCATCAGATTTCTGATCACTCTAAACTCAGTCCTGCCCGCCAGGCCAGCCAGTGCTGTGCTCTACCACCACTCTGCCTGGCTGCACTGGCACCCTAGTTTGAACTCCAGCCTTGCTTTAAAACCTGCGCCAGTCGCCTCCTCCCAAAAAGACAATGACGGACAGAGACAGCTAAGCTAAATCTGGATGGGCCAGCAGCCGGCAAGGACCGTCTCTCAGGTCCACCCTCCACTACAGTCCTCTCCAACAGTTGGTTGCCTGCGTCCTACACCCCACCCCATGGAATGCAATAGATCAGGGCCATGCCAGTCAACAAGCAGGGCTAGGCTCATATTGTAGCCTTGCACAAGCAGTGTTAAGAAGGCGGGGGTCAAACCATTTGTTACTTTTTGGCTTGCTCGGCGGCAGGCAGTGATTCAGTGAATGCTGCTGAATGTGACAGCTTCACTAGCAGGGAGTCAGTGGTTGACTCGAACTGGAGCGCCACAGGCGCAGATTGTAGGGAAAAAAGCATGATGCCAGCGTGGTCTGCGCGCCGCACAAACTCTTTTCTCTATCTTTTTGAGCCCTGGTGGGTCCCTCTTTTGGTGTGGGGCCCTGGGCAGTGCCCAGGGTGGCCTGGGTGCTGATACCGGCCCTGCCCTAAAGGACCTATCGACCAGTGCGATCTTTCCCGACACTACCCACCTAACCCAAGGAACCTAGAACACAGCACTCTCCTAGACCTACTATTAGTCAGTAACCCGCACAATGTTGCCCACAATGGGGTTTTCCATAATGACATAAGTGATCACAGTGCAGTAGCTTGTAAGGGCCTTAAGATCTCAGATCCCTCTAAAACTGCGGACACAATCAACACCATGTTCGCCGATCTATCCGCCTATCTCAATAAACTCCCCTCAACCACCCATTGGAGGAACATCAGCCAGAACTGCCCTCTTTCCACGCTAATCCTGCCTCCCACCCTCCTTTTATTTTAAGGCCATTAGCCAGAGTCACTACCACACTCCTGAAGGCACTGCCAGGTAGAGGTAGCCCGGCAGTGATGGTCTTTACCAGCTTTCCTAAAACTGATTTCCTCAACCATTGTCAAACCCCTTACTTTCATCTTCAACCTTGTTCCTCGTCTTCCACTGTGCCAGACTCCTGGAAACTTACATACATTATCCCTATTTTCAAAACCGGTGATCAACTTGCACCAGAAAACTACAGGCCCATCTCTCCTCCCTCATATCAGCAAACTACTTGAAAAAATCATTCATTACCAGTTATCTGAACACCTGGAAAAGTACAACCTCCTATGCCCCTCCAACACGGTTTCGCAAAACATCATAGTACCTCTTCTGCCTTGGTCACTTTTACAGACCACATGCTTAGAAATATGGACAAGGGAAGGCCACAAGTGTGTTTTTGTGGATCTATCCAAAGGCGTTTGACCTAGTTGACCACCAACTTCTCAACTCCACTCTTAGCAGTTTTGGTTGCTCATCTAACACTACATCCTGGTTCCACAGTTATCTATCTGAGAGATCCCAGACTGTCATCATGGGCAAAGTATACTCTTCCACTTTACCTATTGGTACTGGTATCCCCAGGGCTCAGTACTTGGCCCTTTACTTTTTTCATGTTTATAAATGCGCTCCCAGCAGATAGCCTCACCTGTAATTCACTCCTCTATGCTGATGATTTAGTCCTCTACCATAGTGACAACTAGCTTGAATCTATCTCATCCACCCTCTCTGTCAGCTACAGCACTGCTCACAACTGGTTCCTCTCCAACAAACTGATAGTCAGTAACAAGAAGACTAAGGCCATGCTCTTTGGCTCAAAACCCTTCCTGACCAAGGCCGCCAAAGCCAACTCGTCCCTCCTGGTTCACACCCTGCAGATCCCGCTTGACATTGTCCTCACTTTCAAATACCTTGGTGTTACCCTTGACCCCTCACTTACTTTTTGTGGAACACATCAACAACACCGTGTGGAAAATCCACCAAAGACTTGGTGCTGCCTACAGGCTAAAGCAACTACTATCTATGGAAGCTCGCCTTGCCATTCGCTGGGCAGTCTTCTGCCCCTACTAGACTACTGCTCCATTTACTCTCTCATGTGCTCCTCCTGCGCACCTGTTTAAACTCCACTTACAATTCCATATGCTGCTTTGTGCTTCAAGCTCCTTACTCCACACACCACTGAGCTCTCTACCAGTCTCTTAAATGGCTCCTATTACAGGGTCACTTTGACTATACCCATGAGCTGTCTAATTGCAGACTCCCTCAGGAGCCACCAGTCTTCACCCTACTCTTCTCTTCTCACACACAGAGTAATACCTAGGAGCCTCAGGGTAACCTCTGTTCCTCCCCCTGGAAGTGCCAGGTATATCTTCTGTCATGGGCAGTCAAGCTGTCTCAGTCTGCACCCACCCTGTGAAATAAATTAGCTGCATCTATCCGCTCCTCTGCTGCCACCCATCTGTCCTTCAAAACCAATCTGCTAACTGGCTTCTAGTTGGGTCAGGCTGTAACTGCCCCAAGACAATACCAGAGGCGGGCTATCAAGGCGCTAGGACCTGGTGAGCTGTTGGGACAACTCTGTCGCCTTACATTTCTGGTCTTTCCCACTCTGTTTGTCCCTTAGCTTTCTCTGCCAGCATCAATTGCCCCAAGATAACACCAGGGGTGCAAGCCAGGACAGCTGTGCCATCTTTTGGGACCCCTCCCTTCCTCCAACTCACCTCCCTGTTGCCCCAGCCTCTCTACCTGCATCATACCTCATGGTACTCTCAGTGCTCCTAACCTGTTCTTACCTCTTTGCAGTACTACTGAGCCACTGTTTTGATATTCCTCCAGCATGTCTGAGCTTCTATGCACCTAATTACCTTAGGCAGGCAGTATAGCGCAGTGGTCTGAGGCTCTGAGCAGCAAATCTGGTGACATCAGCAGACCAGACCTGGGATTTGAATCCCACAGCTTCCACTTGCATACTGTGTGACCCTGAGCAAGTCACTTAACCTCCTTGTGCTCCCAGGTCGCTCCTGTAAAAAGCTTTCAGCTTAGTGTGCTATACCTGGTTAAACAACTAAATAAATAAAATAAACAACTAAATAAATAAAAATAAATAATTATTCTAGATCACTGTCATCTTGTATAGCTTGTATGCTCTATGTAAACTTCCATGCACCTACTAATTTAGCCTACTGCTCACTGTTACAGCAGGTAGGCATCTTAGATAGACCTTGAACACTGAAACTAAACTTGCAGAACTGCTTTGTCTCCATCATGTGTTAATTACCTCATCTGGAGGCATGTTACCAAATCTTGTATTATATTGTATATATTGTATTATATGTGTTACTCTGTGCTATTGCTATTTTGTACATCATCCCTGTTGATTATGTCATTTTGTAGCCATATCTGTGGCCGGGCTGTGTCTGAAAATGGTCCAATGGATCAGTGCACTTACCTGGTTACCAAAGATATAAATAAATTAATGAATTAATTAATTAATTAAATAAAACAGAAACCTCCTTCTACTTCCAGCTTCAAATATAAAACAAGTTTTCACAGATTTAACTACTCCCACTTTCAAACCCCAGGAAATCTTATTGTATTCTGACAAATGCAGTATGGTCTCACCACAGGACTGCCCCAGAGCCAAAATGGTTAATAGAACCTATGCTAATAGTGGAACTTTAGGCTTGAGCTCTGTTTTCAAACCACTGTCCCTTGTTGCACTTCCTGCAACCATCAGATTATTTACTCCGCTTGCCTCAGTAAGATGTCTCTGGAAGCTCTCCTTCACTTTGACTGAAGTCATTTATCAGTATCTGTCGTGTTTTTCAAAGTCTGTTTATTTATTTCGAATTTTGAAGCACTGTCCTTGGTTCACAGGTAGACTTAGTCTACATTTAGTGAGTTTTAGTTAGTTTTTCAGTTCCTTAGTGGTTCTTTTAACTGAGAGGAATCAACAGCATTTACCTTATTTGAATATTTTCTAAGGTCTGTGTTCATTTCTTCTACTATCCGGTAAGACCGTGTGCTTTTATTTCTAATAATTTGACTAGTTACCAGGTTAATTCTCAGGTCATCGGTTTAATAGACCGATAAGTGTCACAGTCCAAGAAACAAACAGGCCCTTCAGGTTTCCAACATTGTACAGAGTGTAGGAATCATTCGCCAAAGCTGATCCTCATTTAGTTTGTGTATTTCATTTGGGGTTTAACCACGTCAAGAAGGACTGTGAAATATGTAAGAACTTCCTCAGTCAATGCATGAGAGGTGACTTAAACGACTGCAGGAGATGATGTTCGATAAGGCTGCTGACCCAGCTAAGGACAAACCAGCTATCAGCCAAAATGAACCGGAGGAACAACCCTCTGACCAGGGTGACAGTTCCTCATCTAAAAAGTGTCCTGCTGATATAGCCACTAACCCGGCAACTGCAGGAAGAAAAATGAAATAAAACATGCAGCGGTCGAACTGCAACTGAAGACTGCATTGGTTCCAACCGCTGAGGAGATAGCAAATGCTATCAGAATTATTTAGGCACTCAACCGAGTACTCGGTTCCGGTTGAGAAGTAGCTCGTCTTCCTACCTCTAGCACGACTTTGATTCCTGGTTCCT
This sequence comes from Neoceratodus forsteri, assembly GCA_016271365.2. NCBI lineage: Eukaryota > Metazoa > Chordata > Ceratodontiformes > Ceratodontidae > Neoceratodus > Neoceratodus forsteri. Next base: position 115,577,965 of record CM028131.1, read on the forward strand.
TGGAATACGAAGAGGAGCATTTTGCCAGGAGGAAACATAGAACATAGAAACATAGAATTTGAGGCAGATAAGGACCACTTGGCCCACCCAGTCTGCCCAGTTCCCCACCTGATGGTTAAGCTGCAGATCCTAGTTAACCAGCATGCCTACTTCCCTACCCCACCCCTAGAATTGCCTTAGAAGGAAGAAGGAGGAAGAAGAGGATGCTGATGATGACAAGGATGAGGAGTACAGGAACGACTGAACCAGATATTTCCCTGATCCTCATCGTGCTGACTCCTGACAAAGGGAATGAGGATTATACCTCTCACTTTGCATTTATCAAGCAAGTAGCCCAGTCCCTCGATCTTCCTACAGGAGTCAACTGGCAGGAAGAAGAGCAGGACTACATGGAGATGATGAATGTGCCAGTCTGTAGAAGACTGTTACTACCCATCCATAAATCCCTGAAGAAGCAGGTTAACAAGATCCTGCAGACTCCTACTTCTGTGCCACGGTTGACAGAAAGATGGATAAGAAGTATTGGGTGGCTAAGGGCGGAGCAGAGTTCTATTCGGGCACCCTAGCCATGAAGAGTGGTGCAGGCTGCTGCTGTGATAAGGTAGGAATCCCTTGGCATCTCACCCTCCAGATAAAGATTCAAGGATGATGGATTCCATTGGATGGCTATGAACAACAATGACACTGCAGCCAGGCAAATGGCCTCTTCTGTGTCACTCAGAAGGTTTGCTTGGCTCAGGACTACTAACCTGACCCAGGACACACAGTCCAATGCTTTGGACTTTCCTTGTGAGCCTACATGAAGAAGATGGATGAGTACAAGACAGCATATAAAAGTGCTGCAGCTAAAGAAAAGGCTTCTACTCCCCATAAGCAACAAGCCTGAGGGAGTCAGAGGTAGGGGGCAGTATAGGCCATTCTTCCAGCCTCAGACCTACCCTCAATACCAACAGCAGAGGGTTACTTTATGGGCAGGGACAGAAGAGGTGGCAACTGAACTAGCCTCAGTACTGGGCAGCATCCCAACTAAGCAGGCTCCCTGAGGTGTCAGCTCAGGTCGCCTTCCAACCAGGTAGGGGCAAGCTAGCTCAATACGCCAGGAATGGCATACCATCACCACAGACAGGTGGTTCCTTGAGGTAGTGGGCCAAGGTCTGGCTCTCAGTTTCAGACTCAGGCCAAGGCTGAAAGCAAGGGTCTTCAGACTATCCTCCCATCAGAAACAGTGTTACTGGAAAGGGAGTATTAAACCTCCTGTCTCTGGGAGCAATAGAACCAGTTCCTCTAGGCAGAGAGAGAAAGGACTCTATTCAAGGTACAGCACTTCCTCACAATAAAGAAAACAGGGAGTGGTGACACATGCCAAATCTCAGGCACCTAAACAGGCATCTGCTGAAGCCAAAGTTCAAAATGGTGACCTGGCAACAATCCTTCCAGCCCTAAGGCAAGGGATTGATTGGCATACCTGGATCTAAAGTATGCATACTTCCACATCCCCATAAGGCAGTCCCACAGAAAATTCCTCAGATTCCAACTGCCATCAGGCCATTGCCAGTTCAAGCAATGCCTTATGGACTACTTCTGCTCCAAGGGTGTTCACCAAATGCTTGTCTGTTGTTGTGGCACACCTCAGGAGGCAAGGGTAGTAGTCTTCCCTTACCTGGATGACTGACTAGTCATAGGGCAATCCCCTCAACAGGTAAGGCAGTCTCTGGAACTCACATAGGAACTACTATGATCACTGGGTTCCTGGTCAACTTAAAAAGTCACTGTTATGGCCAGTGCAGCTCCTGGAATTCATAGGAGCCAAACTGGACTCAGTGAGAAGAAAGGCGTTTCTTCCCAGACAAGGGCAGACAGCCTGGTACAACTAGCAGGCACCTTCAAGCTCCAAAGCCTAAGGCCAGCCAGGCATTTTCTGCAGTTGTTAGGCCACATGGCAGTCTCAACAGCTATAGTGTCAGGGGCAAGGTTTCGAATGAGAGATGTCCAGTATCATCTCATGCTCTACTGGCACCAGAAAACAGATTCAGTATCAAAGCTGGTTCCAGTCACACAAATGCTCCTGCAAGCACTTCAGTGGTGGTTGGACGTGGACAACCTCAGGCAGGAAGTTTCATTCCTACAGGAACAACCCTCCTTGGTGCTAACCACAGATGCTTCCCTCCTGGGGTGGGGAGCACACTTGGAAGAACACACTGCTCATGGTACATGGCTCAAACAGGAGTCATTGCTGCATATCAACCTGCTGTGAGTGCAAGCAGTCTTCCTAGCACTTCAGGCATTATCGCCAGCGTGCAGGAAAAGGTGGTGCAGGTCAGGACAGACAACACGATCTAGCGTACTACATCAACAAACAGGGAGGAACAAGGTCAACACCCTATGCACAGAAGCCATGAAAATATGGAGACTCTCTTACTCTCTGGGAATTGTCCTGCCAGCAGTTCACCTACCAGGAAAGGACAATGTGCTGGCAGATGCACTGAGCAGGATGAATCAGAACTATCACAAATGGTCCCTGAACAGGCAGGTGCTGCAGGTAGTGTTCAAAGGTGGGGCACTCAGGCATAGACCTTTATGCAGCCCCAGACAACTTCCATCTCCCCACATTTTGCTGCAGGCCCCAGTGAGAGACTCAGTCCCACTGGATGCACTGATCTTGGACTGGACAGGGAAGTTTCTGTATGCTTTTCTTCCATTCCTTTTGCTTGAGGGTCCTGAACAAGTTCAGATCCCAGCCAGCTACAATGATCCTCATTGCTCCAGACTGGACCAGGCAGCCATGGTACTCCTTTGTTCTGACACTATCAGTTGCCAAACCAATCAGCCTTTCCAGGAAGCACAACTTGCTGACTTCTTCCCATGGTAGGATCCTATACCCTAACCTCTGGTCTCTCAGGCTCAAGGCCTGGCTCTTGAGGACTTCAGAAAATGCTGACCTACATCTCTCTTAAGGGGTCATGGCGGTATTTAGGGTTTCTAGAAAGCCCTCCACTAGGAAGACTTACACATCCAAGTGGAAAAGATTCTCCATTTGGTGTCAGAATAAGAATCTGGACCACACTCAGGCAGGGTTGCCAGTGGTTCTGGATTACCTAACCCACCTTCATTCCCTTGGTCTAAGACCATCCACACTGAAAGTGCACTTGGCAGCTGTGTCAGCTTACCTGTCAGCAGGCAAGGCATCATCTCTGGCCTCTAATTCAGTGTTCAGGAAATTCTTTAAGGGGTTGCTACATTTGGACCCACCACATAGAACTCCCACTCCAGTGTGGGACCTGAACATATGTATTGCACAGCTCATACAGCCACCTTTTGAGCCTATGTCATCAGCTGATCTCCAGTATGTAACTTGGAAAACTGTTTTAGTTGCAATCACTTGGACAGAAGGATTAGTGAGCTCAAGCTTTGTCAATGGAGACTGACTATATTGCATTTCACAGGGACAAAGTGGTCCTTAGGATCAACAATAGGTTTATCCTTAAGGTGGTGTCTGACTTCCTCATCAATTAGTCCATTACACTACCAGTCTTTTCACTGACCATTCCTCTTCAGGGAACGTTGACTGCATAGCCTGAATGTGAAAAGCACTATCAGCTACTACCTGGAGCATACAAGCAGCCACAGAGGGACAAGACCCAATTCTTTTTGACCTATGGGGAAGCAGGAAAAGGTAAACCAGCCAGGAAGGGTCCATAGCCAGGTGGATCATGGTATGTATCCAATTCTGCTTTGGTAAAGTGGGCAAGCAACCCCACAAGGGCTCAGGGTCCATTCCACCAGAGGAATAGCTGCATCAATAGTAGCTTCAAGGGGCATCCCTTTGTTGGAAATCTGCAAAGCAGCTACCTGGAAAACAGTTAACACATTTACTAAACATTATTGCCTGGATACCCAGGCTGAGAGTGATGCCAGGTTTGCACAGCAGTCCTGCAGAGCCTGTTCCTAAATAGGTCCTTTGCCTGCCTCCAAAGACACTGCTTGGGCAGTATGCATTTGTCAGAATACAGTAAGATTTCCTGAGGTTTGAAGAAAACATTACTTACCATAGTAATCTTGTTTCTTCCAAGGAATCTTACTGTATTCTGAGCTCCCACTTCCTCCCTACTAGGACCTACAGGGCACTTCATACTGTCTGTACAACTGATGTTGGAAACCTGTGGATACCTACTAATTTCACGGGCATCTGTTGACTTGAGTCTTAAGAGATGCCCTCAGTTATTTAAGATGTGTTTGCCCCAAAAGTGGCATTGATTGTTTTGTTAGCTTAGATTAGTTAGCTAATTTGTTTAGCTTCTGCATGCTTCGTAAGAATCTGACAGCTGCAGGAAGTACAACCCAGAGACAGTGGTTTGAAAACCGAGCTCAAGCCTAACATTCCACTATAGTACTAGCATAGGTTCTATTAACCATTTCGGCTCCGGGGCAGTCCTATGGTGAGACCAAGTTGCATTTGTCAGAATACAGTAAGATTCCTTGGAAGAAACAAAATTACTATGGTAAGTAATGTTTTCTTCTGTTGGATCTAAGTCAGATCAGATGACAAGAGTTCTATCTTGCACACACAGTCCCTAAGGCCTGCAGCCTGTTCCAGAGCCTGGTTCAAAGGCGATTAACAAGTATGCCCACCTTAGGAAAGTCAGATGCAGACAAAAGACTTGCTCATGGTTTACAAATGACCTAAAATCAGACCTACTCACCAGGGATGCCCTTTGGAAAACTGCACAAAAACTAAACTACCCACTGACTGTGCAGCTTTCAGAGCTGGAAGAGACTATTGCACCAAACACACAGGGCGCAAAGGCTAATTATTTCAAACAGCACTGGATTCCTCCAAATCAAATGCAGTCAAGTTTTGGCAAATCCTGTGGGAAATTGAAGGCCATAGTCCTGTCTCATCCCTGCCCTCTAAAATCATCTCTGGTGATAACACTTCACCACCAAAGTATACTTGAACAACTGAATAATCACTTGCTACTGCTGGGCTCATATTTAATACCTCCACAGCAAATAAACTCACCAATCTGAGTCAGTAACTCCCCACCCTTCCACTTATTTATTTATTTATTTAAGAGTTTGACCAGGAAGGCATGCTGAGCAGAGTACTGCTCGATTCCAGATGCGCCCTGGGGGTAGGGGTTACAGCAAAAACAAGAACATACATTGGCAGGGTACAGGCAGTAGGTGAGACAGTTCAGTACAGTTACAGGTACAGTTATTGATACTTAATCACTAAAATGTGTTACCAGACAATGCGTAGGAGCAGAACTACAAGTTAGAGTCAGAACATGTTGCTGCACAACTGGGAGGATTATGGAGACAGGGGAGGACAAAGGGGAGGTTACAGTTTGCAGTTGGTAGCGAAGTGCAGTCTGAGAAGAGCATTCAGTTGAGGAGTGCTTGAGGAATGTCTGATGTCGGCTGTCAGGGAGTTCCATAGTTTGGGCAACCTGAAGCTGAAAGCAGCCTGGCCTGACCGAGTGGATCTGTGGGGATATGTAGGAGCCTAGCATCAATATTTCGAAGCATAAATAGGAGGAGTGAGGGTGGCTGAGGAGGAAGACAGGTAGGAGGGGAGGGTATGTGACCAGAACTTGACAGAGGTTTTAGCGCAGTGGAGCAGTCTTCTGTTATGAAGAGACGGGAGGTCCAGGGATTGGTAGAGGACACAGTGGTGGGTATTGGGAGGGAGGTCTAACGAAGCGGCAAAAAGAGTTAAAAGGGATCCAGCCTAGCTAAGGAAGTTTGGGGTGCGGTACAGTAGACGACATCCCGTAATCAATAATAGGTAGGATCATTTTTGCACTATTGCTTGTCTAGTGCGTAGAGGGATGCAATTTTATTCGGTAGAGGCTCCCAACATAAGGGTGCAATTTTTGTGTAGAGCATCGATATGCACTGAAAAGTCAAGATGCTGGTCTAGCCAGACCCCAAGATAACGAGTAGGCCATGCAGGCCTCTAGTGGGGAGCTATTCAAAGTGTAGAACGAGGAGGTGCGGGAAGCCGTGCTATTTTGGACGGGAGCGAAGGTGAGGGAGACTGTTTTATTAGGGTTTAGGTGTAGCTGGTTTAAGGTGAACCAACGTTGGATGGAATCGAAATCCTGCTGTAGGCAGGCTGTCACGGCACTAGAGGATGGGCCAGAGGCAAACAACACCGTGTCATCAGCATACATGTGGATAGATGTTTGTAGGCAGGCTGCAGGCAGGTCATTAAGAAAGATAGAGAACAGCAGCAGGCCGAGTACAGACCCTTGGGGATACCACTGGTGACAGGGAGTGAGGTGGATCTGGCCGAGCCAATGCGGACTGATTGGGACCTGTCAGCCAGGTAAGAGTGGAACCAGTCAACTACGTTTTTGACAGTCCTGCTTGGGTAAGTTTAGCCAGCAGCAAGGGATGGGAGACTGTGTGCAAAGCCTTTGCCAGGTCAATGAAAATGGCAGCTGTTAATTCCCTTTGTCCATTCCGTGAGGATTGCATTAGTAAGGCGAAGAGGGAGGTGGTGGTGGAGTGATTTTCCTGAAACCGGCCTGGAAGGGGTAAAAGGATATAGTATCAAGATAATGATAGAGCTGAGAGAGAGCGAGTCGCTCTTGAATCTTTGCTAGGACAGGGAGCAGGGATATAGGACGGTAGTTGGATGGAGAGGAGAGGTCCCTCCTTTAGGTAGTGGAGCGACAGTGGCTTGTTTCCATAAGTTGGGGACAGCCCGAGTTTAAAGACAAGTTAAAGAGCAGAGCTAGTGGGTATGCTATGGCAGGTGCAGAGAGCAGAAGCATCTTGGAATCGAGGCCCGATGGACATTTTCCCTTTGATGGGTCTAGCGCTGCAGTATTTTTAGCACCTGGCTAGATGAGACTGGACGAAGACAGAAGGTGGCCGGGTAGGTACAGAAGGGGAGTGGACAAGGGATAGGGATGAGAGGAGCGGAAGGAAGAAGACAAGGAGGAAAAGTAGGAGTTAAACTGGGAGGCAACCAAGCTAGGATCAGTAATGGAATTACCCGCAATGTGAAGTGGGAGTATTGCATAGAGCTACAAGCCAAATACAGAAGTTTAGCTTCAGCCCTATCACACTCAAGCAGGTAGAAGACCTCTTGCAGTCACTGGATGTAAAAAGCGCTGGAGCTCACCAAATCGAGACATTCTTCCTTAAACTAGGCTTTCATCAGCTGGCTCCACCCATTACTTACCTTTTCAGTCTTTCCCTCTCCATGGAATCTTCCCTTCCACATGGAAAACTGCCCATATTATCCCTTCTTCAAGTCAGGCAACCCATTGAACTTAACAATTACTGACCCATATCATTACTACCCATCCTTTTCTTTTTTAGCTCTCAATTTATGCAACTTTGTTGCTCCAGCCTTGTCTCTGGAGGAGCCCCAGTCCTGTCCCCGATGTTTACTAGCTGGTGCCGACCTATATCCTAGGGCTTCCCCGGTGGGGCCTGCAGGGCACCCTAACACCCACCCAAGACCGAATCCAGTGTGGCAAACACCGTGGCTATTCGGGGCAGAACCTGTGAGGTGCCCTCCATCATCCACCGGAGCAACTATTTTCTCCTCCTGGTGTACTCCCCTCAGAGGCAGAATATACAATGATTCCAGTGGCAGCAGCGCGCATGCTCCCATCGGCGCTCCACCAGGCATCTGCCCCATCTCTGCTCCTGCTGGCAGCATTGGCGTGTTGCCCCAGCCTTTGCTACGGGCCAGGCATTCACCGACCACTGATGTCCCTCCCCGAAGGAGAGCAGTCCCTGGGACACTCAATCCTTCTCCTCCTGCTGACCCCTGGTGGCCCATGCTCATTCCCGAACACAGGTCACTAACATAGCACGAGATGTGGCATCCAGTGCCTAAACCCTCAGTGCCACCAGGCCGGCCATTACTACCCATCTTATTGAAGTTACTTGAAAAACTAATCAACTCTCAGCTAAGAGATCACCTGGAATCCTCCAAATTGATTAACCCCTATAATCCAGCAAACAACCACAATACTGTATCCACCTTGGCTAAAGTGACAAATGACTGGCAAGTCGCTCTAGATTCCAGAAACTATGTCAGTGTGCTCTTTCTGGATCTTAGCAAGGAGTTCGATACAGTGGACCACGACTTGCTTCTACTCATGCTGCACAACCTCAGCCTCGATGAAAGAGCCCTACGGTGGTTCACCTGTTATCTGACTGGCAGGCAGCAGCAGGTAAAGCCCAAGGGACCTCTCACCCCAAACCACTCTTGAGAGGTGTCCCACAGGGGTCCATCCTGGGGCCCTTACTATTGCAAATCTACATTGATAGATTCCAAAAGCAACACAGCCAGTGTCCATCTTTTCATGGATGACTCTGTTCTCTATGTCACCAAACCCACCCTCGAGTTAGCCTCTAAAGAGCTGCAATAGGAGTTTGACCTTTTGCAACAAAATCTTCTGCACCTTAAATCGTTGCTCAATCCCAAAAAAACAAAGTGATGCTCCTGTCACCTTATGTTCATTCAGCAAACACTGCAGCAAGTACTCAGCCCCAAATTCTCACTCTCCATGGGGAACCTATAGAGGTCATAGACAAATCAAAGTACCTGAGCCTCTGGCTGGACTCCAAACTCACCTTTTCTGTGTACATGGAGGAACTCTTGAAAAACTGTGCCAAAGACTAGGCCTTTTCTTCAGAATAAGAAAGCTGCTCACATTTGAGGCCAGAATTCATTTGGTGCAGACCACATTTCTCCCACTTATTGACTATGCCGACTTCATCTATAGTCACTGCTCATCAACTGCCCTAGCCAGGTTGGATATATTGCACCACAGAGCCTTAAAATTTATTACCAGCGCCCCATTCTACACACTTCACTGCCATCTCTATGTGCAGGTAGTATGGCTCTCTCAATAATAGGAGATTGAGAACGCCCCTTTGGGCATATAGAGCCATCACTAACAAGCTCCCTCCCTACATCACTGACCTCTTCAAACACACTCCAGGTGTTTACCAGCTCAGAAGGCATTCTTACATACTGCTTGATATACCCAGAATATGAACTACATTTGGTGCCTCATCCCAAAGCCATAGCACCCCTACCATCTGGAATATCCTCCAGAAATCCCTAAAGAAGCTCAAATCAGTGGCGGAACTGCGCATGCAAGACCCTGTTGCATCAGCCGCTCACAGAAACATATAGCCGCTTCCCTTAGCCTATCCTACAACTAGTAGCACCCATGTCACATCCTCCGACATTTGTCCATCCTTGTAGCAGTCTGCTACCATTCAGCAATTAACCCCTCTTCCTCTACAGCTAGTCCCTCCTGCCCCTAGTTAATGTCACTTTGCTCTACACCTCCGGGTCCCTCCTTTAGTCCCTGATCCTACTTCATGCTCCTGTTCCAACAATACACTTCAGCCATACAGTGGCCTACCTCAATGTGTATTCTACCCATACACCATGCTACCTTTGCATCTCTTTCTCTGTTTTGTTCCCCTAGTGCGCTATGGTTTTGAAAATGTCTGTATGTATGTGTCTTTTTCTTTTCCAAAAATAAGAAAACTGTTGAAACTTGTTATGGTTTTGTAAAATGTATGATTGTTATGATGCCCTGTACTGTGACATGTCCATCCAGGACCACTTTGTAAATGAGTTTGCCCAACAGTGCATTCCGGTTAAAGAGCAGGTGTTTAGTTATTTAATCTCTCCCCTCTTAACAAGCTGGATAGCTTACCCCTCAGTTTAAAGGTATTACTGGGTGCAGTCATTTTTACATTAGTAAATTTATTCAGAAAATGCCAGTAAAATCCATAATTGAGACCCATGGTCAAAATGCCGATACTTCTAAGTTGGAGGCACGCCCCCACACTAGTACGTTTTATGATGTCAGTCCTAGAATAGTGTGGGGCGCTCCATAAGCTATAATGGGGCGGTATTTATGTGTTGTGTTTAAGTACTTTTAAATGCTGGTTTTGAGAAAGAAGGCACCACTCAACTAAGAAGGCCTTCTTAGTTGAGCGGTGGCCTTCTTTTCTCAAACCGGCATTTAAAAGTACTTAAACACAACACGTAAATACCGCCCCATTATAGCTTATGGAGTGCGCCCACATGCTTTTCTAGGACTGACATCATAAAATGTGCCAACATAGAGCGCAAGGCCCAACTTAGGAAGTGTCGGCGCTTTTGACTGCGGGTCCCGATTATGGATTTACGACTTGAATAAATTTACTAATGTAAAAATGACTGCACCCAGTAAGATCTTTTAAACTGAGGGTAAGCTATCCAGCTTGTTAAGGGGAGAAAGATTAAATAACCAAACACCTGCTCTTTAAATAAATTTGAATTGAACTGGTTGGAAGGAGAGACAGCAGGGACTGTGGTTAATGGTGTCAAATCAGAAGAGAGGAGGTCACCAGTGTGGTGCCACAAGGATCGGTCCTGGGTCCAGTCCTTTTCAGTATGTGCATTAGCAACATAGGAGAAGGAATCCAGGGCAATATGTCTATTTTCAAATGGCACTAAGCTTTGTGGCTCAGTAGACAGTGAGAAGGGGTTAGGGAGATGCAGAGAAACTTGCAAAAGCTAGAGAGGTGGTCAAAGGTTTGGCAGTTGAAATTCAATGGAAAGAGACCTAGGGGTCATCATCATCAGTGACTCCCAAAAACAATAAAACCAGTGTAACAAGGCTTACATAAGTCAAACAGGATGTTTGGGTGTATAGAAAGGGGTACTGACAGCAGAAGGAGGATGGAAGTATTACTACCTCTCTATAAATCATGGGTGAGGCCCACCTGGCGTACTGTGCCTCGTTCTGGAGTCTCGCCTAAGGAAAGATAAGGACAGGCTGGAGACAGTGCAACATAGGGTGACCAAAATAATTCCGGGCCAGCAGGGCAGATCTTACAAGGATCGGCTCAAGGCACTGAACATGTACTCACTGGAGGGCAGACAAGAGAGTGGAAATATGATAGAGACCTTCAAGTTTCTGAAAGGAATAAATAAGGTAAACTATGATATTTAGCATAAGTAGTGGATCAGGAACATGGGGTATGGTGGAAACTGACAGGGTGGAGGGAGAGGGAAGTGAGAAAGTTTTATTTTACAGAAAAGGTGACAGAACCCTGGATCAATCTGCTAGCTGATGTGGTGGGTGCCAGAACTATCAATGGTTTCAAACATGGCTGGGACAGAATGAAGGGCTTATTGACTGCTCAGGGTTATAAGCGGTAGGGCAGGGAGCATGGGCGTGGATAGTGTGGGTTAGAACCCTGTATGGACAATAGGTCCTGGGTTTGTTAGGATTTATGGCCAGACTAGATGGACAAGTGATCTTTTCTGCTGTCACTGTCTGTGTTTCTATGTGATGGATCCTTTGTTCTTCCATTATTGCTGTATAGTGTGCTTGATGGATTCCTTTTTCCCTTGTTAACTGTAAAGTATGCTAATGAATCCTCTCTTCTTCCATGGTTGACTGTATATAGTATGCTTGATGGGTCCTTTGTTCTTTCCTGATTGACTCTATAGTATGCTCGATGGATCCTTTGTTCTTCCCCAGTTGATTGTAAGTATGGTTAATGGATCCTTTGTTCTTCCATGATTGATTGTAGGATATACTTGATGGATTCTTTTTCTGCTTTGGTTGACTGTATAGTAAGCTTGGTGGATCCTTTGTTCTTCTCTGGTTTACTGTATAGTATGCCTTGGTTGACTGTATAGTAAGCTTGCGGATCCTGTGTTCTTCTCTGGTTGATTGTATAATATGCCTTATGGATCCTTTGTTCATTTCTGATTAATTGGGGGTATGCTTGATGTATCCTTTTGTTCTATCCTGATCAATTTGATGGTATGTGTGATGGATCCTTTTGTTATACCCTGATTGATTTGATAGTATGCGTGATGTATTCTTTTGTTCTATCCTGATAGATTTGATAATATGCTTGATGGATCCTTTTTTCTTCCTCAATGTGGATGTGAAAAATAAACTGCTGTATAATACGCTTGATGGATTATTTTTCTTCCATGACTGACTGTATAGTATGCTTGATGGATCATTTTTTCTTCCATGACTGACTGTATAGTATGCTTGATGGATCATTTTTCTTCCTTGGCTGACTGTATAGTATGCTTGATGGATCCTTTGTCCTTCCCTGGTTGACTGTACGGTATACTTAATGGATTCTTCTTTCTGCCTTGGTTGACTGTATAGTATACTTAATGGGTCATTTGTCCTTCCATGGTTGACTATGCGGTATACTTAATGGGTCCTTTGTTCTTCCATGATTGATTGATTGTATGGTATACTTGATGAATTCTTTTTTCTTCCTTGGTTGACTGTATAGTAAGCTTGATGGAGCGTGTAGTCTTCTCTGGTTAACTATAGTATGCCTTGGTTGACTGTATAGTAAGCCTGAGGATCCTCGTTCTTCACTGGTTGACTGTATCGTATGCCTTACAGATCCTTTGTTCTTTCCAGCTTAATTGGGTAATATGCTTGATAGATCCTTTGTTCCATCCTGATTAATTTGATCATTTGTTCTTCTCTAGTTGACTGCATATGTTCTATCCTGATTGATTTGATAGTATGCTTGATGGATCCTTTTTTTCCATGATTGACTGTATGGTATGCTTGATGGATCCTTTTTTTTGCTGGTTTACTATATAGTCTTAATGGATCCTTTTTTTTCTTCCTTGGTTGACTGTATGTTATGCTTGGATCCTTTGTTCTTCCATGATTGTTTTATGGTATACTTGATGGAGCTTATTTTTCCATGATAGACTGTATGGTATGCTTGATTAATCCTTTTTCTTACTTGACAGATCCTTTTTTCTTCCTTGGTTGACTGTACAGTATGCTTGATGGATCCTTTTTATTCCATGACTGACTGCATAGTATGCTTAATGGAACCTTTTTCTTTGCTGGTTTACTGTATAGTATGCTTGATGGATCCTTTTTTCTTCACTGGTTTACTGTATAGTATGCTTAATGAATCCTTTTTTCTTCCATGACTGATTGTATAGTATGATTTATCCTTTTTCTTCCATGACTGACTGCACAGTATGATTGATGGATCCTTTTTCTTCACTGGTTTACTGTATAGTATGCTTGATGGATCCGTGTTTCTTCCATGACTGATTTCATAATGTGCTTGATGGAACCTTTTTCTTTGCTGGTTTACTGTACAGTACACTTGATAGATCCTTTTGGTATACCGAAACTACCTCGACAACTTTATTTTGCCCAACACCAAAGTGACAACAGTGCCAGGTCACTGTAGTGTCGCGCCGACCCCAGCACTGCTTCTGGTATTGCACTGCCTCCTGAAGCAACTCTGGCTCGGAGTTGATTATTTAAGTATGGTATGCTTGATGGCTCCTTTGTTCTTCAATGATTGATTTTACAGTGTGCTTGATGGACCCTTTGTTCTTCCATGATTGATTTTGCTTTACATTGGATGGTTCCTTTGTTCTTTCCTCATCAACTGTATGGTATGTTTGATGGTTCCTTTGTTCTTCCTTGATTGACTGTATGTTATGCTTGATGGATCCTTTGTTCTTCCAAGATTTATTTTACAGTGTGCTTGATGGACCCTTTGTTCTTCCATGATTGATTTTGCTTTAAGTTTGATGGTTCCTTTGTTCTTCCCTGATTGACTGTATGTTATGCTTGATGGATCCTTTGTTCTTCCATGATTGATTTTACGGTATGTTTGATGGATCCATTGTTCTTCCTAATTGATTGTATGGTATGCTTGATGGACCCTTTGTTTTTCTCTGATTAATTGTATAGTATGCTTAAAGATCCTTCATTCTTCTATGACTGGTTGAATGGTATGTTTGATGGATCCTTGTACTTCCATGATTGATTGTATACTATTGTTGATGGACCCAGTATTGACAATATACATATTCTCTGTCTTCTACTTTTTGGTATCTATCTTTTCTTCTGCTCTTGATGCTTCATATTTTTGTCGTCTCTTATGTCCTGTACTCAGGTTGTTCTTGTAAATGGAACTTGGTCCCAATGAGCTTAACAGGTTATCAAAATAAATAAATAAGCAAATCAAATAAATTAAAACATCCCTTTCAACTGCAGTCTGCAGATTCACAGTTCTTCATTTTAACCACTGCATTATAGCAACATAGACATTGCTAGCAGATAAAGACAGAGGGCTCAGTTTTAAAATGGCTTGCGAATGCTGCAAGCCCCGGTGTGCTGGTGCAGGGGCTTGTGGCATTCTCTCGGCTCTGACCGCCATTCCCGATAAGGTGTGCCAAATGCCACAAGTTAGACCAACTCCCCTTGGTCTAACTTGCACCATTTGGGGACCCCTTTTTCAGGGCTTGTGCCAAATATTTGGTGCAGGCTACTGTAAATTGTGGTAACTGTCACATCTGTGTCCAGTGTACTAAAGGTTGTGCCAAATGTCAGGGTTGACACAGGGCCTGACACAAGCCCTGTGTCAAACCTTTGAAACTCAGGCCCTCAGAGTCATCCTTTTTGCTCATAAAGAGTTTTCTATGCTACATCCAAATTACATCTTTTCCGGTTCTTGTTTTTATGGGTTTAAAATGATGTATATATGTCTTACATACATATGAGCGTGTGGGTACGAAAATCCATAAATTGCATTCTGTGCTGTCACCAGTAGAGAGCAGTGGATGACACTGCAGTCACCATGAACAGAGAGCTGTGTGTATGGTGGTAGTGACGTCATATGCAGTTACCTGTTGGTGACACAGCAGAATGAGCTTCCCTGCTGTTTTAAGTTGTAGTTTAGTTACATGTGAAAAATAAACTGCATTTTCAGTCAAAAAATACAGCTTAAATAAATATGTAATTTTGGAATAAATAATGAAAATTAGGTTTTGATTTTTATTTCTGGTCAGATTTACTTATATTGCTTGACTGTTGAAATATTCCACTGGTATTGCTATACTGGGAAGATGGAGGGTTTGCATGCCATTAACTTTCCTTCTCCTCTATTGACACCATCATCACTGAGGTCACATGTCTGTTGATTGGACATGGTTATTCATTATGACACTTTCCTGTAGAGACACTGTAAAGCTTAGTGTTGGAAAAAAACATTAATCATCAGACTCACCATTGTAATTATATAAATCAATAAACTGTCTCTTCTTACTCAAGAGAAGGAAATTACAGTATATAATGCTGTATTTTATCTTATGAGGTTTTATGATCAGAATCTGTGAAAGTAATGGAGAGTAGGGATTGCTAGAGGGTAGAGTGAAATTTTAGTAACATGATTAAGGCCCTATGATGAAGGATAATTAAGTTGCAAACTGGATTCTAATTAAATAATGTGCAGTACTATCAAAGTTCAGCAAAAGGAAAAAATATTTAAAAGTTTTAAAACCTTTGTGCTATTTTATGTAGTGATACAAAAATACAAAAATAGCATTGATTCAATGCATTTACAATTTGTGTGCAAAGCAAACATATTGGTGCAGCTCTGACAATGTAGGGATGTGAATACTGTAGCAGCCAATGCAGGTCAGCCTGCAGGAGTTTGCAAGTGAACACCCAGTGCTGACAAAGCTCATGCTGATGCTACTTCACTGGCTGATGGGTGGAAAGGTCTCACATATGAATGGATACAGCCGCACCTATTACAGTGCTGCTACATCCTTTCATGAGCATCATCAGTCATTGGAGAAGTGTCCCCTCCAGCCCGACACAGATTTGCAGTAGCACCAGCCATGGGTGCTTAATCCCACCAGTGGTATCCTGACCTTCAATCCAAACCAGTTAGTCAATAACACTGGCAGTGGGTGCTCAATCCCACTGCCAGTACTCCCTCCTGCCCAACCCAGCTTTCAAAACATCTGACCATCAGGTGCCCAATCCCGCTGCCAGAAAGCACAACAAACCCCTCCCCCAAATGTCTGGTGGTCAGGTGCCCAACCTGGCTACTAAAAATGATAACATCCACCCAATGTCCAGCAGCTGGTGCTCAACCCCGGAAAACACAACAACCCCCAAAGTCTGGTGGTCAGATGCCCAACCCAGTTGCCAGAAAACACAATCCCACAACATTCAACAGTCAGGTGCCTGATACTGCCAAGAAAATGTTAACGCCCAGCAGCATGTGACACCAGGGTAGCAGCTAAGAATACCCAGTCTAGGTGGTTCAATGCCTTTTCAGAATAGATTGCAACAACTAGTTCCTCTAACCCCCGACTTTGAGGGTTCCAGGAACAGAACGGTCACCATGTAGAGGTGCCTTGGAGAAGCCTTTCTGCTGCCATTCAGGTTGTAGTCTGTTTTTAAAGACAGACCATTCCGGCGTCTGCCGTTTGTGCTACTAATTTACTGTTGCTATAGCAATGTGGGTGACGTCAGTTCCAGGTGCTCCTATGTAGCTTGGCTCCAGCGACTGGGGAGTCAGAAGTGCTGCAGGACTACAAAGGTCCAGAGTGATTTTAAGTGAGCTGCAGGGAAGGCATCAACAAACTATTTTAAGTGAACAATGCAAGTGTTTGGTGCCTAAACTACGGCACTCCTGTAACCCCTGATATTGAGGGTTCCAGGAACTGGACGGTCTCTGTGTAGAGGTGACTTGAGAAGCCTTTTGCTGCCATTCAGACTCTAGCTGTTTTTAAAGATAGACTATTCCCAAAGTCCACCGTTTGTGCTACTAATTTACCATTGCTATAGCAACGTGTGATGTCAGTTCCAGGTACTCATATATAGCTCAGCTCCAGCAAGCTGTCCGCATCAGTCGGGTAAGAAGGGAAAGGGCCTGAGTTTAACGTTATTATTTGTTTATTTATTTATTTAGCGATTCAGAAAAGACCTTGAGCACAAGCTGTTTTACAAAGGTTCCACGTCATAGATTGCAAAACAAAGTACAATAGAGAAAGCAAAGGTACATCACCATGAGCGATACAGATTGTATTCAGAACCTACAGAATAACTCAAAACATAGGTACAAGTTAAAATAACAAGAAAAACACTTTATGAGGGTGGAGAGGAATTAGCAGCCACAAAGTGCCTTGTCAGTAGTTCAGAGGACGGGATAGTGGGGTGAAGAAAGGAGGTGCGAGAGAGGTAGGTACTGCAGTGGAGGTGAAGGGTGGGGAAGAACGGAGATAAGGTATAGGAGAAATGTGGGGTGAGGGAGGCTAAGCGGAGAAGACATGCTAGAGTAAATGGTGGGGTGTGAGGGGCATGGTCAGACAGCCTGCACTAGTAGTGACTGTTAGGAAACTCACGGGAGTGGGAGTTAGGGAGGGAGGAGGTGGAGTGGCGGGTGCCGAAGGAGCATGATGCAAACTGATTGCTGAGGCAAGTCGTGAGAAGAGACAGAGGAGGGACAATACACAGCAAGGTACGAGGAAATCTTTTATTATGGATTAGGATATTTCTACAAAGATACGTGTGACAAACATAAATAAGCATGAACAAAATATAGTTACACTTAGTAATGGGAAAATAGGTGTTAGAGGTAAAGAATGTTCTAAACTCAGCATTAAAGAATTCACAACCTCATAGAATACCGTGTAGACAATGTCAAAATTAAGAGACCTAAAAGTAAAACTATTAGGTATTGAATTAGAGCTAAAATGTGTTAAAAACAAATGTTGAAAGCAACTGAAAATAACACTGATTTAGAGTAAACACTGCTGCAGAAATACACACAGAGGATTTCCTAAAAGAGACAGGGACAATTTGGAAGAAGAGGAAAGCTGTAGCCAGGAGGTCATAAGCAAAAATAAAAGGGAAGAAGCACTATGTAATTTACCGTTCCAACATCCAACAGCTTTACACCGTTATTAAATTTAATAGAAAATCTGGAAACTGAATCACAAGAACTGTTAGACATAGCGAGTAAAAAGGAGAGACAAAGGAAAATCTGGCGTTTTAAGAAAACAAATCTGGCGTATCTACTAAAACATGTGCACAAAAAGACCAAATAAAGTGAAACATTAACTGGGGAACAAAACACAGAAAATAGTGACAATCTGACCCAACACCGTGCAGACCTGAATGCAATTCCCACATTAGAGAATGAGCAGGAGGCTAATAACGTGGAAACAGCTGGTAAAACGCCAAATACAAGTACAAATCGAGTGCATAAATGCCCAGTATATATAATAGGTGACTCAGTTGTGAAATATACCGACTCTTATACAACTAGGAATGACAAAGAAAACACAGTTAGAAATGTTTTGCCTGGGGCATCTATTATGGATATCAGAGACTTGATTACCCAAAATCATTAAAGAAGGCAAGAAATCCCAGTAGTACCTATGCATGCTGGTACGAATAACTTGAGACACAAATCAGAGGATGACATTTTAATGACTTTAAGTCTATACATAGAGTTATAAAGGAGGCTAACGGGACAGTGATCATATCAGAGATTTGACCAGTCCCAAGAGCAGGATGTAGACTAAGCGGGAACATTGCTAAGATAAATAATTGGCTACACAGGTGGTGTCTTTTCCAGAATAGAGTGTATCAGAACCTGGAAATCTTCCATAACAATAAAAGTGTGTTTCTGCGGTGATGGTTTACACTTATAAAGAAAGGAGAGTAAAAAACTGGGACTTGGGTTTCAAACACAATAAATAAACTTTAAACTAGATTCCCAGGAAACTGTTCAAAAACACAAGATATGAATAGGAGCTGGATTTATTTTTTCACTTATTTATTTATTTCCTCGGCTGGGGGTTGTGCCTTCGCCCCCTTTCAGTCACCTTCACGGTTGCTGCCCCAGAAGCAGCCAGAGATCCGACCTCCCTGCCACAGCCCTCCCAGGCTGCATCACAGTGGGTACCCCCACCACTGCGGAGACCTGGAGGGTGGGCCCAGGTGGGAACTAACTTGGGTGAGTCAGTGGCGACACCATTGGGGCAGTCTTCATGTTGCTGAGGATATTTCTTGGTTTCCTCCCTGCGGGAGGGTATGCAATGATGCCAATGGAAGGACCATGCAGCGTCCACACGCACTTCTCCCAGGCGTCTGCCCTATCTCTGCCCTCATCTGCAGCATCGCGTACTACCCCCAGTCTCCACCGGGCCAGTCAAGCACCAACCACTGATGTTCCCACCTCCCAGAGAATGAGAACAGTCCTTCGTATGCTCAATCCTTCTCCAACCCTGCCAATCCCTGGCAGCCCATGCTCATTCCCAAACATGGGCCGCCAGCGTAGCGCGGAGGTAGGGCATCCAGTGCTCAGCCCCTCAGCGCCACCGGGATGGCTAAAGGGGCAGCTGGATTTATTAATATATTGTGTATTTTTGCACAGTTTTGAATGTCTGTAAATACTGAAGACTTTTTTCAGTAAAATTCATCAGTACTCTCACTGAATATTTGTGTCTGGAGTACTGGTTCTTCATTTGATGTTGTTCTATATTTTCCTAGCACCTTCCCTTGCTTGGGAGCACTGCCTTCTACTTTACATAGAGAGGAGACCCACTGCATATCACATGTGATCCAATCCTACAAAACAGAAATAAAAGGGCATGTGATACGAGCATTAGAGAAGGTGAAATAAAAGCATTGTTAATAAATGCAAGAAGCCTCAAAAATAAAATGGAAGAGCGTTATACATAGAAACATAGACTTTGATGGTAGATATGGACCACTTGGCCCACCTAGTCTGCCCATTTCCTGCCTATAGGATAAGCTACAGGTTCTAGTTAACCAACAGCCTGCTTCCCCCACCCCTCACTGTAATTGCCTTGTGTCTTAAGACAAGATAAGTATTTGTGGAATAACAGACATGATTTAAACAAGCATTTGTCAATGCCGAATGTTGTCTCGCTGGCATTGACATTGGTAGTGCAGGGAGTTAGAGATGCATAATAGGAATGGCAATGAAGTACTGAGTGGCCGCCAACTTCATCCATACCCACTGCAGAGACCCGACAGGCATTGGGGTGTGCCTTTGGGTGCGTCAGCTATAACACTCATGCCATTTACCTCACCCTACCCTGTAGACACTGACAAGTGTGCGTGAATGGGAGTGAACTTTGTGGCGAATACCGCAAAGCACACCACAATGGCTGTCACTTACTGCAGGTGGGGGTGAGGGTGGAATGATGGTGAGCATTACAACCCGATGATCCCAAGTACACCGTGACATCTGTCAGTCTCTATAGGGTGAGTGCTACATTGAAACTAACACCATAGTGTGTTGGTATTTTCACTCCAAATGTTCAACATGGGCTTGTTGTGCACCCACTTGATGAAGAGCAGCACTATCAGTTTCTTAGCTGAAAGGTGGTTTTGCACAGTGGCTATGCCATTTGGTGACACAGGGACGAAAACACATTTTGTGCAGTATGTGGAAAATGACAACTGCATTGTTCATGAGGACATGTAAAAAAGTAGCAGCGTTGAAAATCTGGAGTGAAAATATAAAAAATGGGTGAAGTCATGAGCATGCATAGAAACTGTGCAACACCGTCCGTAACCCAATTATTTTTGGGATTTTTTAACTACATTTTAACATAGGCATTTGGACCTCCTGATGAACAGTGGCACTGTGATTTTGTTAATGTATCCCAAATGTTGATTTCCCACAGTGAACACGCCATTGTGCAGCACAGGTATGAAAACACATTTAGGGCAGGATGTGAAAAATGACAGCTGTACTGTTCATAAGGAAGTGTGAAAAATGCCAGTGTTGAAATCTCCATGAAAATATTGCACATTTGCGAAGTTACAAGGGTGCGTGGAAACTGCGCAATGCACACGTAACCCAGTCATTTCAAATTTCATCACCATATTTTCCAACATAGGCATTTTAGAACCTCTGCTCATGAACAGTGTCAGCGTCATTTCCTCAAACTGTCCCGAAAACTGATTTCGTGACAGTGACCACGCTATTCTGTGCGGACATGTGAAAACACATTTCAGCCAGGATATGTAAAATGACAGCTGTACTGTTCATACGGAGTGTGGAAAATACCAATGTTGAAAATCTGGAGTGAAAATATTACAGATTCACAAAGTTACAAGCGTGCATGGAAACTGCTCGCATGCGCTCATAAAAGTCATTTTCAGATTTTTCCACAAAATTTGCAACATAGGCTCTTTGAGACCCTCCCTCATGAACAGTGCCACTGTCATTTCATTAATCAGTCCCAAAGGTGATTTGCGCACAGTGACCACGAAATCACCTTTCAAGACGAAATAATGCCATGACAGTGCCTGAATCATGAAGAGAGGTCCCAATAACCCCATGTTGAAAATCTGGTGCCAAAATTCCCAAATTGCTGACATATGCACCAAAGTTGAAAAAAACCTGTTTATGCCATTATACAGCTTACCAGCATTTCTTCAGTTCGCGGTTGGCTTTGAAGAGTGCAGACATGTTCCCAGTCCACGAAGATCGTCGCGCCAGACTCCAGAAGGTGAGTATGGGGTGAGAGTGTAGGGAGGTAGGATGTGCAGAGGGTGCATGCGGGTTGTGGGTGGGGGTAGGGAGGCGGCAAGGGTCCGTTTCTTTTACAGGATTTAAACAAACAAACAAAAAAATTGCGGGATGGTTTTTCATTCATGGGATTTGGCACACTGGGGTGGGCTCCCAGCATGCCACCTAAGTGTTTTTGGGGGATGCTTTAGTTGATGGGATTGGGCACCCCCATCGGCACTTACCGAGAGGGAACAAGAGCCAAGGGAGTTGGGTACCCCCTTGGCACACAACAAAAGTGGGGGGCATTATGCAATGGGGAGTGGGCTCTCCCATCAGCAAAATGAAGATGAGGGGATTAAAGCCAATGGGGATTGGAGCCCCGTCAGCAAAAGAGACTGTTAGGGAGGGCGCGCATGATGGCGAGGGATTGGGCACCCCTCGGCATACATTTTAAATGGCAGGGGTCATTATGCCAACAGGGAGTGGATTTCCCTGTCAGCATTGTAACAGATGGTGGTAGCAGTGGCAGTCAGTGCCTCCATGTTGCATACCGTCAGGAGGTGTGTTGTGGTCCCACTGCATGAGGCTTCACTCTCATTGCAGTGGATCTTTGTTAGATATGGTGGCCACATTAGGGATGCATGATGTCAGCGCCTGCTGCTGGCTTATTGTAGAATGAGGGACGCACCTACTGATGCACGCCCTGCATTCACCCACGACAATGACCGCGCCTCCAACTCTGCTACTACTACTATTATGTTGGCTGCATGCTCGAGCCAACATAAAAATGGAGCATGGATAAAAGATATTCAAGGTTATGATCTCTGCCACAAAGAAGGAGCAGACAAAGAGGTGTTGGAGTAGCCTTTATATAGCAAATGCATTAAAAGCATATGAAATTAATTATGCTGTGCAGGATGGAAGTGAAACGGAACAAGTATGGGTAGAACTTGGGCTGGCTTATGTTACCATTTACAGATCCGAACAATATGGAAAATTTAAGTTTTTGGAGGAAACAGAAAATAGATACAGGTAAAAATTGTATTGTCATGGGTGATTTCAACTTCCTAAAATAAACTGGAATAATCAAACTGGAACTAATCCTATCAAACATAAAATGATTGAGATCACTATGCACAAAAATCTCAAACAGCTGGTGAAAAAGGGCACAAGAGAGAAAATGTACTGGACTTGGTGTTCAGTGACTTAGATCAAAATATAGAAAATGTGAAAGTGATTCATCCTTTAGGTAATAGTGATCGCAACATGGTAACCTTTTATATTAATGACACCTGGAAAAAGTGAAGGGTACAACCAAAATAAAAAATTATAACATTTTAGACTATAATAAAATAAGACAGTACTTACAAGAATGGGACTGGAAAGTTGAACTGAATGAACTATCCCTAACTGGCATATGGGAGTCGATTAAGACTAAACTACATTAATATATAGAAGAATATGTACTGACAGTAGACAAGCATAATTCAAAGGGACATATTCTGAAATGGTTTAATAACAAAATGAGAAAACTGATTCAAAGCAGGAAAAAGTGTATTATAAATACAGTATAAAAAAAACAGAACACCAGAAAGGATGGATGCTTACAGGGCATTAGTTAAAAATGTAAAAAAATCCAGAAAGCTAAGGCAGATGCAGAAATGAGGCTAGCAACGCATACAGAGGATAACAAAAAGCAGTTTTACAGCTGTGGGGGAGCCTCAAGAGGACAAAGACAAACTGGACCATTAAGAGAGGGGATGTCATAACAGGCGATGAGACAGAAATGGCAAATAAATGTAACAAATATTTCATAAAGTGTTTACCAGGATCATGATACACCATAGGAGGCTACAGTTGCAGTACAACAAAAAAATTATTGCAGACAGAAAGAGGTATTGACAAAATTAAAACACCTGTGAATACATAAATCAGATGGGCTCGATGGTTTTTATCATATATTTTAAAGGAACTCACTAAAGATTTGTCAGGCCCCTTGCGGTATTATTTAACTCTCCTAATGCAAGGAAGTGTAATATCAGAGTGAAAATTGGCACATATTACCGCTATTCTAAAAAGGGAACAAAAAAGAAGTGGGAATTATCGCCTATCAAATGACATCTATTTTAGAGAAAATGATGGAGGGCTTCAGTAAAGGAACAAATTGACCTTCATATAAAAGAACAGGACTTATACTGAAGATATCACTCAGCACGGATTTGTGCTGGTAGACCCTGTGTTACTAACCCTCTAAATTTATTTGAGACAGTTAGTGTGACTCTAGACCAGGGTCTGCCAGTGGATGTGGTATATTTAGATTATGAAGAAATACAAAATCACACCTGCCCCATAATGCAAAGCATCATGGGCTGCATATGCAAATCACTACAGAATATTATGCTGGTTCAACTTTAAACAGAAATGCATGGTGCCGAAAGGCCTCTCACACAGTTTGCAAAGGGTGCCAACAGAAGACACAGACACGTGTTTAGTCCTACCAGGACTTATCAGTGTGCCTCGTCTGTTTGACATCCCAGTGGAATGAACCAGCTACCCTAAGATGGTCTATCTGGGTTACGTTGTGGTGAACAATTAAAACAAAAACAAGTTAAAGACAAAGAGCCTCAGTGCGTAAGCACTGAAGCAATGGTTACCCAAAGGGCATTGGCCAGGAAGCCGAGTTTCAAAGAAATACAAAATCACACCTGCCCCCATAATGCAAAGCATCATGGGCTGCATATCAAATCACCACAGAATGTTATGCTGGTTCAACTTTAAGCAGAAATGCATGGTGCCGAAGGCCTCTCCCACAGTTTGCAAAGGCCCAACAGAAGACACAGACACATGTTTCGTCCTATCAGGACTCATCAGAGTGCCTCATCTGTTTGACCTCCCAGTGGAATGAACCAGCTACCCTAAGATGGTCTATCTGGGTTATGTTGTGGTGGACCCAAATAAAACAAAAACAAGTTAAAGACAAAAGAGCCTCCATGCGCAAGCACTGAGCGATGGTTACCCCAAAGGGCATTAGCCGGGAAGCCAAGTTTCAAAGAAATACAAAATCACACCTGCCCCATAATGCAAAGTATCATGGGCTGCATATGCAAATGTAACCCCCTGCAAATGGGGGTTCCCAAAAGACTTCCAGGAGCTTGCTTGAATGCTCCAAGCCTGAATAGTGTTTGGCATTTAAGCCATTTATCAGTGAGTGTTTTAGAGCCTCTGGTACTGTCTCTTTAAGAGCTGTCTGCTTGCAGACATAATTAGTTGTATGGGGGACTGTGTGTTTCTTTGATTGAGTACCACTCAAGCTGCTCAATTCACTCCATTTTGCAGTCACTAGAGTGCAAAGGGAACCTATCTGAAAGATGTAACTGTTTGCCAGAAATCATTTACAGTAATAATGAAATTACAGTTTGTCTAACCTGCTTTCTTTTGCAGTCAGAACAGTGTCTGCTAGTTCCCCATTCTAGTTTTGAACTGCTGAACTGGACCAATCAGTGTAGGGTAAGCTAGCTCTAAAATGGTGCCTTGGACGAATCAGAACTTGGACTCATAATCTGAGCCAGCCACAAGAGGATTGTATGGGCAGTGACTCTGGGAGATGTAGTTTAGACTTCAGTGCCTTTTGGACCAACAGCAGTCTATTGTGAGTGACAGCCAATCCAGTCAAGAACTGGGAGGAACTCAAAGGAAGTGCCAGGTTTTGTCGGTTGGAGTTTGAGTTGAGCTTTGGCAGTGAAGAAGGAAGGAGCCCTGTGCTTTTCAGTGTGCAGTTTTAGTCAAAAAACGTGTGTAAGGCCCAGAGTTCCGGTCTGCAGCTTGTGTAACAGCTTGTTAGGACTGAATCCGTCCTGTGAAAAGAATCAAAGGATCTCTGAAGAGTAGAAACCAGGCTCACCCTGTAGAAGACTGGAGGAATGGCTGAAAATTGCACTCGGTCTGTCAGGAACTGAATCTGCTGTGTGTTCTCCGGTATTGTGCAGTAATTGCGATCGGGATACAGATGCAGCCTGCCTGGTATAGTGCTTTCTTTATATGGATGTGTCCAGAGGTTTGTGTACCTCAAGTGAGCCCTGCTGACATTGAAGGACCCTATCTTATTTGGAGGTCGTGAGTACTAATTCAGGGTTGCTCCTGTTGAATTGCCACATTAAATCCAAATGGAATTACTGTACTGCTGACTGTTTAATTCTCCTTTTCTCTGTGTGAAAGGGCCCTACCAGCTGCCACGGTTTGGACTAGCCACTAGGGCTTGGGTACCCAGGGACAGTAACTGATAGGGATAGGCCTGTGCACAGAGCCATAAATAGATTATTAGAGTGATAAGCTAATTAACCTGATTTCCCCTGTCCTTGTTATATCTCCCTAAATAAATCAGAGCTGCTTGTTTCAGCAAGTTATACTGCCTGAGGTATTTGTCTATGTTAAAAGTACTGTACTGTGATTGTTGCACTGTATCTCATTTCACAGGAGGTCCCAGTGCCGGAACCAGACCTGGGGAAGTGTATACTGTGAAGGTAATTCTGATATATTTGTGTGGGCCACTAGTGGGAAGAAAGGGGGTTGCAGTGTCCCAGAGGCTGTGACCAAGTTAGTTTAACTATTGCAAACCCCTGACCTCTGGGTGGAGGCACCCGCCCGTGGATCAGGCCCCTCAACCTGTTAGTGGCAAATCAGGCAGGGTAGTAGCCCTGGGATAGCGCCATCTAGGGTTACATCTTGGAGGCTCACCGCTGGGATTGTGTGTCCTCTAGTGGCCATATTACGAACCACTGTTAGAAAAAAAAATGGTACCCCGACAGAAGTGGCTGTGCACCGGCTGGTGGAGTGGTGTACTGGGAGGAGATCGACCCCAAAATGCCTATGTTATCCTGGACATCCCCTGGGTATCCATACGGACACTGTGCGGGAGTACTTTCCAAGGTGGAAGGTTTACAAAACCCTGTGGTGGTGGGTCGGCATGCTAATCTGCTCACCCACACTTTCCTGGCCCTAGTAGAGTTTAAGGATCCCATAGATAGCTCCAAAGTGCCACAGACCATTACCCAGAGGAGCCCTCACTGCTTGAGAGTGATAACTAAGGACAGTAAAGACCCGGGGAATGAGCCCCACCACTATCTGAAACTTTTGAGGAGAAATTTGCTAAATGGTTGCTGGGGAAGGAAAACTGTGGAGGACTTGAAGAAACTATTCTTGCCACCTGGGGTGTTCTCTCCAAAACACCTTCTCCCGCTCCAGTGCCGTAATGGTGGCTGAACCAATGCAGACTCCAATTTCTGCACCTGCCATTAGTCACGACTCTTACGAAGGTTGAGGATCTTCTCTGGCACCCTCCCACCCCAAGGGAGGATGACTGGGAGACCTGGATAGACTATGTTGCCCCAAGTCCTAGAATGGCAATGCTCGGAAGCGAAAGCGAAAGAGGTTAGTGAGAGCCTCCGAGGTCCTGCCCTGGCTACCATTGTGCTAAGCGGCCAGTAACCCTGAAGTGACTGCACAGGCCTATCTTGAGGCCCTGGAGAATGTATGGGAGCCCAGATTCTGATGAGGACCTATGGTGGAGTAAGAGATGCACAACAGTACCAAGGGAGTTGTTGTCTGTGTATGTATCTCGGCTGGAAAAATTGTTGCAAGAATGCCTCAGAAAAGGTAGTTTGCCAGCGATTGAACTGGACGAACCAGGCTGGACAGGATCCTAAGTCTGCCCCTTCTCAGAACTGCTGTTGCTTCAGTTACGCCTGGCAGATCGACTGGAATCCCCACCCTCCTATGATGAGTTAATGAGAGAAATTCGAGGAGTTGAGAAAAGACGACCTCGGGAGGGACCTGCACCAATAGCTGCGGCTATGACCCGAGTGACTGAGGGTGACCCATCAAGTGAAGTTCAGGGGCAGAGGTTGGCAGTCAATGAGTGCTCTGACAAGGAAAAGATATGCCACAATGGGGCGAACTGTTGAGAGAGATCCGGAATTCAAAAACAGTCCCTTTATGAAGGCACGCCTGCAAGTACAGACCCTGACCTATATCCGACTGCATCTGCTATGGGGTGGGGGTACCCACCCATGTATCTCCTGCTGATAACAGCTCCAAACTCAATTCCTTGACCATGGAAGTAGAGAAACTGACGAGATGTCTCCAAATGCTTATCCGCCGCAGACAGAGATGGCACCCAGGTTCCAGTTAGTAATACCCGCCCTGGCTCCCAGTGTGGCGCCTCGGACAGCTCAAACTCCAGAAAGTATGTTTTGCTATAATTGTGGGAAAGATGGGCACATGAAAAGGAATGCCGGTCCCCAAAGACTGACAAAGTTGCATATAGGCTACAAGGAGAGCTTGGGAGAACAAATCAGTGGTTAAGAGGTGCACAAAATGATCCAGTGAGGGGCACCAAAAATGCTAACTCCGTCCTTTGTGGCAAGGTCAGTTGCCCAGGCCCTATCGCCTCTCCAGACTGGTCCAGAATAGTGGGTCCCTCCATGGAGACCACTGTAAGGTGAATGGAGTGTCTACAAGAGCTGTATTAGACAGTGGCTCCCAAGTGACAATTATGTTCCAAGATTGGTATCAGAAGCATTTGTCAGGCGTACCCTTACAACCATTAGAAAGGACTGCATGTATGGGGTTAAGTGAAAGGCCTACCCTATTCGGGTATATCCGAATTTGGCTGTCTTTTCCCACCTCCGTGGCTGGGTAGCGAACAAGTAGAGACCCTAGCCTTAGTGTGTCCCCCACTGGACTGTATGATGGTGTCCCTTTGTTGATTGGAACAAATGCTCATATGTTGGAAGGCTGGCACAGTTGTGTTATGAAAAACAGGGGTCAAAGACTAGTAGAGCTTTAAGAGTTCGGCTTTAATTAAGAAGGCCTATGAGGCACAGAGAGATGCTGAAAAATAGAACCAGAGGAACCGGTCGGAATTGTATGGAAGAAGGATCCTGAGTCTCTGATCCTGGCGCCAAATGCCCAGTGTACCTTACAGGGAGAGTCCGATATAAGAAAGGATGTTAAGAATAAAATATTAATGTTGGATGCACCAGGCGATGGAAAATGCCAGAGGGACTGCTGGTCAAGCCTAGTATTTTGCCCGCTCAGAGCCCATGCTTATGCCAGAAGGGTAATGGTCCAAGTTCATAATGTGTCTGAAAGAGACATTCGAGTAAATGGGTTGCATCCTGGCTAATGTGCATTGTGCAGACACTGCAGTGCTACCCAGCAGCAAGAGTTCAAGGAAGAATGACAGAGTAACGCCTGACTTGTTTGATTTCGCGACTCCCGCTGCCAGCTGAATGGAAAGTGAGGGTCAGTGAAGCTTGCCCAGAGAGACCAGGTGTTTTCTTTAAAGGAATGGGACGTAGGATGCGTGCAAGGAGCTGAGCACAATATCCGGCTGCATGACGAAAGACCATTCGTGAGAGGTCTCGACGCCTGGCACCTGCTGACATAGATGATGTGAGGCGGCATCTGCAAGAGATGTTAGCTGCTGGTGTAATACAAGAATCCAGAAGCCCTTATGCTTCCCCATTGTGGTAGTGAGGAAAAAGAATGGAACAGTAAGGATGTGTGTGGATTATCGCACCTTAAACCGGCGGACTATCCCTGATCAGTACACAATGCCCGCATTCAGGATGCTTTGGACTGCCTAAGCGGGAGCAAGTGGTTCTCTGTGCTGGATCTCCGCAGTGGGTACTATCAGATCCGATGGCCCCAGAGGACCGTGAAAAGACAGCCTTTATCTGTCGCTTGGCTTCTATGAATTCATGAGGATGCCTCAAGGATTTCAGGTGCCCCAGCCACTTTTCAACGATTGATGGAGCGTGCAGTGGGGACATGAACTTACTAGAGTGCCTGGTATACCTAGATGATGTTATTGTGTTTGGCAGCTCACTGGAGGAACATGAGAGCAGATTATTTAAGGTATTGGACCGACTGGAGGACTTTGGCCTTAAACTGTCCATTGATAAGTGTCAATTCTTTCAAACATCAGTAAAGTATGTGGGACACATAGTATCCACGAGGAATAGAGACCGACCCAAGTAAAGTTGAGGCCTTGACCACCTGGCACAGCCCAAAAATCTAAAAGAACTGCAAAGATTCCTGGGATTCTGTGGTTATTATCGGCGTTTCATCAAGGACTATTCAAGAGTGATCCGCCTTTACTTAACCTTACTCAAGGGTATCCCCAACCCACAAAAATACCAAAAGTCAGCGTCCCTCAAGACTGAAAGAGTGATTTCATCCGAGTGAAGTATTTGGGGCCCGCTGGACTCCTGATTTGAGACTGCTTTTCATGAGATCATTTATCAACTTACCCATGCTCCAGTGCTGGCCTATGCCGATCCAAGAAAACCTTATGTCCTGCACACTGATGCTAGCTTGCAAGGGTTGGGGGCTGTGTTGTACCAAGAGCACGAGAATGGCCTGAGACCAGTGGCCTTTGCCAGTAGAAGTCTGACCCCATCTGAAAAGAACTATCCTGTACATAAGTTAGAGTTTCTAGCTTTGAAGTGGGCTATTGTTGACCAATTCCATGAGTACTTGTATGGGGCTAAAATACTAGTAAAACTGACAATAATCCTTTGACCTATGTGCAGACCTCAGCTAAGTTGGATGCCACTGGCCATAGGTTTCTGCATTATCTACATTGACTATGCTCTCGAATACGAGCAGGTCTGAACCACTAGATGCTGATGCTCTCTCGAGAGGCTGTTCCCAGAATGATTGGGTCCGATTAGCAGAACCTGACATTCGGGCACTCTGCCGGAAGTTTGACAGGGAGGAACAATGTCCACGGACGATGGACTTAGCAGGATTGCTTGGGACCCTCTGAGAATTGCATACCTGCTGCTTGTGCCACTTTTCTGCAATAGACATTGGTGCACTGCCTCAGCTGGACAATGACAGTATTGGCGGGCTCAATCCGATCCCATGATCAAAACAGCTTTAGAAGCCCTCTATGCAGGAAAAGATGTGTCCAAATACGCTCCACTGATTTGAGAACTGCACTGTTATACAAAGAAGGTCCTAAGTTGAAACTGATCAATAAACTGTTATACAGAGAAACAGTAGACAGAGGGGACAAGTAGACAAACAACAACTAGTGCTGCCCACTGCCTTTCGAGACTCAGTACTGAGGTCCTTGCACAACCACATGGGGCACCTTGGTATAGACAGAACACTTGACTTGGTGAGATCCAGATTCTATTGGCCTAAGATGGGGGCTGATGTGGAGCAACACATTCAGAACTTGTAGTCGCTGCTTACAGAGGAAAGCTTTGCCCCAGAGGGCTGCCCTTGTTAACATCACCACCAGTGCACCCATGGAGCTGGTCTGTATTGATTTTCTGAGTTTGGAGTCAGATCAAAGAAATATCAGTAATGTGCTGGTGGTCACTGACCATTTCACGAGATATGCCCAAGCTTTCCCCACCAAAGACCAGAAAGCATCCACTGTGGCCAAAGTACTTGTAGAAAACTTTTGTTCACTATGGGGCTCCACAAAGAATCCATTCTGATCAAGGGAGAGACTTTGAGAGTCGTCTGATCAAAGAGATGCTTTCTCTGTGGGAGTCAAAGTCCAGAACCACTCCTTACCACCCCAGAGGATCCACAGCCTGAGCGTTTCAACCGCACTTTGCTAGATATGCTAGGCACCCTGCACCCAAAGGACAAGCCTAGATGGAGCCAACAAATTACCACCCTGGTACATGCTTATAACTGCACCAAAAGTGATGCCACTGGATTCTCCCCTACCGCTGATGTTTGAAGAGAAGCTCGACTACCAGTAGATGTGTGTTTTGGGGTCTCCCTGATGGGGTTCAAGCTGACAACTATTTACAGTATGTGCAAAGTTAAAGGCCCAGCTAACTCATGCGTACCAACTGGCTCAAACCATGGCTGCCAAAGAAATCTGGCCAACAAAGAAAGGTATGATAAAAGGTGAAAGCACAGGAACTCCAGGAGGGAGATCGGTGTGCTAAGAAATCTGGGACTGCATGGCAAGCACAAGATTGCTGACAGATGGCACCATCTCCCTCACATTGTAGTGGGCAAACTAGATGATCTGCCAGTGTACAAAGTAAGGCCTGAGAATATTCAAAGATGTAAAACAATGCATAGAAATCATTTACTGCCCATTGGACAAATCTTAATTGAGTCTGAGCCCTAGAAGATGCCCCTCTGGACCAGTGACTAGAGCTGCTGCTAAGAAAAGATCAAGAAAGTCTGCACCTACAGAAGCAAAGTTAAAGTGTTCCCTCCACAAGTCCCAGTTGAGCATGACTGTCAGTCCATATCGGAAGAAAGTGAGAGTGACTTTGAATACTATCCTTCTTCGAACTGAGTCAATTGTTTGAGGGCAATCCCTAGTCAATACTGGAGACAAAGCTGGGCCTTCTGGACTGTCTAAGCCCCAGCTTCATCCCTGGAGCCAATGCTCCCAGAAAGTGAAGTGCAAAGCATCAGATCAGATGAAATGGAATCATTGTGCATGGTTGAACTGTTTGAGCTTTCAGGGAGGAAAATGATAGATTGGGGCAGACTGGTGATACACCGAACAAGAAGAGTATTTTGAGTGCCCTGACAGTCCACTGCAGTGTCAAAGCTCTCCATGCGAGCCAAATGTTGTGGACTCAGAAACTGTAACTCCTGGAGCTGAAAGTGCCCCAAGTTCTAGCCTCTCTACCCCATGGAGACTCCTGACAAGTGAGGACAATGCTGAAAATGAGGCTCAGAGTGCAGAGACTGTAACAGTTCCCCTAGAAAGACTGGTCGAGCTGTAAAGCCTGTGGTGCACCTCAGTTATGATTCCTTGGGAGGCCTGTGGATTTGCCTCTCAATGTTGTCCATAAAGAGTGTATGTGTCCCCGAGCTCATTGCCCAAACTGAGCATCAGTGCTAACTCCAAGTTACTTGTGTTGCCCTCTAAGTATGGTGCCCTTGCCCGTCCAGCCCCAAGGTAACTGATAGGAAGGGCCCCTCTCTTCAGGTTTCATGTACAAGAGGTAATAACTTGAGTTATGGTACAATGTGTATGTAATACTGTGTAAAGGTGACGTACTGCAATGTTTCAGAAATGTGTTCTTGGTAAAATAATATATTGACTGATGATTACGTATGCGAGCCTAATGCAAATGTATATGGTTGCAGTTGAAACTTATGGGTACTTGCTTGGCAGGACGTCAAGCTTTCCCAAACCAGGAAGGGTGTAACCCCTGCAAATGGGGTTCCCCAAAAGACTTCCAGGAGCTTGCTTGAATGCTCCAAGCCTGAATGGTGTTTGGCATTTAAGCCATTTATCAGTGAGTGTTTTAGAGCCTCTGGTACTGTCTCTTTAAGAGCTGTCTGCTTGCAGACATAATTAGATTTATGGGGACTGTGTGTTTCTTTGATTGAGTACCACTCAAGCTGCTGTCAATTCACTCCATTTTGCAGTCACTAGGAGTGCAAAGGAACCTATCTGAAAGATGTAACTGTTTGCCAGAAATCATTTACAGTAATAATGAAATTACAGTTTGTCTAACCTGCTTTCTTTTGCAGTCAGAACAGTGTCTGCTAGTTCCCCATTCTAGTTTTGAACTGCTGAACTGGACCAATCAGTGTGGGGTAAGCTAGCTCTAAAATGGTGCCTTGGACGAATCAGAACTTGGACTCATAATCTGAGCCAGCCACAAGAGGATTGTATGGGCAGTGACTCTGGGAGATGTAGTTTAGACTTCAGTGCCTTTTGGACCAACAGCAGCAGTCTATTGTGAGTGACAGCCAATCCAGTCAAGAACTGGGAGGAACTCAAAGGAAGTGCCGGTTTTGTCGGTTGGAGTTTGAGTTGAGCTTTGGCAGTGAAGAAGGAAGGAGCCCTGTGCTTTTTCAGTGTGCAGTTTTAGTCAAAAAGCGTGTGTAAGGCCCAGAGTTCGGTCTGCAGCTTGTGTAACAGCTTGTTAGGACTGAATCCGTCCTGTGAAAAGAATCAAAGGATCTCTGAAGAGTAGAAACCAGGCTCACCCTGTAGAAGACTGGAGGAATGGCTGAAAATTGCACTCGGTCTGTCAGGAACTGAATCTGCTGTGTGTTCTCCGGTATTGTGCAGTAATTGCGATGGGATACAGATGCAGCCTGCCTGGTATAGTGCTTTCTTTTATATGGATGTGTGCAGAGGTTTGTGTACCTCAAGTGAGCCCTGCTGACATTGAAGGACCCTATCTTATTTGGAGGTCGTGAGTACTAATTCAGGGTTGCTCCTGTTGAATTGCCACATTAAATCCAAATGGAATTACTGTACTGCTGACTGTTTAATTCTCCTTTTCTCTGTGTGAAGGGCCCTACCAGCTGCCACGGTTTGGACTAGCCACTAGGGCTTGGGTACCCAGGGACAGTAACTGATAGGATAGGCCTGTGCACAGAGCCATAGGTAGATTATTAGAGTGATAAGCTAATTAACCTGATTTCCCCTGTCCTTGTTATATCTCCTAAATAAATCAGAGCTGCTTGTTTCAGCAAAGTTATACTGCCTGAGGTATTTGTCTATGTTAAAGTACTGTACTGTGATTGTTGCACTGTATCTCATTTCACAGGAGGTCCCAGTGCGGAACCAGACCTGGGGGTAAGTGTATACTGTGAAGGTAATTCTGATATATGTGGGCCACTAGTGGGAAGAAAGGGGGTTGCAGTGTCCCAGAGGGCTGTGACCAAGTTAGTTTAACTATTGCAAACCCTGACCTCTGGGTGGAGGCACCCGCCATTGGATCCAGGCCCTCAACCTGTTAGTGGCAAATCAGGCAGGGTAGTAGCCCCTGGGATAAGCGCCATCTAGGGTTACACAAATCACCACAGAATATTATGGTGGTTCAACTATACAAATATTTAGATTATGCCAAAGCCTTGACTCTGTATCACATAGCGTGTTAATAAATACTTTGATAGAAACACAAATGGATGTAAATCTTGTGGTATTGGTTAAATCATGGCTCAGTAACAGGAAGCAAAGAGTCAGTGTCAGGGTTTTTGTCTGAATGTTAGTTATGAGTGGAGTACCCCAAGACTTGATACTGCGACCAGCTCTATTTAATCTCTTTGTCAGTACAAAGAAGGATCACAAAGAAAGCTTGTAACCTAAAAGACAAAACATATGAGGAAAGACTAAATGAGTTGTGTTTGTACTCACTTACATAAAGGCTCAGAGGAGACCTATGTTATGTTTACAAGGCCTTTAATAATGAGATCATATAGGAATCATCAGGACTGACTAGAAAGGAATGAGACAGAACATCAAGGTTTCACTGTCACCAGCTAAGAGGTGAATTTTATAGAACCTCAAAATGAGGTAAATAGTTTAATCAGAGAAGTGCTGAGGTCTGGAATGCTTTGCCAGAAAATGTAGTAACAGCTCCAAATATGGAGTCATTCAAAAAATCACTAGATGAACACATGGGTCAGAAAATAATGAGTTTTTCCACTGATATGTGGCAAGTCAAACATGGCCTTCTGAACTGCATGACTCAGTACTTACACCTATGAACCTATGAACTAGTTTTTGTTTATCTGTATTCCTATTCTGTAGGCTTGAGATGACATTCAACAGCTTCTTACATTGTGATGGAGATGTCTGCCAGGTATAAACCCCATCTGGTCCAGGTGTAATAGTTGGGGTATTTGGTCTCGTATCCTGTTTGAAATTAGTTTTGCAAATATTTTTGCATCCTGATTTAACAATGATACACTGTAGGACAATATCCTCCATAAGCGGTTGTATCTTTGCCTGGCTTGGCAAGGACTGTGATTATAGCTCCCTTCCAGCTATCTGGCATTTCTCCTCTCTCATGGCATTTGTAGCATGCCTCTATTAAGTGAGCTTCTAACTCTTCCTGAAAGATCTTATAAAATTCGGCTGTGAGCGTTCTGGGCCTGGTGACTTGTTCGTGTTTAGTTATTTGAAGACATCTGACTCTGCATGCAAAATGGGGCCTCTATCTCTTCTTTCTGCTCTTGTGTAAGTTCTGGAAGTTTTACTTTATCCAGATCAGTGTCACTTTTGGCTTGATTTCCTCCTGCCCTTGCTCCTTATATAGGTCTATGCAGTAGCATTTAAAGATGTTGGCTATCTGTTTAGGTTCGATGGACTCCTTAGTTCTGTCTCTCTCCCTCTAATTCTTGGAAGGTATCGGTCTGCCATTTGTTTATGGTGCCTAAATGCTAATAGCTTACCCAATCTATTACCAATTTTGGTTGGTAAACCTTAACATGTTTTCTGTTTTCATGTTCATTAAAGAAAGGTGTTCTGATTAAACTTTCTTTCCCACAGCAAGAGTCTCCAGGTCTTTAGTTTCCTTGTGCTCCTCCTCCAGCTCTTTTAATTGTGTGTCTAGCTTTAGCTGGATCTCTCATGTTTGCTTCTTCTTGCAGCTAGCATATTATATAGCTTGTCCTCTCGGACTGCTTTAATGCATCCCAATGCAATTTCAAGTTTGTTTCATTATTATTATTCTCAATCACATTATGCTGGATGGTTTCTTTGACTTTAGTTATGCAAATACTCATTTTTTTGTAAACTCTTTTTTTCGTCACCCCGAGGAACTCTCTCAAGCAATCCTGCTACCCAAGTGCTCTACCTCCTACCTGAAACCCTCCTTCCATCCGCTACGCCAGGCAGACCCCCGGCTCTGCACCCCTAGTTGGGGCTGCCCTATCCTCCCAGGGTGCTCTATCAGCCAATCTAGTGTGCCCGGCCTAGATGGAGGAGAAGCCCAGTTGGAGTGTGGCACATCGGGGCAGGGTGCAATGTATCACCGTCGATGTTTTTTTCACTTTACGTTGCCCCTCGAGTGCAGCATGCAGCGATGCCGCGCATGGCTGCTCTTGCTGGTGTCTGCCGCACTCCACCCCTAACTCCAGCTGGTGTTCCTGCAATGCCCTGATCTCCATTGGGGCCGCGGGACACCGAGGAACCCTGGATCCCTCCCTGGGAGGGAGAGTTGTCCTCTGGATGCTCCATCCTCTCCCTCCCCACCGATCCCTGGCTCCCAAGTCCATTCCCAAACCTGGGTCTCTGGTGTGGCGCGGGTGTGGCATCCAGCGCCTCAACCCTCAGCGCCACCAGGCGGCAAAGTAAATCTTCATTATGAAGGAGTCATGCATTGAGTCTCCATAGATATTTACAGTCTGAGGGTTGCAGATCTATGGTGGCGCTTATCTTGGCGGACTCCTTCAAATATTTAGGCCTGATTCTTGATGAACATCTGTCCTTCAAACCACATGTAACAAATGTCCTTAAGGCAAATAACATGAAACTCAGTCTCCTTTACTGAACTGCCCACCTCATTACACCTCAGGCTAGAAAACAATTGCCTCAGCTACCCTTCTCCCAGTTCTGTTCTACAGAGCATCCATTATTCTCTCCATTTGGACATCTACCCAGGCCAAACTTAAGCAGGCCTACCATAGAGTCATCGGCTTCATGGCCAAGTTGCCAGCCCATGCCCACCACTGCGGTGTGCTCAATACTCTAGGTTGGTCATCCTTTGAGGCCAAACTGGACTTCCATATTCTTTGTATGGTCTTCAAACTCATACACCTTCCCTTCCCCACCCATCACTCCACTCTGCTTACCCTGAAATCCCTTCCCAGGACTCTTAGATCCTCCCACCTCCCTTTACTAAGTAAACCTAGAACCCAGCTAGCCATAGGTAAATGATCCTTCTCTTCTGCCGACCTCAAAAGTGGAACAACCTCCCACACAGCTAACGTTCTTGCTTGTCTCTTACCCAATTCAAGAGACACTTCAAAGAAATCTTCTTCCCACCACCAACTTGCAATGGTTACTGTGTTTGACCCTATCCTGGCAACCTCTCCTACCTATCTACCTATCCTTATCTGCCTTCACTCCTTCTCACCACTTAAATCATACCCTATTCCTATATCTTCATGTTTCCACCTCTGGCCTCACCCTCCTGCTACTCCTTTTCCACCTCTGGTCCTCACCCTCCTCCTATTCCTGTATATATGTATCATATTTTATATATGCTTATAATATCTGTCTATATTGTATTTGTATAATATCTGTATAATAACTGTCACATGACTGAATTATTGTGCACTTGTACCGTAACTCGGATTAATCAGTAAATCTGTTTACACACTGAATTGTTATTCTCTGTCCTCATCTGTATGCACTATCGTGATTACCACTGTATTCTTACATGTTTGTACCTAGCTTACTGCTGTATAGGATCACAGGCGCTTTGTTCTTGGAATGTATTATTCCCGGGTCACCCCTGAAAAGGGACAGTATGTCCCAGCTGGCCCACCAGTCATCAAAATTCAGATAAATAAATTGGCATTGTCAGATAAAGTTACTGGGTATACTGAGTATTCTGTTATTGTGTGGCCCCATTCCTTCTGTGTAGAGAATATATTCTGGAGTGGCTGTTTGTGAGAGTGGGAACAGAAGGTAAAGTTTACCCCTGTGGGTTTAGTGTCTGGCAGGTGTCGATCAGACCATCCTCTCCTTAAATCTCTTAAGGCATGTGCCCCAGCCTTCTTACTGCCAGGGGCTCCTTGTGATCTGTCCTAATTTGGTTCTTTGACACAATTTCTGTCCCATACCATGACAATTTGGCCTCAGCTAACTGTGCAATTCAGTGAAGAACCATTTTAAAAAGGACTGGGGTGGTTGGAGTTGGACTACACACATTTACCAGCTAAGGCATCTTATCACCTCCCTTGAGACCACTGGCAGTCTGCCGATTCATCTTCATACTTTTGGTGACTTGAAATGTAGCTCCTTCCTTAACAGTATTGATGCTTCAGCCTTCCTTAATGAGGGATGTGAGGAGGACACCACCTCTCCAACCTAACCCTGTCTTAGTTTGATTGTTCAGTTTGTGACAGGTGGGTTTGTTGAATCAGGTCAATTTGTCAATTTACCTTCCCCAGGGGCCTGATTATGTTTTCTTTTATCCAGTTTTACCTCTTTAACATTGCATGATACTATTTTAAGTGAGCCCATGACATCTGAAAAGAAAACATTCTTTGTACCTTATAGGTCTTACCTTCAGCTAGGACCTTTCCTTTCCCCACGCTACCCATTCTGTGGATGCCATCTCTATATTCCTGGATTTCTGGGCTGTGCAGGTCATAGCCAATGACAGCCTTACTAATAATAAAACAAAACAATCTTCAAAAGACATAGAATAAACATAAACCTTTGAACAAACTTTGTGATAACAGACACAGTAACCATAAAATGTATTGGTGTTCCAAACCTTAGACATTGGTGCAAGCACCTTATGTTAGGACAGTGCACCATGCGCAACAAAGCCAGCCTGTTGGTGGTAGGACTGTGGGAGGTACTGAACCTCCCTCCTAGATATCTTACCCTCCACAAATAGAGTGTGTACACTAGGAATGGGTTCATTTCTTCCAACTTGTCCTCTAAGTACTTAATCGAGAAGAGATACCTTCCAGTGTGACAGCAGTTCTCCCTCTCAAGATATCAATTATTGTTGACATACCAGTCTGAAATTTAATTTCTCTGCCTTCTGTACCCATCCTCCTTGATATTTACCACAGTAGGTCTGTGGCACTTGCTTTTCATTCTCTTGTGCCAGCTACCTGCACTTTAGTACTTCATGGTGCTATCGTGAGATACCTCTCCCTCCTCAAACCGCTTGCACATTTCAATCTTTGGAGTTTGGAGAAATGAACTTTACATTTGTACAATAACCGTTAGGGATGGGCAGACTGACCCGCCTAAAATCAGACCCCACCCCCAGATCCAATGTGGCCCGGCAGACCTGGCTCAATAAGAACCTATGGAATAATTGTGCAAGTCTCGGTCTGCTGGCGGAGTGCGATTTAAAAATGTATTCGCTGGTGTCCTGAGTGGAACCCCACTCCCCCATCCTCCAATCACCGGCACGAATTTCTAAACTGATCTGCTGCTCTATTATGTCTCTCTGTGTGGCTGCAGATTTGACTGCTTTGTCAGCCTGCTCCTAATGCAAATCAAATGTAGGAGTTCTGGATGCAGCCCTGAGCCATGATCAAGGTGGCAGCTAAGTACAAGCTGTAAGACCATTCAAACTACTTAGGTATAAATCTTATACCTAAGTAGTTTGAATGAGCATAATCTTAAGCTGGCACCTTGATCATGGCTTGGGGCTGCATCCAGAACTCCCGCATTTGATTTGCATTGGAGGAGCAGGCTGACAAAAGTAGTCAAATCTGCTGCAGCCACATGGAGACTTCATAGAGCAGCAGATCAGTTTAGAAATTCATAGCTGGCAATCAGAGGATATGGGGGAGGGGTTCCACTAGACACCAGGCAATACATTTTAATAAGGTGATGGGGATAAGCAAGGGGTACCACTGGACACCAGGGAATCATTACCCACATGTGGTTGGCGGACCCAGAGGATGGGGGGTTGTCCACTAAACACGAGGAATACATTTTTAAGGGATGGGATAGAAGGGTAGAAGGGTGGAAGGTACTGTGACTGGACACCAAGGAATGTTAACAGCAGTGATCTAAGGAGGTGCCACTAGACACCAGGGACTGATTTGTTTTGGACCAGTGAGTTGGTGGTGATCGGAGGAGGGGGGTGGTAGGGTAGCCCATTAAACTTACCACCACACCAGTTCAGTTTTCTGCTATCATGGCTTTAGTTGGGGGACACAGTCAGAGGGAGACACACACACACACACACACACACACACCCATATGGGGGAGCATATCAATTTGCTCCTGCAAATTTATCCCGAACAACCCACTCTCAACAATTCAGCTACCTGCACTTCTTGCTACTTGCATCCCATTCCAAGGCAAAAATATGGGACTTCAGAGGAGCTGACTTTGATAAGATGGCGAACAGAGTTAAGCTAGCCCTGGCAAAAGAAATACAGGTGAGGGGGTTCAGGCAAAGTGGGCAAACATTAAGGATGCAATACTTGAAGCAACATCCCATTGTGTTAGAGAGAAAGGAAGTGCAAAGAAGAAGGATACCACTTTGGTTCTCAAAACCAGTAGTAGAACTGCAAGAGAAGCCGTATGAGGAGAAACTAAAGGAGCTTAATATGTATACCCTTGAGGAAAGAAGGAGAGGGGACATGACAGAAACTTTTAAGTAACTTTAAGTACCTCAGTGGAATCAACAAAGCCCAAGAGGGTAGCATCTTTCAGAAAAAGAGACATGCAAGAACAAGGGGACACAATTTAAAGAAAGAAGGAGGGCGGTTCAGGGCAATGTGAGGAAGTATTATTTCACAGAAAGGGTAGTGGATGCATGGAACAACCTTCCTGAGGAGGTTGTGGGGTCTAAACCTGTGGGAGAATTCAAGAATGCATGGGACAGACATAAGGCAATTCTTGTGGGGGTAGGAAGAAATAGGCTGTTGGTTAACTAGGATCTACGGCCTATCCTGTAGGTAGGAAATGGGCAGACTAGATGGGCCAAGTGGTCCTTATCTCCCATCAAAGTCTATGTTTCTATGTTTCTATGTTAGAAAAGGTCAGAGCCAAAAGGCTGGCCTTCGGAAATATAAGGGAACACAGCGGGATGAAGATACAGAGGCATACCAAACTTCCCTAAGGGAAGCAGGGAAGGCAGTGAGGCAGGCAAAGCCCCAAACCGAGGAAACACTAGCACAGACCATAAAAGAAGGTGACAAGACTTTCTATAGATACATTAGCGAAAGAAGAAAGTCCAGAGGGGTATTGCTAAGATCAAAGGAGATAAGGGGGCATGTCAGGATGAGGACCATGTAAAAGCATCTATCTAAATAGATCCTTCTGCTCAGCATTTACTGAAGAGAAGGTAGGGGCAGGGGCCCACAGCTCAGCACCATGGACACGGGGGAGGGAGGTGTGCACTAGTCCCTTCACAAAACAAAGGGTCCTACAAGTGCTCGATAAGCTCAGGGTGGACAAGGCAATGGGACCTGATGGCATACATCCCAGGGTACTAAAGGAGCTAAGGGTGGAACTACTGTAGCAGAGCCATTATCAGAACTGTTTGGTGAGACTCTGAGCACAGGAGAGGTCCCAGAAGACTGGAGAAGGGCTCATGTGACCCCCTCCACAAGAGTGGTAGCAGGGAGGAGGCAGGAAATACAGACCAGACAGTCTTACCTCAGTAGTGGGCAAGATAATGGAGGCACTCCTTAAGGAAAGGATAGTGCAACACCTGGAATCCATAGGGGCACAGGATCCAAGACAGCATGGGTTTACAAAGGAAGGTCCTGTCAAACTAATCGTAGATTTCTTTGACTGGCAAGCAGAGTGGTAGACCAAGGGGAGCAGTTGATGTTGCCTACCTGACTTCAGCAAAGCTTTTGACACTGTTCCACATAGAAGATTGATAAATAAGCTCGGTAGGCTCGGGTGGGTCAGAAGTTGGTCAACTGGTTGGCAAACTGGTTGACGGGCAGAAAACAGAGAGTGGTGGTAAATGGTATACAGTCAGAAGAGATGCAAGTCACAAGTAGGGTACCTCAGGGATCAGTCCTGGGGCCAGTCCTCTTCAATATCTTCATCAGTGACATTGCAGATGGGCTGAGGGTAAGATTTGTCTGTTTGCAGATGACACCAAGATCTGCAACAGAATAGATGATCCAGATGGGGTGGACAGAATGAGAAGAGATCTGGATAAACTAGCAAAATGGTCAGAAGAGTGGCAACTGGGGTTTAATGCAAAGAAGTGCAAAATCATGCACATAGGGAAGAGAAACCCTGAAGATACCTATAGGCTGAGAGGAAGTTGCTGGCAGTCACAAGGGAAGATAGAGACTTGGGCGTCATCATCACAGATGACCTGAAATCATCCAAGCAGACCACTAAAGCAGTAGGTAAGGCTAGGGGATGTTAGGTGCATTAGTAGGGGTATCACAAGTCAGAAGAAGGAGGTAATAATCCCTCTTACAAGACACTGGTTAGACCCCATCTGGAGTACTGTGTGCAGTACTGGAGGCCACACCTTCACAAGGAAATTAACAAATTGAGGCAGTCCACAGAATGGCAACCAAAATGGTGCAGGACTGCATCAGAAAACATATGAGGACAGATTAACGGAGCTCAATATGTATGCCCTACAGCAAAGGAGGGAGAGGTGATATGATTGAAACATTCAAACACCTTAAGGGCATTAACAAGGTGAAGGAGTCTAACATGTTTCAACATAAGAAAATAGCAGGACAAGAGGACACAGCATAAAATTAGAGGGAGGTCGATTAAGGGGTAATGTGAGGAAGTTCTTTTCACAGAAAGGGTGGTGGATGTATGGAATGGCCTACCTAAGAAAGTGGTGGCTATGAATACAGTGCAGGGCTTCAAACAGGCATGGATAGGCATAAGTGAGCAATACAGATGAGTATGAATAGATAGGCTATTGACAGAGCAAAGGCCAATGGCACATTTATAAGGCAGACAAAGAAACAGGCAGACTGGATGGGCCTTTGTGGTCCTTATCTGCATCAACTTCTATGTTTCTATATTTCTATCTTTATTCACCACCCAACAACTTCTCCCTTGGTTGCTCGCTATTATGGAATACGGTATTTGTTTCTATTTGTCATGGTAATGTTGGTGGTGTGGCACATGGAGATCATACTTCATTTGGATCCTCTACCATTATGTCTGTTGCATTTTGTGGACTTGGTCGGTCTCCAGGGTCACTTGATTTGGGCTGGTAGTTCTTGCTCCCTGCAGATCTGTCAGGCTCCATTTACTTCTTACCTACCCTGTTAAGTGGGATTGCAGCTTAATTTTTACTGCTGCTGCCTTCATTGAAGTAAAGCCAACTTCTATACATCAGAGCTTAGTTTATGGGAGAGTCTTTGGACATAGTTTGACATGGTTGTACTTTGTCTATCAATGCCCTGAGTCGTTCTTGTTATTTGTGGTCTTAAGCCCTGCAGACTGGAGCCTTAAACTTGTATCCAGTCTTCTCTAATGATGTTGGGTACAGATCTTTTTGTTATTTTATCAGACCTGAATTATGTTGTTATCTATGGTAGAGGAGAGTGCGAGGTTACTAGCTGGTGATTTGAAATATTTTATGAGACTGTCTGTTGATTGTTTAGCATCAGTTGACCTTAGGAGTCTT
This sequence comes from Neoceratodus forsteri, assembly GCA_016271365.2. NCBI lineage: Eukaryota > Metazoa > Chordata > Ceratodontiformes > Ceratodontidae > Neoceratodus > Neoceratodus forsteri. Next base: position 115,621,419 of record CM028131.1, read on the forward strand.
TCAAATCCTGAAGCAAGTTGTTTACAGCATGTGTTAATGAGGTAGAATTTAATATAGAATTTAATCTAAAGTTACATACGATGTGCTGCTGTTTCATGCTGTTTGAGCAGAGCAACTGAGGCGAGTTGCCAAGGGGTGGTGCAGGGAGACGAGAAGTGCAGGAGTGAGTTGTTGGGAGTGAGTTGACGGGTGAATTTGCAGGAGCGAATTGTCATGTACCCACACATATGTCACACCTGTCACCTGACCAAGCTGCTAGTTGGTTAGGTGGTACTGAGCTACATAAGGTGTGTGCGGTGGGAATCAGTCAGTGCGTGGTCGAAATTCAATACAGATGTGATCTCCTCATCATCGTGGTTAACCTTTAAATAAAGCCTGCAGCAGAACCTTGCCTTTAAAACCTTAGAACAAGCAGCTAAAAAATCAAAAAGGGATAAAGTACATGGCAGGGGAAGGAAGGCACACATACAGAGCTGCAGTGCTCAGTCGGTATCTGTGCCTGAACTTGCGTGTTTGCTGTGTTGTTGTATCTTCTGGTCTGGTGGTGGTTCTGCTCTGTCAGTGCCTTCTGTTGTTGCTCTAAAGCCTGCAGTTCAAAGCAAAAAGCAAAAGTGCCTTAATTTTATTAAGAAAAGTATTGTAGCTAAGGAGAACAAAGGGCCAAGGGAAATAAAAGAGAAACAGATCAACCTGGCAGGGGAAGGAAGGAAGGCCAAGGGTACTATGCTAGGGAGTGGGACAGAGTTTGAGTGTTCACTGTTCGTTCAGTAACCTGCCTGACGCCTGTGTATCTCATGGCAGTTTTCAATTCAAACCTCTCTGCCTCCTGTTGTTTCTAGTGCAATAAAGTTCCTTAATTTTATTAAAATAAAAAAGCTGCTACTAGTGGAACAAAAGGGGAAACAGCTGAAAACAACAAAAGGACCCAGGGAGTAAAAAGAAAACACAGATGAACCTGGCAGGGGAAGAAAGGCCTATGAGTACAAAGCAAAGTGCAAGAGTGCCTTAATTTTATTTAAAAAATGTTGTTGTCGATTGGTCCTTGTAACAAAAGATCCAGAAAAAGATAATTTGATACCTTTGGACCAACATAGATGTTACAAAAGAAAATGGGTGCTTAAGTTTTCAGACTACACACAGTCCTTCTTCAGAAGCTAATGACAGTTGTTTTGGAAGAATACATCCTATTAAAGACCAGATCACACATAAAAACAGACAAAAGTTTGTAAAGGATCCCATTGGCCTAAAATTACATTTAAAAGTCAAGTTAAAACCATATTGAGAACACAGGCTGGCTGCTATCAAGAAAACCTTCCAAGGTCAAATGTCACAGAACAGACAACTCGTTTCAAAAAGAACTCATAAAACATAGTAGAGGTTCATTAAGGAAAACAGGTAGAGTTCCATCTAAAAGAAAATAATTTCAAGGTCAAAGTTGTGGAATGAATAACTTTTATCTGAGAGAAAACACAGAACACACTAAATTCAATTAAGACCTTGCCTGTGTGTGTGTGTGTGTTAGTGCATACGTTTAAAATAGCTGTGATTTTAAATCCAAGTTAGGACAGGTTAAGAAATCATAGTATGTAATGCTAAAAGTCTTTAAAATAAGAAACTACCTTTATATACTGCAATTAGGGTTCCACCACTGAACGCCCATCGGGACGTGCCCAGTCATCAGGGCACCAAGTCCTGCTTTCATCATCCCGCCTTTTGTGGGGGACTCCGCGCCCACCCACCCCTTCTAATTATTCTAACTCTGGGGGCAGACGTCAGTGAGGGGACAGCAAATTTCCCTTTGTGGCACCCTAATGATGGTCACGTTCCGACGGGCACACACATGTCTGGAAGGGGCAATTAGTGGGTTTAAATATATTCTGCCCTAGTGTGAACAATAATTATTCACTAGCTGTTCCACACTTTAACCAGTGTTCGCCCCTATTAGGAGATGCATATCCTCAGCCCTCTGCTGAACTAATCAGTATTTTCATGAATATTAAAATTATACCACTCAACCATGATCCTCTGCAACTTTGTATCCAATGTCAGGTCTTTGTGTACAATTAAAAACCTAACCTAACAAGGACATCCTAATAAGTGAGATATTGTATCCTAATATGTTCATGTATCAAAATTGTGTCAGTATATATTAAGTCTTCTGTATATACACAACAGTTTAGAAATCTGACTCACAAACTGTGGAAATCTACCACTTCGACCATGCCTCACAATCCCCCTCTTTTGATACACGAGCATATTAGGTTACAGTATCTCACTTACTAGGAGTCCTTTTAGGTTTGGTTTTAATTGTACACAAACACTTGGCATTGGATACAAAGTTGCAGAGGGATCATGGTTGAGCAGTATAGGTTTTAATATTCATGAAAAATATTGACTAGTTCAGCCGAGGGCTGAGGACATGCATCTCCTAATAGGGCTTAACACTGGTTAAAGTGTGGAACAGCTAGTGAATAATTATTGTTCACACTAGGGCAGCCTATCTTTAAAACCACTAATTGCCATACATAAAGGTAGTTTCTTATTTTAAAGACTTTAGCAGTATATATTTATATTAACATTTCCAGGGTGGAAGTGTTGGGATTTTACCTAATGGCTGGCAAACCAGGGTCTGCCGTGGTAAATCCCAGCATAACCCACACCCTGGAGTGGTTTATTGCAATTATACAATGTGCTCCTATACTTTTTATAAGAAAAAATAAAGGCAGTTTTTGGGGGTATTTTAAGTGTTTTAAATATATTCTTATGCCAGAAAAATAGCCCATTTGTCCCTCATCCCTATCCCTGGTGCTAGAGTACACATGGTTGTAAAGAGGAGATGCAAAGTTTATACATTTAGAAGAGATGACAGAAGTAATAAACAGCTTTGCTGAAAAAAGCAAGGCAAAATTTATTTAAAGATGCCCAATCCTGGAGGCTCTGGGCACCGTACAAATAAGTAAACACGTATTTCAAAAGAAATCAATGAAAAACTTAAAGATAAATATAAGCATATAAATAATTAACTCCTCACAAAAACAGTTCCCATAAATAATAAACTAAACATCAGATTACCAACTACTATAATCAAATCTGTAAACTGACAGCTTAATCCCAAAAGGCCTGGGCGAATAGGAGGCCTTAAGGCGGGCATGAATACCTCCAAAGTGGAGGCCCCTTAACCCCAAGGGGCAGCGAATTCCACAGGAAGGGGGTGGTGAACAGCCTCGTCCTGGGAATCGCCAGGAACCTCCACAGGAGGAATGATGGGACGAACCAAGACAACAGGTACAAGAAGGTCTGACAGATAACCAGGGCCCTGACTGTGTAGAATCTTATAGGTGAGAAGACCCACCTTAAAGAGGATCCTCCACCTGACTGGCAGCCAGTGCAGCTCACGCAACACCGGTGTAATGTGGCAACATTTTGGCTGCCCAGTAAGTAACGGGCAGCTACATTCTGTGCTAGCTGCAGCCTGTGGAGAGATCCTCCTGTGACCGCGAGGTAGAGCACATTACAGTAGTCAAGCCTTGATGTAACTAAGGCATGCATCAAAGTGGGGAGGTCTAAAGGTGGAAGAAGGGGCTTTATCCTTGCAACATTTCTGAGATGGAAAAGCAGGAGCGGATGGTGGAAGATATCTGTGCCTCCATCACAAACTCCTATCCAGAATGACACCAAGATTTTGCACCCTAGAGGAGGCCTTCAATGGAACAGACTCCAGAACAAGTCCAGTCTCTGATCCAGAGGCCATCCTATCATGCACTCTGTTTGACTCACCACCAATACCTCCATCTTATTGGAGTTCAGTCGCAACTAGCTAGAGACTATCCAGTTGTTGATCTCAGCAAGGCAACTGTTTAGCATATCTACCGTGTGGATGTTCCTGGGGCAAAGGATAGGTATAGCTGGGTATCATTGGCATAGCAATGAAAACCCAAGCCATACTTCCTAATGATCCTCCCAGGAGTGCATGTACACTGCGAACAACATTGGGGCTAACACCGACCCCTGAGGTACTCCTCAAGATAGGGGGCTAGGGGTGGAAGAGAAATTCCCCATCACAGCCCGTTGCCTCCTGTTGGTTATAAAGGACTCATACCAGCAGATGACAGTGCCAGTGAGTCTGCAGAGTTCCCTGAAGTGGTCAAGCAACACACAATGGTCAATAGTGTCAAATGCTGAAGAAAGATCAAGGAGAACAAGAATTGTCTTTTCTCCTCCATCTCTAGCCCAGAGGACATTGTTCTGCACATGAACAAGCATGGTTTCTGTGCTATGCCTCACCCAAAACCCCAACTGGAGTGTTCATTACAACTCATGAGTCACAAGGTGCTCCTCCAACTGAAGTGCCACTACCTTCTCCACAATCTTCACCAAAAGGGAAGGTTGGAGATAGGTCGGTAATTACCCTAACCTCCGGGTCCAAAGATGGTTTCTTTAGAAGTGGTCTGACCTATGCCTCCTTCAAGGCATCAGGAAAACCCCTCAGATAGGAACACCGGACAATCAGAGCAAACATCGGGCCAATGGTGTTGATGCTTCTCATCAAAAATGCGTCAGCACGGATCCAGTTCACAAAAGTGTGCTTCAGATTGGTCGCCACCCCAATGACCTCACTTACCTCCACTGGTCTAAACTCCCCCAACCAGGCGGAGTGTACTCAGAACACTTTGGCGACTACTGCCAGCTATAGCATTGCTGACTGGGGGACTTTCTGCGGATACCGGACACTCTGTCTGAGAAGAACCTAGCAAACTCTTCACATTCAGCATTAGAAAAACCTTTTCAACTTTAGACAGGCTGGATGAAGTAGCGTGTCCACAGTCTGAAAGAGTATAGCTGGTCAGTTCTTCCCAGCAGCAATCTTCCTGGACAGGAACACTGCCTTCTTATGGTTGATTGCCCCTGGTATGCATTATAATGCACACGCAGGGCCAGTTTGTCCTCCCTCCAGGCCAGACCTCCTCCAGCAGCACTCCAGCCTCCGACCATTTCTCTTTCATCTCCCGAGGTCCCTATCAAACCATGGGGACCTCAGGTAGGAAGATTTGGGTCATACACAGACAGGTGCGAGGGAGTCAATGGCATCAGACAGCACTCTATTATAACAGCCCGGCACCAATGTTTCCAATGCATGCATTACCCACACCAGATAGACCGTCTGCTGCCAAAAGCCCTCTGAGGTCAATCCTGCAAAGGATGACAACTCATCATCTCTGTAGGGGAGGGCATCTGGTGGGTCCCCAAACATGAACTGCAGCATGCAGTGATCAGACCATACCACCAATCAATTCTGAGATCATTTATCTCAAGCCCCACTGAGAACACCAGGTCCAACATGTTCCCGCCCTGGTGTGTCATGGCAGAAACAACTTGCAACAGGCTAAGTGATGATATGATCTGGAGGAGGTTATGACCAAGCTGAGAGGATTAGTCATCAGCCCAAACATTGAAATCCCCCAAGACAATACATCTGGGGTCTTCCAATGTTTCACCGATGACGAATTCAGCAGCCTCCTGCAGAAATTCCGCTGCCCCAGGAGGGCAGTAAATAAGGAGAATCCTGCAGCCTGTGCCCGGACCCCTATGAACGGCCACACATTCAAAAGAACTCAGGGTTCTCACTTGGTGCACAGTGAAGCCAAGTCAGATCTAAAACAGATGACTACCCCACCACCCTATGTTTCTCTCTCTCTGGGCAGTGCACCATGGTATACCAGGGGATGACAGCCTCAAAAACTGGGTCAGCATCGCCCCAACCAGGTCACTGTGATGCAAGCCAGATTGACCAAGTCCACAATAATCACGGTCTTGTTCCTGATCGATCTGGCATTGAATAGCACTGCTCTCAGGGGATTGGTGGGCAAAGCAGCCCTCGGGTTACCTGGCCACTCTGTCTGGTGGACTCCTGGAGACAGGTACCAAACATGTCTGGCCTCTCTCTTGTGCCTGTTGTAATCCAGGGCACCTTCTGGACAACAATCTCTATCCTACCACCCTCCGCCCGTGCAGGGCTCCACACCGCCCAAGATCACCCGGCCACTCCAAATCCCCACCTCCTGGCAACTTCTTACAGTAGCATCAGAAACTGGGTGGCAGGTGAAGGACCATAAATCATGCAGAAGGGATGCCCTGTGCACTATCCTGGCCCTCCTCAGCCCCCAACTGACCCTGGCACATCAGTAATTTAAAAGGAATAATGGAAAGAAAAACTCTTTTTACAAACACACATTCAATCCAACCTCCCCACCCTCCTACCAATCGATATACACCAAGCCTGAATTTAAATGACAAACAGCGTCATAAGTTTTCAGTAATGGCATTTAATATAAAAGGTTTCAAACTTCATGAACTGTTTCTTTCAGCATTTCTTGCCAGACTTAATAGGTTTCTGTACCTTGCCTCTCTCTCTCTCTCATCTGCCCTTGCTCTTGTCTGTTTCTCCTCCCACGCTCACATTGCTGGCTTCAGCAAGGGAAAGTCTTGTTCTGGGACTTTCCTCTCCTTGTCCCCTGTGTCACTCACTTTCATAGCAGTTCAGTCCACAAACAATGGAGACACAGACACTGAGAGAGAGAGAGAGAGAGAGAAGAGAGACAGAGACAGAGGGACAGAGGCACACTAACAGACAAGTGCGGCTGCATGCAGCTCTCAATCTCACCCTCACATCTGGTGCAGCGTCAGCTCCGCTCTCGACAAAGTTTTACTCTCTCTCCCACACTGCTGGTCACTGTTTCAATCCCTGTCACATGTCCTGCTTCTGTGCACATCCCACAATGTAAGTAGCCAATTTTTGTTTTCTTTCATGCCTGCCGCCATCTCCTCAAATGCTCTAGAGGTCAGAGGGTGTGAGTGGTAGCTGCCACAAGTTTGAACTGTGGAGCCAGACATGGAGCCCTGATTCACATTCAGGGCTCTTGCACTGCTGTGACTGCCTGACTGCCTTACTGCCTATGGCAGAGACCGGAGGGTGAAAACATCAGGATGCAGCAGTGGATGAGGAGGTAGAGATTAAACTTTTTTAACAAACAAAATTAAAGTGAGAGTCTTTTTCTGCTAGTAGGTAATTTCCAGGAAGGATTTTAATGCTGTTCATCAGTTTGGCGAGGTATCAACATAGCAGCTTTCCGTTTGTGTCTCGGGGTTGGAGTGATTTAAAAGGTGGTGACTAGATGTAGTTAACTGGCACCTTTTGTGTGGGTTATCGTAGGATTTACCACTGCAGAAAGGTGCCAGTCAGCCAATGAGAATCACGGATTTTGACCCCATTGTATAATATGATTTCTTACTCTATCCTAACTCGGGTTTTAAACCACAGCACTTTCAAATTTATGCACTAACATACACAGGCAAGGCCTTAATTGAATTTAGTGTGTTCAGAGTTTTCTCTCAGATAAATATTCATTCTGCAACTTTGACCTTGTAATGTTTTTCTTTTAGATGGAACTCTACTGGTTTTCCTTAAGGAACCTCTACTATGTTTTATGAGATCTTTTTAGAAGGGAGTTGTCTGTTCTGTGACATTTGATCTTGGAATTTTTCTTGATACTAGCCATCCTGTGTTCTACATACGGTTTTAAGTTGACTTTTAAATGTAATTTTTAGGCCAATGGGATCCTTTACAACCTTTTTGTCTGATTTTTTCTGTATGATCTGGTCTTTAATAGAATGTATTCTACCAAAACAACTGTCATTAGCTTCTGACGAAGGACTATGTGTAGTCCAAAAGCTTAAGCACCTGTTTTCTTTTGTAACATCTTTGTTGATCCAATAAAAGGTATCAAATTATATTTTTTCTGGATCTTTAATTTTATTAAGTAATGCTGTTTACAGTTCCATGTGTGTCATAAATCTCAGTGCAGTTTTATGCAATTTTGTGGCAGATTTTCAGTTTTCCTCATGTTTTACAAAAGGGGTTTGTTTATATGTCAGACATGATATTCCATCTTATCACATCCCATAGGATAATATCACTGAAAGCATTTGGGTAAATAGCCAATTCAAGGGCAACCTCAGATTGTTGTAGATTCCTGTTATAGGTCCCCTTAGCTGACCACGAATACTCAGCCACATTAATAAAATACATTTTCAACTCTGGATAATAAAGGACATGTCATAATCCTAGGAGATTTTAACATGCCTTCAATAAACTGGGATAATCTCACTAGTAAAACACTTATCGAGAAAAACGTTATATCCATATTAATAGAAACAGGACTGGAACAAATTATTACAGAACCTACGAAAGGAGGCAATATCTTTGACCTTGTTATTACTAACTTAACAGATAATATGTCTAGCGTCACCCTACATGACCCATTGGGCAGCAGCAATCATTATGCCATCACCTTTTCTTTAACATACCAACATCAGCCACCCCACAATCACTCTCTGTTTAAAAACTATGACCAGGCAAATTTTTAATTGATAAATGAACATCTAAATAAGATTAGTAGTGCGATATATTATCACCATTACCACTCAAGGAAGCCTGGACTTATGTAAAATCTACTATCCTAAATTTAGGAAAAACTTTGTCCCAACAAAAAGACATACAACACAAAAGGTAAGATTCCTCTATGGTTCAACAAAATATAAAAAATTGATCAAAAGGAGGAAAAGCTCTTTAGAAATCTAAAGAAGTGTAATAAAAAGGATAATGTAGGACCTACTTTTAAATATAAAGAAGCAGTTAGGACTTAAAAACCTAATATTACAATCCAAAAGAAATTTGGAATTTAGACTAACACATTCCAAAGATGGTCATAAATCTTTATTTTCATACCTTAATAACAAAAAGGCTCCAACAGACAAATCGGACCACTTATGGTAGATAATTCCACATTAACAATGGCTAAAGATATTGCCAGTTCCTTTAATAATTATTTCTGTTCCATATTTACTGTAAAAGAAACACCACTTTGGCTTCTACCACTGTCTCCAGTAACTATAATTATATAATTACTCAAGCAGACACATTATCAGCACTTAAATCCCTAAGTAAAACTTCCAGCCCGGACGGATAATATTAACCCCAGATTCCTTCATGCAGCATCCAAAGCCCTAACACTCCCTTTCTCACTTATATTTAATAAATCACTTCAAGAAGGTGTAGTTCCCAATGATTGGCTAAAGGCCATAGTAGTACCTATTTTCAAAAAAAGGAACCGATCTAAACCAGAAAACTATAAACCTATTAGTTTAACTTCTGTTCTCTCCAAGCTAATGGAGAAAATCATCAAAATACTTCTTGAAAGAGAAATGGATGCACTAAAACTTAATGAGTCAACCCATCACGGTTTCAGACAAGGTTGCTCATGTACCTCTAACCTAATAGCTTTCTATGAATACATAAGTTAGGACTACACCTAGTTGCCCCAAGATGTGATCCTCCTGGACTACAGTCAAGCATTCAACAAGATTTCACATAAATTCATTACCAAACTGCAATCGGCAGGTTTTTCTACCATCTTGGTTAGATGGATAAATAACTGGCTATCCAATAGAAGCCAGCAAGTTAGAATACAAGGTACCTTATCCAAAGGGGACAAATGACAGCGAGGTCCCTCAGGGTCCATGCTTGGACCCTTACTATTCAATATTTTATTGGAGATATGCAGATCAGCTCAGCAAACCTTCTTTCCAAATTTGCCGATGATAATGTAATTTTGGGGAGGTAGATTCACCCATAAACAGATACTCAGTGATCAATGACTTGAAACAAATCAAGCATGTGCCCAAATAAATGAAATGCATTTAACATAGATAAGTGCACTGTGTTACACTTTGGCAAAGTTGATCCCCTACAGATACAGTATATACCTTAATAATATCCCCTGAAAGAATCAGTATGTGAAAGAGATCTGGGAATACTGATCAACAATAAATCTCCCAAACAGACCAGTGCAATTAAGGTGGCCAAAACTTCTAAAGCACTACTTATGTATATAAGCGCACCTTCATTACAAAAAACGAGGAATGTATCATCCCCTTGTATAGAAATATATGTCGGGTCTTACTCAAACTATGGCTCCCACTTTGGAGTCCATATCTGGCGTAGGATATACAAAGGTTGGAACAGATCCAAAGGAGAGCAACCAGACTAGTACCCATTTGGCGTCCAAACATTATGAAGAAAGATTACATGCTACAGGATTAACTTGTTACAGAAAAGAAGAATTAGAGGGATCTCCTCCTTCTCCTTCTCTTTAAAGTGCAGCAATCACCAGAGTTAATGCTGCAATTCAAATTAAACTTTAGCAACAGACGGATTGTCCTCAGATTGCATAACAAGCAAATAAATGTATCCAAAGTCAGTACAAATAAAAGATTAAATGTGTTTACACTGAAGAGCCCTAGACTCTGGAATTCACTGACACAAGAACTTGTGGATTCACCTTCCATTCCTGTTTTTAAAAAGAGGCTAGATAGATGGCTGGAAGTGAATCTGATTTAAACTAATGTTCCACATTAATTATGGGGACAATCCTGATGGGCCTCAGCCTCCTTTTGTCCCTTAAATAACAACTAAACCAAGTAAGTAAACCAAGTGAATCAGAACTAATCAGGACTTTGGCCTGAATCCTAATCCTGATAATAAGGGTCAGGAGTTTTTGGGTCCGCTCATCCTTAATAACCATTTTATCTAAACTTTCTTTAGTCCTACTTGATTCCAAACCCAAGTTCATGTGGGCTTACTGGTTATCATGTCATCACGGTGGGTAGACAGTCTTTGGATTGCTAATCAAATTGTTAAGAAAGCTTTAACCATTCAGACCTACTCCTTTAATTGCCCAGTTGTCCATCTTTAACTTTATATCAACAGCGTCCTCCCTCCTAGCTCTCTGATTTTCTGACTTGCTGCGTGTGGTGGTGCAGATGGCCATCCTGCTGATGTTCCTTACAGTTCAATGTCAGCCACCTTCAAGAGTTGCCACTGAGGTCGGTATCTCAGTACCATCCATGTTACTGAGGGGTGGTGAGGTGACACAGGAACTGTCTGCCAATGTAGGCCTTGTGAGAGTTCAAGGTTGCCAAAACCAAATCAGTACCTGCCAGCCCCACCTAAGTTACAGCTGGGGGGTTGTGAGTTGCACATGGATTTCAAGCCTGCTATCAGCTGCCTCACTTATTCCTTTCTTTTACTGCAGTTGCAATAGCTCCTGCATCCCCATAAATCAGTTACTGTGCCGTGTATCAGAAGAAAGCACTGTACTCAACACACTGGACCCCTCTGTCAAGCATTTGGTAGACTTGGAAGGGGGTCAGGGTTCTGGAGGGTATGCATCAGGACTAAGTGATGTGGGGATTAGATAAAAAGGCAGTTCCAAAATTCAAAACCAAAAACAGCATAGCAAACACTGAGGTTGGATGCACTTCAGGTTTTAGGGTCACTTAATTACATCAAACACTTTTTGAAGATCTTGCAACAGCAGAGCAGCGGGTTCCATTTACCTCCTTTCTGTTTGCCATTTTGCTTCCTTGCTATTTCCCAGAACATTTGGGATAGATATTTCTCATTATACCTCTCTGGTTTTATGCCTGGGAGGACAGTCCCATCTTAAGCAGTGTTTTGATGCCTGAAGGAGAGTGTTATAACTCTTTAACCTGATTTCCCAGTGCACAGTCTGGCAGGGTATCAAAGTTGTGCTCTTCCTCTCTCTCTCTTTTAGTTACTTTATCACCTGGATCACTTGTTTTCATTTTGTAGCATAGCTGATGGGTAGTCTTGATCCACATACAACCTCTGGCCATTCAGGTTCAGCTCTCTTTTATCCGTGCTTTACACAGTAACATCTCCTTGACTGGGAAATTTGACAGTTAAACAGGATTGATTGGGCTGGGGACTCTCTCCTCTTTCAGCTTTGGGCCTAGTGCCCAGTGCAATCTTTCTATATTGATGGTGGTGTCCTCAGGAATTCACACCTCTTGCCTGAACCAGTTCATCAAAAACATTGAAGTCCCGCTGCTCACAGCCTTCCACGAGCAAAGATCCTGTTACTGGATCCGGCTTCTGGTGCTGGGGATTGGAGGACCCGTTGAGCCCACTGGGGGAGGTGAGCTCTGGCAACTCCAGGGGCAAGCCCAGGGGGAATTGGCTGCCATGTAAGCCCCAGTGGATGTTGAGGTGACTGAACTGGGGGTCCAAGCAGATGAGAGTTGACCAGAGAGTAGGGTAAAAATAGCAAACGAAATAAAATCTCAGAAAAGAACAAATTTACTTTTTTAACCTACGCTTTCAACATTTCTTAACACAGTGATGTTTTTATTCCCATCGAATGAACATGGCAGGTGTCATCTTCAAATCCCCTCCAAAATCTGTTTTTGCGTCGCTCCACAAAATCACGCTTCGAAGTCGATTTGATAAATAACATCTATCATGTTCACATGCTGGGTAATAAAACTATCATGAAAATTCAAGGTCACAGTTTAAGAAAACAGCAGTTTCATTTCTGAATCTCTTCATTTCCCAGTCATGACAATTTCACTACTATAACTCTTGTTGTTAATTTGTTAATTGTAACTGCTGTGCTGTGTATGCCAACAACTACACACAAGTAAGTAAACATTGGCATTGACCAATGTTTGTTTTGATATGTTGCAACAAAAAGCACCAATCTCAAAACTCTCTTTACTCAGGACCAGCTTCATAATAGTACTGATACATAAAGAATAGTATCGACACACACAGAATAGTATCGACATACATAAACGATATTGATAGGATTAATTCTTAACAAACTTACTTTCATTTTTTTAATTCAGTTCTAACAGTTCCAACGAAGACCATTCAAAATCTAATTTGGAACCATCAGGGCTGGAAAATACTTTTCTAATAAACGCTTGGAGTTAGCTAAGTTGACTTATTGATATTGCTACATCTTCCAAACATCGATATGCAATATAAACATCTAAAAGGGTTTAAACACTTTTTACAGTTGTTATTTTTAACAATGTATTATATTAACATGTAAAGACAAGTCTTAAGAACTATATTGCCATTATATATTCATTAACTCCAAGCTTTCAGTTTAAAAAATGATGTTTCTAAGCCCAACAGTTCAAATGTTAAAGCTTTCAAATGTAAGCATTATAAGCTATCATAGCAGCATTATAAACTACCATAAAAGTATTCTTGCAAATGGTCAGAAGATATTAGCGGTGGCTGTGTTTAAGAATAAACACATTCTTGTATAGTAAGCATTTTGAAACCAGTTACATCAGATTACCTAAGAAAATTATTTAGCAACTAGTTACTGATCTCAACTAGTCCTCAGATCTTTCCTAACAGTTAGTTTATACAGTATGTTAATACATACAGAGAGACCACTCATATGGTTGTAAGAATAATCTCATGTGCATTCTCTGGGCATGAGGGTTCTGATACCCTAAGAATGCAGATCACTCTTACAACCATAAGACTGGTTACCATGGTAGTATTACAGATTATTGATCAAGGTCAATCAATAATATATTGCAAATTTTAAGAAAACTCCTGAACAAGCCTGTTTCCAGGCCACCTGCTCTTAAGATCTCTTTACAGAGATCATGGGAGTGTCATGTGATGCTTCCTACTAGTCACAGCATTTCTTTCCATTACACGTGAGATGCTCAATTCCATAAGAGTGGCTCATGCAATATGCTTATGTAATGGACTTCTCACTGTCACTAGTCACGTCATGCAGACACTCAGTGTTTTTCCAATAGAAAGTTAATTAAAGGCACAAGTTATAATAATTTTAGGGATGCACTGGGGGTTCTTATGAATATAAGAATGTGTCCTCTTGTATCCTTTGGGCATCAGAACTGTTAACTTCAGTTTGCATTTCTCTTGCACTAAGAACACTTACGGCAACAATTATTTCAATGAGGAACACTCCTAGTGCCCCTAAAATTTTAGTTAAGGTTGTCTCATGTGCAGGAGAAATTAGTATTTTGATTGGTCGGAAGTGCTCCCTCATGCTACAGAATAATCATAATACCAAACCTTAAAAGAGTCAGTGTTGTCAAACACAGCAGACAGCAGCCAGAAATTTCTATTCAAAGAAGAAACATTTTTTTTTCTTTTTCTTCTACCAGCTATAAGATTTTCTACCGAATAATGCTAGTTGTGATATCTAGAGCATCAGTCTACTTGAGCTGACATAGATATGCTACACCCTTCATGCCTCATCAGGCGGTGGAACCTCACTCATTGTGGCGTCACTAGAGACCAGCCTGGCAGAAGGTGAAGCAACTTGTTGGTCATTCACAATGCCATAATAAATGAGGTCAGAATGCTGATGATGAGGTGTGAAGGGACTAGAACTAGATATGTCAGCTTCCACATACTGTATTGCTGCACAAATCACACTTCCTGTTGTCAGGTGGAAAAATCTTCTGGTTCCAAAATGAAAAAACAAAATGCTTCTGATATTAACAGCACCTGCTGGTAGTTGTATGAATGATTATTTTCTGGGGTGTACTGCCTTTTCACAAATGAAAACAGCTGGTAGAGCAGCCTCTTATAATGGGGTCCTCCCCAACTGCTCACTTGGAATATGCTTTATTAATGTTGAATGAAAAATCGGCACAAGTCCAGTTTAAAGAAAGCCTAACAATGCTACAGTTCCATCATACCTATCAATAACTCTTTTCTTTTGGAACATGAATGTAATAGAAACAGAGACTCTGATGGGCAGAAAAGACTTATGGCCCATCGAGTTCGGTCCAGTCCCATTCATAGTGCCTAGCAGTCTAGCACTAGTAGGGTCCATGTAGTACTCTCCACTTGTAGCTATACTTTGCCAGTTGAGTGACCCTTACTCGACCCTCTCCACCGTCCGTTATTTTCACCCTGAACATGTGGCTATTCCACCCTCTCCAGAAACCTATAACAATTTCAACATTAACTACCTCCACAGGTAGACTTTTCCACTTTATGACTACCCTCTCAGTAAAGAAGTACCTCACCCTCCCAGCTGATAATTATGCCTGCTTGTGTCAGACCCTCATGTTGTCTAACTAGTTGGAGCAGTCCACTCTGTTTATTCCTTTCAGATGTTTGAATGTTTTAGTCATATCCCACTTTCCGTGCCTGGCCTCTAGAGAGTAAGATTCAGGTCGGCCAGTCTTTCCTCATACTGTGGGTCTTCCTCTGCTGCCACGTATCATCTTGGCTGCCCTCTTCTGGAGTAATTCTATGTGGTTCTTGTCCTTTTTAAGTGAGGATTCCAGAATTGTGCACAGAGTCTAGGTGCAGCCTCACCAATGGCAAAGGACAGACTCTTTCAGTGAAAGTTGCCTCCCGAGGCAGCGCTGCCTTGGAGGATGACGTTATGGATAGGGCTGTATCCCAGGCAGGGCTTAACCTATAGAAATAAAGAGCTGGCATCACTGCTGTGCCAGCTTGGTGTCATAGTAGAAAGGTTTACTGCCTGATAAACAAGAGACAGTGAGTTTGAATCCAGACAAGGTCCCCTCAGTTTTCCTTTCCAGAATTTCAGTAGGGTTGATCCATGGCGGCGTTGAGTTAGACTAGTAAATAAATAAGAAAAGGGACTTAAATGTGAAAAAATCAGAGCAGTAGTAAAGTGCTGCCTCCGATGTAACTGTAATTGTTGAAAAGGTCATTAAAATATTTAACTTCAATAAAATATTTAAAAAAAAGATGTCAATCCACTGTTCTCCCATGGCTATGTATGGTCTTTTGTGACTCTTCTTAGCCAGGGAGCATAGCAGCACAAGCAAACAAAACCTTTGTGGGGCAAGTGGTTCTCATTGCACCATTAAAGTCTATTTGAATGGTGAATTGTGCCTTATACTCTTTCTTACACTCACGAGTGTGGTTTTTGTGTCTTCAAGTTGTGCTGTGGCAGGCTGCCTCTTCTCACACCCCATTCTCTGGGACACACTATAACTTGTGTGGTTCCAAGACAGGGCTGCCCTGGAGGCAACTTTCATTGACAGAATCTGTCCTTTGCTCACCAAGGACCTATAAAGGGCAGGATTCCTTCCTTCTTTTGCTAGAAAACACCCCACCTATGCAACCCAGCATCCTCTGGCTTTCCCATATGCCTTATTGCATTGGGCTATGGTCTTAAGACTGTCACCTATGATAAACACAGGGTCCCTTTCCTCTGCCCCGCCATATCCTATATTGCATTTTAGGGGTCCTTTTCCCAAAATGCTTAACCATCATGCTTTGCATTAGATTTAAATTGCTAGATCTTTGACTACTTTTCCAGTTTCTCTAGGTCTTTTCTTATTTCTCTAACCCTCTTCTCACTATCCACCCAACTGCATATTCAACAGCATTTCAGAGCTGGGGAACTAGGGCCAAACTGTGGGTTCCACCTTGATGTAAAAAAGCTAATTCAGGCAGTTAAAATGTTTACTTTCTTACACGTGCCATGTTGGGGGGTGTACTGGATCCTGCTTGTTTGTCACTTCTCCAGTGTCACATATAAACAGATTGAAGAGCACAGAACCCCACTAGTCACTCTCCTGACCTCACATTATGCTTGCCATTCAGCACAGCCCTTTGATCCCTCACCCTAGCCAGTTCTCTACCCACCAAGTTATATATTCCCATGCCCCCAACATCTTCACACGGCATCTATGGAGCATTGAGTCAAAGCCTTTGCTGCAGTCCAGATACAGGATGTCCAGTACCTTGTCCATAAGAGACAATGTGTTGAAGATTTCTATGAGGTTCATTTGCTGTACCTCCCTTTGATGAAGCCATGCTGGATTACTGTGTCCAGGATATAGACATGGCACAGGCTGTACAGAGGAGGGCAACAACAATAGTGCAGGGCTCAATCAAAAACCCTATGAGGAGTGACTGAGAGAATCTCAGTATGTACACCCTGGAAGACAGGAGGGGAGGGAGACATGATAGAGACCCATAAGTACCTCACGGAGTAAACAAGGTATAGGAGGGACTGTTCTTCAGAAGACAAGGTGCACCAGGAGATGAGGGACAAGCAATGAAGTTGCAAGGGAAGTTTAGGAAGCAGGTGAGAAGTACTTCTCTGAAAGAGTGGTGGATGCCTGGAACAGTCTACCAGCAAAGATAGTGGAAGCAAAAACAGTAGTGGGCTTAAGCATGCATGGGATAGGCACAAAGAAGTCTTAGTAGAAAATCAAGAGGGGAGGAGGAGTAGCGAAGATTAGGTACAGTAAGGTCTGTGGTGACAGTATAGGGCAGGACAAACTGGGCAGACTGTGTGGGTCAAGTGATCATTATCTGCCAACAAATTCTATGTTTACTGTCCAGAAGACCATAAATTCCAGAATGTCAACTAACCACTTCTTAATGATAGTCTTAAGCAGCTTTCCTACAATAGTGGTTGGCTCCCCTATAGCAGTGGTCAGGTTCCTTACAACAGAGGTCACGTTCCTATAACAGTGGTCAGGTTCTCTACAATAGAGGTCAGGTTCCCTGCAATAGAGGTCAGCTTCCTACAACAGAGGTCATGTTCCATATATTAGAGGCCAGGTTCCCTACAACACAGATCAGGTTCCTTACAATAGAAGTCAGTTTCCTTACAACAGAGAACAGGCTCCCTATGATATGTCAGGTTTCCTACAATAGAGGTCAGGTTAAGCCACAAAAGGTCATCTTCCCTACAATAGGTGTCAGGTTCCTTACAATAGAGATCAGGTTCCCTACAAAACAGGTCATGTCCCTTACAATAGAGGTCAGAATCCCTACAATTTAGGTCAGAATCCTTACAATAGAGGTCAGCTTCCTACAACAGAGGTCAGCTTTCTATAACAGAGGTCAGGTTCCTACAATAGAGGTCAGCTTCCTATAACAGAGGTCAGGTTCCCTACAACAGAGG
The DNA here is from genome assembly GCA_016271365.2 of Neoceratodus forsteri. Lineage (NCBI taxonomy): Eukaryota > Metazoa > Chordata > Ceratodontiformes > Ceratodontidae > Neoceratodus > Neoceratodus forsteri. Next base: position 115,639,247 of record CM028131.1, read on the forward strand.
TCAGGTTCCTTACAACAGAAGTCAGGTTCCTTAAGTGTGGGTTCTCTACAATGGAAACAAATGATTGACATCAACTTATGTGTGATGCCTAATGATAGTAAGCAGTACATATGATATCTTTGTACATAAGTACATAAAGTGAGTTGTATCTTGCTTCAGTTGCTGCAAGCTAGTCTTGATCACAGCATGCATGAAAACAAGCTGTTATCAACTCTATGCGTTCTCATGGTAAATAAATACTAAAACGAAATAAAGACAGTATCTAGGTCTGCATGAGGAAGTTTGACATTTTAAACTAACATTATAATTTCATTCCCACAGGGTGGAAGATGTGCCTTTCAGCTTGCCTTAAAAGCAGAGACTTTAAGAGGTGAGGTGCCGGGAGAAGACAAAGACAAGTTTCCAGTGGAGGAAGCGAAGAGATAGGGATGACGCAAGATGGAGAAAGCAAGTGGCACTCGGAGGACCAAGGTCCAGCCTACTGTGGCCTGACATCCCAGAAGATATGGCTGAAGCACTTGAGAAGAACCATGGCCATACAGAGTTTCAGCACAAGAAGAAGATAATATCTATATGAATTTGCCAGGTCTAGCTAGCAGCTGTGATGCTCCAGCTGAGTGCAGCTATGGGAGTAAAGGAACGACATCCTCAGTAGGACCCATCTGGAAGTTATATGAGGAGGAAGCAAGTCTCGTGGAGCTGGCCATCCTGCAAGGGCAGCTACATTGTGCTGAGATGAAGGTCCTTCAGGTGCAGAAAGAGGTAGGAATGGAACTTAAAGTGGTCCCTGCCTTTTGGTTCCTTTGGGATAGTTTCATTGATCTCATTTCATTTCAAGTCAAATTTGTCATTAGGCTGAGAACTAGTGTGGAGTTCAAAACTGTTCCCAGGTTGCTCAATGGCCCAACGGAAGTTTGTTTTATTTGGCATCCTGGTGAGTCCTTTGGCTGAAAACCCATTTTCAAGAAAGGGCCTCACACTTCTATGCCTGTGGTGACTCACTAGGTGACCTGGCTGGGGAAGAATGCCGTCAACTTAAGAATTATCTCAGCTGAGGTAAGGAGGTGTCATGTTTAGCAGCTCCTGCAGGTAGGCTGGGAACATACTCTATTAGTGGGAGCATGCTATGTATGTCCAAGCACTCCTTCACCCCCACACGCACATGCTGTGCATGCTATTCTGGAGGTGGGGAAAGAAACATGGTGAAACCTCCAATGAACCCGGGTGAATTCATACACCACCATCAATAACACCTGTATCCATCAGATCTGGAACTTCTAGGGGGCTTACAATACTGGGTTAGCATGGGAACCCTGGAGGCCCCATCATGGGGGTCAAGCCATGGGGAATTGAGTATGGGATAAGTACCTAGAGAATGTGGGTGATGGGTTGGTGGACATACTAGATAGGGCCCATCAGAGAAGGAGCATAAACACATACAAAAACACGGTTCTGTATTTGAGTGTAGGTTGGCCATTTCAGTTCTTTCAATCATACAGTTTCTTTCTCACTATTAAACATTGACAGCATGCGATGTGCTGATGTGCATTAATGCATTAGGACTTCTTTCATGCACAGAAGCCAAACTGAGATGAACTCGTGTCTTAGCTATAGTGGAGTCCTGCTTTTACCCTAACTGTACAGTTGGAACAAGGAAGGAGCCAATTCTGTCTTAAAGGAAAAAAAACTGTTAATTATACATTGTGTCACAAATGTGCTACGTTCATGAATAATGAAAAAAATAATAATAATGAAATATAGGAGGCAGAAGGGGTTGATGGGGGTCGGAGGAAGAGGAGTTCTATTAAAAGAGAAAGAAACACTTAGGGCTCAATTTTCAAATGGGGTTGGATCGACGTAATGTACTTGTGTCAGGGTTTTGAGGTGAGGACGTACGTCAAACATTGGCGCAATTGCAATTTTGTAAGGAAGGTGGCCGCAAATCCCTGCACATTGTGTTGAAATGTAGCAAAGTTAGACCAGCTTCCCTGGTCTAACTTTGTGCAATTGGAGACTCTTTGACGGGCTTGCGTTCAAGCTTTGGCGCAGCTGCTGTAAATCGTGGAAACTGTCGCAGCTTACGCTGAAACTTTATAAAACTAGGCACGCATTGTGGTGAACTGATTGGTGCAGTTGTGCCACACTTTGCAGTGCACACAAGGCTTGATGCAAGTCTTGTGTGTACTTTGAAATTGGGCCCTTGAGTAAGAGGATGGGGAGGAAAATATGTAAACAAAGCATGGTGGAGTTTTACTGATATTGCCCTAAAATAACAAAACTAAATATGAATACAGTAGATTTCAGATATCAGTAATTGGTACAAAAAAAAAAGCATAATCCAGACCCCTTACTTTAAAAAGAGGCCATCTCAAACTTTCTGTTAGTCCTGGCCAATTCAATGCACCAAGTGTACGAATCCAATATTGCTGGTGCTGACTGAGCTTGTTCTCCAGAGCTCTGCCTCCTGGCTTACAGTGACTTTTGTATGCCAGTTGCATGTTTCTTCTGTTTACGCTGACACAATGGGCCCAATTTACAAAGGCGATGCAGGGTTTGTGTCAAGTCCTGTGTCAGACCCAGTGATCGGGTGCAGCTGTGCCAAAATCTTTGCTGCAAACTACGCCCAATACAAGAAGATCAGGCACATTTGCAACACTTTTCCAATTTACAGCAGCTTCAGCCAAATACTTGGCATAAGCCACGTAAAAAGTGTATCAGTCGATCAATCAAGCAATCAAAAATGTATTTCTAATGCGCTTCCAAAACCAAAGCACATATACAATTCCCTAACAACATTAAACAGATAAAACATTAAAACAATAAGGCAGCAGTTATAAGACTAAAATTATCCCCAAATGCCAATCCAAATAAATATGTTTTAAACAGGATTTAAAAGTCTCGGTGGACAGGCAGTCTTGAATCCGGCGAGGTAGAGTTCCACATTGTTGGAGCTACAAAAGAAAAGGCCCTCACATCTGATGTCTGAAGACAGACTCTGGGAACCTCTAGCAATCCTTGTTGGCAAAGTGGAGTGAGCGGAGGGGAGGTAAGGCGAAGGAGGTCTTGCAAGTAATCCGTCCCTGCCCATGTAAGGTCTTTAAGGTCAACAACGCGACCCAAAGGTGATCCTCCATCACACCAGCAGCCAGTGCAGTTCGCGCAGCATGGTGTGATATGGCTAGTTCTTGACAGCCCTGTCAACAACCTGTCCGCAGCGTTCTGCACCAACTGCAGGTGATGAAGATCCACCCTGGTAACCCTAGGTATTGAGCATTACAGTAATCAAGATGCGAGGACACAAAGGCATGAACCAATGTAGAAAGGTCCCCAGGCGGAACAAGGTGCTTTATCCGGGTGATGTTCCTCAGATGAAAAGTAAGGACTTGACTGTGACACTTGGACAGTTGGTTCTGATTACTCTATGATTTTTGTAAAATAAAAATATAGTGTGATTGTCTGTCATGAGAAATGCTGTGCTCCTGGATGACCCCCCAGGTTTCACTTCAAAAGACAGGATATGTTAAACAGCAGATCTCTCTAAGGTGATTAACTTACAAAACTCCCATTTTATGGTCTTGTTGTTGAGCTGTTTTCTTTGAAGTCAAAGGAGACTAACACATCCATTTTATGACGTCCTTCAGAGGAAGTCCAGTTAATTTCATCTGGTGTTACAAAGCATATTACACCTCAGTGAGATCTGACAGTTAGTCATAAAAATCTCTTTGATGTCTTTTTGAAAGCAGGAAACTGCTCCTGAATGAAAGAAGATACTGGAAAATCACAGACTTGATTGGGAAGTCATGTGAGGAAATGAGTTTTGCTGATGTCACCTATTTAATTTAACCTACTGAAGCATATGACATCCTGATTGTATAATTTTAATAAACAGAGGAGGAGCTGGGCGACATCATGGAGAAGGCAGGTTCAAGACAGTTTTTTAATTATGCTGTGACTGACCTTTAGACTCATTCTTGTTTGGACTCTCTTGAAAACAACATCTATTTCATGCACTGTTAGAAGGTATACATTAGAGAGACAAGTCTAAGGTACTATGGTGGGAATTTGCACTTTTAAACCTTATTCTTTTAAAAGATTGTATGTTTTGTGATATATTGTTCTGTATTTACATTTTACATATTTTTATCTATTTTAACTAAAGCCTCTTATTTTAAGAGACTATTTGGTGTGCCTTTGAAATTCTTTGACAAATGAAGCATATATGGTTAAAGCTGATATTGTGCATAAGCTTACAGGTAATACCAAACTGGGAAAAAGGTAAGAGTTTATCTGAGGTCTTTCACAGAGTGTTTAAGGGTTCATTTTGTACACCTGGTTAGGTGCCCATATCTGAAAGATAGCTGGCATTTCCCAAAGAGCAGAATTATCTGAGCCTGTACATTTGGATACGCCAGCAAGAGGGTCACAGTTTGAATCCCTCCAGAACTTGAGACCAAAGGTTGATTCGAACCCACAAAACAGACAGGAGGGTTACCCTGTTCTGTTCCTGTTCACAAGACTGCATGTGGAGGTTGGTACTGCGAGAGCAGAGGGCCTGACCTGCTGAGTGGGACTGTGACATTGACAACTGCTGACACCTGTGCTTTTAGAGTCAGATCATCATCAAGAACAATGCCCAGATTTCACACCTGCCAGAAAGTCTCAACTGGTTTCCCTAGCACAAGGCCAGATGGTTGCCCTGCCACAACTTCTCTACCTGATGACCTGGGTCCACCACCAACACCTCAGTCTTATTCGGTTCAGCCTGAACCAGTTAGCACTCATCCAGTCCTGAATCTCAGTGAGGCAGTTATTAAAGACTGAGACCGCACTATCCTGTTCAGGCACAAAGGACATTCAGAGCTGAGTGTCATCTGCACAGCAGTGGAAACTCAACCAATACCATCTTATAATGTCTCCCAACAGCAACATACACACCATGAACAACATGGGGACAGCATGGAACCCTGTGGCACCCCACAAGGCAGGGAAAAGGGCCAAGGAAAATATCCCTGCTACCACCCTTTGAGTCCTACCTGTGAAGAAAGAATGGAACCACCTGACTGTCCCAGACAGTCCACAGAGTAGTCAGTATCCAGCAGCACCCCATGATCCACGTGTCGAATGCTGCAAAGAGATCAAGGAGGATCCAAGCTCTAATGACTCCTCCAATCCCTCGCTATTAGGAGATCTTAAGTATTCAAACCAATGCCATCTCGGTACTATGCCTCTTCCTGAAACCGACTGAGAGGATCATAGATTTTGGTGGGTGGTAAGAAAGTTCTCAAGCTGCAATGCAATGACCTTCTCAATAACCTTGCCCAAAAAGGAAGGTTAGAGACTGGTCTGTAGTTTGCAAGACAATCTGGGTCACAGGAAGATTTCTTTAACAGGGTGTCATCACAGCCTCCTTCAGGGGTCTGGGAACACTCCCTGATTCGGTGAGCACCAGACTACCTTAGCAAGGATCAGTCCGATGACATCCATACACCCCACAAGGAGGTGAGCTGGACCAGGATCCAAACTACAGTAAGCTGGTTGCAAGCTCCAACAATCTTCAAGAGATCCACGATCGCTGGCGGTCAAAGTCTGTCCAGACAGACCGGTGCCTGTACCCTGCATCAACCACCGCCATACTCATTTGAACAGTCAAGCAGATCTCCGACCTATGGTAGACACCTTATCTGCAAAGAATTAAGCAAACTCATCACACTTTAATTGTAAAAGCTCTCTGGCCCGGAGACAGGCTGGATTGCACAGTCTGTCCATGGTCTGAAAGAGCTGAGCCAGTCGATTCTTTGCAGCAGCAATCTCCTGGACAGGAACTCTGCCTTCCTACGGAGATTTCTGATTGATAGTCTGAATAATGGACATCAACCTAAGTCTGTCCTCATCTGGGCCTGATTTCCACTAACACCGTTCCAAACCTTCGCCCGCTCTCCTCATCTCCCTCAAAGTCCCATCAAACCAGGGGACCGAGGGCAAAGCGGAAGCGGGCGAACACGGACAGGAGCTACAGAATCCAGGGCCCTCAGCACCATACTGTTATAGTGCACCACTAGGTCTCCCGGATCCATGCAGTCCAATGGTCTACTTGATAGGTCCAGCACCGCCATCAGACCCTCTGGGGTCACACCCCTCAAAGGGCAGTACTGGACCATCTTCAAAGGGGTCTCATAGGGAGCCGCGAAACTGAAACCTATAAAGTGATGGTCTGACCATCCAACTGGTTCCACCACCAAGTCAGTGGCCTCCATCCCCAGGAGGAACACCAGATCCAAGGAGTGACCCTGAATATGAGTAGCAGCGGTAACTACCTGTGTGAACCCCAGCAAAATCATCAGTTGGAGGAAGTTCTGGCCAAAATGCGAGTGTGTACCGAGATAGCCGCAAGCTAGACCAGAAAAAGCTGGTCTGATTTGCAGCAATAGGTGCAGGGATCGAGAATCCCGATCACTGCTGGATTGCTGCAAGCCCTGTGTGCCATATGTTTGGTGCACCCAGGACTTGTGGCATTCTCAGACTTTTATGCATTGGGGCCAATGTGTCAAGCCATTGCATATTTTTTATTGCCAACTTGGATTGCCCTGAGGTGTTTTATATACACTTTTATCATTCTTTTGTGTGACCAATGTAAAACCACCACAGGAGCATAATGCGACCTTGTTAGTTGAGCGGTGGCCTTGATTTGTCCGAATCAGAACCCTGAAGTACTAAAAAAACTACTTTAAATCCAGTCCCTGTAGTAGTCTATGGAGCACAGCCCACATGCTCCATATAATGACATTCAATAATGTGCTAGCGTGGGGGTGGTGCTCATGACTGAGGGAACTGGAAGGGATCTGCAGCTTGGCTCCATGGAGCCAAACTATGATCCCTTCACTTACCTCCCAAAAAACGATGCATCTAAAATGATAATTTACCTATAGAGGAACTCACATGGAGGTAAGGGTTCATAATGATGTGGTATAAATATGATTGCCAGGAAAGGTGCTCTTTAACTTATCTGAGGATGTTAGATTTGACTTCAAGCAGTATCTCTTCTTCAGCCATTTGTTTTGCACCCCTAATTCTATGTTTGCACTCTCTGAGCTTGTCACTGTAATAGGGTTGCTAGGAATCCATCCAATGGAATCAGAGTCATTGGATTCCAAGCCTTTTTAGGCATTTGTAACTTTAGATTTATGGACCAAAAATCCAAATTCCAACAGTCAATCAGAGGAGGAATCTGGATCGGAATCAATTATGATTCCACCTACTTGTGACACCTCCCTCCATCCAGCACAATATGTTCCCCCATTCCAATACCTGATGCAGCTGCAGCAGCCCAGAGAAAGCCTGGGGTCCCTCCACCATCTGTTCATGATGTCCAGCAGGGGTGTCCTGTCCACCAGTCCTTCTGTGGTCATGGCACTGTGTCCCACTGAGTGTCAATCTACAAGACAGTCCAATGCTGGAGTCTCTTTACCCCTCCCGTGACTTGCACCAACACAAGTCAAGCTCAAGGTTAGCTAGCAGCTAGCAGGACTGCCATAGCACTCCTCAAGTCCATGCCATGATGACCAGCCATACATTGCACTCCCATTATGCTGTCCCTAGATGCTCTGGGAGATCAGGATGGGTTGGCCTACTTACAGCACACCTTGAGTTTAGGCTACCAAATACATTGCTTGAAGTGTAGGTGTCTCTGGGCTTACCCAGGGCTGCCACATGTAGGTCATCTTAGACTTAGACTTAGAGCATATCATGGGAATGTGAGTAAAGGGGCCCAACTTTCCTCAAGCCAGCAACATGGGGCTGGGTCTAATGGAGGGTCGTCATGATGGCCAGCCCTAGTAATTGCATTATAGCCTAGTCTCAGCCCTTACAGTTGTAGAGCTTGAGGGTGCACAGTTGCAACACCAGGCCAGCTGGCCTGAGTGATGGTCGGGTTGGGGGCAGGTGGGAGCTTCTGGACCATCACCCTACCGCTGACTGGACACACCACCTGGGCCCTGGGACAGACTCAGGCAGGAGTATGGCTGCTAATGGGAGTCGGGACTAAACTGGATGGCTAAATATCAACATAGAGAAGGCCAGAAGCAAAATCAGAGGGGGGCATGGTGAGCTTGGCAGTCAAGTTGCTGGCAACATCATCAGCAGATCGTCAGGAAGACTAGGAACAGAGGACCCTCAGAGGATATTTTTCCGTTAACGCTGTTTCTTCTCTGGTGCACGCTGAGGCTCCGGCCTGCCCCCTCTGCCTCATCACCTGGTTCCTTAGGGCTTATCTGCAATCCCAGGCTTGTTCCTCTACTGCTTGGCTCCCCCATGACGAGGGTCCCTGAATTGGCCAATGGAACGGATCCAGTACTGCCTGGGAGAGTGCTCTGCCACTGGTGCGGGGCCTGAGGGGTCAGGTCCATCAGAGCACTGCCCAGGGTTTTCCTTCCTCCTGTTGTGTGGCACACTGACACAGTGGCGTCACAGCTCACGCACGCAAACGCAAGGGAGCTTGATACCATTGGATGTTCCTTCCCCAGTGCTAGGTTGTCTTATGCACACTACCACCTGTGGTTACCCAGGTCGCAGTATAGCACCAGAATCAGCCATCCCCTTCTCCCCAGCTGGTCCCCCACGACCCAGGCTGTTTCCCAAACCAGTTCGTTGGTGTCATGGTGGTAGCACTTACGATGAGCTGGCTGGATCATCAGATATCATGGAAGCAGGACCCCAAGACTTCAGCAAATAAAGGTGGGAGGACTCCAGAGGAAACTGAACATTTATTTACTTGAAAGGTAGAAGTTTGGGAGCTGTATTTTCAGTAGGTAAGTATAAGTGGCTTTTTAACAGGGAGTTTTTTAGTAATACCTATTTGCAATTCTTGTTGTACTGGCTGGGTGGGAAAGGTTTGAAAATGGTGTGGAGAATGCAGCTTGTATTAAGATGTGGATTTGTAACTTCCAATACTGCCTCCTATTCTGTTTCCATGCCTTAATCGGAGGCAGAACAGAATCAGATGCAGAATTAGAATTGCTGCAGTACTAAATTTCTTAAATGATATGGATAGAGAGTCTGAGCACCCTGCTCTGTAGATCTATCTACTTTCATTGGTATCTTCAAGTGACTCACCTTGACTCCTTTTGTCCCTGGTTATGCTGAGTATCTCCTTCACCATCCAGTTAGGTTTAGCTCTTCTGTTTGTGGCATATATTCTTGCTTCAAGCCAGCTAGATGGATTTTTCGGGTGTTGCATTGCTGTTGAATACTTCTGCCCATGATTAAGTTTGCTTTTCCAATGTACCTGTGCTGTGAGCACCCTCACTTTTCAAAATTCATCTTGTGCAGAACTGTGTATATCCTACCTTTCATTTCCCCGTTCTTTCTGGTGATCAATGTGATGATATAATCACGGTTTTCAGTCTTTCTCAGTTCTGACATCTCTGACCAAATCATGCTTATTGCTTGCATGCTGATGGTTCCCTTGACAAATTGTATCAGACAGCAGTCCTCTATAATATAGAAACATAGACTTTGATGGCAGAAAAGGACCGCTTGGCCCATCTAGGTCTGCCCATTTCCCCTACTTACAGGATGGGCCCGCAGATCCTGGTTAACCGACAGCCCTATTCATCCTACCCCCCAAGGAATTGCCTTATGTCTGTCCCATGCATTCTTGAATTCTCCCAGTTTTAGACCCCACAACCTCCTTAGGAAGGCTGTTCCATGCAACCACTACCTTCTCTGTGAAATAATACTTCCTCATATTGCCCCTAGAACTGCCCCCCCTTCTATCTTCAAATTGTGTCCCTTGTTCTTGCATGTCTCTTTTCTGAAAGATGCTACCCTCTTGGATTTTGTTGATTCCACTGGAGGTACTTAAAGTTTCTATCATGTCCCCCCTCTCCCTTCTTTCCTCAGGGTATACATATTAAGCTACTTTAGTCTCTCTCCTCCTACGGCTTCTCTTGCAGACCCTGCACCATTTTAGTTGCCCTCCTCTAGACTGCCTTAATCCTGTCTATGTCCTTGCGGAGATGGGGTTTCCAGAACTGGATGCAGTACTCCAGATGGGGTCTCACCAACTGTCTGTACAGAGGGATAACAACTTCCTGTTTTCTGCTGCTGATGCTCTCCCTATGCATCCCATTATACCCCCAGCCCTCCCTACTGCCTTCTCACATTGCTTGCTAACTTTAAGGTCATCTGACATGATTACCCCCAGGTCCCTTTCCTTTTTGTTGTTGTTACTACCTCTCCCCATTGTCTATTCTTCCCCTGGGTTCTTGTTTCCCAGGTACATTATTTGCACTTCTTTGCATTGAATCTAGCTGCCATATTTCTGACCATTCCTCAACCTTGCCAAGTCCCTTCTCATCCTTTCCCGCCTCCTTGTGTATCAACCCTGTTGCAGATCTTTGTGTCATCTGCAAAAAGGTTACTTTTCCTTCCAGTCCCTCTGCAATGTCACTGATGCAGACATTAAAAGGACTGGACCCAATACTGAACCCTGTGGTACCCCACTAGTAACCCTCTTTCTTCAGAGTGGACTCCATTTACAATTACCTTCTGTGTCCTGTTGTGCAGTCAATGTTTTACCAGGCTACCACCCTGGGACCCATCCAGGCTGGTTAATTTGACTATAAATCTTTTGTGTGGGACTGTGTCAAATGCCTTGCTAAATTCTAGGTAGGCCATGTCCACAGCCCCTCCCTGGTCTACTACTTTGGTCACCCAGTCAAAGAAATCTATTAGATTCATCTGACATGACCTTCCCGCTGTGAACCCATGCTGCCTTGGGTCCTGTGCCTCACTGGCCTCTAGGTGACTCCACTATTCTTTCCTTCAGAAGTGACTCCATCACTTTCCCTACCACAGAGGTCAGACTGACAGGTCTGTAGTTTCCTGCCTCTGTCTTGGTCCCACTTTTGTGAAGGGGAATCACATCCGCCTTCCTATTCAAAAAGTGCCTACTACACCTGGTCCTAGCACTTCTTCTCACAGAATATGTCTGGAGGGGTAAAATTTCCCACAAGGAGCATACTTCCTTTGTTGCCATTTATATTACATATTATAAAAGTGGTAAGATCCTAGTTCTCCTTCTGATCTTAATTGTCTATAGCATAGGCCAACAGTGACTGTGTTGCCAATTCCATTTGAGACTCTCAGCCAGAGTATTTCGATCTCGTTTGCACTTAGGTCTTGTATTTACAAAGAAACACAGAAACATAGATTTGCCAGCAGAAAAGGACCAGTAGGCCAATGTTGTCTGCCATATTTTCCTGCCCATTACATGCCTCGACCCTTTGGTACAGGTGTCCTCCCGCTTCCCTTTCCTCTACTTATTATGCCCATGTGCTTATCCCACACACTCCCCAATGTCCTCTCCTCACCAGCTTTTCTGGCAGGCTGTTGGAGGCATCCGTTAACCTTTCTGTAAATAATTATTTCCTACAACCTTCTTAAACTCGCCTCACCCTAGCTTCATTACATGCCCTGGGTTCTAGTGTTCCACCTTGTCTTAAAAAGACTTCCTCCTGCACCTTTGTTGACCCTTGTGAGGTACTTATAGGCCACAATCATTTCTCTCTTGCTCTCTCTCTTCCAGGAAGCACATTTATTTATTTGTTTAGTTCGAATAAATACCTTTCAGCCAGAATAGCCCGTTTACAAAGGTTCCTTATCATCAGAGGGTTACAGCTAGTGGAGTCCTACAGTGGCCACCTCCCACTTAACCTGCCACCAACACATACACCCCCAACCCCCCCGACTCATCTGCCTTACCTTTCCTGCCTTCCTCAACTTACCCATTCCCTGCTAGTCTCTCTGAACATGTGCCTCACCTGCACCCAACCACCAAACAGTGGTTCCTTGCTCTTCTCAGGGTTCTAGCCCTACTACTTCTCATATCCGAAATATTCACCCCAACCCAGGCCCGCCACCAACAGTCAACAGAAACTACACCAAGGGCTGTGCATAGCTGCCATGAACATCTGCAGCCTTCCCAAAAACAGCATCCCTCCAGGCTGGATAGCACAACACCAGCCAGATGTCCTTGCGGTCACTGAAACATGGCTTTCAAAAAAACAGATTCACTCGTCAGCTTCCCAGGTTTCACTCTACACGAGCTGACAGAGTGGGAAAACGGGTGGTGGATGTGCCCTCTATGTTCGAGACTCCCTACTGAATCAAGCTCTCTTGATCCCCTCACTAGACCATGGTGCCCAAGTCTTATCCATAAAACTTACCTTGGATCCCACCAGGGTTCCCCTAACTGTCACAGCGGCATATGTTCCCCCACGCAACAAGCAATGGCCATACAATTCCTTACAAACTATATTTGCAACTTCCATCCTAAACGGAGCATATCCTGGTTGGTGATCTAAATGTAAACTGGCTCACCAATTCAGCAGCTGCTGTCAAGGATGCCTTCGCGTGTTGGACCATACCCAGCTGGTCCACCAACCCACCTGGTAAATGCCACAAATGGCTCCCAGACCCTACTAGACATACTACTAACAAACCGATCGCATAGAATCTCTGATCTTGTGGTCCTTCCAGACTCTCTGAGTGACCACTCCCTATCTTCTTCTCCTGGTCATGTCACCTGCCCAAACCCCAAGCTAGTGTCTCCACCGCGGGAGCTTATGACCAGGTGGCCTTAAAAATCAAACATTATCTGGCCCAGTGGGACTGGGCCCTTATAACCAGGCCCCAAACATTGACCTGGACCTTGATTACTTCACATGCTCATTCAACAAAGCATGTGACATTTCTGCCCCTGACCAAAACGCCAACTGTAAAACATAATGTCCCATGGATCATGCCCTTATTATGGCAGCGTCTAAAACAAAGGGATGATCTCTGGCACAGAACCGCTGAATCTGGCTCCCAAGCAGACAGACTAGCCTACAAAGCAGAGAATAATAGTGCACCTGGGCCATATGCAAGGCCAAGGCTGAATACTATAAAGACACCTGGCTTCTTCCTGGGGAAGTGCACGAAAGTTTGGGATAACATTAAAGAACTTAATGGCAAATCCGCCTCCCCCTCCCCAGCTCCGCATCAACAATGCCACCTCCACCGACCCCCAGGCTATCGCTAACTGCCTTAACTCAACCTTTTCTGATCTTAGGTGCAGTCCTCCCAAGTGACTTTTTGACCCTATTCCATCTACCTCTGAAGCATACCCAGCGCCCCCATTCTACCTAAGGGTAATCACAAAGGGAAGCCAAATCCTACCTCTCCAAAGCCTCAGTGGCTCCAACTATTGCAAAGACTCTTTCGACATGAAAATCCTTCTACCAGGTTCTTGACACTGTTCTCTCCCCTGACCAACCTCCTTAACCGCTCCTATGCTTGGGGCAGTTCCCAACAGCCTGGAAGACTGCACAACTACCCCAATACTAAAAAGTGGAGACAATACCAACCCCAACAACTATCGCCCATTTCAATCCCTCCCAAAAGCCTTTGAAAAAATCATTGCCACCAACTCACGGTATCTGCAAACACACAATCTATTATGCAGTGAACAACATGGCTTCAGATCAGGCCATAGCACAACCACTGCTCTCATCAAATTCTCCAATTTCATTCACTCTGCTCTTGACCGTAAACATCTGGCGGAGCTATCTTCGTGACCTCTCTAAGGCCTTTGATATGGTCTCCCACCCCTCCTCCTGGACACACTCCACCACACTGGTCTATCACACGGACCACTCTCTTGGTTCAATAGCTACCCACGTCTAGATCCCAATGTGTTAAGATAAATGACACCCTATCCTCCACCCTACCTGTCCGCTCAGGGGTCCCCAGGGATCCATATTGGGCCCCCTACTCTTCAGTATCTACTTAAATCGCTAACCAAATCCTGCTCCGTAATCCACGCTATATACGATGATGATGCGGTTCTCACGCCTGCCACACCCTGCCCTGACAACCTACAGTCCTCCTTCCAAGACTCATTCAATCAAATAGAAAGTTAGTTCACCAGTCGCAGACTTGTGTCACTATCAAAAACTAAAGCTCATGCTATTTGCCCACCGCAGAGCAAGGCCAAGGACACTGGACTAAAAATCCTTTCCCAGGCTCACCTCCCCTGGAACAAGTACTCACTTATAAATACCTGCCTTACCTTTGACACCTCCCTATCCTTCCATGCCCACATTAGCATCCTGACCTCAGCCATTAATACCCGCATCGGCCTCCTATACCGACACAAAAGACTGCCTGGACGCCAGAGGCTCTTCAATCTGGCTGTCACCCTCTCTGTCCTCTCCTCATTGACTATGGGCTCCCCATCTACTCTGCTGCAGACAGCACCACCCTAAACAAAATTCACATAGCCATTAATAAAGTGTGCCAACTCCTCCTAGGTGCAGATAAACGCTCCCTACTTGCACCCTGTACACCCTTACAAACATTCTCACTCTGGAGGAAAGACTACAATACCAAACCTGTCTCCTCACTAAAAATCCACCTAGGAGTAACCCCACTGGGAGTCTCTGCCTCCCTACTCTCGGGTTCCTGCACTGTGACCACTCGCTTCTGCCAACAAGCATCTGTGGACTGTGCCCAGGGTCAGAACCTCCCTAGCTCAGAGATCATTCATCTATAGAGCCCCTGTCTGGTACAATGAGCTCCCACCAACCATAACCTCCATTCCCATACTAGGGCACTTCAAGACCATCCTAAAAACACATTCTGTCCCTGCGCCAATGCCAGTGCAACTACTAATCCTCCTAACTGGCCTGTACTGAGCTACACTAGGCCTCCCCCATTGACATTGCAACCAACTGTATAGGACAAACAGTATAAGACATCTTCGCTAATTACTGTCTCTGCTATATAACAATACCCCAGAGGCTGCACCTACACTGTAAATATAACACATGTATTAATATCAATTCCCTAGCTACTACATGTATAGGTCAACAGTCACCCAGGCTATTATATGTAAATACTATGCTTAAACTGTGTTGTCTCACTAATGTGCTGATCACTGTTCCTACAATATGACAATGCCTTTCAGGCTGCATTTTGCTCTGTAATTGTTCCTCTGTTCTAATTTCAATACCCTAGCTACTACATGTATAGGTCTTCAGCCACCCTGACTTTCATATGTAAATATTTTGAATTGTGATGTGTCATTAATGTACTATCTCTGAATGTATCACTATGCTGACATGGAGCCTTTGTAAATGAGTCTATAACTCAAAGGGTTGTAATTCCTATGACTGACCAAATAAATAATAAACAGCATGATTTCAAATATAACACAGCTTACATTACATTACAGTAGACTACAAAATAGTACATGGGTTACATGACATTAGAACATATCAGTACATATTAGAGCACATTAGTACATAAGAATACAAAATCACACATGCTCCATAATGCAAAGCATCATGGGCTGCATATGCAAATCACCACAGAATATTATGCTGGTTCAACTTTAAGCAGAAATGCATGGTGCCAAAGACCTCTCACACAGATTGCAAAGGGTGCCAACAGAAGACACAGACACGTGTTTCGTCCTACCAGGACTCATCAGTGTGCCTCGTCTGTTTGACACTCCAGTGGAATGAACCAGCTACCCTAAGATGGTCTATCTAAGTTAGGTTGTGATGAACCCAATTAAACAAAACAAGTTAAAGATAAAGAACCTCAGTGCACAAGCACTGAGGCAATGGTTACCACAAAGGGCATTGGTCGGGAAGCCAAGTTTCAAAGAAATACAAAATCACACATGGCCCCACAATGCAAACATCATGGGCTGCATATGCAAGTCACCACAGAATATTAGTACATGTTGAGCTCCCTGAGCCTTTCCTCAGATGCTTCCTGGCAACCCCCCAGACCATTTTGTAGCCCTCCTCTGGTCTGCTTCCACTCTGTCAATGTCCTTACAGAGGTGTGGCCTCTAGAACAGGACATAGTACTTTAGAGTGCGTATCACTAGTGAGTGATGCAGTGGTAACACCACCTCCTTCTCTTGCTAGAAATCCCCTCCCTATGCATCCCAAAATATAATTAGCCTTGCTTACTGCCATGTCACACTGCCCCACCACCTTGGAGGTCATCAGAGGTCCCTTTCTTGCTTAGAGACTGTAGTACCTCCTCCATCTTATATACACTCTTAGGTTCCCCATCCCAGGTGCATGACTTTGCACTTTTGGCATCAAAACCAGGTTGCCACATCCTAGACCACTCCTCTAGTTTCCCAGATCCCTTTGCACTCTCTCTCTCTCTCTCCACCCTTTATTTCAGTTACCAGCAACTGGCTTTTGATATTTATTTATTGATTTAAAATGTTGGTAACTGGGACAGGCACACTGAGCCGAGGGCTGATTTACAAAGCACCTGGGATGGGGTGGTGGGTGCTGGATGTGGATAAAGAAAATACAGTAACACAGGTAGGAAATGTCTGAGGATACAACAATGAGAAGCCAATTTACAAGAAAACAGGTGAAGAGTAAATCCAGTGCGATAATGTGGGACATTCTCAAAAGTGCAAAACTAAATAACTCAAAATTACACAAAGTAGATAGATTATTCCAGTAGCACAGGAAAAGTGATGTAAGCAAAACAATGAGACAAGAGAGTTATTAGAAGGTGGGGGAGAATGAGGAATGAAGGGGTAGGGAATGGGAGAGGGGCCAGGGGTGTGGGGATAGAAGGTCAGGAGAAGGAAGTGCCAGAGCAGCCAGAGGTGAAGGGATTGGAACAGAATGCATTTTAGACAGTATAGAGAAGGACATAGCCAAGCAGATCTTTGAAGAGAGTTCCAGAGGGAGGGAGATGAGTATGCAGCCTGTCCCGAGCAGGAGCAAGGGTGGAGGAGAGAGAAGGTATGAGGGTCCTTTGGAAATAAGGGTAGAGGCGTGAAACTGGCAGCGATTTCAAAGGATGGGAGCCAGAGGGAGGAATAGAGAGTACAGTGGTGAGTGCATGGGGAGCGCTAGAGTGAAATGGCAGAACGCTAAAAGGATGTCTGTCTAACCTAGCTAACGATGAGGCTGGGGCAGAACCAAGAACTACATCTGCACAGTTGAACACTGGAAGGATCATTTTGGTTAATAACTCCCAACAAACCACAGGAGAGGGGGCATCCTTATTCCTGCATATGGCTCTGAGTCTTAGATGGAGCTTTGAGTGAATATAGCCTGTAAGCTTCAAGAAGTCGAGCTGACTGTCCAGCCAGATGCCCAGGTGCACTGATACATAGATGTTGTCGGCAGGTAAGGGCCTTTGGCCCACTTAGTCTGCCCATTACTACAATTTACAGTGCTTGTTGAAGCACAGGTACTTATAGGAGGGGACAATTCCAGAGTGGAACCATCAAGTATATAAAAGGAGGAAGGTGGGAAATATTGACAAGTTTCTGTGAGGTGCCAAAGGACATGAAGATGGTTTCTTTGAATTAACCTTGAGTTGGTTTTCTTGAAACTTACGAACACTCAGGTGAAGTCACTCTGTAGCTTGGATTCAACCTCCAGGGACGAGGGCCAGTAGTGTACAGGATGGTGTCATCAGCATAGAGATGGATCTGTGAGAAGACACAGATAGGTGGGAGGTCATTTAGGAAAGAGAGATGAGAATGGGGCAAGGATAGATCCTTTGGGGACGCCTGCAAGGATAGGGTGTGGGGGAAGGAGTCACCGACTTGGACACTTTGAGTTCGTCCCATGAGGTATGACTGGAACCAATCACAGCAAGTAGAGACAGGCCAGTGGAGGTAGCTTAGAAATGAGGAGGGAGGGAGAGACAGAGCCAAAGGCTTTGGCAAGATCAGTAAAGATGGTGGCAGTGATGTTACTGTGATCCTCCTGGTGAGAATGGCATATGTCACACGGAGTAGGGAAGTCATGGTAGAATGTTTTTTCCTTAAGCCCGATTGGAAAGAGGACAAGAAATTTGAGGAGGAAAGGAAATCAGATAGCTAGAGTAAGCAGGGTTTCCTGGAGCTTGGCCAACAGGATGGTAATTTCCAGGACAGGAGGTATCACCTCCTTTGTGCAGGGGCATGACTTTGGTGGCTTTCCAGTTAAGGGAACAGTGCAGTGAGTGAAAGATTTAATAGGTGAGTGAGAGGAAGGGTGATAGCAGGAGCAGTGATCTGGAGGCCATATGGGCTAGTTTTATGGGGGTTAAGGGAGAAGAAGGCCTGGAGAACCTCTTGGGCAGAGACATGGGAGAAATGCAAACCACCTGAAGAGGAGAGGGAGTTTGGGGGCTAGTGGGCACTTACCAGGCCGGAAGGAAGAGCTTAGGTTGTGAAAGTTAAGAATAGAGGCAACAGAGGTAGGATCGAGAAACAAGCTTTCTGTCAACAACTAGGGTCGGAGAGAGGTCTTGGGAGGAGGGTTAAACAGAGAGTGAAGGGCCTGCCAAAATTTAGAGGGGAGTCAAAAGTTTGCTTCAGGGTTGCCTTGTAGTGATGCACCTTCGCTGCCCTTATGGCCTTTGTGCAGGCATTCTTAAGCAAGAAGAATGCTGCAGATCTTGGGAGAGAGGGAGGCTTTGTGGACGCACCCAGGCCAGATCACGGAATTTATATTCAGGATGTACAGTGCTATTTCTTCCTCCTTGCTTGCCTGGTCTGTCCTCCCTGCATATTATGTAGTTGCTATCTCCACTCCCACAGGTCATTGGCATAGGGGTTATGAGTGGGACTGTGATACATTATTTATCTACACAAGATCAGTTTGTCCTCAGGTAACCTTACACAGGGCATAAGTCACAAGTGATGTGCCTGTGGTCAGATTGCTAGAGTGTTGATAAATAATGTATCACACAGATCCCCTTGCATGTCCTGTTTATACAATAGGCTGGTGTTTTTTGAGGGGGTGATCGACATGTAATGTTTATCCAATATATGCCTGATAAATTCCAGGTCATAAAATTTATCAGCCTGTCGATCTCGTGTCAGCCTGACGTCCGTGGTGGGAAAAATGATGGAAGCCATATTGAAGGAGAGGCTGGATGAGTTCCTGGGGGCAGGGGGCCATTTGGATGATCACCAGCATGGCCTTGTGAGAGCAGGTCCTGTTAGACTAACCTTGTGGAGTGCTATGATTGGGTGACCAGGGCACTGGACTAGGGCAGGCCAGTGGATGTCCTCTTCTAGACTTCAGCAAGGTATTTGACTCGATGGGTTGAGGGACAAGTTGGAGGGAATGGGATGGGGGCAAAGATGGTTAGGTGGATAGAAAACTGGTAACTGGGCAGTGGCAGAGGGTGATGGTTGGGGGTGGTCTCACCTCCTAGAAGGGCCAACAGTGGGGCACCACAAGGTCAGTGCTAGGCGCACTCCTGTATAATGCTTACATATCTGACATCAGAAGAGGTATCAGGAGTGAGATGAGCCTTGCCGATGACTCCAAGCTAGGGGCGTGGTGGATGGGGTGGAGGGCAAAAGAGCCCTTCA
This sequence comes from Neoceratodus forsteri, assembly GCA_016271365.2. Lineage (NCBI taxonomy): Eukaryota > Metazoa > Chordata > Ceratodontiformes > Ceratodontidae > Neoceratodus > Neoceratodus forsteri. The sequence continues at coordinate 115,658,655 of CM028131.1, forward strand.
AGAGAACCTGCATACCCCTGAGGGTGATCTCACAATTGGGGCTGAAGTTTAATGCTAAGAAGTGTAGGGTTCTCCACTTGAGGCTTAGAAACTCATCTCAAGAATACTTACTGGGAGGGAGAAACTGCAAGTTACAGATGGGGAGAAGAACTTGGAGGGTGGGCGTAAAATGAATAACTCTGAACAGTGCAGGAGAGCGTGGCCAAAGCAAATAAAATGCTGGGGTACATTGCAAGAGAGATAACTTCCAGGAAGCGGAGGTGATTCTCCCTCTGTATAACTGCCTGGTTAGACCACACCTTGAATACTGTGTGCAGTTTTGGTGACCGTGATTTGGTAAAGGATATTACACTTTGAAAAGGTCCAGAGGAGGGTGACCAGGGTGACAAGGGTTTGGGGAAGGACCCATGAGGAGAGACTCAGGGAGCTTAACTTTATTCCCTGGAGGAGAGGAGGGACAGAGGGGACATGATTGAGGTCTTTAAATACCTTAAGGGGTAAATAGGACACACCCTGATAGGATTCTACAGTTGCAGGAGGCAGGGCCCACCAGGGGCACCAGCTGAGACTGGTAGAGGGAGGCTCAGGGCTGAGACTAGGAGATGTGACTTCACTACAAAGGAAGGTGGTGGGTCGTGGAATCGCTGCCTGGGGAGCTGGTGGACCTGAAAATGGTAGAGGCTTCAAAAAGGGGCTGGGACAGGTATGGGGAAGATTAAACTGACTAATGCCAGAACTGGAGATGCACACCCGTGGGGAAGAGGAAGGAGGGGAGGGCAGGAAAGATGCATCTACCAGGTGCTGATCGGATCTTGAGCAGACTTGATAGACCTTTGGGCCTACTCTGCTGGCATCTTAGTATGTTAGTATATGTGGGGATAACATTTTATGACAATGGATTTGTGCCCACACATACTGTATAAATCCCATTATGTTTCTAATTTCTATTATCCAGTTCTTCCAAGGAGACCAGTATCTCTGGTTCATCCAGTTTGCATCACGGATTCTTGCATTAGTGTACAGACTCTCCAGTTGCAGTTCTGTTTCTCATTCCATTTTTAGCACCTTGTGTTGCACTTTGCTTGATCTAAACTAGATTGCTTGACAGGACTTTGTTCATTTGCATACCTCCCTGTTCTTTTGGTTTTACTAGCCAAAGTCCTTCTACCCATGATCAGCCTAAAGTCTTCTCTAATATTGTGCTCAATTTATTCCGTTTTCCAAGACACTTTTTCCATTTTGAATCAGGTGTAAGTCGCCTTCAAGAAAAGATCACTTTTTCCATCACAGGTTATCCAGTTTCTAAGGAAGGTGAATCCTTCTTCCTTGCATTAACATGCCTGATGCAGGCATTGCTCCACTGGATGAAGCATAGCTGCATGAGAATTTCCCCAGTGCCCTTGCCAAATGTCCCTCATTCATTAACTAAAACACCAAGAGCCAGATATTCAAAAGTTACACTGGTGCTAATGGGTGTTTGCCCGCACTATCTGGGATTTATGCCCATTTTGGTTAGGGTCTATATTCAGAGATCCCTGCAGCATGGCTAAACCTGTTAGCGCCTCAGCACTAAGAGAATGCTGTGCCCATGCAAATGAGGGGATCCCTCCTGCATGCGGAGCAGCGGCAATTGTGTAGGTGGTAAATGGCACACAAAGTGGTGCTGTTTATTGCTTCTGAAAACCTTGACATAACTAAGCACAAAGCTAATGCCCCACCCCACCAATGGTGGGACAGCTGCTGCAGCTGCCCTACCCCGCTCACCCATCCTGTGACTGGCAGTCAGCTCCCCTGCGTGTATTGGCACTCACCTGCTCCTTCTAATTACCTGTCTTGGTAATACAATGTATTCCCTGGTGTTTAGGGAGACTCCTCACCCTCCAATCAACTGTCCCATATCTGTGCACTTATTCCCTGGTGTCTAGTGCCACTCCCCACCTTCTGATCATCCATTCTGCATCTGTACACTACTCCTTGGTGACTAGTGGCACCCCTCACTCTCAGACCACCCATCCCATATCTGTGCAATTATTCACTGGTGTCTAGTGGCACCCCTCATTCTCTGACCACCCATCCCACATCTGTGCAATTATTCCCTGGTGTCTAGTGGCATCTCCATTATCTTCCATCCCATATATGGCTCTGTATCCCTGGTGTCTAGTGGCATCCCCTGATCTCCTGGGCCATTTAACCTAGACTAAAAGGGGTAAGGCCATCAGGAAATGGAGGGTAATGAGTACCAATGCCCATAGTCTGGGCAACAAGCTCCCTGAACTGGTGCCCTTGATGGAAGAGGGATGCCTGGATATCGTAGCAGTCACAGAAACATGGTACACAGAGAACCATGACTGGAATGTTAACATATCAGGGTACATAACCCACAGGAGAGGCAGGGAGGGAAGAAGGGGGAGGAATATCTCTATGTAAGGGAAGGGATAAAAGCAACTGAACAAAAGAGTAAACAGCGAGGAGAGGAGTCACTGTAGATCACCTTAGAGACTGGAAATGGCACCACAATCCGCACAGGGGTTGTATACAGACCCTCATGTCAGGGGAGGGAATGGCTGGTTAAATAGGATCTGCAGCTTACCTCTAGGTAGGGAAATGGGCAGACTAGGTGGGCCAAGCAGTCCTTATCTGCTGTCAAAGTCTATGTTTCTATGGACAAGGATATGATAGAAGGCATTCTTAGGATGGCAGAGAAAGGGAGATACTGTTGATGGGAGAGCTGAATATGCCAGATGTTAACTGGAGCACATTTGCTGCAGCCACATCCAAGAGCAGGGCCATTCTCAATGCCGCACAGGTGGCATGCCTCAGACAGCTAGTTTTGGAACCCACTGCGGAGGGAGCAATCTAGACCTCATACCTCAAATGGGGACAGTGAGAGAATCTCAGATCTAGAAGGGGTAGCCATCTGGGAACAAGTGATCACCAAACTGGGTGGTTCATGACAAACTCAGCTGCATAGTCAAGCCATACAAAAGTGAGGGTACTGGACTTCAGGGGGCTGTTTTTGGCAAGATGGGAGAGTGCCTTAGAAAAGCACTAGCAAATAGGCTAGAAGGAGGGTGGAGCAGCAATGGGTAAACATCAAAACTGCCATCACAGAGGCAACAAGCCTTGTGTGAAGCAAATAAACAAATCAAAATGAAAGAAAAAGCCACTATGGTTCTCAAAAAGGTGAGGAGAAGGTCAGGGAGAAAAGATAGCATTCAGGAAGTATAAGAAAACACAGAAGGAGCAAGACAGAGAGCTGTACCAGTTAAGGCAGAAGGAAGCAGGGAGGGAAGTCAGAATAGCAAAGGCCCAAACTGAGGAAAAGATAGCCAACTTGGTTAAGAAGGGGATAAAACCTTTTATAGGTACATAGGAGGTAGAAAGACAAAGGAGGGATAGTGAGGTTGAATAGAATGGACGGCGGTGGACAGAGAGGGAGAGCTAAAAGCAGGATATCGAACAAATATTTCTGCTCAGTATTCACAAAAGAGGAGGAGGGGAGGTGCCTAATCCAATTAACAGAAGCACTCTGGATGGGGGGTCAATCCCAGTCCTTTCATAGAAGAAAGGGTTCTGAAAGAACTCCTAAAACTGAAAGTGGACAAAGCAATGGGGCCTGAGGAATTCACCCCAGAATTCTAAAAGAATTAAGGGAAGAACTAGTGAAACCACTGACTACCCTTTTAACAAATCATGGGAGGATGGTGTGGTACCTGAGGGGTGGAAGGTGGATGTGATTCCCTGACAAAAGTGGGAGCAAGACAGAGGCAGGAAACTACAGACCTGTCAGTTTGACCTCGTGGTAGGGAAAGTGATGGAATCACTTTTGAAGGAAAGAATTGTTGAGTACCTAGAGGCCAGTGGGGCACAGGACCCGGCAGCATGGGTTCACAGCACGAAGGTCATGTCAGACGAATCTAATTGATTTCTTTGACTGGGCGACAAAAGTAGTAGACCAGGGAGGGGCTGTGACATGGCCTACCTAGACTTCAGCAAGGCACAGTCCCACACAAAAGATTAATAGTCAGATTAACCAGCCTGGGAGTGGGTCCCAGGGTGGTAGCCTGGGTAAACATTGGCTGGACAACAGGACACAGAAGGTAATTGTAAATGGAGTCCACTCTGAAGAAAGAGGGTTACTATGGGGTACCAGAGGTTCAGTACTGGGTCCAGTCCTTTTATTTTTGTGTGTTATTTCTTTTTTCCCCACATGCTCCACAGCAGCCACTCCTTCAGGCTTACCAAGGCTGACCTCCAACTCATCCGTCCTCCAGACCTCCACCTCAAATCGCAGCCAGCCCCAGGGTGACCGGCGAACCCTTCGCTGAATGGGTTCCTCTCCTCCGAGGGGAAAGCACCAGCCAAGGGGGGTAGACCAAGCCAACACTAGCCCTAAAAGGCTGAGACAGAGAGCTTGGTAGGACCTGGATGGCCTCAGAGAGCCGGGCAGCCATCATCCGGCTGCCATGTAGCAGTATTTCTGCTTTCTAGCTGATCCCTCCTGCATGCGTTGGCAGTGCCCTGGTCTCCACCAGAGGCGCCATGGGCGCGATGACAACCCACTACCCACCCCAGGAGAGGAGCAGTCCCTCACGGATGCTCGATCCTCTCCCACCCTACTCCAGCCCCGGCGTCCAGAGTCTGTTCCCAAACCTGGTTGCCGGACGTGGGCAAAGTAATGGTGCATCAGCGCTCAACCCTCTGCCACTGGGCTGGCCTTCCAGTCCTTTTAATGTCTTTATAAGTGACATTGCAGAGAGACTGGAAGGAAAAGTATGCCTTTTGCAGATGACACAAAGATCTGCAACAGGGTTGATACACAAGGAGGTGTGGAAAGGATGAGAAGGACTTGGCAAGGTTGGAGGAATGGTCAGAAGTATGGCAGCTTGGATTCAGTGCAAAGAAGTGCAAATAATGCACCTGGGAAACAAAACCCAGGGAAGATTACACAATGGGGAGGTAGTAACAACAACAAAATGGAAAGGGACCTGGGGTAATCATATCAGATGACCTTAAGGTTAGCAAGCAATGTGAGAAGGCAGTAGGGAGTGCTGGGGGATACTGGGATGTATAGGGAGAGCATCACCAGCAGAAAACAGGAAGTTGTTATCCTCTGTACAGACAGTTGGGAGGCCCATCTGTAGTACTGCGCCCAGTTCTGGAGACCTTATCTCGCAAGGACATAGACAGGATAGAGGCAGTCCAGAGGAGGGCAACTAAAATGGTGCAGGGTCTGCAAGAGAAGCCTTATGAGGAGAGACTAAAGGAGCTTAATATGTATACCCTTAGGAAAGGAGGGAGAGGGGGACATGATAGAAACTTTTAGTACCGAGTGGAATCAACAAAGTCCAAGAGGGTAGCATCTTTCAGAAAACAGATGTGCAAGAACAAGGGGACACAATTTGAAGATGGGGGCGGTTCAGGGGCAATGTGGGAAGTATTTTTCACAGAGAGGGTGGTGGATACATGAAACAGCCTTCCTGAGGAGGCTGTGGGGTCTAAAACTGTGGAGAATTCAAGAATGCATGGGACAGACATAAGGCAATTTTGTGGGGGTTGCAGGAAGTAGGCTGTTGGTTAACTAGGATCTGCAACTTATTCTGTAGGTAGGAAATGGGCAGACTAGGTTGGCCAAGCGGTCTTTATCTGCCATCAAAGTCTATGTTTCTATGTTTCTATCCCTGGCATCCAGGGGTACCACCTCCCCACCCTAAATGCCAGTCTGCACAGACTGGGGATGATGATGATTCAGCGGCACCTCACCCACCTCCATGCCAGAACACCACCAGCCAACCCCCTTACCAATGATATCAGGGACACGGGTAAACCTCGATACAACTATCGGACATCCCTCCTCTCAACTATTATCAGTCACATATGTGTTGATAGTGAATGAGTGTATATTATACTGTATACTATACATGCACTCACTGTCAACACATATGGCAGCCAGCCGAGGAGGTGAGAGGAGAGCTGTGCCAGTCATCATATTGAGGTTCACTGTATGTCCCCAGCATCAGTGGTAACGGGGTTGGCTGGGTGGTCTGTGTGCAGGTGGGACATGTGGGGCTGCTGAACCACCAATGTTTGCCAGTCCATTTGGTGACCAGCATCTGGGAGATGGGGCAGTGGTACCACTGGTCACTAAGGATAGTCTAGGTTACATGGGCTGGGAGATCAAGGGGTTTCAGTATACACCTGAGATCCATATACTGGATGGGGAATTGGGGTGTCACCAGACAAAGAGAGCATATACAGGATAGGAGATCGAGGGAGTGCCACTAGACACCTCCTTCTGCACCCTCTCCACCAGTCAGACAGCAGCTAGGGCAGGACACTTGGAGACCTTTCGTCCTGGCTCTGAAACAAAGGAATTTTACTGCTGTGCCATGTGACAGATGCTGAGGATCAGCTGCAGGGGTAATGAGGGGCTCTTCAGTCAGTGACCACCCCTCCCCTACCGATCACCTCCATGGACTGGAACGTGCGCTGTTGGGAGCCTTACTTAGCTACTTCCCTGTACCCTCTCCAGCCAATCAGAGGGTGGCTAGGTGGGACAGTCAGTGCCCTTTCTTCTTTGGATCTAAAATAAAGGACTTGCACCACTGTACCATGCAACGGATGCTGGAATCAGCCGCAGGGGTTGTGAGGGGCTCAACAGTCAGTGGCCACCCCTCCCCCCACCTGTCACCTCCTTGAACCAGGACTTGCTCCATTAGGACAAACAAAACAGAGGTGTCTATACACCAAACACAGGTATTCCAAACAAACAATTATGCTGAAAAAGTAGAATTTTAATAGTGTAGTCCAAATAAAGGTAACAGGCAAGACCTTGAAACCAGTAGCCCGTGTGCTTCAACCGTTATTTCTTCATCAGGGGCAGACTCTGGTAGTTTGTGAAGCACTTAAGTAGTAATAATGTTATGATTTTAGTCCTGTTACTAGACTAAGTCTACAGCAAAAGCTGTCTTTCTACACATTATATTAACCCTTGGGCTGCCGACAGAATTAGAACGATAGGAATTTTGGACTGATATCTCAGTCCGTGGTCTCTGCAAGGGTTAAAGTTACATTAAGACTAATTCTATTGTGACAAAGGAATACAAATGAGACAGCATATCTAATACATACATTCCCAAAGTAAACGTGCAGTCCGGGGGAACCAAAACTGCTGGTAAATATAAAGATTAGTGAGCAGAAAAACGTTGAACAGGAGATTTGGATATCACAGGACGCTAGTAATTTAGAAGTTCTGGATTCCTTATTGAATGAAATGCTAGCCAATGGTACTTACTGACTAAATTAAGGCAATGGAATTAATCACCTACCTTCATGTTGCCTACATCTCTGCTGGTAATGAGTACTGATAGTGTGCTACAGAGGGGTTAATAATTAACACCCCTTACAGGGTACTTGCTCTATCTAGCTTATGGTAAAATATGTCTAATCTGATTCAGTAGATTTAATTGTCTACTCTGATGCAGCTTAACGACAGCACAAAAAACAAAATCATTAGTGCTCTCTGCAAAACAGCATTCCCTGTACTGTGCTAAAATATGAACCTGCTACTGCACCACTTTGCTTGGCCTGAGCTCCCACTCGCTGCTAAAGTGCTGCTATTAATGCTGATACTGCTGGAGCCAAATCCCCGCTGGACTGCGGCCAATCTAGTTGAAATGGCTACTGTCACTCCCCTAGAAAATGGTTGTGACACTGGGTGCCAGGGGCTCTGGCTTGGCATACTGGTTCACAGGGCTCCCAAACTAAGACTCACCACAGTGGTCTGGAAAGCCTAGATACCCTAGGGAGTGCTACTACTACTACTTTCACAATATACAACCCCCAGTGACACCCATAAGGCCACTCTCACAGAAAAAATCTGAATCTTAAAGAGTGCCTGAGAGACCTAAGAAGACTAGCATTAATCTTACTCCTAATATCAGGCAATATGCACCCAAACCCAGGTCCCATGGGCAGCCTAGGTCCTACACCCAAGCAGCACAGAAGGCTAAACCTCGTCTCCCTAAACACTGGAAGCCACCTCCCAAATTTACCTTATTTGAAGAATAGGTCACACTAGTGCAACCGGATATCATATCACGGACAGAAACATGGCTCACCCCCAAGATCTCTGATGCCGTTATCTCCTGGCAGGCTTCACCCATTTCAGAGAGGACTGTCTGGCATGCATAGAGGAGGCTGCATTCTATACTTAAGGTCTTACGTGATGGGCTCCAAACTTGAAATAAGAGGGTTGAATAGGGATTGTGTGAATGCCTGGCTGTTAAACTCATAGTGGTAAGGGTATGCAAAACTGTCACCCTTATGACAGTATATATACCACCTAATAAACACCACGATGGCCTGAACTCCTTCTCCAGCTACTTCAAAAATTCAATCGTAATAGGGAAATTATTGTCACCAGTGACTTCAATATCAATTGGACATCCAAATCGAACATGGGGCATAGGGATATGATTGCCAACCTTTTCCTCCCAAATTGTGACTGAAAACACCAAAGCCAACTATAAACTGGCACAAGTACCTTAATAGACTGGATTCTGGCTACAATTCCTGACAGGGTTAAAGATGTCAGAGTGCTACCTGACACCGCTCAGTGGCCACTCCCAGTACAATTAAATAGATCAAGCTCCCCCAGATTTACCACCAGCTGGGTCAGTCCTCTATAAAGACGAGGTGCTGGCATTTAAATCCTTCCTGGCTAATATAGATTCAAGCTATCTGGATGTCATTCCCAACATAGACTCTGCCCTTGACTTCCTAATAGAGGAATTCACTGCAGCCCGTGACAAGTTTGCCCCTTAAGAAGTATAAGATGCGATGCAACTCATCTGGGTGGATCACTTCTGAACTACTATCCCTCATGAGGAAAGGGACAACAGGTGGTCCTTAGCAAGAGAAACCGCCTACCAGTGCAACTAGAAAAATACAGAGATGCTGTAATAGATGCATCAGGTAGATCAGACCGACCAAATCTGAATATCGTAAGACGAGCAAACCCAAAACTGGAAAAATGGGAAACAATTCTGGGAGAACATTTCTGAGCTTCTGGACAAGAGCATAAAATAGTCTTGTAAATGCTTAAAATTGATGGGAATTAGAACACAGACATAGTGAAGTTAGCAAGCAATTCCAACACAACCTTTACAGACCTAAGTGCAGTCATCCTAGGAGCCTGTCTTGGGTGACTCATCATGAGAAGACATTAAAAGCCCCTGAAGACATTACCCTGAGACAGAGCACCTAAATTCTACTTCAAGAGCGTCTAGATTGAAGTAGAATTTAGGGTGCTCTGTCTTAAGGGTAATGTCTTCTAGGGCTTCAATGTCTTCTACTTCATGAGTCACCCGAGACAGGCTCCCCAGGGATGACTGCACTTAGGTCTGTAAAGGCTGTGTTGAATTTGTTTGCCAACTCCACTGGGTCTGATCTCATTCCCATCAATTTTAAGCATTTTACATACTTTGGTTCCATAGTTATCTCACCAACCATTCCCAGCAGGTAAAATAGATGGCTTCCTTTGACATAAGGAGTGTATCCATTGGGGTGACCCAGGGTTCAATTCTCAGACCCCTTTTATTTAGTCTGTTTATTAATAATCTACCTGAGACCTGCCAATTGCAGGGTACTATTATGCACAGATGATGCCATCATCTTCTCTAAAATACTAGCCATTATGAAATCTCTGCTTACCTACAGACCAACTTGGTACCAGGAAAATGGTTTGTCACCAACAAATTTGTTCTAAATTACCAAAAATGAAAACTATGCTCCTCTTGGGCCCAAAACTAAAAGAAGATCCCCTTGGTCATCCTCAATGACAAGGGACAAAGTCTGGAACAAGTAGAAACCTTTAAGTACCTTGACGCCACACTGGACGATACCCTGTCCTTTGCCCACATGTAGACAGCATTTTGTCACAGCAAACAGAAGATTCAGTGCCCTGCATAGGAACTGGCCCAACCTCGTAGCTGAAGCTAGATGTCCACGCGGTCACTAACACAGTCCTGTCGCTCATTGACTGTGGCTTCCTGTGTAAGTTGCTGCTAGTGATACCATATTAAACAGGATAAAAGTGATATGCAGTGAGGCCTGTCACTTTGTACTGGGGCTGACAAGCTTACCCACAGCTAAACCCTGTACTCTAGTACCAATTGGCTACCCATATCTACCTCTGTGTGTATTAAAATACCAAACCTGTCTGCTTGCTAAAAAGGCACTGCTGAGTCTCACCCCCCAACCCAGCCAGAGGTAACTGCATCAACCCAGTTAACAATCTATATGGTACCAGAAGCATGACAAGATCTGCCCTTGAACTGCTCTCTGAGAACTAATCTAGGAAAGCGCCTTTACTATTTGGGCAGTAGGCTGGATGAATGAGTTGCATGATTCACTAATTCTCCCAAATATCACCCAGTTTACAAAGCACTGTGCACAGCCCTCTCCTCCATCTTCAACTGTATTTGCTTCTAACAACCTTTACATGTGTTAAAACTCACACTGTTTTGCTACTGTATGGTTTAACCTAATCTTAATATCTAACACGTTATGTTTGTCTTGACTCTATTCCACTGGAATTAATAAAGATATTTTACTGTCCTTATGTAACAAAATTTGACGTGGAACTAGTGATACTTGGATAGTATCCTATGAATTGGGATACCACCGAATATCATTGTTTGGTCCAGATAGTGGATCCAGTCAGATAGCAGCACTGTCCAATCATGTCTCTGACTGTCCCGGATCCAGGTCGGACCCCAGGATCCCAGCTGGATCCCTGGATCTGACTGCAGATCCCTGGATCTGTGGTTGGATCCTAATCCTACCGTGGATGAAGTGTGATCCAACCTGGGATCTGACCTAAGTCAGAGGTCGGATCCAGGTCGGATCCCAAGGTTTTCACCTTAGTGGCAGCCAAAAGCCTAGTATTCTGTCTGAACTGCTGCAGCTATCATTCCTCACTGGAGAACTGTGAGTTCCATTCAGAATTCATTTATTTGTTGTCTGGGAAGTGGTTCAAAAGTATGCAACACTGCCATTTAGGGCATTGCCTGTATAAGGACGGTAGGGGCAGATATGGGATTAGATGACTGCATTTGGTACAAAGGTGTGTTAACGCAGTACTCTACAAGCTTATTTCTCAAAGGCATGCAACTGCAGCTAGCCATCTCCCTTTTCTTCATCATCAATGCATAGTTATATTTCTGCAGGTTATTTAGTGTACACCCATGGTACCGCCAGCTCATGTATTTTTGTACAATGTTTGGACTGATTTAGTTCTGTAATGTATTTATTTGTTTTGCTCACCAAGTAAGTTCACTATAGAATGAGACTCACTTTACAGGAATTTATTATTTTGTACCTTGCATTTACTGTTCCTGCACATGCACTTGTCGTTGTCACTCTTGTTGTTATTATATGCTGTCACTCTGTAACATATGCATTTTTGTGCAGTTTTTATTGATTTATAATTCCATGTTATTATTTTATTATTTATATTTTGCATTTTGTATTCCTGTATGTCCAGTTGTGTTGCACTCTATGTGTTATGCTTATTGCTCTTTCATGTCCTCTTGTAGCCCCTACTCCACATTGCACCTGGAAATGAGCTCCACCTTAGCAGGCCTATACCAGTCCCCAAAGTTTAAATAAACAAATTAATTCATTCTGGGGTCCAAGCTGAGCCCTTGACTTCTCTCTTGGTTCTCTTTACTCCCATGATGGTTAGAAGACACCACAATTGTGAGGAAACACCCAGAGATGCTTGAGTCAGGGCTGTGGCAGGGGCTGCAAGAAATGCAGTTACAGTAGGGCCCACACTGTCAAGGGGCCCACTGCTTCAGAGGTCAGCATTAAGGAAGGATGAACCCATGACAGAGCATGGGTTTGCTTGAGAATGAATCCATGCCTGGGTGGGGGCATGGGACCCAGGTTGAGTGCCTCCAACCAACAATGCATGGATTAATTGTCAGAAACCCATATTTTGGAGTGGGTTAATCCTTCAACATGGCTTACAAAAGGGTTACACAAAGGTATTGCTAACATGCTGGCCATGTTACAAATATCTTTTACAATGTGTATGTAAAGACAGAGAGAGAGAGAGAGAGAGAGAGAGAGAGAGAAGCATACAAGTAACAATTAGCTGGCGTGGGTGTGTGGCACTTTGGTCTCGACAGGTGAAAGAGACTGACTGTATCTAAAAGAGAGGAATTAGCAAGAAGGAAAGAGGTGACAGAAAAACATGTGCTTATCAAGGTAAAAAATGTACACTTATTTGCAGAGCTCCATTTGCAAACAGTGTTGCTCTAACCTAGTTGTACCGATACAGTGGTATCCAGTAACTAGGTTGAAAAAAACACATTTTTGCTTGTTTCCTAATTATATATTTTTTCCTTTATGCATCTGGTCCTTCCTGCAGGACTTTGACAATGTCCAACGCCATGCCTCAGCCATTTCTAAATGCCAAGAAGACAGTCTCAAGACCTTCGCACAAGGCAGAGATTCCTCCAGGCCCCCCACCTCACCCTTGATGGGACCATGTTGGTAGACACAACCTCATTCAGATACTGTGGGGTCTGGCTCAACCAGTGCCTTGATTTCTCTGGTCACATGGATGCTGTTCATAGAAACTGATCCCCAATTTGGGAGCCTTATGCAGGAACTGTAAATGCATCCCTTGCTGGCCTGCAAAGAAATTCTACAGATCCTTCCAACTTTTGACTATGCTGGTGTAGTCTATAGTGCCATCCCCAATCCTGCCTAGCCAGATTGGACACCTCTTCCACTTCTTCTGCGCCTTTCTCTCAGCTGTCCTCCTCCACATTCACCATTGCTCCCTATACCAGTCTCTGGCTCTCCTTTCCCTCCAATCCTTGATCATCGGCAGCTCATTGTGTCAACCTCCTTGGCAAGTTATGGTTTGGCGCACTTCTACTGACCTGTCGCCATCCCTCTCTCCTCCTACCTCAGGTCGCTTCCTCAGGGATAGTGATGCCCGCCTCCCTGCCATCCCCTTCAGGTCCTCTTCAGCTAGCCAGATTTCTTTCTCCTATCATTTCCCAAGCTCTGAAACTCGTTCCCTCAACCATTTAAAATGCCCCTCACTCCATACCCTCTCCTCACTCCTGCACTCCTTCATTTTCCCCACCTGCAACTGCATAATTTACCCCTACTATAGTCTCCATGCTAATTCCTATGCACTCCTTGCTTCCTTCCTCTAACCCTTTGCTGGTCCCCCATCCATGCTTGTTCAGACTGCATAGCGTGTCCTCAGTCTCAAGCACTTATCCACCAATTCCTTCCTAGTTTGTTTTCTCCTTCTTAGTGCCTAGCATGGAGAGAATAGCAGACCATGCTCTCTAGCATTTATCCTCTACTGATCGTTAACAAGAAAAGAGTGACTGTAATCTCAAAATCATTGTTCCTGCATGTCTGTCTGCATTGATATGCTTTACTGTTCACTGCTCTATTGCATTGTTTGTACTGTATTGTTTCATAGTGTATTTTAGCCTGTTGTATATAGTTTTTGCCTACTGTTACCATGTATTCATTACTGTACTTTTCATTACTCACTCTCCCAGGATGCATCTGAAATTAGCAATTTGCTCAGTATGTCTTCCTGGTAAAGCTCTTAAATAAATAAATATTTTAATTTCAAGTGCCGAACTCATATGTTCTCAACATTCAGGTGCGCTTTGCTTCATTGGACTGGACTTTCCCGTGCTGCACTCTTCTGGTGTGCTCAGGACGCCGCACTCTCATGGCAGAATCAGCCTCACGGGGATGCCTCATGGAAAAGGCTCATGGTCTTCAAGAGGGTGGGTGGGTCTGGCATGTCCACACTGCCTGAAAGAATCCTTTCTTGTTCCCTGCAAGTCCTAATTAAAGTCGAGCAAGACGCCTGCAGTCGCTGTGGTGTTTCAATTCAGTTTGCTGTAGAATGACTATTGGTTTGGAAATGATGCCATGTGTACATTTATTTTTCTTCCTGAAGCAAAGCTTAGTAAATAATGCAAAACACCTGCAGACATAAGGGGCATGAACTTAGGAAAGCACACCGAGGATCACAGTTTGGGTGCTGTTCTTGCTCAAACTGTGTCTGATCTGTTTGTTCTAGGGTGCCAACTGGCTCTGGGGTGAGGTCCAGGCTGTGGATTGCAAGCATGGATTAACTGAGAATTAATCCATGGTCACCTGATATGGTTAAACGAATCAGATAGAACCCTGAACAAATGCATTTTTGTGCAATATTTTCATTGATTTATAATTCCATAAGTCATTATTTTATTAGTTATAATTTGCATTTTTTATTCCTGTATGTCCAATTGTGTTGCCACTCTATGTGTTATGCTTTTTGCTCTTTCATGTCCTCTTGTAGCCCCTACCCCACGCTGCACCTGGAAATGAGCTCCACCTTAGCAGGCTCTATCCCAGTCCCCAAAGTTTAAATAAACAAATTAATTAATTTTGGGGTCCAAGCTGAGAGCCCTTGGCTTCTATCTTAGTTCTCTTTGCAGTCCCATGATGGTTAGAAGATGCCACAATTGTAAGGCAACACCAAGGGATGCTTGAGTCTGGTCTGTGATGAGGAGCTGCAAGAAATGCGAGTTGCAGTAGGGCCCACACTGTCAAGGGGCCCACTGCCTCAGATATCTGCATTAAATATCTTTTACTGTCACAGACAAACTTGTAACTTTCTTTTTGCACATGGTTTATCCATTTGAAACTGGGTCTGTCTGCAGCGGCAGCAGTGGGTCTGTATTGCAGATTCCAACTCCAGGTTCATAGGACGAGAGAGTACAGAACAAAGATGCAATAGGACCTCAAAATACCTGATCTTGGTGACAGTGTCCCCAGGAGGAAACAGTAGGAATTACATTGTTCAGTTCCTTCACCACAGTGCCAGCAAGAGGGGTGGGGGCAGCATGGACAAACTAGTGAAGCTCAGCAGGACTGCTCCAAAAGAACCTACGCTATAAATATTTTATACGCACTAATGAGGATTTTGACTTATTGGTTGGGAGGTAGGGCCCACTAAATATTCCAGAGGGGGCTAACACAGTCATTGGCACAGCCCTGGCTTACGTTGATATTTTCCAACAGGACTTGGGGACATGCCCTAAGGCTCAGAGTTTGGCAATTTTAAGGGTAACAGGAGACACTTCTTCTCCCAGAGAGCTGTAAACTATGGAACAGATTTACAATGGAAATGGTGGCGATGAAGACAGTATAGCCCTCATGATAAGCCTGGACAAATTCCTGCTTACCAGGGGGATTGCTAGATACCATGGATGGGATATTCAAAGGGTTGCACCTGGCACAACCCACAGTGCACCCTGGTGGGATATTGAGAAGGCTGCCTGGTGCAGTGCAACTCCTGATGCGCCTGGGCGCACTGTAAGTGTATGCAGTGCACATGCTGGGGGCATGCCCATGCATATGCGCACATCCTGATATTCAGCTCCGCATGTGCGGCGATATGCCAGTGCTCCCCTGCATTGCGTCACATGGGGGCCAAAGTTGAGCCTGTATAATCGTGGAGCAACTTCTGCCACCCACAGGTGGGCTGCCGTATGGCAGGGTGCAACACAGCAGCTGCCAGCCATGGGTGGCCACCCGCCCACCCAGAACACACGTCCACAAGCACACACACATCCCTGGTAGTCTAGTGGCCCCCTCCCTTCCGAGTCCCTGGGTACCATAATGGTAGCCTTGCCTGGTAGTCTAGTGGAACCCCTCCCTCCCATGTCCCCAATCGGCCAGAATACGGCCGCCAAAGCTATGCCCTGGTAGTCTAGTGGATCCCCCGCCATTGTACAATCGCAGCACATGGCACTAGAACACAATTCTGGTGAGCTAGTGGCACCCCACCCCTCACACACACACAGCACCCTGATTCCAACCCGCCCCCCATCATTGGTGGGTGGCTGCAACCCTGCCGCTACCATTCAGATGCCCGCTGAATGACAGGTATAGTATGGGCTTGCAGGGCATGCTATACAAGACAGTCCCAAATATGTGAATGAAGTCACACTGTGGACCAATGGACTTACAGCCCATACTATACCTGTCATTCCGCGATGGCGCCGGGCAGTATGCGGGAAGGTTGCAGCTGCCCGCCGATGATGGGGAGGGGCGAGGGGCAAGGTGCTGTGGGTGGGAGGGGTGGGTGGGGGTGCCACTAGATCACCAGGAACTGTGTTCTGGCACCATGCTGTGATCACGGCAATGGGCGGGGAGAGTCTACTAGACTACCAGGGCTAACTTGGTGGCCATATTCCAGTGATCGGGACATGGGAGAGAGTGGATTCCACTAAACTACCAGGGCAAGGCTACCATTACAGTACTCAGGGACTCGGAAAGGAGGGGTGCCACTAAACTACTAGGAAGTGTGCCTACATTTCCATGTTTGTGGTTACAGGCGGGGTTGCCCTGGATCCCCACCACACGCCATACTGGGCAGGGCGCCAGGTGCAAGTCATCGGGCAGCCCTGCGCTAAGGCACGCAAATGGGGCCATAATGACATGTTAATGGCCCCATTTGCACCTTGCATGGCTTATGGCCTCATTTGCATGCCCCCGCTGAATATTGCCGGTGATGCGCCTAGCGCAACTGCACTTGCGCTGGCATATCCCATGCCTCTATGGCAGTGCCACCGCGCCATGCACTGTCTGGCGTGCCGCACTTTCGTTATATTCAATGGTGCTGAGCCATGGCGCAGCACCGCTGAATATCACCTGGTCCTGGCCCCTGCACAGCTCCAGCTGCACTGCACCCAGGCTTGTGTTTCCCATGGGTGCAGTCTGAATATCTGGCTCAGTGGTAGTACAGTGGGTAGGGAACCTCCTTAAATTTGTACATGTCTGCACAGCATACTAATTCATTCCTGCTTATGAAGTGGGAGATGACATAATGGATCTAAAGTTCCTCTGATATTCAATTGCTATATTATAATACCTGTGAAAATACTGATGATTTGGGATAGACCAAGTTGACAGTAATTTGAAGTCTCCAGCCTTTAACCAGTGAGTGATTCTTCTGGTTCCTCTGCGTCCCATGTAGTTCTGTTGGTTGCATGTCCACCTCTGAGTCAAGAAGATCAGGGTTCTAGCCCCAACTGGGACTTAGTTCATACCCCAAATGCTGGTGTACCAAAGCAGTACCAGGTTGTGGTGCTGTACTGTCAGGGTATGCTGTCCTTCAGATGAGGTATTAAATCAAGGTCCCTTCTTCCAAATTTTGGTGGTCTCTAGGTGGAAGTAAAAGAACCATATATATCTTGGGAAGAGTATGGGATTTCTGTTGTCCTGGCTAACACTCCTCCCATAAAACTGATTCAGGCAATTCCATGACTATGTGGGGGTGTTGATGTGAGGAATGGCTGCCACTACACATTCACAATCACTTCACTACCACTATTTCATTGCTTGTAAAGTGCTTTGGGATGTAGTGTGTATGGAAAGTGCAATATAAATGCAAATTTCTTCTTTTTCTTCAGTGTGACGATTTACACAACGGCGGGAGCTGGAGGAGAGGTACAAGATCAGCCAGCGAGAAAAGTCGGAGATGGAGGCCGAGCTCAAAAAGCAGAGAGGAGATCCAGAAACTGAAGGGGACCAGAGCACAGGTGAGAAAGCACGACCAGCAGCTCTCCTTGAGTTTTAAAGGCATTATTTGCACCCTTGTCCCTCCTATCCCTCTATAGACCCCTAGCCCTGAGATGCCTAATATCTCTAACCCAACAACGGAGCAATATTTACTTTGCACCAGTTGTCAAACATCTCTAACATTATGCACATTGTATTTTAGACATTTACGAGACATAACCTCAATTGCAAAACAACTGCTGCTAGTTATTCAGCTACAAAGGTTATTCAAAACCTGCCGCAGTAGAACTAAGTTTTAAAAAGCATATAATTAAAGCACTTCTTTTCATGTATTTTTTTATTTTTAACCAGTAAGTGACTGAGACAAGCCCTTTACACCCATGACTGACATAGGAATTCATAGGGTGGTGGATGGACAACCACGTATAATTCAGTGTGTTGTGCCACCAAGGTGTTCTGATTCACTGTGACCCCAAGAGTGAAGCTTGAGAGGTCCATGGTAATCAGATCTCCAAAGTGGCACAACACATTGGCTGTGTATAGAGTTGCCCATCCGCTATTCTATATAGTAATGGGCATCCATGCCTATTTCGGATATTTGCACTTTGTTTCAGTGAACTGGTGGTTGGGAGGGGCACTTGAGGGTTATGGTAGGCTCAAATTACTGAAAGTGTGCTGCAAATGTTTCTGCAAGTTCAAGTTTAAAAACAACAACTTCCAGCTTTAATAGATAGGGAAAATCAAGTATGTGGTAAGAGTCCCAAGTTGTTCTGCTGCAGTAGTGATACCACTACTGCAGCAGAACAACATAATGATGTCACTACTGCAGCAGAACAAGCATATTCCAGGCATGGAATTCCATGCATAACAGCATTCCTCCATACACTATATAGAGAATAATGTATAGGCAACCATACACAACAAGGCTGTGTTTCCATCTAGGGCTGAGATGACAAAATATGAACCTCGAGAGCTTAAGCTCGAGAGGTCCCTGCTGTCATCTCAGCCTTTAGACGGAAACCTGTGCCAAACTGTGTGTGGTTGACCATATTTTTTTTTATAGTATAAGGTTTTTTACACTAGAGTGATAGACCCCACTGAAGTGAAAAAAATCCTACCATTCTTTGTTCTACTCACATGTCAAAATCAAATTTCCAGACTTTTGAAAGGTAAAAGGTATAATTTTGGGCACTGGGTAGTTAGTAAGTAGCTAGGTGTAGAATAAATAAGAAATTAAATTAACTGTGCATAACAACTGTTCGGAATGCGCATAACAACACTTTAGAATGCACATAACGGTTTAGAATGTGCTTAACAAGGATTTTGAGAAGGCTGATTTTTATACATAACAAATAGTAACACATACTGTACTATAAAACAATACAACACATTCACTAGTATATAAATAGATTGATACATTGATTTATAAAATTTAAAGTATGTCAAAACATGTACAGATTGATGCAGTTTCATACATATGACACAATGCAGTTTTAAAACTACACAGTGAACAATTCAGACTAATGTACTTTCCTGTGCTATGACCAAAATTTGCTAAACTGCTACAAGGAAATGGAGGCAAGCTAAGCTTTATGGTACACTTTTTTTCTTTCCCTTGCATCTCGGCCTGCCTTAGGCCCTCTTGAACCACGCAGAGACCCAACGCTGTCACATCACCTTCTGCAGGGCTTACCTTCTCCTTGCTGTGCACCCACAGTATTCCCTCAGTGAGGAGGAAGTCCTAGGGCTGGCCCAGGTCTCTTGGAGAAGCCATCATTTGTGTGCAGAAATCCATCCTGGGTCAGTGTGTGCAGGGTCTGTGAGCTCCTGTGTGACCGCCATAATGCATCGGCTGAGGGTTTTTCCCTTTTTGGCACCTTCCTGGGACATGCACCTCTGAAGCCAATGGAATGCAAGGCATCTGTTCAGCTCAGCGAATGGCATCCCTCTATGACCCCACGCATACTCCAGCCTTCACTGTCCTCTGTGGTCACCAGGTGGCAGTCACACGGCAGTAGTGGGTGCCCCTCCCACCCAGGGAGGAGAGCATCCTGTGGGTAACCAATCCTCCCTCCCCAGCTGGCCTCCAAGAGTAGGGCTCACTGCTGAACCTGGGTTACAGGTATGGTGCTTTTCTTATTTCCTGCAAATAAATTACAACTGACATCAGCAGGACTGATATCTCAAAACGTTCCCCAAAAATTTGAATTTCAGGTAATTTCATTCTTTTTTTTAATAAAGACATTTGCATAACCACATGTTCTTTGCCACTTATACTTTACCCGTGCCTGCTGCTATTCCTGCTTGGAAATTGTAATGAGTGGACTTGATTCTCAAACATCGAAGCAAGCTGGGCCAGTGGCAGCTTGCACCAATCAGTGGTGCACCAGGGACCCTGCACCTGATTCACGAACAGGCGGGTTCCAGCCAAAGTCCAGCAGCTTGCAGCAAATGTTGCCATGCGCCAAAGGCAAGGTGCATGGGAGAGGTTGGCCGCAAGCTGCATGGTGGTAGGCTGCTATCTGAACCCAGTGGCTGGGACCAGCCTGAGACTGACAGTGTTGTGCTGATGGGCTAGGGTCAGAGAGGGCAGGTAGGGCATGGATGGGTGCCACGGGTGGCAACAGGTTCCTGAAGAGGATGCAGCCATGCCTGTGCCATCCTTGAGTGGGCATCCACCGCATTCCTGGCACCATTGGGGGAACTGTGGGAACTTCAGGTGCTGTAGGGTATGTGATACTGGAGGCGGGCAGCAGCACAGATACCCTTCCACCCCATCAATGCTCCAGGGTGGCGCAGGCAGTTAGACCACCTGTTTGGTGGTCCAAGTCCTGGCGGATCCCATTGGCTGTTGGAATCCCATTTAAGGGATGTTGCAGCAGAGTTCACCGCAAGCCCCTGAGCGCCTGGCACACCCCCAGCCTTGGTGCAAGTCTGGCACACAGCCAGCCTGTTGCAGTGGGTCCCCTTTGTGCCACAGCTGCCCTTTCTGAATTGCAAACTCCACAGTTGTGATGCAAGGTGCCCGTTGCATCACTTCTGTTTGAAGCAGGCACCCTATGCTACAATCGGAATTTCAGAATTGAACCCAGTGAGTCAGCATGGAACAGTTGGTAACACATCTGTCTCTGGGCCAGAGGTTCATGGGTTCTAGCTCCACCCTGGGATTGGGCTGAAACCATAAATGCTGGCACCTGAGTGGCAGCACTAAGGGAGGCTGTACTGTCTGGCTGTGCCTCCTTCAGATGAGACGTTAAGTTGAGGTCCTGCCTGCCTATTGTGGTGGTTATTCAGTTGGACATTAATGATCTCTTAGCACTTCTCAAAATGTAAATGAATACATACGTAATTCACTGCTTGTGATGACACTGGAACAATTTCGAGGCAACGGTTGACACCATACACTAATTATGACTTCAGGTCTAAGCAAGCAGAACAGACAATGTCTAAGGAGAAAGGATCCTGTTCTAATGAAAATGGCCTTGAAATGAAAACTCCTGAAATGTAACATTTGTACGCATTTTGTGTAGCTAGCTGCGTCTTCTTTTCTTTTTATTTATTTTTATTAAGAAATATATTCACACACAGGTGGGTACATTTATAGTAAGGCAGTTCACTTAATTTGACATCCGTTACAGCTAAATACAAAGTAGGTTCAACATGTGGATGTGGCAGCGGTCACTGAGACTTGGGCCACTGCAAGACATGACTGGGACCTGAACCTGGAGGGTTACACTATGTTCAGGAAGGACAGGGGAGGGAGGGAGGAGGGGTAGCAATGATAGTCAAAAACTGCATTGGCATAGGGGAGTAGAGGAGGCGGAGGGAACCGTGGAGGCGATTTGGGTCACCTTGATAACAAGGGGGCAAGAGTGTAAAAATAGGAGTGGTGTATAGACCCCTGCCCTGGCAGAGGAGCTGGAGGACAGTCTGGTGGCAGATGTTAGGAGACACTGCAGACTGGGCAGAGGAACGTGGTGGTGTTGGGGACTTAAACATGCAGGAACAGACTGGGAGACATGACATCCTCTGTGACCAGGGAACAGAGGTTGTTGGATGTCTTTCAAGTCGCGTTCTAACTCAGCAGGTGAGGGAACCACCAGGGAGGCACGGGTACTGGATGTGGTCCTGGCAGACAGTGACCAGATTGGGGGCCTGGAGGTGAGGGACCCATTGGCAGGAGTGACCATGCCACGGTCTGGTTCTGCCTGGACCTAGGAGGGGTAGAAGGCTGCACAAAAGACGCAGGTAACCAACTTCAGGGGTGGATTTTAAGGAAATGGGAAGGATCCTTAGGAGGATTTGGATGGGATTGGGTCAGACATGGACGCTGATAGTAGGTGGAAATCATCAGGAGGGGTGCAGGATGCTACCAGCACCTGTGCAAGAGTAAGACTAAATGCGGTGGGCCCAAAAACCCTGTTGGTGGACCAGGGAGGGCCAGGAGGTGGTGCGGGGAAAGAAAGCAGCCTATAAGCAATTCAAGTGCTCAAGAGGTGAAAGGGACTGAGGGAGCACGAGCTGATGGCTAGAAGGGCCACTAGAGTGGTGAGGGCGGCTAAGGCAAGGAAGGAGCAGAACCTGGCCAGGGAAATTAGGAGAGGGAACAAGGGTTCTTTAGATACATTGGGGAAAACACAAGGGTGAAGGGGCAGATTAGCAGGATTAAATCAGGGGAGAGATGGGCACAAGACCCGGGGAGCAGGCTGAGGTACTAAATGAGTATTTCACCTCAGTTTTCACCAGGGAAAATGGGGTGCTGCATCATACATGGGAAGAGACAGAGATACTGAGGAGGGGGGGGGACCTCACCGATTGGCAAGTCTGGGGAGAGGGGAGGCATCACTGGCAGGTGGGGAGGGCTAAGCAGGAGAAGAGGTACCGAAGTGGAAATCACAGCAAGAGAGTGAGGGAAGCCCCTCAGCTCCCTTAAGACGGAGAAAGCACCAGGGCCGGATAAATTACATCCCAGAGTGCTGAAGGAACTTGCAGATGTCCTGGCAGAAACCCCTGGCAGAGTCCACCATCTCTGAGGACAGGGTGGGTGCCTCAAGACTGGAAGGTGGCATATAGTGCCCATCCACAAGGGGATCAAGGGAAGTGGCAGGGAACTACAGGCCTGTCAGCCTGACATCGGGTGGTGGCAGGGTGATGGAGGGCATTGTCAAGGAGAGGCTAGGGGGGACCTGGATAAGTCAGGGGTGCCTGGACGAGAGACAGCATGGATTCATCCTGGGAAGTCGTGTCAGACAAACCTGGTGGAGTTCTATGACTGGGTGACAAGTGCCTTGGACCTGGGTAGACCAGTGGATGTCCTCTTTCTAGACTTCAGCAAGGCATTTGACTCTGTTCCTCACGTGGGCCTGTTGGATAAGCTGGGAGAAATGGGGGTGGGGAACCAGATGATCAGATGGATAGGCAATTGGCTCCAGGACCGGACCCAGAGGGTCGAGTTGGTGGGATAGTCTCATCCCCAAGGAGGGTCATTAGTGGGGTCCCACAGGGATCAGTCCTTGGGCCCCTTCTGTTCAACGCCTACGTATCTGACATAAGGACAGGAATCAGGAGTGAGATGAGTCTCTTTGCAGATGACTCGAAACTGGGGCGGTGGTGGATGGGGAGGAGGGAGGGGGGTGGCCTCACAGGGGACCTGGAGGCTCTGGAAAGATGGTCTAGAAAGTGGAAGCTGAGGTTCAATGCAGGGAAATGCAAGGTACTCCACCTGGGGCCAGAAACCCAGGCCAAGTGTACACCCTGGGGGAATGCTACAAGTCTCGATGGCTGAGAGGACCTGGGGTGGTGGTGGATGTCAAGATGAACAACTCTGAGACTTGTAGGAGGGCAGCAGCCAAGGCCAACAGGATGCTGGGATGCATCGCTAGGGGATCACCTCCAGAAGGAGGGAAGTGATACTCCCTCTGTATAACTGCTTGGTGAGGCCGCACCTTGAGTACTGCGTGCAGTTTGGAGGCCACACTCAAAGAGGGACATTAACCTCCTGGAGAGGGTCCAGAGGAGGGCAACCAAAATGATTTGGGGCTTGGGGACAGGCACTATGAGGAGAGGCTCGAGAGCTAAATATATACACCTTGGAAGAGAGAGGGACAAGGGGGACATGATAGAGTCTTCAGGTACATGAAGAGGGTAAATAGGGGAGGAACAGTCAGGGTGCTTGAAGGAAGGAGGAAGGGCCAATAGAGGCATGGGTGGAAGCTGGGGGGGAAGATTCAGGGAGAAAGGAGGAGGTGCAACTTCACTGAGAGGGTGGTGGAGCCATGGAATGCACTGCTTAGGGGCTGGTGGAGGCAGAGACAGTGGAGGGGTTCAAGAGGGGTGGGACAGGTACAGGGAAGGGTTCTGGAAGCAAAATCCAATGCAGCAAGAATATCCGGAACTGGGAAGGAGAAGCCAGAAAAGGTGAGGGGATAGCAAGGTCAGCACCAGGGTGTGACCAAATGAAAGCAGACACGAAAAGACCGTTAGGCCTACTCTGCTGGCATTTTAGTATGTTAGTATGTTCAAGATGAATTCTCTATTTTTCTAGTCCATTATCCCAGAGAAATCCAAATTAGTTGTGTAGATTTTCTTACAAGAAACATCACAGATACATATATATATATACTGTTTATCATCACTTACATAATAAAATATCATATACCCCTGCACTTTGTCCCAGTCAAGGTACAAATTCGTGATACTTCCGCTTACGGAGAATCCATCTCCTCCACCTTGTCTGAAAGGCCAGGGCTCTATCCTGCCTAGCTGCGTTCTTCTAATGTTAACTGTAAATGGAAACTAGAAAACATTTTAAAAGCAGTATTGAGAGGTACTGAAGGCTTCCCACACAAGTTAAAATGGCTGGCTACCATATCAGTCGTTGATAAATCTCCTACAGTTTCCATAGAAACCCCAACATTTTGCAGCTCTTTCAGTTATGTAGGTTTTGACCAGGTTTAGTGCTAACTCCTTCACAAAAACAATGTGTACCACATATTTTACTGAACTTCTAAAAATTGGAACTTGTCCACAAATAATGTCAGCCCAAACTCCTCAAGTCGATCCAGCACCTTGAATAAGTGAGTCTCATGCTCTTCCAGGGTCTTCCCAAAGATGATGACGTCATCCAGGCAGACAAGACACTCAAGCAGATTCAGTATTGTTAGCAACTCATTCCATGAGCCTCTGGAAAGTTGCAGGTGCTCTCAGTATTCCTTGGGCATCCTCAGAAATTCATAAAACCCAATGGACAGATGAAGGCGGGTTTTATCGTGGTCTGACTTTGCCATGGGTATCTGGTAGTACCCTCTCAACAGGGCCAGTACTGAAAATCACTGACTTACATTTAAGCAAACCCAGCGCATCTCAGATTCTAGGCATTGTGCATTGATCAGGGATGGTGCGTTTGTTCAGAGTGCGATAGTCCATATAGTTCTCATGGTTCCATTCTATTTCTCCACCACCACACTAGATCAAGCATAATGGTGACTCTCATGATACCAGCTGCTAACATTTCCACAGGTGTCTTCTGATGTCACCAATATCAGTGGGTGCCAAATGTTTAGATCTCCTTCTGAAAGGTCTCTCTTCATGCAAACAAATGTTGTTCTGTTCTCCTTGCACACGCCATATTTAGAGATGCAGTGAATTTAAATTCTGCCGACAAAGTGCCCGAAAGTGGCACTTCTCGATTAGCAGAGGTCCAATTCAAAAGGCTCACTTGCCCTCGTAATTATTACTTTGCTGTCATTCCGCCTTAATGCAAAGTAAGGTGAAGTGACAACAATATTTGGCAGCCCTGCCCTTCACACACACAGTCACAAAAATTAATGTGCATCCCCAAAATGCTCATGTCTTGTGTCCAGAAAACTCCCCAGTGCTGATGAAGTGTAATGAGAGCACAAGAAATGCAAAATTCACAAAATTAATTGCGCACTCAGACGTCATGCATGCAGTAGTCACACACAGTCACCAGAATTAATGCGCATCCCCAAAATGCTACTGTCTTGTGTCCAGAAAATTACCCAGTGCTGACGAAGTGAAATGAGAGCATAACAAGAAATGCAAAGTCTCCCAGAATTAATGGTGTACTACAAATGCACAGACAGATTAAGATTGCTCTGTGCACTCAAGAGATGCAGACGAAAGGCACAAACCACCTAACCAGTGCTCATAAGTCACAAATCCAAATCTGGAAAAGAATACCTTTTGCCGGTTAGTGGGGGTAGTGCACAGCAGTAACAGTCCACTACCAGTAAAGATATCACAAAGCAGTATAAAAAATTCATGCAGGTGCAATGGATAGCAGGTTCACACTGCTGCAGTTACTCTTGCGCAATAACAGAGTGTCTGATTTAATGGCACCGATCACATATACTACAAGTAATGCATAGCAAATTGAAAACCTTTTAATATAACCACATGTTTTAAACAATCTGAAATTATATACTGCTGCACCACAACAATCAGAAAAAAGTCAAGAATTACTGAAAATAGTACTGTGCGTACATTAACACAGTTATACAAGAAAAATATAACCAAAACAGAAAGACTGCCTTTTTCTCCCAGTTAATCTACCTACACCACAGATATGCCCCTCCCCAAAAGCACACTTCACGGTACACAGACTGACTGTTCTAAATTAACATTCAAAATCCACACACAAACAATAAACACTGATAATATGAGCACAGGAGGGTTTGCTACAGTCGATGTAATAAATTGTGAGCAAAAAAAAATAGCTCAAAAATACTTTTCAACAGCTTTTAGAGGATTTGAATCGCAGAGCTCTGAGAGGAAACTATTCCATCTTCCACTACACACACACTACACAGAATTGAGGCTGTGCAGAACAATCTAGAGCCCATGTGACCTGCAATCCCATAAAGCACTGCAAAATTTGCCTTTGGAGTTGAAGAACAATGAAGTGAGGTGAAGATACTTTGATTTCAATGTACTTCACCTTAAAATTGTGGAGAAGTGGTTTGGGGAAGGTGGAACAATACTGCAAAGTCATTGTTTCAATGGACATTGCCTTCCCCATCATAATGCAGTACCTCCGCTTCGCGTTCGGGCGCCCACTTCAAGGAAGCAATTTCGCCACTTCGCCCACCACTAATCATATTCCATTGATGTATGGAAAATACTTTGGTTCTCTGGGCCAACTTTGCCTTATAACAATCTTCTCACCCTTTAGGCATGGGTGAGTCTTTAAAGTCAGACAAATTTGTTTCAGTTTCTTTCATCTGAGTGGGTGAGGTTGACTTGGTTGAACAACAGTGTCAGCACTGTATACTTCTGCTGTGGTCCTCTCCTTGCACACAGTGGTGCTGTGTTCCATAACATTCTTTATTTGTACTGTTATTCTTGGACAGAAGCATAGGCATTCACAGGCAAAATACGAGGAGCAATCCCTCAGGAAAACCTTGTTCTGCTGGGGCATCAATCATTAATAGCTGTTTCTCTGTACTCTTTTCAGCCATACCATACCTCAAATGGCACACTCAGAGTTTGGGGTAGGACCAATTCTTCACTGTCTCTCTGCCACACAATACCAATGCTGTCATCTTTCTGGTTACCTTGTTTCTCTGTGTGTCTGACATATGCTCTGTGGATCAGTCCACGTTGCAAACTGACACTCCTTTTGGGATTTTGCTTTCTCTGTCTTCACAGAACTGTTTTAAATGTCCAAACAAGTTTGAGTTTATACCAATGGTGACTGGTATGCTGACATACAATTTGGCTTGGGGACACACCAATGCATAGGTTTCATGGTTCCTTTGACCCCAGTCATATTCTCAGGAAAGATGAAACAGATCCAGATAACTCCTAAGTATGAATATGTCTCATCACTCAAGTTTTACCCATCCAATCCTGCAAGAGGATCCAACAGTATGTGACTTACGTACTCATCATAGTGATCTTTGAACACAATTGTTACTTGTGAACCACTATCCAGCAATGCTTGGGTAGGCTTCCCTTCAGTTTTAACTTTCTTCAGAGGAGGGTCCATTGATTTTCTTTCAGTCAGTTGCTTTCTTTACCATGTGACTTGTTTGAAGTATAGCTGTCCTGGTAGCCTGTTAATGTGGTGACTGAACTTTGGCGCCACAATTAGGGCACTGCAACAAAGGCGAGAGTGGCAGGGTGGTCTTGATTTTGATTGCCCTGCACTCACATCATCTTTGGCGCCCTAATAATTTTCCTCCCTTTTGGGGCATGCCGCCTCAGAGTTTGATTATATTTAGTTGTGGGGGTGTGGGGCAGGCACTCCATAAAACAGGAATGCTTTCCTGATGGCACTTTGGTGCTCTGGCTCCAGGGAACCTCAATATCTGGCATTGCAGAGCTAGGTGGCATATTTCCTGCACCCATATTGGTGTTGACAAAATGACTGTCACACTGATAGGGGTGAACCGCTGTCCTCACATGGCAATGTCTTGAGTTCAGGGCTCCAGTGTGCACCCCTACCAGGTCCTGTTAGAGTTTCCTGCTCCTATTGTCTTCTGATCAGCAATTCACTTACCTTTCCCAGACCTTCAGGGCTGTAACATTCTCTCTACAAATGTCCTTCCTCACCACATCTGTAACAGAAGATGTCTTCTTGCCACCTAGGTGTCCATGAATACCTCTGGGCTTTGACTCTCTCTGGTGACTCATATCAGCTGGCTGCATGGCTCCTGCAGAATGGGCCACTCTAGTGTCAACACTTACTCAAGTAGGTTCTCGAGTCTCTATCACCAGTTGTGTTAGCTTGTCAATAAGTTCTAGCAGTTCTTTAGTACTGGGCCCTGTAGGGATAGTCACGGGCAGTCCCACTAGCATGTATGGGGTCATGGCTTTCATCATAGGCAACAATCTAAATTCTTGCTCTCAAACTTCTCCATAAACTCATTATAAGATGGCAGCTTGTCCATGTGGTCTCTCTCTGAGATATTCAACAGAATTTGATCAGAATACACCGCTCCATCTAGTGCTTGAATAGCACGGGCACCATCCATAGTGCTGGGCGCCAAGCATTCTTTAACGTAAGCTTTCTGCACAACTTCTCTCACCTCACCAGAAAATCAGGCAACTGATCTCCTTCATGCTGCTTGGTCAGCAATAACATGGTTTGAGAGTGCCAGGTTTTCTGATAAGCCCGACCATCCTTTCCAAAGTGACTGAATAATTTTTGAGTCACATTTGAATTGGTAGCTTTGAGGGCAACAATTATATATAAAGCAGGACTACAGAGACACTCTCCCATTTGCTCTCTCTTCTCAGCATCTGACCACTGCAGGTCTTGCACCACTGTGTAGCTTACTCAATCCACGTTTCAAAGTCATCTTCCCCAAAAGTCGGTTTCATGCCAGGAAAATGTCTGAAATCTCCCATACTCTTTGCACTCTTGTGCGCTATTGTTTCATTTCAATTAATCTTCCCTCGGCATCCAAAAATCAGTCAGATGAGAACTTTCCTGCTCAGTCTTGTTCAACAATGCTTTCAAATCTTGCTCCAATTTGCCTTCTTGTTCTAGAAGTTTTGCAACTTTCTCTCCTAATTGCCTGAGGAAGGTGATCCCAGCAAGCTAACTGTAGTACTCCCTTGCTATAAGGGTGCCAAACCTCATCTTTAGTGGGTGACAAGGATGCAGGCAAGTCAACGCATAGTAAAATCTTTTTCAGTTTCTGCAAATAAGCTCAACATCTTTTCTCAGGCACACGTACACATGTTGTATTTTATTCTACCAAGGCCAGTCAATTCATACTCCAACACAGACAATATTTCAGATGTATCCCCTCCTTAGAAATATTACTGACTAAAAACATTCTTGGAGTCCAAACCTTGTTGCAAACACATTTTTTGAGTTTCTTAAAGGCATTTTTGAATTTTTGAAGTTTCTCAAATTTTTTCAAAATGTTTCCAAATTTCACATGGGGTGGCAGGCACTCTTCCACTAGTTCCAGATGTGTCCTGCTGGTAAACAGGAGATCCCAGTGGTGTCTCCACAGATGTGACCAGGTCATTGTGCAGATGGTACAGGTGTTACTTTTGTGGTTACTTCCCCTGCCTTGCACCTGTGGGGGCGAGCAAGGTTGAGGGGCCTGGTCTCATTAAACTCCTCACATGGTGGGGTTGGTTCAGGTGGAAATAAAGGGATAGTGTGGTGCCTCTACCCAGACAAGGAAACAGTGGGCCTCCTGACCAGTAGAATACTGCCCTGGGATGCAATACCATCCCACCTCCCCTAACAACTTTTGGACCCACTCTGACACACACTGGTACTAGTACCCACCCATTAATTAAAATGTTAACACTTTGGACCATTTAAAGTAGACTGCTAATAATATGTTCACACACCAAATGTTAGAGACTAACCACCTGATTTTATTATTATTCAGCAGTTCTGATCCTTCAGAAAAATGGTGGTTATACCACATGGTTTAAACAATGATATTGAGTAATAACAACACACTAGTTCTTGTTAATAGTTCAAGTGCATCAGCTTTAGCAATATGTTCTCAGATATCAAGGCCTCTGCTCAGAGCTTGCTCACCAGACCTCCCCATCCCACACACTGGATGCCAACCAAGCCTACTGCACAATACAGTGAGACCTCCCAGTACCCATAGCAGTAGAATTCCACAGTTTACACTGACTTTCAGAGCAATCACCTTCTTTAACTGTAGTTCAGTCTTAGCTACTGAGCACCCAGATGATTTTAATACAGTTGCAGGCCTGATGTCACAGTACGTGGCTCTTGCATTGGTGTGCTTACCAATAACGAGCTTGCTTTAACCACACCTGACTGACATTTTTGTCTAGCACTGTAGTATGAGCAACAAATTATAATCCAGCAGGGAGCTTTAGCAGCAGATGTTCTGGCTAGCAAGCCAGTACTACATGTCCTACACCAGGGAAACAGTAACTGACGCTTTGGGATGGACAATGTAACAGCTGCAGGTAAACTATTGTTAGTGGGTGATGCTTGGCCCAATCTTTGTGTTGCATTACTCTCTTGCTGGATCAATGCATGGCACTGTGACAAGTTTAGAAGGGTCTAGACCGAGGAGCTACCTCATTTCCCTCACTGGGCATCCTTTCAATCAGAGACAAGCTCCTGACCACCTCTTCCCTTGAATACACCAGACAGGAAACAACAGTTTGTTCTCACCTCTGATCTCAGCAGTCTGCAGATGGCTTCAGCAGATTCACCAGCCCCGTCACCTTCCTTATCCTGGACCTTCCCTGTTTCTGTACTTTTGTTCAGTGTTCACAGAGGAAGGGGAAGGTGAGGACCATAGATAAGTAATAGGAACATTGCAGGAAGGGAGGTGGACACTAATCCATTTAAAGAGGAGAGAGTCCTGAAGCAACTCACAAATCTGAAAGTGGACAAAGCAATGGAGCCAGATAGGATACTGTCCAGGGAAGGAGCTCAGAGAGGTGCTGGCTGCACCTCTGACAGTCCTGTTCAACCACTCACTGGAGATGGGGTGATTTTGGAGGACTGGAGGAGGGCAGATGTAGCCCCACTTCACAAAAGTGGTAGCAGGGAGGGACACCCCTGTGGTGGGGAAATTAATGGAATCACTACTGAAGAAAAGGATTGCTGAATATCTTGAATCCAGTGGCCTACAGGATCCACAGCAACATTGATTCACAGCAGGGATGTCATGTCAAACTAATCTGATAGATTTCTTTGACTGGATAACCAGGAATTAGATCAGGGAGGTGCAGTGGATGTGGCCTACCTAGATTTCTAAGGTCTTTGACACCATTCCACATGGGAGAATCATAAAAAACTTTGTAGCCTGGGAGTGGGTCCAAAGGTGGTGAACTGGGTAAGGAATTGGTTGGGGACCAAAGAGAGTGGGTGGTGGTAGACGAATGCACTCCAAGGAAGGGAGGGTGACCTGTGGGTGCCACAAGGATCAGTACTGGATCGGTCCTCTTTAATGTCTTTGTTAGTGACACTGCAGATGGGTTAGAAGGAAGTTATGCCTTTTTGAAGATGACACAAAGATCTGCAATAGAGTAGACACTCCAGGGGTGGTGGAAAATGAATAGAGACACAGGAAAGCTGGAAGAGTAGTGGCAACAAAGTTTCAATGAAAAGAAGTGCAAAATCATGCACTTGGGGCACATAAACCCCGAGGTGAAGCACAAGATGGGGAGTGGTACTGACGCCAGACAGGAAAGAGACCTGGGAGTAATCATGTCTGATGACCTAAAGGTGGCCAAACAGTGTAACAAGGCAATGGGGAGAGCTAGTGGGATGTTAGGGTGCAGGGAGGGGTATCACCAGCAGAAGGAGGGAGGTGGTGATACCGCTGTATAAATCATTAGTGAGACCTCACCTAGAGTACTGTGTCCAGTTCTGGAGACCACATCTCTGGAAGGACATAGAGTAGAAGCAATCCAGAGGAGGGCAACAAGAAGGGCAACTAATGGTGCATGGTCTGCATAAAACCCTATGAGGAGAGATTAAGGCCTTTTCACACTACAGCACAGTAATGGAAAATGTTTTTAAAACAGATTCATTACCGTGCTGTAGCATCCGTAGTTATAGCATCCGCACTGCTGCCAGCATGTTGTAAACCATAATTAAAAACAGTTTCCAGCATCGACACTACTGCCTCTGGATTGAATTAACTATCAACAAGTTTTACATGTTGGGACATCCAGTTTCACAAGGGGAACCATACCTGACCGTCCGCACTGCAGGTAAATCCGATTTAACTTCTGAAACGTTTTAAAACTGTGTTTAAGCCTAGGTCTTATTAGAGTTTAAACACAGTTTTAAAAATGGATTTCAAAGCGAGTTAAGTGTGAGCAAACCATGCTAGGGCACTTTAAAATGGTTTAAGCTCCTTAAACTGTTTTAAACACCCTCGTGTGAACAGGGCCTAAAGGACTTCAATATGTACTTCTGGAGGAAAGGAGGGAAAGGGGGATATGTTAGAGACTTTCAAATACCTCATGGGTATAATTAGGGTACAAGAGGGAAAATTTTTCAGAAAAAAGAAGCTCAAGAACAAGGGGCATGCTATAAAGCTGGGGGAGGGACTCAGAGATGTGAGGAAGTACTTATACACAGAAAGAGTGGTGAATGCCTGGAACAGCCTCCCAGTGGAGATGGTGGGGGCAAAACTGTTACAGGTTTCAAGACTGCATGGGATAGGCATAAGGAACTTTAGTGGATGGGAAGGGCAGGGTAAAGCTAGGGATCAAACAGGGTCTGTAGTGTTACAGTAAGTGGGAAAATAGGCAGACTAGGTGGGCAAGTGGTTCTTTCTGCTGTCAAATTCTGTTTCTATGTTTCCTCCATGTTCCTCCCTGGCATAGACCCAGGGCTAGGTCAATGGAGTGTGCCAGGTCCAATTGCAGGTGCTGATTGTCCAGAGGTGGGTGCCAAGTCAGCAGTGCAGGGCCTGTGGGTGGGAGGGTTCCTGTTTCTGTTGCCCCACCCCATTGGATGCTGACTGGCTGGAGCAAGCAGTGAACACACACACACACACACACACACACACACACTTGTGCATGTCTGCACACCTAGACTCTGTTGGCATCTCCACTTCCTGATCTCAGCTCTGCATGCACCGCCACCTCTGGTCACCCAGGTGGGGGTGGTGCAGCGAGGCTGGAACCTTCCCTCCCCAAGGAGATGAGTGTCCTCTGAGATGCTCAGGCCTCCTCTCCCAGCTGGCCCTCCAGAGACTCAGACTCAGTTCCAAACCCAGATCACCACCATTGTGAGCAGTAGTGCAACCGCTGTGCCGATGTGCCTGCCCTTACTCCTAAACATCACTTGTGAATTGAACAGACCATGTTCTCTTAGAGACTTTGTGTTCTATTGAACTCCATTCCACCTCTTTCCAGCCTGCCACCTCACCGAGGCATCTGAAGAAGTAGCCCTGGTGGTGGTCTGCACTACCTGTGTTGGCTGCCCCACCCCTCCCCACAAACAGTAAGCAGCTGACCACTGGCATGAGAGAATCTACACCGCTATTGGGGTTTGGCCTTCCTATTGGCCTTTAACAAGAGTTGAAGGAATGTACATATAAAATCCGAAGGCACTGTGTGGTTCCACAGTCAGTTGCTGGGCTGTTACCCTGCAGAAAAGATCTGATAACGTGTGCTTTTGATGGTTCACGAGGTGCTAGTACTCAAAGCTTGTGCAGTTAGACACACCAGGAACTGAGCTGTCAGTCAGTTCCTTGGCAAGGTTTAAGCCATGGTGGATCCTTAGAAATAAAACACAGTACTTTGTGGATAACAGCCATCACACCCACTAAGCATGCTCTTGTCATACCATTCCTGCACAGCAACCCATACAATTCTGAAAAGCACTCTGTAGGGTTTTAGATTTATCCACACAAACAATAAGTAACTGGTTTATTGCTTTGTAAATTTCTCTGTTGTTTTGCTCTGTTTCCATGTACCTTTCTTCTTGGTACACACCTGTAAATAAGTTGCTCACAGCTCATTGTGTCTTCCCTGGTCAAATATTGCAAATAAACAACTGTGTCACGAAGCACCTTCCTCAGGGCTCCTGTGTCAGTTTTGTTATTTCTCCTGTAACCCCATTACAAGTATAAGCATTATTCTAGCATGCAGAACACATCTTTTGGCAAGTAAGGCAAGACGTAGGGGCTTCCAGAATTCACAATTTCAGTTCTCAATCCAACCACCGCCACTAGAATTGAACCCATGTCTTAGTTACAAGGTATTTTAGCCCACTAAGGCATTATGCAAGGCCTTATTGCAAATGCTGTTAAAAAAGTTTTTTCCCATTTATGAATGTATGTATTTATTTACTACAGGGATTTATTTAACTCTAAAAATTGATTAGCGCTTTGCTCATAAAAGTGCTAAATCTTGTGAAAATGCATAGTTTTGCCTCCCTGTGTTTAACAAACACAGCACTTCTAGAAAATCGATATAAATACTTTCTGTACAGTTAGTATAGTCCCAAGAAAAAACTGCTAATCAATTATTCAAAACCCTGTACTATATTTATTTTACAGTTTAATCTGCTCAGTTCTTGTTGGATATTGGTGAGGGGATTATTGGAGGTGGCATCAAATCAGACATGAACCCACACTTTCCTTTCTTTATTTTGGGAGTTCTTTGATCATATAGTTCCCTTGTTAGTATGTTCTGCTCATACATGGAAGGAGTACAGTTCCTACAAGCCATTCACAAGCTGGTGAGTGTCTAACGTCAAAAATAATAATTTTGTTGGCATACCCTTTCCACAAATTTTAACATTTGATTTAAAACTGGGATCAGGGTCCAACCTCCTTATCAGCCAGGACTTGGGTAAATACCAAGGTAGTCAC
Organism: Neoceratodus forsteri; assembly: GCA_016271365.2. Classification (NCBI taxonomy): domain Eukaryota; kingdom Metazoa; phylum Chordata; order Ceratodontiformes; family Ceratodontidae; genus Neoceratodus; species Neoceratodus forsteri. The sequence goes on from CM028131.1 coordinate 115,693,607, forward strand.
ATTGGTCTCACAGGCGCCCTTGTTTAAAGTTAAACACTGCACAGGAGGTGTGAGTTATTTAGAAAAAATAGTAACATAAATTAAAATGCCTTACCATGTGTTATAATATCAGTAATGTAACTGGGGGAGGGGTGTTAGTGATCAGAAATCCCATCCCCCAGTGAACAGTATTAGTCTTCGCTTGTGCTGTTTGGTGCACAGGGCTGTGTGTAACTACTGGATGATAACTTACTTTAATTCATCATGCATTACTGCTTAATTATTAGTACTGGGGATGCACTCAAAGAACAAGGACATTGGGGAAAGTTAATATATCTATACTTACCAATGAGACAGGCCCCACACGGAACAGGGAGGGTCCTATTTGTGACACTACACTATTGTCTTTCTGAATGGATGGGAGAGAGAGATCTTGGGAGATTTCACAATAAAACCTCTCCTACTTCTCCCACTGAACCCATACATCCAGACCTATAAATGTTGACAGGTCAGTCCCTGCTCCATCTGTAGCCTACTGTTTTTATTTGCTGTTTTGTTGTTTGTTTTTTCTTTTAACAATTTATTCAGGCTAGCCCATCTGCAATAAAATATTTCATTTCCAGTGCAGTCCTGCTTCTAGCCATTTTCGAAGCTGGGTGGACTCGAGCTGAGAAGATGAAGCAGTGGTATTTGCTAGTCGACAAAAACTGTAATCATGTAGTTTTTTTTAAATATACTTTATTAAATTTAAGCAATACATCAGAGAATATACAGGTGGGATCATTGAACGGAGTTAATACACAACAACAAAACAAACAAAAGGAAGGAAAAAAAACCTCCCCCCCCCCGTCTAAGCTCATCATGCTTGGGACTTATTAACATGGTGTAGGCTTAAAACATGATAGAATTGATAAGAGCAGCCAAATTCTGCCAGATTAATATAAGTTATTAAAGTCTCACTAACATCAACAGGGACAAAAGTGGCTCCCAAATCTTTTGAACCTATGGTATGAGTGTCGAGATTAGATATGTGTCTCTCCACCTGAATTGCCAGCAAGATTTCACGATACCACTCAATAATGGTAGGAAGGGATCCTTCCTTCCAGTGCCTTAACACGACCAATTTTGCCGAAGTTGAGATCAATGACATATGCGGTTGCGTATCTGGGGAGTCCTGGGGAAGATTGCCAGCAGACAACTCTCCGGTAAAAAGGGATCCATATAGTTTTTTTTAGCAGAAATGTATTTCTGACATCCTTAGATTCATCCTCATTGTATTTTAGTTTTCCCATACAATTTTAAAACAGCTTTTAGAGCTACTTTTGTAATTAATGACTCACATCATTAAAGTTGGCGACACTCACTATTTTTAAAAATTTCTTCTACTGAGGTTATTTGTTGAATGTGCATACTAGATTTATACTGTGGATGTATTAGGATAGTGTTACCACATGCTTCTAATGGTAAACAGCACAGCAGTGCACCAAGATATTTAATTGTTTCATGGTGGCCATGGCCGAGTAGGAACTTTAAAAAACTTTAAGATCCTGTATCTTCATTCGAGAATGAAAGAAAACAAAAGAAAAATGGGTATTTTAATATTTTGCCAGAAATTCATAATTGCTGAAAAAAAAAGCTATACAGTAACTAGCAAATACTGCTGCTTCAGATGACTTGCCTAGGCTCTCACAGTGAGTAGCTGGCTCTGGCAGAATTTGAACCTGTGGTCTCCTGGTCCTCTAACCAGAAGTAGCACTCTAAGCTGAAAGCTTTATTTACAGGAGCGACCTGGGAGCACAGGAAGTTAAGTGGCTTGCTCAGGGTCACACAGTATGCAAGTGGAAGCTGTGGGATTCAAACAAAGGTATGTTCTGCTGGATGTCACCAGATTTGCAGCTCAGAGTCTTAAACCACTGCGCTATACTGCCTCTATCTGTACCTACCTAATTACCTACCTACCTGCCCAATGTACCTACCTAGTCCTCATAATTTTGTAGAGACTGACTTGCTTTTGCAATGAAGATGTGAGAAACTGAGGCACCCTATTATTCTACAATATCCTTATGGGTCAATGGGATTACAGAAGAACTAGCCATATTTTCCAAGCTGTTAGAAAGATCAAACTACATTGTGTTGTAAACTAAAATATATATATAAAAATATATACATTCAGATAAAAATGGCAGCACTCTTTTCATCAGTCATGTGTCTGCGTAATTATCATGATAAGAGAATTAACTCTTCACGGCTTAGAGAAAGGATACCATTCTAAAGTCATGTATGTCAGGGTGTCATTACTCTGCGCCCACTACGAACCACAAAGCAGAGTTGCTGCGAAAATGCTCCCCTCAAACTGAGCCTGGCAGTGAACTTGCCAGGAATATTTTGTTGTGGTTTTTTTTGTCAAATGGCATACCACATTTGTGTTGAATTTGCCAACGTGGCTACAGTGCAAAGACCTGAGCTTGTTTAATAACCCTTTAAGGGTTTGCCAAGCAGGAAAGCAGAAGACAGCGCTCCAAAATGGACCATTTGCAACTCTGCTTTTATACCCAGAGAGGCCAGTGCATTCTGCATCCTCATGAAAACAAATCAGCACAAACTTTCCCACAGCATGTGACCTTATGAAAAGAAGACTGACTTTTGAGTAGACTGAGCCAGTTACAAATCCTAACGTATTATTATACAAGTCCAAAAGAACCTTTTAGTGTTACAGTAAGATGATATGGCGGCAGTGAAGGAGTTAATGTAGAGATTTCAATTTAGAAACCCTGTCTGGTGTGGAATTAATCACATTGTCTCTCTCTCCTCCCTTTTCCCACTTGTGTCTTCCTTTTTCCCCTTGTCTGACTTTTTTGGAAATATTTAATTTTTATGTTTATGCTTTAACTCGTAACATTTTCCTTCTGATCTGGTCATTCCACGACATCTTGTCATTTTTCTTTTTCTCTCCTCCTCTAATATTCTCGCTGTCTCTCTTCATTGCTGTCTCTCTATATGTCTTTCTGCTTTTTATTTTTGCTTTCCTCTGGTGACTTTGGTGTCACACGCTTTCTCTCTTTGTACTTTCTCCTGGTTTCTATTTATGTTTTCCTTACATCTAACTCATGTCACAATTTTCCTGTGTCTTCCCAATTCAAATTGTTTTTGCCCCTACCCTTTCTTTTAACGTGTGCTTTCTCATGTTTGCTCTCTCTCTTTTCTTGTACATAATATCATCCCACCTCTTCTTACCTTTCTGATTTCTTTCTCTTGTGTCTTCCTCCCTCGTTCCTTCTCCATTCCTCGCCCTCCTTTTCTTTCTCACTTCCTGTATTCTGCCCTACTTTGTCTTGCCTTTGCTCCCTCGTTCTGCTTTTTCCCATTCCTGTTGTCATCTCACTCACAGAATCCCTCTGCCCCTGACCCTCCTGTTTTCTCCTTCCCATAATAGGACTGGTGGTTACACTGGCCATGCTCTGGTGCTGGTGGGCGGAGACTTCCTCTTAATGTTGACTAGGTATTAGTATGCTTTGTCTATGTCTTAACAACACTCCACTCCTGCTCTTGTAAAAGATGGCACTCACCTACAAGAGAAGCCAAAAGACTTGGTCTCAATATTTTAGTCATTGGAAGGTCTGAGGCACAGCAGGGACAAAGCAACTAAACAAAAGCAGAATGTTAGGCTGTTAATATATGTATATGTAACAGATAATTCACTACAGGGAGCGTGGTCATGCTCTGATACACGCATGCCTTAGTGTGTGTTGTGATGCACGAGGCTGCAAGCCAAGTGCGCTTCAGCCACCAATGTATGCATATATCAGGGCACAACTGCACACCCTGTAGTAGATTATCTGTCTTATAAAATGTCCAGAAGGTTCTGAGGGTTGAAAAGAAGTGCAGGCGTGAGGTCATTGTGGAATAATGCATGGTCATGTGGTGTGTTTCATCCAATCAGGAGACAGGATTTCACAGATTTTTCTTACCCATTTCATAAATTATCTGTCTATCTATCTATCTACATATGTATATCGACACTTAAGGATATCTTATGAGTTTTTGGTCAAGAAAATGCAAGCTAAAGAGAGCAAATTCGTGTCACCCTAAAAATGCGATAGAATTGATTTGACTGTGGTGTTATAAAGAGCCTACAAATAATATCCCAAAGTCTTTGACAAACCATCAAGTTAGATATCAGTAGTGCAGGGAATTTAAGCTGTCTACTGTGCTTGCAGCACCCATGAAGTGTGCTATTACCCCACAACTGTAATTGCATTAGAACCTGTGTTACTGAAAGAGGCAGGGTTGGCCAGAACACCGGGATAACTCTCCTACTCAGGTAAGTCAGATGAATTAGGAAAATGACTCACTTACCACTGATTTATGGGTTTATCATTATTGAATCTGATACTTATTAAGTTACACATATAGTCGGAAACATCACTGAATACTGCTATGCTGCCAATGTCCCAAGGAAGACCTCTTCATCAGGGCTAGTAGTTACTGTGAAGTTTATAGACATGAATGAGCCAGAAACAAATGATTTGATACCTTTTATTGGACCAACATGGATGTTACAGAAAAGAACAAAGTGCTTTAGCTTTCAGACCAACCAGGTCCTTCTTCAGAAGCTTTGTGGCAGTTTTTCAAATATCCCATACTATTAACACCAGGTTATATAGAAAAGCAGAAATAATTCTCATTGGTTTAACATATACATTTAAAACATAATAGAAGATTACGTCAGAGAAGCTAATTAACACCAGTATGCCTTTATCCGATGAGCCTCAGAAGGGCAAAGGTTATCAAGAATTCTCTACCGTCAAAGAGTTCTTGTCACATAAATTTAAAATGTCTCAGTATGCCAAGCAAGCATTCTAGTGATAAAAAACCTTGCAGTGGCATTCTCTCTAATACATGTAAGATGAGCTTACAACTTACATTCCAGTTGTCCTGGTGTATTAAAGGACAGATAATGAGAGACAAAATCCTGAAATTAGGTATAACTGCAAGTTGAAATCAAGCCTCAAATTAACCTACACATATAAACATGATGCATGAAAGTATCACTTGTAAGTGTAAGTGCAAAAAAAAAAAACTTGTCAATGACCCCCAAGAAAACGAGACCATAAGCCTGATAAATGCAGATTTCAACACAGAGTCTGTATAACAAAAATGCACAGAATCAGTCTAAGCAATCTAAATGAAAACCCAAAGGAATTACACCTTTAATGAAGCCCAAGTAAATGAGATATGCATCTTAATATGAGCAGTTAAAGATGTGACAGGTGAAATCCACCCACTGACAACTAATAGAAGGAAATAAATGCACACTATATGTGAAAATTAAGTGTTCTAGCCACATAACAACTGCCCCATGCCACGCCTCCACCCACACATATGTGTGTACATACGCCACACCACACACCCCCACACACACACACACCTGCACACCCCACACAACAAATATAGCAAACACATTCCACAACACACCACACCACACCATGCACAACAAACAACACACATACACACCATACCCACAACACACAAAAAACACACACCAAACACACATACATACATACATACATCAGTATACACACACACACACTCAAACGCACTCACCACAGTGTTAAGGTGAAAAGTCAACAATGTAGATAACCATAAACTTACAAAATCAAAGGCCGTTGAAGAACTAAACTGTTCATGTCCATCTTTTAAAGTAAAGGTCTGTGTAAGTTTAGTGGAATAATGTGTCATGTACCCAACATCAATGTTCAATCCATCTGCCACCATATTGAGAAGTAAAATAAGTCTAATTTCAGAAGCCTGTCTCTGTTGTGTACTGTTGAAATGTCCTTTAAGACCATCACAGACATATCTGAGATTGAGTGGTCATCCTGGGAGAAGTGCTGGGCTACTGGTTTCTCAATCATCTTGTGATTAATAGAATGTCTGTGTGAATTCATTCTAGTGCGGAGTTGTTGGCTTGTCTCCCCACATAACCTGTGCGAGGACATTTCTTGCATTGGATAAAGTAGACCACATTACTTGATGTACATGTATAATTCCCTGTATCCTGAATAGTCTGTTTTGTGATGTAACCACACAGTCTGAAGTGGAAATGAGGTTACATGTCTTATATGTGCGTTGATGACAGGTCGTGTACCATATGATGTCATGGTATTCTGTTCCGGTTCAAGTTGACTCCTAATAATCAGGTTGGCTAAATTAGGTGGTTGTTTAAAAGATAGTAGTGGTAGTTCTTGAAAATACAGTTAAGGGTTTCATCCTCACTAATTATTGGATGGAGATCCTTAGTAATCTTATGTAGGAGTTCAAGGTCAGGATGGTATGTGACTACTAAGGGTATTCTGCTGGTAGTCATCCGTTCCTTATATTGCAGTAGCTGTTCTCTTGGGACCTGTGTTGCACGTTCCACTGCTCTGTCAATTTCCCTGGATGAGTGTCCCTGCTCAATAAAGGTGTTTTCAACATCGCCAGATGTGTGTCTCTGTCTTCCTCATTTGAACAGAGGCGTGATACCAAGTGCTTGACTATATATAACAGATTTCTTTGTGTGGCTCGGTGATTACTTTTCTTGTGTAAGTATCTCTGTCTGTCTGTTGGTTTCCTGTAAAGACAGGTATGTAGGTACCATCCTTAATAGTGACAGTGGTATCCAGAAAATGTACACTTGTGGCAGAATATTCTAGTGAAAGCTTTATAGTTGGGTGGAGGTTATTAAGTTCTTGGTGAAAATCTTTAAGTGTCAGTGCCTCTATCCAAATTATAAACAAATCATCAATGTAACGGAAATAAACGAGTGGTTTATGTGTACAGTGCCTTAGAAAATCCTCCTCCAAATTGCATAAAAAGATTAGCATACTGTGGAGCCATCCTGGTTCCCATTGCAGTTCTATAGTTTGAACATAATGTTTACCATTAAAGCTGAAGTTGTTATGTGTCAGAATGAATTTAGTGAGTTTACCCACAACTCCAGGGTCAATGTTGGGGTCCAATTCTTTGTCATGCAGATATTTGAGGCAGGCTGAAATGCCATCTGTGTGTGGAATATTAGTGTAGAGGAGGTTACATCCATCGTGGCTAAAAGGGTATCAGGTGGTAAGTCCTTAAAACCAGAAAGTTTATGTAGGAAGTGAGTAGTGTCCTTGATGTAACTATCCCTTTGTATAACCAGCGGTTTGAAAATAGCTTCTACAAACCCTGATATCCCTCTGTCAGGGTGCCATTACCAGAGACTATGGGTCTACCAGGATTACCAGGCTTATGTATTTTAGGAAGCAAGTAGAATGTCCCTGGCTTAGGTTCACTGGGACGAGGTCCTTTAGTTTGTCTTGGACATGCTCTGGAAATGTTTTAATTAACTTCTGTAGTTCTCTTTTATATTCTGTAGTTGGGTCACTTCCCAGTACTTTTGTAAGTAAGGTCACTTAGCTGCCGGTTGGCTTCCGTAATGTAATCTTCCGATTCAACATCACCACTGCCGAGCCTTTATCAGCTTTGTTTATGACAATGTTATGGTTTGATTTTAGTGTTTGTATAGCCCTCCGTTCCAATGGGAGAGGTTGTAGTGAGCCTGTTTCTGCCTATTAAGAATCTCACCAGTAACTCTCTGGAAAGCAATTAATGTATTTGTCCAGTTTCTTGTTACGGCCACTTGATGGGGTAAACTCATATGGTTTCTTTTTCTTATCCATAGTAGTTTTACTGTTTGTGATTTCTTCCTGTCTGTGATGTCTTCTCTGCATGAAAAATTCCTGAGTCTCAATCTGTGAAGTATTCCTCCATTTCACCACAAAATTGTATTCTGTCCAGTGGTTTAGTTGGGCAGAAATTGAGGCCCTAGAAAGTACATTTAATTCCCAGTAATCAGTGTGTGGGTGGACAAATTAACAACTGAAAGGTGCCCATCTGTGTGGCTTAGTTGTTCAGTCACTCTGTTCTGTTCTTCATGGTTGTTAGGAAGTATGGTAAGTTGAAGGGCATCTAACTTTCTGTTTTTAATGAGCATGGCTTTTCTTAAGGTTCTTTGGTAGTTCATGTCTATCTCATGCAAGATGTCCGAATAGGCTCACCAGACATCCTCTCCAGTGTGGTAGCTATTTCATTAAACTGTTTCTTCAAAAATGCTTTTTGCATATGAGCTGTGGATTCTGTGATTTCTCAATTTCTCAGAGGTCCTACGACAAAGTTGTTCAGCATATGTAGAATTATCTGTGTTTCTCAGTGGATTCCAAATAGTTAGACCTTTAGGGATAATGTTATTCCTTTGCACTGGGATAAAAAGTAGATGTCACTGTCTAGCTGTGCTAGTTTCTTCTTGATGTTATGCAACTGCCATGTCCTGCAGCAATTTCGGTATCTTCCATGATGCAAAAATGTTGTAGGTGCCGATTGGTCCTTTTAAAAACAGAGCCAGAAACAAATGATTTGATACCTTTATTGGACCAACATGGACGTTACAGAAAAGAACAAAGTGCTTTAGCTTTCGAACCAACCAGGTCCTTCTTCAGAAGCTTTGTGGCAGTTTTTCAAATATCCCATACTATTAACACCAGGTTATATAGAAAAGCAGAAATAATTCTCATTGGTTTAACATATACATTTAAAACATAATAGATTACGTCAGAGAAGCTAATTAACACCAGTATGCCTTTATCCGAGAGCCTCAGAAGGGCAAAGGTTATCAAGAATTCTCTACAGCCAAAGAGTTCTTGTCACATAAATTTTAAAATGTCTCAGTATGCCAAGAAAGCATTCTAGTGATAAAAAACCTTGGAGTGGCATTCTCTCTAATACATGTAAGATGAGCTTACAACTACATTCCAATTGTCCTGGTATATTAAAGGACAGATAATGAGACACAAAATCCTGAAATTAGTATAACTGCAAGTTGAAATCAAGCCTCAAATTAACCTACAACATATAAACATGATGCATGAAAGTATCACTTGTAAGTGTAAGTGCAAAAAAAAAAAAAAAAAAAAAAACTTGTCAATGACCCCCAAGAAAACGAGACCATAAGCCTGATAAATGCAGATTTCAACACAGAGTCTGTGTATAACAAAATGCACAGAATCAGTCTAAGAATCTAAATGAAAACCCAAAGGAATTATACCTTTAATGAACCCCCAAGTAAATGAGATATGATCTTAATATGAGCAGTTAAAGATGTGACAGTGTGAAATCCACCCACTGACAACTAATAGAAGGAAATAAATGCACACTATATGTGAAAATTAAGTGTTCTAGCCACATAACAACTGCCCCATGCCACACTCCACCCACACATATGTGTGTACATACCCACCACACCCCCACACACACCTGCACACCCCACACAACAAATATAGCAAACACATTCCACACACACCACACCACACCACGCACAACAAACAACACACATACACACCATACCCACTAACACACAAAAAAACACACACCAAACACACACATACATACATACATCAGTATACACACACACACTCAACGCACTCACCACAGTGTTAAGGTGAAAAGTCAACAATGTAGATAACCATAAACTTACAAAATCAAAGGCCCGTTGAAGAACTAAACTGTTCATGTCCATCTTTTAAAGTAAAGGTCTGTGTAAGTTTAAGTGGAATAATGTGTCATGTACCCAACATCAATGTTCAATCCATCTGCCACCATATTGAAGTAAAATAAGTCTAATTTCAGAAGCCGTCTCTGTTGTGTACTGTTGAAATGTCCTTTTAAGACCATCACAGACATATCTGAGATTGAGTGGTCATCCTGGGAGAAGTGCTGGGCTACTGGTTTCTCAATCATCTTGTGATTAATAGAATGTCTGTGTGAATTCATTCTAGTCAGAGTTGTTGGTTGTCTCCCCACATAACCTGTGCGAGGACATTTCTTGCATTGGATAAAGTAGACCACATTACTTGATGTACATGTATAATTCCCCTGTATCCTGAATAGTCTGTTTTGTGATGTAACCACACAGTCTGAAGTGGAAATGAGGTTACATGTCTTACATGTGCGTTGATGACAGGGTCGTACCATATGATGTCATGGTATTCTGTTCCGTTCAAGTTGACTCTAATAATCAGGTTGGCTAAATTAGGTGGTTGTTTAAAAGATAGTAGTGGTAGTTCTTGAAAAATACAGTTAAAGGGTTAAAGGGTTGCATTATTTAGCTTATTTCCGTTACTTGATGATTTGTTTATAATTTGGACAGAGGGCACTGACACACTTAAAGATTTTCACCAAGAACTTAATAACCTCCACCCAACTATAAAGCTTTCCTAGAATATTCTGCCACAAGTGTACATTTTCTGGATACCACTGTCACTATTAAGGATGGTACCCTACATACCTGTCTTTACAGGAAACCAACAGACAGACAGAGATACTTACACAAGAAAAGTAATCACCCGAGCCACACAAAGAAATCTGTTATATATAGTCAAGCACTTCGTATCACCACCTCTGTTCAAATGAGGAAGACAGAGACACACATCTGGCGATGTTGAAAACACCTTTATTGGAGCAGGGACACTCATCCAGGGAAATTGACAGAGCAGTGGAACGGCAACACAGGTCCCAAGAGAACAGCTACTGCAATATAAGGAACGGATGACTACCAGCAGAATACCCTTAGTAGTCACATACCATCCTGACCTTGAACTCCTACGAAGATTACTAAGGATCTCCATCCAATAATTAGTGAGGATGAAACCCTTAACTGTATTTTTCAAGAACTACCACTACTATCTTTTAAACAACCACCTAATTTAGCCAACCTGATTATTAGGAGTCAACTTGAACCGGAACAGAATACCATGACATCATATGGTACACCGACCCTGTCATCAACGCACATGGAAGACATGTAACCTCATTTCCACTTCAGACTGTGTGGTTACATCACAAAACAGACTATTCAGGATACAGGGAATTATACATGTACATCAAGTAATGTGGTCTACTTTATCCAATGCAAGAAATGTCCCATGACAGGTTATGTGGGGAGACAAGCCAACAACTCCGCACTAGAATGAATTCACACAGACATTCTATTAATCACAAGATGATTGAGAAACCAGTAGCCCAGCACTTCTCCCAGGATGACCACTAATCTCAGATATGTCTGTGATAGTCTTAAAAGGACATTTCAACAGTACACAACAGAGACGGGCTTCTGAAATTAGACTTATTTTACTTCTCAATATGGTGGCAGATGGATTGAACATTGATGTTGGGTACATGACACATTATTCCACTTAAACTTACACAGACCTTTACTTTAAAGATGGACATGAACAGTTTAGTTCTTCAACGGGCCTTTGATTTTGTAAGTTTATGGTTATCTACATTGTTGACTTTTCACCTTAACACTGTGGTGAGTGCATTTGAGTGTGTGTGTGTATACTGATGTATGTATGTATGTATGTATGTGCGTGCTTGGTGTGTGTTTTTGTGTGTTGTAGGTATGGTGTGTATGTGTGTTGTTTGTTGTGCGTGGTGTGGTGTGTGTGGAATGTGTTTGCTATATTTGTTGTGTGGGGTGTGCAGGTGTGTGTGTGGGGGTGTGTGGTGTGGTGTATGTACACACATATGTGTGGGTGGAGCGTGGCATGGGGCAGTTGTTATGTGTTAGAACACTTAATTTTCACATATAGTGTGCATTTATTTCCTTCTATTAGTTGTCAGTGGTGGATTTCACACTGTCACATCTTTAACTGCTCATATTAAGATGCATATCTCATTTACTTGGGGGTTCATTAAAGGTGTAATTCCTTTGGGTTTTCATTTAGATTGCTTAGACTGTTTCTGTGCATTTTTGTTATACACAGACTCTGTGTTGAAATCTGCATTTATCAGGCTTATGGTCTCTGTTTTCTTGGGGGTCATTGACAAGTTTTTTTTTTTTTTGTTTTTTTTTTGCACTTACACTTACAAGTGATACTTTCATGCATCATGTTTATATGTGTAGGTTAATTTGAGGCTTGATTTCAACTTGCAGTTATACCTAATTTCAGGATTTTGTCTCTCATTATCTGTCCTTTAATATACCAGGACAATTGGAATGTAAATTGTAAGCTCATCTTACATGTATTAGAGAGAATGCCACTCCAAGGTTTTTTATCACTAGAATGCTTTCTTGGCATACTGAGACATTTTAAAATTTATGTGACAAGAACTCTTTGGCTGTAGAGAATTCTTGATAACCTTTGCCCTTCTGAGGCTCCTCGATAAAGGCATACTGGTGTTAATTAGCTTCTCTGACGTAATCTTCTATTATGTTTTAAATGTATATGTTAAACCAATGAGAATTATTTCTGCTTTTCTATATAACCTGGTGTTAATAGTATGGGATATTTGAAAAACTGCCACAAAGCTTCTGAAGAAGGACCTGGTTGGTTCGAAAGCTAAAGCACTTTGTTCTTTTCTGTAACATCCATGTTGGTCCAATAAAGGTATCAAATCATTTGTTTCTGGCTCTGTTTTTAAAAGGACCAATACGGCACCTACAACATTTTTGTAGACATGAATGAGTAATTCTAAGATTCAACCACCTGAAAATATTCTACCTGGATCACAAAGAAAATAATACACATTCATCAATTCTTCTCATGTCACAGATGTTAAATTACAACAGCCCAAACTCTATTTACAACTTCAGCCAGTGTGGAAAGCTCTCAGCGCCAGCACAACCTACAGGCAGCACTCTCTTACTACAGCCTCATTGGCTAGTTCTTTTCATCATTAGCATAAACTCCACCTTTGGGGCAGCTGAACCCAGCTGGCATAACTGCATTAGTCAAGCATACTGAGGGATTCCTGGGATGAGAAAGCTGTCATTTTTCACATCCTGCTCAAAACATGTTTTTCGTACATGAGGCATAGCATGACGTTTCAGCACAGATTTAAAAGTTTCATCTCGAGTTTATGAGGGTGGGGTCATAAAAAGACTATGTTTAAAATTTGGGTAAAAATATTAAAAGCAAAGAATTTATTAAATAACGTTGTTTTTCAGGAATGTCCGTTGCACTACTGGGGAACACGCGCCTTACCGTGTCAGTGAGTCGAGTTCAGGTGTGAACTCAGCGAACCGGGTTAGTGGACAAGGCTGATGGGGAAGGTGCTGCAGCATGCAGCACCAGTTATGGCCTGGTAGGGACGGAGCAGTGTTTTGGTGCAGACGCAACACCCAGTGGTAGGTCAGGGAACCTCACCCACAAGGTATCAATATGTGTGCTGGGGTCTGAGGGGCCCATGCACTGGGTCAGGACTGTCTCCAGTATTGTATTTATCTCATTTTACGTAGGTCCCAAAGGGACCTGCCTAAAAGGATGCAATTCCATGTCAGAAAAAGACGGGAAATTCTTTTCAAAAAACTATGTTAATATAGAACACAAAGCACACAAAGCAGGGAAATGAAAACATTAGGATTTGGGTCTCTGGAGTAGTGGCAAATTAGTGGTGGGTTATACTTGGGTCTGTCAACCTTATACTCACTCCTCTCCTGATCAGATGAGGTCAAATGTGATGTCTTCATGTGGTATCCTGTAATATGGACTATTCAAATTAAGACAGTCAACAACAGTGACTTAATTTGAATACCTGCAACAACAGCGACAGTGTCATAACAGCAATACTGCGAAAGAGTGAGGGTGTAAGCAAGTGCTGGGGCAAAGTGTGGTGGAGTGCTGGGAGTAATGTGTGGTCTTGGAGTTGATTATATTAAGTGGGGGTGCAGGGGCAAAGCTCCTCGCGATCGCAATTTTGACTCTCGCTCTAATGATGTGCGAGTATTTGATTCAGCATTTGCTTTGTCCATATGTTGCTTGCTGTTTTAGTTTTTCCTCATCGCATAGAATCCTTCTGCACAGTGGGCCTGTAGGCCCTGTGAAGAAAGCTCCAAAAGATTATGTTGGCCATACTGTATCACTATGTGGCACAAGGTTGGAGCTGCATCTTGTGCTTCGGACAGGAGACTACCAGCTGAGGGGAGGGAGGGGCATTAGGTTGACAACCCCAAGTAAGGCCCCACTACTAATTCACTAATACTCTGGAGGCCCAAATCCCTAATGGTTTTCATTTCTCTTCTTGTGTGCTTTGCATTCTACAATCCTAATGTCTGCATTACATAGTTTTTGTAAAGGATGTATACATATATATATATATATATATATATATATATATATATATATATATATGTATGTGTATGTATATATATATATATGTGTGTGTGTATATGTATATATATGTATATATACTGTATATATAGGGGATACAAGATGATGCAGTGTGATATAGAAAATATCTTCACTCTTATGGAGTGACCTCTGAATACTCATGAGTGGTGAAGCCACGAGTGAGGTTTCAGAGGTCACTGTGCAGGACTGAAATATATTTCCCATATCACACGAGTGCCCATTATGTATCCGATATATACAATGGGGGCTCTCATTGTTGCAAATGTACCATTTGTAGCGGCTTTTATGCCGCTTGCATGGTATGCGCTGCTTTAGCGGATGGATAAATGTCAAGTCTTATATTTATCACAACCTGTTGAAAATAGCATAATTTATCACACTCATTTACCACTCACCCCATTGTATTATATATATATATATATATATATATATATATATATATACACACACACACACACATAATGTAGTATCTCAGTGAATCCATAATATGCATCAACAACATAAGTATCTCAAAAAATCCATTGTATCCACTTTTATCTTGTTTAAAAAATGTTTTCACTTCCTTAACATAGGATATTACTGTTCCCTTAGCATGTGTTACTGATATAACTGTGGAGAGCTGTTTTAAGATTGGCAAGAGCGTGGAAAAAATATGCGTGCTTTTGTTGCATTTGTAAGTAATACTACACTGATTACAGTGGCTCAGTAGGTAGCACACCGCTGCTGAGGCCAGGAGATCAGAGGGCTGTGGGTTCAGTGTCCACATCTGGTACTTGGGTTAATATCCCAGTACTGACACTATAGTGCAGCACCGAGAGGGTGCTGTCTTTCGGATGAGACGTTAAACTGAGGTCCCATCTGTCTGGATTGGGGGTAGTTCAGATGGATGTTAAAGATCCCATGGCACTTATCGAAAAGAGTAGGGAATTTTTTATTTCATAA
The DNA here is from genome assembly GCA_016271365.2 of Neoceratodus forsteri. Lineage (NCBI taxonomy): Eukaryota > Metazoa > Chordata > Ceratodontiformes > Ceratodontidae > Neoceratodus > Neoceratodus forsteri. The sequence goes on from CM028131.1 coordinate 115,708,735, forward strand.
CATCAAAACAAAATAATTCCAAACATGGAAGTCACATCGAACAAGATATAAATCATATGAAAGAATTAAGAAGTATTACAATCATGCAGAGTCAGAGCAGGATAAAGAAATTAGTGTAGAAACGGCCCCACCTTTTTTTTTTTTTTTTGAAAACAAAGAATTACAGTATAAACTGTAAGTCACACAAATAATATACCAATCATAAGAGAAAGAACACGAATAAATAATACAGTCATGCAGTATCAGAATATTGTGTAAATCACTATGATATACCTCCCAACTAAAAGACTGGGGAATTTTGTATATTATACAATATCTAAACAATATACAATATATCATTATTGCCGCCAGTGTTACTTTCACACTGATTATACCTTTCAACAAAAAGTCCTCTTCTGAGAATTGCTTAAATTGTATTGAATGCACTTTGATTCTTAAACTCTACTTATTTATATTTTACAAACATTAAAAACCTTTCCACCAATTTTTCACCTTTCTAGTTGTATGAACCTCTGAATCTTTGACATACACCTCTCCATGGCCCCTGAATCAACAAACTCACTGTTTCATAGGCATTAATTTCTGATATAAAACCCATTAGCATCTTGCCTGCCATAAATAATATTTTAGGCAGCAACAAAAAATATGCAAGGTATCTACATGATAATGTCTCCCAATATTATGAAATTGTCAGAGGACTAAAATGTCATAATTTAACTGCAATAGACACCCCATCTTCCATTTTAAGGCAAGGAATTTCCAGGAACTGGCATAAGAGCAATGAAGCAAAATGATCCATTGACTCTTCTTGATTAATGCAGCCTATGAAGGGTCAAGTTCTTTCTTCGTTGGCTTTATGTTTGGCATTGCCCAACCCCAATCCTCCCATATACTGCCAGCCACAAAAATTCCTACATATATCCTGGTAATCTGGCATTATTCAATTGATGGAGAACCCCGGAATCATAGTAGAAGGACAATTCTTAAAAGCTGGCTCAGAAGAATAAAGTAATGACATAACTTTGTCATACAGCTGCAGCTCTTCACACTCTCTCAAACATTGTTTTGTGATACCCCATTTGAAAAGTTTTGTACTACTGGTCTAAAAAATCATGGAACTTGCAGATGTTGTGAGAGTTTTGGAGGAGTTATATGCCGCTGAATAATATCGAGCTGAAGAATGTTTTATTAAGGAATTATGCTGGGAACTGGATGTCAGTAATCCTGCCTTAACATTTTGTACTGCAAAAAGAGTATAAAAATATGACAGGGTCTACCATTCCCAAACCAACCTTCTCTTAGCTAAATATGTATATTGTCTCTTAATGGGTTTAAGTCTATTTCCCATACCATCTGAAAAAATAGACTGTACAGTTTGGTTTCAAGAGTGGCTGGAAGGGAAATACCATTGCTGTAAACAGTAACATGGGAATAAGAAACTGTCTAACTATTTGCACCCATTTCAGCTTAGCCAGTTTCCAATGCTTCCATATTTGTACTTTTATGTTCTACAGAGGTTAAAGAAGTTTTCAATTCAAATTGGGAATATTTTGGGGTCCAAACATTATTCCTAAAATCTTTACAGGATCTGAAGAGATCCGCAAACCTTGTATGCATACCTCGTTCGATATCCAACACCTACAAAAAGTCCCAGACTCTTTTGGTGTTTATTTTGGAATTGGAACTGAAGAACAAGTGTCCATAAAGTCAAAAAGCAGATATTTGAGTATGGTCTGAGAAAATAAACAAACATCATCCGCATAGGCCTGTAAATACAATTTCGTACAGTAGGTGATCCCAGCACCCCTTCCAATGTGGATACTTTGACAAGGACCAATCAATGGATCTATAGAAAATAAATATAACAACAGACTCAACAGGCATCCCTGACGCACTCCAGTAGTAATGTGGAACCCTTCTGTTACTTCGCTTTTAACAACTGGATGAACAATGGCATTATCATAAACGGATTTTATCAAGTCTAAAAAGGGCCGGAACCCCAAAATGTTTTAGGGTGAGAACAAAAGGGTGATAGACCAAGTCAAAGACCTTCATTTGATCCACTGAAATAATACACCCATAAGTCCCGTGTAAGGAAAAGCGCTTCTATTAAATCCCTAATAATCATTAAAGCATGTTGTATTTTTTCCGGGAGCCCACAATATTTCAAAGGAGAGATCACTGTACTTGCATAGGTTTTAAGTCTGGAATTTAAAATACTAGCTAACAGTCTATAATCTGAATTCAGGATAGTAATAGGTCGCCAATTTTCTAGATTCTCCCTATTCCCTGATTTGAATAAGAAAATTAACAAACCTTCAGAAAACCAAAGAGGGAATCTAGAATTACCTAGAAGAAAATTGAAACCAGCTCTAAACACAATGAAAATTCACGGGATAAGTTTTGTATATCTCTGACGTAAGACCATTCACCCAGGGATGTTCCATTCTTTAGGATTTAATAGCTTCCTCAATTTCTGCTGCTGAAATAGGATCTACCAATCTAGAGGCATCTTCTTGGGTCTTTGGAATTTTTATAGGTTGTAAGAAGTTAATAATGTCCCCATCACTAGGGGAACCACTGGGGTATGAGATAGCATGAAGTCTTTATTGCTTTATGAAGGCCTGCAGTATCCTGTACTGCCTGTCCCTCCTGATTAAAAGAATTCAAAGTGGTTTTGTTTTTATACTTTTAAAGGCCTCATAGGGGTCTCCTTGAGGGTGTTTTTTGTGCCATATTGAAAAGTGCATTCATAGTGGTGACCCTGTCATACTGACTTCCTGAATTTGCCTTTTTAAGGTAGCAATTTGAGGAGTATAGTCAATTTTGAAGTATTAGCATGGAAAATAAATAATATAATTGTGGCATAATTTCAAATAGTGCAAAAATTTCACAGTTTCTCCCGACCTACCCGATTCTTTAACATAACTTACAAATCAACCTTAGAGTCCTTCCACCAATCTCCCAAGTCATCGATAAAAAGAGACTGAAAGCCTGGCAAGTAGCAGTGTCTTAATGTTTTTAATGCTAAAGGGTGTTTTAAAATGGGTGAACTTAATTTCCATCTTGACCTTTGTGGTGATGGTAAAGGAACTGAGGGAAATTACACTGGAGAAGCAAGTGGTCAGAAAAGGCCATCGGAAAAGTCTGAAACTTAAAGGAGGGAAAATTATGTGAGAGAAATATCTATTGTAGATGTGTATGCATTCTGTTTATAAGTGAAATTAGAGCCACTGTGTTGGTGACATTTACTATCTAGGAGACCCGATGAGTCTACTAAGGCGACAAAGCATTGGAATCACAGTAAATTTTTTTCCTTGACTCATAGAACCTCCTTTTGGTCTTCAGTTCACAATTAAAATCTCTGCATAAGAGGATTTGAAGGAAGACACCAAAAGGGTCAGAGCGCCACAAACAGTGCTACTTTACGCTTTACCTGAGAACAATATACATTAATAAATCTGCAGGTCATAGTATTCCATACACCGTCAAGAATCATTAGCCTCCTGGAATTAAGTCAATTAATTTAATTAAAGAGAAGCTATAGGAATTGAAGATAAATCCTACTCCATCTGCTGTCTCTAGTCCAAAGGACCAATATGAGGGGCCCCAAATCCACCCCTCTGGAAAAGCCTAGCCTGATCATACATCTATTGAATTATCATGAATATAATCATAGACTACCTGTCTTCTCCTAGAGTTCAATATACTGTGAACATTCAAAGACCCTATACTAAAAGAAGCCAGATGTAGTTCAAAATTCAACTATCTTTTTCCTCCTCTTTTCTTCTTCCATTATAACCTTCTTGTGGGTGGAAGTGGATGGTGGACTGTCCTGTAATGGCTGGGAGTCAGGTTCTGCACATTCCATTTCTGAATCACCCTACTGCATAGACAGTACAGCAAAGGGATTGCTAGACTCGATGTCCACGAGGGGGATGCCGAAGGAGGTTTAAAATTCCTTGAGGACCTCCGAACTTTGATCACTGCCGGAAGCCCTGCCGAGGGTCCGGGAGTACTGTCTCCTGTTGTGCATTATAGCATACAGGTGAGAGAAGAGGAAACACTAGAGGGAGATGGGGGTTTCTGCAAAGGAGAGCAGTGGACCCCAGAGGAGGAGGAAGTGAATCCTGGTGGGGACTCCATCATAAGAGGGATCCAGCTAGGAACACAGGAGGGGGAGGGGAAGACAGGGAGGTGAGGTGCTCACCAGGTGCCACGGCATGGAGAGATGGAAGGAAGATCCTGGGGATCGCTGGGAAGGCAAGACGGGAGGGTGAGCTGGATGTCATTATCCACCTAGGTACTAATGACCTGGCAAATGGGGAGCCAAAGGAAGTTCAGGAAGAGTTTAGGAAATTGGGAGGGTCTCAAGCAAGTAGCTACTTCTGTCACCTTCTCAGAAGTACTCACCAGAGAGGCATGGGAGAGCATAGGGTGCATGCACCAGGAACTTTAACTCATGGTTGAAGAACTGGTGCTGTGGAGGAAGAGTTTGGATTCATTGGTGACTGGGGACCCACCTGGAGGATGGAGGTTTGTTCAAGCCTGACGGCCTGCATCCATCCTGAGGGGAATCCAAGGACTCAATGATAAGTTTAAATGCTACATTGACAAGCATTTAAACTAGCTAAGGGGGGGTGGCAGGTCAGCAAGGTGGGTACCTACTTGCTCACCCCCACAGCTAGCAGTGGAACCAGTGAACTGGAGGAGTGGATATCTCAACAAAGCAGTGCAAAAGATGGAGATTAGCACCAAGAGGTGGATAGGCAGAAAAGAGGCAAAATCAGCAGAAGGGCAGACAGCAAGGAGAACCAGGGATAAAGGACAACCAGGAAGGGGCTGGAGAACAGCTAAACAGTCTAGGGAGGTCAAATCACGGAAAGCCATGTGTGCCGATGCCAGGAGCCTCTGCAACAAGATGGAAGATCTGGAGGCTGTCATGGTGCAGTCAGACCTGGACATTGTGGCCATCACAGAAACCTGGTGAATGATAACCATGACTGGGAGATGGCCATTCCTGGCTACAACATATTCAGAAGAAACCGGCAGGTAGGAAGGGAGGAGGAGTGGTACTGTGTGAAAATGACATAAGGGTCACAGAGATCCAGGAGGAACAAATGGGGAGAGATACTGTGGGTAAAGCTGGAAAGGAAAAATGGGCCAGCCATCCGCACAGGTGTAGTCTATAGACCACCAGCCCAGGAGGAAGAAACAGATAGGAGTTGATGCTAGCCATCCAAAGGATGGCAGACAAGGGTGAGGTAGTACTGGTTAGAGACGCCAGTATTCCAGACGTGGACTGGAGCATCCCAGCAGCAGCATCAACTAGGAGCAGATTTATCCTGACTCCTTCGGGTGCCTTCCTCAAGCAACTGGTCATGGAACCAACTCTGGCAGAAGGCAATACTGGACCTTGTGCTCACAAACAGGGACAGTGTGATGGGGTAACAGTGGGGAGCACCTGGGGAACAGTGACCACTCAGTCATTGTGGTTTGAAATCACAGAAGGAGCAGAACCAAACCACACAAAAAACACGTATCCTGGATTTTAGGGGGGCAGACTTGGGGAAAATGGGGGAGATACTTGAAAGAGGCATTAAGGGAATGAGGCAGGAATCAGGGGTTGAGGAACAGTGGCAGTATTTAAAAGGGGATTACAAGAGCAACAGAATTATGCATTAAGGGTTAGCAAGGGGAAAAGGAAGAGGAGGCCATTATGGTTTTCCAAAGAGGTAGCAAAAGAAAGTGAAAGCCAAAAAGATTGCATTCAGGCAATACAAAATGACACAGGCAGAAGGGGATAGGGAGAAGTACCAGGAGAAGCAAAGGAAGGCAGGAGGTTAGGTAAGGGAAGCCAAAGCTCAGACAGAAGAGCACATTGCAAAATCAGTGGGTAGAGGGGACAAAACCTTTTACAGGTACATATGAAAAGAAGAAAGGCAAAGGGAGGGATAGTGAGACTGAAGGGGAGGATGGGGTCACTGGAGGATGACAACAGTAAAGCTGACATACTGAACAGGTATTTCTGCTCAGTCTTTACTGAGGAAGAGGAGGGTAATGGGTCTGAAGGGAGTACAGAGGTGAGAATGGTGCAGAAATGGACACAAGTCCCTTTACACGAGAAAGGGTTCTGAAGGAACTGGAAGTAATAAGAGTTGATAAAGCAATGGGGCCAGATGGGTGCACCAGGGTCCTTAAAGAACTCAGAGAGGTGGTGGCTGAACCTCTGGCTATCCTGTTTAGCCGATCACTGGAAACAGGGCAGTACCCAAAGACTGGAGGACAGCAGATGTAGTCCCCTTATACAAAAGTGGGAACAAAGAGGAAGCGGGAACTACAGACCAGTCAGCCTCACATCGGTAGTGGGGAAGATCATGGAAGCACTACTGACGGAGAGATTGGTGGAACATCTGGTTGTCAGTGGACTGCAGGATCCAAGGCAGCATGGTTTCACCAGGGGAGGTCATGTCAGACCAACCTCATTGAATTTTTGACTGGGTGACTAGGGAGGTGGATCGAGAGGGCAGTGGACATGGCCTATCTGGACTTCAGCAAGGCCTTGACACTGTGCCACATAGAAGACTATTACACAAACTAGGGAATATGGGTGTGGGCAGGACAGTAGTGTGGTGGGTAAGTAAATGGCTGGGCGGCAGGACACAGAGGGTGGTGGTAAATGGCTGTCACCCACAGAGGGAAGAGTGACCAGTGGGGTACCACAGGGATCAGTGTTGGGACCGTCCTATTCAACATCTTCATCAGTGACATTGTGCAGGACCTAGAAGGCAGAATTTCACTGTTCGCTGATGACAAAAGCTCTGTAACAGAGTAGACACACCAGAGGGTGTAGACAAAATGAGAAGGGACCTGCAGAAACTTGAACAATGGTCAGGGGTTTGGCAGTTGAAATTCAATACAAAGAAGTGCAAGATAATGCATATGGGGCACAAAACCCTGGCACAATATATCAGTTGGGGGTGAGGATGTAGCAGCTCAAGCAGGAAAGGGATCTTGGGGTTATCATCTCTGATGACCTCAAGATAGGGAAACAGTGTGACAAGGCAGCAGGTAAAGCAAATAGGATGCTGGGATGGCAGGCAGGGGCATCACCAGCAGGAAAAGGGAGGTCATGATTCCACTATAAGACACACTAGTGAGGCCGCACCTGGAGTACAGTGTACAGTTCTGGAGACCTTACCTATGTAAGGACATAGACAGGGTAGAGAAGGTTCAGAGGAGGGCAACAAAGATGGTGCATGGATTGCATCACAAGTCCTATGAGGACAGGTTGAAGGAATTGAATATGTACTCCTGGAGGAGAAGAGGGGAGAGGGACATGATAGAGACATACAAGTATCTTACAGGGAGGAACAGGGTGCAAGAATACACTATTTTTAAGTGAAAAGATGTTCCAGGACTAGAGGGCATGGGATGAAGCTGGAGGAGGATGATTCAGAGGAAATGTGAGGAAGAATTTCTTCACAGAACGGGTGGTGGACAAGTGGAACACCCTGCCTGAGGAAGTGGTGGGGCTGAAACAATCACAGGATTTAAGAATGCATGGATAAACATAAAGGAATTCTGGAGGTCAGGGGCAAGTACAGAGTTCTAGGAAAACATAAACTGAAGTTACAAACTCAAATGGCAGACTAGATGGGCCATAGGCCCTCATCTCACCGACACTGTTCATGTATCTGTGTTGTTCAGTTTCATGTAATGGAGCCAAGGGAGGATAGGAACTTCCAGGTGGGGGGTCAGGCCAAGCCTGATCGGACAAGCAGCCAAGTCCTGGGCTTGTTGAATCAATAAATCAGGGCAACCACTGGAAGCCTTATTCTTGCTGCCCCAGAACATTCTGAGAAAACATAGCCAGTGTCTACGCAGAGATCGCATTTGGTGAGGTTTGCACATTGAAAGGCTATATGGCCTATTTCACCACAATTATCACATCTGGGCTTGTCACAGGAACTGGATAGATGTGTTCGAGATCCACATTTATAAATGCCCGGTCTGCCAGCATAAAACACCCCCATCCCAGCCCAGCAGAAAAGAATTAGGGATATGTTCTATACCAGTGTCCATCTGCCTAAGCTTTACTTTGTATCGCCAACCCCTGTCCAGAACTGTTCGGTGTCAAGCATTGCCTCAGGAGGACTCATTACATCACATTTTAGGGACAACCAGTAGTAATGTCATCCACATGAAGCCCTCATTCTGAAACATAACAGTAGCATATTTAATCAAAGGCTTAGTCAATGGGATTATCAAAAGGGGGTCCATGTGGGTGAGAACTTCACCTGGTTGTACTTCTACCAAAATAAATCTAGAGCGTAAGCTGAACGAAAACTAACATCAAAGTTATCTTCACCTGAGATGTTAATAAAAGCAAATACTTCTTGGAAAGAAGTGCAAAGAATCTTTCAATAAACATTTGCCTATATCATGCCTATCAGGCCTAACATCCAGCCCCCGCCATAGCGGATCCTAACCGCATTCCTTCATGGTGCTGCTGCCCTTTAATTTTAGAAAACAGTTCTGATAGCAGTGGCTTCTCAGGTTCTGGTTTATCTTGTGGTGCTGTTATAGATAGTTCAATGTCCTTTTGGGGAAGGATCAGAAATGTCCTTAACTGGGGAGTAGCAATTTGCAAGGCCGCAGCAGGAGGCCCAACTCCGCATTGTACCCAGTAGTATTCTCTGTTGTTAAAGGTACTGCAGGTAAATTAGGTTTCCAGTCAGTTTCTGTTTTGGGAAAAATTTAATTTAGGGTCCCACTCAGGAGAGGGAAGCCAAGTCCCCGCTGAAATGTCCAACCTGCCTCACTCAAGGCTTTCTGTGGGGACCATGTTTCTTCAGAGATAGGTACTGATTGAGTAGTAGGTGATACAGGCAGAGAGATCATACCAGCATTAGTTTCTGATAGATCCTGTCTGTGAGCTGTAGCATTTTAGAGACCTCTATATTCCTAAATGTCTTTTAGTGAAAGTTACAGCAGTCCATTTATCTTTACCTTCATCCCCAAACCCCACATGAATCAGCTGGTTCGCTTGGCCAAAGAAAATTCTGTGATACCATCTTGATTGGAGGGAGTTGTCTGAAATACACAATTTGCCTCTGAAACATTAACCCATCAGGGATTTCAATAATGGATTTAAAACAAAACCCATGGTTCTAGACAATGTAGAAGTATGTGTTGCTAGAACCAGGCTTGCACTAACAGAGTTCGACCCATCTGGGTGTTTAAACTGTTCCTTTGCATCAGACGGCTTTAACAAATCAGGCAACACCTCCTTCGCTTTTTTCTAATGGCTTTTGGCACTGAACCTCGCTGGGTTCGAACTCCCAGCCATGAGGAAACCTTTCTTTACAGTTTCGAAGTTCATTAACAGGGAAATGGTGTTGCAACTCACTCGACCACTCTGTCGCTCCAGGAGCTGCCACGCATCCAAACAATCAGGCCTAATGACAGCCAGCTCTTGTGGTTTGACAAACTGGGTCTCCGTCAGCAACAATGCAAGCTGCTTTTGTAGGCGCCCTGTTCTAGCTTGTGACATTCAAGTTGATGCTGTAACTGTGCATGAAGTGCATCCTCCGTTGCAAGGGCTGCATTTTTCGGATACCTCAACAGGTAGTACAGCCATCTGGGTTAAATCTTCTGTAGATACAAAACTTCTCCATCTTCTGTTTCTTGCTGTGCATTAGCTGGTTTGTCAGATGCCTTAGTTTCCTCAGACTGCAAGGCAGAACGCAGAACTGGCCTCCAACCTCTGGGACATCCATCTCTCCAGGGCTTCAACCAAAGTGACCAGAGCTCCCAATCCACAAATCCCCTACTGTCGAGTAGGGGAATTTCCCAGGTGTCCTGCCCAAATTTCCCCATTCACTAAAAATACCACCAACAGCTTAATCTGGTTCAAGGTCAGTTGGCATTCATCTGTATCCCCATCCCTGGGTCGTGCCTGAAAATAGGCAGGATTTGTCTAGTGCACTTACCCGGTCAACAAAACTAAACAAATAAATAAAATAATAACAAATAAACAGTACTGCACATGCATGATACTTGCACATGCGCAGTTTGCTCTGTAGCCAGCCCTGCTCAACATGGCGGTGCAGACATAACTATGTATGCACGATAGTCATGCATGGGCAGTTTAAGTCAACATCACCATGTTGCACACGGTGGCCGCCACTGCTGCAGTTGTAGAACAGAAACGTAGTGCGCTGGAAGGGGTATGTTTATGTAGCCTGTGGAGGGAAGGGCTGCATAAACAGAATTATTGAACTAAGTCAGAGCACTGTGGGCACATCAGACAGCAGTCCAGTTACGCGCTTCCATAGTGCTCTTACACAAATCTGATGATGGCAAACATCCGTGGAGCTTGGCCCATGTAGCCATACAAGTCAGACTTAACAAACTAGAGATCTGGGCTGGGATTTGCTCATCATCAGAGTCACTTTCATTCTTTTCTAAGCAGTAATTTCTGACAAATGTGCCTTAACCATATTGATCTCAGTGCTGGTAGACTACTTTGGTTTTCCCTGATTGTATTAGGTGGGGTAGCAGTCTTGAAGTGGTAGCTGCCGGTGGTGGCATGCTCTGGGAAAAAGTGGTCCCTATGCTCGCTTCGTACATTTTAGAAATGATGCCATTTCCTTGTTTCTGTTGTAAAGAAACTGACCCCTATAACACAAAAAACAAGGAGTCAGTTATGGCCTCCCCCATGCTTCAAGTGCGGAATGTGATTATGGGTTTGCATCAAATGTACAGTGGCAGCCATAGATGCATAATACATTATTGTTAAACAGTAATCAACTGTAAACTTTTTTTTAATGTGTGCTTTCTTAATGTTGTCAATACCACTCCACCCGCTTGTACTCTGCCCTCAGATTTCTGTGCTCCAAGTGCATTATTTTACATTTTGTGTTTAGGACAAAAGTCTTCAAATGACGGTAGTCACTAATCTAATTTCTTTATAGTTGCTTATGTTTCCTTGCACATGCTAAGAAACATCTGTGTAGAACAACATTTCAGAGGTGTGTCAGGGACGAGTCCAATGCATAGCATCTCCAGTGGGTCGTCCCTGACAGACCAATGAGCATGCAACAGGGTTGCCACCTGTTAGGTTTTTTACCTGGTGATCAGGTTTCTTCAGGGTCCCTATCAGGTAATCCGGTTTGCTCTGTGCTGGTCAGGTTTTTGAGCCATTTTGAGTGTTCACGCACTTTTTGAAACAAATTCATTCATTGTTTCAGCTAAATGCCAAGTTACAAACAAGTTCTGTTGTCAAAGTAGCCTTTTGTTTGTGAATGCAGTCACCCTGGCAGGTGTAAAGTATGGCCATTAACACCACCATTAGCACCTTCTTAGCCTAATCTTTCCTCTCTGCATCTTAAAGTGGCATAGCAGCACAGCTGCCCCCAACTTTTGTAACAGTAACAGAGCCAGTTGTCCTCCATTTTCATTTGCTGGTAAACATTTTCATCTGTAACAGAATTTAGGAATTGTTAAATGTTTTAAATCATTGTTTTCATCAAGAAAAAGTATGGTCACTTCTTTGGCTTTGAAATAGTACTTTGGACAAGAACAGGAAATGGAGCCAGAAAAGATATAAAGTATGAATACTATTGTATGCTATTTACAGTATTTCCTTGTCTCCCCCAGATCATATCTGTAAATGAGATTTATTTTATCTCTGTATGTTTATTTGGTTAACCAGTGTCAATAAATAAATACATAAGTAAATAAATAATTAGGAAGAACCTAGGAAAGTTACTTTAACAGGCACAGTACAGCATCTTAACATTTTTATTTAACTGCTGCATTGTTCTTTTTATTGATATAACAAATGGACTTCTAGGAGAAACAATGCGTGATGAGTCATGAAAAGGGGTGGGGCTGAAGGAGCTTAGGATCTGGTTTTTGCCTCATCCAAAGGTGGCAACCCTAGCATGCAACCAGACTATGACACTAGTCACAGTTTCACAGCTGGAAGCTATTCTCTAGTTGCAAGAAATGAAGCACTCCATTTCTTTGCTCAGTTCATCAATAGTCCAATAAGAGTTAGAATAAAATTACTTTAAAACAAAAGCTTCATAAACTTTGGGTTTCATTTTGTTCATATATTAACTTCTCTCAAGCTGAAAATGCATAGGAGATTAATTGTACATACTTTTGTATTTCTCCACTTTTACTTCCAAAACTTGTAAAACAAAATATGAAAAAACACTCAACAGTCCAATAAAATTTAGAATAAAATAACCTTAGAACAAAACTGTATGAACTTTGGGTTTGATTTTGCACATATATTAACTTTCTCTGAGTTGAAATGCATAGGAGATTAGTTGTACTTTTTTTTTTTAGTTGTTTAACCCTGAGTAGCACACTAAGATGAAAGCTTTTTACAGGAGTGACCTGGGAACACAGGGAATGTTAAGGACTTGCTTAGGGTCACACAGTATGCAAGTGGAAGCTGTGGGATTCAAACCCAGGTCTGGTCTGCTGAATGTCACCAGATTTGCAGCTCAGAGCCTTAAACCACTGTGCTATAATGACTCGACTTACATACTTTATGACTCCTACATACTTTTCTATTTCTCCAAACTTTAACTCTGGAAATTTGTGGAAAAAAGAAAATAACACTTGACCTTTGCACAGGTCTTGACCTCCCATAAAGGTAATGGCTTAAAATTTATTAGGAAGTCATTCAAGAGTTATCCCAAGGTCAAGATTCAGTAAACTATATTTTATTTATTTGCTTTTCGAACTAGGTAGGTGCATTAGGCATTAGTCCTGCTTATTTTCAGACACAATTTAATAGTAGAAGTTGCCAATGAGGACATAATAAAATAAAAATCAGTTGTGCAGCATAAGGTAGGTATCACACCATTTGTTTCTAAAAGTTTCACAGACAGCCACGTTTTCTGTGTATGAGCATTGTTTTCTTCTGTGTTTTCCTTCTTCCCCTTGTCTGGTCAGTGTCATCTTCACATATAGCAATTGCTGGCTAATAATTATTAAATTTAATCTGCTGCTTTTTCCTGAAAAGATTAAACATGATCCCATCTTGAAAAGATCTAATGTGCCCCAATAAGCAGATCATTTTGTTTCAAGATGTTTTTTTCTTCATATTAAGAACTAAAGAATTCCATTGAAGTGTTCTTCTACATTGCTAGGATAACTTCAGGGTCTGCTGTTAAATTAGGCATGGCAAGATATAAACCATATGTTCTGGTCTCAGCGAGTGGTTACAGTAATCAGGTTGTCAGAATGTAATAGAGTTATGCTAAACAATGTAAATATCTGTAAAAGTATAGGAGTTACTCATAATCCATCAATATGAAAGTTGTTCAGACAAAATACCTTTCAAATGACCGTATTCATTAAGCTGCACTAATTATATTTCTTAAACTATGGTAACTGATTACCTGAATTTTCATTTTTCTTCAAAATATTTACCTTTTGGATGGCTATATTTAAAAAGAAAATCTAATGAATTCAGATTAGTGACTACCCTCATTTGAAAGGTCATTTTGTCCTGAACATTTTTCATGTTTGTTGTATATTGGTAACGTGTATACTTTTCGAGATGTTGACATTTGTTTGGCATAGCTCCTATTGTGTTTACTCAGAGAAAAAATGAGGTTGCTTGGAAGATCACATTTTACAAAATATAAAGAATTCAGATTAGTGACTACCCTCATGTGAAAGGTCTTTTGCCCCCAAACAACTTTAACATTGGTTGTTTTTCGCGCACCTTGAATAGTTTTAAAGATATTTAGAGCTGTTTGGAAGGTGTGCACATTTACTCTCAGAGAAAAGCAGCTTTGAGTTCTGTGTCCATCATTCTAAACAGAAAGAAGGGAGTATTTTTTAACTGCCATAGGGATTTGCAGTGTTATGGAAGGATACACTGAAACTCCTAAAAGAAGAGTTCCACAGAAACACATTTTTCAGAGTGAAAGCAGGATGGCTGTAGGCTCCATCACAGCCATAAAAAACAGGTCTGCTAGACACTGACCACTTTAAAATACTTCAAAGCATTATTAAGCTAGACATAATTCTTACCTGCTCTGTTCTCAATTTCTAAACTGGTTAACATTCATTTTATCTTGTCAGATGTATGAGTTTACTTGGCCCTTTGATAGATCTCTACTCTGAACAGTATATACGTGAACATGAGCTAGTGAAACTTAAGGAAACAGAAGAAAATGCACAATGTGCTGTTGGTTTAGGAATAAGAACATTACACTGTTTATTACTATACATTATATAGAACATATTAATTTTATTACAGAGAATGACTCTGATACTTTGGTAAGGGTATGAAGAGCCAAGTAAACTCATGCATCTGACAAGGTAAAAACAAATATTAGCATTTACTAAACTGAGTACAACGAGATAAGAATTATGTCCTACTTGATAATGCTTTGGCACGCTTTAAAGTGTTCAGTGCCTAGCAGAATTATTTTTTACAACTGTGGGCAGAGTCTGCAGACATAATGCCATCATTGTTATCTCTTGTAGCACTGTGGAAGCACATGACCGGACAACCTCCAGGGGGCTTCTACATTGCAGGAGCACAGTTCACTCCTGTGTGTTTCTACAACCCTTCCTCCACCAGTCAGAAACACACCCCTTTGTGAGGCACTTATTTTTGTCCCATAATAGTGGAACTGACGGTGCAGTGCCCAAAATAGCCACCATAGCAAACTGTGCATGTGTAAGTATCATGCATGCAGTTTTCTACATTGGCCATCTTAGTCATGGAAAAGAACTGTACGCGTGTTCTGTTCTGGCCATCTTCTGTATGGCTGACCGCGTGAGCGAGAGCTCCAATTACTGTTTCACTAAGCTTACTGTGCTGAGCAGCCATACTGGCTCTGAACAGAATTTGTTTCTGTTGCAGTACAAGCCAAGAAACAGTGATATCCTGGCCGATTTTCAAAGATCAGAGAATGATGCAAGGGGCTTGCACCAGAAGGAATGACACAAGGAGCAAACTAAATCAAAACTTGCATTAGTTCCACTTTTGTAATGCTGCTCGTGTCAAAAGTGAAAGTGCTGTAGCCAAAGTGGCTTGTATTAACAAACATTTAGTGTACCATGTCACATTGGGGCTTTGCGCCAAAATGATGCATCAGCCCTTTTGGGATTTTCTAAGGTGGAAGCCATTGAAACTGGCAAGAAGATGATGTTGATGTTAGACCAGCCAGAGCTGGTCTAACTGACACTTAGAGCATATACAGAGGCCCAAGCAGGCAGCCAGACCTAATTATGGTACTACAAATGGCATTCCGCTGCAATAGTCCTGCATTGTAGACATCCTAATGCTGTCTTAAGGACTGTAACATGCAAAATATTGCTTCAGAAGCTATTTCATCCATCGTAATTTTGACTCAGCTTGCATAATTTTTCACCCATGCAGCATGTTTTTACCTCGGCTTGCATACTTTTTGTCTGGCCTCACCCATGCATCATATTAGTGACTCAACTTGCCTCATTTTTCACTCTATGCATCGTGTTCTTTACTCGCCTTGCGCCATTTTTGCTCCATCTCACCCATACATTCATATTATTGACTCAACATGCGCCATTCTCACCCCAGGCATCATATTTCTGATGCAGCAGACCTCTTGCATCATTTTGGGGACTTTGCCATAGAGAACACTTTTCTTGGAAAATACGGTGCACCTGGATTTGACACAAGGTGGTTGACACACCTTACATCGGTCTAAGGAAGTGAAAATATATTTTAAAACAAGGCAAAAGTAGATACATTGTATTTTCTGAGATACTCACGTTGTTTATGCATTTTCTGGATTCAATGAGATACTTCATATTATAGGGGCATGAAGTGCTCCTATATTAGGTTCAACAGCCACGCTAATGTTAAACCCAGTTTGCACTTTAATAACTTTGCAACTGTTTGATCAATTTGCATGAAATTTCACATGTTCCGTCGGGGACCAATGATTTCTTGATGAGCAAGTTTCATTCCAGTCAGATCTGCAGGTGTGGAGAAGCATATTGTCACAAAATGAGAAAATTACCATTTTGTGCAATTTTTGTCAAGCCATTTTCAGAACTGGCTTGGGGGTTTGGTCTGAAATTTGTAGGGTATATGGGGTTTGGATCACAAATGTGCCTTTTAAAAGTTTGGTGGAAAATATTAATCCACTCAAATGTTATTCAAGTTTAAAGTTTCCATTATTCCCTATGGGAAAGTAAGATGTGCTATGCGAAGTACTTTTACTGCCAGATAGCAGTACTTGTATTCGCAAATGCAGAATGCAGTGTCGGATCTTCCATCTTATTTTCCTTTAGTGATGTGGAAAAACTTAAATAACTTAAAAATCCTGACCCTTCAGAACACCAACACTTGTGTTTGCCTAATCGGGCCTGAGGAATTGAATTCTGGGGTTACTTTGACCCAGAAGTTGCCAGAAATATGTTTATTTTGATCGTGTTATTTTCACTTTTGCAAATTGTGACTATATGTGTATCAATTTGCAAAATCAGTTTAAACTGCTGCAATTGTGGCACTGTTTCGCTAAACACCGGGGTTATGCCACAAGTTGCAAACAGTACTTTTCCAGGGCTGGCAGTATAGCCTAAAGGTTAGAGTAACAAGCTATTAATGAACTTGGTCATCCAGCAGACCTGGGTTTGATTCCCACAGCCTCTACTTGCATACTGTGTGACTCTGAGTAAGTCACTTACCTCCTCAGAGCTCCCAGGTTACCCTGAAAACAGGTGGGGAATGCTCAGTTAGGGTTTTCAACCCTACCACTGAAATTCCTCACTTTTGTCACTGTGGAACAACCCTAACTGATGCATTAAATGGAGTTTTTGCCATGAATATATATTATGGTAGCACGGTAGTGCTACCATAGTTAGGTTGAGTACCCCATTTAAGGTTAAATGGTGAACTTTGCACCTTAATAACTTTGCCACCATTTAACAGATTTACCTGAAATTTGGCAGATATGGGGTGTAATCATAGGTCTTGGGATCTGCCAACTTTTATATTGGTCAGATATACGGCTGTGGAGTTATTATTACATTCCAGTGCGCATTTACATTTTTTGCGCATTCTTGGCTCGCGCCTATAGGTCCATGGTTTGTGTGACTGATTAATGCACCTGGGGAACAAAAACCCAGGAGAAGAGTACACAATAGCAGGGGATGTACTAACAACAACAAAATGGAAAGGGACCTGGGGGCAGTCATATCAGATGACCTAAAGGTGGGTAAGCAATGTGAAAAGTCAGTAAGGAGAGCCAGGGGGATACTGGGATGCATAGGAAGGGGCATCACAAGAAAAAAGGGTGGGTTATCCTCTGTACAGACAGTTGGGTGAGACCCTGCCTGGAGTGCTGTGTGCAGTTTTGGAGACCCTCATCTACACAAGGACATAGACAGGATGGAAGCAGTCCAGAGGAGGGCAACAAAATGGTGCAGGGTCTGCAGCAGAAGCCACATGAAGAGAGACTGAGAGAGCTTAATATGTATACTCTTGATGAAAGGAGGGACAGGGGGACATGATAGAAACGTTCAAGTACCTCAAATGAATCAACAAAGTCCAGGAGGGTAGCATCTTTCAGAAAAGAGATGTGCAAGAACAAGGGAGCACAATTTAAAGATAGAGGGGGTTGGCTCAGGGGTAATGTGAGGAATTTTTTTTCACAGAGAGATGGTGGATACATGGAACAGCCTTCCTGAGGAGGTCGTTGGGTCTAAAACAGTGGGGAATTCAAACATGCATGGACAGACACAAGGCAATTATAGTGGGGTTGCAGGAAGTAACCTGTTGGTTAACTAGAATCTGCAGCTTATCCAGTAGGTAGGAAATGGCAGACTGGGTGGACCAAGTGGTCCTTATCTGGCCAAAGTCTATGTTTCTATGTTTGATCCAAAACTTCAGGGAATATGCCAGGGTCCCCGATGTACCTTTTGAAGATTTTGAGAAAAAGTATTGAATGGTTCAAAGTTATTCAAAACAAGTTTCCTATTATAGTCAATGGGAAAAGTTAACAAAGTTCGACAGTGTCGCAAATGCAGTTTTTAGTGTCACAAATGACCCTGTAGTGTCGTGAGTCAGCCATTTTTAGTTACTAATCACAGAAATGCTTGGCATTTAAAATTGGGACCATCTAGGGACACAATTCTTTTGTGTTTACCTAGTCAAGCCCTGAGGATGCTAGGCATGTCTTTTATTTTTGGGGTTAAACACCCCAGAAATATGTTTTTGAACATTTTGAGAAAAGCAGTGTCACAAATTAGTGTTGCACCTGCGACACTTTCGTGATTTATTTGCAAAGTGTCACAAATCGCTACACTACTTTTGCAACACTATGGCCAAAATGACAGGAAACTGTTTTCCACCCTGCTGCAAAAAGAATAGTTTGGTGTTTTGGGCTGAAATTTGAAGAGAAGAGCCAACACATCACAGATGTGCCTTTTGGTGGTTTGGTGAAAAATATTGCAGGGATGCAGAGTTACGGCACTCAAATTTGACGTGTTTCCCATAGACTAACATTGTATGCCTGTAGCACCTTTCGGAGCCCATATCTCGGATAGCCAGTGAAGTCATGAATCATAGGAAATTTAATTTTTCTTTACATCATACGGTTCCTGAGATATAAGCAATTTAGTATTCCAATACCTCATTTTCTGGTCTGAGGCCCATTGTTATGCATACATTCTTTGTAGTCACTGTGTTTCTCTATGCAGCTGTTGGGAAAACCAGGGTGTGCACTCCAGGTACTGTCACATGTAGTGTTTCCACTTGTGTTTCCATACCCGTTTGCATTACCATTCATGTGTACGCCACCGTATGCATACTCTTCATGCTTTCATTTGCGCTTCCATTTGTGTTACTATTTGTGTCTCCACTACTGTTTGTGTTTCACTTTTCCACCGATGCGTATTAATATTTCTGTTTGCGGCCGCTACTCCATTTACATTTGCATTTTTCTTCCTTTATGCACATTGTTGTTGTTACCATTGCCATTTTACTTCCAATTGCATGCCCGTGCGTAAGCAGTTTGCATTTCCATACGCTTGTGTTCGCTGCACACGCTTCGTTTCCTTTGGTGTTATTTTTGCTGTTATCATTACCATTTGCATTTCCAATTGTGGTACCGTGATCGTGTGTTACGGTTTATGCTTCCATATGCGCTATGCTTGCTTTTCTGTTTCTGTTTCCTTGGCTTTTTTTTGCTGTTACCTGCTACCATTTGCATTTGCAGTTGTGATACCGTGACCATGCACATTATGCTTTATGCTTCTGTACACGCTCGCTTTACGCTTCTGTTTCTGTTTCCTTTGGCATTACTGTTGCTGTTACAGTTACTATTTGCATTTACAATAGTGGTACCGTGGCCATGCCTGTTACCAGTTACATTTACATATGCACTTGTGTCTCCGTTTGCATCACTATTTGCTTTGGCATCACTTTGCGCTTTGCTTTTTAACGCTTGCTTTACCATTTACATTTGTGTCACCATGTGCATAACCATTAGTGTTTGCATTTCCATTGCAGTTACTGTTACTATGTCACAAAATCACGTGGTGGGCCTGCGCCCCACCACCACATTCCATTCACTATTTATACTCATTCTCAAAAGAAGGAAATTCACGGAAAAATCCATTTACTGCACCAGTTAGGTTGTTCCACAGTGAAAAAAGAGAGAAATTGTGTTAGGGTTAAAGTGCTTCTGCCCCTTAGTCTGCCCTCAACCGGCATTGTAGGTGCGTTAGTCATGGTCCCAACTCTCACCACATTCTCCCACATCTCAGCTTGTTTACACATGTGATGGGGTGAGTTGGGACCGATGACCCCATGCACATCCCGATGTCGTTGTGGGGTGCAAGGGGTTTCAACCCTAACACCTCAATTTCCACACTTTGTCACTGTGGAACAACCCTAACTGAAGCATTAAATGGAGTTTTCACATGAATATATATATATATATATATATATATATATATATATATATATATATATATATATATATATATATCTCAGTTTCTTTTCACTTCATTGCAAACAAATGATTTGGACTTTTGGGTTGAATATTTCAGGTACAAAGGGCTTACCTCCAGATGTGTCTTTTGCTAGTTTGGTCAGAACATTTCCATGTGCTGCGTGAGTTATAACAATTTGAAGTTTCATAATTTCTCATAGGGTAACACTGTAATGGTCAGGTCCTTCCATCAGCTATATCTCAAAAATGTTTCAAATATGGACTTGAAGCCTAATACACCTTTGGTGTACTAAGCTGTTATGCATGTTTCCAGGCCTTGTTTATAGCTGCAGGGGAAATTTTAGTGAATGGGGCTATGATGACTGTGATACTGTGGCATGCATTCATAACATGACATCTGTACTGCTTTGCCTTCATGTAAATGAGAGCCATTTACAATATGCATGCATAGGAGCAGAGGGCCCAAGGGCCCAGTGCTCCCACAGGAAATGAGGGTTCATTACAGTCTCTCTAAACTAATGGACAGTTTTTTCTCAAGAAAAGATGGCATCCTCATTTGGCTAAGAAATAGCATTGTAGACCTGATAAGAGTGAGGATCAAGAAAATAAAAACTTCATGGTGTGCAGCATAGAGGTACCTAAAAAGTAGATTTGACAGTATGCTAATATTCTTATTAATACCTTTATTATTTGCAACTGAAACTAGCTTGGAACAATGTTTTTCGCTGCCTTGCTGCTTTAAGAAATTGCAGCCTCCAGAATAAATCAGCCCTTCTAGCCCCCAAGATCCTGTTAGTTAGGACTAAATTGTTTGAATAATTAGTGCAAAGACAATGCTGTCTCAGCACAAACTCTGCGGGAGTTCTACTTGAGAAGAGAATTCATATGAAGGGGACCACAACTAACTCCAGTTATTATTTAAAAAAAACTTTTTAATGCAAACTGCTGTATTCTGGATTGCTACTGTACATACTTTTCTCGTGGCCTACAGTGGGCTAGGATTTGAGTCTCAGCTGTGTACCTAGCAGAGGTTTAGATGATACAAATGAAACTATATGCTAAATACTGTTTAACATCACCAAATAAACTGACTAGAAAGCATAAAGCATTCATCACAAAACAAACTCACTTTCCTTGAAGTTTAGAATACACAAGGCACCTCTGAGGTGACACACGGCAGCCAAGTACTCAAACCCACAGCAGTTTGGTTCCAGCCATTGTGGTCATTTAGTTTTGGTTAGTCAAACACTTGAGCCCATGGCACAGGGACCACAGTTTTGTTTCGACAGAGTTGTCTTTAGTTTTGGTTAGTCACACTCGAGCCACAGCAGAGGGACCACGGTTTGGTTTCGGATGCAGTGGTCTTTTAATTTTGTTAGTCAAACACTCAAGCCTACAGCAGAGGGACCATGGTTTGGTTTCAGGCACAGTGGTTCTTTAGCTTTAGTTAGTCAAGCCCTTGAGCCCACAGCAATGGTACTGTGGTTCAGTTCTGGCTACAGTGTTCCTTTGGTTAGTTAAGCAATTGAGCCCATGGAAGTGGGACAGTGGTTCAGTTCTTGCCACAGTGGTGCCTTAGTTTGGAAGTCAAGCACTTGAGGACATTCCTGGTATTTCTACCTCTCCCATGGCATACTGTACTTCTAATTTAATTTTACTTGGTGCAGCGTGGTATGCAAACATTTAAAATCAACAAAACAAAACATGGGTACTGGTGCTTATTTCTGAGTTACATGTTCCCAAAAGTGCCTCATGCTGGGAACATTCAGTAAGGTGTCAGATCCTTTTTATCCCTAAAAATCCATTATTTTATGTGTCACCATCAGAGTTAAAGAAAAAGTAACACCAGGACACATCATCTGCCATGATGTTTGATTTTGATTTTCTCACCGATGTAACATTACACTGTTGATCATCAATTCTGTCACCCAACATCTCCGCTTATATTTAGAAATATGCAGGACATTTTGTATGTTATTACTCAAAATGCTACATAAATTCCATGCCATCTACAGATGTAGAATACAGTTGTGAATAAAGCAAATGAAGGAAATACAGGCTTGCCATGTTATTTTTAGATGTATCTGCTTTCACAGCAATAGGTTCAAAGCTGATTGGCTCCAGG
Organism: Neoceratodus forsteri; assembly: GCA_016271365.2. Taxonomy (NCBI): domain Eukaryota; kingdom Metazoa; phylum Chordata; order Ceratodontiformes; family Ceratodontidae; genus Neoceratodus; species Neoceratodus forsteri. The sequence goes on from CM028131.1 coordinate 115,730,851, forward strand.
CAAAAAGTAACTTAAAAAGTCATTTAGAAAATAAAACATGACAGGAGAACCTTGAAACAATTCAGGAATGCATACAACATGGCAAAGACTTTAATATAAAAAGAAACAAAGCTGCACAGGACATAAATGAAAATTACATACCTACCGTAATTTTTGATCTTCTCTTATATTTTCACCATTCATTACTGCTGGGTGTAAGCTGGAGGTGCGCACTGTTTGTTTGTTTTTTTTGTTTTTTGAGGTGGGGAGTCTGCACTGATGGCATCTTCCCACAAGGCCAACGCACTGTGTGGCACAAGGGTTGGCTGTTAGGCATCTCAGACTAGTCCTCCTCCAGCCCAGTTCTGCTCTGCCAGAGGATGAAACAAAGAGGGACTGAGAAAACCAAGGTGAGGCAAGAGCCGAGGATAGGAAAATGAAAGGATATTAACTGAAAAGGAATAAGCCAACAGAGGACAAAGGTTGGACTTTTTACCTAAAAGGCTATGGGGCCCCAACCCTTGGGCAGTAGCACAGAAAAAGGAGAAGAATGAGAAAGAGAGAAGAGGAAGCAGTATACATAGGGGAGAAGGGGACACCTCAGCCATGCTGAGTTGGAAGTCCATTGGCTTATTTTAGCCTCAAAACCTGTAGGTATGAAGACATAGGTGCAAGGAACCCATCAACTTCAGGGACCATTGGATGGAGGTCCAGAACAAGAGCATTTGAAATGGTCTAGGAGAATATAAACATGGCAGGGTCAATCTCTCCCTCTCACCCCAAACCCACAACTGGGATGAAGGTCCTGGAATATGGCCTCTACCAGTTAGCACCTGACGACTTAGTCAGGGGAAACTCCTTAAACAAAAGAGGACCTCTAAGGTAGAGAGAAAACAAGAAAGAGAAAAGGGGAAGAAAACCCCATGGGTTCCCTCCCATGAGATACACTGACGCAGTCCCCACTTCAAGAAGAAGAAAGCAAAATGGATCATCCGTGTCAGGTTAAGGAGGATACCACAGTGCACCCCACTGAGAATCCCAGGAGTTCCTCTGAGGCCAGGGTGAAGACCCTACTCGCCACCCTCCTAGAATGGGTGCTCTGTGACTTTTAGAGAAGGAAACAGAGGACTCTGCATTACCAAGGGAACTCTGCCCACAGTTGGCCTTGAAGAGGGGAGGGCGAGCAGGATGGAGGCTGTGCCAAGAGCTGAGCCCAAGAGGAACGTATGAATACTAATGAATGGTGAAGATACAAGACAAGATCAAGAATTGTGGTGTAGGTACATAATTTTCATATCTTCCCTTGTCAATCTTCACCATTCATTACTGCTAGGTGAGTACCAAGCCACTCCGGAGGGAGCTGGCACTTCCTTGAGGGAACAGATTCCCCAGCCTCGGTGGAGGAGATGGGAGAGAGAAAGACCCTTCTGCCATACTAGGCCAATATGGCCTAAGGCTGGTTAGGCTGAAGAGGTGTTCCCATTGCTGGGGGATGGAAGACACCCCTGAAGATTCCTCCTTGCCCTGCAGGAAAAAGATGGGTCCCCAGAGCAGAGGAAATCACCCTTCACCAGGCAATGGGTGACAATCTGAACAGGCGGCCATGTCATCTGCCTAATGCAGATCACTGTCACTTGCCAGTCTAGAAGCCACCTTGTTGGCATCGTATGATGCCCTTGCTTGGTGTATTGCAGCTCCAGACCCTGTGCAGAGAGGGCAATGGCTTGCCTAGATTTCTCCAATCAGGCAAGGATGCTAAACCGTGCTAACATTGACCATGGTGCCTGTTGTAGGCAGTGTGGTGAGCCTGATATGAGCTGATACAGAGTAACACACGAGCTGATGAGAAAACTCTTCTTCCCACTGGTCGAACTCAGTGGAATCCGGAGCCGTGGTCGGTCATGTGCCAGGTGTTGATGCCCGAAGGAGTGTCTCAAAGCAGTCAGCCCTGAGGGTGGGTGAAACAGAGAGAACCAATAAACCCTGGGAGCACAATACCTCCTGCAGTTCGCTGTGTTGGGATGAGGTGGCTGGTGACTGCCAGGTACAGATTGATGCTTCCTGTAAGGGATTAGGCCAGGAAGGCACGACTAGGTGATTTGCACTGAATTTGCTCAGAAACGAGTGCATCTCCTGCTCAGTATTGTGTCTTACTACATGGGCAATATGGAGCTCCCGAACTAATCTCAAGAGCATCCACTGATATTCGGTGAAATCAGTATCGGAGGAAAGGTGGACAGAATGTTCTTCTTCCTCAGATGAGGAAGTCGAGGAAGCAGAGAAGCTTGGGTGTTCAGAGTCCTCCTGCAGTTGGGGAGACAGGCAAAGACCTGCTTGTCCATAGCTCTAACATACCTAGGAAGGCCGCGCAGTGGCCTGAACATCTTTCAGGTTAAGGGACCCATGGGACCCACACGGCCTGGGAGGGGAGGTGTCTGCTGAGGGACTGGGGAAGGGCAACTCACAGAAAGTGTCCGCCTCTGCCAGGGCTCTGAGACCCCACAGCAGATCCTCCCACCCAGGGGTTGATCCAGTCAGCAAATGTGTAAACAAATCCTGGCTGAGCCCTGAGGGAGAATCTCCCTGTGGTGCAACTGAGGTTGCATTATTCCAGAAAGGCAACCCTCAGCACTGCCCACTAAGGGTGCCCCTGAAGTCTCAGAGGAGGAGAAGCAGGGCTCAGTGCTTGAGCCCTCCCATGCCCCGCAGGATAGTGGAAGAAGGCCGCCACACCTTACCCTGGCATCTCAACCACTTGGACTCCAAAGCCGCTCTCCCTTGAACTCAGTGAAGGGGTCCACCAATCCCGCAGGCCTCGTGAGGGAGGCCACAGAAGAGGAGGTCCCTGTCCCCATCAAGGGGGCCATGGCAACACCAGAAATGGCAGCTGCCATGGCCCCTGCAGTCAAGATGGCTACACCTGGCCCCCTAAGACTGCTACCCACCACAACTCCCTCAACACTGGTGTCGGCGTGGGGTTGAAGGGACAACAGACTCCAGGGAGTCTAGGAAGTAAACACTGGGCCACCTGGTGCCACATTCAAGAGGACTCCCTGACCCCAAGGAGTCAGGGCATCAGTCTGGATCAGCCAGCAAGTCATTCACCTTCAAAGAAGAGGAGACCACACATACTGACAGACTAGCAACCCTGGGAGCTCTCTTACCAATGGTGCCAGGAATGGCACCATTGCAGAACATGGCACCACCCACAGTACTGCCTTGATCAAGGCATCACAAAGTGGTGCTGGGATCAGAAGCAGCACCAGCAGAGCAGCATTAGTCCGCAACACCGGGGGCCTGCACCGGGAGGTGACTGCCATGCTGGTGGCTCCTCACTCAGCTCCAAGAGGAACCAAGACGATCCTCCAGCACTGCAAAAGAAATCTCTTCAGTGGCAAGACTGGAATCTAGAAATATAGAAACAGAGAAACATAGACTCTGACGGCAGATAAGGACCACTTGGCCCACCCAGTTTGCCCATTTCCTACCTACTGATAAGCTGCAGATTCTAGTTAACCAACAGCCTACTTCCTGCAACCCCACTATAATTGCCTTGTATCTGTCCCATGCATGTTTGAATTCCCCACTGTTTTAGACCCAACGACCTTCAGGAAGGCTGTTCCATGTATCCACCACTCTCTCCGTGAAAAATACTTCCTCACATTACCTCTGAGCCGTCCCCCTCTATCTTTAAATTGTGCCCCTTGTTCTTACATCTCTTTTCTGAAAGATGCTACCCTCCTGGACTTTGTTGATTCCTTGGGGTACTTGAACATTTCTATCCTTGTCCCCTGTCCCTCCTTTCATCAAGAGTATACATATTAAGCTCTCTCAGTCTCTCTTCATATGGTTTCTGCTGCAGACCCTGCACCATTTTAGTTGCCCTCCTCTGGAATGCTTCCATCCTGTCTATATCCTTGTGTAGATGAGGTCTCCAAAACTGCACAAGTACTCCAGATGGGTCTCACCAACTGTCTGTACAGAGGGATAACCATCTCTTTTTCTACTTGTGATGCCCCTTCCTATGCATCCCAGTATCCCTCTAGCTCTCCTTACTGACTTTTCACATTGCTTACCCACCTTTAGGTCATCTGATATGACTACCCCCAGGTCTCTTTCCATTTTGTTGTTGTTAGTACCTCCCTGCTATTGTCTCTTCTCCTGGGTTTTGTTTCCCAGGTGCATTACTTTGCACTTCTTTGCATTGAATCTAAGTTGCCACATGTCTGACCATTCCTCCAACCTTGCCAAGTCCCTTCTCATTTTTTTAACCCCTTGTGTATCAACTCTGTTACAGATCTTTGTGTCATCTGCAAAGAGGCATACCTTTCCCTCTAGACCCTCTGCAATGTTACCTATAAAGATGTTAAAGAGGACTGGACCCAGTACTGAGCCCTGAAGTACTCCACTAGTAACCCCTTTCTTTGGAATGTGTTCCATTCACTATTACCTTCTGTGTCCTGTCGCAGCCAGTTTGCTACCGGCTACCACCCTGGGACCCACTCCCAGGCTGGCTAACTTGATTATCAATCTTTTGTGCGGACTGTGTTAAATGCCTTGCTAAAGTCTAGGTAGGCCACATCCACTATTACTTTGGTCACCCAGTCAAAGAAATTGATTAGATTCATCTAACATGACCTTCCTGCTGTGAATCCTGCTGCTTTGGGTCCTGTGCCCTGCTGGCCTCTAGGTACTCAACAATTCTTTCTTTCAGAAGTGATTCCATCATTTTTCCTACCACAGAGGTCAAACTTACAGGTCTGTAGTTTCCTGCTTCTGCCTTGCTCCCACTTTGTGAAGGGGAATCACATCTGCCTCCTCCAGTCCTCAGGTACTGCCCCATCCTGCCATGATCTGTTAAAAGCGTGCCAGTGGTGTCACTAGGTCCTCCCTTAGTTCTTTTAGGATTCTGGGGTGAATCCGTCAGGCCCCATTGCTTTATCCACCTTGAGTTTTAGGAGTTCTTTCAAGACTCTTTCTACTGTGAATGGACTGGTGTCAATCCCCTACCCAGAGTGCTTCTATTGTCTGGTTTAGGTAACTCCTCCTCATCTTCTTTTGTGAATACTGAGCAAAAGTATTCATTCAGTATCTCTGCCTTTTTGCTGTCTCCCTCTGCCCACCTCCCCTCTCCTTTTTAATCTTCTCTATCCTCCCTTAACCTTTCTATGCTCCCTAATGTACCTAATAAAGGTTGTATCCCCTTCTTAACTGAATTGGCTATTTTTCCTCAGTTTTGGCCTTTGCTAGTCTGACTGCCTTCCTCACTTCTTTCTGCTTTAATTGATGCAGTTCCCTGTCATGCTCCTTCTGTGATTCCATATACTTTTGAATGCAGCCTATTTCTCCATAACCTTCCCTGCCACCTCTTTTGAGAACCATAGTGTTTTTACTCCGCTTTATTTTCTTTATTTGTTTCACACAAAGGCTTGTTGCCTCTATGATGGCAGTTGTGATTTTTCTCCATTGTTCTTCCATCCTCCTTTTTGTAATTTGCTAGTGCATTTTCAGGTATTCACCCATTTTGCCAAAGTCAGCTCTTCTAAAGTCCAGTATCCTTGTTTTGTATGGCTTATCTCCATGGTTGTGCTCATTGTGAAGCACACTGTGCAGTGGTCGCTGTTCCCAGATGTCTACTGACTTCTAAATTTGTGATCCTCTCTCCATTTGAGAGTACCAGGTCTAGTATTGCTCCCTCCCAGTGGGCTCCAACACTAGCTGTCTAAGGCCTGCCTGTGGTGGGCATCGAGAATGACCCTACTCTTGGATGTGGCTGCAGTACAGTTATCCAGTTAACATCTGGCATATTCAGGTTCCCCATCAACAGTATCTCCCTTTTCAGCCATTTTGAAAATGTCCTCTATCATTTTGTTGTCCATTTCCTCCCTTGATGGGGGTTTGTATACAACCCTGTGCGGATTGTGATGCCATTCCCTGTCTCCAAGGTGACCCAGAATACCTCTTGTCTTCCCTTTACTTTTTAGTTCTGTAGCTTTGATCCCTTCCCTTATGTATAGAGCTACTCCACCTCCTTTTTACCTTCCCTGTCCCTTCTGTAGATTGTGTACCTGGTATGTTGACATCGTAGTCATGGTTTCTCGTGTACCATGTTTCGTGACTGCACATATCCAATTGTTCATCTTCCATCAAGGCTACTAGCTCAGGAAGTGTGTTTCCCAGACTATGGGCATTGGTACTCATTGCCCTCCATTTAATGTTGGCTTTATCCTTTTTCCCCATCCCTGCTGTTATTGTCCTTGTCTATTTTTCCATTTACCCCTGTCCCACCCTGTGTTGACACTGTACCTCAGTGTTTACCTTACTACCTGCCATGTTTTGTGGGGAGGCTTGCAGTTTCCTGCCTTTTATCAGCGCCTCCACCTTGGCTAGTTTAAAAGCTTGCCAAGGAAACATAGGCGTGATTGCGGTGGGGGCAGAGGCAAGCTGCCCCTGAGAAATAGACCAGGACTTTTTAGAGCCCAGCCACAGTTCTCCAGTTATTTTTTTAATATTGAATGGGCTCAGGGCTATGCTCAGACTGCCTGCACCTCTTGGGAGGAGGGGGTGGTGGCCTTGGTATGTCTCTTAAACAAAACTATTCCCTTTTCCAAGTGGCTGCAAGCTGGTGCCATTGCATGAGCAGTACTCCGTTAGTGGCGCAATTTAGTTGTCTGTGTGCCTTCCATGAAGGAGCAGCAGCAGCATCCGTATAGCGTAGGGGCTGAGGAGAGATAGCTATTCGAGGATGTCGAGCAGCAGTTGTTGGCTGTCTGTCAGGTGTCACCAGTGTCTCAGTCAGTTTAGTGTTCCCCCCTCCTCCTGTCCTGAACAGCCCAGTTTAAATATACCTCACCGAGTCCTCTGACTACCTACTCTCTGTTTCTCAGTGCAGCCAGATGTGCTCTGGGCTCTCTGCTGCCACCTGAGCCTCCATCCCGAGAGCCTAGGAGGCCTGCGCCAAGGCCTCTACCACTGGACAGACCAGGCAGAGGAGCTAGTAGTACAATTACAGTGAGTCTGAGGCACGGCCAGGCTTGCCTGTACACCCAGCCCTGTGTCCAGCAGGCCAAAAAAGATTTACCATGTTATCGAAGAGTCCCACACCACGCCTGTTGCCCACCATTTCCACGGTCCACCAAGAGGGATTATTCAGGTCAGTGAACAGCCAGGCCCAGAACAGTGAAGAAGCCGGCGGTCATGCAGGCTATAGCAGACCCATAATCCGACATGTTCATCTGGTGTCAGAAAAATGAGTTACTGTCTCATCGGAGATTAATCGGAGAGGAACGGGACTATTGGGAGAGACTCGCTACCTGACCTGCCTTCTTGGCCTTGCTGTGCCCTGCTTCATGCTGCCCTGTCTGTGCCCTTACTGATTTGGTGAGTAACTGTGCTGCAAGCTGGTTGTTGGAAATTAATACCATTCACATCCCAGAAATGTGTCTTTTGGGGAGGGGTGTCTTGACCATGGCCATGTGTCTGGGGGTGGATGGAAGGTTTGCTGTCAGCTTGTGTTTCTTTGGGTGGGAGGGATTTGCTGGCTGTTGAGGCTGTCCATGTTGCGGGGTGGGTGGGGGCCTATTTGTTTGGTATGGTGTGGACACTGGTCATGTTGGTGGGGTGGGGACACTCAGTTACTGTGCTACTGGTGTGGTGGGGTTTGTTGGGAACCCACTGACAGCCTGTGTTTGGTGGGGCTGGGAAGGTGGTCTGTTTTGGGGTTGGGGTCGGGGAGGCAGTCTGTGTTTGGGGCTGACTCACTGAGAGAAAGGTCAGTGTTTGGTGCTGGGGAGGGCCTGCATTTGGTGGGGCTGGGGGATGATCAGTGTTTGGGGCTGGGGTGGTTAGTGTTTGGGACTGGGAGGGTGGTCAGTGTTTGGTGGGGCTGGGGGACAGTCTGTTTTCTAGTCTGGGGTGCTGGTGGAGACACAGGCCATGGTGATGTGAGGACACTGGCTGTGATGGTGGGTGGTGAAACCACCATTGTTTGGTGGACTTGGCTGGCCATTTGTCTGGGGGGACTGTCCATGATGGTGGAAAAGGGGACTGTCCATGTTTGTCTGCTGGGTGTCCTGTAGGGGGACTATTTGCTGGTCGGTGTCTGGGGATCTTTCCATGTTGGCTTATGGGGGTGAATGTCGGTGATTGCCGATCAGGTGTCTAGGACGGATTATCAGTGTTGTTGGGAAGGGGGAACCCTCCGTGTTTGCTAGCCAGGTGTTTGGGGGATTGTTCATGTTGGTGGGGCGGGAAATTCTGTGTTTGTTAGCTATGTGTCGGGAGGTGGGGACTGTCCTTAGTGGGATATGGGGGACCGACCATGTTTGCTGGCTGCCTGGGTGTCTGGTGGGACTGTCCTTGTCAGTTGGGGGGCAGTCTATGCTCATTGGTCCGGTGTCTGGTGAGAAGGGGAGAACTGTTCAGGTGTCTGGGGGGACTGTCCTTGTGGGGGGTGAAGGGGGACTGTCCATGTTTGCTGACTGGGTTTCTGGTGGACTGTCCATGTTGGTTAGAGGGGACATTCTGTGCTTGCTGACTGGGTGTTAGCATATAAACATAAGTAAATGTTAAACGTAATTTCCACCTCATCCTTTACCTGTCAAGGGATGTATCTCACTGACCTGTGCCCAGAGCTAGCATACAGTAATAACATTAGTAAATGTGCAAACATTATTTCCCTCATCCTCAACCTGGCTGTAAAAGTAATCTTCACTTTTTGATTTCTCAATCATCCACTGTGGAGGGTGAAACAGACAGATTACTTGGTCTTGCTGTTTCTGTCTTCATTGCCTGGCAAACACAAGCAAAGGGTAGCTTTTTGTGTTCTCCCCATAAAGTGTTACAAGACTAGCAAAAAAATCTTGCACTAAAACATGCACTCTAAAGAAATGATTATACTACTACCTGGCTATTGTTATAGTGACTACTGACTGGCCATAATTTTTGGGGGGGTTGGAACACTGGTCATGTGTGGGTGGGGTTGCGGACACTGCTGGTTGTATGTGTGTGTGGTTGTGTGTGTGGTCAGGGACACTGTTGGTCGTGTGGTTGTGTGTGTGGTCGGGGACACTGCTGAGTCGTGTGTGTGTGGGGGTTGGGAACACTGCTGCTCATGTGTGTGTGTGTGGTGTTGCGGACACTGGTCATTTGTGTGGGTGGGGTTGGGGATACATGCATTGTGTGGGTGTGGTGGGGGCACTGTTGTGTGGGTGGGTGGGTGAAGGCATTGGCATTGTGTCAGTGGGGCGGATTGTAATTGTATAACAGACAAACTGTGCTGACCGGTAGCTTAACATCTCTTTCCAGACAAAGAAAGAAACATAAATAAAAGCAGTATAAAATTGATTTTATTTATTTTGTGTGCCTGTGATGGGGAGGCACAGACCTGGATGTCTGGTGGATACCAGATAAATGGAGCTGGAAATGGTGTTGGTTGGGTGGGGTGGGGAGAGTGGCTGTGCTGGTGGGGTGGGGAGAGTGGCTGTGCTGGTGCGGTGGGAGAGTGGCTGTGCTGGTGCGGTGGGGAGAGTGGCTGTGCTGGTGGGGTGGGGAGAGTGGCTGTGCTGGTGCAATGGGAGAGTGGCTGTGCTGGTGCGGTGGGAGAGTGGCTGTGCTGGTGCGGTGGGGAGAGTGGCTGTGCTGGTGGGGTGGGAGAATGGCTGTGCTGGTATGGTGGGGAGAGTGGCTGTGCTGGTGGGGTGGACACAGAGTGTGGAGAGTGGCTTGCAAGTCCATCAGGTTGCAGAGAGTAGCTGAGCTGGCCAGTCTGGGCGGAGATAGTGGCCTTGCAGGTCTGGGGTGGGGAGAGTGGGCTGTAGCTTTTGCATGGACATTTAATTCACTATTGCTTACTGTGCCTTCTGCTGCCCTGCCAGCTTTGTGCTGCTTTGCTGACCAGGGCAGACTGGTACACATGCTGAAAAAATGGTTCTGACTACTGGTGACTGAGGAGGGAGGGGTGACGGCATACCGGCATAGAAATATTTTTTCAACATATATGCCAGTCTGCTGGGACCATGCCATGCTTACCTCCCTCGTACAAGGGGCTTCTGAGCACTAAAGATAAGTTTCTGTGTCAAAATTAGAAAATGTTGGAAAGTATGAAATCCTACAGGATAAAAATTGTGCATGTTTATGTAGTTTCATCTTACTGTGTGGTTCGACAAGATGTTCTGTGGTCTCTCCTCCTCGTTTAGCACCCTGATCTGTGACCTAGCCACCCCGGGCAGAAGAGGTCCGTTGTTTTGTGGTCTTTTGGTGGTTTGTTGAGCATTGGAAAATGCATTGTTTCATTTACTGCATTGTACTGCCTGGGCCTGCTTTTACCCTGTCGCTATCCTGCATGTAAGCATGGTATAAAAAGTTCATTTTTGGTGTGGTGTGTGTGTCTGTCTGTGTGTAGAAGAATAGAGACACACGCTCGGACAAAAAAACTGTACTAAACTGAAGCAATCATGTTTCATTTGTGCCCTTCAAAACTGTCAGATGAGACGATTTTGAAGTAGTCTGTGGGGGAAGCATCCACGGCAACCTGGGCTACTACAACCAGCCCACCACACACTGTCATAGGTGATGCTAATAAAACCACCAACCAAGTACTTACCTTTCAAGGTGGGTCCTGCGAGGCTGTGCACAGGTATCTGAGTCATTGTTCTAGCAAACTTCCTGTGGCGTCTGTTCTCTTAGGTTATGTGAATCGACCACTTTTGTGCCAGGGCAGTCCGTGTTTGCTTGGATGGGGTTGTGTAACCCTAGGCATGGACAGTGATGATATTCCTTAGGAGCCCATGGGGAGGAGAGTGGTAGGGGTGTGGTGTGACCACACCATGCCCATGGGAGGAGAGTGGCAGGGTTGTGGTGGACCACACCATGCCCATGGGGAGGGAGGGCAGGGGTTGTGGTGTGACCACACCATGCCCATGGGGAGGAGAGTGGCAGGGGTGTGGTGTGACCACACCATGCCCATGGGGAGGAGAGTGGCAGGGGTTGTGGTGTGACCACACCATGCCCATGGGGGGGAGAGTGGCAGGGGTTGTGGTGTGACCACACCATGCCCATGGGGAGGAGAGTGGCAGGGGTTGTGTGTGACCACACCATGCCCATGGGGAGGAGAGTGGCAGGGTTGTGGTGTGACCACACCATGCCCATAGGGAGGAGAGTAGCAGGGTTGTGGTGTGACCACACCATGCCCATGATCATCTGGAACAATTAGGGATTTACACTGTTCTGTTGCACTGTCCCAGGTACATCAGCATGCTTGTTAAGGGCACCGCCTGAGGGATATCAGCAAGTCCCATGCTTATGTACTTAATGCTTGCTTGCTTGAGGAGCATTATCCTCTTCGCTTACCTTACCTAACCAGATTCAGGCATGTGACATTGAATAATACGATGGGAGATTAATACATAGATACATAAACAGTGTCGGCAGATAAGGGCCTATGGCCCACCCAGTCTGCCCATTTGAGCTTGTAAGTTCAGTTTGTTTTCCTAGAAGTCTGTTGCACCTTACCCTGACCTCCAGAATTCCTTTATGTCTATCCCATGCATTCTTAAATCCCGTGATTGTTTCAGCCCCCACCACTTCCTCTGGCAGGGTGTTCCACTTGTCCACCACCCGCTCTGTGAAGAAATTCTTTCTCATGTTTCCTCTGAATCGTCCTCCTCCAACTTCATCCCATGCCCTCTAGTCCTGGAACATCTTTTTCACTTAAAATAGTGTTTTCCTGCACCCTGTTCCTCCCTGTAAGATACTTGTATGTCTCTATCATATCCCTCTCCCTCCTCTCCTCCAGGGAGTACATGTTCAGTTCCTTCAACCTGTCTTCATAGGACTTGTGATGCAACCCATGCACCATCTTTGTTTCCTCCTCTGAACCTTCTCTACCCTGTCTATGTCCTTACGTAGGTATGGTCTCCAGAACTGCACAGTGTACTCCAGGTGGGGCCTCACTAGTGTCTTGTATAGCGGAATTATGACCTCCCTTTTCCTGCAGGTAATGCCCTGCTCATACATCCCAGCATCCTATTTGCTTTACCTGCTGCCTTGTCACACTGTTTCCCTACCTTGAGGTCATCAGAGATGATAACCCCAAGATCCCTTTCCTGCTTGGTGCATGCTATATCCTCACCCCCAACTGATGTATTGTGCTAGGTTTTTGTGCCCCATATGCATTATCTTGCACTTCTTTGCATTGAATTTCAACTGCCAAACCCTGACCATTCTTCAAGATTCTGCAGGTCGCTTCTCATTCTGTCTACACCCTCTGGTGTGTCTACTCTGTTACAGAGCTTTGTGTCATCAGCGAACAGTGAAATTCTGCCTTCTAGGTCCTGCGCCATGTCACTGATGAAGATGTTGAATAGGACCGGTCCCAGCACTGATCCCTGTGGTACCCCACTGGTCACTCTTCCCTCTGTGGAGTGACAGCCATTTACCACCACCCTCTGTGTCCTGCCACCCAGCCAGTTACCTACCCACCACACTACTGTCCTGCCCACACCCATATTCCCCAGTTTGTGTAATAGTCTTCTATGGCACAGTGTCAAAGGCCTTGCTGAAGTCCAGATAGGCCATGTCCACTGCCTCCCCGATCCACCTCCTAGTCACCCAGTCAATGAAGTAATGAATTAACTTGGTTATAACAAAGAAAGTGTTAAAACTGGGTGCAAGTAAGCAATAATGCCGACAGGGCACGTGTACATGCTGGGATAACGTCACGCCTCAGGTGGTTGGGCAAGAGTGCATCCAATACATAAGGCATGACGTTATCCTACCATGACACACAACCTGGAGGGCTATTATACGATGGTGTGTTGTTATACAGAATTAAAAAAATAATTTTAAAATGTTTTATTTGGTGTGGAAAAATATTTGTAAGAGAAGATACAAAAACATACTAATGCTAACAATCATCAAGAGGTTAACGAAGAGACTGAGACTAGACCTGTGATGAATCGGATGTACTGGGATAGCATCATGGGTCTAGCCCAAGACTGACCAATCAGAGGCCAGCATTCATTCTTGTCATTGTATAATCGCATTTTTATGTAATCTATGTAATAAGGGCTCATGCTGTGAGGATGCACATGCTGGGATGTTTCCCATACCATCCATGTTTATAGGTATACTAAGGTGGCAAGCCATTTGCTGCACTTCCTTGAAACATGCTTTTGCACCTCAAGGGTGGGAGGGCTAGCTCAAGCAGACACTTGTAGAAGTTCAGGATCCACTATAAAGGCTGGACTTGGAAGGGTTATGTAAGCAGCGAAGGGGGTGAGAGACTAGTGAGCTATCCACCTGGAGGTTCAGGTGGGGGGAAGATTAGGTCAAGACTAATTTGAATTGAAGCTGAGGTGAGGTCCTGTCCTCTTGAGAAGGAAGTTAAGTTCTTACATATTTTCAACTTTAAAAGTAAGTCCTCACTCCCAAGGCAGAAGAACGAAGAGCTGAATACAAAACAGATCTCGGTCAGTCTTTCAACTCTGGTCTCAGGAGGAGTTGGGACGAGAGCAGGCTGCAGTAAAACCGTGGGTGGGGAACTGCCTGACTTGGCCTGGGCTGGTCCTTCCCAGGAGTTATTCAGCTGTAGTCTTAAATGTTTTTGGGCATTATTTGATGTTGGTTGATTTGTTTGCATTACGCAAGCCACTTGCCCTCTTCACTGTCGTGATACGCAAAATCAGGACTTTTGTTACTTTGCCCCCTGTAAAAATAACAAACTACGCCTGCAAGGAAGCATTTAAACCTATCACCTAGGAGCTTGGTTCCTTTGTGGACAGATGCAGACCACCATGCCAGTATAGACCTTTATCTCTCCAGGTGGCCCCCAGCCCCTATGAAGCCAAAGCTTTGAGCTCTGCACCAGTTTTGCAACCATTCATTAAACTGCATGGTGTGCAGTACCCTAGCCTCACTCCTGCCATGGACTGGTAGCACCTCTGAGAAGGTTACCTGCTTGCTACCCATCTGAGGCCCCTCCCCAACTCCACAAATTCATTCTGCACTGCACTGATCCCACGCCTAGCTAGGTCATTTGTCCCAAGCAGACTATGATATCTAGTTTCCTCCTGTTATGCTGCTTCTGCAATCCTGAGGATTCGCTTGCTGTCCCTCCAAGCCATGGCACAGGCAGGCACCTACTTCCTTCTCCTCCTTTCCGAGGTTTACCCCTAACAATAGAGTCCCCTATCAGAAGCTGTTTCCTTCCCTGTGGTGTCCCTTGCCACCCTTTGTGGGTCTCCCTTGTGGATGTCTTCAGCATTCTTCTGGGTCTCCACTGAGGGTGCCATCATAAAGGAACCTTGCTCTGCCAGAATGGCATATGATTTGTGTAGAGGTACAACTAGGGGCTTCGCCTCTGGTTCACCACCTGCACCCTCCCAGAACCCATGGTGGTCCAACTGCTCTTCATACTTGGCAACCTCTGAGGTAGTGGTTGTGGCAGTGGTGCTCTTTGGAAGGGGAGGCCTCCTTAGTCCTTGCTAGTTCAGCCTAGAGGTGGGCAACCTCCTCCTCAGAGCTGACAGTTGCCTGCAAATAGGACAGCAATGCAATTTCCAGAATGTCTCTTGGAAACTGCTGCCCCAGCCAGTGCATTGCACCACTCCCCACATGTCCCTCTCTTATAATATACTATATATATATATATATATATATATTTTTTTTATTACTATTTGTGGTGTGTACCCACCTTTTGCACTGTGCTGAGTTATTAAGGATATGGCAGTTCTGCCCCAGGACCTGTTGAGGAAGTGATGTCAGAACTGAGGCTATAAAGGAAATGCCACACCTTGGGGGCGGGTGTGGGTAGGGTGGTGGGTAGTCCATTTGCCACTGGTGACTGTTAGAAACAATCAAATACACAACTGCTCCACCACCCTGGTGAGTACTGTCCTTATAGTAATTCAACTAACACCACAATTTACTAGACCACGGCTACTGTGCAAACCACTCTACCGAGTCCAGGGATAAAAATGAACTCTCCTCAGCCAGCAGGACACTTAAAATGTTGCAAAATATCCTTTCAAATCCTAGGTCAAAACCCCAACAATCAAGCAAATTCAGTTGTATCTCACTCCCTCTGGTTATAAAATTACTGTACTTTTAATGGAATCCTGCACTCTCTGCTTAATGCCAATAAGGAAAAAAATGAAACTTTTGTAGAAAGCGAGTCTCCCTCTTTACAAGTATTATGCCTTACCAGGTTTCCAGGTCCTAAATGGAGTTATAGTTTGTTTTTGCAGTGCAGCAAGGTTCTCAGCTTCCAACAGACAAATCAAAGAAGGTTTTCCTCATCGGGCCATATAGACCTGAGAGGGGACCCAGAGGCAGGGTCAAGAGATCTTGCCATGGCATCCCTAGAATGATGCCATCCTCTGAAAGTCCTGCTGACTTTAAATTTGTGGATCTCAAGAACATGGCAGTCCATGGAGAAATAGGTGTCACAGTTATCCATATCATGGTTGGAACCCACAAACTTCATCTCGGTCCATAACAGAAAATGGACGGCCATGGGGCACTTACGTATGGGGGCATGGCCCACTTTGGATTTTCTCTTAGCCCCAAACCAGACATGACGCAAAATAAACTCAACAAACTTTACAGAAAAGGACTTGACACCGCGTAGAAATAAAAGGAATGGCTTACGGATTCCAGCTGTGTCAGGTGAATTCAGAACTGGGCTGGAGATGGAAAGGCAGGAAAATGGCATCGAATGGCGAAGGCCTAGTGACGCAGACAAACATTCGAAACTCACCAGCAGGTGTTACCTCAACAATGGGAGAAACAGAACTGGGGTGGAGGAGGAGTCTGAGGCGCCTAACGGCCAACCCTTGTGCACCATGCAATGCGTCGGCCTCATGGGTGGTGCCATGGTGTTGATTCCCACCCCAAGAAAAACAACTCCCATACAGGTGCATGCCTCTGGCTTACACCCAGCAGTAATGAATAGCGAAGACTGACAAGGGAAGATAGATTTGTGCATATATAGCCCCTAGGTAGCGCTATCCCAAGGGCTACTACCCCTGCCTGCTTGGCTAATAACAGGTTAAGGGGCCTAGGTTCTGTAACAGGTGCTTCCACCCAAAAGTCAGGGTTGACAGTGGTTAAACTAGCCTGGGCACGGCCCTTCAAAACACTGTAACCCTCCTCATCCCCACTAGTGGCCAAAATAATACATAAGACTCACTTTCACAATACCCTGATACACTTTGCAAGTACCACACTGGTTGCACTACCACCATAGCTGGCTCCTCTGGTTTTACCCTGAGACCCCTGTAAAACAAGGTTAAACAGAGCAGACAGCAACAGTGCAGTACTTTTAACACAAACTGGAACCAAGTCAGTTTAAATGCAGAAAAGTAAGATCTGATTTATTCAGGGGACATAAACAAGGAAGGGGCATGATCAGGATGATTGGCTTACAAGCTATATTACTCAAGCAGTTATGCATGCAGATCAGAACCCCCACACAGTCACACACACACTGGGTACCCAAGAAAAGGCAGATGGGCTAGCCAGGATCATTGCCCAGGGAAGGCTGGCATCACAGCTGTTGGGGCCTGTGATGGAAAAACAACATGCATACACGCAATTTGTAATCTGGAGCCAGATGGCTCAGTTCATGAAGAAAACAAATAACAGCAGAATCAGATGACACACTTTGATTTAACAGTAGGTGCAGGAGCTACCTGATATTTACTCATGATACCCAAGACTGGACACAGGATGGACAGGAAATGGAGACTGCTGACAAGTAGTCTGGATGGCCAGGGAAAACAGGTCCACACAGTCCAGCAAGGCACCGTTCCCATGCAGGCGTGGAGTGGAGGCTGATCCCGGGCAGGTCTCTAATCTATAGCTCTTCTCAGTGCAGCAGGAGTAGCCTGGCAGGGGCCCTCGTGGCAAGGCCCAGCCACATGGAATCAACTGCCAACTCAGTCCATTTGGGCAGGCTACAGATTTTAGCAAGCAGCACATAGTTCGCACAGTGGAGAAATTCAGCACAACCCACTGTATTCAAACTGCACATTTACATGTAACAGTAAGCAGCACACAGTTTGTACAGTTGAGAAATCCAGCTCGACTCACTGTATTCAAACAGCACATGTATTTGTAAAGGTTCTACAATACCAGGCACACTGCTCCCGGTCGCAATCACAAAGACACTGCTCTAACAGGGAGCTCAGAAGTAGCTGGAGTTCCTGACAGGCGATCGCATTCAGCAAAATCTTGGTCTTCGACAGGTTAAGCCTGGTCCCAATTCAGTAGCTTGTTTAAAAGCACACAGCTTCGGTTTAGTCCAAAAATAATTTTGTTTCTCTCTCTGGGCTGAAAATATGCAAGCAGGCCAGAGTCAGGCCTTCCACAGTTCTCCGTGCGGCGAACTGGCACAAGTGACTGCTCGAACTGAAGAGCTGTTGCTTTCTCAGCTTCCAACTTAGGTCTGGCTTGCCGCATCAGACAGCTCAGGGGCTTTCACTCAGATCCAAAAGTTCGGTTGGTCAGTTCAGATGTCAGTCACAGCAGAGCTCCCCTATAGGTCCAAAAAGGCACCAACAGCCCAAAACTACAATTCCCAGAGTCTGGCTCCACATAGCTCTCTCAGTTGTAGGCTCCATTTTAGAGTCCCAAATACTGATTGGTCCAATTTGGCAGTCCGGGACCAAAATGGTGGAGCTTAACAGGACAGTCCTTGCTGCAAATAAGACAGGTTAGAACAAACTACAATATTACCACTGCTCTAAATGGTTACCAGCAATTAGTTACATCTTTCAACAGGGCTCCCTCTACAGAATTAGCGATAGCAGAAACGGAGCGATTATTCAGCAGCCCAGGTGGGACTCAAGCAGGAAACACTCAGACCCTCATTCAGATTAATTATGTCTGCAATCAGGCAGCACTTAAAGAGACACTACATGGAGGCCTTAAAGGTGCTCACTGGCAACAAAATTTAAGCGGCTATAGTGCGAACACCAACCGGGCAGTGAGTGTTTAGACATGCTCTAGGAAGACTTTTGAAACCCTTATTTGTAGGGGTTACACATATGCAACCCCTGTTACCCCGGGTTACAAGAATCCCAGTTAGACCTAGTGGTAGGCAGGGAAGGCAGCTGGTGAAACTCAGTTAAGTGGATTTTACACTGTCTCACTCTGTACTCAGTATCAGCTGAGAGTGAGGGATGACATCATTTTAGAACTGTCGCAGCTGCATAAGCCATACTGGAATGTTGCAGCTAGGGAAGTTAGGATAGAATGTTGGGGATATTGAAGTCAGTTCAGTAGTAGTCTGTAGTAGAGTACTGAAGAGGAGGAGGTGTGCTGCAGCTGCAGGCCCTCAGAGCCCTCAGCTCTGACAAACAGCTATATTTTTGTTAGAGGTGTGTTCTCACCTGAAGAGGAACACAAGAAGAGCCAAGTGAAGTGGTAGAGACTTTTCCAGTGGTTCAGGGCCCCATCCTGCAGGGATGGGGGAAGAGGTCAGCCTACTTTCAGGGGCAACCCCTGGGTCCGTCAAGGGTAAGAAGCTGCCTAAATCTAAGTTTGTTGCTGAGACACTAGAAGTTTTTGGTCAAGATTTCTTTGAAGAGAAAAAAGCCTGTAGGGGCACCTGCAACCCGAAGGGTGAGTCTACTCTGATAAAGAGGCAATGTGTTTTCACCTGAGGCAAGATGAAGTTAAGAGACTGTTACTGTGGGGTCAGGAAAAGACAGCCAAGTACAGTTTTGAAAGTTGTGGGAATTGGACTGCTTAACTCTCGGGGTCTAGAGAAATGGACATAGCCACTCTTTAAGTATGTTTCAAGTTCAGCACAAGTGGGATGGAAGGGCAGTAGATTAACATACTAACATACTAAAATGCCAGCAGAATAGGCCTAATGGTCTTTCGTGTCTGCTGTTTGGTCAGCCCCACCCTGGGTGCTGACCTTGCTATCCCCTCACCTTCTCTGGCTTCTCCCTTCCCAGTTCCGGATATTCTTGCTGCATTGGATTTTGCTTCCTGAACCCTTCCTCTGTACCTGTCCCACCCCTCTTGAACCCCTCCACTGTCTCTGCCTCCACCCAGCCCCTAGGTAGTGCATTCCATGGCTCTACCACCTCTCAGTGAAGTAGCACCTCCTCCTTTCTCCCCTGAATCTTCCCCTCCAGCTTCCACCCATGCCCTCTAGTGGCCCTTCCTCCTTTCTTCGAAGCACCTGACTGTTCCTCCCTATTTACCCTCTTCATGTACCTGAAGACCTCTATCATGTCCCCCGGTCCCTTCTCCTACATTTAAAAAGAATCTACACAGTAAATTTTCAGAGGATGGAGTGTTAAAGTCCAGAGAAATGGCCAGGTATGAATTTTGTGAGCGAGAGGTGGGAGACCCCCATTAGTAGTAACCAAATTCACCTCCACGGGTTTGCTTTGGGACACCTGTTGCTTTCTGTCAGGTACTTGGCCAGTGACTGAGGAAAGTACCCAGGCGTGGGATTGATGAAGAGTTTCCCTCATAGAGCCAGAAGTGCTCAGAGGTGGTTTAGGAGCTACTGAGAAATGTTCCATGCTACATGGAATGTGTCCAGGGGCTGGCATGAGAGCCAAGCTATGGAAGGAAGGTAGTCCAGAGGGCTGACAAGGGAGCTGAGCCAGGGAAAATGAAAAAGAGTTGAGTTAGGGCTGAATGCCGAGAGTGTTTCAAAACCTGAGGGTTTCAGTGTAAAGAGGATTTTGTGTTCTGATCTCCATAAATCTACATTACCAGGAGTGTAGCCCGTTGAGAGTCCATCTATGCTTTGTTATTCTGTTGGATGTGAATAAAAGCCACACTTTAGAATCCCAACTTCTGGTATTGGACATTACAGTTATTGCTTCCTGTGTCCAGAATTATTTGGGTGCCCTGTGCAGAGTAGCCAAACCTAGCCAACATGCCAAGTGACACCTATCTCCCCAAGTTACAACTTCACAAAATGGAGACACCACGTCGTGGGACCCAGACCCCTCAACCTGTTCACTAGCTGCACAGGCAGGGTAGTAGCCCTCTCAGTTAGCGCTGACTGGGGTTACACATAGAGTGCCTTGAAAGATGTAAGCCGCTAGTGTTGTGGGAGCTTATTTCATCACTGCTATCCCATTTTATTTAAACATTGATAACTGGGAAAAGCACACTGAGCTGAGACTCTTTTCCAGGTGCGACCATTTAGATCCATACTTGGACACACCATAATACAGTGTGCCATTAATATGATATTTGTTTCTTATGTTTAACAGTGTGATTGTGCGGAAATAGCCTTGAAAACATGTTGAGTGCATCTGAAAAACAGATTCTGAATTGCCAAGGAACATCCTTAAGCCCAAGGTAGTGGGACCGCAGTTTAGTTCCTGGCACAGGGAGATCCTGTAGTGCTCCCACTAGTACCTGGTTAGATTAGCGCTTCCTGACCCACGCCACATAAACCACGTGGTCAGGACCACGAGGAGTGCATAGCAATATGGGTACAATAGCATTCAACAACTATTACTACCCCTGTCGCTATTCAGCCAGAGGGGTATGCACAGCGGAGGAAGGATGCAACACTAGGGAGGAGAAAGTGCAAGTACTGGCTGAGCTGACCTAGTGGCAGAGTGGGTTGAGGCAGCAGCAGCAGCAGCTCGCCAGGAGGCCAGGGTTTAATCCTGGTCTCCCAATGGGTGACTTTACATCTTGGGGATGTGGAATTTTGTAAGTCAAAGGGCCATGAAACAGTAAATTCCACAGCTCCACAATTATAAATTTTCCGTGATCTGCTCCCCTCAGAGTTGGAATCCTAGAAGCAGGGGTGCAGGGAAAACCCCACATAACAATACAGTTTAAGGTGTATGATGTTTACAATGGTAGTGACTTGCTACCACTACCACTGGCACTGTGCTGGCTCTTGGCATTCTTTCCTGCCGCTGTAGTGGAGAGTGCTGTCAATACAGCGCTGTTCTGGATGGTGCTGTTATTGACAGCACTCTTCAAACCCTAGTGCCACTCCCACTACATGTTATGGACTTTGGCACTGTGGAAAGAAAACCACCTATGGCAGAAACCTCAATGATCCAGACAAGCCAAGAGATGTGCGCTTTCCTTGCAGGAAATGTTAATCGAAATACCTGTGTTATGAGGGTACTTTGTGCTCTTTATGACTCTCCATCGCTGTGAATTACATGCTGTCACCAGAAAATGATTCTCCATGTGAAACTGATCCAACTTGTGTTTAACAGATTTAACAACCCCTCTTGTAGCTCTATCTTGAGAAGCTTATTCCATAGATTTACCACTCTGGGTGAAATAAATGCTTTTCAGTTTTCCTATCAGCAAAACCTTATACACACTATCCTGTACCAATCAGATAAGACTCCCACAAAGATGTCAGTATAAAAATATCTTTATTTAATTACATCCAAGTTCATGTTGAGGTGCTGGGAATATTGCCAAAGGTGCTCACATACCCATGGCATCCATCTAGGTTACGTGTTGCTTATATACGTCTCTAGAGAGTGTGATGGGATCATCTCTGCACCTGCTTTAGTTAAAGGACCTGTGCATTTATACTATTGTGCAAGTTACTTACATAATTAAAACAATCTGTTTCAGAAGAAAACATCATTTAACTCATTATACCTTGGGTCATTTTGTATCAGGAGAATCAATGGATGGTCGGATTTCACACGGAGCTACTGGGTACAATGAATTAAGCAAGCACTCAATGATAGAAAGTCCATGTTAGATTTAATTTACTGAAGGTTATGGGGACATCCAGCTTGATTTAGAAATGTTCTGATCCACTTTGATGTCTGTGGTAGGATTCAAACATGTATCAACTCCAGACTTCACTTTGGTAATGCTGGCTCGCCATTTTCCTCACATGGACTGGATGCAGACAGGGATTGTCCTAACATACAATAGAATAAGAATGGCCAAAGGCTCATGCTGCAAATGCTTACTAGTGAATGCCTCGGTGACCCCCAAAAATTCTGGTCACACATAAAACCTTCCTGGGGTCTACCCACTTTGCCATCCCAAATGACATGGTCCTCAGCTGTACTCACTGTAACAATCCTCAGACCATAGCTAACTTTTTAATAATCAGTTCTCAGATCTAAATAAATACATCCTCCTTCCGCCTCACAACACCACTGACCTCCTCTGAACTTCAGCCAAGAAGTCATTGGCCCCTCCTACTTAAGGCTATCACTCAGCAGGAGGTCTCTAAACTACTTAGCTGAATCTCAGACAGCACAGTCACATGCTCGGACAGTCTTGAACCCAGACTACTAAAATAGCATGCCCACAGCACTGCTGCTCCTTTAGCCAATTTTCACACTCTCTGTATGTCAAAGTAGTGTCCCTGACATATAGAAGATAGCCAGGTCCTCCTGTCTTCAAAAGGATGACACAAAAGACCCATCTAACTACAGACCCATTGCCATCCTCTCGGTTCTGAGCAAAATCCTGGAAAATTAGTTGCTATACAAACCATCGAATTCCTTCTCAAAATGACCTTCTCACAACTGGCCAACATGGTTTTCACAAGGGTCATATCGCCTCCACGGCCCTGCTTAAGTTTACTACTGACCTTTTCGCTGCTATGGAGTCAGGCCTTCTAACTGGAGCTGATTTCATAAACATGACAAAGGCCTTCGTCTTGGTGAACCACTCCATTCTCCTTACCACCCGAAGTCTTGAGGCTTAGCACACCATGGGCTGGATATTCAAACTGCGCTATTCTGTGAGCAAGCCCTTACGCTGCACAAAATAGTTGTGCAGGGGTGTAACGGGCGATATTCAAAGGGTTGCGCTGTTAGGCAACTCCTTTGAATATCACCCTAGCCACAACCACTATGCATGGCGGCAGTGGAACTTGCGCCACCGTAAGTGGTCAGAGTGAAACATTCAAGTTGTGGTGGCGCAGAGTGCCATTGCGCCATGCGCCAAATTCCGATATTCAAAGGTGACATGCAAATGGTGCCATAATTAATGCAAACACAGGAGGGTCCATTTGCATATGTTGCCAGCCCCACTTGCGCCATTAAGCATGCAGGTGCGCGATCCCGAGGACTTGCGCTGGCGCCCTGCCAGGCAGCAGCCATTGGGGACCGACGCCTGCAGCCCGATCGTGGGCAAAAGTGTAAAATCCCCCACCCCCGACCGGCCCGATCACGAGCAAAAGCATAAAATCCCCACCCCTGACTGGCCCGATCGCGGGCAAAGCAAATAAACCCCCCACCAGCCCAATCGTGGGCAGCAAAGTATCCCCAGAACCATATCCCTGGTGGTCCAGTGGACCGCTAAGCCCGATCGCGGTCTGAAAAGTTTAACCCTGAACATATCCCTGGTGGTCCAGTGGACCGCTAAGCCTGATCGCGGACTGCAAAAGTTTAAACCCCCAGAACATATCCTGGTGGTCCAGTGGACCGCTAAGCCCGATCGTGGGCTGCATAATGTGGCAACACCCCCAGACCATATCAATGGTGATCTAGTGTCTCCCCACCCCACCCACCACCCACAAAGCCCACCACCTCCCCACACGGCGGCTGCTGGCGGCGGCATCCCACCTGCCTGCCTGCCGCCCGCCACCGACTGACTGCCCAGTAGGGCTGTACACCATTGGTGCAGAGCAAGAGCCAATGGGCATGCAGCCCATACGTGCATAAGGCAGTCCAGATTTGTGAAGCTCTCCACTGACTTTCAGTGCACTCAAGCCTGGCTCTCACATCACTTCCTACTGAAACATTTGAAGTATTTTGTAGGCATTGAATTCCACAGAAAGTTACCTGCTGGTAGACATTCCTGACCTGGAGGGTATGCCTCCCGACAGCAACACCATTACAGCAAGCAACGCCGATGCCGACAACATCAACAGTTCACTGTAATGGTACACCCAAGACCCGACACGCTGTCTTCCGGTCCTGCACCCCTCCTGAATCAACTCCGACTCAATTGACATATTTAGTACAGGGTGTTCGGGGCAAGCACCCAGATGAAAAACGGACCAAGTTTCCATACGGAATTATTGACCACAACTTGTGGTCAACATAATATCCATCGCTGTGATGCCGGTTGACAAAATAGTTGTTGAACCAGCATCGTAGATCCCTGGTGGGAGCACCCTGTTTCCTTTTTAACTTTAAAAACACTGGGAGAACTCGTTACCTCCCAATACACTTGTAAGCAGATTTGTCCCTCTGCAACCTGGATTGAGTGGCCAGCCAATTTGGCCAAACCAGACCTCATCTGAAAATACAAAATACACATTTTTCCCAGGCACTACTGGCCTCTTTAGACATTCCACTTCAACTCTGTGTGAGCACTGTGGGCAAACGTAGACATTCCCCTAAGTTCCCACAGAACTAACATTTTCTCTCAAAACTGCAGGGGTCCTTTTCATGGAACTCACCCACAGTAAATCACTTAAGCAGGTCACTGCAGAAGACATATAGGAGCCCCCAGCTGAGGGCTTTCTGTTTTACTGTCCTTGAAGTGACAGAATCCAAGACACTACTATAGCTTTTCCATGGCTAGAGGCTTGATTTTAAACACAAACTATTCTGGGCAGCACTTTTAGAAAGGTCTTACATGTGTAGGAGTTGCCCCAACAACTACTCACTTTTACCAGTCCCACATAGCACATCTGTGAGGAAGTTCACCCCTTGGGCATTACAGAGATGGTCACCACCACGTCCCATGCACAGACCAGTTCGCCTCACGTAACTAGGGTGAGAAATGAAAGAGGGGTACTCCTCTGCCAATTGGGCTGCCCACTGACAGAGCACCAACTAGCTCACTCAAACTCCAAACATAAAAACTGACCACGAGTCAAACTGCAGCACAGAGAGCTAAGGGTCTTATTCTGCTGTGAGAGTTCTTTTTTTCTTTCTTAATGCATAGTTAGCTGTCTGCTACCACACCTCCTCAGGGTCTCCGTAGTGTCTGCTGGCTTGGACTAACTCCTCAGTGCCTTTGGTAGGAACTGCCCCTCCTGCCATGGATTACCCCCAGGCAGGGAAGGACGGAGGCTCAGTTTCCTCCTCACCTACACCCAATCATGTCAATCTGTCCCTCTGTGACACCAGGGTTGATCCATAAGACTCGACACTGGGGACCATCACCAGGCGCAGAAGTGGGATCCATTTTCTCCTGATCCCCAAGGACAGCGACTTCTGAGAAGGTCCATGGAGATGTACGCACGCTGAGACGTGACGCTGCTCCAGATCCCAGCTGATGTCCTCCCTCTCACATGGTGCTCCCAGCTGTGCTCCCACCTGTGTGCACCCAGGTAGCAGTATTGCAGCGGAGCAGCAACCTTCCTCTCTGAGGAGGCGAGCATCCCTAGGATGCTCAATCCTCCTCTCCCAGCCAGCCCTCCAGCTACTCAGGCTCATCACAAGTGGTAATCCTACCACTGCTCCTGCCCTGCTGTGAGAGTTCTAAATTCCACCACAGCATCCTCTGGCTCAGCAGAGCTAACCAGGTGATTCTTAAAGGCCCTACAGGATTTCACCCTTTTGCTGCCCAGATCTTACCTAAACTTATACTAAAGGGGTTCTAGTAACCCCAAGGGAACCAGGTGTTACATTCACTGCCACCAGCTAACCTTGCTGTCTGCAGCAAGGGCTTTGACTACAACGCAGGCCATCCACCCCTGGGTACCCTACCCTCCATAGTGTTACATATGTTTCTACCATACTATCCTGCATGTTGTTTAAAGGTCTTATAAGTTTGCCTATGCAATGGGCACGCATGTATATTCAGCTGCATGGCTCACTCCCACTGTATCACAGGTAATCAGTTGCATAATAGTGTATTCTCTTTGTGAAGTTTTTCAATAAACATTTTACATCTCCTGATGTATTTTCAGGATTTGCAGCGATCACATGGGACACTGCCTACTGGAGATGGTCCCAGCCAAGTGCTGGATATACAGGTTACTCACCTGTAACAGGAGTTCTAGGAATGGTATATGTTGTTCATACACACTTCTTGGCAGGTACCTTGCCACTTTAAATGTTGCCGGAAGGTTTTCAAGCTGGCTTCTCCCACCCATCCAGGTGGTAAAACCTCGGCTCCACCCATGATGCCAGATCTAGCCTGCTGGAAGCCAGGTTGTGCGTCAAGCTGGGAGGTTAGGTGGGTTGTGCGGATGAACAACACATATACCATTCCTAGAACTCCTGTTACAGGTGAGTAACCTGTATTTCTAGGGACATGGATATGTTTTTCAATCCACACTTCTTGGCAGACTCTAGCAGTTCTCTGGGAGGACGGAGGCAAGCACACCTCTACTTAGGAAACAAGGACTGGAGACCCGAGATCCCAAAACCAGCATCCTGGCGTGACTCAAGGTTGATGTGGTAGTGGGTAATGAAGGTGTGCTGACTTCAGGTAGCAGCCCTGCAGATTTCCTGGATAGGGCGTCCCTGGAAGCAGCTGCAGCAGCGGTATGGCGAGAATGAGCTCTTATCCGTTTGGGAGGCTCCATGCCTGCCAATCTATAGCAGAGATCTATGCAGGAGGTGACCCACCTGCCTATCGTCCTTGGCTGCAGGTCTGCCAGGTGCGGTTTCAGTGTAGGTGACAAACAGCTGGTGAATCTCTCCCAAACTTCAGCTGTCCGCTCCTTATAATAAGCAGGCGCCTCTAGGGTTCAGAGTATGGAGCCTATATTCGGCCTCCGAGGTGTGATTGGGGTAGAACACCGCAGAGTCAACACCTGGTTAAGGTGAAACTCCACACCACCTTCGGAAGGAACTTCGGTGGGGACACAGGACAACCTTGTCTCTGTGGAAGACCAGATAAGGAGACTCGATGGAAAGCACCTGGAGCTTTCCCATCCTTCTGGCTGACGTGATAGCCACCAAGAAGGCGGTCTTCCACGACAGGTGAGAAATGTCACACCTGTGCATCGGTTCGAATGGCTTGCCCATGAGCTTAGCCAATACCAGCAGTAGATCCCATGGAGGTGGAGGTTTTTGCACTGGAGGAATATGTGATCAAGGCCTTTGAAAAGCGCCGACCACCTTCTCCTCGCCACCCGACTGCTTCGGCCCACGCCCGGTAAGCAGAGATGGCTGCTGGAGTGCACCTTTATTGGTCGCCGAAGCCCTAGCTGAGAAAGGGACCACAGGTAGTCCAGAATGCTGGCCAAGGAGCAGGAGGAAGGGTCCAACCCCTTGCCTGACACCAAATGGAGAATCTCTTCCATTTGAAGGTGTAGCATTTCCTGGTCGACTCCTTATGGGATGCCTCAACAACACTAAGGACCTCGTAGAAAGACCCAAGGCCTGGAACTCTAGCCACCAGGAACCAGGCCATCACAGGGTTTAAATAATTGATTAGCAGTTTTTTTCTTTGGACTATACTAACTGTACAGAAAGTATTTATATAGATTTTCTACAAGTGCTGTGATTGTTAATCACAGTGATGTAAGAGCTATGCATTTTCACAAAGATTTAACACTTTTATGAGCAAAACGCTAATCAATTTTTAGAGGTAATAAATACCTGCATCGGCACAGGGATTGAAGATCCGGGTGGAGAACCTTTCCTGGCTGACTGAGATCAGGTCCGGTGGGCTGGGAGCTGCCTTGGGAGCCTGGAGCTGAGGCTGAAGAGATCTGGATACCAGAACTGGCGGGGCCAGTCTGGGGCTACCAGAATCACCTGGCCTTGTCCCTCCTCACCTTGAGAAGCACCTTGTGGATCAAGGGAAATGGGGAAAGGCGAGAAGAGGCCCGTCCACGACCTGAGAAAGCATCCCCTGCAGTGAACCCTGCTGAGGGGGGGCGGCATGAAACAGCCTCAGCATCGCATTCTCCTGGAGGCAAACAGGTCCACCTGAGGTGTGCCCAGTGGGAGAACAGATCTTGTACTACCTCCGGCAGGAGAGACCACTTGTGAGATGCAGCCCCTATCCGGCTTAGGGCATTGGCCAGAGTGTTGGAGGCTCCTGCTACATGGATGGCCAGGAGATCCACCTCCAGATCTGCATGAGGGACCAAGTGTGAGAGCTTCCTGCACAGGGGCAAGGAGCGTCCCGCCCTGGTGGTTCAGGTAGCACATGGTCGTGGTATTGTCTGTCTGGACCTGGACCACTTGACCCCATACAAACGGAGCAAAGGCGTAAGAGCTAGATGGACCACTTGAAGCTCCAGCAGGTTGATGTTGCATCGGACTCCGAGGGACCAGAGGCCATACACTCTGTGCTCCCACAGATGGGCACCCCAACCCATCAGAGAGGCCGGTCGATAGAGAGACCGCTGGCTCAGGGCAGACAAAAGGGATGCCTCCTGCAGATGAGCTGGAACGACCCACCACTGGAGAGTGTTCCACATCTCCTGGGTCACTGCCACTGGCTGGTCCAAAGGACCAGAGCACTGTGACCAGTGGCTGCCCAGTCCCCATTGTAGGGATGCATGTGCCAATGGGCCCAAGGACCACGCTGGTGCAGGCCGCCATGAGGTCCAGGAGTGCAGGAAGTCCCGGACAGAGCGCAATTGCCCAACCTGAAATGATTGGGCAAAGGAGGAAAGAACCTGGCTCTGTCCGCCGGAGCCATGCTCTGGCTCAAGTGAGTCGAGCTCTGCCCTGATGAACTGAATTACCTGCTTTGTCATGAGTTCCGATTTGGCCTCATTGATAAGGAGGCCAACCTGAGAGCAAACCTGGAGGGCCAGATCCCTGGACCGCTCCACGTCCGGTCTGGAGGAGGCCACAATCAGCCAGTTGTCCAGGTAAGGGTACACCGGACCCTTCGGTGCTGCAGGAATGCTGTCACCACTGCCATGCATTTGGTGAAGACCCTGGGAGCTGGAGAGAGGCTGAAGGGCATAGCCTGGAACTCATAAAGGACCTCTCCACTCTGAAGAGGAGGAATTGCTGGTGGGACAGACAGATTGGGACATGAAAGAACACGTCCTGAAGGTCCAGAGAACAGAACCACATGCCTCGTTCCAAGGATGGAATGATCTGAACCAGAGTGGCCATCTTGAAGGTTCAAGACCTTATGAACCTGTTCAGGTCATGTAGGTCGAGAATGGAGTGCCAGCCCCTGTCCGCTTTGGGACCAGAAAGTACCTGGACACAAATCCTGGGTCTGGAGGAGGATCAGCCACCTTCCTGATCACCTCCTTCTGGAGGAGCTTGGGGCAATGTTGGCCCGATGGGCCGACAGAGAGACTGCGCGGACCCATAGCCCCCTGTGGGGCAAAGGCTCGAAGGGCGGGCCTGCTCAATTCCAGAGGCAGACCCTTTCCTACCACTTCCAACACCTAGCGTCCGTGGTGATAGCGGACCAGGTGGAAAGAAAGTGGCGGAGCCTGCCCCACGGGGAAACCTAGGGGTGCATTGAGGCTGGGGTGACATCCTCAACCTGTCACTGGGCAGGCTTGAAGGAGGGACCGCCGAGGGACCTCCGGGCCTTTCCTCCCGGCTTCCTGCTGGAGGAAGCTGCAGGCTTGGCTTTGGGGTGCAAAGTGTGAGCCTGTTGGTCCTGATGCTGGTGTTGCTGGGCGGATGTGCCGTGAGGGGCAGAAGGCCGAAGGACTTACACTGCTGCTGGTGGCCTTTATCCTTCTGGGCAGATGTGACAGAGTCCAAGGTGGCATTGGACTCTCGATCCTCTGGAGATGGCCTTCCACCCGGGCCTGAACAAGTCGGTACCCAGGAAGGGGCGTCTGCCAGCTTGTGCTGGGTATCCACTGTAAAGGTGGAGATCCGCAGCCAAGCTCTGCGGCACATAGCCACTGCGCCGTTACTGACCGGGCGCAAGAGTCTCCAATATTCAGTGCAGTTTGGAGCTGCTGTTTCACCACCGCACTTCCTGATCCCGCACCTGCTTGACTATAGTCTGGAGGTCAGCCGGGAGATGAGGGATCACCTCATCCAGGAGCCCATAAGGGTGTGTGGAGAAGTCGCCATCAGTATGGCCGAACTGGCCTGACAGAGGCCTAGAGGGCGCAGCATACACCTTCACGCCTGGCATAGTCCAGCTTGGACTCTTGTCGGGGGTTGTCCATATGCATGGTGTTCCCGGAACGCCGGAAAACACTATCGTAACAAGCCCCTCCGCAGAATGGTGCTCCGAAAACTGGACAGTGACCTGGCTGGGACTACATACTTCCTGGCCATCCTGGCTGAAGGAGTAGGACAAGAAGCCGGCCTCTGCCATAACTCCAAGGCTGGGCCAACAATGGCTTCAGCCACGGGAAAGACCTCCGTGGGAGAATCCTCTCGGTCCAGTATCTCCATGAGGGGATACTTGGCCCACTTGGATACGGGTTCGAGCTGCATCCCAGTAGACTCTGAGATGAGCCGAAGCAGACCTATGAACGAGGATGGGCTCTTGTCCACCGACTGTCCCCAGTGGACTCCAGGTCAAGGGGCTGGAGAACAGGAAGAGTCGTCATCAGACTCCGAGGTCTCGAACAGCTGCCTAGGGCCTGAGCCACCCTCTACCTGCTGAGGATGGTCAGGAGTGAGGGTGACCGACAACCGATGGGGCAACCCTGACCCGACCAAGAATCCTTGGTCGGAGCCCCGGATTTAGGTTGTGGAGGGCGGGGTTCCACCACAGTAGGTGGAACAGCTGGTTTAAGCCGAACAACCGGGCGCCGTTTAGACTCCTCGACAACTATGAGGGGTTGCTTCAGCCTTTCAGGCAACAGCCATTAATGGCCGGGAAGGTGACAGAGTTGGCTTGTTCCCGGTCGGGAGGAGCTGCTGCCACAATAAGTCCTCGTAGCGCCGACGCAACTTGCACTGAAGCCTTTACTCCGGAGGAGGAAGAAGATGAGGACGAGCGCACCACCACTTCCTCGGTGCCGAGACCGAGACCGCCAGTGTCGGTGGGATCTGCTGAACTGAGAGGAGGTCCAAGACCGAGACCTTCAGACTTTCCAAGGGCGGGTCTGGGATGGAGCGGAGGAAACCCGTTCCTCCCTCGCTCGGGAACCTTAACGGGAACTCCGGCACAGGAGGCACAGGCAAGTCCTCGGTTTCCACCAGGGGAACCGGTGAAGAAGGGTTGTCGGCTTCTCCAGTCGACAACTCATCTGGACGGGTCGATAAAAATCTCGACGTGTTGATGGGTGTCTCGCCGGCTGACCTGACAGGGACACCGTGAAGCCAGCAGCCTTAGCCGCAACCTCGATCAAGTCAAGTGTCGACTATCCGGGAAGGGACCTCCTGCTCCCTACGTAACGCTGACGGTAGGACTTACTCTCAGAGTCCTTCTTCTTGGACCGAGAAGAATGTCCTGATGGACCCTCCCTTTGTAGAGAGGGATTGACAAAGCTCCTTAAAAGAAGCGTGTAGGAGGAGCTAAGGAGAGCGGAATAAATGTCATGACCGAGGAGGACGAAGATGTGGCCTGGCCTCCTCCTCGAGGGTGATCATCTGTTCCAGTTGCTCAGCCGAACCTGCCATCGCAACACTGTCCAGTGAGCCTCCTTGACTTCACTGGTGGAATTCGCCTTCGGGCACCCAAGTTGGAGTCTGGCACACGATCTTCAAGGACATTGGCGAGAAGGACTTGCACAACTTGCCAGGCCTGTGGATCGTGGTCCAGGCCGGTAATATACACAAGTGGAGTGCAGATCCATCGAGACATTTTCTGCCGCATGGGCCCGCGAAAACCGGAGTTGATTTATCCATCGCAGCCACTTAGGGACGAAACAGACCAAGTCTTGAAAATTTTAGAATTATTTTCGGGTGAACCGGGAAGAGTTTGATCCAGTCTAATGCAGAGCGCTAAAGAGGGAACCTGAGCTTCCAAGCGGTAAGGAAGATCTACGTCATGGGGTGGAGCCGAGAGTTTACCACCCGGTGGGTGGGAGGAGCCAGCTTGAAGACCTTCTGGCAACATTTAAAGCGGCAAGAAACCTACTAAGAAGTGTGGATTGAACAACATATCCAAGTCCCAGAATCTGTTTTACGTACTGGTTGTGAGGAATTTACTAGCAGGACTCCTTGATTACTTACCTTTATAGACAATCACAGGTGGTTCCTGAGTGTGCCTGTGTAAGACTGAGTTTGCTTTGACTATATGCCAGTTACAGCATAGGACTTCATTAACCCATCCAGACTGTAGTACAGGTGATGATGAATTTAATAATTTTATGTTTGCTTGCACATGTGCAAAAACATAGTGCCATCATCTGAGTTTTCGGTGTGTCACCCCTCTTCCAATTCAGTCAGTGTGCTGGCAGGCACGGCCCCTGTCCACCAATGCATGCTGGAGCTGTCTGACAAGCTCAAAATGCAGTGGCGTACAACTGAAAGGGGAGCTACGCTTCAGTGAGCAGCGATAAGATATCGCCTTGCTCATGCGCAGCTCCCCTACACACCACATACTGCGTGCTGCCCCCCACACACACACTCTATAGCTGGCGGGGTGCCCAATCCCCATTGGCTGTGCCACGTTCCCCAAAGCCTTCCAATGCCACGCTGGGTGCCCACCCCAGCGTGGCAAGTTATCCTACAGCCAACGGGGTGCCCAACCTCCGGCCGGCTCCACTGTCCCTCCCCAAAAGTACTGGGTGCCACACTGGGAGCCCACCCAAGTGGAAAGTTATCCTATAGCCAACAGGTGCCCAATCCCCGTCGGCTCCACTGTCCTCCCCTGAAAGTACTGGGTGCCGCTGGGTGCCCACTCAAGCGTAGCAGAGTTATCCACCTACAGCCAACGGGGTGCCCAATCCCGCCGGCTCCACTGTCCTCCCCAAAGTACTGGGTGCCACACTGGGAGCCCACCCCAGCGTGCAAGTTATCCTATAGCCAACAGGGTGCCCAATCCCGTCGGCTCACTGTCCTCCCAGTACTGGGTGCCACGCTGGGAGCCCACCCCAGCGTGGCAACTGATGCTATGGCGATGGGGTGCCCAATCCCTGGGCTTCACGCTCCCCAGCCGTCCTTGTGCCCCGCTGGGAGCCCACCCCAGCGTGGCAAGCGTCCCGTCGTCTTTTTAAAAAAAACCATGAAAAGCAAAAGCGGTCCCATGCAGTCTCCTGTCCCCCACAACCTGCACTCACCCACTGCGCCCCTGCCTCCCCACCCCCACCCCATACTTACCTCTGGAGCTCGGCACGACGATCTTGGTGGACAGGAACACGTCTGCACTCTTCAAAGCCGACGCCGAACTGAGGAAATGCTGGCAAGCTGTATAATGGAAAGATAGGGGTTTTCAAGTTTATTGCATATCTCAGGCATTTTGGAATTTTGCACAAATTTTCAATATAGGGTTTTGGGACCCCTCCTCATGAATTCTTGCACTGTCATGGCTTTACTCATGCCGAAGGTGATTTGCAGCCACTGCGGCGAAATCACCTTGCGCGGAATGATTAACGAAACGACACTGCCAGTGTTCATAAAGTGGGCTCTCAAAAGACTATTTTGAAAATTTAGTGGAAAATTCCTAAAAGTGACTGTTTTATTAGCATGCGTTAGCAGTTCCGATGCACACTCATAAGTTCCGAATGTTCAATATTTTCACTCCAGATTTTCAACATTGCTATTTTACCATGCCTTCTTATGAACAGTACAGTTGTCATTTTTCATCTCACCCAAAATGTGTTTCGGCTCATGTAGCGCACAGTAAAGCAGTGGTATGAAATCAATGTACCGGACACATTAAGAAAATCACACTGACACTGTTTATGAGCAGAAGGTCTTAAAATGGCTATGTTGAAAATTTGATGAAAAATCCCTAAAATGACTGTTTTCTGCGTGCATTGCAGCTCCATGACGCTCATAAGTTTGCAAATTTCAATATTTGCACTCCAGATTTTCAACATTGATATTTTACTGCACCTTCTTATGAGCAGTACAGCTGTCATTTTCACATCTCACCCAAAGCGTGTTTCCGCTCATATAGCGCACAATGGTGCAGTCGGTGTCTGGAAATCAATGTATGGGACACATTAAGAAAATCACAGTGACACTGTTCATGTGCAGAGGTCTTAAAATGGCTATGTTGAAGATTTGGTGAAAAAAGTCTAAAATGACTGTTTTACGCGTGCATTGTACAGTTCCATCGCTAATGAGTTCGCAAATTTTCAATATTTTCACTCCAGATTTTCAACATTGCCATTTTACCACACCTTCTTATGAGCAGTACAGCTGTCATTTTCACATCTCACCCAAAGCGTGTTTCCGCCCATGTAGTGCACAACAGCACAGTCAGTGATGCGAAATCAATGTCTGGGACACATTAAGAAAATCACAGTGACACAGTTCATGAGCAGAGGTCTTAAATGGCTATTTTGAAATTTGGTGAAAAAATTCCAAAATGACTGTTATCTGAGCGTATGTTGTACAGTTCCTATGTGACTGTCAAGTTCGTGAATTTTCAATATTTTCACTCCAGATTTTCCACATTGCCATTTTACCACACCTTCTTATGAGCAGTACAGCTGTCATTTTCACATCTCACCCAAAACGTGTTTCTGCCCATGTAGCGCACAATGGCACAGTCAGTTGCAAAATCAATGTGCGGGACAATTTAAGAAAATCACAGTGACACTGTTCCTGAGTAGAGGTCTTAAAATGGCTATGTTGACAATCGGTGAAAAAATTCCTAGAAATGTCTGTTTTACAAGTGTCGTTCGCAGTTCCTACTCACGCTTCGTAAGTTCGCGAATTTTCAATATTTTCACTCCAGATTTTCAACATTGCCATTTTACCACAACTCCTTATGAGCAGTACAGCTGTCATTTTCACATTTTGGCCAAATGTGTTTCCGCCCATGTAGCGCATAATGAGCAGTCGGTGTCTAAAATCAATGTCACGGGACAAATTAAGAAAATCACAGTGACACTGTTCATGAGCAGAGGTCTTAAAATGGCTATGTTGAAAATTTGGTGAAAAATTCCTAAAATGACTGTTTCTCGTCGTTGCGCAGTTCCTCATGCGTTACCAAGTTCACTAATTTTCAATATTTTCACTCCAGATTTTCAACATTGCCATTTTACCACACCTCCTTATGGCAGTACAGCTGTCATTTTCACATCTTGGCCAAAATGTATTTCCACCCATGTAGCGCACAATGGCGCGATGATGCAAGATCAATGTATGGGACACATTAAGAAAATCACAGAGACACTGTTCATGAGCAGAGGTCTTAAATGGCTATGTTGAAAATCTGGTGAAAAATTCCTAAAATGACTGTTTTACGGCGTGCGTTGCGCAGTTCCTATGCATGCTCGTAAGTTGCGAATTTAATATTTCACTCCAGATTTTCAACATTGCCATTTATTACACTTCCTTATGAACAGTACAGCTTGCCATTTTCATATGTTCGCCTAAAATGTGTTTTTCACATGTAGCACAATGGTGCTGTTGGTGTCTTAAAGCAATGTTTGGGACAGATTAAGAACACAGTTACACTGTTCATGAGCAGAGGTCTTAAAATGGCTATGTTCAAAATTTGGTGACAAAGTCCATAAAATGACTGTGTTACAAGTGAGCATTACGCAGTTTCCACGCACCCTCGTAAGTTCATGACTTTGTAATATTTTCAGTCCAGATTTTCACCAGTGGCATTTTTCCACACTTCCTTATGAACAGTACAGCTGTCATTTTTCACAACATGGCCGGTGTGTTTCACACTTTCAAGCGCGAGAAGCGTGGTCGTTGTGGGAAATCATTGTTCGGGACAGATAAAGAAAATCCCAGTGACTGTTCATGATCGGGCGTCAAATGCCTGAGTTGACAATCTGCTGTAAAAATCCCCAACCCAATTATATTACGGTGTGCGCTTGCACAGTTTCTATGCACGTCATTACTCAATTATTTTTAATATTTTACTGCAGATCTGCAACATTGCCATTTTTACACCTCCTCATGAACAGTACAGCTGTCATTTTTACATCCTGTTCGAATGTTTTGCACCTGTGGTGAAACATAGAAACATAGAAGTTGATGGCAGATAAGGACCTAAAGGCCCATCCAGTCTGCCCATTTCTTTCTACCTTATAAATGTGCCATCGGCCTTTGCTCTGTCAGTGGCCTATCTATTCACAGTCATTTGTATTGCTCCTTATGCCTATCCTATGCCTGTTTGAAGCCCTGCACTGTATTCATAGCCACCACTTCTTGTGGTAAGCCATTCCATGCATCCACCACCCTTTCTGTGAAAAGAATTTCCTCACATTCCCCTTAATGCCCCCTCTAATCTCATGCTGTGTCCTCTTGTCCTGCTATTTTTCTTATATTTAAACATGTTAGACTCTTTCATCTTGTTAATGCCCTTAAGGTGTTTGAATGTCTCGATCATATCACCTCTCTCCCTCCTTTGCTCTAGGGTATACATATTGAGCTCTGTTAATCTGTCCTTATATGTCTTCTGATGCAGTCCCTGCACCATTTTGGTTGCCCTTCTCTGGACTGCCTCAATTTGGTTAATGTCCTTGTGAAGTGTGGCCTCCAATACTGCATGCAGTACTCCAGATGGGGCATACCCAGTGTCTTGTAAAGAGAATTAGCACCTCCCTCTACGACTTGTGATACCCCTACTAATACACCCTAACACCCCCTAGCCTTACCTACTGCTTTAGAGGTCTGTTTGATGATTTCAGGTCATCAGTGATGATGATGCCCAAGTCTTTCTTCCTTTGTGACTGCTAGCAACTCCTCCCAGCCTATAGGTGGCTTAGGGTTTCTTCCCTATGTGCATAATTTTGCACTTCTTGCATTAAATCCCAGTTGCCACTTCTCAGCCATTTTGCTAGTTTATCCAGATCTCTTCTCATTCTGCCCACCCCATCTGGATCATCTACTCTGTTGCAGATCTTGGTGTCATCTGCAAACAGACGAGCCTTACCCTCTAGTCCATCTGCAAGGTCACTAATGAAGATGTTGAAGAGGACTGGCCCCAGGACTGATCCGTGAGGTACCCCACTTGTGACTTGCATCTCTTCTGACTGTATACCATTTACCACCACTCTCTGTTTTCTACCCCAACCAGTTTGCCACCCAGTTGACCAACTTTGACCCACGAGCCTACCCAGCTTATTTATCAATCTTCTATGTGGAACAGTGTCAAAAGCTTTGCTGAAGTCAAGGTAGGCGACATCAACTGCTCCCCTTGTCCACCACTCTGGTTACACAGTCAAAGAAATCTATGAGATTAGTTTGACAGGACCTTCCTTTGTAAACCCATGCTGTCTTGGATCCTGCAGCCCCTATGATTCCAGGTGTTGCACTATCTTTCCTAAGGAGTGCCTCCATAATCTTGCCCACTACTGAGGTGAGACTGACTGGTCTGTAGTTCCCTGCCTCCTCCCTGCTACCACTCTTGTGGGCGGGATCACATGAGCCTTTCTCCAGTCTTCTGGGACCTCTCCTGTGCTCAGAGACTCACCAAACAGTTCTGCTAATGGCTCTGCTAGTTCCACCTTTAGTTCCTTAAGTTCCCTGGGATGTATGCCATCAGGTCCCATTGCCTTATCCACCCTGAGCTTAGCAACTCTTGTGGACCCTTTCTTTGTGAAGGAGTAGTGCTCACCTCCTCCCCTGTGTCCATGATGCTGAGCTGTGGGCCCTGCCTACCTTCTTTTCAGTAATACTGAGTAAAAGTATCTATTTAGGATAGATGCCTTTACAGGGTCCTCCTCCTCCTCACATGCTCCTTTTCTCCATTGCTTAGCAATACTCCTCTGACTTTCTCCTTTCACTAATGTATCTATAGAAAGTCTTGTCACCTTCTTTTCTGTTCATGCTAGTGTTTCCTCAGTTTGGGACTTTGCCTGCCTTACTGCCTTCCTGCTCCCCTTAGGGCAGTTTGCATGCCTCCTCATCTTCATCCCGCTTGTGTTCCCTTATTTCCTGAAGGCCAGCCTTTGGCTATGACCTTTCGTTACTGTATTTGAGAACCAAAGTGGTTTGCTTCTTCTTTTGCAATTCCTTTTCTGTCTAACACAATGGGATGTTGCTTCAAGTATTGTATCCTTAATGCTTGCCCACTTTGCCTGTACCCCTCACCTGTGTTTCTAAATGTCGAAGTCGCTGTGCAGAAGCAGCCGCTAACAAACTGATATTCCCCCGTTCATGAGGTGGGGTCACAAAAAATGTTGAAAATTTGGAGTGAAAATACCAATGAATGCCTGAGGTATTAGGGTTTCCAACCATAACACCCAACCCTGTAGAGAATGACAGGCATCAGGGGTGTGACTTGGGATTCTTGCCTGTAATGCTTATACCATTGCATACCCTGCAGCCAGTGAGAAGCATCGAGGTATGCCTTGGACTCTTTGGCCTCAAAGTTCACCCTATTCTTCCTATATCGCACCCATCTCACCGTATTTCCTAATGGAATGGGATGCGCATAAGGGCCAAAACCCAAGGAACACGTGACACTTGTCAGTGTCTGCAGGGTGGGTGTGGTGAAATGGCGTGGCTGTTATGCCTGAACAACCCAAAGGCACACCCCAATGCCTGTCACTCTCTGCAGGGTGGTGGTGGGGTTGGCTTCAGTTCAATACTTCACTGCCATTCCTATTACGCAGCTCTGTAACTTCTACACTACCACTGCCAATGCCAGCAAGCAAACATTCGGCATTGACAAATGCTTGTTTAGTCTCACTATTGTATGGGAAATGGGGACACAGAGAGCAATATTACACAAGCAGTGGAACGGGCACAAGAACAAAACTAAATGCCAAACTGTTAACTCTGACAGAGCATCCCATAATAGTGAGATCACTCCATCTCAGAGTAAAATACCAGGCCTGCCATGTGGGGAAAAAATCACTCCTAGGACTGACACCTGAATCCACGCTAATCTTTTTCAGTGCACCCTACCACTAACAACACCAGAAGTGCCACCAAGGGGGATTGCTGGTGCCCTTGAAGCGCACTCGTTTGCTCAGAGATCCCTATCATACCAGGGACCTAAGTGGATAAACGACCTACCTGCCTCCCTTATTGAGTGCAGTAGCTTGGACCATTTAAAAGTGGGCTCTGCTCCAACCTAGCCCATGAAAATGAGTGCTGTTGCCCGTTTAAAGTCGTGCTACCCTAGTATAACACTAGAGCTCACTCGTTTTCTCTCTTGTATTGTCACATCCCACCCCTCCTCCTCTGACCATTCACCCCCAACCCCTACTTTTCTATTCCACCCACTATGTCTCTCTGGTAAACCCTAGACAAAGCCTCCTCTGGCTGCAAATATACCAACGCTATGCACTTGGGTAACCCAGGAATTCTCTGGCCCCAGTTTGTATACTGAACTGATACTGAAATAAATAAATAAAAGACTGAAAAAGGATTAAATTCATCACTCACCGCCAAGTTACCCTCTCAAGCGGGCAGTGCTGATGGCTTTGGTCTGCAAGAAGTCTGGTTTAAAGAAAATGCTCCTGGTTTAAAGAAAAGAGCTCTTTAGAATTTCCCTGAGGGCTGTCTGAATCTCACTGACAGACAGCAGATCGACATCGGGGAAGGGGTGACAGATGGGGAAATCATGAGCGCAGAGTTCGGGAGGGTTTGAAGGCACTGAGGGTGGACAAGGCGCCAGGCCCAGATGGCATCCACCCCAGGGTACTGAAGGAGCTGGCAGAGGTCCTTGCAGGACCTTTGGCAGACCTATTTAATGCCTCACTACATTCAGGTGTGTACCTCAGGACTGGAGGATGGCTCATGTGGTGCCCCTCCACAAGAGTGGCCACAAGGATGAACTGGGAAACTACAGACCAGTGAGCCTCACATCCATCGTGGGTAAGCTAATGGAGACTGTCCTGAAGGAGAGGCTGGTGGCCCTCCTAGAGGCCAAGGACTACAGGACAGCAGACAGCATGGCTTCATACATTGCAGATCCTGCCAAACCAACCTGGTCGAGTTCTATGACTGGGTAACTGGCAACTGGACAGGGTCATGCAGTGGATGTCCTGTATCTGGACTTCGTAAGGCATTCGACTCAGTGCACATGGAAGCTGGGAAGGAAGTTAGCAGGCACGGGTGCCAAGCTGGTGAGATGAGTAGGAAACTGGCCTCAGGGAAGGCAACAGAGGGTGGTGGTGGGTGGGGAGCCTCACACCCAGGGCAGTGACGAAGCAGTGTTCCACAGGGCTCGGTGTTGGGACCAGTGTTGTTTGGGATATTCATTGCAGACATATCATGGGACATCAAGAGCAAGATCAGTCTGTTTGCTGATGATACCAAGGTAGGCGTGGTGGTGGATGACCTAGGGGATGGCAGGGGTTGCAGGATGACCTGGCAAAGCTTGAAACCTGGTCAGACACCTGGCAACTGGGGTTTAATGCCAAAAAGTGCAAGGTGCTGCATTTTGGGATGAAGAACCCAAGAAGGAATTACCAGCTGGGGAGTGCAGCTAGCCCAGACAGAGGAGGAGAAGGATCTGGGTGTGCTCATTACAGGGTCAATGAACAACTCGGCACAATGTAGGAAGGCAGCTGCAAAGGCCAACAAAATTCTGGGTTGTATTGCAAGGGGTATATCCTAGGAGGGAGGAGGTGATTCTGCCACTGTATAGGTCATTAGTTAGACCACACCTGGAGTACTGAGTGCAGTA
The DNA here is from genome assembly GCA_016271365.2 of Neoceratodus forsteri. Lineage (NCBI taxonomy): Eukaryota > Metazoa > Chordata > Ceratodontiformes > Ceratodontidae > Neoceratodus > Neoceratodus forsteri. The sequence continues at coordinate 115,771,354 of CM028131.1, forward strand.
CTGGCGCCCGTGTCTGAAGAGGACATTAAGTTACTGGAGGGGTGCAGCTGAGGGCAACAAAGATGATCAAGGGCTGGGGACTTATCATACGAGAGGAGGTTGAAGGACTTGAACATGTACTCACTGGAGGAGAGGAGGACAGGGGTGACATGATTGAAACCTTTAAATACATGAAAGGAATAAACAAGACTGGTACAGAGGGACTGTTCAAAGTAAGGAAGGGAGGCCACCAGTGGCCATGATATGAGACTGGAGGAGGAAGGTTCAGGAGGAGATGAGGAGACACTTTTTACAGAGAGGTTGGTGGATGGGTGGAATGCATTACCTGCAGAAGTGGTATGCAGTAGAACAGTGGACTGCTTCAAACAAGGATGGGACAGGACAGGGGAGGGTTAATGAAGGAGAAGGGTGGAAGGAGGGGCAGCTGCAGAGATAAGGGGTGCTAGCTGCACATTCGAGCAGACTTGATAGACCTCTAGGCCTTTATCTGCTGGCAAATTTCATATGTTCATATGTTCGACATCAAGATTTGGGACTACCTGTCTATGCACTGAACTTCAAGCTTTGGGTGTACAAAGACTGACTGCATTTGGGAGCTATGTTGTACCGCAAAGACTGATTGCTTCTAAAGGAACTGATTGTAGCCCTATCAGAGTGCCAGCTCACTAGAGCCCCACAGTCATCCACTTTATCAAGAGGCCTTCTGTTCTGTCTGGGAGATTGTTGGGTGTCACATTCTGCAACAGCTGCAGATGTCACAACCACACAGCCGTGAGACTCCTTATGCTGGCACTTGGGCAACAGTGTCTTCTCTTCAGACCAGTCAGTGAGCAAACCCTTGGACATATCCTCCAGAGGAGAAAATGCTCAAAATGCAAGTTAACCTATTAGCCACCTAGCTGGCTACCTATGCCTCAAAATAAGGTGGCAGTGACCCTGTGACTACTTATACAGAGATGACCCTACTACATCCACTCATTCCCAGGGAGGAACAGCTTTAATGTCTGCTGGCTCAGGACTTACCTGCAAAACTGAACGGACCATTTGCATTAGATTCAGCATGTTTTGATCTACAGCCTCTGCATCTCCTCAGGTCCTACCCACAAGAAAGCATCCAGAAAGAGAATGCCTTGACCTTCCTTGGACAAAAGCCTACAGGGACCATCGTCGCAACAAGAAAAAGAAACATGCTAGCTCTCCACGTTATATGGGTGATCAGGATGACCACTCACATCAGCACAAGAGAAAGAAGAGGTGTGAAAGATCCTCCTTCTTCGACTCGGACTCTTCCATCAATGAGGAGAGCTCCATAGTAGTTCATCGGATGCAGAGCCAGAGTCTGACAGGCACTTTGGTATGGATGATCTCGACATCTTCATGACAATTTCTGTCAGAGATACATCTCAGTCCAGCAACGCCCACATAGAAGGAGGACTAACCATCTTCCAAGTTATTAGATCGACTAAGCTGTCAACCTCATTCTCTATATCTCGCCTCCATAGAGGAGGATTTGCTTAAGGAGGAGTGGCAGAGTCTGGAGAAAACATACCCAGTTCCACACAGGGTTAGCAAAGTGTTGAAATTCGACAGGAAACAATCTGACACCTGATGTAACCTTCCTAAGATCAACCCCATGATCTTGTCTCAAGTAAGAAAACCATCATTCCAGCAGATGGTGCAGCCACCCTCATGGATACAGTGGATTGCAAAATAGACTCCTATTTAAAAAGGCCTTCCAAACCTCCACAACTTCCATGAAGGTGGCAACAGCTCGCATTTTTGATCAGGGCGCTTTGTCCTGGGCTATGGGATTGGCATTCAAGCTGGTGGAGGATTTTAAAAGGACAAGGATCTGATTAAACAATTACAACTCCTGGGCCTCGCTTCCACTTACTCAGTAGATGCCTCGAAGGATGTTGTCCATTGTGTTGTTCAAACAGTGTTCTTTTTTTTTGCTTTACTTCTTTATGCTCCCACAGTGCCCTTCCGACTGACCACTCCATCAGGCCTGTCTAGGGACCCCCTTTACTCACTAAGCCTTCTCTCTCAGCCATCCTCACCATCCCCCATATGCCATGCCCCAGCATCCTGACATATTCCTTTGGGCCAACAGTAGGGAGACTGAGAATCCACACACCAGGCACATGATGGGGATCAGCTGTAGAGGCACTCGCCCAGCTGCATAGTGTGAGGGGACCCAGCGATTGTCATTCTGTTGGCCAAGAGGGTGATTTTATATTTTCTCCCACAACCCTGCCCCCATCAGATATTGCAGCTGCATTCAGGTGGTGTCCTAGGGAGAAGCACTTGCAGTCGTGGTCCACCAGGCAAAATGCATTGCCACTATGGGCATCAGGAGCCCAGAGTGCGATGTAGGCTATTCCTCCCCCAGGGAGGACAGCATCCAACAGACACTCCTAACCCTGCCCGCTGGTCTCTGCTCCTGCTGTCCCAGGTGCGAGGCAAACCTGAGTTTGCCAATGTGCCAAGTGATCCCCTATCACTCGGCACCGTGAAGCCAGATCTAACAGTGTTCTGCCTAACCTCGGCAAAGCAAAATCTCTGGTTATGGGCCTGGCAGGCAAACGCTTCATGTAAGATTCATCTAGTAAATGCTTCATATAAAGAAGGCCTTCTGTTTGGCTCAGCCCTTAAATCAGCAGTAAAAGACTCTGGGGAGACTGCTAAAGTCCACATGCTGCATTCAAAATCCAGAGACTAAACTTGGTTTTGTTGCTCCCGGAAGCCTTTTCATGGTCAATCAACTTACAACAAATGAGGCAACCAAAACGGAGGCTCCAGTATCAGATAACCCTGGTTCACTTCAAATAACCACTGTAACAACCAGGGCGGAGGCAGCATCAACCATGGCTCTTGAAACTTAAACAAAACATTTTCGCAATAAGGCAAGTTCGGGCCATCCCAAATCAAAGGCTGACTGTCAACCTTTTGGAATGGGTGGCAGTAAAAGATGGAGTGCCATGTGCAAATGCTCAAAGTCTGGGCAACAAATGGTGGGCCTCAAGGCTACACAGCAGCAGGAGACCTGGACATAGTAGCAATCACATAGTCCTGGCGCAGTGAAAGCAAGGACTGGGAAGTAGCCATACCGAGTATGCACTATTTAGAAGGGACAGGGTAGGAAAATAGAGAGGAGGGGTGGCTCTGTATGTCAGGGAGAACATAAAAGCAACTGAATTACTTGGGGATAAAGTACAGCGGAGGTACTATGGGTCACCCTAGAGACAGGGTGGGGGCCGCTGTTAGGATAGGGTGGTCTACAAACCTCCTGCAAAGGGGAGGAGGGAGATAAGGATATGATAGAAGAAATCCAAGGGATGGTTAACAAGAGCAAGATACTGGTGGGAGACTTCAATCTACCAGATGTGGACTGGAGCCTACCTGCTACAGCATCAGTTAGAAGTAGGAAATCCTAGACTTCCTGCAAGGGCATTCCTCAGGCAGCTAGTAAAAGAACCCACTCTGTGGGGGTGTTACTGGTCCTGGTACTGTCAGATACTGACAGTGTAGCTGACATCAAAGTGGGAAGCTACCTGGGGACCAGTGATCATCGCACGTGGTTTGGACATAAGGACGGGCCAGAACCTAACCACACTGAAATGAAGGTCCTGGACTTCAGGAGGGCCGATTTCAAGAAAATGGGAGAGTGCCTCAAGGAAGCCCTAGCAGAAACAGGGAAAGAGGGTGGGGTAGAGGAAAATTGGGAAAAAATAAGAAAGGCCATTGAGAAGGCAACAGACCTTGTGTCAGGCAGGTTAAGAAGAGAAAGAGAGAAAGGCTCTATGGTTCTCCAGGGAAGTAGCTAAGAAGGTAAAGGAAACAACGCAGGCATTCAAAAGGTACAAGACGATGCAGAAAGAAGATGATAGGGAGAGTTATCAGGAGAAACAAAAGGAGTTCAGGAGGCAGTTAGGAGAGCTAAGGCACCAATGAAGGAAAACATTGCTAAACAAGCAAAAAGGAAGATAAAACATTCTTTAGGTACATAGCGAAAAAAGAAAAAAGCAAGGTAGGGATTGCAAGAATGAAAGGAAGGGGGAAGTGTGGAAGAGGAACAGAAGAAAGCTGACATACTAAATAAACACTTTTGTTCAGTATTCACAAAGGAAGGGCTAGGTGACAGGTCACAGATAGTGGAGATGGACGTTCAAGGAAAGGAGATAGACACTAGCCCTTTTATGGAGGAGAGAGTCCTCAGAGAGCTAGCAAAACTAAAAGTAGACAAGGCAATGGGGCCAGATGGGATTCACCCAGGGTACTGAAGGAACTAAAGGAGGAACTGCTGCACCTCTGGCAGCCCTGTTCAATCTATCACTAGATATGGGGGGTTCCGGAGGACTGGAGGAGGACGGATGTGGTCCCACTGCACGTAAAGCGAAACAGGGAATAGGTAGGTGACTACAGACCAGTAAGCCTGACTTCAGTGGTAGGCAAGATTATGGAAACACTACTAAAAGAAAGGATTATGGAATACTTGAAACCAGTGGATTGCAGGATCAGAGGCAGCATGGGTTTATTTATTTATTTATTTTATTGCTCAGATATACACCTTTGAGCAAAATGCTCATTTGCAAAGGTTCTTCATCAAAACAACAGTGCAGTTACAATACTTATTGACACTTCACAAGTAACAGATTAGCATAGGCATTGACAACATAAATTTGGTTACATAACATCATAGTACAAAGATCAAAGTCACACTTCAATGGGTCTGGTAGTTCACAGTAATGAATGTACTAGAACCTTGGTGGCAACCTGCAGGAACATTGTCTGTGGATAGATCTGTGTGCTTTATGGCACTGGGAGTCAACAGGGTAGCACATACACGTGAGATGAGAGAGAGAGAGAGAGAGAGAGAGAGAGAGAGAGAGAGAGAGAGGAGTTTTGGTGTTGGCATCTTGTGCCTGTGTGTGGTGGGGTCTTTTAGTGGGTAGCACATGCCGCTAGTGTAGTCATAGGGATACGCTAGGTGCAGGTGGCAGGTGCCAGTGCTTGAGGGTTCTTATTGGGAAGTGCAGCCACAGTTGGTGCCAGGTAGCAACACTTTTACTAGCTGCCATTTGAAGTGGCCCAGCTTAACAGGTGTCTTTTGTAGCACTGGAAGTTCATTAAGCCACTTGGGGGTTCTGGTTGTAAAGAAAGCTTGCTAGGCTTGTTTTGTTGAAGGGCAAGCCAGGGTACCACTTGCCATGCCTCTGGTAGGGTAAGGATTTTGGGAATGACTTCAGAGAGCTTGCAATCCGGGAGGGGTGTCGAGACCCATGAGAGCTTTCTTTACTTAGTAGGCAGATCTGGATTTAATTCTGTTGTGCAGTGGGAGCCATTTGTGAAGGAGTAAAGTGTACATGAGTTTGTCAGCCCGGTTACAAAGCGCAGGCTTTTTCAGAACTAACTGAACCCTGTTTAACACCATATCTGAGGCACTTCCATAGACTGTTAAGCCATAGTGTACTCTGGGGAGGATGTAACTTGTGACTGCCACTCTTTTAGCTTCTGGGTGAGGTTGTGCCTTTGTCTATAGAGTGCTCCCAGTCTCCTGTTTATGCTGCATACAATGTGATCCACATGTGATGCAAAAGTTACTGTCTGGTCAATGGTGACCCCAAGGTATTTGAAAGAGTCAACCTGTTCTAGATACTCTCCTTCTTGTTTCAGATGTTGACAGGAAGTAGCTTAGCCCATTTGCAGAACACGGAGCTCCCTCAGGAGGCGGACTACTGGCCAGGTGCCATAAGAGAATTACAGTACCTCTAGGCTGCACCTTGGTGAGGGGGTTTTCTGCCACAGTAATACTGAACTAATGGCTGCTGTTGACCACAGAAATTAGCCAAAACGCTGACTTTACACCACGCTGCCATGGTGTTGTGTTTCTACATTGTTTTTTACTGTCTATTCACGCTTTGGCTACCTTTGGGGGTACTCTAGTGAGTACAAGTGAAGCTCAGTGATATTAGGACTGTAATTTCAGCTTGATTGTGACATATTTAGCAGCCTAAGCTTTGTTTTACCTTAGCCATTGTGTTAGCCACTCCAGAACATCCTCGCAAGTGCTGAGTGGGACATCTTGCATTGCTGAATTCAAATCCTGGTCTTCCGCTGCATTCTAATCAGCCCTTTGTTTCCTCCTCCAATATAGGCTCTCAATACTCCCACCGACCACCGGAGACCACCAGAGCTCCTCCAGGAGTGGACTACACAGCGGTGCCATAAAGAGTAATTACAGTACCTCTAGGCTGCATCTTGGTGAGGGGGTTAGCCCGTTGGCGCTGTGCTCGTTGACTGCCCCCACCCTGGGTCGCACTACTTATATAGGTGCTGCCCTATGACCTCACTTCTCTCTCTGTAATTTTACTATCTCCCCACTTTTCCATTTGCAGGTTATACCTGCTAGCCACCAGAGGGACCCTCTGCCCTCCTCACCCCAGACTCCCTATCAGAATCCCTTCCTGCTTCCTGTAACCTCTCTACCTATCAGAATCCCTTCCTGCTCCCTGTAACCTCTCTACCTGTCTAGGCTACCTCTCTCTCTACCTGCTTAAGCTACTCCGCCCCTAATCCCACCCCTGCCTCTGCCACACTGTACCTCGCCTCTGCCTCTGGCTAGCCCCACTCACTACCCTTGCCCTATTCACCTGTCCCACACCCAACTGGTCACCAACCTCATTTGACCACTAGAGTCACTACTGCAACCCTGTTTCTGGCCCAAACCCAGCCAGCTGTTAGTCACCTACAACCTGGATCCCTGCTCCCAGCCTAGTCCTATTCCAACTGCCCTGATAGGGTCTCGAACCTTGTACCCTGTCCTCCAGAGTCTGTGACAGTACCACTACTCCAAAGTGGTATCTACGCTATCTGAGGGCAACCAGGATACTTGTAACTCACCACCTACTACTGCCAAGGCACCATGCCAGGGCACCTCTTCCCCAAATCTGGCAAAATGGTCCCATCAACAACCCTCACACTTCTGATCTCCCCATTCTAATGCTCCTTCCCATTTTAACTTCCCTCAAGCAGCTTCCCAGCACCCCCACAGTCTATCCTGACCCATCCTACATATGCCCCTTTAAGTCCACATCATCCCTCCCAGCTATCTCCTGGTTCCATTTCCCCACCTCTCTCCTCCTCAATCTACTCCTTGGGCTACCTTCTCTCCCACTCCTGCACCTCTCCCTCCACTCCACACACCCTACTGGTGCCCCAGCCAGCGCATGACAAAATCCAGGCCTCTCCATGTTCCACGCTGCCGCCTAACCATTGCCCTACTCCTTCTGGCTGCAGGGGATATACACCCTAACCCTGGCCCAACCTAACCACAGGCCCAGCCTACCCTTACCAAATCCCTCAGCCAAGGTCACCACCAACACTCATCCAGGCTACCTCCCTGAGGCCTCATCCTTCTCCATCTAAATATTTGTAGCCTCACCCCAAGCTCGATCAGCTTCAGGTCCTAGCTGCCCACCACTCCCCCGACATAATCATCCTATCTGAGACCTGGCAAACTCCAGTCTACCAGATAATACCATTGCTATCCCAGGTTTCACTATCACAAGGCAAGACCGGCCCTCCAGAGGAGGAGGGTGGCCATCTACATCAGATCAGCCCTCCACTTCACAGTCTCTCTTACAAAAGCTGAACCCAAAGCTTACGAGCTTCTCATGGTAAAACAGTCCCCTCCCTCCTCATTACCTATCTTTGTGGCTGGTATTTATTGCTGCCCAGGCACACCTACACAATAGTCACTGACCTTCTGTGCCAGCTCTCATCTCTTGCCCAGTCAGGTGAACTATATGTCATGGCGATTTTAATACAACTGGCTAGCGCCCGCGTTAAAAAAAACACTAACTGAGATTACCGCTCTTAACCTTAGCCAAACCATTACGGAACCCACACGCTCAAACCATAAGTCCGGTAATCACTCCCTACTAGACTGGGTGCTACATCCCACCCACACTCGTCATCAGTTCTGGCCTCCTCCTGACTCCATTAGTGACCACCACCTAATCTACTTGGTCCATAAAATACACAGAGTCAAATCCTTCCCAAATTTATATTCCAACGGTCATACAAATCCCTCAACCTCTCCCCTCCTGGAAGATCTATCTCACTCAAACTGGATCCTGAGCTCAAGCTGCTCCAACATGGATTCAGCCATTACACACTTGCAACATCTTCCTCGCCCTGGGACAAACCGCCCCCCTGTTCCGGGCAGAGTCCATGGGTCTCATCTACCCTGGATATCCCTGAGCTGATAGCTTGCCAACAAGCCCGGGACAAGTCCTGGCGTAACTCACAAAGCTCCCTCCTCCCAAGCAACCTCATCACCTACAGTATGCTCCACAACAAGTACACTAAGGCCATCCACTTAGCTAAGGCTGAGTATTTCAACAAAACCCTAAATGCTAATCTTGGGAGACCTTCAAAATTCTGGAAGGTCATTAACTCCCTTTTCTCCCCAAACAGCAAGCCCCCACCCTCCTCCTCGTCCAGGGACTCTCTCTCTGACCCCCTGAAGGTAGCCTCCGAGTTTAATTCATATTTCACTACCTGTGCTCAGGCCCTCCTCGATTCCCTACCCCCTACTACCACACCAACCTCCTTACATCTTTCACCACACCGCCCCCACTCATTCAGCCCGCACCAGCTGGTACGAACCCTTCTTCCAGACCCATCTCCTCTCCGAAACCCTAGATGCCCTTCGCCTCCCCTGAACCCTCCAAAGGCAAATCCCCAGACAGTCTCGATAACAAACCCTCTTCCTATCTGCCCCACCATCGCTACTCCCCACGCCCTACTGAATCTTTTTTCACTACCAAGTCTCTCCCTCTGAATGGAAGCATGCCACTGTCCTACCCCTTCCTAAGGCGGCACCCTTCCTCCACTACTAACTACCATCCCATCTCCTCCTCCAGCCCTCGCTAAACTCCAGGAACACCTAGTGCTATCCCAGCTCTCCCCTTTCTCTCTGAAACTAACTTCTTCCCCATTTCAGTCCGGGTTCCAAAACACCACTCCACCACCTCCTCCTACTAAGACTCACAGACTCCATCCTCAATGGGATGGATAAAGGCTAATCACTGCTGCTATTTTCATTGACCTAACTAAAGCTTTCTCACGGTATCCCATTCTCTCCTTCTATCTCAGCCTATCAGGGGCAGGGTTAGCGATCTGCCACAAACTGGTTCAGTGCCTACCTACTAAATAGAACCCAATCCACTAAAATAGCAGACCACACCCCCTCCCATCACCACCGGTGATCCCCAAAGCTCAGTTCTTGGCCCCATCCCTTCTCCATCCTTCTAAATGATCTAAATTCTTGCTCCTCTACATGATCCATATGTATGCAGACGACATTGTCCTCTTTACCTCCGGCCGGACTCATAAAGAACTCACTTCCAAGCTCCAAACGGACTTCAACAAAATCCAACACTGGTTCAATACCAACCAACTCTCCTATATGCCAAGAAAACTGTCTCTATGTCTTTCGGCACTAGACAGCGTTATCAAGCTCACCCCCTCTGATCTTCCATACCTAAACAACACCATCCTCTATGTAGTGCCCACCTTCAGGTATCTAAGAGTTTGGCTCGATCGTCACCTCTCCTTTTCCACACACGTGGATGCCATCATCTCTAAACTCGCCCAAAACTTGGCGCCCTCTACAGAACCGCACTTGTCTCCCACTACCTGTCAGATGTGAACTAGTCCTGAAAATGATTCTACCCACCATCGACTACTGTGATGTCATCTACAGCTCTGCCTCAAAGTCCACCCTAGCCAAACTAGACCCTCTCTTTAATGCATTCTGCTGCCCTCGTGCCCCCCCACTCACATCACTGCGAGCTCTACCCATTCACTGGCCCTGCCATCCCTGAGCAACCAGCGCTTAATTCATAGTGTCAAATTCCTTCAATTTTGGCTCGCCTCCCTCCGCCCTACCTCTTATCCTCCCTGTCTTCCCTCCCACGCCCTCAGTCCACTGACACTAGGCTCTTAGTCATCCCCACCGAAGGACCACCACTGGCCAATCAGCCTTCTCTTTCCTCTTCCTAAACTCTGGAATGGCCTGCCAGCCCAGATCCATCACTCTTCAACCAAATGCCCTAGCTTCTGCCCTCACTAACTTCCTAGCTCCAAATTGCAACTGTCCTGACCTCCCCCTTGATAGTTTCTCCTCCCCGTGGCCATTTAGCACCTGACCAGTGGCTTGGCCACACCTAATTGTCTGGCTTATCTACTGCCCCATGCACTTACACTCTCACTCTTACTCACTCTTCTCTCTCAGACATCCCCATTCTCTCCTTCTTCCTAACTATGCTACGCTCTTCAGCACTACTCACAGTTCTCCTACTCCCCTTCCTCCCACCTTACCTAATCCTCCCCTACTCACCAAATGTTTACTAGTCCACCCCACAACTTCACTCTCCAATTCCACTGCCTATTGGTGTTCCTGACTGCAGCCCTAGTCCTGCTACTGGCACACATGTTCTGTTACTGCACCCTAGTTCTGTTACTCGCACTTATGTAAATTTTAATGTATTGCCTCATTATGTACCCATGCAATGTTTACCTGTCCCTGATGAACAAGCTCTGTACAGCTCTTGCTTGATATGTACCCATGTTATGTATACCCTGTCCTTAATGATGATGTTCTTCTGTTCTCCTTATGTAATCAAGTTCAAATGTAATCCCTCCAACTGTATGTTATCTGTATTGCTCTGCTGCTAATCTCAATTATTGTATGTATAACTGCCTCCTCTGTAACCCCTCCCCAGGTTGCACGGGAGAGCATCTTTTGCTCAGTGTGCCTTTCCTGGTGAAACATTTTCAATAAATAAATAAATTGTTTTGGTCTTCTTATAGTTGAGCACCAGCGTATTCTGCAGGAACCATTTCTTGAGGATTCAAAGTTGTGCTGAAGGACACGGATGAGCATATCCTGGCAGGGGTTATTTACATAGATGACTGCATCATCCACATACAGTATGACATACAGTAGGGGAGATCTTGTCAAACAAACCTGATAGAGCTTTTTGGCTGTATTACCATGGAGGTAGATAGGGGTGAGCAGTGGATGTGGCCTACCTGGATTTCAGCAAGGCCTTCAACATCGTTCCACACTGAAGACTGGTAAAAAGCTAAGCAGCCTGGGAATGGGTCCAAAGATAGGACAATGGATACAAAGTTGGCTAGTAACAGAACTTAGAGAGTGGTGGTAAATGGAGTCCACTCAGAGGAAGGTAGGGTGACCAGCAGGGGGTGCTTCAGGGGTCAGTACTGGAACCAGTCCTCTTCAGTGTCTTTATTAGTGACATTGCAGAGGGCAGGAAGGAAAAGTATGCCTGTTCGCGGATGACACAAAATCTGCAACAGAGTGGACACACCGGTGGGTGTGTGTGGAAAAATGAAGGACAATCTAAAAAGCTGGAAGACTGGTCAAGGGTTTAGCAACTGGGCTTCAACACCAAAAATGTAAAATTGTGTACATGGGGCCACAGAAACCCAAGGGCAAATATATCAGTTAAGACAAATGTCGGATGATAGGCCTATATCCATTTATGTGGGTTAATATTGTATATGTAATGTACTTTAGAATGAAGACACTGTCCCTTTAACAGGTAACTACAAAATAACTGTTATTTCTATAAAGGCTAGTGTGGACCTGTTATATTTTAAGATAAGGAGACAGGTATATAGCCCAGGAAGGCATAATATACCCACTGTGGCTTTCCATGGCAGGAAAGGTAATGTAGTGACATGGGGTCAGGAGTCAAACCACATGCATAGACCAGATGTCACTGGGGTTGACATCAAACCTGACATGAAACCACAGTGACACCTACAGGGAAAGGTAAACTGTTGCACACTAATATCTGTATTGTCCTGGAATCATACTTACCCCAGAGAAAAAAATAAAGTGGGTGTGTCCTAAAATGACCTCAAGTACATTATCAGACACACACTTTGAATGCAGAGCAGTTGAAACCAGTTTAGTTGGATGGCAGATCGCCTGTTCCAACTGGCATATACTTGTAGACCAGAAGTATATGTGTAGGCCTGGAAAAATCTCTAAAACCAGACCTAAGTATGTGAGATGTAGACTCTTCACATACTGAACAGAAAAATTCTGATTTTTAAGTCAGAATTTTGGAAACCAGATTTTGCACCAAGGAAGCACCTGGAAAACTTTTTAAAAAGGATATTTCAGAAACTTGACTTGGACTACACACTTGCTACACAACTGTTGCTAAGGACTCATCTCTACAAGGACATTTGAAATCTTGCCTGAACTCTAACATCAAAACAAGGTATAGTTTAAAATACAGTATCCGTGTTTTCTGTAAATCATCCCGTTTTACTTTTGTTATTGTCTGCATTTCAATGTTCTTCCAAACTGTAGAATTTGGTGTATTGCTTTTATTTTAAGTAAACTTTTATGATTTTCTTATCAACTCTGCCTGGGTCTGACTGTGATTCAACATTTTAACAGAAGGGTTTTAAAAGACTATGTGCCTTGACAAGATAGAACCGCTCGTATCATATAAAACTACCTAGGCAAGATGTAGCCAGTGGCTGTGGTGGGATTCAAATATTAAAAGTAGTGGGGAGTCAAGGAACTTAAAACTACAAAATGCACCCTCCCACTGGGAAAAGGAAGGCTGGTAAGTCTTCTGGAAACCCTTACTCCTGCTCATTAGTTCTGAAAAAGGGGGATCCTCTCTGTAAAGAGGAGGTCCTGCCTGGCTGCCCGAGATGGGGCCAGGGGGCTCGTGACAATGACCACAAAACTGGAAAGAGATCTGGGGTCATCATACCTGATGACCTGAAGGTGGCAATGCAGTGTGACAAGGCAGTGGGAAAGGCTAGTAGGATGCTGGGGTGCATAGGGAAGACTATCACCAGCAGAAAAAGGAGGTAGTATTACCCTGTATAGATTCATGGTGAGGCCACACCTGGAGTACTGTGTACAATTCTGAGGCCCCATCTCAAGAAGGACATAGATCGGGTGGAGGTGGTACAGAGAATGTCAACCAAAATGGTTACGGCCTGCACCAGAAGCCCTATGAGGAAAGACTCAGGGAACTAAATATGTACTCACTGGAGGAAAGAGAGAAGGTGAAACATGATAGAAACATTCAAATACCTCAAAGGAGGTATCGATAAGGTACAGGAGGGAGGAGGAGGTATACTGCACAGAAAGAGGCGGCTCAAGGACAAGGGGCAGGATATGAAGCTAGAAGGGGCACTTAGACAGGATGTGAGGAAATATTTCTTCACAGAGATGGTAGTGGATGCCTGGAGCAACCAACAGCAATACCAGCACTACTCAAGCTGAAGGCAAATAAGCTTTATTCCATAAATATAATAAAAGCATACCAAATCCAGCAGTGCAGGTAAATCCGAACTACTTGGACCCGTATCAATAGGACCCCAACTAGTTTCACAACTCAGTGTTTAGTCATGGGGATGATCCAAGCAGTCACATGCTGTCTTAAATAGTCAATTAATTAAAGGGACAGTGTATTAAAGGTGAAATCAATATACATATGTGTCAAAGTGCTTAGTGCTCAATTACAAAATACCATAAATAGAAATATAGAACAACCACCATTAAAACCCTCTCAGAACTGAATATGTCTGAACATGTACAGATTCTGGACACACATATATATATATATATATATATATATATATATATATATATATATATATATATATATACATAGTTTCTAAGGGTTAATAACCACTATTAAATTCCCAAGGTGACATTTAAAAAAAAACAGTATTTGTTACTAGATGCAGCAGATTATAAATATTTTAAATATAAGATGTTAGCTGGCCCATTAGTGCAACTGTTGGATTTCCGCTTGAGGCTGGCAACGGGTTCAGGAATGGACCGGGACATCGAGCCAGCTGGGAGAAGGATGGAGCATCCCAAAGACTGCTCTCCTTCTCGGGGGTGTGACCCGTGTTGACGGACCCCTGGCGGTGGCTGGTGGCACTGCAGCAACTGGCACCAGAACATAGTTCGAGGCGGGGCGCTGGTCATCGCTGCATGTCCCACCCCCACATACAGGGAGAAAAATACAGCCACCTGCTGCCTGGATGAAACCTGCCCTCCACTCTGATGAGCTCCCAGGCCAGCTCTTTGACCTATCCCATACATTGCAGCATTTAGAAGCCCAGTGCAACCCGCCCTGGGGGTAAGCCAGGGGTATCAGGGTCATGGCTAATGTGGGGAGTGGGAGCAGAGGGGTCTGTGACCGAGGCTGAGGTAACAGTGGCAGGTGTAACGAAAAGCATAATAAATAAAATATACATATAAGATGTTAAATATTCTTAACATCTTATATTTAAAATATTTATAATCTGTTGCATCTAGTAACAAATACTGTTTTTAAATGTCACCTTCGGAGTTTAACAGAGGTTATTAACCCTTAGAAACTGTGGGTATATATATATATATATATATATATATATATACACATACACATCCAGAATCTGTACACATTCAGACATATTCAGTTCCCAAAGGGTTAATGGTCATTTTCTGTATTTATAGTTATGGTACAGGTCCCCACGTCCTGAATCAGTGGGCAGAACAGGTCTTATTTTGTGCCTGATGGCATAAATGTGAATATCAGCCATTTGCAATGGGCTGCTTAGCAATGATAACTGGCTCCCCATCCACCCGTCGCGTTGATTTCCAAGTACCGCACACTGACTGGAGGAGAGAGAGAGAGTACTCACTTAGGTGGAATCACAGAGAGGGATCTGTCTTCCTGCACTGTCACTTGCTCCTTTCTTGTCTTGCCCACCCACCCGACCCGCAGATCACCAGGTATCTCATACTGACTAGGAGAGGGAGTGCCTCTCTGTCTGCCAAAGTTGTGTCATTGGTGCCTTTGTGCCTGCAGCACTCTGTGCCCTACCCACCCACCTGTCCCGTGGATCTCCAAGGACTGAGGTGACAGTGAATGGCGCGTGGCAGTGCTATCTTGTCAGACTGTGTGTCTCTGTCTGTGAAAGTTATCTGAATGATTCTCCCCATGGGAGTAAAGTCACGATCACCAGTAAGAAGCCTCCAATACAGTCAGTTGTCTCTGGTCCACTTTCCAAGCTGCAGTGGGAGGTCCTAACAGTGTTTGGCGGACCCCCCATGATGTCTGCTCCCGTCCTGCACTCAGCAGAGTCAGACACCGAGAGTCCGGTGTCTGTGTGGTCGCTGTGATTCCCTGTCCTCGTTGTGTGCCATACAGCAGAGAACACAGTGAGACAGTGGAGTACATTAGAGAGAGAGAGAGACAGTGACAGCTACAAATGTCCTCTCCATGTCTCTGTACACCCATACAATGAATGAAACTTTCCAGGCTGACCGTGAAACACAGCAGAGAGACAGCATGAGAGACAGAGTGTCCTCTCCTGTGTCTCTCTCTCTGTCTCTCTCTTCAGTTTAGAGGTATACAGTCAGTGAAAGTGTCCCTGTTTCTGCTGCACACAGCAATCCCCATTCTGACGCCTCTCTCCCAAAGGCAGTCCAGCTGTGCTTGGATGTGGCTGCCCATTGCAGTAGCACCCATCAGCCTTGCCAGGCGTGGCATGGCAATATTCTCCAGTGACAGTACAGCCAGAGGGTCATACCAGGAGCAGGCGAGTGATCACCGGTGGATTGTGTGTGGTTATAGAGCATGGGCAAGCAATGTTGGTATCATACCCGTGGGCAGTGAGGAATGTACATCATTCATCAGAGAGTTTAACTGATTTCATTGTATGCAGCTGCGCCTTCACACTGTTGTTCCTTCATGCACAATGTCACTTCTCCTTGTTGCTGTGAGGAAACTGTTGTTGTTCCACATGTTTTACAGTGCTGAGAAACGTTGAAAGAATCTTTAATCTTGCAGTGGTCAGAGAGAGAGAGAGAGAGAGAAAATGCCACAGTGTCCTGTCTTTCTGCCATATGCTAGAGAGAGACAGAGAGAGAGAGAGAGAGAGAGAGAGAGAGGCATGGCACAGTAGACTGCTGTGGGGCACAGTTGTATGTGTGTTGTGTGTATGTTGGGGTGGTGTTTGTGCATGTCGTGGAATGTAGGAAATGTGCTGGTCTGGTGGTGCAGAGGATTAAGGAGCCGGATTCTCATTTGTGCCATGCCGGCAACCTGGGTTCAGGAATGAACTTGGGTCACTGGGTCAGCCGGGTGAGAAAGGATTGAGCATTCACAGACAGCTCTCCTTCCTTGGTGGTGGGGGACTCAGCTCGTGCTGTAGACTTACACCAGTCGAGGCTGGGGTCCAGCACAGGTGAAATGCTATAAAGGAGTGGACACTTGCACAGGGCGTAAGACTGCCTCCATGGAGGTGGAGACAGTCACCCCACCCATTACACGTCGTGGGTTTGGAGACAAAATGGAAAAGGAATCAGAGCTGGCAGGCTCCATGATGGCAGGCTGCACCACGCCTCCCTCGGTAATCTAGATGTTGGCTTCCAGGGGTGAGGAGAGGCGGCACCCATCACCACTGACCCCGTCATGGGGGGATAACCTGTGGGGAATGGCTTGTTGGGGTAAAAGGTGGTGAGTCTGCTGAGAGACGAGTCCTCTGAGGAGGGGCAGAGCCACCTGCCAGCTCCACCAGAGGAGTAAACTACATACGGAAAAAAGAAAGAATGTGTAGGAGTGAATGTTATGCACAAGCAATCTCACAGATCATATCAGTAGTGTATCTGACATTTCTATGTGCATAACAGCACTGCAGGATCCATTGTTTGTTAGGGACTATTTTTCAAGGTGGCAGGATACAGTACCTTTTGCTGTTTAAACAGCTAAGAACATTTTTATATTTTTGTTGTTTAAACATAACCTATGTTATAAGCACAATAACCCACTCCAGGTTGTGTTGTTGTGGGGATTAGCACACCAGTGCTGTGAGGACACTCGGCCTGTGGCCTCGTGCCTCACAATGCACCCAAGTGTGAGTTAATCTCCAATAACAGCACACCCTGTCATCGGTTATTTAAGCAACAAGGCACCACAGGTGTGAGTTATTGTGCAACGTATCGCTACTTTGGGTGGCTGAGCATCGAGGCCGCAGGTCGGCAAGTGCTCAATGCCCAGGGAGTGACATTACTCAATCACCAATCAACCAAAATCTTTATTTAACCAGGCGGCACCCTTGTGCAAGGCTAATTTTCAAGGTGGACCTGGGTGTAACAAGTACAGAATATAAGATACTACACAACAGTTACAGTACAGTGATGTAAAAAGTATGGTCATGAACAGCAATAAGAAGAGGTAATACAGGTTGAGTGCAACATATATAGAATCAAGCAGAAAGTGCAACAAAATTGTGACACAAGAAAAATAAGGTAATACTCAACAATTATAATACACTAGCATGAACAGCAAGGCGTGAGCAGTAGTCAAGCTAATTAATGCAGGTTAAAAAACACAAAAATTCTACAGCCAAACAAGCTGTGCAAACAAGTAGTGTTGCAGATAGATGAGTTCCGAACTATGATGCATATGTATGAGTCACTAGGCGAAGGTGAGCTGTCTGGAACCACAAGGACAACAGAGGACTCACTAGTGGTAGGGAAGGATGGGGAGAGGAGGGGCAGCGGTTATAAAGTAGGGTGTGCAGTGCAAGTTGTGATATGTGATCTTCTAGTAGGAAGAATAAACGGAGTGTAGGGCATGAGCGAAGCAATTACAATCCTGGAACCGGTCAGGAAAGGAAGAAGGAAGAGAGAGGCAATGAAGAGGAAAGGTGGAGACAGAGAGAAGAGAGAGAGAGAGACAGGCAGAGGCTGGACCAGTAACTAAAGGAGGCTGCAGCAAGTGAATGGGGAATCCGTGTTCAGGAATAGCAGACACAGGGTTCTGTAATATGATGAGAATAAAGTGTTTTGAATGTTGCTAAGCTGAGGGCATACTTTAGTTTTAGAGTTTTTGCAGTTTATTCCACATTAAAGGCAGCACATGACTAATAGCTGCACAGCCAAAATGAGAACTAGCCTTAAATACTTTCAAGGAGGAAGAGGTGCTTCTCAGAGCATACCTACTAAAGTGCAAAGCGGTAAGCAATCAGAGATGTAGTTAGGTAGTTTATTTAGGATGTCTTTATATGTCCAGATGGCAGCATTTCTTTGTGCACCAAGAGCTAAGAGGACCACCCTACAGCTGTGTACAACAAGCAGTGGTGGGTGAAGTAGGAAAGGCCAGTTATAAACCATAGGGCTCTGTGATAGAGCGTGTCGAGTTTTGAGAGAGCTCCGCAGGCCCTTGATTGTACAGGAAGTCAGCATAATCTAGCAGAGAAAGAAAAGTGGTTTGGACTAGCCTCATCTTGGTTTCCTGGGAGAGATCTTTATCCTGAAGAAAGTCCAAGCCTCTAGCTAAGTTTCTTTGTCAGTTCTTCAATATGTACCAGGAAGGAGAGCCTATTATCGAGCCATACCCCAAGTATTTGAATTTAGTCACATACTCCAATTGCTCACCAAGTATGGTAGTAACTAGGGGAAGAGTCCCAACTGAAGCTGGGGTTAGGTAGGTTTGGAAAAGGCAAGAAGAACATTGCTTTTGTTTTCTTGGCATTCAAAAGCAACTTCTCATTGAGGAGCTGACGCTGCAGTAGATTGAATTCATCCTGGAGGACTGAGGACTTTGCTCGGGAGGATCCACTGACCTAAAGCACTGTGTCGCTCACAAAAGGTGTATTTGGGCCTTTCTGATGGTGTCGTCTATCCTGTTGATGTAGATTGCGAATAACAGGGTCCCAAGATGGAACCTTGAGGTGCCCTCTCAGGGAGAGGCTTTAAGGAGAAATTTCACCTTCTGCTTTTACATGCTATGAGCAACCTATGAGGTAATTCTCAAACCATCTGATGAATAGAGCATCCAGTCCG
Source organism: Neoceratodus forsteri (assembly GCA_016271365.2). Lineage (NCBI taxonomy): Eukaryota > Metazoa > Chordata > Ceratodontiformes > Ceratodontidae > Neoceratodus > Neoceratodus forsteri. Next base: position 115,790,273 of record CM028131.1, read on the forward strand.
ATATGTCAGAGGACGTGAGAAGCAGGCCGTGATCGACGGTATTAAAGACCTTGCTTAGGTCCAAGAATACAGCACCGACAAAAGTTCTTATTGCCCAACTCATGCTGCCAGTCATTGGTTACTTTGGCTAAAGTCGAAAATTGTGCTGTGCTGTGCTGTGCTGTGCTCTGAAGCCTGACTGTAATGAATTTAGCAACTTGCCATTTCCAGATAGTTCCTAAGCTGGTGTTCACAATTTTTTCCAGTATCTTAGACAGGATTGGTAGAAGGAAGATTGGCCTGTAATTGTTCAAGTCATTGGATCTCCAGATTTGAACAAAGGGATAACATGAGCTGTTTTCCAGATAGAAGGAAGGTCACCTTGAGAGAGGGATAGGTTAAACATGTGTGTAATGGGCACTGCCAGGGCACAATAGCCCAACTTTAAGAAAAAGGTCCAATGTGATCGGCTCCTGTGCTTTTCTAACATCCAACTGGAGCAAGAGGTCTCGGCTTCTTTCAAAGTTGTAGGTTGAAGAGAAAAGATGGATTTGGAAAGGAGCATCCTTGTTCATTGAGTCCAAGCTGATTGCGAATGTATTAGCTGGGAGGTATCGAAGGCCACCCCAAGTGTGGCAAAGGGCTGTTGAAAGAGTCAAGGATTGAAATGTTTATCTGTGAATGTAGTACAGTGGATTCCACTAAGTACACTTCAGATAAGTGCACATTTCGGTTTAATGCACAGATTTCTAGTTTCACGATTTATTTCCTATTCCTACCATGTTATAAAATTCGCTTAATGCACAACGGATAAATGCACATTTTGGTTTAATGCACAGTTTCCAGTTTCCAATTAACCTAAATCTATGTGTCTAATTCGGTTAATTACACAGATGCTGTCAGTCTGCAGTATATTAATACTTTTCCCAGCTCTAATCATGCAGTGGCTCACCGAACAGCTATGGAGAAAAGAAGGTCACACTTAGCTTAGCACAGAAAGTATCTGTACTGCAGGAGTTAGATCAGTCAATGTGAGACGATAGATGTTGCTGCGAAGTCTGGGTCGGCGTCTCCACCGTGGCTCGTGATTGTCGGTAGCAAAGACCGCTTATTATCTGAGTGGAAGCACACCGAGAATCAAGCCCGAAACTGGGAGGTGGAAAGAGTGAGGAGGTGGAAGCAGCTCTCCTGCGGTGGTTCTCAGTGGCTCGTAGTGCTGATGCCCCTGTAAATGGTCCCATTTTAATGCAAAAGCAGTCAACCTAGCTTCTACTATGGGCATACATTTCACCCGACAAGCGGATGGTTCAGCAGATGGATGAGCGAAATGGGATCATTTTAAACGTTGTCATGGGAGAAAAAATACACCGACAGTGAGACTTCAGACAACTGGCTTACTACAGCCCTGCCCAAATTCTAAAAGATTATAAAATGGGCAAAGGATTTCAAGCAATCTGATTGGTTGTTAACCATGCATTAGATGTGTCTAATGCACAGCTAAAACTAGAAACCCCATTTAGAATACAGACCCATTTTATAAGCGCAATAGCCACTCTGGAGATGTACATTAGACAGTTCTAATACCGGCTACTGACGCGACTTGGCCTATGGCCCTTGCCCTCACTATACATCCCCCTAGCCGCGGTATTAGAACTGTCTAATGCACACCCCATTGTGTCTTGTTGCTTACTTGTGCACCTAATTGCATCTATAATTGTGATTGAGACTGGTCTCTACTTTCAGGCCACACCTGAAGGAACTCTGATATTCAAGTCCAACAATGCTTCAGGTGGCAAGAAAGCGAGGACGGATCTCCATACTGTTCTGCTGTAGCCTTTGTGGAACACAGAAATTGAGACCCGTAGTTGTGGGCAAATAAAAAAAACAAGGTGTTTCTCAGGTCTTCAAATGGAGCGCTGCGGTAGATTTATGACTCAACTCTATGCATGGATGACACAAGCAATCTTTACTGACTGGCTAAAGCGAGTAAACATACAAATGAGGCGTAAAAGAAAAGAAATTGCTATGCTACTGGACAACTGTTCAACACATCCAGATATTCCTCTGAGCCACATTCGATTAATTTTTACCACCTAACCAACTTCACTTATCCAGCCCCTGGATATGGGCATAATAAAGAACGTGAAGCATCATTATCGCTCTCAGGTGAGGCGTTAACAATCATTAGCCTATCTTGTGCATATTGGGTCATGCATTATGCTTAACTTGTGTTTTTTTTTCACAGATGCTGAGAAGATTATTGTTTGCATGGATGGAGGGACCCTGAACACGCTACTGAACTTTCAAAAAATAACGATTCTTGATGCCATAAAAATGTTGGACCGAGCATGGCAGCAGGTGAAGCCAGAAACCGTTACAAACTGTTTCAGGAAAGCAAGTTTTGTAAGACAGGCCGAGAACACCAAGGAGGAGGTTGAAGAGGAGGAGACAGTCCCGTCCTTAGCCAGCGAACATGAGCAGCATTGATTTCAGCCTGTATAGAGACATGATGAGACCCTTCCCACCACCAGTATGCTCTAGGATGCTGACATATGCAGTGAGATTATGTGCCGACCAGGGGCGAGGAAAAAGAAACAGTTAGTGAATCTCAGAGTCAGAGCCAGATGTGTCAATGTTGAAGCCCTCCAGTGCCTTAGCGCATCAGCGCATTAGCCGTGGAAGAGAAAAGAAGGATCTAACACGTTTGTTTGACTTTTGAACACTATGTGATCCAACTTGCCTTACAATCCTGTAAACAGAGCAAGATCACACCGTTTTTGGGCAGCAAGCAACATGCCAAACATAGATACGGACACTGAACTGTGATATTTATTTCTTTACTTTGTACTGTAATTTCGTTTAGTTTCGTTTGGTTTCATTGATTTTCTAAACAGAGCAATGCCAGTCGACTGTAATGGAAATAAACTTTTATTTTTAACAGTAGTATATCTGCACGTCCACAGTCTGTCACATTTCACGTAATCAATGCAATTTCGCTAATGCACATTCTGCTTAAATGCACAATTTCAGTCTGCAAAACGGGTGTGCATTTAAGTGGAATCCACTGTAGTGCCAATCGAGAATTTTGTCGGCAGTGAGACACCGGGAATGACCTTCAATGTCCTTGATTAGTTTCCAGAATTTGGAGGAGCAATTGGATGAAAGATCAAGTTGGGAGAGGTAAAACTAGCCTTTGCTTCTCTAACCATTTTTGACGCAGATTCCTCGCCCTCCTGAACAGATTCCAGTCATTACCAAGTTTAGTCTTGTGGGCCTTTTTCCACAGCAGATCTCTATTATGAAAGGTATCCCTCAGCTCGTTGGAGAACCAATGACAGGTTTTTCTGACCCGAGTTTTCGCTAATAGTGCGTGTTTATTGAAAGCAGCTAGGATAATGTCTTGGAAGATGTCATAAGCAGTAGTCACAGACTTTGCTAGATAAAATTCTGGTCAATACACCGAGTATTTTAACTCTGAGATGAATGCACAGGGTCAAATTATGCGCACCTTTGTAGTGAGAATTTTGGTCCTGAGGAGGCCGTGCAGTTGGACCTTACACAGGCAATGAAGCAATGATCACTAATGTCTGAGAAGAAGACACCACAGGGGTGAATACGTGGGTTTGCTAACAAGGATAATGTCTAACAGGGTGCTGTTAGTAGGGTTGGTTTTATTTGGCCGTGTAGTTTCATTGATGAGTTGGACAGCCCGTGAATCAGAAATGTTCTTAGTGGAGAAGATGCACTGGATAGCCAGTCTAGACTGAGGCTGCCTAGTAATATGGTCTCGATAGACCTTTGTCCTAGGATAAGTCTTAAATGGTTCAGCAGCAGCTGCAACAGGCGGGGGCTTATAACAACCTGTCACACAAGTGATGCACCAGGTGCAATCTCGACCTGCAGGGGAGACTTTGAACTCGTTTGGGACTGAGGTTGAATCTATGATGGAGACCACAAATTTATCCTTAACATAAATGGCCACCTCTCCACCTCTGGACCGTCTGTCAGTTTGGAACAAGGAGTAAGAAGGAGGTTTATTTCATTCTTGCTTGTTGCGAGGTGAAGCCAAGACTCAGTGACAACCAAGACATCAGGAGCAGTGTGACAAATCCAGGCCTGGATAGATGTGATTTTTTTAACAAACTGCCGCATTAACATGCATGAAGCTTAACCCTTTGAGGCTAGGTAGGTCTGCAGGTGATCCAACAGATGCTGGAGGGCCAGGGTTAAGTTCAACATTGCCAGAACACAACAGTAAGAGAAGCAAGATCTTTTGATTGTTTCTAAAAGCAATTTTCAGAGCTTAATCCGCATTCACTTGCAGGGGATATGGATATGGCAGGAGGGTCCCTGGGGCTAATACCAAGCTGCTTTAATGTTACATATAACAGGACCTTGCCAACAGGGAACAGGGTGGCGAGCAAGGTGAGTAGACACATTAAAGTCCTTTAAGAGGGCACATCTAAATTGCCAGTATGCCGTGGTGAGTAGGAATCCATTAGCAGTATGGTATATCGAGGTGCATATGAGATAGTCAAGTAACTTTAAGATATCAAATGCGAACAAGCATATGGTTGGGACCCCATGTCACAGATGGGCGTACATGGTGAGAGTTTGGATATAGGGGTAAAAGTGCAGCAGCAGAGACAAACAAAAGAACACCTACACTCTCTGCAGTAGTGGGCCCTATATCCATGGCCAGAGGTGTGCTGGCCAGTTGACAATTGAGGCGATAGCGGCTTGGTCACCTATTAAGGCAAGAATTTATTGAGAGGCTAGATCAGGACTGTAGAGCTACAACTTAGGGAAGAGTAGTAATGAGAGTAGGAGTAAATATAAGTGGACTGGGTAATGAGCCAATGAGGAAGCTTAGCAAGATGGAAGGGAAAAGGAACATTTAAGGTGGCCTGGGGGGCCAGAAAACTCCAGGGGAACTGGTGCTGGGCGCTGTTCTCCGTGACCTGATGCTGGACTTGTGGAGCCTCGAGCACCATGGGTGCTGCTGGTTGATCCGACCGCAGAATGGAGCTACTGGAGGCCTGAGGGAGAAGGAGACACAAATTAGATAAAGCTCAGGAGAGGAGGAGGTTCAGTTGAAACAAAGGGGCACAAAACAGCTGAGCACTTATTGTGTTGCTAGATCGGGGAGGGTTCAGACAACAGCAAGGCACCGCTAAGTCTGAGAGCTTGTGTGTAAAAAAGAAAAGAAAAGAAAGCAAGTCAGGGGCAGGCAGGGTCTGAAAAGCTGGCCTTTTGTCACCCCAAACAGAATAATGACAGGCTTGCCAGAGGAATTCAAACTTGTGGCCAAAAACAGTCACAGTAACAAATTATTGCTAGGAGATAAACTGATGGCAGGGGTCCGAGCAGGGACCGCCACTTCCAGGAGTAAGGGACTTGAATAGCTGCAGCCTGTGAATTACTTAGCGCAGGAGGTGCCAGCACAAATTCGGATGGCTTACAGCACTATCAAAACCTCACCATTAACTGGCAAACAGTAGTCTAAGCAAGGAGTGCCACCACCAGAGTAAATAAACCATCACAATATTTTTAACAGCAAGCACAATCAGTACAATAAAGGAGAAGCAGGTTTGTGAGAAATCCTGGGCAAGGGAGCGGGCCAATCAGGGCGCTGCTTGACAAAATGAGACAATGAGCGCAGATCCCAGAGCGGCACGAAAATTTGAAATGAAAATAATCAGTCCAGAAAACTCCCAGAGAGAACCGGCGCTGGAGCTCTGTTCTCCGTGCTTGATGATGGGCTTGTGGAGCTTTGGAGCGCGGTGGGAGCTTGCTGGTTGATCCGATCACAGCTGCGGTCACAGACCGATGGGGCTACTGGAGGCCTGATGCTGGGCTGTGGAGCTTCTGGCGCCATGGGGCACTTGCGGGTTGATCCGACCGTGGCTGCGGTCACAGCCCGATGGGGCTACTGGAGGCCTGATGCTGGGCTTGTGGAGCTTGGAGCTTATGGGCACGGCGGGTTGATCCGACCGCGGGCTGCGGTCACAGCCCGATGGGGCTACTGGAGGCCTGATGCTGGGCTTGTGGAGTTTCCCGAGCTGTGGGCACTTGCTGGTTGATCCAACTGTGGCTGCGGTCACAGCCTGATGGGGCTACTGGAGGCCTGATGCTGGGCTTGTGGAGCTTCCAGGTGCCATGGGTGCTTGCTGGTTGATCCGGCTATGGTCACAGCACGATGGGGCTACTGGAGGCCTGATGCTGGACTTGTGGAGTTTCGCGCTGTGAGGCGCTGCTGGTTGATCCAGCTGCGGCTGCGGCTACAGCTCGATGGGGCTACTGGAGGCCTGATGCTGGGCTTGTGGAGCTTCTGAGTGCTATGGGCGCTTGCTGGTTGATCCGACGCGTGGCTGCAGTCACAGCCCAATGGGGCTACTGGAGCCTGATGCTGGGCTTGTGGAGCTTCCGAATGCCGTGGGGTGCTTGCTGGTTGATCCGACTGCGGCTGCGGTCACAGCCCGATGGGGCTACTGGAGACCTGATGCTGGGCCTGTGAAGCTTCCGAGCGCCATGGGCGCTTGCTAGTTGATCCGACCGTGGCTGCGGTCACAGCCCAGTGGGGCTACTGGAGACCTGATGCTGGGCTTGTGGAGTTTTAGTGCCATTGGGCGCTTGCTGGTTGATCCAACCACAGCTGCGGTCACAGCCCGATGGGGCTACTAGAGACCTGATGCTGGGCTTGTGGAGCTTCCTAGCGCCATGGGGCGCTTGCTGGTTGATCCGACCACGGCTGTGGTCACAGCTTGATGGGGCTACTGGAGGCCTGGAAGGAGAAGGAGACACAATACACAATAGAAAACATCCTGGAGTGCCTTATTGCTATTATACAATGGCTCGTTTTTATGAAAAAAGACAAAAGAAAAAAAACATTTTTTCATTTTTGCATGTAGAGGTATATGTTTTGAAAAAAGTCCAGTACATTTTCCATTAGCAGGTGTAGCTGCTCTGTATGTAATGCTGCTTTCCCAGAGCTGTAACTTTCTTGGCTGTTTCAGGCATGATGCGCACTTGCAGGAACACCACCACCACGCCATCACCACCACGACACACACACGACCGTTCCCCAGACTGTTGAGCTGATCTATTGAAGTAGGCTGTATTTTGAGTGCCCCATTGCATTTTTTTATTTCTATGAGCATTACTAAGCGTGGTTGCTTGTGTAATAACATCACTGTTCCAGCCACCCACTGACAATCAGAGTCCAGGAAATTTTCTTGCCATTGTATCATGCTTACATAACTCCATACCCTGTCGTGGTTATTGTTTATTATTCTTCTAGTTTTACTTATAGTTGGAATGTCTGGTTTGGTTATTGGACTGTTTTCTACTTGCTTTGGAAACAACTGGCACACACACACTGAGAGTGGGGCTCATCTGCAGTGTGTTGCAAGTCAACTTCTGCCTCTATGGAAGCCTAAGAGGGAGATCCAAGTGGTCCTAACACCCTGCAACCAGCAGTCAGAGAAACAACATTTACAAAGTATTTATATTTTGATTTGCAACTCTTCTGGTCTAATCTGGTAAAATATATAGTAAAAATGTTTAAAAGCTGGACCCTGGTATAGCAGACCCCATTGAAAGTATACATCTATGCTTGTCTGTCAAGGGAACACAAATTGTAAATGCAGGAAACATAGAAACATAGACTTTGACGGCAGACAAGGACCGCTTGGCCCACCTAGACTGCCCATTTCCTACTCAGGATAAGCTGCAGATCCTATTTAACCAACAGCCTATTTCTTCCTACCCCCACAAAAATTGCTTTATATCTGTCCCATGCATTCTTGAATTCTCCACAGTTTTAGACCCACAGCCTCCTCAGGAAAGGCTGTTCCATGCGTTCACCACCCTCTCTGTGAAAAATACTTCCCTCCACATTGCCTCTGGGCGTTCCCCTCTATCTTCAAATTGTGTCCCTTGTTCTTGCACATCTCTTTTTCTGAAAGATGCTACCCCTTGGACTTTGTTGATTCCACTAAGGTACTTAAAAGTTTCTATCATGTCCCACTCTCCCTCCTTTCCTCAAGGGTATACATATTAAGCTCCTTTAGTCTCTCCTTATGGCTTCTTTTGCAGACCCTGCAGCATTTTAGTTGCCCTCCTCTGGACTGCCTCCATCCTCTCTATGTTCTTGTGGAGATGGGGTCTCCAGAACTGGATGCAGTACACCAGATGGGGTCTCACCAACTGTCTGTACAGAGGGATAACAACTTCCTGTTTTCTGCTGGTGATGCCTTTCCCTATACATCCCAGTATTCACCCAGCCCTCCCTACTGTCTTCTCACATTGCTTGCAAACCTTAAGGTCATCTGATATGATTACCCCAGGTCCCTTTCCATTTTGTTGTTGTTACTACCTCCCCCATTGTGTAATCTTCCCTGGGTTTTGTTTCCCAGATGCATTATGTAACCTCCAGGGGCGCTATCCTAAGAGGCTACTACCCCTGCCTGCCTTAACTGTAACAGGGTGAGGGCCCAGATCTATAGGAGTGCCTCCACCCAGAGGTTGGGGTTAGAATGGTCGAGGTTGACTTGGTCACAGCCCTCTGGGTTGCTGCAACCCCCTTTCTTCCCACTAGTGGCCCACAGTTCAGTTACAGTGTCCTTACCATAGACACTTACCCCCGGCTCAAACCACTCAGCTCACTCCGGAGACCCCTGGAAAGTAAGGTACAGTTACACAATATTCACTGTGCAGTATTTCACCATTAATACACAAACCAGCCAGTGTACTTTTTGCAAAACAAGCAATCTGATTTATTTAAGCGGGAATAACAAGGACCAGGGTAATCAGCATGGCTTACCTACACAATATATGAGTATCTACCTAGGGCTCTGTGCACAGGCCTAACCTATAAGTTGCTGTCTATGGGTACCCAAGCCCTATAGGCTAGTTCCTTAATGCAGCTGGTTGGGGCCCTGACACACAAGTGTTTAGTTCCTCTGAAGATTAGATGGAGCCCAGCAGGCTCAGTTAGTGCAGTCAGCAAAGCAACCTGAAGACCTTGCCCTTGCTAGAAACATGTAACGAGGAGCTACCCTGCTTTAGTACTCACAACTCAGAAGAAAACCACCTCACACCATTCGCAGGGCTGAGCCTGTACTTCAGATACTTCTCCACACATTTATATGGAAAGCAACAGAGGGTACCATACCAGGCAGCTGCCCTATGGCCCGACCTAACGCACAGCTACTGAGTCTCACTGCAGCTTCACTTTCCTGACAGACCCAGCACGATTCAGCAGATTCTCCAGTCCTCTACAGGGTGAGCCTGGTAGGTAGCTGTTGTTTACACAACCTCCTCTGACTGCTGCCCAGCAGTTTTAGTCTAAAGATCGCCAGCTATTCAAGCGGCCGCCTCTGGCTCTCACGCACTTCCCGTGCGAAAACTCAATGGTGCAGGGCCCAGAGCTCCTTCCTCATTCACAGCCACAGTGTCTCTGCCCTTGGCAGTATGGGGCAATCCTCTCAGCTCGGCGCCACCCAATCCCATTGGCTGGCTACAGATGCCAGTCACTTAATCTTGCCCTCAGTGGTGCGAAAAGGCGCCATGTCTAGACTTCACTTCCCACAATTACTAGCTGTATCTTCATTGGTCCACCGGCTCCTAGAGAGCCCTAATTCTGGTTGGTCGTCAGTTACTCCATTTGGGATACCCCTACCCTTATTGGACCCTTCAGAAAGTCCTGGTCCAAAATGGAGGGCACAGCACACACACAGTCTCCGCGAAAGAAGCAGGTTAGACAAACAGTAATTCCACTAATATGCTAGCTAATTATGGTCAAACAGTTACATCAGTTAAAAGGGCTCCCTCTGTGCATATAGCGATGACCAAAGGGGGAGTTTCACCACAGCTCAGGCGGGATTCGAACAGGAAACACCAGTCCCCCTATATCAACCCGCTGGAGCCTGCGAGCAGGCAGCTCTTAAAGAGACAGTACTGGAGGCTTTGAAGCACTCACAATACCCACATCTAGATGGCATTCGCCAAACACCAGTTAGGAGAGAGCATTCAGACAAGCTCCGGAAGGCTTTTAGGAACCCCCATGTGGGGTGGGGTTACACCCTTCCTGGCCTGGAAAGAACTTGGCGTCCATGCCAAGTAGTTACCCTATATCATCACTTTAAGGTAAAACAGTTTAGATTTACAGCACATTAGACCCTTTGTTACATACATTGGCACTGTACTCACAGCTTATTATTGTTTATGCAATATTGCACATAGACAACCGTTTCCTTTTGTTAAATCAGGTCATTACTTCCTGCCCATGACACCTGGAAAGAGGGGCCCTTCCTATCAACTACTTGCTGGCTAGCTGGGGCAGGTACAATACTCAGAGGGCAATACTAACAGGCTGGAGTCATTCCCAAACTAACTTGGGCAAGGAGCTCAGGGACACATACACCCCTTTATGGACTACATGTAAAGGCAGGTCCACAGGCTGACCCAGGACTCATAACTCAACCTTACTACAGGCGTACTTCTCGGCCGGTGCGTGCCTAGGGTCTCGGAAAACCTGCCACAGGCCCCGACTCCATTTCAGCTTCATTTAGGTTAGTAGGGGAACCTCCATAGGGGAAAGGGACCCAGGGCCCATAGTACTTTTAGGAACAGGACTCCCTATATCAGGACCCACACTGCTTGGTTCAGCTAGGGACATTTCTGGCACTACCGGAGTGCTATCAGGGCACTCAAAGTATTCTTCAGGTTCTGGCATATCACTAGCTTGCTCCCCACATTACTTCCTTCTTCTGAAAAGTCAGATAGCTCAGCCAGACCAGACAGTTCAGCCAGGCTCAAGGATCCCACCTCTTTGGCTTTGCTGCTACTCACTTTATCCTCGGGAGCATTGGCTCGGAGACAAAGTTGGGGGCTCAGACAGTCCAGAAAGCCCAACTTCATCCCCAGAGTTAATAAGGGATTGCCCTAAACAGTTGACTCAGTTCATAAGAGGTAATACTCAATGTTATTCTCATTATCTTCAGACACAGATTGGCAATCAACTTCGCCGGGGGTGGGGTGGAGAGGCCTCTTTAGTTTGATTTCTGAAGAGTCAGCGATCTTAGTTTTTCTTGCCAGCAGCTCTAGTTACAAGCCGGGGGACATTGAGAGGTTCAGCTTCTATCAAAATCTGTCCGATTGGCAGCAGATGATTTCTGTGTATAGTTTTCACATCTTTTGAATTGTTTTCAGGCACACATTATATACAAGTAAACCTTACAGTTTTCCCACAACAGTATGAGAGAGGTGATGCCATCTGTCAATAATCTTATGCTTGCCATGCAGTCCCAAATTCCTCAATAGCACTCTATCTCCTTCTCTCAGTTCCATTGCTCTCACTTTCTTATCATACCTCTCCTTATTGGCCAGGTTTCGCTTAGCAGCCATGGTCTGGGCCAATTGGTAGGTATGATTTAATTGGGTCTTCAACTTCTGTACATACTGTAGATGATTTGTTGCTTGTACCCCATCAGGAAACCCGAAACACACATCCACTGGCAGTTTAGCCTATCTCCCAAACATCAGTCTGTATGGGGAAAATCCAGTGGCATCACTTTTAGTGCGGTTATAAGCATATACCAAGGTGCTAATCTGTTGGCTCCATCTAGGCTTGTCTTTAGGTTGCAGTGTACCCAACATATCCAGCAATATGCGGTTAAACCTTTCAGGTTGGGGATCTCCTGGGGATGCTACGGGGTGGTTCTTGACTCGTGACTCCCCACAAGGATAGAATTTCTTTAACCAGGTGGCTCTCAAAGCCCCTCCCTTGGTCGGAATGGATTCTCTGGGGCCCCAAAATGGACAAAGAAGTTCTCAACAAGCACCTTAGCCACTGTGGTTGCTTTCTGATCTTTAGTAGGAAAAGCCTGTGCATACGGGTAAAATGATCAGTGACCACCAATATGTTGCTGATATTTTTCAGATCAGGTTCTAAGCTCAGAAATCAATGCAGACCAACTCCATAGGGGTGCTGGTAGTGATATTGACCATGGGGTAGCTCTCTGAGGTAGGGCTTTTCTTGCAAACAGCGGCACACGGTTCTTGACGTACTGCTCTACATCTGCACTCATTTTGGCCAGTAGAATCGGATCTGTACCAGGTCAAGAGTTCGGTCTATGCCAAGATGCCCCATGTGGTCATGCAGGGACCGCAACACCAGTTCTCTAAAGCAGTAGGCAACACCAGTTGTTGTTTGTCTATTACGCCTCTTTGTCCACAGTCTCCTATATAACAGTCTATTGTTCAGGGCCTTCTTTGTATAACAGGGCAGTTCTCAATTCAGCAGACCAAAGTTGGGACACGTCTCTCCCTGCTTGCAGAGCCTCCAAAGCAGTTTTATCATGGGGTCTTGGGATTGAGCCCGTTGGAGACTATCATTGTTGAATTGGGGCAGCACTAGTGTCTAATGCAGAAAATGACAGTAAGGAACAGGTATGCAGTTCTCGGATGGCCCCAAGCAATCCACCATGCAGTCCACAGTGTCAGGAGACACCTGTTCCTCCTTGTCAAATTTTGGCAAGGGCTCTTATGTCAGGTTCTGATAACCTGACCCAGTTAGTTTGGGGCACAGGCCTCCGAGAGAGAGCAACAGGACCCAAGGCAGCATGGATTCACAGCGGAAGGTCATGCCAGACAAATCTGATAGATTTCTTTGACTGGGTGACCAAAGTAGTAGATCAGGGAGGGGCTGTGGACATGGCCTACCTAGACTTTAGCAAGGCATTTGACACAGTCCCACACAAAAGATTAATACACAAGTTAGCCAGCCTGGGAGTGGGTCCCAAGATGACAGCCTGGGTAAAGAATTGGCTGGAGAATAGGACACAGAGAGTAACAGTAAATGGAGTCCACTCTGAAGAAAGGGGTTACTAGTGGGGTACCGCAGGGTTCAGTATTAGATCGTCCTCTTCTAATGTCTTTATAGGTTACATTGCAGAGGGACTAGAAGGAAGTATGTCTCTTTGCAGATGACACAAAGATCTGCAACAGAGGTGATGCACAAGGTGGGGTGGAAAGGATGAGACGGGACTTGGCAAGGTTAGAGGAATGGTCAAATGTATGGCAGCTTAGATACAATGCTAAGTAGTGCATGTAATGCACCTGGGAAACAAAAACCCAGGGAAGAGTACACAATGGGGGTGAGATACTAACAACAACAAAATGGAAAGGGACCTGGGGGTAGTCATATGAGATGACCTAAAGGTGGGCAAGCAATGTGAGAGGGCAGCAAGGAGGGCTGGGGGATACTGGGATGCATAGGAGAGGCATCACCAGTAGAAAACAGGAAGTTATTGTCCTCTGTACAGACAGCTGCTGAGACCCCATCTGGAGTACTGAGTGCAGTTCTGGAGACCCAATCTCCGCAAAGACATAGACAGGATGGAAGCTGTCCAGAGGAGGGCAACTAAATGGTGCAGGGTCTGCACCGAAGACATATGAAGAGAGACTTGAGGAGCTTAATATGTATAGTCTCGAGGAAAGGAGGTAGAGGGGGACATGATAGAAACTGTCAAGTACCTCAAGGGAATCAACAAAGTTCAAGAGGGTAGCATCTTTCAAAAAAGAGGTGTGCAAGAACAAGGGGCAGAATTTGAAGATGGGGGTGGCTCAGAGGTAATTTAGAGTATTTTTTCACAGAGAGGGTTGTAGATGCATGGAACGCCTTCCGGAGGAGGTTGTGGAGTCAAAAACAGTGGTGGAATTCAAGCATGCATGGGACAGTCATAAGGCAATTTAGGGGTGGGGTAGGAAGAAGTAGGCTGCTGGTTAACTAGGATCTGCAGCTTATCCGCTAGGTAAGGAAATAGGCAGACTGGGTGGGCCAAGTGGTCCTTATCTGCCATCAAATTCTATGTTTCTATCCACATCTACATGGTTTAGGCCTGCTCTGTACTCAACAGCATAGTCGTAGGTGGCCAATGCAGACAACCACCTATAGCCAGTGGCATCCAACTTGGCTGAGGTCTGCACATGTGTCAGAGGATTGTTATCAGTCTTCACCAATATCTTGGCACCGTACAAGTAGTCCTGAAATTGATCAACAATGGCCCACTTCAGGGCCAAGAACTCTTATTTGTGCACTGGATAGTTTTTTCTGAGGGAGTCAGACTTCTGCTGGCGAAGCTACAGGTCTTACCCCATTTGGGTGCTCCTGATATAAGACATCCCCAATCCTTGTAGGCTGGCGCCAGTGTGGAGAACGTACGGCTTGGCCGGATCAGCATAGGCCAGCACTGGGGCACGGTAAGTTGATATGTAATGTCATAGAAAGCTTCCTCACACTCAGTAGTCCAGCAGTTTCCAAACATATCATTCGGACGAAAATACTTTTCTCTGTCTCAGAGAGCACAACTTTCTTATACTTTTTATGGTTGGAGGGTACCCTGAGTAAGGTTGAGGAAGGGTGGATCACTCGAGAATAGTCTTTGATAAACCACCTATAATATCCACAAAACCCCAGGAACCGTTGCAGTTCTTTCAAATTCTTGGCTGAGGCCAAGTAGTCAAAGCCTCCACTTTGCTGGGGTCAGTCTGTATGCCTTCAGTGGATACTATGTGGCCTACATACTTCACAGAAGTTTGAAAGAATTGGCACTTGTCTATAGATAACTTAAGACCAAAATCCTCCAGCTGATCCAGGACCTTGAACAATCGACATTCATGTTCTTACAACGAGCTGCCAAACACTATGACATCATCCAAATAAACCAAACACTCGAGCAAATTCATGTCCCTCACAGCACGTTCCATCAGGCGCTGAAAGGTAGCTGGGGCACCGAAATCCTTGAGGCATCCAGATAAACTCATAGAAACCTAGGGGCAAATGAACGCAGTTTTCTCTCAGTCCTCAGGAGCCATTGGGATCTGATAGTACCCACTGCGGAGATCTAACACAGAGAACCACTTACTGCTGTTCAGACAGTCCAAGGCATCCTGTATGCGCAGCATGATATACTGATCAGGGATGGTCCGCCGTTCAAGTACGGTAATCCACACATCCAAACAGCCCTTCTTTTTCCCTCACTATGGCAATGGGGAAGCATAAGGCTCCTGGATTCTTGTATCACACAGCGGCAAGCATCTCTTGCAGATGCCGCCTCACATCGTCTATGTCAGCAGGGGCCAGGGGCCAGGCGCCAGACCTGTCTCAAAAGGCCTTTCATCATGCTGTCGAATGTGGTGTTCGGCCCCTGCACACATCCCACATCCCATTCCTTTAGGGAAAAGACCTGGTCTCTTTGGGAAGCTTCTCACTGACCCTTACTTTCCATTCAGCAGGCAACGGGAGTCACCAAAATCAAAAAGTCTGGCGTGACTGTCATCCTTCCCAAACCCTTGCCATTAAGAGCACTGCAGTGTCCGCATAATGCACACTAGCCAGGGTGCAGCCTCTTTTACTCGAATCTCTTTGCCAGACACATTATGAACTTGAACCATCACTCTCCTGGCATAAGCATGGGCTCTAGCAGGCAAGAAACTGGGTTTAACCAGCAGTCCTCCAGGCAACTTTCCTTCCCCAGGTGCATCCAGCATCAATAGTTTATTCTTGACATCCTTTTAAGCCAAACCTCCCTTTCAAGACACACTAGACATTGGGAGCTAATAGCAACGGCTCCAGATTCTTCCTCCAGACAACACCCACTGGGCCTTCAGGCCCTCCTGACTAGCTTTTCTCCGAGTCTCGTGAGGCCTTCTGGATCAAAACGGGTATCCTAAGAGCTCGCCCAGTCCTGGACACCTGCTTTTCAGAACACGACTGTGCCAATCGCCAAACGTGCACGCTGGTCCCAATCAAGGGTACCCCATCACAGTCCAGTGGGGGCAGACTATAGGCAAAGTTTCCACCTGTTCGTCCACTCCAGCCACAGAAGTAGAAATGACAACCAGATCCTGATATACCCCAAATACGGATAAGCCTTGCCTCCAGCCCCCATACATGTAGACCATCCAAGGGTTGTAGTGGCAGCTCAGGTAGATGTGTCTGATACCAGTCCTGAAACATATTGGTTACCTGAGAGCCACTATCCAATACAGCTTGTGGGAATCCATTTACCCACACCGGGCCTCCATCGAGGGCCCAACCACATCAGACCATTCAGGGGCACAGCATTAACAGTTGCTTGGGCATTGGCCCGGTCACAAAACCTTCCTGGGGGTCGGACGTGGGCCCTGCAATGTCAAGTGATCAGTCTGCTGTTGGCCTTCCTTAAATTCTCCGGCAACTGGCACTCAGTCTGAAAGTGTCCATCCTCCCACAATGGTAACAGAACTTGGGATCCCAGGGTCTCTATTTGAGGATACTTAATTTGCTGGGGGGCCTCTGGGGGACGGGATTCCTGGGTCAGGGCAATGGTTTCTAGAAAACTCAGGTTCCCCAGACATAACAGGGTGGGTAGTAGATCGCTCAGGTCCCTCACCAGTTCTCGTAAATTTCTGACCTCGGCCTCAACTCACTTTCTACTTGGGGATCAGAGGAAATGGCACGCACCCCACCACTCCCTGTAACTCTGGGGATACATCAGGCCCCCTGTAGGGTGGGTCCCATTGGTTCGCTAGACTCAGGGTTTGGCTCAGATTCACAGCCCCACATAGGGTTCCCACCCTCCTCATCAGTCTCCACTTCTAATCTCCTCATCAATTGACAGTATTCAGGCGGGCAGCTCACGATCATGTAACTTAAGTTCTAGGGACATGGATATGTTGTTCATCCACACTCATTGGCAGGTATCCTTGCTGCTTTAAATCTTGCCGGAAGGTCTTCAGCTTGCTCCTCCCACCCACCTCGGTGTATAACCTCGGCTCCGCCCCATGACGCTAGATCTTCCTTACCGCTTGGAAGCTCAGGTTCCCTCCTTAACGCCTGCGTTTGTGACTGGTTCCTATTCGCTTATGGATTTAAAATAAATTTTGCAAAAAGACTTCAGTCTTCTATCCTCATGGGCCGCGATGGGACAATCCGACTCCCGATTCGGAGATGCCCATGAGGGCAGAAGATGTCTCGGATGGATCCACACTCCACGTGTGTCTCACTGTTTAGGCCTTGAGCACGACCCGCGGGCTTGGCGACCTGTGCTCATCTTTCTCGGCCTACGTCCCTCGAAGACCGTGCTGCCCGATTGCAACTGGGCCGTCCCAGGCGCTTCCTCGGTGAAGTCCAAGGAGGTCCGGTTGGCGGTGTCCGCTGGCGCGGGCTCAGTGGATCAGCTCGAGCGGATGGTCGCCCTCGAAGAGGAGGCGGCGCGGCCGTATCTTCCTCGGCCGCTGCATTTATCCCGCCCCTCTGGGTTCTTCCTACACGGCTTCTTTTAAGGAGCTTTGTCTGTCCCTCTCCACTAAAGGAGAAGGGCCTTGTGTCTGCTGGACCTTATTCTCGGTCCAAAAGAGGGACAGGGGTAAGTCCCTCCGTCGGCGCTTGGGAGCGGAAAGGTCCCTCTCCCGGGCCGCCGACCGCCGGCTTCGGTCCGACCGCTCGGCCGCCACTGGCCTCACGGTGTCCCGTGCCAGGTCAGTTGACCGAGACTCCCACCGATGAAGTCGAGATTTCTCGACCCATTGACGGGCTGTCGCCTTTAGCAGCCGAGATTCCCTCTCCCGGTTCCCCGGAGGAGTTGAGATCCCGTGGCTCGCCTATGCCTCCGGTTCCGGAGCCTCGGATGGACCATCCGAGCCGGAGAGTGCCGGTTCCGCCGACACCTCCCGCACCCGACCCTCGGAAATTCCGGGACCTCGGTCTCGGTCTCCCGACCTCTTGGCGGTCCAGCCGATCCCACCGTCATAGGCGGTCCCTGGTCTCGGCACTGCTGGTAAGCGGGCGCTTGCCGTCCTCGCCCTCCTCCTCGGATGAGGGGAGGCTTCGTGCAATTACGCCGGACGGCACGAGGACCTTATGTTGCAACAGTTCTCCTGGTCGGGAATAAGCCGCCCCGTCGCCTTTCCCGGCCATTAAGTGGCTGTCACCGAACGGCCGACACAACCCTGACTTATCCGAGGAGCTCATACCCAGGCCGTTGTTCGGCCAAAACCAGCTGCTCCACCGATTCGGTGGAACCTCCGCCTCCACAGCCACCAATTGGGGCTCCGACCAAGGATTCTCGGTCGGCTAAGGGTCTACCCCATCGGCTGTCAGTTACCCTCACTCCCGACCCGACCTCGGCAGGTGAAGGGTGGCTCAGGCCAGAGGCAGCTCTTCGAGGATTCTTCCGAGTCCGAAGATGATTTCTCCTTTTCTCCAAGCGACTGGACTTGAGTCTTAGGAGGTCAGTCAATGGACCTATACCCGTCAGTCCTCCTAGGACTGCTTCGCTCATCTCGGAGTCTACCGGGATGGAGCTCGAACCTGCTTCCAAACGGGCCAGGTATCCTCACGGAGATTCTGGACCGAGGGATTCTCGGACGGAGGCCTTCCGGTGGCTGAGGCCATAGTGGGTCTGGCACTGAGCTTTGGCCGCCTGCTTCCTGCCCTGCGCCTCGAGCCAGGATGGCTAGGAAGTATGCGGTCCCTACCGGTTCCTTGTCCGTTTTTCGAACACCTCTGCTGAGGGGTTGTTACCGACAGCTTGCCGCGCCGGCAACGCCAGGATGTGGACAAACCTCCTGACAAGGAGTCCAAGAAATTGGACTATGTCGGGCGAAAAGTCCACGCTATGTCCTCTCTCGGCCTTCTCGTCAGGCCAGTTCGGCCGCCCTCATGGCACATTTTCCCATGCCCTGTTGGGCTCCCTGGATGAGGTCATCCTCATCTTCCCGCCGATCTGCAGACTACGGTTAGCAGGTGCGGGACCAGGGCAGGGCAGGGCCAAACAGCAGCTCCAGACTGCTTTGGATATAGGGGACTCATGTGCCAGGATCGGTGGCGGCCGCAGTGGCTGTGCGTCGGCGGGCTTGGCTGAGGATATCCACCTTTACCGGATACCAGCATGTTGGCGGATGTTCCCTTTGGGACTGACTCTTCGGCCCTGGGGTGGAAGGTCACCTGCAGGATCGAGAAGTCCAATGCCACCTTGGACTCGGCGTCTTCCGCCTCAGAAGGACAAAGGCCGCAAACCACAGCCTAGGCCCTTTCGTCCTTCTGTGCCCTCGCGCGCCTGCCCAGCAACGCCAGGACCAGCAGGCTCGGCCTTGGCATCCCAAACCCAAGCCGCCGCTTCCTCTAACAGGAGGCAAGGAGGAAAGGGCCCAGGAGGTCCCTCGGCCGGTCCCTCCTCCAAGCCTGCCCAGTGACGGGCTGAGGGGTGTCGCCCCATCCCCGCCACCACTCCTGGGTCCCCTGGGGACGGCCCGCACTTCCGCTCCGCCTGGTCCGCTGTTACCACGGACAGGTGGGTCTTGAGGTGGTGGGAAGAGGCCTGCCTCTGGAATCGAGCAGGCACCACCTTCAGAGCCGTCGCCTCGGGGCTCGGGATCCCCAGCTCACTGGCGGCTCGTCGAGCCGACATCGCTCTCCTCCTCCAGAAGGAGGTGGTAAGAGAGGTGGTGGAGCCTCCTTCAGACCCAGGGTTTGTGTCCAGGTACTTCCTGGTTCCGGAACGGACGGGGCTGTGCCCATTCCGACCTACACGACCTAAACAAGTTCCTAAGGTCTCGAACCTTCAGGATGGTCACCTGGCTCAGATAATACCATCCTTGGAACGCGGCGTGGTTCTGCTTCTGGACTTGCAGGACGCCGTTTTTCACGTCCCTATCCGTCCGTCTCACCAGAGATTCCTTCGCCTGAGCTGGAAGGATCCTCTTCGAGTTCCAAGCTATGCCCTTGCTTGTCTCCAGCTCCCAGGGTCTTCACCAAATGCATGGCTGTGGTGACAGCATTCCTCTGTGCGCGAGGGGTCTGGGTGTACCCTACCTGGACGACTGGCTGATAGCAGCTCCCTCCAGGAAGGAGGCGGAGTGGTCCAGAGATCTGGCCCTCCAGGTCTGCTCTCAACTGGGTCTCCTTATCAACGAGGCCAAGTCGAACTCGAGCCGAAGCAGGTGATTCTATTCATCGGGCGCAGCTCGACTCTCTTCGAGCCAGAGCGCGGCTCGGCGGACAGGGCCGAGGTTCTTTCCTCCTTTGCCCGATCATTTCTGGTTGGGCACTCGCGCCTGCCCGGGACTTCCTCGCGCCTCCTGGGTCTCATGGCGGCCTGCACCAGCGTGGTCCTCTGGGCCCGCTGAACATGCGCCCTTCAGTGGGGACTGGCCAGCCAGTGGTCACAATGCTGCGATCCCTTGACCAGCTTGTGTCGGTGACAGGGGATGTGGAACGCCTCCAGTGGTGGACCGCTCCAGATCATTTGCAGGAGGGCATCCTGCTCGTCTCGCCCAGAGCCGACGGTCTCTGTCGACCGATGCCTCTCTGATGGGTTGGGTGCCCATCTGGGGAACACCGGGCCTGGCGGCCCTGGTCCCCGCGGGAGTCCCGATGCCACATCAACCTGCTGGAGCTCCGAGCGGTCCGCCTAGCTCACCGCCTTTTGTCCGCTCCTCCGGGTCAAGTGGTCCGAGTCCAGACGGACAATACCACGACTATGTACTATCTAAACCGCCAGGGCGGGACGCTACCCATGCTTCTATGCAAGGAAGCTCTCCGCATTTGGTCACTGCAGCGCAGCCTGGAGGCGGATCTCCTAGCCATTCACGTGGCAGGAGCCTCCAACACCCTGGCCGATGCCCTGAGCCGGATAGGGGCTGCATCCCACGAGTGGTCTCTCCTGCCGGAGGTAGTACAGCATCTGTTCTCCTTTGGGGCACACCTCAGGTGGACCTGTTTGCCTCCAGGAGAACGCGGCTGAGTCTGTTCCATGCCCGCCTCAGCAGGGCTCGCTGCAGGGGATGCCTTCTCGAGGCAATGGACCCCGGCCTCTTTTACGCCTTTTCCCATTTCCCTGATCCACAAGGTGCTTCTCAAGCAGGAGGGACAAGGCGCAGGGATTCTGATAGCCCCAGACTGGCCTCAGTTCTGGTACCCAGATCTCCTCAGTCTCAGCTCCAGGACTCGCGGCAGCTTCCAGCTCGCCTGACCTGCTCTCAGTCAATCAGGGGAAGGTGTTCCATCCGGACCTTCAATCCCTGCACCTGACGGCCTGGTTCCTGAGCTGCTAGAGTTCCAGGCCTTGGTCTTTCCGACGAGGTCCTCAATGTAGTTGAGGCGTTCCTATGAGTCGCACCAGAAATGTTATGCCTTCAAATGGAAAAGGTTTTCCATTTGGTGTCAGGGCAAGGGCTTGACCCTTCCTCCTGTTCCTTGGCAAGCATCTTGGACTATTTATGGTCCCTTTCTAGTCAAGGGCTTAGGTCGACGACTTCTAAGGGTGCACCTGGCAGCCATCTCTGCTTACCGGGCGCGGCCGGAAGCAGTCAGTGGCGCAGGAGAAGGTGGTCTGGCGCTTTTTCAAAGGCCTTGATCACATTTCCTCCAGTGCGGGAACCCCACCTCCGTGGATCTACTGCTGGTATTGGCAAAGCTCATGGGCAAGCTTATCAACCTATGCACAGTGTGCTCTCTCTCACCTGTCGTGGAAGACCGCCTTCTTGGTGGCTATCACGCCAGCCAGAAGGATGGAGAGCTCCAGGCGCTCCATCGAGTCTCCTACCTGGTCTTCCACAGGGACAAGGTTGTCCTGCGCCCCACCAAATTCCTTCCGAAGGTGGTGTCGGAGTTTCACCTTAACCAGGTGTTGACTCTGCCGGTGTTCTACCCCAATCACACCTCGGAGGTCGAATATAGGCTCCATACCTGACCCTAGAAGGGCGCCGCTATTATAAGGAGCGTGACGGCTGAAATTGGGAGAGGTTCGCCAGCTGTTTGTCACCTACGCTGAAGCCGCATCTGGCAGACCTGCAGCCAAGCGGACGATAAGCAGGTGGGTAACCTCCTGCATAGATCTCTGCTAAGTTGGCGGGCATGGAGCTCCCAGAGGGATAAGAGCTCATTCTACCTGCATACTGCTGCAACGGTGGCTGCTTCCAGGACGCCCCTATCCAGGAAATCTGCAGGCTGCTACCTGGAAGTCAGCAAACACCTTCATTACCCATTACCACATCGACCTTGAGTCACGCCGGGATGCTGGTTTGGGCCTCGGTTCTCCAGTCTGTCTTTCCCAAGGTATTGGGGTGATAGTCTTGCTTCCCTCCTCCCGGAGAACTGTAGGAGTCTGCTAATGAGTGTGGATGAACAACATATCCATGTCCCTGAAATACAGGTTACTCACCTGTAACAGGAGTTCTGGAATGGTATATGTTGTTCATCCACACGACCCACCCGATCTCCCGGCTTCGGGACGACAACCTGAGCTTCCAGCGGGCCAGATCTCACGCCATGGGGCGGAGTCGGAGTTATACCACCCGGTGGGTGGGAGGAGCAAGCTTGAAGACCTTCCGCAAGATTTAAAGCGCAAGGATACCTGCCAATGAGTGTGGATGAACAACATATACCATTCCTAGAACTCCTGTTACAGGTGAGTAACCTGTATTTTAACAGTATCACACTGGAAAATCTAGCAGACTTTAGAACATGTTCCAACCTGACCTGGTTCAAGGCTGGGCAGCGATCCCCTTTTGGTAGGCCTTCTGTAAAGCTCTTCCACCCTAGTGACAAATGCGGAAAGCTTCTCATTCCTCCACTGCTTAGCAGACTTGAATTTCCACAATAAGTCTTCCCCAGTTTCTGTGCACCCAAACACTCCTCTAGAGCAGAAAGATACTCATGCGGTAGTTTCAGGCTAGTGGCCCAAAAACTGAATGGCTTCTAAAGCTGGACCCCGCAGGCTCTCCATCAGTCTCTTCGCTTTCTCCCTCAGAGCATTGCCACTCCTGGACTAGGGGTGGCATAGTCCATCCACGCCCAAATCATCTCTCCCTGAAGGCACGGGCACTGTGCCAGAAAAAGTTTTAGCCTACGTAGAATCCAGCTGTATAGAGGGAACCACTAGGGGTGGTGGAGCCAAGATAGAACTTTTGGGGCTCTGGCGAGGTACCAGGGCAAGCCTGAGGGTGGGTTCACTGGAAAGGTCCAAGGCCTACATTAACTCTGGGTAGTCCTCCTTCCACAGCTAACAATTTAAGTAGCTTATCTTTGAAACTATTAGTCTGGGAGACTCCGGTGACTGACCCACTCTGAACATGAATGACCTCCACCCCGTTGGGCACCTTCTGGGTAAATCACTGAGTACCTCTCAGGGTCAATGGCTATGCTAAAAAGCGTAACACCTGCAAAGTCTGATCGAGTAGGTCAGCAGCGCCTTCACCTCTACCTTGTTCTAAACATTTAACATGCTCCACGGCAGAAATAATGTCACGGTCATTGTACCCAGGGGTACATCTAGTAGTAACACAATTCTGAGGAGTCCAGCTCTTTGGCTTCACCCCACCCCATCAGTTTATGTACCATTGTCTTAATAGGGTCCAGCTTAATCTTAGCCATGATAACCCCTTCCGGTTTTTCCTTTAATTTATCCATAGTTATGCACTTCGCCCACTCGGCCACTAGGGACGATAGTCCCAGCAGTGCCTCCACTTTGTCTCCCAGGGGCACTATCCTAAAGGCTACTACCCCTGCCTGCCTTAACTGTAACAGGGTGAGGGCCCAGATCTGTTGGTGGGTGCCTCACCCAGAGGTCAGGGTTAGAACGGTCGAGGTTGACTTGGTCACAGCCCTCTGGGTTGCTGAAACCCCTTTTCTTCCCACTAGTGGGCCACACAGTTTAGTTGCAGTGTCCTTACCATAGACACTTGCCTCGGCTCAAACCACTCAGCTCACTCCGGAGACCCCTGGAAAGTAAGGTACAGTTACACAATATTCACTGTGCAGTATTTCACCATTAATACACAAACCAGCCAGTGTACTTTTGAAAACAAGCAATCTGATTTATTTAAGGGAATAACAAGGACCAGGGATAATCAGCGTGATTGGCTTACCACTACAATATATGAGTATCTACCTAGGGCTCTGTGCACAGGCTCTACCTATAAGTTGCTGTCTATGGGTACCCAAGCCCTAAAGAATAGTTCCTCAATGCAGCTGGTTGGGGCCCTGACACAAACGAGCTTTTTAGTTCCTATGAAGATTAGATGGAGCCCAGCAGGCTCAGTTAGTGCAATCAGCAAAGCAACCTGAAGATCTTGCCCTTGCTAGAAACATGTAACAGGAGCTACCCTGCTTTAGTACTCACAACCCAGAAGAAAACCGCCTCACACCACTCACAGGGCTGAGCCTGTACTTTCAATACTTCTTCACACTTTATATGGAAAGCAACAGAGGGTACCATACCAGGCAGCTGCTCCTATGGTCCGACCGAACGCACAGCTACTCTGGAGTCTCACTGCAGCTTCACTTTCCTGACAGACCGAGCGCAATTCAGCAGATTCTCCAGTCCTCTACAGGGTGAGCCTGGTAGGCAGCTGTGCTTTTACACAGCCTCCTCTGACCACTGCCCCGCTGGATTTGGTCCAAGATCGCCAGCTATTCAAATGGCCGCTCTGGCCTCTCACGCCTCCACTATAAAACTCAACGGCGCAGGAGCCCAGAGCTCCTTCCTCGCTCACAGTCACAGTGTCTCTGCCCCTGGCAGTATGGGGCAATCCTCTCAGCTCAGGTGCCACCCAATCCCATTGGCTGGCAACAGATGCCAGTCACTTAATCTTGCCCTCAGTGGTGCTAAAAAGGCACCATGGTCTAGATTTCACTTCCCACAATTACTAGTTGTATCTTCATTGGTCCACCGGCTCCCTAGAGAGCCCTAATTCTGGTTGGTCACCAGTTACTCCATTTGGGATACCCCTACCCTATTGGACCCTTCAGAAAGTCCTGGTACAAAATGGAGGGCACAGCACACACAGTCTCCGCTGTGAAAGAAGCAGGTTAGACAAACGGTAATTCCACTAATATGCTAGCTAATTATGGTCAAATAGTTACATCAGTTAAAGGGTCCCTCTGTGCATATAGCGCACGACCAAAGGGGAGTGATTTCACCACAGCTCAGGTGGAATTCGAACAGGGAAACACCACCCGGAGGTCAGGGTTGGTAGTGGTCAAGCTAACCTGGGCCAATTCCTCCGGGACACTGGAACCCCCTCTTTCCCCTAATGGCCTGAACACTGTACAATAATCACTTTCACAATACCCTAGTACATCACACAAGTACCCACACTGTTTGCACTTACCACCAGGGCTGGTTCCTCTGGCTCGACCCTGTGGACCCCTGTAAAATAAGGTTAAGCACAGCAAATAGCAACAGTACAGTACTTTGAGCACAAACTGGAACCACAGTCAGATTACATGCAGAAAAGTTAGATCTGATTTATTTAGGGACTTGAACAAGGGAGGGCAAAATCAGATTAATTAGCTTAAACGTTATATCAAGCAAGCAGTCATGCATGTGCTTTGAGTCCCCACACAGTCCACCTCTGGGTACCCAGGTAGAAAAGAGATGGGCTAGCCAGGACAGTTGCCTGGGTTGCAGCTGGTTGGGGCCCTGTGATGGAAAACACAACATGCACAGTACACAATATTTGTAATCCGAGCCAGAGGGCTCAGTTCAGAAGAAACGAAACAACAAGACAATCAGATGACACACTCAGATTAAGCTGTTGTTGTAGGGAGCTACCCTGGTATTTACTCACGATACCCAAGACTGGACACAGGCTGGATGAAAATCGAGACTGCAGGTGGTTGATCTGGAATGCCAGGAGAAGCAGGGCCACACAAGTCGCAGAGGCATCATTCCTGTTCAAGCGTGAGCAGGGGCTGATCCCCAGGCAGGTCTCTCGTCGATGGCTTCTCTGTGCAGTGGGTAGTCTGGCTGGGCCAGTCTGGCAAAGCCCAGACCACATAGAGACAAGTTTGGAAGCAGTCCGTTTGGGCTGGATACAGCTTCCAGCAAGCAGAACACAGTTCACACAGTGGGGAACTAACTCACAACCCACTAGCAGCTCATAGCACATTTACATGTACAGAAATTCTACTGTACCAGGCAAAGCACTCCCGGGCACATCCGCAGATTTTCTGCACCCACCGAAGCTTAGGGTAGCTGGAACTCCTGACCGGCTGATCACATTCAGCAAAATATTCAGTCTTCAGCCTGGCCCACTTCAGTAGCTTACTTTTAGTCACACAAACTTGGATTTAGTCCAAAATAATTTCTTCTCTCTCTCTCTCTCTCTCTCTCTCTCTCTGTCTCTCTCTCTCTCTCAGGAGCAGCACACCAGCATGCAGGCCAAAAACTTAGCCTTTTCAGAGTTTTCCCATGCAAATCCACTCATGATTGCTGCTCAGAAACACTTCAGCTCTTTCTTGCTCAGCTTCCAGCTTATTTCTAACTGAAAACTGCAAGCAGCCCGGGACTTCCCTAGATCCAAAAGAACTGGTTGGCTGATCTAGCTGTCAGTCAAAGCTAGAGCTCCCCTTCAGTTGCAAAAGGCACAAAAACTCAAACCACAGTTCCTAAGATTCTGAATTCAGACAGCTCCTGTAGTCCAGCTACATTTTAGGTCCCACCAGAACTGTTTGGTCCAATTTGCAGTCCAGGACCAAGATAGTGGAGACAAACAAAACACTCCTTGCTACAAAGAAAGCAGGTTAGACAAACTACATTGTCATTATCACTGTAAATGATTTTCAGCAAATAGTTACATCTTTCAACAGAGCTGCCTCTCAGATTACTCATGCTGCAAATTACTGAGCTCTTAAAGAGACAGTACACAGAGGCTATACAAGCTCTGGTAATCACATTTAAACTGCTAAAACGCAGGACACCAGCCTGGCAGTAAGCATTTAGGCGAGCTCCATGAAGACTTTTTGGGAACCCCCATTTGTAGGGGAGGTTACATTTCCTTCAGAAGT
Source organism: Neoceratodus forsteri (assembly GCA_016271365.2). NCBI lineage: Eukaryota > Metazoa > Chordata > Ceratodontiformes > Ceratodontidae > Neoceratodus > Neoceratodus forsteri. Next base: position 115,817,091 of record CM028131.1, read on the forward strand.
GATTCCATCACTTTCCTACCACAGAGGTCAAACTGACAGGTCTGTAGTTTCTGCCCTGTCTTGCTCCCACTTTTGTGAAGGGGAATCACATCCGCCTTCCTCCAGTCCTCAGGTACCACACCCTCCTCCCATGATTTGTTAAAAGGGTAGTCAGTGGTGTCACTAGTTCTCTTCTTAATTCTTTTAGAATTCTGAGGTGAATTCCTTCAGGCCCCATTGCTTTGTCCACCTTCAGTTTTAGGATTTCTTTCAGAACCCTTTCTTCTGTGAAAGGACTAGGATCGACCCCTATCCAAAGTGCTTCTGTTAATTGATTAGGCACCTCCCCTCTTCCTCTTTGTGAATAATGAGCAGAAGTATTCGCTCGGTATCCCTGTTTTTCACTGTCCCTCCTGCCCACCCACCATTCATTCTATTCGACTCACTATCCTCCCTTTGTCTTTCTATGCTCCCTGATATACCTATAAAATGTTTTATCCCTTTCTTAACCGAGTTGGCTGTCTTTTCTCAGTTTGAGCCTTTGCTACTCTGACTACCCTCCTGCTTCCTTCTGCCTTAACTGGTACAGTTCTCTGTCCTGCTCCTTCTGTGTTACCTTATGCTTCCTAAATGCTATCTTTTCTCCCTAACCTTCACCGCCACCTCTTTGAGAACCATAGTGGCTTTTTCTTCGCTTTGATTTGTTTATTTGCTTTGTTTTGATTTATTTGCTTCACACAAAATGAAAATGAGATATTGCCCTCGGCTGGGAATCCTTGTATAAACACACTGATAAATGTATAGAAGCAAAGCTCGACTGACAAATGAGATATTGCATCTCATCTGGTCTGTTCTGTGTAAATATATAGTATAAATGTTTAAGAATAGGGACGCAGTACAGCAGAGCCACCACTGAACTGTGCATCTATGCTGCTCTGTCCTGGAAAATACATTGTAAAAGCTGTACCCTAATGAAAATGAGAAATTGTCTCTCACAAGTCTCATAGAAACATTAAAACAGAGAATTTGATGGCAGATAAGGACCACTTGACCCACCTGGTCTGCCCATTTCCTACCTAATGGATACGCTGCAGATCCTAGTTAAACAACAGCCTACTTCTTCCTACCCCCACTAGAACTTTGTTATGTCTGCCCCATGCATTCTTGAATTCCTCCACTGTTTTTGACCCCAAGATCTCCTCAGGAAGGCAGTTCCATGTAGCCACAACCCTCTCCATGAACAAATATTTCCTCACATTACCTCTGGGCCATCCCCCGCTATTTTCAAATTGTGCCCCTTGTTCTTACACATCTCTTTTTCTGAATGATGCTACCCTCTTGGACATTGTTGATTTCTGAGGTACTTGAAAGTTTCTATCATGTCCCACCTCTCCCTCCTCAAGAGTATACTTATTGAGTTCCTTTAATCTCTCTTCATGTGTCTTCGGTGGCAGACCCTGCACCATTTTAGTTTCTCTCTCTGGACAGCCTCCATCCTGTCTATGTTCTTGTAGAGATGGGGTCTCCAGAACTGCACGAGTACTCCAGATGGGGTCTCACCAATTGTTTGTACAGAGGATAACAACTTCCTGTTTTCTACTGGTGATGCCTCTTCCTATGCATCCCAGTATCTCACCAGCCCTCCTTACTGCCTTCTCACATTGCTTGCCCACCTTAAGGTCCTCTGATATGACTACCCTGAGGTCTCTTTCCATTTTTGTTGTTGTTAGTATCTCACCCTCCTTTGTGTACTCTTCCCTGGGTTTTTGTTTCCCAGGTGCATTACCTTGCACTACTTAGCATTGTATCTAAGCTGCCATACATTTGACCATTCCTCTAACCTTGCCAAGTCCCTCGCATCCTTTCCACCCCACCTTCTATATTGACCCTGTTGCAGATCTTTGTGTCATCTGCAAAGAGACATACTTTTCCTGCCAGTCCCTCTGCAACGCACTTATAAAGACATTAAAGAGGACCGTCCCAGTACTGAACTCCTGCGGTACCCCACTAGTAACTCTCTTTCTTCAGAGTGGACTTGTTTACTATTGCGCTTTGGCCTTGTTGTCCAGCCAATTTGTTACCCAGACTACCACCTTGGGACTTGGGACCCACTCCCAGGCTGGCTTACTTGTATGTTAATCTTTATGTGGGATTGTGTCAAATGCCTTGCTAAAGTCTAGGTAGGCCATGTCCACAGCCCCTCCCTGGTCTACTACTTTGGTCACCCAGTCAAAGAAATCTATTAGATTCATCTGACATGACCTTTCTGCTGTGAATCCATGCTGCCTTGGGTTCTGTGCCCCACTGGCCTCTAGGAACTCAACAATTCTTTCCTTCAGAAGTGATTCCATCATTTCCCTACCACTGAGGTCAAACTAACAGGTCTGAAGTTTCCTGCTTCTGTCTTGCTCCCACTTTTGTGAAGGGAATCCAGTCCTGAGGTACCACACCATCTTCCCATGATTTTTAAAAAGGGTAGTCAGTGGTGTCACTAGTTCTACCCTTAGTTCTTTTAGAATTTTGGGTGAATCCCATCAGGCCCCATTGCTTTGTCCACCTCAGTTTTAAGAGTTCTTTCAGAACCCTTTCTTCTGTGAATGGACTGGTATCGACTTCCCTATCCAGAGTGCTTCTATTCTTTGATTTAGGTACCTCAACATCCTTTTCTTTTGTGAATACTGAGCAGTATTTGTTCGGTATCCTGCTTTTCACTGTCACCCTCTGCCTACCCTCCCTTCCCTTATTAAGCCTCACTATCCTCCTTTGATCTTTCTTCACTCCCTAATGTACCTGTAAAAGGTTTTAGCCCTCTTCTTAACTTAGTTGGCTATCTTTTCCTCAGTTTGGGCCTTTGCTATTCTGACTGTCTTCCCACTTCCTTCTGCTTTAACTGGTACAGTTCTCTGTCCTGCTCCTTCTGTGTTTTCTTATACTTCCTGAATGCTACCCTTTCTCCTTAACCTTCCCGCCACCTCTTTTGAGAACCAGTGTGTTTTTTTCCTTCACTTTGTTTTGTTGATTTGCTTCACACAAAGGCTCGTTGCCTCTGTGATGGCTGTTTTGATTTTTCCCATTGTTCCTCCACCCTCCTTCTTGCCCATTTGCTAGTGCTTTTCTGAGGCACTTTCCCATTTTCCCAAAGTCAGCCTCACAAAGTCCAGTACTCTTGCTTTTGCATGGCTTGACTCTATGGCTGTGTTTGTGAACCACACTGTTTGGTGGTCGCTTGTTCCCAGATAGCTACCCACTTCTAAATCTGGAGATCCTTTCTCCGTCCACGCTTGACAGTAGCAGGTCTAAGATTGCTCCTCACTGAGATGGTTCCACCACTAGCTGTCTGAGGCATGCCCCTGTAGGGCATCGAGAATAACCCTGCTCTTGTATGTGGCTGCAGCAAAGGTGCTTCAGTTAACATCTGGCATATTCAGGTCCCCATCAACAATATCTCCTTTGTCTGCCATTCTAAGAATGCCTTCTATCATTTCTTGTCCATTGCCTCCCCTGAGAGGGGGTCTGTATACAACCCCTGCGGACTGTGGTGCCATGTCCTGTCTCCAGGGTGACCCACAGTGCCTCCTCCACTCCCTGTTTAACCTTTAGTTCCATTGCTTTAATCCTTCCCTTACATAGAGAGCTACTCCTCCTCCTCTTTTTTTTTATTTTATACTGTACATATTGAATTACTACAATCCTTGAGTCATGAACTCATTTTCAAAGGCTCCACATCAAGTATACAGAGACAGTCACAGAATTACATGGATATAGAACATATACAAACAATTTTACCCTCCATGTCCCTCCTGTAGCTTGTGTACCCTGGTATGTTGACATCCCAGTCATGGTACTCTATGTACAATTTTCTAAGACTGCCATGATATCCAGGTGTCCTCTTCCATCAAGGCCACTAGTTCAGGGAGCTTGTTACACAGACTACAGGCATTGGTAGTTATCACCCTCCATTTTTGATGGCCTTACCCTTTTAGTCCCATCTCTGTCCTTACTGCCTTTTTCTGCATTTACCCCATCCTGCTCCCTATTGACTTCTCTGCCTTGGTGTTTACCTCTCTAACTACTGTGTTTTGTGGGGGAGGTTGGTTTTCCTGCTCCTTTCAGTGCCTCCCCTGGCTAGTTTAAATGCTTGCCACCTAGTACTTAAACCTATCACCCATGTAACTCCTAGGTGGCGCTTATCCCATGGGCTACTACCCTGCCTACTTGGCTAGTAGCAGGTTAAGGGGACTGAGTTCTGAAATGAGTGCCTCCACCTGGAGGTCAGGTTGGTAGTGGTCAAGTTAGCCTGGGCACAGCCCTCCAAGACACTGTAACCCCTCTTTCCTTACTAGTGGCCAGAACAATACATAATAATCACTTTCACAATACCCTGATACACCACACAAGTACCCACACTGTTTGACTTACCACCAGGGCTTTCCCTCTGGCTCGGCCCTGGGGACCCCTTTTAAAACAAGGTTATACACAGCAAATAACAGCAGTACAGTACTCATGCACAAACTGGAACCACAGTCAGGTAAATGCAAAAAGAGTTAGATCTGATTTATTTAAGAGGTTTGAACAAGGAGGGCGAATCAGGTTAATTTGCTTAAAGGCTGTATCAATCAAACAGTTATGCATGCACGTCAGGGTCCATAAACAGTCACACACTTTGGGTACCCAGATGGAGAATGGTGATAGCCAGGAAAGTTGCAGCTGGTTGGGCCCTGTGATGGAAGAAAACAACATGCGCAACACACACACTATTTGTAATTCGGAGCCGGAGGGCTCAGTTGCGGAAAAGAAAACAACAAGGCAATCAGATGACACACTTTTAGATTAGGCTGTTGTTGCAGGGAGCTACCCTGATGATTACTCACGATACCCAAGACTGGACACAGGCTGGACAAAATCGAGACAGCAGGTGGTTAATCTGGAGTGCCAGGAGAAGCAGGGGCCACACGATTCGCCGAGGCATTCCTGTTCAAGTGTGGAGCAAGGGGTTTCTCTATGCAGGGGTAGTCTGGCAGAACTAGTATAGCATGGCCCAGGCCAAATGGAGATGAATATGGATTCAGTCCGATTAGCCTGGATAAAGCTTCCAGCAAGCAGAACACAGTTCACACAGTGGGGAACCAAATCATGACCCATTTTCAATACACGGCACATTTGCATGTAAGGAAATTCTACTGTACCAGGCAAACCGCTCCTCCGTCACGATCGCAAAGTTTCTGCACAAACCAGGATTCAGAAGTGCTGAAATCCTGACAGGCCAATTGCATTCAGCAAATCATTGGCCTTCTTCAGGTTAAAGCCTGCTCACAGTCCAGTGGCTTAAATAGTCCTCAACTCGAATTCAGTCTGAATAAACTCTATTTTCCTCTCAGGGACAGCAGGCAGCAGTCAGGCCAAAACTCAGCCCTGTCACAGTTCTCCCATACAGAACTGCTGCTCAAAATCACTTGAGCTTTTACTTCTTCACTTCTCTGCTCAAAACTGAAACCAGCTGCAGCAGCCTGGGAAATTCTCCAAGATCCAAAGGTCTGTTGGTTGATCCTCCTGTTAGTCACAACAAAGGCCCTCTTTAGGTGCAAAAGGAACAAAAGCCCAAAACTACAATTCCTACAGATTTTGACTCCGGCAGCTCCTGTAGTCCGCTCCATTTTAGGTCCCGCTAGTGCTGATTGGTCCAATTTGCAGTCCAGGACCAAGATAGTGGAGATAAACAAAACAGTTCTTGCTGCAAAGAAGGCAGGTTAGACAAACTACATTATTATTATCACCCTAAATGATTTTCAGCAAATAGTTACATCTTTCAACAGAGCTCCTTTCAAATTACTTATGACTGCAATCCAGGCAGCTCTTAAAGAGACAGTACACAGAGGTTATACAGGCACTCTCTGGCAATCACATTTAAACTGCTAAAATGCAGGACACCAGCCTGGCAGTGAGCATTTTGGCAAGCTCAAGGAAGACTTTTCGGAACCCCATTTGTAGGGGTTATACCTAGGTCCTGGTTCCCTCCCAACAGATGCAGACCATCATACCAGTATAGGCCTGTATCCTCCAGGTGGCCCACCAGTCCCAATGAAGCCAAAACCCTGAGCTCTGCACCAGTTTTTCTACCATTCATTGAATCCATGGTGCGGAGTACCCTAGCATCACCCTTTGCCATAGACAGGTAGCACCTCTGAGAATGTTACCGTACATGCTACTTGTCTAAGGCCCTCCCAACCTCTTCAAACTCCTCTTGCACTGCTCTGATCCCATTGCCAGCCAGGTCACTGGTCCCTAGGTGGACAATGACATCCACCTCCTCTCCGTGCAGCTGCTCCTGCAATCCTGAGGATTTGCTCCTGTCCTCCAAGCCATGGCGCAGACAGGCACCTTGCCTCCCTCTCCCTTCCTCCCCAGTTCTGCCCTCCCAAAGATTAAGTCCCCACCAGGAGTCATTTCCTTCCCTGTGGGGTCCCATGCCACCCTCCTGTGGGTCTCCTTTGTGAGGTTCCCAGCTCCTCCTTGGTCTCCACTGCAGGTGACTCTATAGAGGAACCACTCTCCACCAGAATAGCGATGAATTCTGGAGAGGTACAACTGGAGGAATGTGCCTCTGTTCCACCACTCTCCTCACTGAGCCCACCTTAGTCCAACCACTCCTCCTTGGCAACCTCTGAATTAGCGGTGGTGGCTCTGGTGGTCCCTGGGTGGGGAGGAGCTACTTAATCCTAGCCAGGTCAGCCTGGAGACGAGCAACCTCCCTCTCAGACTAGAGAGGTGCCTACAAATAGGGCAACATCGCAGCCTCCAGAATGTTTCCTGCAGACTGCCACCCCACCACCATTGCACTGTACCACTCCCATCATGTCTTATTTTGTGGCCCCTCTCCTGTGTCATTGTATGCTTGCTCTTCTCTCCTGTTTAGTTTTCCTCCTCCTGCCTATGTGCCCTTGGCTCTCTTCCTTCCTATTCTGGCACAGGAATTTCCTGTATTCTTTGGTAGGCTCCTTCTTCCTTGCTCAAAGTCAGACCTCCAGCAGCTAGGGGAAGAGGGAGAGCTACTGTTTTCCTTCAAGGATAACGAAACCTATGTGTTTCCATGATCCTTCCTTCCTACTGCCAAACAGGAAGTTCCTTTGTCAGTCAAATCCAGTGCCTATAAAAGTAGAACTGGCTAAGGGAAGGAGGGTGGAGGGAGGGAGGAAGGAGGGCAATTAGTAAAAGCTCTAGCTTTGTAGTCAGCTGCTCCTTGCTCTGAAAGCAAGATTCCTGTCTGCCAAAGCTAGCAGTAGGGAACTGTAATTGGAGACACCTGGTTTTCTACTCCTAAACCAAACCCCAATTAACTTCTCCTTCTTGACTTAGCAAACTCCTTTCCCCAACACAGAAAAACACACTTACTTTCTTTTTATACCCTAAATGAGACCTCCACTTCTAACAAATTATCTGTTTTCTTAATCCCAACCGCACTGACTCCTGCTGAGATAGAAGTGTTCCATTAGTAAGAAAAGTTCTAGCTTTGAAGTCAGCTGCTCCTTGCTCTGGAAGCAAGATTTCTGTCTGCCAAAAGCTAGCAGTAGGGCAAAGGGCAGTAGTAGCATAGGTCTCATCCATGACTACAGAGTAGAGCAGACAGTTTGTCCATAGTGCTTGCCTTGCTTAATATTTGTACTGTAATTCCAGTACCTACGCAGTATTCATCCAGTTTGGTCTTAAATGTGCTCATATCCCTGCTACCCACTACATGGGATGATAATGAATTCCAAAATGTTACCACTCTTCAAGTATACCAGTGTGCTCTCCTATTACTATGACAATGATCACCCTTTAGTTATAATGCGTATGACCTACTGTCATACACACTGTTGTTTCAGCCTGAGTCCCAGACATTCCCATAAGTCATCGTTGGTCTCAGAGCACAAAACACCATAAACATAACTCCTCGCAGTCTGTGGTATTCTAGATAATACATCCCTAAATTGAGCAGCCTTTGGTTATAATTAACCTGGCTATTCTGGGTAAATACAGAGTAAAATGGGTCAAAGCAGGACCCCACTGAAAATAAGATATCACATCACAAATCTATGCTTTTGCCACTCAAGTGCAAGTCACCATCTTCCCTATAGTTAAAAATTACCTCCTCTTCAAGAACCCCCAGAACAGGTGTAATACCTTCAAATACCTGGTGGTCACCCTTGACTCTGGGCTTTCTGATGCAGCGAGTGTATTTTTTTTTATTTTATTTTATTTAGTTTTGTTAACCAGGTAAGGAGGACTAGACAACTCTGCCTATCTGCCACATCTTAATCAAGACTGCCAACTCCAGACTTGGTTACGCTACAGGCACCAGAATAGCTTCTTGCCAGAGATAAAGAAACTCCTGATCAGATGCTACATCATCAGCATAATCGACTATGGTTTGGTGGTCTGTGGAGCTGCTAGTGCCAGTGAGCTGACCAGTGTCAATGGTTTCTTGAACAGAGCATTTCGCTTTGTACTCGACCTAAGGCAGGACTCACACCCTTGTGTACATTATAGTAGCCTTAGTTGGCTAAACCTTGACTTGAGATTATACTACTGCACGCTGGTTTCTGGCAAGAAAACCCTTCTTGGCTTGCTGTGCCCTGGTGTTCAGGCCTTGTTCCATCCAGTTGACCAAAATATGCCACAAGGGCATCGAACAAAACTCCTGGTGCTATCCCATAAGAAAAACAACCATAGGCCAAACCTGTTTCTCCTTCAGATTCATGAAACTCTAGAATGGCCTGCCCCCCACACTATAAAATCCTCTGGCTCTAGTAATATGCTTAAATCCCAGCTTCCTTCATCACATACTCCCCTAGTCCTTGTAATTGCTATTACTGATCTGTGAACCTGTCTTCCTCATCTGCCATTTTTCCATGAGCACTTGTGTTAGTTAAACAGCTGTTAAAACTGCACTACTATCCTCACCCAAACTCTGTGTCTCAGGAATCCATTGTGTACCACTGGGTGTACTATGTGACTGACCATATTGTATCAACTGTATTGTATTCTATTATACTGTACTGTAACTGTAACTGTACTGTATTGTACTGTACTGTATTGTATTGTAGGACTGTATTACATTGCTAGTACCTATTGTAACATTAGTATTTCACTGTTTTGTCTATGACTGCACTATGAATGTATGTGTGTATTCCAGAAAGAAAATCGTTTTGGCTGTGCTCAACTGCTAAATACTGAGCTAAAAGGTCTGAGTTGCAAATTATCAGGGTCAGCACATCATAAAAATTCACAATGGGCCCTATGCACAGAAGCACAGGAAAACGCTACAAACGGTATAGGCAAGATGCGCATGTATGCGTGTGGAGCAGGGTGGAGAGACACGGCATGCACAAGCTCAATACATGCCGGGGCATGGCAGCAGAGGCCACGCAGTGCAACGCACAGACATGGCAGGCAGGAGAGACGATGCAGGAATGCCCTGTGACCCCACCATAAAGACAATGCACCACCCACGCGGAAGTGGACGGCCGAGAATGCTGCGTACAGACACGCACAGAAGACAATGGTAGACCAGGAGAGGGATGCGGAGCAAGAAGCACAGCAAGAGTTGGAGACCAAGGGGTGCACACCGGAGGCGGACACAGGCGAGGACAGAGCCGCAGGAGGGACATGCGCAGTCCAGGGCAAGCAGCTTCACCAGAGGGTAGTATGCCACACGGTGGCCAACATACAGCAGAACCACAGCCTCCTGTATGGTGTAGAGGCCCCAGCCCACACCGTCCGAGGTAAGGCCAGGCTGTGGCTGGCTATCCAGGTTGCTGTCAATGCCGCTGGGACAGAGGCACAGACCATAGCGCCGAAAGCACAAATGGCTGGGGACCTCAGCACCACCATCAAGACAAACCCGCCGCCAGTGGACTGGACACAGTGGAACATGGGCGGCTTGACCTGCACTGACAGCCAGCTGACACCACTGGAATGGCTGGTGGTGGAGATACTATGGACGAGCCATCCATGGGGAGGTGTGGATGCCATGGCAAGTAGGTACAGCACACAGTCATGCGGCAGTGACAGCACAGGTCGATACGTACACTAACAGCAATGCCATGTATTCACAGGTGGCACATGGCCCAGCAGGAGTGAAGCGCAGCCACCACAGCCCTCCTGGGTGGCACTGGGGAGCAGCAACACCCACAGCATGGCAACAGGGGTAGGTGCACACAGGTAGAGTGCACACCACAGGGCTAGTGCAGTGGGGGCAACAGGCCAGCACCTTCCTAACATGTAACATCTCCACCAACAGGCATGGCGGCAGCAATTGAGACCCAGACGGAGATGCCCACCAGGGACGCATAGCGCCATCGGCCCCGTGAAGAGCACACTGGGACAGGCAACAACGCTGTCGCAGGGACAGACACGCTGCCACACCATGGGGTGCACCTGGCATGGGGCACCACACCTGAGCCGGTGCTGGATGCCCTGCACCACAGGTGCGTGCCCCCAGGTCACCACAGCAGCACCACACCATGGCACAGCACACCGAAGCAGCGATGAGGGCCCCTCAGACTGCACCCAGACACACGCCAGGGCTGGTAGGACACAGACATACATGGAGGGGCAGTACTGCCAGCTGGTGCACGACAGGCTGGCTGTACAGCAGCGACACACAGCAGCGCTTGGTGGAGCAGACCGTGGTCCAATGGTCGAGCACACATGGCCATCCTGTGCTGCACAGTGGCATTGGAGGGCATCCAGGAGCAGGTGTGCAGCCCCTGCCGGGTGTATGAGATGCCATGGGCATGACCAGCACCCGTCAAGATGGGCACACAGTACACATCACCAGTGGCCGCACACTGCAGACTAGGAGGCAGGACAGGCAGACATCGCCACACTGTGACGACATATCAGCCGGGCGCACAGCGCGCCATGGACACAATCCAGTGGAGTCGCGCTGATGCAGGAGTACCCTGCTGCTGCTGGAACAGTGGACTGCGAGGTGCCCACAGCCACAGCAGATGGTGCGACCAGTGAGGGCAGTGGCAGGGATGGTGCCACAGCAGGATGCAGGACCAGGGCACACCCGTGGCAGGCAACCTGTGCAAAGACTGGGCAGCTGGGTATCCGAGACTACAGGCATGCCCAGCTGTGGAGGACACAGGGTAGCACAGGGCACAGTGTCACAGGCCATGACACCCATGGGGCGGAGATACACTGCCACGCACAACACACACACACTATGCCATGCGGCACAGCAGAGCCCATACATGCATGATGCACCAGCACACCACCACGCACATACAATGGCATACATGCCCCCATGCGTGGTACTCGGGCAGCAACATCATCATTGTGCACCGCCAGGCTCTCCCCCGGCATGCAATGCCACCAACACGGAGAATGTGAGCCACAGTTCAGGCACACCACGCATGGTGCCAGGGCAGCTCAGCAGGCCATGGCACTGTGCAGCAGCCGTACAGCCACCCAGGGTATGCACACCGCGTTATCAGCTTCTGAACGTGCTTCGCATGAGCGCCTGATGGGCCATGCAGCCACCGCCATCCCAGGAACGTGAACTGGTGCAACGCCATCCTCCTCATCATCCGCAGGCTTGTCAGGTGTGGCGCGGCATCGCACATTCTCCCTCTTCACAACATTGTGCAGCATGGCACACACTGTGAACACCATGCACGCCTTTTTTTTTTCATATTGTTTTACCAGGAGAAACACACTAAGTTGAAAGCTTGTTTACAGGTGCGACCTGAGAGCACAGGGAGTTAAGTGACTTGCTCAAGGTCACACAGTGTGCAAGTGGGGCTGTGGGATTCAAACCCAGGTCTCCAGGCTTTGGTGATGCACAGCATGAACCTACCGCCTGTGTGGTCCAGGCACCGAACCGCATTTTCATCTGTCCGATGGTCCTCTCAACAATGGCCCTTGTCTGCTTGTGTGCCGTGTTGTAGATGACTTCTTTGGGCATGGCCGGGCATGCAGGGGTCATACAGGTTGGTCCGCAGTGGGTATCCGCTGTCACCTGCAAATGGAAAGGGTACATGTCAGTGCATTGCAGTGTATCCATAGGCGCCATATGTAGAGCCAGGGTTCTTGGCACACACGTCCGTGATCATGCCTCCAGCGCCACACACCATCTGGCAATTAATGCTGTGATAGCCTTTGCAGTTCCTGTATGCCTCCTCATGGCTCTGCGGCATGAGTATGGCAATGCGTGTGCAGTCAATGGCACCACACACATTGGGCATGCAGTACATGCTGTGGAACACCTCCTTTGTCGCTCTGTGTGTCCGCAGGTGTCGATGGGAACATGATGTGCTCCCAAGATGCCTAAGGAGTTCATCTGTCACCTGCACCACAGCCCTGGACACAGACCACTTTCCCACACTGACAGCATTGCCTGCCACACGCTGGAACAAGTCAGTGGCATAGTACCGGAGGGCACATAGCATCTTTGTCTCCACTGACATGGCGTGGGACCACCATGTGAGCAGTTCGACGTCGCCCGGATGCTATCGCATTGCCTGGAAATGGCTAGCCATGGCAGCCTAAACCACTCTAGACAGTGGGTGTCCCACAATATGTTGAACACATGCGACAACAGGGATCATTAACACTGCCTCTCAGCAAGGTCGGCTATGAGTTGTACAGTAGCAGTGCACCCGACACATACCGTTGCACCATCACAGCTTCCTGGAACACAGTGCACCACCAGCTGTGGTCCCCGATACACCACCGGTCATGTAGCTGGGCCCTTGGGGCATCATCACACCACTGTGTGCCCTGTGGGTGTGGCGACATGTGCACCGCCATGCGACGCGGCATAGCCGTGCAGCACTGGAAACATGGCAGGCATTATGCTGACCTGCAAGGCGCAGTTCCCAGGGCACCTGTTCCACATGTCCGAGCAGGACTATACCAACAATTGGGGCCATGGCAACCTGTGGGCTGTCAGGCATTCCAGGGGTGAGTATGGGTCTGTTGGATGGCCGGTCAGTGGGCCCAGGGCACTGGCAGGTTGCGGGTATCAGGTGTACTGACCACTGTCCCATTCTATTTGGTAGGACCACCAGGGCATGCCAGACTGCATGGAGCTCACACCCAGGTGCAGCAGGATCAGGCCAAGGTGTACGTGTCCTCCATGCCTGTGAGGTATATATGGTTCTGAGAATGGCTGCTGGGGTACCTGTTCCTAAAGGGCGCTGGAGGGGACCTCTATTATGAGGACAACGGTTATCATGCCTGGGACATATATGTCCCTCTCCTGTGAATACAGCAGCCCATGGGCAGTGTGGCTTGTGGCCTGTGGAGACATTTGCTGGTGTTGCTATGTGTGCACCTTTCCTTGCAGTGTTACAGGGCCCCAGTGAGGAGGATCATGTTGTGTTACGGTGGACGCTGATCACCTGTGGAGGTGTCGGATGCCTCAGAGGAGGACTTAGAGAGTGGCAGCGCAGGACGACACCATCCTGTCCAGTTCCACGGCAGCTGTCAAAGGGGGCCATACTGCGTGCACCGCATGGATCTGTGGCAACAGAGCATCCCAGATGACATGGGCGGCCTATAGTGTCGGATGCAGCCACGGACACAGGGCTGTGCTGTCATGAACACTGATCCAGGTACTACGTGTACTGTGCTATGCCTATTTGCTCGCTGATGGGGCTGGACTGTGCTGTGTTGGACTGGCATTGGGGGTTGTGTGGGTGGCTGCGGGCTCTGGACTGCTGGCCGGGGTTCATTCATGGCTCTGTACTGTCTGCTCTTGGGGTGGTGGCAGGTGTGCAGGGTTTCTGCTGTTCAGTTTTGGCAATAAAGGTCTTTTGCATATCTCTGTGCGGTCATTGTCTCAGGGGAGGGTCATGAGCCTGGCCTTGCCAGGTGGTCCGACTGGCTGGTATGGCCGCCTGTGCGTGCCCGCAGGTTACTGAGCATGGCCCTGCAGGTGCAGGCTCACAGTGTGGCATCTGCACATTCCACTGGTGTGCGTGCCATTGCCCCTGCATGTCTCATCCTGCGGTGGTGCATATGGTGCCACTCCATGCTGCATGTGGCAGTGTCTGCTGCCCACTGTGCCGCGTGCCTCACCATGCATTGTTGCCGAGTATCTGGGGAGTCCCTTGGACACATACTATGACTACTGTGCCATAGCTACATGCGGTGATGGCTCATCGCCTCCCATGGTGGTGGTCTGCCGATGCAGGCACGCCTGTGCAGGCCTCCCTAGGGTTGTTACGCCCCCATGCCACCCTGTATATGGCGTATCTTACGATGCCACTCACATGACTGTCCATCATAAGTGCTGTTGGCACGCCGCATCCAGCCTGATTCCGCGGGCTGGCACGCATCCACGCCTCCCATGTACCGCATGTGTGGGGTTCATGCATAGCGGTCCATGCTACAGCTTAGCGCATGCTGCACACCTGTTGTGCATGCCTCCTAAGGGCTGAAAAGCGCATACTGCCATCAGCACTTCTACGCACTGCCCATCCACGCAGTCTTCGCGACGGCACGTAATAATTGTGCATAGGCCCAATGTGAATTAGTTAAACCACACTCTTCTAATCCTCACAAAGAATACAAGTACTTCTTTACTTGTAATGCAAAAACAGTTTTTGTTTATTTTCTTCTAAGTGCACTTAGTTTTATTTCTTTTATATGCCCTTCTTATTTTTCTGAGCTATAATCAATCTCTCATTCTTTCACATACAAAATGTCACTGTACCAGTCTATTTGTTTTCCTTTCTTGGGTCTGAGTTTCCCTTTTTTTCTTGCTTCCTGGCTCAATTGCCTAGTCCATTTTTGAAGTGCGTCATTCATCAGATTTCAGAACCGCGCAGCCAACCACTGCTCCTTGACTCGTTTCTTTTATTGTGCATGTAGTATTTACTATTCAAATACCTCACCCTGGGTGTATATTTTGCTTACTGCTCGCTGCTGCATGTTTCTTTCACTGTCCTCCATTGTCCTCCCTCTGAGCAGAGGGTCCGTGGTACCCTGAAAATGTGTTGACGCTTTGAGAGGAAGGAAGGAAGGAAGGAAGGAAGCAAGCAAGCAAGCAAGGAAGGAAGGAAAGAAGGAAGGAAAGAAAGTGAGAGACAGAGAGAAAAAGAATGAATCACAGCTGGGCTACCCTGGGTAAATATACTGTAAAATGTGTTAAACCAGGACCCTACAGTAGAACACCATGAAAAAGGAGATGTTGCATTTAAGCTGATCAGTCTTGGAAAAATACATTGTAAAAGCACCCCAACCACCGTCCTGTAGCTCTCTGGAACATTCCTGGTGGTCTAATGGTCTCTCCTTCCCATAAGAGCATCCTACCACATCCAAACTCACCTGCTCAGGACCCTTCTCCAAGCACCCTCCCCTTTGCCCAGTTGCATAAGCCAAACTACAGCAATAGTAATGGCAGCCAGCACAGCCCTCCGTCACTGCCTCACCTGGCCACTGTCTGTCAGTGAGCAATCATGAGTACTGTGGCTGTGTCTGCAGTACTCACACACACCACTGACAGCCGGATGACTTTTCTACAGTACTCACGATTGTTTCTGAGTCAGTCAGATGGATAACAGCCGCAGGTGGTAAACGGAGGTTGTGCTGATCGCCAGTATTGCCATAGTTCTTCTTAGGTGTCTGGGATAAAGGTGGTGTGGGAGGAGGGTCCTGAACAGGCAAGTCATGTGGGGTCAGATGCCCTTCCAGGGAGGTGGGAACATACTACCAGGAACATTCAAGACAGCTGCAGGACGGGCAGTCGCGAGTGGGGACCACTAGACCACTAGGAATATTCAAGACAGCCGCATCATGGGCACTCAGGGGCTCTGCACCATGTCAATGAGTCCATAATGGGCATGCCAATAGCTCATAACACCTTACATGCCCAGTGGCTTCATTAGCATGTTACAGCTACAGTTGCAGCCAAGACGTGCTTGCATATTTCCAGATATTACCCGATATACCTGGGCTCTTTGTGCTTACCTGGTAAAATATGTTTAAAATAAATAAATAAGATTCTGTCTGGTGGCCCTTTAGTGGTATTGCAGGCAGGCAGGGAAATTCAGGAAGTATCTGACCATGTCACGGGCTGCCTCTGTAACTATGGCCACATAAGAACACTGGCGCTATCCCGCTTTTGGACGGGATATCTTCATTGGGCTCCTGAAAGCCATATTCAGTCTGGGGCTTTGTTAGTATGTGCTATGCCAACAAGGCCCCATATTTCATCCAGTTGGAACATGCTAATTGCCTGAATATTGCCCTAAGCTGGCCATGCGTAAGTGCTGCACGGATATATGGCCAGCTCTGCATATGGGGCCTATGCTCTTAGCCCGGAGGAATCCAAAGCCAGTGAAACTATGGCTACTGGGTGTAAGAAAGGTCTGCATCTAGCCTCAAGATACTGTTGTTCTAACTTGTAACAGCATGTAAGCAAACACGCTCGCATTGACAACTGCTTGTTAAAATTGGTTCCAGTTCTGTTACTGTTCCTACTCTACAAGCTTTTAGTTGCACTAGATAATGTTTCTTCATTTTCATTTTTATTTTTATACTTGAAAGCTAGATGAGCATTGCTACTGTTTTCACAAGCATCAAGTTTTACAGAAAGAAACAAATAAAATAATACATACAATAACACATTACAATTAATAAAAACATTAAAAACACATTAAATATAGCATCCATTTAAAAATAATTACAGGGACAATCATTAGTATTGTCAAGCCATGATTTAAATCTGTTTTTGAAGGTATGAACAGTAAAACAGTTTAGAAATGATTCTGGAATGGAGTTTAAAAAAAGGGGCATGATAAAGTAATGATTTCTGACCAAGTACCTTTTACAAAGCAGAAGTTTTAAAATAAATTTGCTTTGGGATCTAGCCTCTAAAGCATTAGTGCTTCTAGGAAAAGGTATCTGAAAAGAATCTGGGAGACAAACCTGAATACTTTAAATAGTAAAATACCCATATTGGGCCCTATGCACTAAGATGCGGAGTGGGTATGCACTGTATAACTCTGGTGTGTACCTACTCACACACCTGCCCATGCTCCCTGCATGGGTTTCCCAACCACTTACACTTCCCCATGTACTCGATCACTGGCCGAGCATGGTGCTCTGCACCATGGTAGGCTGGGGCGTGTGGATGGTGCCAGCACCGCAGCATTCTTCAAGGTGCGGAGTGCTGTGTACATGATGTGGACAGCTACGCCAGATCAGGGCAGCTGTAAACCCAGTATGCCCTCCCGGAAGCAGCTGCTGGATGCGGTGGTAACAGTGGGGATCCGTGGACCCCTGAAATGGACACCCCTGCAGTTGGGGTACCCTCAGTGGTCAGAGGGCATGAACCGGCACAACCCTGGTGCAGTTGGCACACTGCACCCGCCACCAACATGGTGCCCTAGGGGTGTAAGTGATCCACTAGTGGGACACAGGACAGGCAGCTGACTGGCTGCCTACCCGGTCCTCTGCTGTGCACCCTACCACCCCAGGGATCCTGCATGCCATGAGGGCAGGGCTGTGGAAGGAGCCATGCAGTGGCCAGTGATGGTGAGCAGGCCCTCGCTACAGTCTCCATAGGTGAGGGAGCTATATGGGCGGGATACATGCCTTTGACACATAGTTCCTGCCCTTTGTGCACATCCCCATAGATTTTTACTCTGTTATCTAGAGAAGGACATTTTGAAATTATTTGAAGAACACAGTGGTGGATTCTATACGGTGAATTGGTCATGAACCTAAGGGCACTATTGTATGTTGCATTTAATTTAGATAAGATGCTCTCACTAGTGGCAGTGTAAATAGACAACCCATAGTCTAATACATCAAAATAAAACTGTGTGTTAGCATTTTTTGGGATTCCAGTGTTAAAAATTGCTTAACTCTATAAATACTTCTAGCCTCTGATGCATTGTGTTGATTAAATTGTTGATATGAATTTCAAAGGTGAGGCATGAATCCAGAGTGATCCTTAGAGATCTAAAATTATCTACTAGTTCAATTGGCTTACCTTGTAAATCAACATCAACAACTTCCTTTTCTTTTGTGAACCAGAGAAGATAATGAATATTGTTTTCTTTACATTTAACACCATTATTTTGGCTTGTAACCATGTTTGAAAAGGAGAAAATCATTTTGTACTACATTAACGGCATCCTGAGGTTTGACACTAGTACTATGAATAAATGCATCATCGGCATACAAAGTCATGATTTTTACAGCCATCCAAGGCAGAATTCATGTATAAAATAGGATGAGAGGCCCCAGGATCAAACCCTGGGGCACTCCACATTTAGTAACTCTGGGCTGAGATATTTTACCTTAATGTTGGTTCTATGTGCTCTGTTACTTAAGTAATTTGAAAAGCAATTAGAAACATTCCTAGAAAAATGAAGATCTGATAAAGGACTCAATAACAGCTCATGGTCAACTAGGTCAAAGGCCTTGGTGAGTCCACACACAAAGTTGCAACAGAGTGCCCCTATCAAGGGCATCCTGTATGCAACTGGTGAACCCCATAAGGTTGTCTCAGTGTTGTGTTTAGCTTTAAACTGTGATGCTAATTTGAAAGCAAACTATTTTTTCTAGATGATCAGATGTTTAATCAAAGATGATTCTTTCTAGAATTTTAGAGAGAAGTGACAACAAAGAAATGGGTCTATAAATTGAAACACTTACTGCACTACCATTTTT
The DNA here is from genome assembly GCA_016271365.2 of Neoceratodus forsteri. Taxonomy (NCBI): domain Eukaryota; kingdom Metazoa; phylum Chordata; order Ceratodontiformes; family Ceratodontidae; genus Neoceratodus; species Neoceratodus forsteri. Next base: position 115,835,745 of record CM028131.1, read on the forward strand.
GAATATGGGCTTTATAGTGGCCATCCTCCACTGATTAGGGAATATTCTGAAATAGATACATAGATACATAGACAGTGTCGGCAGATAAGGGCCTATGGCCCAACTAGTCTGCCCATTTGAGCTTGTAAGTTCAGTTTGTTTTCCTAGAAGTCTATTTCCCTTACCCCTGACCTCTAGAATTCCTTTATGTCTATCCCATGCATTCTTAAATCCTGTGATTGTTTCAGCCCCCACCATTTCCTCTGGCAGGGTGTTCCACTTGTCCACCACCCGCTCTGTGAAGAAATTCTTTCATGTTTCCTCTGAATCGTCCTCCTCCAACTTCATCCCATGCCTCTAGTCCTGAAACATCTTTTCGGCTTAAAATAGTGTTTTCCTGCACCCTGTTCCTCCCTGTAAGATACTTGTATGTCTCTATCATATCCCTCTCCTCCTCTCCTCCAGGGAGTACATGTTTAGTTCCTTCAACCTGTCTTCATAGGACTTGTGATGCAACCCATGCACCATCTTTGTTGCCCTCCTCTGAACCTTCTCTACCCTGTCTAAGTGTCCTACGTAGGTATGGTCTCCAGAACTGTACACTGTACTCCAGGTGGGGCCTCACTAGTGTCTTGTATAGCGGAATTATGACCTCCCTTTTCCTGCTGGTGATGCCCTGCTCATACATCCCAGCATCCTATTTGCTTTACCTGATGCCTTGTCACACTGTTTCGACTTGAGGTCATCAGAGATGACAACCCCAAGATCCCTTTCCTGCTTGTGCATGCTATATCCTCACCCCCCAACTGATATATTGTGCCAGGTTTTTGTGCCCCATATGCATTATCTTGCACTTCTTTGCATTGAATTTCAACTGCCAAAGCCTTGACCATTCTTCAAGTTTCTGCAGGTCCCTTCTCATTCTGTCTACACCCTCTGGTGTGTCTACCTGTTACAGAGCTTTGTGTCATCAGCGAACAGTGAAATTCTGCCTTCTAGGTCCTGTGCAATGTCACTGATGAAGATGTTGAATAGGACCAGTCCCAGCACTGATCCCTGTGGTACATTCACTGGTCACTCTTCCCTCTGTGGAGTGACAGCCATTTACCACCACCTCTGTGTCCTGCCACCCAGCCAGTTACCTACCCACCACACTACTGTCCTGCCCACACCCATATTCCCAGTTTGTGTAATAGTCTTCTATGTGGCACAGTGTCAAAGGCCTTGCTGAAGTCCAGATAGGCCATGTCCACTGCCTCCCTGATCCACCTCCCTAGTCACCCAGTCAAAAATTCAATGAGGTTGGTCTGACATGACCTCCCCTGGTGAAACCATGCTGCCCTGGGTCCTGTAGTCCATTGACAACCAGATGTTCCACCAATCTCTCCTTCAGTAGTGCTTCCATGATCTTTCCCACTACCGAGGTGAGGCTGACTGGTCTGTAGTTCCCTGCTTCCTTTGTTCCCACTTTTGTATAAGGGGACTACATCTGCTGTCCTCCAGTCTTTGGGTACCTCCCTGTTTCCAGTGATTGGCTGAACAGGATAGCCAGAGGTTCAGCCACCACCTCTCTTAGTTCTTTAAGGACCCTGGGTGCACCCCATCTGGCCCCATTGCTTTATCAACTCTTATTGCTTCCAGTTCCTTCAGGACCCTTTCTCGTAAAGGGACTTGTGTCCATTTCTGCACCATTCTCACCCCTTGTACCCCTTCAGACCCATTACCCCCTTCCTCAGTAAAGACCTGAGCAGAAATACCTGTTCAATATGTCAGCTTACTGTTGTCATCCTCCACGCTGCTCCCATCCTCCCCTTCAGTCTCACTATCCCTCCCTTTGTCTTTCTTTTTCACTTATGTACCTGTAAAGGTTTTGTCCCTTTACACACTGATTTTGCAATGTGTTCTTCTGTCTGAGCTTTGGCTTCCTTACTGACTTCCTGCCTCCCTTGTTTCTCCTGGTACTTCTCCCATCCCTTCTGCCTGTGTCTTTTGTATTGCCTGAATGCAACTTTTTGGCTTTCACTTTCTTTGCTACCTCTTTGGAAAACCATAATGGTCTCCTCTTCCTTTTCCTCTTGCTAACCTGCTTAATGCATAATTATGTTGTTCTCATAATCCCATTTTAAATACTGCCCACTGTTCCTCAACCCCTGATTCCTGTCCCATTCCCTTAATGCCTCTTTCAAGTATCTCCCCATTTTCCCAAAGTCTGCCCCTAAAATCCAGGATACGTGTTTTGTGTGGTTTGGTTCTGCTCTTTCTGTGATTTCAAACCACAATGACTGGTGGTCGCTGTTACCCAGGTGCTCCCCACTGTTACCCCATCACACTGTCCCTGTTTGTGACAAGGTCCAGTATTGCCTTCTGCCGAGTTGGTTCATGACCAGTTGCTTGTTGCATGTTAATAACAATTAAATAAAGTGGATAACGGCTGGGCCAAAGTATCAGTTCCTAATTTAATGAATCTATAATCAATTCCATCGTAATTGTTATGGGGCCGGGGATTATATTTTAGAACATAACCTTTAACTTAACAGTGTTACTATTTTAAAATAAAATTTGGGAATGAAATCACTGCCATCAAACTGTAAATCATTACATAGGGTACCTTAGTGAAATTATTTCTATACTTATCATGATCTCCGAAAATGTTTTTAAAAAGCTCAGCTACCCTTTGAGAATCACAAACCAATTGATCTCCATCTTGTAATTTTATAAGAGTCACTAAGGAGTTGCTGACGCTCAAAGAAAACTTTGAAAATATAACGATTATGTACAATTCAGCTTCCATTCTGTGTATATCCTATAGATTCCTCCTCCGATTTATTTATTACTGTGGAAATTTCCATGAATACATGATCTTTATCCCTTAGAGTTCATCTGCCACTTTAGCTTACTCCCTACTTCATGTCACAATGCTGTGTTGTGACATCACAGCCTATTGTCATGACAGTAACGGTGATACAATAACGGACGTCCTTTCCCATAGAAACCATGGCGTAATTCACCTTATAAAGGAGCATTTATAATGGCGGCAACACACACCAAGCTTCCCCGACTGTGCAGGCGCCTGCCTCTGAAGGTCTTCCTCCCAGCTACTGTCCGCCTAGTCTTTCTCCCTCTGGACCGATACTCTAACTCTCATGTAAGTGCTGGCAGGCAGAAACTAATTGAAATGAGGGAAATACCCTCAAAATGTTGGCTCCACATAAAACTAAATAAAAAAAAAAGTAAACAAAAGTGAGCGGCGACAGACTGTAGAGCACACTCACGCCTAAGCAGACTGCGGTCACACAAGAACGCCTTTTTGATTTTATATACTTGCTGTGAGGAAAAAGGACATCCCGCAATTATATAAAATAAAGTTTGGGTCTAGGTGTGTAAGCTTGAATGTTTACACACCTAAAGGATTAGATGTTGATGCATAGCCGAGCTTCGCCTTGGGGTTTATGTGTAGCATCAACCTCGGGAGGCGTAAATTCTTGTTACACACCCAGACCCATACTTATTCTCTATATAATGTTACAAGGAGTGCGTTATGACCTCAGGTAGGGAGGAAGCAACAAGAATAGATGAACTCTTCAGGAGCAGAGGTTCTGTTTCCATACAAATTACACCAGTAATAACAGGGAGGAGGAATAGAGAACTAATGTGAAATACTGTGTGTAAATATGTTTTGTTAAAGTTTTCCTGAAGGCATCAGCTGCTCTTTAAGTCCTCTACCTATTAAATTACTTAAAACTTGACATGTTTTGGGGGTTACTAGAAAATGTAGTCTGTTCAGAAAAAAGTATAATTTTTATTTTCACATTTTCAGTTCTTTTTTAATTGTTTAACCAGGAGTAGCACTAAGCTGAAAGCTTTTTACAGGTACGACCTGGGAGCACAGTGAAGTTAAGTGACTTACTCAGGGTCACACAGTATGCAAGTGGAAGCTGATTCAAACCCAGGTCTGGTCTGCTGGATGTCACCAGATTTGCAGCTCAGAGCCTTAAACCACTGCACCATAATTAAAGTGTTTATTGATGTACCAAAAGCAACACATTTATAATTGAAGAAATATATTTTGTGTTATAAAACATATGAATGCATACATTTGGAACCAATTTAAAGTAAACATAAACAGCAATTAAACACTTACTAAATCCATGTATATGCATTTACCTATCAAGCCTTTGCTTACTATACCCAATATTTTAAAGACTAACAGAAAAGTATACACCATAATGTGTGATATAATAAAAATAAGAGAAAGAAAGAGACATTACAGTGATTAAAGAGTATACCAAAAACTTTCCAATATTTTTTAGCAGGAGAAGAAAGGTCATGAGGAGCATGTCAAGTAATTAAGAGGGTTGAGTTTTGGGCTGATATAGTTAGGTAAACTTATCATGGTCCAATTTCAAAATACTATGTATGGGCCTTTAGAGATAAATGTACCTATATATGTGATTCCCCTTTTAGATTCAAGATCAGCACAATTTTAAACAACTCTTCAGCTAATTCTTCTATTCTTAATGTTTCATCGTTATTTCCATTATTCTGTGGTTGGAGCCTTTCCCATCCACACCTTCAGCATTATATTTTGGCAGTGGCTCGATTAGTGTGACGTGTATTTCAGTTCATTACTCCAACTGATTTTGTCATTGAAATGCCCTATTATGCATGTTTCTATAAGTTTATCTTTAATGATATCCAAACCTTTGTGAGATCCTATACTTTATTTCAAAATACATGAATGCTACTGACATGACCAAAACATGGTGGGAATATCACTTTTCTGTGCAGAAGCAAATGCTGTGGCACCCTTTTATTGGACCAACAAGAACAAAGTGCTTAGCTTCTGGACTAACAAAATCCTTCCTGGAAGCTTATGACAGTTTCTGAATAACTGTCATAAGCTTCCGAGGAAGGACTTTGTTAGTCCGGAAAGCTTAAGCACTTTTTTTTTTTTATAACATCTATGTTGGTCCAATAAAAGGTATCAAACCATTTGCTTCTGGATCTGTTCTTACAAAGACCTATATGGCAAAGACTGAATCTGTATTTGTTCTGCACTATATGTGTTGCATGTGTCACCTGCCTGAGACCCATTTTGAATAAGTGGCACGCTGTATAGTACAGGCTGCGTGAAGGTTTTATACTGGCCCATCTTCAAGTTATCAATACTGAAAGCCTGTAAGGAAAATTTCCATATTTTATCCCCAGTTTAAGTCCAAGTCCCTGTGGCTTGTTCCAAAGTGTGTGACCATAATCTTGTATTCTCTATGGGCTGCCTCTTACATTATATTAATTAGCATACTGTAAAAAGTTGAAATTTTCAGTTTGATGAAAGTGGCTCCTATAAAGTTGTCCAATACTGTATTTGCATCTTGGATGGATTCTGATGGTATACCCTTGTATAGCGACATTTCTACAGTGACATATGTCGATGCTGACAACAGCACATGTCACTATAGAAGTCCGCCTGGGACCCAGCAACACTTTCCTTTCCTGCACCCTCCTTGAACCAAATCCAACTCGAGTTGTAATCTAAAAGTACAGGCAGTGCGGGGGGCAAAGCCTCTGCATGGAGGGTTTGGGGGCAAAGCCCCTTGAAGAAAAAATACAGTCCAATGTGCGCTGCCCCCGCCGACTGCAAATTGTGGTCAACATGAAGCCTGGCACTGTGATGCCGGTCGATGAAATAGTTGTCAAACCAGTATCGTGAGAGCCACTTCTGATGAACCATATAACCTTGTCAAAAATGTCATTCATAGGATTCAGAGGATATATGAGTCTGTTAGTGTTAGCCAACATGACTCACCATTTCTCGGGGAAGCATCTTTTAGTTTTATTCTCTACAAACTCATCCAATGCTTTTGAAAGGAGTCCATGGCTGAGCTGTTAACCATTGATTTAGGAAGCTTTTCAGACAGTCATTACCCTCTGGTTTATCCATGCCCATCTTTTATTAGCTCTACACAGTTCTCCATTTAACTGGTCTTTATCATATCTTGTTTCCTATCAGTTTATTTCTCCTATACATTCCCATAGATCAACTTCCCTAAATGCCCCATAAACCAAGCATAAATCACCTATATTAATTTAAGCAATAAAGGCACAACAAGGTGTGTGTTATGTGTAATAACATCACTCCTGGGTGGGTGAAGCATGAGGGCAAAGCTGAGTGCTTCACCGCCAGGAGTGAAGTATACACAAAACACAAACCTGAGTGCCTTATTGCAATTATTCAATGGCTCAATGTTACACAAAATAAGAAAAATATTTTAAAACGTTTTAGTAGATTTTAGTGTGGCAATATATCTTTGTTTCTAAAAATAAGAGGTCGACATCTCTAATTCCATACAGTGATGTTATTGTGTAATAACATCACTTTCTCATCACTGACCAATCAAAGTCCAGGAAATGTTCTTGCCATTGTATAATATTCAATAAAACTTGAATCCTGGAGGGGAATAATAGGATCTGCTAAGCGTGGTGTATGGTATTATTTCATTGTTTTAACTACTGTTTATCCTTTACTTTTGGGATGTCTTTGGTCTTACAGTTTTCTTTTATGAGCACTACATTGTTTTAGCTTATGTTGGGACTTTTCCATAGAGGTTGGTGATAGCTTTCTATAGATTTGTGCACATTAGGCTATTTCACCGAGAGCTTTATTGTGTCAGATATTATGCTACTGTATTTAGGAACACTTTCTTATGCTTGGCAAATATTAGACTGAGATGAACGTGTTCTGTCTAGCTAGAATATTACTTTCTGTGATTCCACATTCTGGAATGTTTGTATTTGAGTTACTTAATCAAGGCATGTTGTAATTGTTGGGCTCTACACTCTGTTATAGAGGTAGAGATCAGGTAATTTAAGCCCTTCCTTATCTTTGTTCCCATTATTTGTGAAACGCTATTCTAATTGTTTTGTTGTACCAAAGGAACTTACCCAGAATGCCTGGAATTGAATCAAACCACTTTTTTGTGATACAACGTGGGGCTTGGAGCTTTGCAAATAAGAATATTGCTACACCTCATGACCAGGGCTGGCTAGGCTCCCTCAGCCCAGTCCCTGCTGCCCCATGACAACCACCTCCCAGGACTTACCCATCAGCCCAATACCCCACAGATTCTCTGCCCCCATGATGGGGCCAGGAGGGGAGAGTCATCCCCCAAAAGTATCAAATTCAGTGCTGGTCAGCCGAGTTCTAGCAGTGGTGCAGGTGGATGGTCAGCACACAAGACGTCTCGCATACTTTCCCTGCCATCCATTTTTCTCTGATTTTGTCCCTTCCCTGCTGGGGAATGCACACTGGTGCATGTGTGCAGAGGCATGCACGCACTGTGGAAAACTGCAGCTTCCTCTCTTTGTATTGCTCAAGTCCCAAACTATCGCCAAGCCGCCACCTGGTGGCAGCCTTGTGGTGGAGGTAACAGCCCTCCTCTTTCAGAGAGGACTGCAGTCCACTGGATGCTCAATCCTTTCCTCCTGGCCAGTGCTAGGCAGCCCGAGAGCGCTCCAGTCCCCGTTGCTGGCACACCATGCGATACCTCCACCACCGCATCACTTGAGCAATGGAGAATGTTCATCTGAATGGATTCCATGCATCCAGAAAACTCAGTGGGAGCTTATTCCACTTTTAATGTTTGCCAGGATTTCTTTTAAAGTTTAGAAGATTTTCAGAGCACATTTTTAAAATCGGTTTGCAAATTATTTTATTCAGAGATAGTCTAAGTTTCTCTTAGACTGATGTTATCCCCAGTTTTTTCATTCCCAAACAGGAGCCATACATGGGCTAGGGTACTCACAATATTAGCAACAACCAGATGAACAAGAAAACTAGCACTCATAATTTGAAGAAAGAGGAATGCCACTCTGCAAATAGCAATACTACTGTTTGCAGAGTGGTATTCATGCTTTCTGCAAAGGGTGAGTGCCCAACATACCTCTCAACCTTTGCCACTGAAATGATGGACACAGATACTTAAAATGAGGAACAGCAAGGGACACTGACCCCAGAATAGGGACACATCGTCAGACATGGAGAAACAAGCTAAGAACACTGTGAATTCATTGTGTTACTTGTAAAAGTTTACTTTTGATTTAGCATCTTGGAAAAATATGAATTTCTTCTTTAAAGTCTGAATTTAGAACATATTTGTTGAAATCTAGATTTAGTAGTTGCCGTATTGGTCCTTGTAAGAATAGATCCAGAAGCAAATTATTTGATACTTTTTAATGGACCAACATAGATGTAACAACTTTGTTCTTGTTGTTGCATCTATGTTGGTCCATTAAAAGATATCAAATCATTTGCTTCTGAACATATTTGTTGTGATGATAGCATCTCTTCCATGAGGACAGAGCAATTTTGAGGGTAAATATGGAATGTTCCTTCAGAATCAAGGACAGTAGAGAGGTATGCTGCCTGATTTTCTCATCCCCAAACCAACTTTGTTTTGCTCTAAATCCTTGATCTACTCTTATTGCAGCATCCTGAACCTTAGAGCACCCCAAACAGTGTAGCCACTCATGATATAATAGTCTCCTCTCCTCTGGCAACATCATGAGTAGCTAGATTGTGTTACGGCTGCTCCCAAGTCCACGAAAAGAGACAGTAGTAGTTAATCAAAGAATGTAAACAAACACATTTTTGTGTGGTTACATTAGTATGGTGGGTATTCTTTTTTCTTTTACAGAATGTGGCAATCACAAAATGTTTTTTTTTTTTAAATCTAGGGACAACGCAAGGTCTAAGGGGTTGACAGTGTCTCTTTATGTTAAATAATGAAGGAGACGGCAGCCTTGTCTAGTTCCTTTCTCAGTACTGAAATATGGTGATATAATTCCATTTGTCACCACAGCTGATGTCAGATTTTTATAAAGTCCTTTCACCCACTTGTTGAATGTGTTAGGAAGCTGTATGCATCTAAAGTATTACGAGTGTGCTGCCAAGATACCCTATTGAATGCCTTCTAAGCATCAGTACTAACAGAGCCATTGGTTTGTCTGATTTCTCAGCTGTTGACATTAGATGCAATACTTTCCTTGTATTATCCGCCACCAGTCTGAATTTAATGAATTTTATTTGTTGTGGTCCAATTAAAAGTGATGACCTTTTCCACTCTATTAGCCATACTTTATGCTAGGATTTTGCACCCATATTAATCAACAATATCGACCTGTAGTTTTTATTTTATCGTCAGATTGGTCTTTATTTATTTATTAGCTTTTGTAACCAGGTAAGTGCATTAGGCATTAGTCTGCCTTATTTTCAAGCACGCCTGGGAGGCTACAATTGCAATTTATGACAATCAACAAGAAAACGTACAGAACGATTTTTCAGTACAGGCCTGCTTTTATCCAGGTGAATAAATACATACACAAGACTGAACAATACAAATGGTCAGAAAATTACAGTGGTGACCACCTCAGAGGAGTCAACAGTGAAACAACAGGCAGTGACCATCCACGCAAGGATGGAAAAGTAGTACATTCGATACAGATTAGACAGTAAAATTCAGTTAGGAGAGCCCAGAGGGTCTGAGAAGGGATGGCAGGAAGCAGAGAGTATGGAGGTTAGGCACAGGAGTCAAGTGCTTGGAGGTGGGAAAAAGTGCAGATTTAAAGGCAAGGAGAGATGAGGAGCCCTTTAAGGTGTCCAGAGAGTGTTCCAGACTTAGGAGCAAAATGGAAGAAAGCTTGTTCCTCCATTTTGTTGGGCAGTGGGGAACCGAGAACAGATGCGAGTTAGATGACCTCAGAGTATGGGCGGCATCAGTGGGGCAAGCATAGCACCGATACAGTCAGGGCGGGAGATCGGTTCATGGAGTCGATAAAGCAACCCCAGAGAGAAGGAGCGCTGGGCTTTAGGGACAGCCAGTTCAGTGAGGAGTATAGTAAGCAATGGTGGGTAAGGCGAGGACGGAGTGCAAATCTGCAGATGCTATTATATGTGGTGTCCAGTGATGGAGTATTCCCACATCGGGCAGGAGAGAATGGGGAGCGCGTGCAAGAAGCTTAGGAAGCAGTACGCCTCCAAGCAACAGAGATTCTGCCAGAGGGGGTTAAGGAATGCTGCACAACGTAGGAGGCTTCTAACTTGATGTTAACCGACCTACAAACCTTGTTTATGTGCAAAGAGAAGTCAAGGGCAGGATCAAGGGTAACACCTAGGTATTTGAAGGAGCCAGTGGACTTGATCCCCAATCCATCACAGCTAACCACACAGAGCTTGGCGGCTGAAGCAGAGACTTTCCTAGTGGACCCAAAAAGAATGGTCTGGGTCTTTGGTAGGTTGAGTAGGAGTGAGCTGGAGGAGAGCCAGAGTTGAATCTGTTGGAATGCAGAAGAGAGGTGGGAGTTAATGTATTAGCCAGTCTTATGCATTAAAATGTTGATGCTTTGAGTCATTGTTTTTGGAGTTGGAACCTTTGAGCAATGCTTCACTTTAAGCACTTTTCAGTAGGGAGAGATTTCTTTTATGAAACTGAAATAACAAGCATTTGTCAGTGCCGAATGTTTGCTTGCTTGCATTGGTAGTGTAGAAGTTACAGAGCTGCATAATAGGAATGGCAGTGAAGTATTGAACTGAAGCCAACCTCACCATTGGGGTGTGCCTTTGGGTCATCAGGCATAACGGCCACGCTATTTCACCACACCTCTATCCTGCAGACACTGACAAGTGTCACGGTGGTGTAACTGTTCAAAAATAAGTCTTACTCTACCCAAACGACCTTGAAAAATATTTGCTCAGAAGAAATTTTTATTTCTTGTTGTCTTATTTAGAATTTTATTTTCCAGGTTTCAAAATCACATAATCCTGTGTTTTCTTTTGTGTATCCAAGTTTCAACATATTCACAAGCTCCTAAAATTGCTCTTATAAGTAACGTTTCAAAACTTTAGTTTGTTCCTTCATCAGACTTGGAGCTTTGTCTAAAATGTTCTAAATAAAGAAAAATGAAATTTGTAAATACTTTATCATGGAACTGGTTTTAAAGTGTTGCGTGTGCCTGGGGTCTTTGGCCTTATCGCACCCATTCCATCAGGAAATACGGTGAGATGGAGTGCGGTATAGGAGAATGGGTAAACTTTGGGCCCTAAGAGTCCAAGGCATGCCTTGATGCCTCTCACTGGCTGCAGGGTGTGGAATGGTATGAGCATTACAGGCGAGAATCCCAAGTCACACCCCTGATGCCTGTCATTCTCTATAGGGTGAGGCGTTATGGTCGGAAACCTAATGCCTCAGGCATTCATTGGCACTTTCACTCCAAATTTTCAACATGTTTTTTTGTGACCCCACCTCATGAACAGTGGCAATATCAAGTTTGTTAGCCGAAGCTGCTTTTGCACAGTGACTACGGCATTTAGCACCACAGGTGCAAAACACATCTCAACAGGATGTGAAAATGACAGCTGTACTGTTCATGGGGAGGTGTAAAAACGCCAATGTTGCAAATCTGCAGTGAAAATATTAAAAAACTGGTGAAGTCATGAGCGCAGTATAGAAACTGTGCAATGCACACCCATAATGTAATTAGTTTGAGATTTTTACCGCAGATTGTCAACACAGGCATCTTGAACCTCCGATCATGAACAGTGTCAGTGTGATTTTCTTTATCTGTCCCGAACAATGATTTCCCACAGCAACCATGCATTTCTGCGCTGAAAGTGTGAAAACACATTTTGGCCATGTTGTGAAAAATGACAGCTGTACTGTTCATAAAGAAGTGTGGAAAAATGCCACTGGTGAAAATCTGGACTGAAAATATTACAAAGTCATGAACTTATGAGGGTGCGTGGAAACTGCATAATGCTTACTCGTAACACAGTCATTTTATGGACTTTTGTCACTAAATTTTCAACATAGCCATTTTAAGACCTCTGCTCATGAACAGTGTAACTGTGATTTTCTTAATCTGTCCCAAACATTGCTTTGCAACACTGACTGCACCATTGTGCGCCATATGTGCGGAAACACATTTTGGGCAAGATGTGAAAATGGCAGCTGTACTGCTCATAAGGAAGTGTAATAAAATGGCAATGTTGAAAATCTAGTGTACAATATTAAAATTCGCAAACTTATGAAAAGGAGGAACTGCAGTGATGCGCCTCTAAAACAGTCATTGCTTTCAGACACTGACTGCACCATTGTGCGCTATATAAAGCGGAAACACATTTTGGGCAAGATGTGAAAATGACAGCTGTACTGCTCATAAGGAGGTATGGTAAAATGACAATGTTGAAAATCTGGAGTGCAAATATAAAAATTGTGAACTTATGAGCGTAGGTAGGAACTGCGAACGCATGCTCGTAAAACAGTCATTTTAGGAAATTTTTCACCAATTTAGAATATAGGTTTTTTGAGAGCCCACCTTATGAACACCAGCACTGTCATTATTTACACTGGTCTCGAAGGTGATTTCACGCAGTGACTGGAAATCACCCTTCAGGCCCGATTAACGCCATGACAGTTCAAGAATTCATGAGGAGGGTCCCAAAACCTATGTTGAAAATTTGGTGCCAAAATTCTAAAAATGCCTGAGATATGCAGTAAAGTTGAAAAACCCTATTCATTACATTATACAGCTTACCAGCATTTCTCAGTTTGGTTGGCTTTGAAGAGTGCAGAGCGTGTTCCCAGTCCACCGCAGATCATCGCTGAGCTCTGGAGGTAAATATGGGGTGGGGTGGCAGGGTGCACAGTGGTGAGCGTGGGTGGGCTGGAAGAGCGCTCGAGGAACGCTTTCTTGTCTACAGGTTTGTTCTGTTTTTAAAGGAAGATGACACGACGCTTAAGCCACGCTGGGTGGGCTCTCAGCGTGGCAGCTAGAAGGCTGTTTGGGGAGCTGGAGCTGATGGGGATTGGGAACATCCGCCGGTCATACATTATGTGCGTGGGGAGCACGCAATGCATGTGTGTGTGCAGGGGAGCTCTCTGCTCATTGAAGCGGAGCCTCCTTTCAACTGTATGCCACTGCATTTTCAACTGCTGTCATAGACAGCTGGAGCAGTGATTGAGAACTGCGACTGCGCCTGCAAACACACTGACTAAATAGGAAGACTCTGACACACCCGAAAACTCGGATGATGCCACTATGTTTCTTGCACATGCAAGCAAACATAAAATGAACAAGATGGCCATCTGGCCCTGGTACCTCCTTTTAGACAAACTAGTGGGCTGTGGTAGTTTCTTGAAAAGTTATTTCACTTTCTAGTAATTGTATGAATTCATCTCACACCTTTGGAAGGTTAATTCTTTAATAAAATCAGAAAAAGACAGACCACTATTATCACTAAGTACCTTTTCTTATATAAATCTTTGTAGAAGTCAGTGAAGGCTTTGTTTCTTATGCCCTGTGATAGGTTGATAACAATGTTTTTTTTTTTTTACTTATAGTTATTCCTGTGTGAGTACTATTTTGTTTGAGGTGTATTGCTAGGATTTTCATTGCCTTTGGACCACAGTTAATATAATTTAACTTGGACTTTTTTTGTAAACTTTATTTACAAAGCAGAGCATTTTACAATAAGAAAGCACATTTGCATCATAGTAGAAACATCGTTATCAGGTTATTTTTACAATATATTATCCTTTACAGGGTTATGCCTTCAAATAATATCTTAAACATAGTCTTAACTAAAATACCAAGGGTGTAATTCAGATAAAATTTAAAACAACGAGAACCAGGCCTGTTGTATCGCTGTTTTGAGAGGAGCCCACATTCGTTGATATTTGTCTATTTGCCCTCTAACATGGTATTGAGTTCTCTCTAGTCTCTTGCACTCCATAAGTGAATTAATCCAGACTGCTGTTATAAGGGTTTCAGGTAGTCTCCAGTACATAGCCAGGGTTTTAAGGGCTAGAACATTGCCCAACCTCCACAAACTTCCTGAGGGGCTGGGCATATTTTCTTTTCCCTAGGGGAGTCCTGACAAAATCTCAGCTGGGTCCAGCCTAAGGGGGATCTGTAAGATTGTGGTTAAAATCTGCTGAACTCCTCTCCAAAACTTTTGTACTTGTTGACAAGCCCAAATTAAATGGAAAAAGAACCTTTGTGGACTTTGCATGTGGGAGATAGCGGTGAGGTAGTAGAGTCAATCTTGTGAGCCAAAACAGGGTGATGTAAGTTCTAAAAGGACTTTGTATTGTATTGAGCATAGTCTGTTGTTGACTGAGCATTTAATAGAGTTTTTCAAAATATTTAACCAATCACCCCTGTTAAGGCATCAGGTAATATATCAATCTCCCATTGGGCTTTAATTTTTTCCAAGGGATCAGGAAGGACACCTATAAGCAATGAGTAGCACCTCCTGAGCGGTCTAAAGGATGTATCATTTGATTGGCCCACAAAGGGAGTGGCGGCCGATATGACTATCTGTTCCTAAAGTCGCAGCTTTGTTACTGACCTCCTTAATTCGGAGGTGTAAAAAGAAATGTGAAGTGTTAGTATTGTATTGTTTGCTCAGGAGCCTAAAAGGAGGATCTCCCATCTTTAAAAAATGGCATAACAGGAACAACCCCTTATCATACCAAATTTTTAATAGCTTTTCATCCCTCGTGTCAATTGTCCCGTCCTTCAAGAAGTGTCAATAGTGGAGGTCCGGGAGGCCACATCATCACACCCTATCAGGTTGTGGGCTAGTTCCCAAACTTTCCACATTGCTCTCATGCAGGGATTTTCAATCTTCGAGGCTGAGGGAAATGCCAAGTGACCCACTAATGTGTAGTAATGCATGGAATGAAAGAGAGGGATTCTTGGTCCACCCAGACTGGTCTGTCCCCTCACCTCAGCAGGTCCTGTACATGAGAGAGCTGAGCCGATATAATAGTATTTCACACTCGACAAACTCAGGCCCCCTTCCTAAAGGGTTGTATCAAAATTTATTTTTTGATTCTGGGCTTCTTATTTTGCTAAAGGAGTTGAGTAATGGCCCCTCCAAAGCTTTAATATATTTATTTGGAATCCAGAGAGGAACCGCTTGAAAAAATATAAAAATTGAAGGACCACAGACATTTTAACCAAATTAACCCTTTTGATTAAGGTCAAAGGCAGCGCTCTCCAGGAGAGGCAATCTTCCTCACTCTATTCACTATAGCCTTCATGTTAATCTTGACTAGGCTCGAAAACTTGGCAGGAATGATGTTACCTAAGTATTTAATCTGGCTAGAGGGGTCTATTATGGTGCTGGCAATATATGTTGAATTCTTAATATTTCCATAGGTAACCATTCACTTTTCCCCAATTAATTTTGTGGCTAGATAAGGGCCATAAATTTCAAAAATTTTGGACAATTGAGGGAGGGAAATTTCAGGGAGGAGAGATATAATAAGATGTCATCAGTGAACAAGGAGATCTGGTGTTCTTTTCCTCCACACAAATCCCTTGATGTCACTGTGCGACCTAATTCCCGGGCCAGGGTCTATAAGGTTAGTACATATAGCAAAGGGGATAGGGCAGCCCTGCCTCTTGTAAGAGGGAAAGGGAGGATATGTAGTCATTCGTTAAAACCTGTGCTTTAGGGGAGTGATATAAAGTTCGGATCCATTTCAACATCTGCGGCCCAATGCAAATGTCTTCAAAGTTGCCAACATAAAGGGCCACTCGACCGTCAAATGCTTTTTTAGCATCGAGGGCTAATAGGCCCCTACCCCTTTGACCATTTGTGCATAATATCTATAGTTCTTCTAATGTTGTATTTAGCCTGTCTCCCTTTCACAAAGTCACATTGGTCTGAGTGTATCAATAGGGAAGAAGTCCGTCTAATCTAGAGGCCACAATTTTAGCTATAATTTTATAATCTAAATTTAGTAGTGATATAGGGCTACTAGGAGCACTTAAGAGGATCTTTTCCTGGTTTTGGGAGGACAGTTATGGTAGCTAAATATTGGGAGTTAGGCAAAATACTCATGCCAGGGCTTCAGTCACAACATGCAACATCAGCGGCTCAAAACATCCCAAAGTTCTTTATATAGTTCTGCTGGAATCCCATCAGGCCTGGGGCCTTTCCTTCTTAACACTCCAGACTGCCTCTTTAACTCCTCCATTGTCACTGGGTTATCTAGTCTAGTTCTATCCTGTATTGACAAGTAGGGTAACCTCAATGGTATTCAGAAATGTCTGGGGTCGGTTCCTGCAGGGTATTCCGAGGTATATAGGTTTGAATAATATGTTTTGAAGGAGTCATTAATTTTAGCTTGGTCATAGATGGTCTCACCTGTAGGGTCTTCTATACCAATAATGGTGCGTTCGGATTTTTTCTTTAACCATCCCAGCCAGCCATTTGCCAGATTTGTCCCCTCAAAAATGAATTTGACTTAGTTATAATTAAATCCCATTCAAGCTTCCTTATTGACTGTTGGTTAAGTTTACTTTTCAGAGTTTTAAGCTCTGTTACTTTCTCTGGTGACAAGGAACACATATTGACCCTCTAATTTTTTTATTTCTTGCTCGAGCTGAGTTTCCTTGGGAGCAAGATTTTTCAAAATGAAGAATAGGAAATTGCCTCTCTCTAATAAAAGCTTTTAGGGTATCCCATACTACACCAGTACTAGTGGCCTCCAGAAGGTTAAACTCAATAAACTCCTGAAGGTGCTGTTTAAGCTGATGAATAAACTTTGGGTCTAGGGTCAGTGAGGGGTCCATTTGCCACCTCGGCAGAACTGGAGTTCCTTATCCAACGAGACAATTACTTTGAGAGGGCATGGTCTGAAATAATCAAGGGACCAAATTCGCCTCTTTAAGGTTACCTATCAGGGGAGGCAGGAAAATGTAGTCAAGTCTAGTGTATAGATTATGTGCATAAGAAAAGAAAGAGTACTCTCTAGTGGTAGGATGGCAGAATCTCCATGCGTCTGTCAGTGCTCTTCCTCTACCAGACGCCGGAGTGCCACAGCACCACACAGAGGAGGGCCTTGTTTCACCCTAGAGTGATCTAATCTGTGGTCCCAATAAGTGTTCATACCCCCACACACAATTAAATTATCAGGGAAAGGGGCAAGGCTTGTTGCTAAATAAGTAAAAAATCGGGAGTCATAATTGGGGCAATAAGTGGATACCAAAGTTAAGTTTCAGCCCCGATGGTCACCACTGCTATAATATAGCATCCTTGTGGATCTGCTACAGAGGATAAAACCTTATGTGGGAGGTTAGGTCTGATCCAAATGGCAGCTCCTTGGTCTTAGAAGTAAATAGGGCAGCTATAAAAGACCTCCCCAGGACTGACCCAGTCTGTCTGCCTCCTCTCTCGTGGAGTGAATTTTGTAGAAAATTATGTCACCCTGCATTTTTTAATTTGAGTCCAAAACGCTTATGCTTAACCACCATATGCAGGCCATTGGTATTCCAGGAAATGACTGTAAGACTATCCATTGTTGTAAATAATTTTAAATAACCCTGGCTTGATCAACTGTGTGTCTTCAATATAATCAGCTCTGCAAAAGTTTTTAAACCCCATCTAGAAACTCCCAACTCTCCCCACCCCTTTTAAGCCCTTTGAACAGTATGAAACAAGAAAACAGTTTAACATTGGTAGCTCAACATGAGCCCCCCATCACCCATTCTCTAAATAAGATTAACAGAATCACAAACAATTGGTTGTTAACGAGTTTCCTTTCCTCCCATTCCCCAACAATAGAATCTCCACATCCTCTACTTATTGTGGGTTAGCGCTCATCCCTGCAACAATGAATTGGTTCCATTAACAAAGATCGATAAATAAGGTTATCCCACCTTATCACCACAAACATGGAGTGTAGAGAGGAGGAGGGCCTCAGGCTAATTTGTGGTTCCCTAGAGGCAACCATGTGACAGGGCCAAACGGGCATCCCCTGAGCTCTCCTGGGGCAGCCAAAACTCTGAAGTGGTGAGAAGCGGCAGTCCCCAATCACGTGGAGAAGACAGTTTTATCATACATAGCTCTTAATGTCCCAACATACAGCGCAAGAGAGCGATCCCGAGATACCCCATTCACCCAGTCCAAAAACTCTCCCTATGATTAGTGACATTATTATAACATTCTAAACAGCCCCTCCCCCAAAAATTGGGTAGATTCAAGAGATTGAATTAAGCTGGTCATGCAGTATATAGAATAAAACAGTGCAATTCAGTATGTGATAAAAGCAGCAGTCAACGAGCACATTTTGTATAACTAAGTGTCTGATCAAAGTCTAAATGAAGAAACCAAAAGGTCCATATAGGAATCATATTTAGGTAAATGCAGCAACAGTAAAAAAATGGGATCCTACTGTAGCCAAAGTCTCAATCTCTGGAGTAAATAGCACCCTGGATCAAGTAGAGGCATGTAACCAGGCCATAATCGGTTAAAGCACAAGAAATAAAAGTGAACGGGGAGTTTCTGCCATAGCAGGCCTCTGATGTAATCACAGGGCAAGATGGTATGTTTCCTTATCTCACAGTCACAGAGAAACTAAAAGTACTTTCTAGTTATGGGATGTATCAGCCATTTGAATGATCTGCATGTCCTTCACGTTTCCTTAGTTCCAGGTCCCTCACATACTCCAGAGCAGCGGTTGGGCAGGTAAAGGTTTTCGTTAGATCTCAACGGCTGAACAATCAAGCTGGCTGGGTACGCCAGGGTAAAGACGCAATCAAGGGAGTGAAGAGAATCTGAAGTTGGCGGAGTAATCCGAAATATGCTAACTCTAGCTTGCTGTACCAAAATCACTCCTTTCTATGCTCTGCCTCTAGAATTAGCCTGCAGTCCTGGTAATGCAGGAATTTTATTATAATGTGCCTAGGCTTCTGATCCTGGGAAGACTTGGGACCAGGGGACCGATGAGCCCTTTGAATTTCGAGTGTAGTAGACATAGGCAGGTCGAGAGTTGATTTCAGCCAGGACAATGTATTCTTGGCACTCCCCTCCTCAAGGTCCTCTGGTAGGCCTATGATCTGTAGGTTGCAGCGGCCACAATTTTCGCTGTGATCGTCAATGCTCTGCTTGAGGGTCTCAGTCTTTCTAAGGGCTCTGGCAAGGTCATCACTACACTGCCTCTATCTGTCTTCCTGGTCCCCACCCTGGTTTCCACTTCTCTCAGTCTGTTTTTGTGCCTTTCTGCATTCTCCGACACCGTATTAACTACTTGCTGGAGGTGCTGAATTTGAGCTGTGAGCTATCAAAGCCTGCCTCCATACGCATGCTTAGATCATATTTTAAGTCTTTAAGCAGACATTCCAGGTTAAGGTAAGATTCTGCCATAGTTGTGGGTCACTAGCTGATTGAGTAGGTTGCGAGGATGAAGAAATCTGTGGTCTCCCTGCGCCTGAGCTGTGCGGGTGAGTATTGGGTACAGTACCCAGTTTTAGTAGGCCTGTAGTCTCGCCACCACTTCTAGTAGATTTGTAGGAAACTTACCCTGCTTCTGCTCGATTTCAGTAGCTGCGGCCATTAATGTGATTAGGGCCATTCAAGAATGCTACAAAATCACTATTAGCACGGCAGTAGGAGGATTGCAGGGATGAAAAGCAGAGCCTTCTGTTAGACGTCCATTCTGCTTCACCTCTAGGCCATGCCCCCATCTAATTTAACTTGGACTTATGTATATTAAATTCTGCCTCGCCTTCAGATAGTGTTTCTGTCTTATATGCACGTACTGTAGTAGTACTATTTTGAACTGTATGATGTTTTATGCCCTAGCTCAGCTTATACATTGTTGGCACAATGCACCCAATTTCTACTATACAGCTCTGACAGGGACATAAATTACATCATACAGTTCTCAAATGGTACTTTACATAAGAGTTTAAGTGACGCTGTCAGCTGCCATTCGGTTTCTGATCATCTCTGACTAGTTTATGTTTGGGCACAGACTTAGCAAAGCACGCCTGTAGAATGCCCCAATATATAAACAAGCATTTGTCAATGCCGAATGTTGGCTTGCTGGCACTGGCATTGGTGGTGCAGAAGTTAGAAATGCAAAATAGGAATTGCAGTGACGATTGAAGTAACGCTAACCCCACCCCGCAGAGACTGGAAAGGCTTTGGGTCACGTCATGATGCTTACGCTTATTCTGTCACACCTCATACCCTGCAGACAGCGACAGGTGTCAGGGTGCGTATTGGGGTCTTCGGTCTTTATGCTCACCCCATTCCATAAGGAAGTAAGATGAGATGGGTGCAATATAGGAGAATGGGTGAACGTTATAGTGACAGAACCCAAGGCACACCTCAATGGCTGTCAGTGGCTGTTGGGTGGGGGTGGGGTAGAATTCTTCTAACATTATTGCTGATGAACCCAAATTACATCCCTGACGCCTGTCAGTCTCTACAGGGTGGGTGTGTAGCTGGAAACCTTAATGCCCCGGTGTTTGTTGGTATTTTCACTCTAAATTTTCAATAGTGGCTTTTTGGGACCCCACCTCATGAACGGTGGCACTATCATTTCACTACTCAATCCTGAAAAGTGATTTTGCACAGCAACTGCACCACTGGGAGACAAGGTGCGGAAAAACACATTTCAGGCAGGATGCAAAAATTACAGCTACACTGTTCATGAGAAGGTGTAAAAAAATGGCAATGTTGAAAATCTGGAGAGAAAATATGAAATGTAGTAAACTTATGAGCATGCGAGATACTGCTCAATGCACCTTATAATGTAGTCATTTTGGAGATTTTTTTTACCAAATTTTCAACATGAGCATTTTAGAACATCTCCTCACGAACAGCAGCAGTGTGATTTTTGTTACTCAGTCCCGAAAGTTGATTTGCAAAATGACTATACTTATTTATGCGCCACAAGGTGCGAAAACATGTTTCAGGCAGGATGTGAAAATGACAACTATGCTGTTCATAAGGAGGTGTGAAAATGGCAGTGTTGAAAATCGGAGGAAAATATAAAAATTCTTGAAGTTACGAGCATACGTGGAAAACTGCGCAACACACGCCGTGACAGTCATTTTCTGAATTTTTTCACCAAATTTTCAACATAGGCATTTGGGACCTCCGCTCATGAACAGTGCCACTGTTATTTTCTTAATCTGTCCTGAACATTGATTTCCCACAGCGATTAGCCATTATTGTTGCCACATGTGCGAAAACACATTTTGGGCAGGATGTGAAAAATGACAGCTATACTGTTCATAATGAGGTGTGAAAAAATGGCAATGTTGAAAATCTGTACTGAAAATATTAAAAATTCTCAAAGTTATGATGTGTGTGGAAACGCAACGCACGCTTCGTAATCAGTCATTTTTTAATTTTTTACATCGAATTTGCAACATAGGTTTTTGGGAGCCCACCTCATGAATAAGGTACTGTCATTTCATATCTATCCTGAAAGGTGATTCCATACAGTGACCGCGAAAATCACCTTTCGGGACAGAATAACGAATGACAGTGACTGATTTCATGAAGTGGGTCCCAAGAACCCCATGTTGAAAACTTGGAGCCAACAGTCAAAAAAATAGCGAGATATCCACCTAAGTTGAAAAACACCCATTTATGCCATTATACAGCTTACCATCATTTCTTCAGTTCGCAGTCGGCTTTGAAAGAGTGCAGGCGTGTTTCAAACTCCACGAAGGTGCCATGACAACCTCCAGAGGTAAGTTTGGGGTGAGGGAGGTGTGGGAGGAGGTGGGATGCATAGAGTGTGGGTGCGGGTTTGGGGAAGGGGCACCACAGACAGCGAGGACCGTTTTCTTGTTTACAGGTCAAAATTTAAAAAAAACCACTTTGGGGAAGGTTTTCTTTTTTCAGGTAGTACATTGGGCATGCTGGGGTGGGCTCCCAGTGTGCCACCTGAATTTTGGGGGACTGGAGCCAATGGGGATTGGGCACCCTGTTGGCAAAAGAAAGCATGTCTGTGTTTGGGAGGGAATGATGCCAAGGGGATTGGGCACCCTCCCCCAGCAGACATTAAACTAGAGGAACAGGGTAGCACGTGAGGTGGGCACCTGAATCAGGCGCCATCGAAATAGCGACACAATATAGGCAAAACCAAAGGTAAGGGGCAGGGAGGGTGACCAGATGTGGTGGGTGGGGACCCTAGCAACAGGGCGTCACTACGTGTATATGTGTGCAGGGAGGGAGCGAGCACAGCAAGCGTGGCCTGGGAGGGGCGGAGGGGATGTAGGTGGCACTGAGGTCAGCTGCCGAGCTGCACTGTGGCATTGGGGTTGGTCTCTGCTTGGTGCTGGGGTTCCAGATTCAGGTCTGGGTCCATGCGCCACTGTGCTTTTCTTGCACCCGGCCCAAAATGTTATTTTTTGCTTCTCACCCCCAACATTCACGCCCCTGGGTTGAGAATCCTTAAGAAGATGGTATGGGTGGGTGCAGCCCCCACCAGAAAAAATATTTTCAGTCCCCAGCATGCGTTTTCGTCTTGAGGTTGTCAGGGTGTGAATTGTTTTTCCACCACCCTGATTTTGCTCTAGGGTACGCCTTTCTGCAGTCGCCTATATCACATTAAACCAGGGACAGTATGCTGACAGGGATTGGACACCCCGTCGACAAAAAAAATTGAACTGGGAGGGGCATGCTGACAGGGGATTGGGCACCCTGAAGTCGGCGTCCTAGGAGTTGTGAGAGATGGATGGTGAGGGCTGCCGCCATGTTTATTGAAATGTTTCACCAGACAAGGCACTAGAGGAGGCATGTCAGATCTGCCTCTGCAATAACAAGCATGTCTCTCATTGCAGCGGTGAATTTGTTTCAAGTTGGTGGCAATTTCTGAAACTGCTGTCATCGGCAGTGTGCTCACTGGTTGGCGGCTAAAGGCGCACTGGCTAAAGCATCCCTTGGTTTGGCACAACACTAACACATCTTTAAAAGTGCTGGTACGATTACTCGACCAAAAATGTTGCTTATGCACGTAATGCGCAAGCCAACATAAGTAATCATTATTACCTTTTAGCCACTTTCTCTCATCGTTTTGGACCAACAGGTCCGCTAGTTCAGCCCCGCCTGGAAGTATACACCCACTGTGAACACGTGTCTGGCAGAGAACTCATTCATGAAGCTTAATTTTTCCACGCATTTTTAACAAAGCATATAGTCAAATCCAGTATTTCCTGTTTAATCAGAGTATGTCTGTCTGTAACTACAACTAGCACTGATAGTTCTTCTAAACAAGCACGTTTGGGTGGAGGTAGGCTTACCCTCTGCTCCACTAATGCACCCTGCCTGTAGCACTACTGTTCTTTCAGCCAAGTTTCAATGAAGGCTGTAGGTAAGCCAAAGGTAAGGTAACTTAAGAAAACCACATGTTGCCCACTTAGAGCCAGGCTGATCTAAGAATAGCAAATTCATTGCAATTTCGTGACACTGAACTGGTTTCAGTAGTGAAGGGCACTAGCACCTTTGCCTCTCTCCCTCCCCAGTCCTTTCAGCCTCTGCTGGGTAGAGCAGACTCTTCCAACCATCCGATAGGTTGCCACAGTGGATCATTTCCCCCTCCCATCTGATCCAAACTATAGATACACTTGTGTTTGTAATGTCTTTTCCCCAGCTCATGAGGGACATCATCTGTAAACTGAATTCTAGGTCTGAAGGACTAAGTGTCAGACCTTTCAATTTTTGCATTTGTGGTCTGATAGACAGCATTTCTAACCATTAAACTATAAGTAAATTTCATGTTAGCTAAACTGTTAGACTAAGCTCTTGTTCTTTGCATACTGCAGTCTCAGCTGCCCCAACCAGGTGGCACTCTGCATTGCCTAGTTAATGATTCTGTATTCAATGCAGTGATCATCTACTATAGCTGGTTCATTGACCCACATTGCCTTGAAATGCATGCGACATCCCATTATGAGACTAACTGAGCCCTGCCTCCATAAAATCTTTCTAAATGTTTTATTTCCATTTCACAATTGAGTTATGCAGGATGTCCCAACTGAGAGGGAGTTGGGGAGGGTCTTAAGACAGGTAGCTCACCCAGTGGCTTTCACTGAGGTGCTGCCTGTCTATGATGGGGAGGGGGGAGCAGGATCTCCAGCACCAGGAGCTTCAACTCATGGCTGAAGGATTTTGGACTGGGGACCCACCTGGGAGGATAAGGGCCTATACAGGGGTTATGGTATGCATCCATCCAGGAGGAACTAGGGTCCTCAGTGGACTGTTTAAATGTTGCTTCGATGAACATTTCATCTAGCTGAGGATGGTGGTGGAATGAAATTGAGAGGCAGCACCTGCCCCTCCCCACAGGCTGAAGTACAGAGTAAGGAGAACCCAAGGAAGAGAATCCCCCAGGAGCAATTAATACAAGGAAGCAGGGTGGTAGTAGGGTTGCCACCTGTCAGGTTTTACCTGGTGATCAGGTTTTCTGGGTCCCTATCAGGTAATCCGGTTTTGCTGTGTGCTGGTCAGGTTTTTGAGCCATTTTGAGTGCTCACATACTTTTGAAACAAATGTTGTCATATTATTCATTGTTTCAGCTGCATGGCCAGCTTACAAACAAGTTCTGGTGGCAATATAACCCTTTGTTTGTGAAAGCAGTCAGCCTGGGAGGTGTAAAGTAAGGCCATTAACACCATTAGCACTTACTTAACCTAATCTTTTCCACTGCATCTTATCTTTTATTGATATAACAGATGGCCTTCTAGGAGAAACAATGCATGATGAGTCATAGAAAGGGTGGGGCTAGGGGCGGAGCTTAGGATCCAGTTTTGCCCCATCCAAAGTAGCAACCCTAGGTGGTAGAGACAAAGGAGAAGCAAATGGGAGTATTAAAAGAGAGGGAAAGGGCCAAGGCAAAAAGGGAAAAAGGGGGCAACAAGCAGAGTGAAACAAAATCTGAAGGCCATGTGTGAATGCTAGAAGTCTAGAAATAAGATTCGGACCAAGAGGCCATCATGGCAGAGGCCAGTCTGGATACTATGGCCATTACCAAGTCATGGTGCACTGAAAACCATGACTGGGACATGACCATATCGGCTACACTGTGTTCACTGGGTGGAAGGAAAGGAGGGGTGTGGTGCTCCCTCTAGGAAGGACGAGAGGTCCATAGTGCCAGGGTTCGGACACCAGGGTCAGGCTGCAGTATGTATGTGCCTACTGATGGTAATATTTTGCCATCTTTTCACTTCAGTTATGTGGAGCTCTCTGGTTAGCAAGCCATCTGAAAGTACTTGTTAGCCACCGGTTTCACTAGTGGTACATCAGCACTCCATTATGGAGCTTGTTGGCACAGTATGAATGGATTCACTCTACTAATGTACCGAAGGAACTTTGTAAGCTGTTGCAAGATGTTTCAAGGCATTTTGCCAATGAATGTTCACTGATATTGCTGCAATAAATGGCTGGTGGTATATATTTTCATAAAGTGCTATTTCTTTGGCTGGTTTGAGGGTACTATAGCCAAACATATGGAGTGTGAGAATAATTCATCTGGAACTGTTAGGAGTTTTTTCAGGGCAATGGCCAGCACATTTCCTCTCCTTCATTAAACTGGGCAGCTCACAACATTAACTAATCTTTTGGTAAGGCTTATGTGAGGGAAAGCATAAAAGTGACATGAATACAGGGAGTACAGGGGAGGCAGAGGTACTGTGGGTTACACTGGAGACAGGGAATGGAGCCATTATTCACACTGGATTGAGACAAAGACCTCCAGCACAAGGTAAGGAATTAGACACTGTACTGGTGGAGGCCACTGGCAATATGGAAGAAAAAGGGGAGGTGCTGCTGGTGGGGGTCTAACCTGTTGGACGAGACTGGAACCTCCCAGCAGCATCTTCAGCTAGAAGCAGGGACATCCTGCACTCTCTGCAGGGGGCATTGCACTCCTCAGACAAATAGAGAACCCACTCATGATGGGTCAATACTGGACCTTGTACTCACTAACAGGGACAGTGTTGCAGGCAACAAGGTGGGAAGCCACTAGGGACCAGTGATCATAGCACAGTGTGATTCAATATAAGGATGGCTGCAGAATCAAACCACACAAGGACAAGGGTCTTGGACTTTAGGAGGGCAGATTTTACAAAGATGAGTGAATGCCTCAGGGATGATCTGGCAAGGGAGGGTGGTCTGCATGCAGTGGAGGAACAGTGGGCAAAGCTAAAGGGAGCATACTAAAGGCAACAGGCATGCACCTGTACAGGAGCTTTTGGGGGGAGTCAGTGGCGATGGTGCCGTCCTCAAGGCAGATGCATTGTGTGGAGCACGAGGTTGGCCGTTAGGAGCCGTGAACTGCTCCTCCACCCCAGTTCTGTTCTGCTAGAGAGGATGAAACAAAGGAGGTAGAAAACCAAGGTGAGACAAGAGAGCTGAGGGATAGGAAAGGAAAGGATATAAACTGAAAAGGAAGAAGCCGACCAGAGGACAGAGGGATTGACTTTATACCTAAGAGGCCATAGAGCCCCAACCCTTGGGCGGCAGTACAGGAAAAGGAGAAAGACAGGGAAAGAGAAAGAGAAGGATACAGTAAATGGGGGGGTCAGCCATGCTGAGTTGGAAAACCATTGGCTTATTTTTAGCCTCAAAACCTGAAAGGTATGAAGACACAGGAGCAAGGATCCTGTCAACTTCAGGGACCTCTGGATGGAGGTTCAGAACAAGAGAATATAAAACATGGGAGTCAGCCCCTCCCATTCTCACCCTAAATCCACATTTGGGATGAAAGTCGTGGAACATGGCCTCTACAGATTAACACCTGACGGCTTAGTCGGGAGGGGCGAGACCCCTTAAACAGGAGAGGACTCTGACCTCTAAGGTAGAGGGGAAGAAAGAAAAAAGGGTGAAGAAAATCTCACGGGTTCTTCCACAAGATGCACTGACACAGAAGAAGAGGAAAGCAATGGAACATCCATGTCAGATTAAGGAGGAAACCACAGTGCACCCACTGAGAATCCCGAGAGTTCCTCTGAGGCCAGGGGCGAAGACTACTCGCCACCCTCCTAGGATGGGTGTTCTGTGACTTTAGAGAAGGAAACAGGGCCCTGAGGAACTGGGGGACTCTGCCCTCATTTGGCCTCGAATGGGGGAGGGGTGAGCAGGATGGAGGTGTCACCCAACAGCTGAGGCCCAAGAGGAGAATGTGGCAGGAATCAGTAATGAATAGTGAAAATACAAGAGAAGATCAAGAATTACATTGTAGGTACATAATTTTCATATCTTCCCTTGTTAGTCTTCACCATTCATTACTGCTGAGTGAATTCCAAGCCCCTCAGAGGACCTGGCACTGCCCTGAGGGAACAGATTCCCTCAGCCTCCTGCTGGGGAGACACAGGAGGAGAGAGAGAGAGACCCTTCTGCCATACTAGGTCAAAATGTCCTAAGGCTGGTCAGGCTGAGGAGGTGTCCCCATGGCTGGGGGATGGAAGATACCCTGAAGATTCCTCCTTACCCTGCAGGAGAAAGATGGGTCCCCAGAAAGCAGAGGAAATCACCCTACACCGGGCAATGGGTGACAGTCTAGGACAGGTGAAGCCATGCCATCTGCCTGATGCAGATCACTGTCCCTGCCAGTCTGGAGGCCACCTCTTTGGCGTTGTATGATGCCCTTGCTTGGTGGCTTGCAAGTTCCAGACCCTGTGGGAGAGGGCAATGTCTTGCCTGGAATCCTCTGAATCAGCAAAGATGCTAAAACCTGTGCCAGCAACAACCACAGGTGCCTGTTGTGAGGCAGCGTGGTAAGCCTGATGTGAGCTGATGCAGAGTAACACATGAGCTGATGAGAAACTCTTCTTCCCCACGGGTCGAACGCAGCAGAATCTGGATCCGTGGTTGGTTGTGTGCCAGGTGTTGAAGCCCAGAAGGAGTGTCAAGCAATCAGCCCGAGGAGGGTGAGGCAGAGAACAAAGAGACTCCTGGGGGCACAATACCTCCTCCAGAAGTCCGCTGGGGCTGAGGATGAGGCTGGTGACTGCCAGGTGCTGATAGATGCTTTCTGGAAGGATGAGGCCAGGAAGGCACCACTAGGTGGTTGGCACTGAATTCGCTCAGAAAGAGTGTATCTCCACTTGGTATTGCATCTTACCATGGGAGATGTGGAGCCCTGAACTAGCCTCAGGGAACTGCTGATATTCGGTGAAATCAGCATCAGAGGAAAAGCGGACAGAATGCTCCTGTTCTTCAGATGAGGAAGTCGAGGAGCTCGGTGTTCAGAGTCCTCCTGCGGAGGAGACAGGCAAAAGACCTGCTCGTCTCATGGCTCTAATGTACCAGGGAAGGCCGCCACAGTGGTCCAAGAATGTCTCTCAGGTTAAGGGTCCCAGGGCCCATATGGCCTGGGGGGCGGTGCCTGCAAAGGGATTGTGGAAGGGCACCTCATAAAAGTGCCCGCCTCTGCCAGGGCTCTGAGACCCTGCAGCAGATCCTCCCATGCGGGGAACCCAGGGGTCAATCCAGTCAGCTAATTCTGCAAACGCTTGGAACAAATACTGGCTGAGCCCCTGAGGGGAATCTCCCCGTGGTGTGTCTGAGGCTGCATGGGTCCAGAAGGGCAAAACCTCAGTGCTGCCCACTAAGAGCGCCCCTAAAGTCTCAGAGGAAGAGAAGCAGGGCTCAGCACTTCAGTTCCTTCCCACTCCCGCAGGGTAGTGGAAAAGGCCTCTGCACCTCACTCCAGCCTCTCAACCCCTCAGACTCCTGAGGCCGCCTTCCTCGAACCGAATTCCAAGGGGTCCCCAATTCCACAGGCCCCCGAGGGAAGCCACAGAAGAGGAAGTCCGCTCCTCACTAAGAAGGCCATGGCAGCACCAGAAATGGCAGCTGCCACAGCCCCCCACAGTCGAGACCACCACATCAGGTCTCCTGAGACTGCAATCCACCGCAGTGCCCCCAACACCGGCATGGAGAGCCAGGGACCACAGGCTCTGGAGAATCTGGGAGGTGAACACTGGGCCACTTGGTGCCATGACAAGAGGGACTCCCGACTCTGAAGAGTCAGGGTGCCAGTCCAGTCAGCCAGCAAGTCATCCTCCTCGAATAGGAAGACCACACACACCACCAGACTAGCAACCCCAGGAGCTCTCTTACCAATGGCATCATGACAGGCGCCATTGCGTGACACTGTGCTGCCTCAATCACTGGCACTGGAAATGGTGCTGGTATCTGAAGCAGCACCAACAGGTGGCACCAATGGTCCGCCGGTGCTGGGCCCAGCAGCCCATGGGCCGCAACACTGAGAGCTACACCTCCATGGAGGTGACTGCCATGGTGGTGCTCTCAACCTGGCTCCACTGGGAACTGAGCCACTCCACTGGCACTGTGGAAGAAACCTCATTGATGGCAGGCATAGAATGTGAGGAGATTTCTCCCTCACCGGACGGAAGACCTGGGTGGGGACCCAGAGGCAGGGTCAAGAGATCTTGCCAGTCACTAGAATGACGCCATCCTCCGAAAGTTGATAGGCTCTGAAACTTTAAATGCATGGATTTCCAGAATGCAGTGGTTCATGGAGAAACAGGCATCGCAATTATCCATATCATGGTTGGGACCCAGGTATAGCAGACAACGTCATGTCGATCCATCACAGAAAAATGCCAGCCACGGGCACTGATGCATGGGGCACAGCCCTCTGGATATTCTCTTAGCCCCAAACCAGACATGACACGAAAGAAACCAACAATTTATAGAAAAGACCCAGCACCATTGGCAATAATAATAAAAGGAACAGTCTTACCAGAATCCAACAGTGTCGGGTAAACTCAGAACCAGGATGGAGAAGCAGCAACAGCATCGAAACTATATAGGCCCAATGACGTAGCAAGCACTGAAACTGTGCAGCAGGTGCGACCTCGACAGCAAGCAACAGAACTGGGGTGGAGGAGGGTCTGCGGTGCCTAACAGCCAACCCTCATGTGTCACTATAGTGTCGGCATCGTGGGCAGTGCCACAGTGCCAAACCCCCTCCCCAAAAAGCTCCTGTACAGGTGCGTGCTCCGACTTTCACCCAGCAGTAATGAATGATGAAGAGACTGACAAGGAAGATCTCTGCACCAGGAGCTTCAACTCATGGCTGAAGGAATGGTGCAGAGAGGAAGGGCTCGGCTACACTGGGCACAGGGGACCCACCTGGGAGGATAATACTCATACAAGGGTGATCACCTGCATCCATCCTGAGGGGAACCGCAGTCCCTCAGTGGACAGTTTAAATCTTATTTTGATGGACATTTAAACCAGCCAAGGGGGGTGGCAGAAGGAATCGGGAGTCAGAAACTGCCTCCTTCCACAGGCTGAAATAGAGAATAAGGAGAACCTGAGGGAGAGGAATCCTAGGGAGCAAATTAATAAAGGGAGTAGGTGGTAGAGATAAAGGGTGAAAGGAACAGAGCACTAAAAGGAAAGGTGGGAAGAGAGGGAAGGCAAAAGGAAAAGAGGAGGCAACAAGCAGATTGGAATAAAAATCTGGACGCTCATGTGTATGAATGCTAGAAAGTCTAGGAAATAAGATTCCGGACAAAGAGGCTATCATGGCATACCGGCTATACTCTGTTCAGAAGGACCAGGTGGGATGGAAAGGAGGAGGTGTGGTGCTTTATGTGACGGAAAAGCATAAAAGCAACAGAGATACAGAGATGCAGGGTGAGATACAGGTACTGTCGTCTGCCTGGAGATGGGAATGGGGCCACTATTCACACTGGAGTGATCTACAGACCTCCAGCATAGGGAAGAAATTAGATAAGGTACTGGTGGAAGCAACTGGCAAGATGGCAGAAAAGGGGAGGTGCTGCTGTGCGGGACTTCAACCTGCCAGATGTAGAACTGGAGCCTCTCAGCAGCAGCTTCAGCTAGAAGCAGGGACGTCCTGCACTCTCTGCAGGGGCACTCCTCAGGCAACTAGTCAGTGAACCCACTTGTGATGTGGCAGTACTGAACCTGATACTCACTAATAGGGACGGTGTCACAGACGTCAAGCGGAAGACCACTTGGGACCAATGATCACCGTATGGTGGGGTTCAATATTAGGATGGCTGCAGAATTGAACCACACAAGGGTGAGGGTCCTAGACTTCAGAAGGCAGATTTTTAACAAGATGGGTGAATGCCTCCAGGGATGAACTAGCAGGGGTGGGTGACCTGGGTGCGTGGAGGTACAGTGGGCGAAGATAAAGGGAGCATAGTAAAGGCAACAAACCTTTGTGTCAAATAAGTGAGCAAAAGCAAGAAGAAAAAAAGACTTCTTTGGTTCTCTAAAGAGGTGAGTGAATGGTAAAAGTTAAAAGGTAGCATTCAGAAGATATAAGGAGACTCAGGGGAGGAGGATAGGAGGTGCACCAGGGAAACAGAGGAAGCAGGGAAAACAGTAAGAAGTGCAAAGGCACAAACTGAAGAGAGAGCACCAGGAGGTAATGAAAGGGATGATACATTTTAGATATGTAAATGAAAAGAGGTTAGCCCAGTAGTGGGATCGTAAGGTAAAAAAAGATAAGGGAAGGACTGTGCAGAGGGAACCAGGAAAGACAGACATCCTAAACAAACACTTTTGTTCACTGTTCACAGAGGAAGGAGAAAGGCAGGAGCCACAAAAAGTAACAAAAGCATTGAAGGGAGGGAGGGAGGAGGAGGTGGACACTAGTCCTTTTTGGAAGGACTCTGCTAATCTGAAGGTGGACAAAGCTATGGGGCCAGATGGAGTGCAACCAAGGGTACTGTGGGAGCTCAGGGAAATAATGTCTGCACCTCTGACAGCTCTATTTAACAGCTCACTGGAAACAGGAGTGGTTCCAGAGAACTGTCTGGAGGAGGCAGATGTAGTCCCACTACACAAAAGTGGTAGCAGGGAGGAGGTTGGCAATTGTAGGCAAGTCAGTCTGACATCAGAGGTGGAAAAGTTAATGGAATAACTGCTGAAGGAATCCAGTGGGTTACAAGACACAAGGCAGCATGGTTTCTAGGGGAGGTCACGTCAAACGAATCTGATAGATTTCTTTGACTGGGTGACCAAGCAACTAGATCAGGGTGGGCGGTGGATGTGACCTACCTAGATTCCAGTAAGTATTTGACACTGTTCCACATAGGAGCATAGGAGACTAGTAGGCAAGCTGGGTAGCTTAGGGTGGGTCCAAAGGTGGTAAACTGGATCAGAAACTGGTTAATGGATGGACAACAGAGGGTGGTGGTAAACGGAGTTCACTCCAAGGAAGGAGTTTGACCAGTGGGGTGCCTCCAGGGAATCAGTCCTCTTTTAATGTCTTTATGAGTGACATTGCAGAAGATCTGTAATGGAAGGTCTGCCTCTTTGCAGATGACACCAAAATCTGCAATAGGGGTGGCACTTCAGGAGGGGTGGAAAGGATCAGCAGAGGCCTGAGAAAACTGGACGAGTGGTCAAGGGTAAGGCAGCTCAGTTTCAATGTGAAAAAGTGCAGAATAATGCGCTTAGAGCACAAAACCCAGGTGCAGAGTACAAAATAGGTGGAATGGTATTGATGACCACCAAGCAGGAAAGAGACCTGGGGCAATCATATCAGGTGACCTAAAGGTGGTCAGGCAGTGCGACAAGGCAGTAGGGAGGGCAAGTGGGATGCTGGGGTATATAGGAGGATATCACCAGCAGAAAGAGGGAGGTGGTGTTGCCTCTGTAAAGATCATTGGTTAAGACCCCACCTAGAGTACTGTGTCCAGTTCTGGAGACCACATCTCTGGAAGGACATAGGCAGAGTGGAGGCAGTACAGAGGAGGGCAACTAAAATGGTGCAGGGTCTGCATCAAAAGCCCTATGAGTGAGACTAAAGGATCTCAATATGTACACCATGGAACAGAGGAGGGAGGGGAGATATAATAAAAACCTTAAAAAATACCTCTCAGGGATAAATCAAGGTGCAGGAGGAGTATTTTTCAGATGAAAAGGTGCTCAAGAACAAGGGGACATGCTAGGAAGCTTGAGGGGTTAGATTCAGAGAGATGTAAGGAAAATACTTCTTCACAGAAAGAGTGGTGGATTCCTGGAACAGCCTTCCAGCTAAGGTAGTGGGGCAAAAACAGTGGTGGGGTTCGCAAATGCATAACATAAGCACAAAGGAATCAGTGGAAAGGAAGGGAAGGAGAAAGAGCTGTAGATTGGGCATGGCCTGATGTAATAGTGTAGGTAGGGAGACTGGGACGGGCCAAGTGGTCCTTATCTGCCATCAAATTCTGTGTTTCTGTATTTCTAAAATGAGTTGAGTGGTATTGCTGATCACCAAGCAAGAAAGAGACCTGGAGGTAATCATATACTGGATGACCTAAAGGTGGCCAGATAGTCGCGACAAGGCAGTTGGGAGGGCTGGTGGGATGCTGGGGTGCATAGGGAGGGTATCACCAGCAGAAGAGGAGGAGGTGCTACCTCTGTATAGATCACTCATAAGACCCCACCTAGAGTACTGTGTACAGTTCTGGCGACCACATCTCCAGAAGGACATAGACAAAGTAGAACGGTCCAGGAGAGGGCAACTAAAATGGTGCAGGGTCTGCATCAGAAATCTTATTAGGAGAGACTAAAGGCCATTAGTGTGTACAGCCTGGAAGAGAGGGGGGGTGGAGCTATGATAGAGACCTTTACATACCTCATGGGGTAAATTAGGTAAAGGAGGGATGTATTTTTCAGAGAAAAAGGTGCTCAAGGACAAGGGGACATGCTATGAAGCTGGGGAGTAGATTAAGGAAATAAGTGAGGAAGTACTTCTTCACAGAAAGAGTGGTGGATTCCTGGAACAGCCTTCCAGTGGAGGTGGTGGGGACAGAAACAGTGGTGGGGTTCAGAATGCATGGGATGAGCACAAGGAGTCATAGTGCAAAGGAGCGGGAGGGAGAAAGAGCTGTAGATCAAGTACTATCTGTGGTAATAATGGAGGCAGGGAAAAATGTGCAGACTGGGTGAGTCAAGCAGTCCTTATCTGTCATCAAATTCCATGTTTCTATAAGACTCAACATCATATTTTGTTTATTATGAGTCATCAGTGTTTAATTCAGCCAATCAGTGATGACGATTTCATTGAACACGAGACCTTATAACCACTGAGTGACACTTGTGCAAGATATGAAAAATGGAGAGTTCCACTCTCTGAATGAGGGAAGGCAGGTTTTTAGAATGATAAATGCTTTTTAAACTTTATTTAAAACTGGATGCTTTATAGTCAAAAGAGCACAAAAGAACACTAATGGTGGTTAAAAGTATCTCCTCTTGAACCATCTCGGTGTCAGAACCACTCACCCTCAGTTGCTAGTTCTATCACCTAGAATGTACAGTGAAACAGTCTCACACTGTTTGACCACAAGGCACTGCCCGTCTGCACTCAACAAATGTATACCAAGTCCTGCATTAGGAAGAGAATGAAACACAAGGAGGTCAAATAGCTTGCCCAAGGTCACAGAGTGAGTTCATGCAGCGAGGCAGTTAGAATTTGAATGTGCAACCTCCTGGTTCACAGATACTAGATCACTAGGACACCTCAGCCTTCCCAATGGTATAGTTCCCATTACAGTACAGTCAGGGGCATTGCATTTACCCAGAGCCACATTTTTTTTTAAATAAATTCTTTCCTTTTAGTTTAACATAAATTCACTCCACCCGTTTGTTTTGTGTTCTCTAGTAAGGTGCAATTAGAGAATGAGAATGGTCCCAAACATGTTCTCACCTGTCTGCAGCAGTCAGACCCACCAGCCTCCCTGTGCTATATTGATGCCCTGAAGAACATGTCAAGACAGCTGAAAGCCTGGGAGCCATTGTAAGTAAACAGACTAGAGACCACCCAGAAGGTTAAGCTGGGGGCATGTGCATATGTTGAGGTCAGCTGCCTGGAGCAACCCATTGAGTCTGTAGTACAAAGGCAATCATGTCATGACTGCGATGTTATTGCATGGGTGCCATCTGCATATTCATATTTAGTCCACAAAACAGAATTCTCTCCTCACAATGATGTTTATTTATCAAACATCACTTTGTTCTAGGGAGTTTTATACTTTTAGTATGTCTGCAGAAATGGAACACACATTTTATTTTTGTGAAAAAAGATTTCATGGTTATCTATTTTGCCAACAGAATAAGTTTAGCAAACTGTATTCTGTTCACAAAACAGGTCATAAAAATGCATTTGGTCCACAGAATGAAATTAAGACTAACAAAATGCAGTTTGTTAATAAAATGAATTATGGTGCTGCCAGAATTAATTCTCATATAGAATAAAGTGAGGGTTTGACAACATTAATTTTGTCCTAAAGTCATTTGGTGGACACAATACATCGTGTCAAATTTCTAACCTCATTCTGTGGACAATATATTTTTTGTCAAACTCTAACTATAGCACATCACGTGAGCAATATGCATTTTGTCACGTCTTTGTTAACAAATGTAATTTTACTTAGTTCATTCTGTTAACATAATGAAAATCCATAAAATCATTTCATTCACAAAAATTAAATTCATGTTAACTTTTTGTGGGCAGAATGAAATATTAAAACGTCATTTGGGACAAAATGTTAAGGACACAAATTGCACCTCATATTACTAGGCAGTATTTGTGGTGGGGCTCCCAGCTGGACAACATTTCACGTTCTCATGATTTAACATTTAACCTCAGTAGATTGACTGGCAGCACGCATGTGCCTAGGTTTAGGCACGTATCTCAGACACACGTCACCATGAGCACTGCATTTCAAGTGCTGGCCAGAGTGTAAAGATACCTGTGTCTCTGACAGCCCCACAGAAATTGTAACATTGCTCTAGATAATCCCTAGGACGGTGGATATTATGTGCAGCAGGTTAAAAATAATGAAACATCTTTGTAATTTTCGTTAGACTAGGATCTTTTTATTCCTGTATTGGGTTTCATAGCCAATGGTGTTGCTGAGGTCTGCCCTCCATTTTTAAGTTATGCACATTTGTGCATGTTTATACACTTTATTGTTAATTGCTAGGGATATTTAATCTCAAATGGAGTTTATTTGCCACAGTCACCTTTGGTAAAGCCACCATAGTTGTGAAATTGCGTTGTGGCATGGGTGGGGGTTATTCCCCTGGTTTTTGTTGTGTTTACCTGTCCCACGTATGTATCACCTTTTCTGCACCTTATGATATTTTTAATTGTGGAAATTGTGCAGTTCTGTTTGTCAGGGTCGAATGTAAGTGCTGGTTTCCTTGCAGAAAATTGATTGTCAGTGGAGCAGTAGCGTTAACGTTTGTGACTCTGATCACCCGGGTTCAGGAGTGAGCCCAGAGCATTAGAAGGACAGCCCGGGTGAAGGTAGGATGGCGTCCAGGGACTGCTCTCCACCTCTGGAAGGGAGGTCAGTGGGACCTGGCACTTGGACGACACCCAGTGGAGGCTGGGTGTGCACCAAGCCAGTTTCATGCAACAGGGAAGGCAGTGGTGGACATCTTTGAGGCATGCATGGGGAGCACATATGCCCGCATGCTGGCGTCCTTGCACATCCGTCTTTGGGGGGCAACACAAGCGGAAAACTCTGTACAGTAGCAGAGTGTGAGGACTTCTGACCCCATGATGAATGACATGAAGTCAATCCCAGGCTGAATATGGTAGATCTTGGTCTCTCTCTGAGAGGCCCAACTCGAGGGTAAGCTATTGGCCTTGGTTCGAGGTGGCTGTCCCGGGATGACGGTTGTGGGTGTAGCTGGACTGAGTCGAGGAACATCCTCCCCATAGCACAGCGCATAAACAGAGTTGGAAAAAAAGCAAAATAAATTTATTTGTTGCTGTACACCGTGAAGACCCTTTTGAGCTACTCAGTTGTGTCCTAGATCCACAAATGTTCTCCTTGGTATTTTGTTCATCATTTTCAAAAGCTCCTCCAGAGAAGAGAAACACTGTCTTTCTAAGAATGTGGGACAGACTGCTATCATGAAATGAAGTGCTCCTGAGTGTCTTGGAAGCAGCTCAAAAGCTGGGTCAAAAGAACTAAGCAGCGATGTCATTCTGGTATGAGATCTTTGCCCTGTGACAGTCACAGTGGTGGACATGCTCACACAGGCTGCCCTTCAGCTCTGCCATGGATCTCTTAGCCTTGTCCCTGTTGCAGTCTTCATGTGGGGAAGGGTTGCTAAGCTATGACACTGGGATGGGTTTGCTGTGGTCCCACGTAACTCCTGCTGTAAAAAAACATTCCCAGCCTACTGCAGAAAGCAACACTCTTAACTGCAACCAAGAAACTATGCTGATATTAAAGCATCAGTACATCTCACATCCAACATTTTGAAACTCTGCCTTTCATTTACATAGAAAACAGCATTTATCAGCAAAAAGGACTGGTAGGCCCATCCAATCCACCCTGTTTTCCCTGTGTATTCTGACACCTCAGACCCTTGGTCACGGTGTCCCTCCGTTCCTTTCTCTACTTATTATGCCAGTATTTGTCCCTCACATGCTTGAGGCTCCCTACTGTCTTCACCCCCACCTCTTTTAGCAGTCTGTTCTAGGCATCAACCACCCTTTGTGTGAAGAAGTATTTCCTCACATCCTCTTAAACTCCTCCAGCTGCCTCATTGCATGCCTCCATTTCATTTTCATCACCCTTTTCCTCCTGTCTTGTAAGATGTGGCACCATTTTGAATCTCCTTCAGCATTTTTTTTAAATGTGAAGTAATTTAAAGAGAACGCCTTTAAATATTACTGTCCCCAGGTTAAGATCAGGATTCTTAACTGTTTTTTTTTTATTAAAAGTTTTATTGATTTTAAAATAAACTACAAACATCGAACATTGTAGTAAATTCTTACTAAGCCACAGATACATAAATGCAAGCAAATTTTTGAATTTGATTTCCGTCAATAACTTCAATCATGTTTTGAAATATGATTACAGCTTGAATCTGTGTATTGTGGATCAGTATTGCTAACTACCTTAAGATATTTACATACTCTCCAGCTCACCCTGTTATATCCATGACAAAATCATGTACTGTTATCCTCAATTATTGTTTTGTACAACTAAAGAGCTGGTAATCGCAAACAAATCTAATGTATTAACCAGCTGATGACTAATTCACTCACTGTTGGCAGTCAGAGTCAAACTGCTATGTGAAGCTGGAATCTTGTCAGATTTCCAACGTCTTAAGGGAAATCTTCTGACTCCTAGAGCAGCTGCTGTACCGGTTCTTCTGACAATTATTTATATGGATTTTTGCAGGCCATAACCCTAGTATAAATAATGAGGGTAATATTGGACGATTCCATTTTGTGAATTTAGAACAGAAAGTGCAAACAGCAGCAAATATATACCTATGACTTTTATACTAGTAGTTCTGAGACTGTATACAGGAAAACCTAGCAGACAGTATACACTAATGAGTTGGATAACGGTACTGTGGAAAAACGTGTTTGCATCAGTGAAAACAGGATCCCTAATATGAATTTTTCTTTATATAATTTTGTAGATAACCCCTTCTCAGTATATCACAATTTATATGCTGGTGCAGAGAGCACACTTTGCATCGTTTCCCAACAGATAAATTTGTAGCCAAGAATCAGGCCCTTAACCTCTGGCAACTTGTACCTCTTAAGATTTGTCACAATATACAGTAATACTAATTTAATTAACACTGACCTCCAAGTGCAGTACTAGGGTGTGCTGTATTGTCAAGGTCTGCTGTCCAGTGGATGAGATGTTAAACCGAGATCCCTTCTACCCATCTCTGATGATGTGCTGTCGGGTATCAGGAGGAAGTAAAAGAACCCAAGGCACTTTTCACACAAGCAGCATAGGCATTATATGAGCAGCATAAGAAGACCCAGTGATCAGCCTGGCCACAGCTTTCTGCATCAGCTATAGGTGGCATACCAACCTCCTGGATATCCCTAGGTAGCGCACCAACCTCCTGGATATCCCTAGG
This sequence comes from Neoceratodus forsteri, assembly GCA_016271365.2. Lineage (NCBI taxonomy): Eukaryota > Metazoa > Chordata > Ceratodontiformes > Ceratodontidae > Neoceratodus > Neoceratodus forsteri. Next base: position 115,874,443 of record CM028131.1, read on the forward strand.
TGGCACACCAGCTCCTGGATATCCCTAGGTGCACACCAACCTCCTAGATATCCCTTGGTGGCACACCAACCTCCTTGGATATCTTTAGGTAGCACACCAGCCTCCTTGATATCCCTAGGTAACACACCAGCCTCCTGGATATCCCTAGGTAGCACACCAGCCTCCTGGATAGCCCTAGGTGGCACATCAACCTCCTAGATATCCCTAGGTAGCACACCAACCTCCTGGATATCCCTAGGTAGCACACCAACCTCCTGGATATCCCTAGGTGGCACACCAGCTCCTGGATATCCCTAAGTGACACACCAGCTCCTGGATATCCCTAGGTGGCACCCGGCTCCTGGATATCCTTAGTAGCACACACCAACCTCCTGGATATCCTTAGGTAGAACACCAGCCTCCTTGATATCCATAGGTAGCACACCAGCCTCCTGGATATCCCTAGGTAGCACACCAGCCTCCTGGATAGCCCTAGGAGGCACACCAACCTCCTGGATATCCCTAGGTGGCACACCAACCTCCTGAATATCCCTAAGTACAGAGTGTTACAGTACTTGAGCCTTGAGGTTACAAACATGTGTACTAGGGATTACTACATCACTGATGGCACATTCGGCTGTAGGTGGCAAGGTGACCTCTTCTCCATTCCTACACCACATGATTCCAGTCTCATCTTTGTAGTCTCCAGGCAATCATTAGTTTTGTCTCTGATAGTCCATGCACAGGCTCTTGCTGGGCTTCCCTTTCTTTGCAGAACTGTTTCAAACATTTGAACATATGGGCATCTGTCCCAGTGACCATAGGCATCTAGTTGTACATCCCACCTCCAGACACTAAAACCAGTGTCATAATGGGTCCTCTAACTCCAACCACTTTTGCAGGAAAGGGAAGTCACTATCTATTGTGGTGCATTCCAATAAAGGATAGACCTTGTTGCTTACCCCCAAACACATCCACTTGGAAAGGCAACAAGGAGAGGGTAAAATACCATAAAAATGCTTGAATATCAGGTCCAGAAGCAAATGGTTTGATACCTTTGAATGGACCAACATAGATGTTACAGAAAAAGAACAAAGTGCTTTAGCTTCGGACCAACCAGGTCCTTCTTCAGAAACTTTATGACAGTTATTTAGAAAATCCCATGCTAGTAACACCCATATAATGCATAAAAACAGAAATAATTCTCATTGGTTTCAAATACTCATTCAAAACATAACTGAAGATTAAGTCAGAGAAGCTAATTAACACCAGTATGCTTTTAGCTGAAAAGACCCTGAAGGTTAAAGGTCATCAGAAGATAACAACAAGCAGAGAGTTCTCCTCACATACATTTTAAACGTCGTCAGTATGTTTTAAAAACAGTCTAATAAAACAAAACCTAAGGATACTATACTACCTTAATTACATGTTAGCTGAGGAGCTTTTCAACTTTAATTGCAAGTGTCCTTGCATGTTAAAAAACACCAACGAAAGACAGACTTGTGGATAATAAATACATGCTAAAATGTGACATAACTGTGAGTTAAAACAAGCCCCAAAATAAAATAAACAGAAATTATCTGTATATGGCATACAGAGGGTTTAAAATAAAGTTTACCCAAAGTGAGCAAGCGTTTCACCGTAATGTAATACTTAGCTGGAGACATTTTCCAACTATATTCTCAACTAGTTAATATATTCCATAAACTGTAAGGTCTTCAGTATTGTAACAGGATTTTATACATGAAAATATCAATTATAAGTGCCAAATAAAAAAACTACTTGTCAAGGACCACCAAGAAATTGAGACCGTGAGCCTGATATGTGCAGATTTCAGTAAAGTGTCAGTGTATAATAAAACTAATGCATGTACAGAAACAGTCTAAGGAATGTGAATAAAAACTCAAAGGAGATATATGTGCATGAGTCCTAATACACTATCATTCATACTAATCATTGCAATATTTACCCAAAGGAATTAAACCTGTCATGAACCCCGAAGTAAATGAGATATGCATCTTTCTTAATATGTACAGAATTTAAAAATGTGACAGTATATAATCAAACCACAGACAACTAGAAGAAGTAAATATTCACTATGTATATATATATATATATATATATATATATATATATATATATAGGAACTAAAAAGTCCTAGCCACTGTAACACCATTATGTCATGAGCCTGAATAAAGCCTACCTCAATATCACCACAATAACCACACCCACTATATCCACAAAAAAAAAACATCACCCACATAACAATCACCCCATGCCGCACTTGAATATCAGGGTAACTTGGGACCCACTGTACAAACCAGCATGGGTTGATCATCCTTCACTCGGATCTTAAACAAGGGTCTACTAACTTGTTCAGAGCAATCAGTTGCTTTCCGCAATCTTGGGAATAGACCTGGCAAAATCTGAGGTGAATGTCTTGCTTCTGGGGCGGAGCACCATTGTACTCTCTTACTGGGCCCCTGTTAAACACTGTATCTTGGGTGCACAAACTGTGTCCAGACAGTTAGGTTAGTAAGCAGTGTATAGATAGCTGGGCTTTTCTATTTCTGCAGGGAAAACTGAGTGGGCTTGAGAAAGTAGCTGGCTGTAGCTCATAAGGATAAGGGTGTTACCATCAACACTTAATATAGGGACAGCAGGAAGCGTAACCAGCAAGGTGGGGGCACAGAATGTAAGAATATAGACCAGATTGTGAAAAATACCGTGTGGCAGGAGGGTGTTAGAGAATGTCCTATGTCCCCTTCCTCACTGCAGTACTATGTTACTACTGTACAGTACATGTTTAAATTTAAATGTACCCCTGGGCTCACAGACAAGAACCAGAAGGTCCCACTGAGCCCTTGGAGTATAGAACAGACCAGTGAAACTGTCACATTGTACAGACTAGTAAATATAATTCTCTAGTAAAATAAAATGTTTAATTAAAATTGATTATATCTACAACAATTATCTTTAGTGTTCTCTAGTTGTTGTTTTTAATGGGTCAGTAACCCAGGCAGCCGTGTGCCAGTGGGCTACTACCCCTACTACCGACTAACACACTGGCTAAGGGGCCTGGGCTCTGTTGTGGTGGTGATTGGGGGTTGTATCACAGAACAGAAAGAAAGTAGCGCGGTGCCTCCACCCAGAGTAAAGTAACAGTGGGCCAGGTGTTTGATTGGTACAACCCCTGGAATGCTGTACCTACCACCTCCCCTTCCAACCACCCCACACACTGAATACCACGTGGTGCACGGTACTGCACACTACATATGTAACAGCTAATACCAACAAAATGCCCACGATACAGGAATTGCAACAAACAAACCACAGCTTTATTTTAGGGGAAGGGCTAGGAAAAGAGGTACTGGGAATAGGATTGCTGTGAAAGAGAGAATTGGGTTAAAATTGGTTAACAGGGTCCATATGCCAAAACACTCACAATGCCCACCCCCACTGGTACCAGTGCAAACCCCAACATCCTGACTGGTCTAGCTGGGTACCCAGACTTAGCATGAGCCTGCTAGATGCCACGGGTTGGCGGGTGTTGGGGCCCTTGTAATAAACTTTCCCTAGGATGCTAGCACTCTTAAAACCTTTTACTCTCTGTTTATCAGGGCAAGCCTTTGCTTACTTATGGTCCTGCAGCACTGGGGATTTGGCTACTGGCAGTCCAGGAAACAGGTAATCAATCACACCAAGTGCAGCAAGCAGATGGGGCAGGAGGTGCTGGTCAACCTTGGATTGGAGTGGAGACTCTTGCAGCTTGTCACCTTCCGACTTGCTTGAAGATTCTTGCAGCTCGTTACCTTCAGCCTGCACCACAGGCGAGATCACAGAGCCCAAGCACAAGGCCTACCAGGCCACATGGAACCAGACCCAGGAGTGACTCCACAGTCCGGCTCCCTAATGGGTCCAGAGTGCCCTAGCACTCAGGCACCACGCCCATGGCCCCTCTGGGCCCAGTCTGCCTCACTTGATAAGGTTTAGCAGATTTCCTACCTGGCTCAAGTTGCAACTATGAAACGAGTTCCTGCTTTCACTTTCCTTCTGGGCAAGAACAAACAGCTCCTGGGTACAACAAACCTATTCTCAGCATTTCCACCTTTCCAGTGGCTTTTGGCTAGTAACTTGCAGTCTCTGGATCAACCCTCTGCCTTTCCACAGCTGGCTTTCAGCAACAACAAGAAGCTCCTGGACACTGGATACCTGCAAACCTTTATTCTTTCAAAGTCCTCAAATTAGGTACAATGGCAACCTTTAACTCTAGCACACACACAGTTCCAGTTTTCCCTTTTCCACAGCTCACGGTCACTCGCAGTTCCATATTCCCTTTTCACAGCTCAGGGTCACTCACAGTTCCAATATTCCCTTTTCACAGCTCAGGGTTTCTCTACACTGATGCAGGCTCACTGTAGTACCAAACCTCCAAACCACCAGGAACCTTCACCAAATACCTGGAGCGTTCAGCAGCAACACCACAGTTCCATTAAACAGAGAAAATCTGTTACTCCAGTCCTCAGACAATCCACCGTTTGACCATCTGAGTCCTAGAGAAAGCCTTCTGTCTTTTCCACACACAGTGCTGAGCCCTTCTTGACTAGATCAGAGCCCAGATCAGACTCCCCAAACTGCCCAGAGTCCCTAGGGTTTCACTCAAAATCCCAACTTCTGATTGACTGATTCTTGCTGGCAATCACAAATATTTATAAACATAGCCCTTCTTTGATTATTGATTGCCAAGGTCTTTGGCACCTAGAATTAGTTAACACGTCTTCCCATAAGCCATCACAACCAGCTTTTGGGTGCCTAAGGTAATGATTGGCTGTCCACAGGGTCAAAGTGACAAAGATGGCTGCCTACAGAACAGAATAATCCCACACAGTTTATATGGCAGTCACGACTTTTAAGAGTCTGTGCAACCAGGCAATACAATTTTTAGACACAGTTGTCACCTGGTTCTGTAGCGGTCTTTCCCTCTGCTAAACAGCTGCTGAATTGCATTTTAAAACATGATAGTTTTCCGTCGCTGCCTCTGCTCAAAATCCCTCTAGACAGCACAGGTAGCTATTCATATTCAAATAATAGCCTCATTATTATTAATTTAAGCCCCAATTACAGCTCTGGTAGGCATCTTTTATTTAGACACTCTGAAGGCTGGTAATACACATCCTCCAGGTGTCCGACCCGTCCAGCTTATATTGGGGTTGAAACCACTGGAGAGGCTATTTACTGACCTCTATGGTGGTCCAAAATCAAAAATGAGCTAATGTGCATGCGTGGACCCCTCGGCACATTTAGCGTGCACAGCTAACTTAGCGGTCCTCTGACTTCACTCCTCTGGCTCCAATAATGCTAGGAAACCACACAGGGGCCAGACAGAGACTAGAGGGACTCTCAGGACTTGGGACTCAGCAGGAAGCAGCGGGGAGCAGGAACAATGACAGGCTCCCAGTGCAAACTGGAAAGCCCCACCAGGGTGGTACAGGTCTAATAAATATTTTAGGTTATACAGTGTTGATTTTCACTATGCCTTTAAAGAGATTTGACTGTTCCCTACTGACCTCACAGTTCGGGTTCATCGCATCAGCATCGAAGCAATGGAGGATGAAAACACCAAGGCTGGGGGGGCTTGTAGTCACTCTGGTTCTGTGTGGATAAGGTGGCTGACATCAGGTTGGAAATTCTTTTGACCTGCTCTATGGGGTTGTGGATGATCGGTGCTTGGTTGCCTAGCCTCTGACTTCCTGGAGTTCCTTTGCCTTGCCCAAACCTGTGGATGTCACGAGATTGTCCAGGGTATGCACCCTATGACCCGTAGTTTGGATCTGGCCCAACTTCCTAATTATGGGTTGTTGGGATTTGATCAACCAGTCCTGGTGCAGATAGTCCAGTGCTCCTTGGAATCTGGTGAGTTTCCAAACTCCCTGAGAGGCGGTGGTCCCCAAGAAAGCTTCTTTGGACCTGGATATTTCTGCCAACTACAGACCAATCTCAAACCTTCCTTTATAGGAAGATGATTGAAAAGTAGTTGTGGTACATCTGAATGACCACCTGACCATCCATAACATCTCTGAACTTCTCCAGTCTGGTTTCGAAAGAGGCACAGTACTGAGACAGCGCTGGTTCGGGTGCTCAGTGATCTTCTGATGGAGAGAGATTGAGGCGCCATTCTATCTTGGTGCTCCTTGATCTCTCCTCACCTTTAACACTGTAGACCATGGGGTGCTGCTTGGACACCTGGGGTCTGTCTGTAGATTAACGGATATAGTCCTCAGATGGTTTACATCTTTCCTCTCTGGCAGGAATCAGAAAGTGGAGTCCGGATTTTTTCTCGGACCCATTCTCCCTACAGTGTGGGGTTCCTCAGGGCTCAGTGCTGTGCCCCATGTTGTTTGCAGTGTATATGCTGCCCCTCTGAGACATTGTAAGAGCGGTATGGGCTGAGGTTTCACTGCTATGCTGATGATACCCAGCTCTACCTGTCTTTGCCCGACCAGGCTAGTGCTATCTCAGTATTGAACAGCTGCCTTGTAGAAATCAAGATTGGATGACTTGAGTTGGTTAAAGTTGAACTCTGGAAGGCGGAGGTGATGGTAATGGACCGGGTCACGGATAGAGGTTGAGTCTGGTCAGCCCTCTGGACTTGTTCTTGAGGGTTTGCAGCTCCTTTCCTCTGAGCAGATGCGAAACCTAGGGGTAGTGCTTGACGACCAGCTAACGTTACAAGCTCAGGTGTCAGCCGTTGTCAAGTCTTCCTTTTATCATCTTAGGAATATCTCCAGGATTAAGCACCTTGTTCCATCTGAGGATCTACCTACCTGATCCATGATTTTGTGACCTCATGCCTAGATTATTGCAACTCCCTGTACTTAGGGCTGGCTGGGTTAATATCCACGCCTGCAGCTTGTGCAGAACACAGCAACAGGTTTGTTGACAGAGACACTTGATCCTCTCATATTACACCTCTTGTGCGTGATCTGCACTGGCTGCGATTAGGTGGCAGATCACCTTTAAAGTCAGTTTACTGATTTATAAAGCCCTACATGGACTGGGCCCTGACTACTTGAAAAGAGCTCCTTGTTCCTTACAGCCCAGTGCAACAACTGCGCTCGGCTGATGAGGGGTTGCTAGAGATTCCAGAGGTGTCTTTGAAATCTTCAGGGCCCGTGCATTTGTGCATCGGCCCGTCCCTGTGAATTCTCACCCTGCCAGCTTTGGGAGTGCATGACTGTGGGAGGTTTAAGCAGGCAATGAAAACATATCTGTGGTGCCATGCTTTTGGTGGCACAGTTTAATCTTGGACCCTCTGATTATTTTATTGTTTTCTGAGTTTTATTGTGATTCCTTATTTTTATACAGCTCCTTGATAGTTGAAAGGCACTTTTGAGAAATAAAATTTATTATTATTATTATTTATTATTATTAGCCACCAATGCAGGAAAGAAACTGCACATGGGTGTGATATACAGAACCCCCAGGGCAGGGAGCAGGGAAGATGAACAATTAGCTGAGGTTACAAAGATGGCTGTGCGGTGACATAGTGGTGGCTGGGGACCTTAACCTGCCAGATATGACTAGAATATCCCAGCAGCCAAGCGCTCCAAAGTCAGACTTTGCTGGACACATTCCAGGACTACTTGCTGTCTCAACTAGTGAAGGACCGACTGGGGGATGCATCTTGGATCTGATCCTCACAATTTCTGAAGAAATTAGATTAGTGAGGGTGGAAGAACCCTTGGCAAATAGTGATCACAATACAATCTGGCTTGATATAACCATGGTGTTACTAAAACCACCTACGGAGGTGCTATGCCTTCAGAAGGCTGATTTTGGTAGACTGAGGCAGATAGTGAGGGATAAGTTAACAAACAATCAGAGACAAGCCAGACATGGAGGAAATATGGAAAGATATTAGGGATACCATTCTAGAGGCAACAAGACTCTGCATCAGGACTACAACAAAGAAAATAGGTTTAAAAAGATCGCTGTGATTCTCCACTCCAGTAAGTGAGGGCAATCAGAGCCAAGCAGATACATACAAATGGTTCAGGCAACATAAAGGGGACAGAGAGTGGGAGGATTACACTCAGAAAAGTAAGGAGGCCAGGAAAATAGTGAGGGAGGACAAGGCAGCAAAAGAGTTGCAAATTGCTCATGGAGTCAGATCAGGGAAAACCTTTTCAGCTACATCAGTGAAAAAAAGGAAGAAGGGGTGGAATTATAAGTTTAAAAGTGTGGAATGAGTCTCTGGAGGACAGCGGACAAAAGCAGAGGCCCTAAATGAATACCCTTGCTCGATATTCATGAGGGAGAATCAAGGCCTATACTGCCAGACAGTGATATCACAGCCAAGATCAGAGGGATTCAGAGTATGTGCACCCAGGAGTTCAACACAGACAGGATCAGGAAGGGCCTTTCAGACATCAGATCCGACAAAGCCCCTGGCCCTGATGGTTTACACCTTAGAGTGCTCAGGGAGCTTGTAGAAGAGCTGGCAGTGCCTTTGCATATCTATTCAACAGGTCACTGGAGTCAGGGGTAGTCCCAGGCGACTGGAGGGTGGCTGATGTGATGCCGCTGCACAAGAATGGAGACAGGAAGATACAGGTACAGTAATTATAGGCCAGTCAGCCTCACATCAGTAGTGGGTAAACTTATGGAGGCCCTTATCAAGCAAGATCTAGTGGAATGCCTCAAAGTAAATCACCTCCAGTACTATAAAACAACATGGGTTTGTGCGGGCAGGTTATGTCAAATGAACATTATTACATTCTTTGATGAAGTGACCAAGGAGTTGGACAGGTGTCATGCAGTGGACTTGCTTTACTTTGACTTCAGTAAGGCATTTGACACAGTCCTGCATAGACCCCTCTTAAAAAGTTAGAAGACCTTGGGATAGCAGAACAGTTAGTAAAGTGGGTACAGAGTTGGCTGAGGAACAGAAAACAGAAGGTGGCAGTAAATGGGGTGAAATCTATTGAGAGGCAGGTCACTAGTGGGGTGCCTCAGAGGTGATCCTGGGGCCAGTCCTCTTCAATATATTCATTAGTGACATCAGCAGGGCATAAATGGCAATATAAGCCCTGTTTGCTGATGACACGAATTCAACAGAAGAGTGGATGTCAGGAGGGAGTCAGACAACTGCAGGAGAACCTAAGAAGTTGGAAAGGTGGTCACAAATATGGCAATTAAACTTCAATGCTAAGAAGTGTGGGTGATTCACCTGGGTAGGGCCAACTCCAAGGAAGAATGCTGGCTAAGCGGGTCAGCTGAGCTCCTCTGCAGAGGAACATGATCTGGGAGTCACCATTAGGATGACCTCAAGCAGCAAATTCAGTGCAATAGGCTTATAGCAGGGTGTTAGGATGCATTGGCAGGGGATAGACAGCAGGGACAGGAGGCGATACTACCACTTTACGGTCATTAATGAGGCCTAATCTGGAGTGCTGTGTACAATTCTGGAGGCCTCACCTAAGAAAGGACTGATAGGTTGGAAGTGGTCCAGAGAATGGCAACAAAATGATACATGGCCTTCAGGAAATCACCAACAAGAGAGGATTGGGGCTCTGAAAATGTACTCGCTAGGGACTAGGAGGAGAGGATATGATTGAGACCTTCAAGTTCCTTAAACCAGAAGTGTAGCTTTTACCAGGAATGCCAGTTCTACTGCAAGGTCACAATGTCACTGCTTTTCTTAAATATAATGATTTTGAACTTTATGTATTGTTATATTATTGTTTAGTTATGCCTTGTTTATTGTTGACCATGTAACATCTTGACTATTTCTCTTATAATGGTCTTGGGTCACACATCGAAAAAGGCCAATGGCTCATACAGTATGTGTAGCCCCCTTCCCCACTGTCTAGGGAAGGAAATAATTTGCAGGTTGTCTGGGGAAGCAAGGGTCCACAACAATGCGAAAACTCTGAGTAGGAGCACCTCAAAAAGATAGGAACATTTAGCCTACCTCGATGGCTCCAGCTTTCAGTGCACCCGTGATCTCTACCTCTGCGATCTGACTTTGTGCAAACCTCTTGCCGCCAGATACAGGACCTCCAATTAGTCTGCAGCCTTCATCTCCCCAGGCTCCGAGCCCCACGATCCCAAGCGCAAACTGCTGGAACACTTTCTGAAGGTACAACTTATGGAACAAATAAATAGAAGGGCCATTCATTTAATTTAACCCCCTTTAACCTAAATTAAGAAAAATCAGTACTCAGTTTCTTCCTAAACAGCTCTTTTTTCACCTGTGTCCCAAAAGATTCCAGGGGCAGGGGTTCCATCTTACTCCAGAAAATAAAGCAGCTCCATGGGGCTATTAAAACTTTCCAAAGCTCACCCATGCTGGAACTCTCGATCAGACACAAGATGCAAAACAGGCAGTACAAGCAAGGTTGTTTTCAATCTCTGGAACTCAGTTGATTTAACTAAGTGGATCCTTAGTCTCTGAAGAATCATCAGGCTCCCTCCTCACTGGCACTGGAAAGCCAGCTGCTTTTCTTGGTTATCTTTTCACTTTCTCTCTTCCCCTGGAGGTGGAGATGCCTATCTCCGGCGCAGATAAGTGGCTTCTCCCACCTAGCCCCTGAACCCTGACCTGAATCCAAACAGGGGTCCCAGGATTTTTCCTTTCCAGCCTAGGCCCTGCAACCTTTGTCCTCTTTTGTCTCATTCGAGCCTGAACCTGGTGTACTAAACAACCCCACAGCAGCTCTGCCACTCCTTCAGTACTCATTCTCCTGTTCCCACTGGTGCTAGGACCTTTATGGGCCTAAAGACCAGCTCATAAATGATGGACCCAGGACCGCCCAAACCTGAAACCTGACCAGCCTGCAGCGTACCCAGGCCCAGCCCCAATGCCCAACTGCACATTCGAGGCTGTCCTGCCATGAGAGAGACCTGGGCTCTGCCACCACCCAGGCCCTCCAGACAGCTCAAATCTCTCTGCATCCCTGGTGTCCTCTTATTTTATGGTGCCCCAGATGACCATCCAGGAATGGCCCTACCTCCTCTGCACGTCCCTGCCAACACATCCTGGGCTTGAAATAAGCTCTCAGCCAGGAGTTGCCTTCCAAAGCCTGTCAAAGACCTATGGCCTGCCTGGCCCTTAAAATACTGGTGCCCCAGGACCAGCCCCTCCACGCACCCCCTTTCTGTGGGTGAAGGACACTTCCAGCCCCCTCAATACCTGAGCTGCCCTGCCACATTGGTTACAGAGAGATCTTCTGCCACTGACGCTCCTTTGTGGGAATCCTGTCACAGTTTCCACAGCCCTGGTAGCCCAAGCAATGCCTGCACAGGATCCTGGGACTCCTACCTACTCTGCAACCTGCCCACTAACCAGGCCTCCACATCCCGATGGCGCAGATTAGGCTAACTGGCCACCCTCCCTTGGAGCTCCCATCCCTGCTCCCTTGACACCACGTCACTGCAGAAGCCATCCCTAACTACTAATTTTGGAGAGCCCCACAGGCCCAACTCGGGCCATCAAGCCCCTCCCTCCCTCCTTGTCTGCCTCTCTTGCTCTTCCAGCCACCCCTCCAGCCTCAGGCCTAATGCCTGGGCTGGAAAGACAAGAACTTCCTGTTTCCTCCCTTTTATATTCTATTTACCTGCCTCTGCTGCCACCTTCTGATTTCCAGCAGGGATTAACCCATAGAGCACCAATAAATCCCGGCGCTCTGGGGTAGGGTTGGAAAGGGTCCTAATGGGAGCATAAGCCCCTCTGAAGAGGGCTTAAATATGTTACCGATAAACAAATGTTTAAATAAATAAGAGGGCATGAGTGAAAATTGAAGGGTGGAGTGTTCAAGAGGAACATCAGAAAGTATTACTTCTCAAAGAAGGTGGTGGAGCATTGAAATAGATTACCTCCTGAGGTGGTGGCTGCAAAGTCAGTATCAAGCTTTAAGCACGGGTGAGACAAGGATTGGGAACAAACACATAGCACTGTCAAGTGCTAGGCTGAATGTCTAGAAGGACAGGACACTGGTGCACAATAGGTCCTGGGATACCTCGCATGAGCAGACTTGATAGACGCAGGTCCCCTTCTGCAGTCATCGTCTGTGTTTCAGTGTTTCTATGTTTCTATCCCATTTCAGTCTATTGTCATGGTGAGCACTCTGATGTCATAAACAAAGGCCCCATGAGATCAGAAGGGGCAGTCAAATACTTTCTGACACATTTTCAGACAGGCTACCAAGATGTGGTGTAAACCCTGAAAAGGAAAACTTGAACTAAAACACGTATTCCTAGTGCACTGTAAAAGCTGACATATGTTTATTACAACGCATGCTGAAGTGCAGAGCCACTCTTTAACTGGGTTCAGGAACTCACATGAGACTGTAGTTAAGACATATTTTTCATAAGCTTGTTTTATGTAACATCTATCACCAGGGTTTCAGTTTACTCCATTTTTGGAAGTATCTGACTTCCAAAAATAGGGTAACAACTTCAAAATTAAGGGAAGGAGGTATTTGAAAAAGAAAATTGGGTGATTTCCAGTTCTTTAGACACGGAAGTCAAAAACACTAGATTTTTTAATGAAGACTTATTTCCCAGCTGCATTTTGAACTCCTAGAACTTTACCTCTTGACAACTTTGACTTCCAAAAACTAAAATGACTTCCAAGTTTGGAATCATGGAAGTTTTGATTCCTCATGAAAACAATTAACCGAACCTCGTCTGTCACTAGTCCACATGGCTGGGAGTGGACCTGGAACTGACATTAGCAAAGACAGTACTATCGCAAAGTATGTTCTGCTATGGAGAGAAAGGAACTAGCTATAGGGTGGGGCTTCGTGCGTTAATGAAAACAAAAATTGGAAGTAACTGCAACAGAAAAAGCATGCAAAGCTTCTGAGGCGTGAGGCCAGAGCACCAATCCACGTGACCCTAGAGCCTTTGGAAATGAGTGTCATTTTCTAATTAACTTTTCTCAAAGGCAGTTCCTGGCATCCTCTATTTGCAAAAGAAGCTTAGGATAGTTTACCTCATGGTCCATAAATACCCCTTTTCCTGTGCTTACACTGAAGTTCCAAGCTTAGCTGAGATCATCTCCACCCCACCATGATCCTCAGCATTAACCCCTGGGAGTTTGGGAGACAATACCTCACAACTCAAGTACGTTTCCCTGCTTGAGTGGGTGGGGTTCATACACAGTTTAAAGCACTGGCCCTTCCGGGATGTGGAGAAAATGTTTGAACAAGCAAGGGCATAACAGGAGAATAACTGGTCTGTTCTGTTTTAGTGCCAGTACCCCATGTGGGTGCTCTGTTCTGTCTCACCAAATGATTCAGATCATGTCTCGAAAATTTAATATTACACTTAAATCCTTGGCCTATTGTAATAGGAAAAGTTACTGAAAATGCAAATGAACAGGAAACATACGATTCAGGCAATGATTAAAATTAATTTTATTTTCTCATGGAACTTTCTCTTTACAATTCACTCACCAAGGATGATCAAGCTGAGATTCAACAGCTTGTTTATCTATAGTCTATTCTTCACACAATTCTGTACCGTAGCTGGGAGGTAGTGAACAAAGGGAGATTACGTTATTTACTAAAGGTCAATGTCCGATGTGGTTAGACTCCTGTTAAGATTTCAGCGTGGGATCCATCTTCCACAGCTCTGTGCTGTCCCACTTGTAAACAGTACATCGAGATAATGTCATTAGAAGGAATCTGTGAATGGCAGTAGCATACCTGGCAGGAGGCAGCTTACACCTTGCAGAACAGGCTCCCCAGATGTTACATAGAAACATAGAATTTGACAGCAGATAAAGACCGCTTGGCCCACCCAGTCTGCCCATTTCCCTACCTAATGAATAAGCTGCAGATCCTAGTTAACCAGCAGCCTACTTCTTCCTACCCCCAACCCTAGAATTGCCTTATGACTGTCCCATGCATGCTTAAACTCCACCACTGTTTTGACTCCACAACCTCTTCGGAAGGCCGTTCCATGAATCCACAACCCTCTCTGTGAAAAAATACTTCCTTAAATTACCTCAGAGCCACCCCATCTTCACATTGTGCCCCTTGGTCTTGCACACCTCTTTTTAGAAAGATGCTGCCCTCTTGGACTCTGTTGATTCCCTTGAGGTACCTGAAAGTTTCTTTCATGTCCCCCCCTTTCCTTTCCTCGAGGCAATACATATTAAGCTCCTTAAGTCTCTCTTCATATGTCTTCCGGAGCAGACCCTGCACCATTTAGTTGCCCTCCTCTGGACAGCTTCCATCCTGTCTATGTCTTTACGGAGACTGGGTCTCCAGAACTGCACGCTAGTACTCCAGATGGGGTCTCACCAGCTGTCTGTACAGAGGATAATAACTTCCTGTTTTCTACTGGCGATGCCTCTCCTATGCATCCCAGTATCCCCCAGCCCTCCTTGCTGCCTCTCACATTGTTTGCCCACCTTTAAGTCATCTGATATGACTACCCCCAGGTCCCTTTCCATTTTGTTTTGTTAGTATCTTACCTCGTTGTGTACTCTTCCCTGGGTTTCTGTTTCCCAGGTGCATTACCTGCACTTCTTAGCATTGAATCTAAGCTGCCATACATTTGACCATTCCTCTAACCTGAGAAACTGTATGATGGGTTACTACAAGAGGTTTAAGTATCACTAAGCTGTGGAGTTTATCACTAGATCCTGCTGAGCATTGCTGGGGAGGGGCTTACTTCTGTCAAGTGGGTCCCCCAAGGAGCAGGGTGAGCTGGGGAAAGCCATATGATGGGTCCTTACAAGATATCAAAGTACCACTGAGCAGAGGAGCCTGTTGAGCGATGATTGGGGTACCCTTGCAAACTGCATCCCAAGAGAAAATTAATTCATTAATTAATATACAAAAATATATATACTGTATATGTGTGTGTGTATATATATATATATATTTTTTTTTAACTTTGTTTATGCACCTCTTGTGTGGTGGGATGGCACTCTATCCCCTGTCAGCCCTCTCGTGGACCCTCAAGACTTCTCCAACCTGGCCTCCACCTCAGCTGCAGGGATGGGGAGGGCATTGCTCCCCACGGAGGGCCTTTCAGAGGGAACAAGAGGGGAGATCGAGATCACCCTTGAGCCCCGTCCTGACTTATGGTGGGCTTTGTCTGGCCGGAGGGAGCAGGAGTCCATCGGGGTCTTCCTTAGTGCACACAAGAGGGTTTTCACTTGAAACCCCAGAGGTGGACATGCAATGACATCCAGCATGTGATGGGCACACCCCGCGTCCACCTGCATGATGCCGCCACCACCTCAAGTCAATCCCAGGTGTTCCTGGCTGCAGCGACCCCAGTATCCACTGGGAGTTGCCAAATGCTAGGGATCCACAACCCTCCCTCCCTGGAGAGGAGAGTAGTCCTCGGATGCTCAATCCCTCCTCCCCACCTACCTCCAATAACCCAAGTAGGCTCCCAAACTCAGGTCACCGGCATGGCAAAGGTAAGGCGTCCAGTGCCTCAGCTCTCAGCGCCACTGGGCCAGCCCATTTATTGATTGCTTGATTTTTTAATAATGTATTAAGGTACAGAATGGCCCTCGAGCAACAAGTGCCCACTTGCAAGGGCAACCTACAGTAAGCCAGCACAATAATACAGAAAGCGAAGGAAGGAGAACAGAAAGCTGGTTAGCACATCTGTGGATCCTGCCTAGCACAGCTGGAGTGGGGGAGGTGCTCACAGTAATATCATGACTCACTGCCAGCCCAGCAGTGGATGACACCTATGCTTATTAAATAACCCCCTCCCACTAGGTATATGGGAAAGTTCTCTAAGGATTGTGATACTTTACCTTTAAATCTTCAAGTGGGTGGTCTCAGATCTGGAGTTACTCTGCCGTGGGAGTTGCCTGGACAGTGTCTTTACCTGGGAAAGCCCGTTCTAGCACTTAAGTGACCGAGATAATAGCCCCTCCTCCCCATAACTAACTACAGCAAACCAAAACCAGCAAGCCCACCCTACAATATACAATGTATAATAATGCAAAGGTGAGGTGAAATTGCAGGGACCATTCTTGAGGCAACAAAGTCATAACTGAAGGTGGTCACCAAGAGAAACAGAAGCAAGAGACCAATGTGGTTCACTAAGAAGGTCCGGAAGCTGGCCCCACCCGGTGCAGCGGTAGAGCTACCGCCTGAGACACCCAGCAACCCAGGTTCGAAGAGCCCGGGATGCTGGAGGGCCGACTGTGAGTGAAGGATTGAGCACCAAGAGGGCTGCTTTCTCCTCCAGGAGGGGTGGGCTGTGGGTCCCATTGCTTTACCACCATCTAGGGAACCACGGGTGAAAGGTGCAGTGGGACTGCAGAGTGAATAGGTGGGGAGGATGTGACCAAGGTCTAAGCGGTGGCATGTTTCTGCGTACCCTCATCTCCTTGGACCTCCTTATGTGTCTTCATTCTCTGGGGTGGGAGGCACGAAATAAGGAAAATCCCTGCACATGTGCCTGGAGATGAGCCACGGGCATTAGCCATATGACCAGACTCCATGGGGGCTCGGCTGGATCGCTTGATGCCCTCAAAGGACTGAAGGGGATGACCTTGGGTCCCCTCCTCTGCCCAGGGTATAAACCATGGCCAGATGAGGGCTAATCCTCGAAGCCTCCCGGAGATGCGTGGCTGAGCCTTTGCAGTCCAAGAGGATAAGAGCAGGTGCTGTGTAGAAGGGGTAAATAAACAAGAAAAAAAAAAAAAAAAGTTCAGGAGGCAGCAAGTGCTGAGAAAAGACCTTCATCAGAAAGAAGAAGATGCACAGAGATGAAGAACAGAGTGAGTACAAAGTGAAATCAAGGCAGGCCAAGAGGGCAGTGAGGATCCAAAGCAGACACAGAGCTGTGTATCAGGGAGGGTCAAGGGTGGGAGAAAAAGCAGATTTGTTTAGATATGTGAAGGAAAAAGAAAGACATAGATACATAGACAGTGTCGGCAGATAAGGGTCTATGGCCCACCCAGTCTGCCCATTTGAGCTTGTAAAAGTTCAGTTTATGTTTTCCTAGAAGTCTGCTGCCCTACCCCTGACCTCCAGAATTCCTTTATGTCTATCCCATGCATTCTTAAATCCTGTGATTGTTTCAGCCCCACCACTTCCTCTGGCAGGGTGTTCCACTTGTCCACCACCGCTCTGTGAAGAAATTCTTCCTCAAGTTTCCTCTGAATCGTCCTCCCTCCAACTTCATCCCCGACCTCTAGTCCTGGAACATCTTTTCACTTAAAAATAGTGTATTCCTGCACCCTGTTCCTCCCTGTAAGATACTTGTGTGTTTCTATCATATCCCTCTCTCCCTCCCTCCTCCAGGAGTACATGTCAGTTCCTTCAACCTGTCTTCATAGGACATGTGATGCAATCCATGCACCATCTTTGTTGCCCTCTACTAAACCTTCTCTACCCTGACTATGTCCTTACGTAGGTATGGTCTCCCAGAACTGTACACTGTACTCAGGTGGGGCCTCACTAGTGTCTTGTATGGTGGAATTATGACCTCATTTTCCTGCGGTGATGTCCCTGCCTATGCATCCCAGCATCCTATTTGCTTTACCTGCTGCCTTGTCACACTGTTTCCCTACCTTGAGGTAATCAGAGATATTAACCCCAAGATCCCTTTCCTGCTTGGTGCATGATATGCTCACCCCCAACTGATATATTCGCCAGGATTTTTGTGCCCCATATGCATTATACTAGCGTTACTAATATACTATTTGCCAGCAGATTAAGGCCTCGGTCTCTATCAAGTCTGCTGAACCTTAGATCCTTGGTTGGGTGCTGAGGCCCTCCATCCCTTGTGCTCCAGAAACCCCTATCATCCATCCCCATCCCCTGGGAAGGCCATCATCTGATACATCCACTTTCTGTGTCTGTTCCACCCTCTCTTGAAGCCCTCCACTGTGGATCTCTGAACCAGCTCACCAGGCAGTGTATTCCATGGGTCCACCACCCTCTCAGTGAAAACCACCTCCTCTTTCCCGCTCACCCTTCCACCTTCCAACTTCAAACCATGCCCTCTGGTGATACCTCCCTGCTTTAGTCTAAAGATCCCTCCATGTTTACCCTATTTATTCATACTAACATACTATTTGCCAGCAGATTAGGCCTTATGGTCTATCGGTCTGCTCGGACCTAGATCCTTAGTTGGGTGCCGAGACCCTCCCATCCCTTGGGCTCCAGAAATCCCTATCATCCATCCCCACCCCCAGGACAGGCCATCATCTGATACATCCACTTTCTGTGTCTGTCCCACCCTCTCTTGAAGCCCTCCACTGTGGATCTCTGAACCAGCTCACCAGGCAGTGCATTCCAAGGGTCCACCACCCTCTCAGTGAAAACCTCCTCCTCTTTTCCCCTCACCTTCCACCTTCCAACTTCCAACCATTCCCTCTGGTGATACCTCCTGCTTTAGTCTAAAGATCCCTCCATGTTTACTCTATTTATTTCCTTGAGGTACTTGAAGACCTCAATCATGTCCCCTGTTTCTCCTCTCCTCCAATGAAAACAGGCAGAGCTCCTCAAGTCTGTCCTCATAAGTCAAATCCCCTAGCCCTCGTATCATCTTTGTTGCCCTCCTCTGTACCCTCTCCAGGAGCTGTATGTCCCTCTTCAAGTGTGGTCTCCAGTACTGTACACAGTACTCAAGGTGTGGTCTAACCAGTCCATTGTACAGAGGCAGAATCACTTCCTTGCTCCTAGAGGTGATCCCCTCACGATGCATCCCAACATCCTGTTTGCCTTGCTAGCTGCTCTTCTGCACTGCTCAGAGTTATTCATACATGTATCCACCATGACCCCTAGGTCTTTTTCCCTATTGAGGCCTCCAGCGCCTCCCTCCCAGGGTGTACCTGTGTTTAGGGTTTCCCGACCAAGATGCAACACCTTGCACTTGGTGATATTGAAATTTAATTTCCATGTGTGAGCCCAGCTTTCCAGGGTGTCCAGGTCCCTTGCAGGCCAACCTCCCACTTCTCCCTCAACTACTGCTCCCATCTTCGAGTCATCCGCGAATAGACTCATTTCACCTATACCCTCCTGATGTCCGATATGTATGCATTAAACAGGATCGGACCCGGACCCGAGCCCTGTGGTACCCCACTACCTACCTCTCTAGAGCGCCCACAGACCACTACTTCTGAGTGCGTCCAGCTAGCCAGTTTTCAATCCATCTGACCATCAAAGGGCCTACTCCTAACCCCATCAGTTTCTCCACCAGACCATTGTGGGACAGAGTCAAACGCCTTGCTGAAGTCCAAGAATAATACATCCACAGGCTTACCCTGTCCAGTTCTGATGTTACCCATTCATAGAACTCCACAAGGTTGGTTTGACATGATCTACCTGGCACAAACCCATGCTGTCACTATCCAGACCTCCCACCTCCTCCAAGTACACCCCCAATCGTTCCTTTAGTATATCTCCATTAATTTTCCCACCACCGAGGTCAAACTGATGGGTCTATAGTTACCTGGTACTTCCTCGACCCCCTTTATGGATTGGTACCACATGTGCCTCTCGCCAACCTTAGGTACCCTCCCTGTCTCAAGTGACCTGCTGAAAAGTTCTGCCAGGGTGCAGCCAGTATGTCCGCCAATTCCCATAGCACTCTCGGATGAATGCCATCCAGCCCAGGAGATTTGTCTTTCTTTAGGGCCTTGAGGGCTAACCACACCCTTTGGCGGAGATAGCATCATCCGTCCCTCCACCTTACTGGTCTTTTTATCCTTATCCAGATGTGACACCCTGGGGTACCTTTCCCTCCCTCTTGCTCCATTTCTGTTGCTCCCCTGATCCCACTCCCTGCCACTTCTATCCCCTTCGTGCCTTGCTTTGTAGATATCCCATCCCTCCCTAGTGAACACAGAGGCAAAGTACTCATTAAATACCTCTGCCTGGTCCCTCGCCTCTTCCACCCACCCCAATACCTCCTGCCCGGTCCCTCTCTTCCACCCACCCTCGGGGGACATGATTGAGGTCTTCAAGTACCTCAAGGAATAAATAGGGTAAACATGGAGGGATCTTTAGACTAAAGCAGGGAGGTATCACCAGAGGCATGGTTTGAAGTTGGAAGGTGGAAGGGTGAGGGGGAAGGAAGGAGGTTTTTCACTGAGAGGGTGGTGGACCCTTGGAATGCACTGCCTGGTGAGCTGGTTCAGAGATCCACAGTGGAGAGCTTCCAGAGAGGTGGGGACAGACACAGAAAGTGGATGTATCAGATGATGGCCTGTCCCAGGGGGTGGGATGGATGATAGGGTTTCTGGAGCACAAGGGATGGGAGGGTCTCGCACCCAACTAAGGATCTAGGTTCGAGCAGACTCAATAGACCATAAGGCCTAATCTGCTGGCAATAGTATAGCTGACCCACCTGTGTCTCCTCTCCTCCAATGAAAACAGGCAGAGCTCCTCAAGTCTGTCCTCATAAGTCAAATCCCCTAGCCCTCTGATCATCTTTGTTGCCCTCCTCTGTACCCTCTCCAGGAGCTGTATGTCCCTCTTCAAGTGTGGTCTCAGTACTGTACACAGTACTCAAGGTGTGGTCTAACCAGTCCATTGTACAGCTGCAGAATCACTTCCTTGCTCCTAGAGGTGATCCCCCTTACGATGCATCCCAACATCCTGTTTGCCTTGCTAGCCACCTCCTGCACTGCTCAGAGTTATTCATACATGCATCCACCATGACCCCTAGGTCTTTTTCCCCAATTGAGGCCTCCAGCCTTCCCTCCCAGGGTGTACCTGTGTTTAGGGTTTCCCTGACCAAGATGCAGCACCTTGCACTTGGTGATATTGAAATTCCATTTCCATGTGTGAGCCCAGCTTTCCAGGGTGTCCAGGTCCTCTGCAGGGCCAGCTCTCCTCTTGTCCCTCAACTACTGCTCCCATCTTGGAGTCATCCGCAAGAGACTCATTTCACACCTATACCCTCCCTGATGTCCGATATGTAGGCATTAAACAGGATCGGACCCAGGATTGAGCCCTGCAGTACCCCACTACCAACCTCTCTAGGGTTCGAGAGTTCCCCACAGACCACTATTCTCTGGCGTGCGTCCAACCAGCCAGTTTTCAATCCATCTGACCATCAAAGGGCCTACTCCAACCCCATCGGTTTCTCCACCAGACCATTGTGGGGGACAGAGTCAAATGCCTTGCTGAAGTCCAAGAATAATACATCCACAGGCTTACCCCAGTCCAGTTCTGATGTTACCCATTCATAGAACTCCACAAGGTTGGTTTGACATGATCTACCTGGTACAAACCCATGTTGCCGACTATCCAGACCTCCCACCTCCTCCAAGTACAACCCCAATCATTCCTTTAGTATACTCTCATTAATTTTCCCACCACCGAGGTCAAACTGATGGGTCTATAGTTACCTGGTACTTCCCTCGACCCCCTTTGTGGATTGGCACCACATGCTCTACGCCAATCCTGGTACCCTCCCTGTCTCAAGTGACCTGCTGAAGAGCTCCACCAGGGTGCAGCCAGTATGTCCGCCAATTCCCATAGTACCTCGGATGAATGCCATCCGCCCAGGAGATTTGTCTTTCTTTGGGGCCTTGAGGGCTAACCACACCCTTTTAGCGGAGATAGCATCATCCGTCCCTCTACCCTTACTGGCCTTTTATCCTTACCAGATGTGACACCCTGGGGTACCTCTCCCTCCTCTTGCTCCATTTCTGTTGCTCCCCTGATCCACCTGTCCTTCTGTCCCTTCCTTGCCTTTCTTTGTAGGTATCCCATCCCTCCTAGTGAACACAGAGGCAAGTACTCATTAAATACCTCTGCCTGGTCCCTCGCCTCTTCACTCCACCCTCCTTTTTGATCTCAGTCTGCTGAGACAGCCCTTAGTTCTTCTCCACTCCCCAATGTACGGAAGAACCCTTTTCCCCTCCATGTATCCCCTGTACCCAGCCGCTACTCTTTACTGGACTTTGCTCCCTTCACCATCGGGTGACTTTTCTAGCTGCAAGAGTGGTACATTTCCTTATCCCTATCCCTCTTGTTTCATATTTTTGTAGGCCTTCTTCTTTCTCTGACTGCTAACTGTACCTCTCTGGACCACCAGCATGGTTTATGTGACCTTGTCTCTTACCTTCAACTTAGCACAGATCCTGACTGCCTCATGAAGTCCCTGCTTTATGACCTCCCATCTCCTTACACACTTGTCATTGATGTAATCCCTTCAAGTGATCCTTGAGAATATTTCCCATGCCCATAAAGTCTGCCCCTGAAGTCCACTGCCAGTGTCCTAGATCTCACCCCCTCCCCATGCTTATTTGAAACCAGACAGTATTGTAGTCGCTCCCAGTCAGGGGTCCTGTACAACCATGTCCCTTACCAGATCCCCATCTGCCAGACCACGTCCAGGACATGCCCCTCCCTTGAGGGCTCCATCACATGCTGTGTTAAGAACACATCCTGGAAGCTGTCCAGCAGCCTCTGCTCCTTGGCCACCTTAGAGGACATGGTCCCCAGTTTGTACCTGGCATTATGGTTCCCATCAACACCACTCCTTCCTTTGGTCCACACTGGGCAATGATGTTGTCCAGCAAACCATCCTCCAGAACATCGCTCATCCCGGGGGCTTATACTACACCCAGCTTGACCTTACCTCCTGCTGGGGATCGTAGTGACCCATAAGGGCCTCACGTTTCCTCTGCCTCTACTACTCCTAGCAATTTCTATGTCATCTCTAATGAACATAGCCACTCCACCCCTCTGCCATCCTTTCTATCCTTCCTAAGCATAGTGTACCCCATACATTTAGGTCCCAGTCATGGTTTTGTTGGCCCATGTCTCCGTGACCCTCGTCACGTCCACCCCACTCCTCCACGAAGCATGGTCTGGAACTCTGGCAACTTGTTTCCAAGCTCCTGGCATTTAATAACACCAACCCCCACCCTTATCCTGGTCCTCTTTGTGAACCCCACCCAGATTCCTTATACTTCCATCCTCCCTCTGCTCCTCCTGAAACCTCCACCCCCCAGTCTGTTCCCCTTGGGCTTGAAGGCTACTCCTCTCATCTGGAGGAGAGGCTTAGTCAGCCCTCCCTTATCCCTTCCCCTTCACAAGTTTAAACCCCACCTGTCTTGAATGTAGTCAGCCATCCCCTGTTTAAGGACTTCCTTCCCTAATGGGGCAAGATGAAGCCTGTCCTTGGCATATAGTCCCTTATCCTCCCAAACTCCATTCCAGTTCCCTAACACCCCAACCCCACTCTCTTCACCCCACTTCCCGAGCCAGTCATTAACCTCTGTGAGCTTCATTTTTTTCTTCCACTGAGGCCTTTAGTACTGGCAATATCTCCGCAAAAGGAAATGTTGCATCCATTATCCTGACAGACTCTGGCAAGTCCTTGGAACCTTGCTTGGATTTCCAAAAACGCTATTTCCCTCTAGATCGTTAGTTCCCAAATGCACCAGAATCAGTTTCCTCCACAATCCTAACCATTTCTTACACCATGAACTTTGCTCTGTGCACTGTCAGCCCAGAGATACCACTACCTTCACTCTGGCTATGGCATCCACCCCATGTCCCTCCCACTGGATACCCTAATCATTGAGTCTCCCAATAACAGAACCCTTAACACCGCCATCATCCTTATGGTTACCTCCACTATGCCCTCTCAGCCCCCATCCCCCCTTTATTCATGATCTCAATTCCTTGGGAGTCTTCCTGCCTTATTAGAGACCCACTTGTCACCCTCCCTTCTGCCTCCTCGCTCATTTTGATCACTTAAATCAAACCCCCTTTGAATAGGTGTCCTTTTAACCCTCTCATCTGAGCCATTTATCCTGGCCCTGATGGTTTCCTTCCCCACACCGCCATCCTCCCCTTGTAATAGTACCCCTGCCTCCATAGGCTCTCGTGGGTCCCCTTTAGCTAGGCTCCATCCTTGGTACTGACCCCTGCTGAAGGGGCCCCTCCCCACCTCCTTGTCCCCCAGTTTCCTCCAGTCATGCTGTCCTCCCTCATGTCTGCAATGTGTTGCATCTCCCCATCTGCTTAACATTTATGTTTCCCTTCCTCTGGGACTATTTCATCCTTTCCATTGCCAGTCTGTGATGCCTATGGGTATCCCGACCTCCCGCCTCTGTATCAGTTTCTATTTCCACCAACCCCTTCCTCCCTCTCTAGAGTTTAGTAGCTCAAATTTGATTGTGACACTCTATGTCAGCCTCCATCAAGTAACCTGAGTTTCCTGACTGCACCTCAACTGCCCTCTTCTTCCCCTCTTGCTCTGTTCACCTTAGAGCTCCCTTTCCACAGTCTGCTGTTTGAGGCTTCCGCCAGCCAGGCCCTGACTCTTCCCCTCCACCTCTTTGTATTCAGAATGTTCACCCCGTACTCTTTCCCTTAGCGTCAACATCCCTATCTAAGAGTCCTCTGTCCTAATATCTTCCTCCTGCTTGCTGTAACAACACCCTGTAATTTCAGGCGTTGCGCCAGCCTTCCTTCAGCCCACCCTCTGCTGCCCATATCCACACCCTTATCCTTGACACCCCCAGCTCCCCAGCTTACTCCTTAACCAATATACCTCACTCTTGATACAAGATAGCTGTCTACAGAGTGGGCAGCCTCCTCTCTCAGGCCCAATTTAGAATTATTGCCATCCCACAGCCTGTACAGCCTCACAGCCCTTCCGAAGATGCCTGCCATGGTGGAATATGGCCACCCTGTTTATCCTGCTCTATTTATAATGGCACACCCCTTCTCAGTCCCTTTCCTTTGAATACAGTTTCTCTCTATACTGACTGCAGTTATTTACAAACCCAATTTCAACCCTACCAATAAAGTTCCTAAGTCTCACAAACACATACAGTCCAGTGTGTGTTCAGTCCCACTAACAGTGTGTGTATGCAGACATCAGGTACCGTATGATGTCTCAGGCCACTAGCTCCTGTTGCTTCAATTTCAGTCCCAAACAGAAATACTCAGCCCTTCAATCCCTACTCCCAGTGGCTTTCAGTATTTAAGAAAGCTACAAAACAGGGTGGATGGGAGGTTCCTTACCAAACACCTGGCAAACAACACATTTAAATTTCACTCTAATTATCCCTGCCAAACAACTGTTCCCAAGCCTCCAAAGTTACAATATCACAGCCCAAGTAACAGTTCTAACTCAAGATAATAATTTTAACACATAGAACTAATTTCACTTACAAAACTATTCAAATATTTCAGTTAAAACAGAATATAACCCCAGACCTCTGTCCTTACCAGCCTGTTGCTAATGTTCCCAGTGACAAATCTTGCACTTCTTGCATTGAATTTCAACTGCCAAACCCTGACCATTCTCTAAGTTTCTGCAGGTCCCTTCTCATTCTGTCTAAACCCTCTGGTGTCTACTCTGTTACAGAGCTTTGTGTCATCAGCGAACAGTGAAGTTCTGCCTTCTAGGTCCTGTGCAATGTCACTGATGAAGATTTTGAATAGGATCGGTCCCAGCACTGATCCCTGTGGTACCCACTGGTCACTCTTCCTCTGTGGAGTGACAGCCATTTACCACCACCCTCTGTGTCCTGCCACCCAGCCAGTTACCTACCCACCACACTACTGTCCTGCTCCACACCCATATTCCCAGTTTGTGTAATAGTCTTCTATGTGGCACAGTGTCAAAGGCCTTGCAGATCTAGAAAGGCCATGTCCACTGCCCTCCCCGATCCACCTCCCTAGTCACCCAGTCAAAAATTCAACGAGGTTGGTCTAACATGACCTTCCGCTGGTGAAACCATGCTGCCTTGGGTCCTGTAGTCCACTGACAACCAGATGTTCCACCAATCTCTCCTTCAGTAGTGCTTCCATGATCTTCCCCACAATCGAGGTGAGGCTGACTGGTCTGTAGTTCCTGCTTCCTCTTTGTTCCCACTTTTGTATAAGGGGACTACATCTGCTGTCCTCCAGTCTTTGGGTTACCTCCCTGTTTCCAGTGATTGGCTAAACAGGATAGCCAGAGGTTCAGCCACCACCTGTCTTAGTTCTTTAAGGACCTGGGTGCACCCATCTGGTCCCATTGCTTTATCAACTCTTATTACTTCCAGTTCCTTCAGGACCCTTTCTCATGTAAAGGGACTTGTGTCTACTTCTGCACCATTCTCTCCTTGTACTCCTTCAGACCCATTACTCTCCTTTCCTCAGTAAAGACTGAGCAGAAATACTGTTGAATATGTCAGCTTTACTGTTGTCATCCTCCACATGGCCTCCATCCTCCCCTTCAGTCTTACTATCCTTCCCTTTGCCTTTCTTTTTCACTATATGTACCTGTAAAGGTTTTGTCCCTCTACCCACTGATTTTGCAATGTGTTCTTCTATCTGAGCTTTGGCTTCCCTTGACCTCCTGCCTCCCTTTGCTTCTCCTGGTACTTCTCCCTATCCCTTCTGCCTGTGTCTTTTGTATTGCCTGAATGCAATCTTTGACTTTCACTTTTCGTTACCTCTTTGGAAAACCATAATGGTCTCCTCTTCCTTTTCCTTTTGCTAACCTGCTTAATGCATAATTCTGTTGTTCTTGTGATCCCATTTTAAATACTGCCCACTGTTCCTCAACCCCCGATTTCTGTCCCTGCCTCTAAATGCCTCTTTCAAGTATCTCCCCATTTTCCCAAAGTCTGCTCCTCTAAAATCCAGGATAATGGTTTTTGTGTGGTTTGTCTGCTCTTTCTGTGATTTAAAACCACAGTGACTGGTGGTCACTGTTCCCCAGGTGCTTCTCCACTGTTACCCCATCACACTGTCCCTGTTTGTGAGCACAAGGTCCAGTATTGCCTTCTGCTGAGTTGGTTCCATGACCAGTTGCTTGAGGAAGGCACCCTGAAGGAGTCCAGGATAAATTTACTCCTAGTTGATGCTGCTGCTGGATGTTCCAGTCCACGCCTGGAATATTGAAGTCTCCTACCAGTACTACCTACTTTGTCTGCCATCCTTGGATGGCTAGCATCAGCTCCCTTCTGTTTCTTCCTCCTGGGCTGGTGGTCTATAGACCACACCTGTGCGGATGGCTGTCCCATTTTCTTTTCCAGCTAAACCCACAGTATCTCTCCCCATTTTGTTCCTTTTGGATCTCTGTGGCCCTTATGTCATTTTCACATACAGTGCCACTCCTCCTCCCTTTCTGCCTGCTCTGTCTCTTCTGAATATGTTGCAGCCAGGTATGGCCATCTCCCAGTCGTGGTTATCATTACACCAGGTTTCAGTGATGGCCACAATGTCCAGGTCTGACTGCACCATGACAGCCTCCAGATCTTCCATCTTGTTGCTAAGGCTCCTGGCATTTGCACACATGGCTTTCCATGATTTGACCTCCCTAGACTGTTTCACTGTTCTACTACAACCCCTTCCTTGGTTGTCCTTATCCCTGGTTCTCCTTGCTGTCTGCCTTTCTGCTGAATTTTGCCCCTTTTCTACCTATCCACCTCTTGGGCACTAATCTCCATCTTTGCACACTGCTTTGTAGAGATAGCCACTCCTCTGGTTCACTGGTTCCACTGCTAGCTGTGGGGGTGAGCAAGTAGGTACCTCCTTGCTGGCCTGCCACACCCTTTGCTAGTTGAAATGCTTGTCAATGTAGCATTTAAACTTATCATTGAGTGCTTGATTTCCCCAGGACGGATGCAGGCCGTCAGGCTTGAACAAACCTCCATCCCTCCATCCTCCAGGTGGGTCCCCAGTCTTGGCAACAATGAATCCAAACCCTTCCTCACAGACATGAGGAGGAATTATTAGGCTAACAGAGGGAGCAGAGTAACAGACATTGGTGCCGGAACGGTTTGAAAAGTAGTAGGGTCAAGGAAGCAAGGGGTAAGTTTTCCTTATTAAATGCATTAACATGATTAGAAAATCTGGATAGGGCCACTTATGAAAGTGGTAGGGCCATGGCCCTAGTGCCCCCCATTCGGGCAACTATGGCAACAGAGTAGGACATGCAGGAAGGCAGCTGTTCTTAATGACTACTTCTGCTCAGTTTTCAAAGTACAGGACCACAGGCTTTGCCAAAAGCAGCATATAGGCTGCTGATAGGGTATCACAGAAATGATGCAGGAGTATTTACAACTGAAAGGGCAGAAAGGGCTGTGCACCACTGCAAGGAGTCTTGGAAACAAATGCCAGAACTTTAGGCGATGGTCACAGAAGGAGCATTGACCTGGTGGCTGTGACAAAGGCATTGTCAACCCTTACAGCAAATGGGACGTGACCAAACCAGGGTACACACTATTCAGGAAGGACAGAGTAAAGGGCAGGAGAGGTGGAGGAGTAGCACTGTATGTAAAAGAAGGGACAGAGCCAACTGAGATAGACGGCCTAGGGGATTCAGGAAAACTAGAAACTCTATTAGTGCTAGCAGGGACAGGGAACAGGAAACAAGTCAGGATTGGGGTGGTCTATAGACCACCAGATCAGGATCAAGGGGCAGAAACTAGGGTAGATGCCTGGGAAGACTTCCAATTCTGGGAGGTAGTGTGGGACTTAATATGCCAGATGTGGACTGGAAAGTTCCAGTTATGGCAAGTACAGTGCTTCCACCTTTAGCCACCCCTCTTTATTCACCACCCTCACTTACTACCAGTATGAGTTCCTGTCCCATTTTCCATAAATTTTATCTCCCTCTTTAATCGCTACCCTCTATTATCCACTGCCTCTTTTATCTGCAAACATTTAGGATGTACAGAGGTTGGCAGACAAAGAGAGAGCACTGACTATGAATCATCTCCTGGAGTATGCATGCTAGGAAGCATTCCTGGCTCAGCTAGTCTAGTGTACAACAAAGGAAGGGGTTCTGTTGGATCTGGCGCTTAACAATAGTGAGAGGATCCAAAATGTGGTAATCCTGGAGCCACTTCATTCCAGTCACCACAGAACAGTGGCACTGAGATCCAGATAGGGGCTGACAAGGGAGCAAATGCAGAAACCGTGATGGGGCTTTAAAAGGCAGATTTCAACAGAATGATTGGGAGCTATTGGAAAGAATCACATGGAGAAAAATATTGGTAGAAAGAGTGGCAAGGCAAGGCAAATTTAATTTTTCTGGCACCCAATCCCAGGGACTCTGGACACCGTATAAACACACCAAAGTTTTAAAAATGTATCATCTCACAATATAATAAATAATCACATGTCAAAATAGGCAATGTTCTGCATATAAATAA
The DNA here is from genome assembly GCA_016271365.2 of Neoceratodus forsteri. Taxonomy (NCBI): domain Eukaryota; kingdom Metazoa; phylum Chordata; order Ceratodontiformes; family Ceratodontidae; genus Neoceratodus; species Neoceratodus forsteri. Next base: position 115,903,544 of record CM028131.1, read on the forward strand.
TAACCCTATTTACTTTTAAAAGGGACTGATAGTCTATGTTCTTATCCAGTATCTGAGAAAGCCTGGTTAAACAGTACTTAAGGTGGGCTTTGAATGCCTAAACAGAAGGAGCCTCCTCACCAATGGCAGAAGCAAATTCCACAGGACGGGCGGTGATACTAAAAGCTCTATTGATGGTAGTTTTCAACCTCGTCCTGGGAATCGCCAGGAGGCCCCTGGAGGAGGATCGCAAGGAGCGGACCGAGGCAGCAGGTGTAAGAAGGTCCACTAGGTAGTAAGGGCCCAGTCCATGTAGGGTCTTTAAAGGTGAGCAAGCCCACCTTGAAGAGCACCCTCCATTGAACTGGCAGCCAGTGCAATTCATGCAGCACCGGGTGATGTGACAGTATTTCGACTGTCCAGTCAACAGCCTGGCAGCTGCGTTCTGCACCAACTGCAACTGATGGAGGGTGCTTCCAGAGACCCTAAGGTAGAGTGCATTATAGTAGTCAGCCTAGATGTTACAAATGCATGCACCAAGGTGGGGAGGTCCAGCGGCGGAATCAAGTGTTTGATCCTGACAATGTTTCAAATGGAAGAAACTAACCGTGACAACGGATGACACTTGATGTTCCGTTGTCAGACCACTGTCTAGAACCCCACCAAGACTGAGCACCTAAGAGGAGGCCTTCAATGGGACAGACCAGTCAGTCTTACCTCAGTAGTGGGCAAGATTATGGAGGCACTCCTTAAGGAAAGGATAGTGCAACACCTGGAATCCATAGGGCACAGGATCCAAGACAGCATGGGTTTACAAAGGAAGGTCCTGTCAAACTAATCTCATAGATTTATTTGACTGGGTAACCAGAGTGGTGGACCAAGGGGAGCAGTTGATGTCACCTACCTTGACCTCAGCAAAGCTTTTGACACTGTTTCATATAGAAAATTGATAAATAAGCTGGGTAGGCTCAGGTGGGTCAGAAGTTGGTCAACTGGGTGGCAAACTGATTGACGGGCAGAAAACAGAGAGTGGTGGTAAATGGTATACAGTCAGAAGAGATGCAAGTCACAAGTAGGGTACCTCACGGATCAGTCCTGGGGCCAGTTTCTCTTCAACATCTTCATTAGTGACCTTGCAGATGGACTAGAGGGTAAGGCTTGTCTGTTTGCAGATGACACCAAGATCTGCAACAGAGTAGATGATCCAGATGGGGTGGGCAGAATGAGAAGAGATCTGGATAAACTAGCAAAATGGTTAGAAGAGTGGCAACTGGATTTAATGCAAAGAAGTGCAAAATCATGCACATAGGGAAGAGAAACCCTGAAGTCACCTATAGGCTGGGAGGAGAGTTGCTAGCAGTCACAAGGGAAGAAAGAGACTTGGGCATCATCATTACTGATGACCTGAAATCATCAAGCAGACCTCTAAAGCAGTAGGTAAGGCTAGGAGGGTGTTAGGGTGTATTAGTAGGGTATCACAAGTCGTAAGAGGGAGGTAATCATCCTCTTTACAAGACACTGGATAGGCTCCATCTGGAGTACTCGTGCAGTACTGGAGGCCACACCTTCAGAAGGACATTAACCAAATTGAGGCAGTCCAGAGAAGGGCAACCAAAATGGTGCAAGGACTGCATCAGAAGACATATGAGGACAGATTTACAGAGCTCAATATGTATACCCTTGAGCAATGGAGGGAGAGAGTGATATGATCGAGGCATTCAAACACCTTAAGGGCATTAACAAGGTGAAAGAGTCTAACATGTTTAAATATAAGAAAATAGCAGGACAAGAGGACACAGCATGAGATTAGAGGGGCCATTAAGGGGAATGTGAGGAAATTCTTTTCACAGAAAGGGTGGTGGATGCATGGAATGGCTTACCACAAGAAGTGGTGGCTATGGATACAGTGCAGGGCTTCAAACAGGCATGGGATAGGCATAAGGGTGCAATACAAATGACTATGAATAGATAGGTCACTGACAGAGCAAAGGCTGATGGCATATTTATAAGGTAGAAAAAATGGGCACACTGGATGGGCCTTAGGTCCTTATCTGCCATCAACTTCTATGTTTCTACGAGAGCCTAGAACTAGTCCAGTATCTGCTCCAGAGGCCATCCTATCACGCCTCCTGTTCAACTCCACCACCAGTACCTCTGTCTTATCGGAGTTCAGTCGCAACCAGCTAGAGGCCATCCAGTCATTGATCTCAGTCAGACAGTTGTTTAATACTTCCACCGCATTGGAAGTCCCAGGGTAAAGACAAGTACAGCTGAGTATCATTGGCATAACAATGAAACCCCAAGCTGTACTTCCTAATGAATCTCACCCAGGGGTAGCATATACATGGCAAACAACATCGGTGACAAGGCCAGACCCTGAGCTACCCACAAGACAGAAGGCTGGGGGAGGAGAATTCCCCATCACCACCCTTTGAAACATAGAAACATAGACTTTGATGGCAGATAAGGACTGCTTGGCCCATCTAGTCTGCCCATTTCCCTATCTACAGGATAAGCTGCAGATCCTAGTTAACCAAAAGCCTATTTCTTCCTACCCCCACAAAATTGCCTTATGTCTGTCCCATGCATTCTTGAATTCTCCCACAGGTTTAGACCCACAACCTCCTCAGGAAGGCTGTTCCATGCGTCCATCACCCTCTCTGTGAAAAATATTTCCTCACATTGCCCCTGAACTTCCCTCCATCTTCAAATTCTGTCTCCCTTGTTCTTACTAAAATACCAGCAGAATAGGCCTAACGGTCTTTCACGTCTGCTTGTTCAGTCAGCCCCACCCTGGAAACTGACCTTGCTGCCCTCCTTGCCTTCCCTGGTTTCTCCCTTTCCAGTCCTGGATATTCTTGCTGCACAGGACTTTGCTTCCAGAATCCTTCCCTGTACCTGTCCCACCCCTCTCTGAACCTCTCCACCATCTCTGCCTCCACCAGCCCCTGGGCAGCATTCCATGGCTCCACCACCCTCTCGTTGAAGTAGCACCTCCTCCTTTCTCCCCTGAATCTCCCCCCCAGCTTCCACCCATGCCCTCTAGTTGCCCCTCCTCCCCTTCCTTCGAGCACCCTGACTGCTCCTCCCTGTTTACCCCTTCATGTACCTGAAGACCTCTATCATGTCCCCCGGTCCCTTCTCTCTTCCAATGTACATATTTAGCTCTTCGAGCCTCTTCCCATAAGTCGTGTCCCCAAGCCCCAGATCATTTTGGTTGCCCTCCTCTGGACCCTCTCCAGGAGTTCGATCTCCCTCTTTAAGTGTGGCCTCCAAAAACTTGCACATAGTACTCGAGGTGTGGCCTCACCAAGCATTTATCCAGTGGGAGTATCACTTCCCTCCTTCTGGAGGTGAGCCCCTAAGCGAAGCATTCAAGCATCCTGTTGGCCTTTGCTGCCCTCCTACAAGTCTTAGAGTTGTTCATCTTGACATCCATCACCACCCCCAGGTCCCTCTCGGCCATTGAGATTTGTAGCACCCTCCAAGGTGTACACTTGGCCCGGGTTTCTGGCTCCCAGGTGCAGTACCTTGCATTTCCCTGCATTGAACCTCAGCTTCCACTTTCTAGACCACCTTTCCAGAGCCTCCAGGTCCCCTGTGAGCCGCCTCCCTCCTCCCCATCCACCACCACCCCCAGTTTTGAGTCATTTGCAAAGAGACTCATCTCACTCTTGATACCCTTCCTTATGTCAGAGACGTGAGGCGGAACAGGAGGGCCCAAGGACCGATCCTTGAGGGACCCCAATAATGACCCTACTTGGGGATGAGACTATCCCACCAACCACGACCCTCTGGGTCCAGTTCTGGAGCCAATTTCTATCCATCTGATCATCTGGTTCCCCATCCCATTTCTACCAGCTTATCCAACAGGCCCGTGAGGAGAACGGAGTCAACGCCTTCTGAAGTCAAGAAAGAGGGCGTATACCATTCTACCCAGGTCCAAGGCACTTGTCACCCAGTCATAGAACTCCACCAGGTTTGTCTGACATGATTTCCCTGGGATGAATCCATGCTGTCTATCGTCCAGGCACCCTGACTTATCCAGGTCCCCCCTAGCCTCTCCTTGACAATGCCCTCCATCACCTTGCTCACCACCGATGTCAGGCTGATGGACCTGTAGTTCTCTACCACCTCCTTGATCCCCCCCTTGTGGATGGGCACTTGTCGCCACCTTCCAGTCCTAGGGCACCCACCCTGTTCTCAGACAGATAAGCTCCGCTGAGTTTTGCCAGGACATCCGCCAGTTCTTCAGCACTCTGGGATGTAATTTATCAGCCCTGCCCTCTGTCTTAGGGACCTGAGGGCTTCCTCACTCTCTCTCTGCCGTGATTTCCACCTCCGCTACCTCGTCCCCTGCTTTGCCTTCTCCTCCTGCCAGTGATGGCCTCCTCCCAGACCCACCGACGGTGTGGGTCCCTCCCCCTCCTCAGTTTCACTGTCTCCTCCCATGTATGATGCAGCCCCCATTTTCCTTCATGAAAACTGAGGCGAGTACTCATTTAGTACCTCAGCCTGCTCCCGGATCTTGTGCCCATCCATCCCCTGTTTTAATCATGCTAATCTGTCCCTTCACCCTCCTTTTCCCCAGTGTCTAAAGACACCTTGTTCCTCTCCTGTTCCTGGCCAGGATGCTCCTTCCTTGCCTTGGCCGCCTCACCACCTAGTGGCCCTTCTGGCCATCAGCTCATACTCCCGATCCCTTTCACTCCTTGAGCACTTGGAAATGCCTATAAGCTGCCTTCTTTCCCTCACCACCTCCTGAACCTCCCTGGTCCACCAGCAGGGTTTACAGGCCCTACACATTTCGTCTTACTCTTGTACAGGTGCTGGTAGCATCCTGCACCCTTCTCCTGATGATTTCCCATTACTATCACCGTCCATGTCTGACCCAATCCCATCCAAATGCTTCTAAGGATCCTTCCATTTCCTTGAAATCTGCCCCCCTGAAGTCAGTTACCTCTGTCTTTGTGCAGCCTTCTACCCTCCAGGTCCAGGCAGAACCAGACGTGGCATGGTCGCTCCCGCCAATGATTCCCTTACCTCCAGGCCTCCAATCTGGTCACTGTCTGCCAGGACTACATCCAGTATCCGCACCTCCCTGGTTGGTTCCCCACCTGCTGAGTTGGAGGCGCATCCTGAAAGGCATCCAACGACCTCTGTTCCTGGCCACCGAGGATGTCATAGTCTCCTAGTCCATTCCTGGCATGTTTAAGTCCCTCAACACCACCACCCTTCCCCTGCCCAAACTGCAGTGTCTCCTCACATCTGCCACCAGACTCTCCTCCAGCCTCCCACCAGCATGGACGGTCCATACACCGCCCTATTTTACTCTCTGCCCTCCCTTGTTATCAAGGTGACCAAATCGCATCTGAGTTCCCTCTGCCTCCTCCACTCCTCATAACACAATGCAGTTATTGACTATTATTGCTACCCTCCCCTTGCCACACCCCTGTCCTTCCTGAACATGGTGTAACCTCCAGATTCAGGTCCCAGTCATGCCCTGCAGTGACCCAGGTCTCAGTGACCACTGCCACATCCACCTCTCCTCCATTAGCATCACCTGGAGCTCAGGCATTTTATTACCCAAGCTCCTGGCATTTAGCAGACTCGTTCCACCCTTTCTGTATACTTCCATTTCCCTGCTCATGTTCCCATGGTGATTCCGTCTTCCCCGGACAGCACCTTACTAGTGGGCCTTCCCACATTCCTCCAGCTCCCAGGGGATGAGAGATCTCCTCCTTTATCGTGCCCCCTCGACATCCCTTTCTCCCACATCTTGCACATTACTTTTCTGAAAGATGCTACCCTCTTGGACTTTGTTGATTCCACTGAGGTACTTAAAAGTTCTATCATGTCCCCCCTTCCTCAAGGGTGCTACATTAAGCTCCTTTACTCTCTCCTCGTATTGCTTCTCTTGCAGACCCTGCACCATTTTAGTTGCCCTCCTCTGGAGTGCCTCTATCCTGTCTATGTCATTGTGGAGATGGGGTCTCCAGAACTGGACGAGTACTCCAGATGGGGTCTCACCAACTGTCTGTACCGAGGGATAAGAACTTCCTGTTTTCTGCTGGTGATACCTCTCCTATACATCCCAGTATCCCCCCAGCCCTCCCTACTGACTTCTCATATTCTTGCTAACCATAAGGTCATCTGATATATTACCCCCGGTTCCTTTCCATTTTGTTGTTGTTACTACCCACCCCCATTGTGTAATCTTCCCCTGTGTTTTTGTTTCCCAGGTGCATTATTTTGCACTTCTTTGCATTGAATCCAAGCTGCCATACTTCTGACCAGTCCTCCAACCTTTACAAGTCCCTTCTCATCCTTTTCACACCTCCTTGTGTATCAGCCCTGTTGCAGATCTTTGTGTCTGCAAAGAGTCACTTTTCTTCCAGTCCCTCTGCAATGTCACTTATAAAGACATTAAAAGACTGGACCCAATGCTGAACCTGCAGTACCCCACTAGTAACCCCTCTTTCTTCAGAGTGGACTCATTTACAGTTACCCTCTGTGTCCTGTTGTCCAGCCAATGTTTCTGATCTACCACCCTGGGACCCATTCCCAGGCTGGTTAATTTGACTGTTAATCTTTTGTGTGGGACTGTGTCAAATGCCTTGCTAAAGTCTAGGTAGGCCATGTCCACAGCCCCTCCCTGGTCTACCACCTTGGTCACCCAGTCAAAGAAATCAATTAGATTCGTCTGACATGACCTTCCCTCTGTGAACCCATGCTGCCTTGGGTCCTGTGCCGCTGGCCTCTAGGTACTCAACAATTCTTTCCTTCAAGTGATTCCATCACTTTCCCTTCCACAGAGGTCAAACTGACAGGTCTGTAGTTTCCTGCTTCTGTCTTGCTCCCACTTTTGTGAAGGGAATCACATCTGCCTTCCTCCAGTCCTCAGGTACCACACCATCCTCCCATGATTTGTTAAAAGGGTAGTCAGTAGTTTTACTAGTTCTCCCTTAATTCTTTTAGAATTCTGAGGTGAATTCCATCAGGCCCCATTGCTTTATCTACCTTCAGTTTTAGGAGTTCTTTCAGAACCCTTTCTTCTGTGAAAGGACTGGGATCGACCTCCCTATCCAGAGTGCTTCTGTTAATTGTATTAGGCACCTCCCTTCCTCCTCTTTTGTGAATACTGAGCAGAAATATTAGTTCAATATCCCTGTTTTTTCACTGTCCCTCTCTGCCCACCCACCGTCCATTCTGTCAGCCTCACTATCCCTCCCTTTGTCTTTCTATGATCCTGATGTACCTATAAAAGGTTTTATCCCCTTCTTAACTGAGTTGGCTATCTTTTCCTCAGTTTGGGCATTTGCTATTCTGACTTCCCTCCCTGCTTCCTTCTGCCTTAACTGGAACAGCTCTCTGTCCTGCTCCTTCTGTGTTTCCTTATACTTCCTGAATGTTATCTTTTCTCCCTGACCTTTCCACCACCTCTTTTGAGAACCATAGTGGTTTTGCCTTCTGTTTGTCAAAAGGACTCAGACCAGCAGATGACAGTGCTGGTGAGTCCACAAGTCCCTCAGGCCGTCAAGTAACACACAATGTTCCACCGTGTCAAAAGCTGAGGAGAGATCGAGTAGAATGAGAATTGTCCCTCCCTCCCTCGATCCCTCGCCCTGAGGAGATCATTATGTACTCAAACTAATGCGGTTTCTGTAGAATGTCCTGCACATAAACCCGGCTGGAGTGGCTCATAGATATCAAATGCCACAAGTTTTCTCCCAACTGTTGCCCACAATCTTCTTCAACATCCTTTCCCAGAAATGGCAGGTTGGAGACCAGTTGATACTAGCCTTGATGTCAGGGTCCAGTGATGGCTTCTTCAGAAGGGGTCTCATCAGTGCCTCCTTGAGGAATCTGGGAGACCCCCTCTGACAAGGAACACTGGACAATCAAAGTGAACACTGAGACCAACATTATCAACACATCCATTAAGAAACGAGTCAGCACCGGCTCCAGCTCACAATATGTGTACTTCAGTTTGAAGCCACCTCGATGACATTAGCCACGTCCACTGGTTTAAACTCCCCAACAAGGCAGAGTGCCTGTCGACAATCCAGGTGACCACTGTCAGCCATAACATGGCTCACTGGCAGAATTCCCTGCCTGATGGCGGATAAACTGTCCGAGAAAAAATGAGCAAACTCATTGCACAAGGCCTCGGAAACTGCTCTTCGGCTGTAGACAGGCTGGATGTAGAAGCCTGTCCACAGTCCAAAAAGCATAGCTGGTCAGTTTCTCCCGCAGCAATCTCCCTAGACAGGAACACTGCCTTCTTACAGTTGATTGCCCCCTGGTACACACTATAGTGTGTACGCAGGGTCAGTTTTCCGCCTCCAACATGGTCCTCCACCAGCAGCACTCCAACCTCTGACCCTCGATCTTCAGTGCCTCAAGCTCCCCATCAAACCATGGGGACCTCAAGTGAGATGATCTGGGTCATCGACTTATTACAGGTGGCAACTACTTCACCTACAACTCCCCTGCATGCACTGGCCACACTAGATAGATCTACTTCCACTAAAACCCTCCGGGTCAAACCTCCTCAAAGGGCAGTAGCTCACCATCTCTGCAGGGGAGGGATCCTTGGGGGGCCTGAGCAAAACTGGAGGAAAAATTGGAAGAATTTTAAAAGCAATGACTGAGGTGGCAGAAAGCTCAGTTGAGAAAGTGTCCAAAGGAAAAGGGAAAGGGCCCAATGTGATTCATGGCCAAAATAAAGACATCAGTAAGAGCCAGAAGGAGGGCATTCCTGAAGTACAGAAGAAGTTAAATGGGGAGAATAGAGAACTATATTAAAGGTAGCCAGCAAGAGGGTGAGGGAGGCCAAGGGTGAGACTGAGCATGAGGCTTCAGATGGAACTGAAGGAAGGGGAAAGGCATTCTTAGGTACATGTGGGAGAAGTGCATTGTTAAAGGGGGTATTTTGGGTCTGAAAAGTGAGGAAGGATGGGAGGAGGGACAAAGAAAAGAAGAGATACTGAACAAATATTTGTGTTTCATCTTTACTAGGGAGAAGGATAGGCCACTATCAAAATGTGGGTTAAGAGCGGAAGACTGGAAAGCAAGTGGTCGGGTAGCATGCTGGAATAACAAGGAGTAGGATGTCCAAAAGGTTGAAAGTAAATAAATCTAATGGAACCTGACAGCTTACAACCAAGAATGTTAAGAAGGTAGGAGAGGTGATAGCTGAACCATTTGGTAGACATATTCAGCTGCTCATTGGACACTGGGAGGTGGTTCCTAGGAACTGGAGGACAGCAGACACGGTCTCACTACACAAGAATGGAAGTAAAGGATGAGCCTAGGAATTATAGACAAGTCAGTTTGATGTCTATAGTGGGAAGCTTATGGAGTCTACAGTAAGGAGGAGCTAGTAGACTTCCTGAAGAAAATGGGCTACAGGACCCCAGACAACTTGGGTTCACAAGAGCAGATCTTGACAGACAAATCTTCTCAACTTCTTTGACTGGTGACCAGGAAGCCAATATGGGACAGGCAGTCAATTTAGTATACTTGGATTTCTGGAGGCCTTTGACTCGGTCCCCCACAGGAGTCTGGTCAAACGTTAGGCATAGGGGTGGATGAAAATGAATGACTTGGGTAGAGAACTGCTATGGGGAAGTAGTAAATAGGGAGGTTTTTAGAGGTAAGGGATGCAACAAATGGAGTACCTCAGGTTGGTGCTGGGCCTGGTCTATTTCAATGTGTTTATTGGTGATATAGAAGAATGGGCCAAGATCTGCCTCTTTACAGACAGCACAAAGATCTCCACAAAGGAGGACTCAGAGGAAGGATCAGGGAACTCACAGAGGATCTTGGTAGGTTTAGGAGAAGATATGGCTGCTGGGCTTTAATGTTAAACAATGCAAGGTGATGCACATTTGAAAAGGAGCTCAAGAGTGCAGTATGAATTGGTGGATGGTGGTGCTGGAAAGCACCACAGAAGAAAAGACCAAGGTGTCATGATGTCAGAGGGCTTACAAACAACAGCACACTGTAATAAAGCTCTAGATAAGGCAAACAGAATGCTGAGATGGGGAGGGGATATGCAGTAGAACCTGAGAAGTGATCCTCCCATTGTACAGGTCATAGGTCCAACTGCATCTGAAATACTGTGCAAGGTACTCACTCCTGAAGAAAGACCACAGCAAGGTGGAGCAGTACAGTGCAGGGCAACCAAGATGGTACATGAACTAGGAGGCAAGATATAAGGAGAGGCTGCAGAACTTGAGCATCTACATCCTTGAAAATAGGAAGGAAAGGGGTGACGTGATCAAATCAAGTTCCCTGCATGGGATAAATAAGGTGGATACCACAGTGCTTTACTCCTTGTGCTCAAGGGAGCTCACTAAAAGCGTGCAGGGGAGGTTCAACAGAGATATCTGAAAGCACTTGAATAGTGGACAAGTGGAAGAAACTGCCAGAGGGAGTGGCAGAGGTCAAATCAGTGAGCAGCTTCAAACAGGGATGGGACAGGTATATGGCATTAGTTAGAAAGGGATGGCAGAAACAAGGAGGGGTGGCCATTAAGGCCAGTGCAGACTATTTAGGTAGGGTGGGTAGGCTGGATGGGTCTGTGAGCATTTCCGGCCAGCATTATCTATGTATATATGACCTAGTGGACTACCTGGAGAGCAACGGGCTCAGGATAGTAAACAGCATGGGTTCGTGGCATGGCGGTCTTGTCAGACCAGCCTGATAATATTCTTTGACTGGGTAACTAGGCAGTAGATAGGGACACACATTAGATCTACCCTACTTTGACTTCAGCAAGGCATTCAATTTGGTGCCACATAGAAGGCTACTGAAGAAGCTAGAGGATCTAGGTGCGGTGAAGGACATTTTGAGATGGGTAGGTAGTTGGTTAGAGGACAGACAGCAGGGGCAGTGGAAATGAAGAGAAACATGGAGGAGAGAGGTCACAAGTGGGGTGCCACATGGTTCAGTCTTGGGTCCAGTTCTCTTCAATATGTTCATCAGCAACATAGCAGGAGGAATTCAGGGCAAGATTTGTCTCTCTGCAGATGACACTAAGCTCAGTGGTAGGGCAGACAGCAACATGGGGTAAGGCAGTTGCAGATGGACCTGCAAAGGTTGACAAGGTGGTCCAAGGTTAGGCAGTTGAAATTCCATGCCAATATGTGCAAAGTGATGCACATAGGAACAAGAACCACAGAAACATAGAAACATAGAATTTGACAGCAGATAAGGACCGCTTGGCCCACCATTCTGCCCATTTCCCTACCTACTGGATAAGCTGCAGATCCTAGTTAACCAGCAGCCTACTTTCTTACCCCCACCCCTAGAATTGCCTTATGACTGTCCCATGCATGCTTGAATTCCACCACTGATTTTGACTCCACAAACCTTCCTCCGAAGGCCGCCTCATGCATCCACAACCCTCTGTGAAAAATACTTCCTTAAATTACCTCTGAGCCGCTCCCCTATCTTCAAATTGTGCCCTCTTGTTCTTGCACACCTTCTTTTGAAAGATGCTACCCTCTTGGACTTTGTTGATTCCCTTGAGGTACTTGAAAGTTTCTATCATGTCCCCCTCTCCCTCCTTTCCTCGAGGCCATACATATTAAGCTCCTTAAGTCTTTCTTCATATGTCTTCCGTGCAGACCCTGCACCATTTAGTTGCCCTCCTCTGGACAGCTTCCATCCTGTCTATGTCTTTGTGGAGATTGGGTCTCCAGAACTGCACACAGTACTCCAGATGGGGTCTCACCAGCTGTCTGTACAGAGGATAATAACTTCCTGTTTTCTACTGGTGATGCCTCTCCTATGCATCCCAGTATCCCCCAGCCCTCCTTGCTGCCCTCTCACATTGCTTGCCCACCTTTAGGTCATCTGATATGACTACCCCCAGGTCCCTTTCCATTTTTGTTGTTGTTAGTATCTCACCCCCATTGTGTACTCTTCCCTGGGTTTTGTTTCCGAGGTGCATTACCTTGCACTTCTTCGCATTGAATCTAAGCTGCCATTCATTTGACCATTCCTCTAACCTTGCCAAGTCCCTTCTAATCCTTTCCACCCCACCCTGTGCATCAACTCTGTTGCAGATCTTAGTGTCATCTGCAAAGAGACATACTTTTTCCTTCTAGTCCTTCTGCAATGTCGCTTAACATAAGACATTGAAGAGGACCAGTCCAATATTGAACCCTGGGTACCCACTAGTAACCCTCCTTTCTTCTGAGTGGACCCCATTTACTATTACTCTCTGTGTCCTATTCTCCAGCCAATTCTTTACCCAGGCTGTCATCTTGGGACCCACTCCCAGGCTGGCTAATTTGTATATTAATCTTTGTGGGACTGTGTCAAATGCCTTGCTAAAGTCTAGGTAGGCCATGTCCACAGCCCCTCCCTCATCTACTACTTTGGTCACCCAGTCAAAGAAATCTATCAGATTTGTCTGGCATGACCTTCCTGCTGTGAATCCATGCTGCTAGGGTCCTGTGCCCTCTGGCCTCTAGATACCTGGACAATTCTTTCCTTCAGAAGTGATTCCATCATTTTCCCTATCACTGAGGTTAAACTAACAGGTCTGTAGTTTCCTGCTTCTGCCTTGCTCCCACTTTTGTGAAGGGAATCACATCTGCCCTCCTCAGTCCTCGGGTACCACCCCATCCTCCATGATTTGTTAAAAGGGTAGTCAGTGGTGTCACTAGTTCTACCTTTAGCTCTTTTAGAATTCTGGGATGAATCCCATCAGGCCCCATTGCTTTGTCCACCTTCAGTTTTAAGAGTTCTTTCAGAACCCTTTCTTCTGTAAATGGGCTGGTATCAACTTCTGTATCCAGAGTGTTACTACTGTTTGTTTTATGTACCTCCCTCTTCATTTGTAAATACTGAGCAAAATATTTGTTTAGTATCTCTGCCTTTTCACAGTCTCCTCTGCCCACCCTCCTCCCTTTATTAAGCCTCACTATCCTCCCTTGGTCTTCCTTTGTTCCTGATGTACCTATAAAAGATTTTATCCCCTTCTTAACTGAGTTGGCTATCTTTCCTCAGTTTGGGCCTTTGCTGTTCTGACTGCCTTCCCAGCCTCCTTTTGCTTTAACTGATACAGTTCTCTGTCCTGCTCCTTCTAGATTCCTTGTACTTCCTGAATGCTTTCTTTTCTCTTGAACCTTCACTGCCACTTCTTTGAGAACCATAGTGGTTTCTTGCATCGTCTTGTTTTGTTTATTTGCTTCCACAAAGGCTCGTTACCTCTGTGATGGCAGTTTTATTATTCCCATTGTTCTTCCACCCTCCTTCCTGCCCATTTGCTAGTGCATTTCTTAGGCATCACCCATTTTGGCAAAGTCAGCCCTCCTAAAGTCCAGTACTTTTGTCTTTGTATGGCTTGACTCTATTGCTGTGTTTATTGTGAACTATACTGTTCGATGGTCGCTAGTTCCCAGATGGCTACCCACTTTACATCTGTGATCCTCTCTCCATCTCCATTTGAGAGAATCAAGTCTAATATTGCTGCCTCTTGACTGGGCTCCAGTACTAGTTTCCTAAGGCATGCCCCTGTAGGGCATCTAGAATAACTGCACTCTTCAGTGGCAGCTGCAACTGCACTCCAGTTAACATCCGGCATATTCAGATCACCCATCAGCAATATCTCCCTTTTCTGCCATTCTAAGTATATGCTATCATTTCCTGTCCATTTTCTCCCTGAGAAGGGGTTCAGACAACCCCGATTGTGAAGGTGCCATTGCCTGTCTCCAAATTTACCCACAGTGCTTCTTCTCCTCCCTGTTTACCCTTTTGTTCTGTTGCTTTTATTCCTTCCTTATGTAAAGAACTACTCCTCCTCCTTTTTACCCTCCCTGTCCTTCCTGTAGACAGTGTATCCTGGTATGTTTATGTCCCAGTCATGGTTTTGTGTGTACCATGTTTCTGTGACTGCCACAATATCCAGATGTTCCTCCTCCATCAAGGCCACTAATTCAGGATGGACTATTGGATGCGAGGGTTAAGTTGGGCACTACTACTGAATAAAAACCTGGGAGTCATCATAAGTGACTCCTTTAGACAATATAGTCCATGTAATAAGGCCTGTGGCAAGGCAGGCAGGATGTTGGGGTGTATTGGGAGGGGTATCACTGGTGAGGCCACATCTGAAGTACTGTGCCTGTTCTAGAGTACTCATGAAGGAAAGACAGGGACAGGCTGGAAATGATGCAGTGTGGAGTGGCCTGCAGGACAGTTCATATGAGGAACAGTTTAAGGCACTGAACAGGCACTTTGCTGGAGGCCAGAAGGGAGAGAAGCAATATGATAGAGACCTTCAAGTTAATGAAAGAATGAGCAAACTTAAACTGCAGGAACCATTCACCTGAAATTGCAAATCTAGAGCAGGGGAGCATGAGTGGAAACTTGTGAGGGGTTGGGGATAGTCAGGAGGGACATGAGAAATTTCTGTTTCAAAGCAAGAGTGGTTGAGCTGTGGAGCAGCCTGGCCGGCTGAAGTGGAAGGTGCCAAAACAGTTTCAAACATGATTGGGACAGTTATGGGCTTAATAGTGACCCAGTGGGGTAGCAGTAAGACAGGAAACATGGGGAAGGGTAATAACCCTGAGAGACACAAGATCTCTGGGTTGCCACTGATGCTGGGGGGCCCCTCAAACATACAGGGACCCTGGGCAACTGCCCAGTTTTCTCTACTGTTAATCTGGCCCTGCCCCCCACCACCATCTACAGATCCCTGATGGTCTAGTGTGTCCCCCAATCAAATGTGATTCTAATAGGAGTGAACTCAGAGAGGGTCTCTCCACAGAGCCATAATATGGTAAAAGCTTATCAGTGGTGGTAGGAGGGAAGTTGCTGATACTTTAGCGTACCACTGTGTGTTTGTGTGTTTGGGGGTGGGAGGGTTATAAAATAGAAACGGAACTTGTCGGCTTGTCTCATGCACTCTGACCAGATACTCCCTGCCTAATTTTTCTCCTCAGACCCAAACTGGTTTCTGATGGCCTTTCCTCCTCCCTATTTTCTTATGTACCCCTATGTTCGTCCCACACATGCTTGAAGATCCCCACTGTTTTCAGCCACACCACTATTGCTGGCATTTATTTGTTCCAGGTGTCAACCACCCTTTCAATTAAGAAGTATATGTTCACCTATTAAACTTCCCTCCTTCAGCTTCTTCACATGACCTTGGTCCTGGGACCTATTTTAAAGGCCGCACTATAGTACTTAACAAGCAGTATGTTACTGCTAAATTATTTGAATTTCTGGGAAGTGGGAACTGCCATTTTGAAGGAGCAATCTTGCCTTTTCCAATGAATGTGGTGTATTTTCACCTTTCTCATTATTCTTTTAAATCCTTTATGTAAAAGTGAAAACACCCCATAGATTTTGGAGCATCCAGTTGGGATGTGTCAGTTGTTTGTTTTTCATACATTTGTGGACTACTGTAATGCTCTTTACTTTGGGGTCAGTGGAGGTATGTCTGTGGCACCTGTAGCTGATGCTGAACACAGCTGCTCACTTACGGATGGGTCTTTCAAGAATGTGTCATATCTCACCGGCATTGCATGATCTGCATTGGCTGCCAGTGAAGTGTATGTGTTGGGGGTGAGAAGGTTATAAAAAGGTTATACTCTTTTAATGTGGGAATGTTACCCTACAAGGCCCTACACAGACTGGGCCTGGACTACCTGGTTGAGCCCCTGCATCCAGACATCCCTGTTTGCCCGATCCGCCGCCAAGAAGGGCCTTCTGGTGGTTCTGAGGGCCAGGTTGAAAACTTTTGGGATTGGGCTTTAAGGTAGTGGGTCCAGTCCTCTGGAATTCCTGCCCAGAGCCTTGAATGCCCCTCAGTGGAGGCCTTTAAGAGGGCTTGAAAACATATTTATTTCAGCAGTCATTTGGGGAGTATTAACAATTTCTTTAACCCTTCTGAGTACATCAACAATTGTTTACGTTATAATTATTAATTAATTTATATTATACTGCTTTTAAAGTTAATGGGTTTATTTGTATGTCTGGTTTTATGAATTGCCCTACTTTATTGTATGGCACCCTGAGCATCCGAGGAAGGTGCCATAAATTAATAAAGACCACTGATACTACCAGTGTGGCATGAAATCTGAGTGCTCTCATGTACAGTACAGCTGGTCTAATGGTACACAGCTTACTTGTGGGGCCTAGTGCCCATCCCATGACCATAGTGCTTTACAGATTCACCCCTGAACTAAAGGGGCACAGTTACACATTACATAAAGTATGAGGTCTCTTTCAACCCTACAGATCTCCAACCTCCTCACTGGGTCCCAGGAGCCCTAGCACCCCAGACCAGTTATGCAGTGGTACTGTTCTCAGTCAGGGCAAGCACTACGCAGGTGGAAGGCTGTGCCAGCACATTTCTCAGTGTGCCCAGAACGACAATAAATATGAAGACGTATCAGCATATGATATTACAACTAACTGTACAAAACATGGTTGGTCTGGCAGTGTGCGTCTCCCTTTGGCACTATGCTGATAGCACTAGTGATCAAAAACAGATCCACATGTCTAGTCTCTTACATGGGGACTTACCACCCTAACCCTTGCCAGGCCCACTCCTATCTGATGACCATTCATTTGGCTACTTTGTCAGGAAACATACTATGTCCAGTGATGGCACTCGGTGTCAGTGAGGCATGCATTACGCACCTGCCAAAACAAGGAAAAGATGTGTTTTTATAGGCAGATCACAGATGTGTATCTGTGTTTTCATTGACTGGTATTATTGTCACATTAAGGCATGCTTAATGATTGGCATTTTTGTCCATGAAGGGTGGCAGAGAAGGCAGAGCTGCTGATGAGCCAGCTATGCCAATGTCTCCTTTCCCCTGCCTGGCCGGGAGGGTGGAGCTTGCCAACCAGCTGTCTATGCCAGTGTCTCCTCCCATACCACTCTTGACTGGCTGCTCTAATTTTTTATTTTTGCATGGGTTTCTGCACAGGCTTTTTACGGGTTAGCTACAGGGCTTTCTACCTTCTAGACCTGCTCGAGAAGCTGAGCCATTGAGGAAATCGGAGAGGGAATAAAAGGTAACCTCTCCTCATCCTTAGAGTTGTTGTGAGTCACCCACTTTATCTCTGATTTCATTGGTGACTCAATGGTTTTCCACTGCCAGTCATCAACCCTTCCCCGTGCCTGCTTGCACAAAACCCAGTAGAGCCAACTCACACAGCAAAGCCTGCTCGACAGTGTACTTGTTCTACACGACTGAGTACTTGACCATAGTCTTAGCAATGAGCACTTCGAGCCCATGTTTCGGGCGCATTTGAGGTTCCTGACAGGAACTGCCACTGCTGAGAGAGAGCAAAGTGTGATGGGAGAAGAGATGGAGGACTGAGAGAAACTCCATCTGGTATATAGAGCACAGTGTGAGGGAGCCCTGGGAGAGGGGTGGGCCCAGGAGGGAGCTGCAAACTATTACATGGGGCTGTCCCACAAGCTATACTGACAGGGTGGGGATTGTCTGGGTCTGGGAAGAATGTTTAGCATTTGGGCAGGAATTCTGGTAGGGCATTTGTTTCTCCTCTCCTTAATTGGGATGGGTACTGGGATGGGTAGAATTAGCTCAGGGAATGACCTAACCCCCAAACCCAACCTGTCACAGGAAATGAGGAGGAAGAGACTTGTCAACACTTGGATTTGTTGCATACCAACCAGGACAGTACAAAATGGGGCAGAAATTTGTCACAATTGTGTTAGCACAGTCAGTAGCCTGGCAGGGTGGCACACCCATTATTTCAGGAATGAAAAGATCACTAAAAGACAGCAGAGTTTGATAAGAGATACAGGGGTCAAATCTGGGGCTCAAATCCACTCTATTAGCCTTTAGTTTGCACAGTGTATGTTTAGCAGTGGTTCTGACACATTGTAAGGCATCAGTTTGTCTAGTGGAACTAAAGTAAATGGAATGTCAAATGTGTACCCTTTGAGATGGAGGCAAGCTTGCGGTTTTATTTATAAAGTGTGTACAGTGGTTTTCTTTGAGGCAGTGAAGTTATACAGTACCCAAAATATTCTCCCCCCACCTCTGGCAATGTGCGTCAAATGTTGGGGACTGAGGTTGGGGATTACCTGGGAATTTCAGCATCTTCTCAACCCCAAGGAGTGGCAATTGACACGCTCACTCCTCAGACATTTTTCCTGTGGACCATTTTAGATGTGCTTTATAGGGATTCAGACTCCAGGCTTACCCCCACAGGGAGGGGTATTTGAATAACTTGCAGACAATTCTTTTGGACTCTCACTGTTCCCCAAGGTGGGGGGCTTACTTGACTGATGCAGTAGGGATTGGAGTAATGATGTGTGTCAGAGCTTAAACTTACTAAGCGTGGGGATGTGAAAAGAGGTGTGCTAGAACAAGGGGCACAATTTGAGATAGAAAGGGATGGCTCAGAGGTAATGTGAGGAAGTATTTTTCACATAGAGGGTTGTGGATGCATGGAACGCCTTCCTGAGGTGGTTGTGGAGTCAAAAACAGCGTGAATTCAAGAATGCATAGGACAGTCATATGGCAATTCTAGTGGGTGGGGTAGGAGGAAGTACGCTGTTGGCTAACTAGGATCTGCAGCTTATACATTAGGTAGGGAAATGGGCAGACTGGGTGGACCAAGCGGTCCTTATCTGCCATCAAATTCTATGTTTCTATGTTCAAAATATTTGCACATACAATCTGTCTGCTCCAGTAAATGTCAAAGCACATGTGTCTGAAAAAACTGCTTGCCTGGAAATTCAAATGGCAAACACCATTCACGAAGGTATGAACTCTGATGAAGGCCCTAGAAATTCTACTGACATCTCCAAAATTACAGTAGCATACTACTGATATCCATAAAAATTCTTGGCAGCTATTCTTTGTCCATGATGTGTTGCTTAATTTGGTTTACCCAACTTGGGATCTGAAAATTTATCTCCCAAGTCATCTGCCAGGTTATCTGCCTGCCCGTCTGCATGTCACTGAGTCTCATCAGTTTTTCAGGGAGTTTTTATAGAAATTGAGGGCCGGGAGAGAGGTAAGCACAGAGCCCAGCACATAGCTATTTTCTTGGCTATTCAGAAGCTATTTCTACCCATATTACATTCTCGATGGGATCCCTGAGTTTAGGGTAAAAAGGATCAGGATTCATTTTATTTTAAATAGTATTTTGAAAAAGATTTTTTTAATTAAGGCTTAGAAATGTATTTTGATGGGGTTCTTTTCCTGAGCAAATGGCATGTACTGAAGTCAGATAAGTGTATAGACCAGTAACATGAAAAAGACTGACTGTTGGATGTGGAGAATTGGAGCGGACCACGGTTCTAGAGCTGAGATACCGAGAATGGATCCAGGCAGGGATTACAGTTGTACTGCTGTATGTGTGCCATAATCTGCCACCTCACTTTATGCTAAGGGGGCAGAATTGACTCTTGAATTGGTATTTTAGGTGTGTGAATTTGTAATCCAAAACCAAGGAAAGAGGCCATTTGAAAAAGTCCAGACCAGCATGGGTACCACCTTTTACATAGAGTGCCACCACTGGGATACTATGGTACCTCAGTTTCTTTTGATTTCCATGGTCATTTCTGTTGCAAGGCTTACTTACAGTTATTACTCACAAACTGGTGCTCCATCCTCACTGAGCTCTGAGATTCTCTTCTGGCAGGAGTGGTTTCACAAGAATCCCAGCGATCATTCTTGAGGGGTGGTCCTCCACGCTCCATGACATGCCATCTGGTTCTTGTTCTCTCTGGGATCTGTGACAGGGTTGAATAAGGCCCTGTCCCATTTGTTATGCAGAAAGAGTCAAATGCAAGGATCTGTTCTATCCTCTCCTTTTTCTGTCTCCTGTCTGTCTGGTTGCTCAATCAAATGTTCTTGTGAGACCTAGGAACTGATCACTTTGATGGTCTCATGATTCTCTGCCTCACTATCTCTCTGCCTTCACTTGCTCTTTCTGTCTTTGCTTCCTCCTTGCATATCTGGGGCTATAAAAATATATATGAATCTTTCTGTGAATTTGGGATATCTTTGTTTAAAATGTTTATAGTTATACTGTTGAAATGATTGCAAAAAGCTATTTGAAATTTAGGGTTAACCTGAGATGCAGTTTGAGCTCCTCTCAGGCTTGTTGCAAACTCTTTTGCAGAGCTGTCAGCAGGAGGCCAGCTTGGGACATTGTTTTGTTTGTTGCACCTGCAAAGAAACTAACAAGTACATTTTATGAGAAACAGGATGTATCCTTAACGAGTTCCAGGCAAAGACTTATAAAAGAGCAGCAATGCTTTTGCTAGAGAGTGAGAGAGACAGAGACTGAAACTTGGAATTAGAGATACCCTCAGATGAAGGACTTTGTTTTCTCTGTTTGCTCTGCCTTTGTAAATACTTATACTGAACATTTTTTTTTTATTTTACTGTTACTGACAATAAAATGCTACTTGTGAATTTTACAACTGCTCCTGGTCTTCCTATTCTTCCTGACCTGTGCCTCAAGGATAGGATCCCTGAGGCCTTCCTAGGAGACCAATCCCCTAGTGACAACTAGTGTTGCTCCAGAGACCAGGACAGGAACCAGTGCAACCCAGATCACGGACCCTACCACTATGCCTGAGCCAGCAGACCCCTGCCTAGGTCACATCTGGAGGCTGGACTCCTTCCTCAAGATACTGCTCTACCAAAACCTAAGACAACTCAAGATACTATATACTTTTACTTGCCTCCTCTTTTATAAAAAGTCAGCGGAGGGCAGGGCCATGAATATTCATGTGAACTTCCCTGCTTTTAGCTCAGCCTGAACATCCCTTTCATAAATATATATATATATATATATATATATATACACATACAGATATCCTGTCACCAAAATTCAGTTCGCTCCATTTAGGGAGTATTTGACTTCAAAAATAAGGCAAAACTTACAAAATAAAGGGAAGAAAGTAACTGACTTCCACATATAAAACTAAAATTAGATGACTTCCAAAACTGCAAGCATAGAAGTCAGAAATTATGAATTTTTCAGAATAAAATAGTGTTTTACCATTAATAGCCATACATTGATCCTTCCTAGAATATTGGCTTCCAAATGTGGGATCCTGGAAGTACTTTGACTTCCAAAAATTGGAAGTGACTTACAGAGTTCAACTGATGAAAATTTTAGACTTCCATTAACAATAAATTAACTGAACCCTGCCTGTCACCAAGAGGCCCCTCTAAAGGACAACACTGAGGGTCAAACTTAATCCTTCAAGTGCCTTCTAGTTATTGGCCTCAAGCTGATTGAGGAGAGAGGCTGGTTACATGTAATTTCAATTTCTGTGGAACCAGAGGAATATACAGTAGTAATTGGCAAGAAGGTAAAGCAGAAACGATGGGGAAGTATATGGCTTGAGGTCAGCAATCAGTAGGAAGTATTACAATAATTCACACTGGGCCGTGGGGGTCTCAGTGGTTTTGCGACTGTGTCACAACTCCACAAACAGCAATCTACAGCAGATGCTTGCCAACAGCACCGTCAACAAATAAGCTACAGTAATTATATTCACTCTGATCTCAAGGTTGCGGTTTTTAGTTTCCCTCTTTGCAGTCTGCTTCATCCTATGCAACTGCTACATTAGAAGGCAAAGGGGTTTGGCTGAATGGTAAAGTAGTTGAATTCTCAGGCCCCAAATCAAGTCGAACCAATGCTGGTTGTGGCTTCACTTTCTCACTTTTTGTGCCCTGTGTCACCCAGCTGGGGGAGCACCTTATACATTACTTCTGGCCTTATCCCAATCTGGCTTCCTTTGGGAAGGACATTTCAACGCTACGCCAGGGTGTCACCGGACTAAAATGGCCTTGCATCCTACAAAGATGTATTTGTTTATTTATTGAAACTTGGTAACTGAGAGAGGCACACGGAGCTGAGGCTTGTTTCCAGGTGTGACATGAGGGGTGGGGTGGAATACAAGCAAGACAAAACATCAATCACACAACAGTGAGCAGTTCAGCGCCAGCCTAGACTGCAAGGCAAAGTAACAGGTAACAGCTACTGGAGGAGGTACAACAGGCAACAATGTCCAACTGGTCATGACAAGGGCATAGTAAAAACAACATAAGCATGCAAGCACTGAATAGAGTGCGTAGAGACCTGAGGAGGCGGTTGTAGTGCTGTCAGTCAACTGATAGAAGTCTGCCTCTGCCACAGCCAAGTACAGGGAGGATATTGCTAAGGGTGGACAGGAGGTGGAAGGTAGAGTTGGGAGGGTTGACAGTGACAGGTGGGATTGGAAGGTGCCTTAGGTGGTATCTAATGGCCGTGACACCTAAGGCAAAGATGCATTTGGGGAGAGAAAGAGAAGAAGATGGATCCCATTCCTGCTGCCTAGAATCCCCTGCATCTTACCAGTGATAGCCAACATATGCATTCTTAACATGCAGGGTCAGCCACGTGACCCCAAACAGAGAATACTGGGTACAATTCTAATAGAGACTTTGCCATAGGAGAGGTTGACATTGATGTATCAGAAGCAAGTTGAACGATTTGGGAATTTATGCAGCGGGTGTTTAATTGGTTGCCACGAAGGCTAAGATATCCATATTCACCGTAATATTCAAATTGTTCTATGCCTGATACTGTCATAAACTGGAGTAGGGAAAGGAAATCTCAGACAGCCAAAGAAGGGATTTAGTCATGGGCTGTTAGATAGAGGATATTGCCCTACCAGTGGTTTATGAACAACTGTTACACTCTAGGTTTATATGTATGTGACATATTACATAAGGTCTAGCCAGCTGTGGTGCTATCCGTAAGCAGACCACTTAGGAGGATTTAGAACTAGAGGTGCCAGCCCTTCTGTGCACAGTATGGAATCAGAGTGGCAGGGGAGATGCTAAGTATATGACCAGGTGGTAAGGTAGCCAAACCACATAGACAGAAAAAGTGATTTACATGTTCTAACGTGTATACATCTATGCATGTGTTTGTATACTGAAAATTCAGCAAAAAGATTATTACAGAAACTGATGAAAATCAGAAGCTTTGGTTTGGGGCCTAGTGAGTGAGTGATGGTGTGTGTAATGTAGCTACTGTGGTATATTGTATCACAAATGCTGAAGCACTACTGTGGTATATTGTATCACAAATGCTGAAGCTACTATGGTATATTGTATCACAAATGCTACAACACTACTGTGGTATATTGTATCACAAATGCTACAGCACTACTGTGGTTCAACCACAATTGGGATGTATGGATTTCTATACACAACAACCCCTAACCATATACCACTACACTGTTACTTCTAAGAAGGAATTATTTTTAATTTGTATGTGAATGGTTTAAGTTTCTTAGATCTGTTAATATCATTTCATTTATATGCAGATTACACTGTAATCTATACATCAGACACATCAACAGAACAAATTCAAATAGGTTACAGACTGCATTTAATGAACTACAAATGTTTTCAGAGATCATAAATTGGTTTTAAATTCTAAAAAACTCATTGTGTTCTATTTAACCGAAAACCAAAATGGTGCCGAAATTTGGATATCAAAACATCTGAGGGAGTAGCATTACAGCAGGTACAGTCATATCGCTATCAAGGAATGTGGATGGATAGTAAATTGCACTGGGATGCCCATATAGAATGAACACTTAAAAATATTGGGAAGTGACTGGGAGCCCTTTCTAGAACTAGGTTGTGCATGTCTAAAGAAATTAGAGAAAAGATTAATACTATGATTATACAATGGTGTGTGAAAATCCTGTAACCTCATTGGTCAAAACATGTCACATGGCTGTGGGTAAACCCTGCAAAACCCACTGCTGAGGAATGGCATTTATAAAAAACATAAACACATTTAAATTTATTTTACACATGGGTCCATTATATAATTGCAATAAGACACTCTAGGGTGTGAGTTATTGGATGATTTACCCACTTCTTGTGTGGTAAAGTCACCTGGCTGCACCTCGTGACACCACACAAGGCATGGGTAAATCCCCTAATAACCCACACCCTGTTGTGCCTTATTGCTTAAGTATACCAATACTTGGCTGTAGTGAAATTTTGTTTGCATCTGCAAACAAGAAGGAGTTATCAAGATTGAGACTTGTTACAATAGACTAGCTCGATATATAACCAGAGCACTTAGGTTAATGCACAGCTGTCATACGTACACACCACTGGGATGGCAAAGATTAGTGGAAAGGCTGACATAGCCATATTTTAGCATTTATGAATAAAGCCATTATAAGACAGGTACCAAACTATATATTGGATAATATTGTAATCAGACAAAAGTATGGTTCATTAAGATCTGCTTTGGGACAGACATGGTACCAGAATGTAACCTAGAGCTTGGGACAGCTTCTGTTTTCATAATGGAGCAATGGCATGGAACAGCATACCTCATAAGTTAAGAAACATAGGGAGAAGAATGAGTACAAAGAGATAAAGGGATAGTGGGACAAAAGTGTAAACAATCACGTCTGTGCTGCTAGGCTAGTTAATTGCTGCTGTTGGGGTAGTGGTGTGTTTGGCCCTGCTCCAGCACATGATCTCTGTCGCATGCATGTATATGTACATGTATATGTATATGTGTATATTGTAGTGGCATGGTAATGCCACCATAGTTAGGGTTGAGTACCGCATTTAAGGTTAAATCTGAAATTTGGCAGCTTAATAACTTTGCCACTATATGACAGATTTGCCTGCAATTTGGCATGCACAGTCTGGTGCCATAGATCTCTGGACATGCCAAGTTTTGTCGGATGTACGTTGCGGAGCTACAGAGCACTGCAAAATGCACAAATTACGCATTTTTGCACATTCTTTGATCACGCCTACAGCCCACACAGTTTGACGTCCAGTCCAAAACCTTCAGGGAACATGCAGCCAGGGTCCCTAACGGCTTTTTGAAGATTTCATGAAAAATATTAAATGACTCAAAAGTTATTCGAAACAAGTTTCCCATTATGTCAATGGAAAAGTTAAAATATGCTAAGGTGTCATAAATGTACTTTTTACTTTCGCAAATGACCCTTGTAGTGTCGCAAATCAGCCATCTTGTTTTCAGTTGGCGGTCACAGAAATGCTTGGTATTTAAATTTGGGACCCTCTAGGGACACAATTCTTGTGTTCACCTAGTCGAGCCCTGAGGATGCAACCATGTCTGTTCTTGGGAGGTAAAAACCCCAGAAATATGTTTCTTAAATTTTTGTGAAAAGTAGTGTCGGAAAGCACTTTCGCGATGTGCGACACTTTCGTGATTTCATTTGCAAAAGTGTTGTGATTTGCGAAAGTACTTTGCAACACTATGGCCAAAACAATAGGGAATCTTTGCTACCCTGCTGCAAAAGAACAGTTTGGTCTTTTGGGCTGAAATTTGAAGGAAGAAAGCCAAGATCCCACAGATGTGCATTTTGGTGGTTTGGTAAAAATATCAGAGGGCTGCAAAGTTACAGCACTCTGAAGTTGATGAATTTCCCATAGGATAACCTTACAGTGTTTGCTGCATTCGGGCCCCGCATCTGAAAAACAGTTCGCGACATGGACTTTTCACTAGAAGAATGCTTAGTCTCCCACTAGAGGCTAAGTGCAAAACTAACCTGGAAAGCCATAAATAATATGACATTTTAAATTTTTTTCTCGCCATCACGGTTCCTGAGATATAAGGAATTTAGTTGTCCAAGTGCTCATTTTCTGCTCTGAGGCCATTATTATGCATATATTGTTTGTATTCACTGTGCTTCTGAATGCACCTTTTGGGAAAAAAAGGTGTGCATTTGTGTTACTGTTACCGTTAGTGTTATTGCTTGCATTTTGCTACTGCTATGTTAGAATTTCCATTAACGCTACCATATGGTACCTTTACGCTTGGTATTTGCACTTGCGCTTATGCTATTGTTATTGTTTGTATTTCTGTTACCGCTTTTGTTTGTGCTACTTTTGTGTCACCATATGCATTACCATTTGCGCTTGTGTACGATCCTGCATTTGTGTTTTCATTTGCGCTACTGTTTTCTGTGGCATCATCGTTGGAGTTACTGGAACTGTTTGCATTTCCAATTGCATTACCATTACTGTTTGTATGTTCGTTATTGTTTATGCTTCCATTGGCCTTAGCGTTTGTGTTATCGGTAGCATTTCTGTTGTCGAGTGCATAACTGCTTCCTTCTGTGTCACGCTGCCATTACCATTTGTGCTTCTGTTACTGTTTGCATTTTGTTACCGCTTTGTTACCATTTATGCTTTCTGTTGCCGTTAGCATTTGCATAACCGCTTATGCTACCATTTCTGTTTTCATTTACGCTTATGTGTTTCTCTTACCATTTGATATCATTTCTGTTTGGGTCACCGTGGTGTTACCATTTGCGCTTGTGTTTGTGTTACCGTTAGCATTACTGTTTTCTTTTACCTCACTGTTGCCATCACCATTTGCGTTAACGCTACCGCTTGTGTTTTTTGCGTTATGCGCAGTACAATGCAAAACATTGTTTTTCTTATTTTCTGCACTGTCTTCCACAGTGCATGGCACAGCCAGTATGTGGTTGACTGATCTGAATATTGCAATGTAGAAAGACCTGTGTACAAGGAACATGCTAGTTTTGTTTGGTGAAAAATGTTGTTCCGCTCCAGAGTTACTACATTTGAAGTTGGCCCTCGCAGTTACATACTTTTAGCTGCCAGATCTGCCATTTTAGCGCATTTTCGTCATTTCACCATTTTGTGGTGGAAGACTCTTAAAGGTGCAGAAATGTAAAATTGAATATCTCTGGAATGGTTTGGTCTTTTCACATGAAATTTGAGGGCGTTGAGGATGTCTGGGGATGTGAATAATGCTGTTTACATGTTGGAAAATAATTTGTTGTGGAGATACTGCGATGCAGTTAACATTTTGCGCATAGCATTCTGCATGGTGCTGATGGCTTGACATTTATAGTGTAGGTAGCCCTAGTGGTATGGAAGTGCCTTGCAATGGTTTGATGTGTAAATTATGCCACTCTGACGAATGAAAATTTGGTTCATTACGCTAATAACTTCTGAACAGTGAGTCCGATTTGCCTGGCACTAGGAATGTACACAGATGTAATACGTCTTTGACTGTGACAATTTTGGTTTGCTGGCACTTACGGTTGCTGACTTGTGCATGTTACATTGTTTGTTTGGAGCTGTGCGACCATTGAAGGGATGTACACACAATTGTGGACAAACAGTGTGCTATGGTACTTGTCTTCTTTAACAATTTTGGTTCCATCGGATATATGGTTCTTGTGTAGCGAAGTGGCAAAATGTTATTTGCAGCACTCCATGTGACTTTCATAGCGCAGCCAGTGTGTGGTTGATTGATCTGAAACTTGCCACATAGAAAGACCTGTGTTCAAGAACATGTCAGTTTTTGGGTGAGAAACTGTTGTGCCGCTCCAGAGTTATTGCCATTTGAAGTTGGCCTCCTCACAGTTACAGATTTTTCATCCACCAGGTCCACCATTTTAGCACATTCTCAGCCGCGATTTCCGCCATTTTGTGGTGGAAGGCTTCTAAAGGCGAGAAATGTACAAATTGAATATCTCTGGAATGGTTTGGTCTTTTCACATGAAATTTGAGGGTGTTATGGATGTCATGGGGATGTGAATAATGCTGTTTGCATGTTGAAAAAGTATTTGCTGCAGAGATACTGCATGACGATTTAACGCTTTGTGCATAGCATTCTGCATGGTGCTACTGGCTTGACATTTATAGCGTGGGTAGCCCTAGTGGTACAGAAGTGCCTTGCAGTGGTTTGGTGTGTAAACATTAACAGGTGCGGAATTATGCCACTCTGATGAATGAAAATGTGATTAACTATGCTTCATAACTTCTGAACCATGTGTCCGATTTACCTGGCATTTGGCAAGTACAAAGATTTATAATACATCTTTGACTGTGACAATTTTCGGGTCACTGGCACTTACGGTTGCTGACTTTGCATGTTACGTTGTTTGCTCGTGGTACTGTGCGACCGCTAAACGGATGTACACACAATTCTGGACACACTGTGTGCCATGGTACATATCTTTATTTACCAATTTTCATTTCAGTCGGTCATACAGTTTTTGCACAGTGAAGTGACAAAGTCACATGGTGGGAGCGCCACCACATTCCATTCACTATTTATAGTGCACATTCCTCAAAAGAAGGAAATTACTGTAAAACTTGTTTATCGAGTCAGTTAGGTTATTCTGCAGCGACAGCGATGAGGTGTGTTATTGTATCTCCCTTGTACTTATACATTTTCCGCTCATTAACAGCTGTGTGCGTTAGTCGTCGTTCCAAATCTCACCCCATTCTCCCATACTGCACAACCTCGGTTTATTTCACATGGAATGGGTGAGAGTTATGTCGATGACCCCAACGCACACACCGATGCCTGTTGGTGGGACGGGTGGGCGTACAAGGTGTGGCAACCCTAACATCAAATTTCCTTGCTTTTGTCACTATGGGAACAACCCTAACTAATGCATTAAATGGAGTTTTGGCCATGAATATGTATATACATAGTGTAGATTTAATCCTGTGCATCTATTGGGCCTATTTGTTGTTGTAACCGTAATGTTTTATGACTATAAAAGATGTGCAATGGGGACCTCATTGTAAATGAGCTTTGGTTCAATCATGCTTATCCTTGTTCATGAAATCATGAATAAAATATTTTACTTACTGCTTACTACTACTAGAAAAGCTTATATTACAGGGCTTGAGGAAATGACTGGTCTGAAATACAGAGTAAATTTTTCAGGAAACTGTTGGGAAGTAAAGAGCTTTGGTGAAATAAAGCCTACCTTGTTTGTTTATTTGCATCATGGGTAAGCACACTGGAAACAAGTTCCATGTTCAGGCGCGACCCACAAAAACATAGTACAAAAATCACAATACAACACAGTACAGTACAATAAACATTACATACATATTCATAAAAATTAGGAATATAAATTCCATGTCATTAGGTACAAATATAGTTATTTAAAACACTGACATTTAGATAATATCTTAAAGTGCTGGTAAAAGAAGTAGAAATGAACTAACTGTGGTTAAGTTTCTTATTTCTATTGGAACCTCATTCCAAATCTTAGGAGCTGCATATGTAAAGGACCGTTAACCACAAGTAGTTCTCGTAGTGGCAATTTCAGTGACTCATTATCTACCCTAGCCCTGGACTCAAAAACCTGGTCATATCTATGTAAGAGACCAGATAAGTTCTTAGGGACGCTATCTCTAATTACTCTGAATGTAAATTTAGCATATAAATATTTGAAAATTAAATCTACTGGTAACCTACCCATTTCATTCAGAACTATGCAATGGTATGTTCTTCGTGGAACAATTAATGCAAATTTCCCAAAAGCTGCAACAAAACAGATTTTTTCTGTGCAATAGAAATAGATGCATTGTCTGTAATAAATGAAGCATAATTAACTACTGAAATAAGATTGTTTGTTGATAGCCAATCTGAATTTGATGTTAAAAGGATTTCAATCTATATAAAGCACCAACTTTAGCATGAATCTTAGAAGTCATTTTTGCTAAATGAGGTTCAAAGTTTAGTGCTGGATCCAACAATACACCCAAGTATTGAAAATTATCTACATTTTCATACACTGTATCACCAGGTGCATAAATTTGCAAACTTCTCCCTATCCCTTAACTTTGCCACAGTTCCAAAACCATTGCTTTAGTTTTAATTTTATTCAAAGTTAACTGGTCAGTCACTGCTGCACCCTGCTAATTTCAGCTGTTAATACCAATTCAACTCTTCTGTTGTATCAGCTTGAAAATAAACTACTGTATCATCATCATAAAGTGTAATGCTAGCATTAATTAACTATCTTGCCGTTCAAGTTTTGATTACCCTTGTTACAGTGGCAAGTGGCTCTGGAATGCAGGCTGTAACTCACCCTGCTTTCATTTCTACTACAATGCATAGAACATGAAGGCTAACAAGAGGCCATCTGAACAAACAGCAGTTCCAACGAAGGCTGAAGGGAGGGCTTATTTTATTATGCATGGATCTCACAGCTGTTCTCTTTTCCCTCCCACAGGACTCAGAAGGCAGAGGATGGAGTCCAATCATGGTCCTGGCTGTGGCCACAGCTGTTCTCCTTCTGTACCCTGGCCTGATGAGCCCTCTCCTGACAACCGCCACACTGAACATTTTCTTCCTCTCGTTGTTGTAGCTGTTTTCTTTCTCTATCTGTGATTGAAGAGAGCAGTCTGCTGACAACCACAACACTAACCACTTCCTCTTCATCAGTGCAACTGCCTTCATCCTCTACCACGGCTTGATAAGTGCTCTCTGTCTCCTGACAACTACCACTTGGATATCTTCCTCTCATCCTCTAGCTTGGCCTGATGAGTGCACTCAGACCCCTGACAACTACCAATTGATATCTTCCTGTTAATCACACCCATCTTCATCCTCTAGCTTGGCCTAATGAGTGCTCCCAGTCTTCTGACAACCACCAAATGGCATCTCCTCTTCATCATCACAGCAGTCTTCCTCCTGTACCCTGGTTCGATGAAAGCTCCACTATTCCACGCTGGAAAACTCCTTTCTGTTTGACATCACAGCTGCCTACTTTCTCCACCCCAGCCTGCAAGAGATCTCTTCTGACAAGCTAGACTGTTCACATCTTCTGTCTCATCACCATCAAGGTTGTTTTCTGCTTCTACCATGGCCTGATGAGAGCCTTCTCCTGACAACCACCAAAGGGGCATCAACGTTCTCATCATTGCATCTAATCAGTCATCAGCTTCTTCAAATTACTGTCCTCCCAAACACATCCACACACACACACACACACATATAAATATCTACATAAGGATGGTCTTCCAATAGTCGAAGAAGTATAGGTTCACTGTTCCACATGCCACTTGACCATGGCATGGCACTCAAGTGAAAACTAGGGCTAAAGTAAAGTCTAGTGCATTAAATACTTCTTTCAAAACAAATCATTTGTGGAGAGCAAATACTCAGATATAATCAGAACACAGTCCATGTCTAAACAGTACTGAATTTTCTTTCAGGTTATCCTTCCCATTGAGGACAATATTGTCCCCTTAAAGAGCTAGTGACCTGCCAGAAATATATAGTCAGCTATCACTTTTATACTGGAGCTACTGTATGTTTCCTTGGCAGATTAGATTTTCACGTGACAGTAGCGGGTGTGAAGTGTGACACAGTACTCTGCCTGAGGGCTGACATATCTAGTTCCATGCATCTTCATATTTCATCAGCACTGTGACCTTCACTGACTGTGATATCACTGACTGCGACATCACAGCGGCTCATTAAGAATCACCCTACAGCTGCCAGACTGGGCACTTTTATGCATCACAATGTGTGGGGTTACCAAGCCACTGAGTTATGAAGAGGAATAGAGCTAGGT
Source organism: Neoceratodus forsteri (assembly GCA_016271365.2). Taxonomy (NCBI): domain Eukaryota; kingdom Metazoa; phylum Chordata; order Ceratodontiformes; family Ceratodontidae; genus Neoceratodus; species Neoceratodus forsteri. The sequence continues at coordinate 115,934,922 of CM028131.1, forward strand.
ATGTCAACTGCCAGATAAAGCACTTCGCTTCACATCAAAGCAAATACCATCAAGTAGAAACCTTTCTAATAAGCAAAAGCAAAATAGGAAAATACTTCCAAAATACAAAGTAAGAATTGACTTTTAAATATTAAATAAATTCTCTATCTGCTTATTTTGATGCTCCTGGCTCTTTAAAACCTGCATTCATGCCCACACCGATACATGATGTGCTATCTACATGTGTCCCTGCCCTCCTACATCTACAACGGCAGAGTCCAGGGGACTACCTGGTGAAAACTTCAATTGTGGGGCTGAAATACTTGGTCTGAGTTGCAGCTGCTAGAAGGATCTTCAGGTGGCTTCTTGAATATGCAATCTGAACTTCCAAAAGTTGGCATTTTGCAAATGTGTACTGGCGCATACCACCACTACTGTTGGAAAATAATTGCCTCTAAGAAGATGTGTATGATGGTATGTGAGGTTGGGGGTGCGATGACAACAACCCAGGTGTCAGTGAAACAAAAATCATGGCAGTTTCTTAAGCCTTGCTTTTGGTGTTGGATATACCAGAAAACATTATTTCCGGGGATCTAGGATAAGGATCCTTTCAGCACAGGCAAGGACATTACTTTTGTTCATGCTAAGACCCTCTGTCACAAGATAGATGTGTCTGAACCCCAACACAGCAGCTACCATGGAAGTGCATGAGGTGGAAGACCTGCCAGGGGCACCGAGTTCAATCCCAACACATTGCTTCTGTGCACTATGGATTTAGTAACAAGACCTTTTTTTGCCCCACCCCATGCTCACCTGCACCCCACCCTTTAGGGCCCCACATTGCCCTTCTTTCTCCCATCAGACTCACCCTTCTCATTGCTCATCTAGGGCCTGCTCCTATCCAGACCTCCTTGTCCTCCTTGTAGGCTAGCTTGTCCTCACCAGGGGCTTCCCCTGGCCATCATCATGAATTGTCACCTGAGAACTCCTGACTTCCTTCTCTTGATCCTGGCTTGCCCCTGTCGGGGCCACGCTGCAGCTTAGGGAGATGCACTGCATCAGGACTGAGGTGGCATGCCCATCGAGCATGGAAGGAGGTTACAGGCAAGGGAGGGACAGAGAGGTTGTTATCTGGCATACCGACCAGCAGTTCCCCATTTTCCATGTCCTGTTCTTTACCCAGGTTAGAACAAATCACAGAGGTCACGTAGGAACCAAAAGGAAAAAGAAAACTGACAGTGACATACCAAAGCTATTTCTGCAGAAAGTTTAATGGGTCACAAAACAGCATAGGGCATAGAACAAAAATCATAGTGGGTATAAATCACAAACATGACACTTTGTCAGGAGGGGTTTCAGGGTATCATGTGTCATTTACTTAGACAGCCTAGCTGAAGTGTGATACAGTATCCTATTTTCAGTTGAGCCCTGTTTCCACTCAGTTCCACAGCCAGGGTAGTGCACCTGGCAAAGATTTTTCCTTCATAGTGTTATTCTGGATGGGCAAGACTGTTAATACCTAGAGCATTGTTGAACTGGTATTACTCAGCAGATTCTGGCAGGATGCCTAGGATGGGAAGTTTGAAGTGGAGTCCTTGCTCCACGGTCACCAGCGAGGCTACTGTGCACTAGTGACAAGCTACTGCAGGGTGGTGGGAAGGCCACTGATTTTCCATTTTCTAAAATGATCAAAAATTCTAGAATTCATTTTCCCTTCTCACCCCACAGCCTTCTGGTTTATTCTGGTGGTATGTAATTGTGGTAAAAAGTGCTGAATTATGACATAAAAGTACTGCAGTTTGGCATTTTACCACATTTGTGACTAAGCATACAATTCTGCTAAAATTATACAAATGACTGTTTATGCTACTCCATCTAGAGGGTGAGAAGTTGGATTACGGGCTGCAAGGCAGCTCTTCTCTCCCAGGGAGGAGATGGGCTCTCGGCTTTTGCTACCACCTGGTGGAGCCTAGGTGGCAGTGCCAAGCCAGTAAGGGAGTCAGGCATTAGGCCGGGTGGGAAGAACCATCACCGGAGCCACAGAGAGAGCATGCATGCCTCCACGGCATGCGTGACCATGTTCTGGGGTCCGGGATAATCAGGAGAAATGGAAATGGGACACTGGGAAAGGCTTAATGAAGCCCTGAGAACAGGGCAGATTGGGATCCTCTGAGGGAGAACCGCAGCTTGCCTGCTCCGGAGCCCCAATGATAAAAAGCTATATGGAAAAATAAGAATAACACATAGCTCAGTAAAGCACGCAGTATGCCATAATCTGACATAAGTATACCACCAGTGGCATCATTTCAGCAGAATTGTAGGGTTGCAAAGCTCCTCAACCCACCACATTTTATATAAACTGTCAGAGAAACCTTGTTTTAGGGGTTCTAGGGGTTGTGATGAACATCATGGAGTTGCAAAGGAATCATAGGGTCTGAACTACAACCCCTGGCTACCCCTAAATGATGCCCTCTGTAGCACACATTTCATGGTAACAACACACTTCATTGTAACTCAAATTTCACCATAACACAACACACACACAAAATGTGAGAGCAAAGAAATGTCATTAGTGTGTGGACTGAAATAAAATCAAAGGGCAAGACTGAGAGCACACTAAAAAAAATCTGATGTTTCAACCATAGGTCTTTGTCAGGAATTACCTATAAAGAAAAATGTGAGCCTGCAGCCCATTGGTTAGACCACTGGGACAGTATTCTGGGGTTCATGCTCAATTCCCAGTAGGTCACAGTATTTCTTTCTCACTACAATATGTGATTTAAATTGCTTATCAGTGGCTAATACTGCACCTAAAAACACCTGATTGTCATCTATAAAGAAAAAAGTAAATATAGTTACTCACTAGCATAGTTACTCACTAACTGTGCTTGCTTTTCCCTTTACACAGAATTCCTGAAGAGCATCTAAGATCAAGATGTTGATGTGAACTTTAATTGCTATTTTCAGTATAGCCCTAAACTGGCCATTTTATAACCCACCTACCTCCCATTATACATGACCCTTTACATGGAACATTTGACTTCTGAGTGCTGTCTCACTGACAGTTGGTACACAGGTTCTCCTTGCTAACCCTCTCCTGTGATTCTCTCTCAGATCATATTGGAGCAAAATCCATTTCTGTAGATCCCCTCATAGCACTGAAGATGTGAACACTGTCCCTGAGCATCTGCTTGTCTCTTTAAATAAGCCCATCTTGCAGTTGTCTATTGGACAAGGGCCAGACGTTCAACAGTTGTGCATGGAGCTAACAAAGTGTGGGATTTACATGCATAAGTGTTTTTATGACCAGGACCTTCGCCACATGCCATATTAGAAGGAACCGTTAGCTGCATAAATCAGTTTGTGTGTGGCTAATGCATATCCTATGTACAGTATGGCAGTGCACTGCATATGGGTGCACTGCCATAATCAACTTTTTCAATAACACGCATAGGTCAGCAGCACCGTGCTAGTTAATGCTGTCAAAACCTACTTTTAATGCCATACCCACTGGTTCGTGGTTCCCACTCCACATCTCTGGTGCTGTGTTACATCAAAAACAATACCCCAGCACCTCTTTCCCTCCCTCATCCTATCCCAGTAATTGTTATCTCTATCCTAATCTCTGATCATCTAGTACCCCACTCCTCTGATCTTCGTTGGACAGATACTAAAACTAGAACATTCTCCCTGGTCATCTAGTGGAGCCCGGATTCTCACTCGATCCCCATCAGAGAGATACTGAAAACAGAGCACCCCCAATAGTTTAGTGGAGCCCGCACTCACCCAATCCCCATCAGATAGATACTAAAAACAGGACACCCTCCAATAGTCTAGTGGAGCCCACATTCTCACCAGATCCCCAACAGATAGATACTAAAACAGAACACCTTCCAATAGTCTAGCGGAGCCCGCACTCTCACCAGATCCCCAACAGATAGATACTAAAAACAGGACACCCTCCAGTAGTCTAGCGGAGCCCGCACTCTCACCAGATCCCAGCAGATAGATACTAAAACAGAACACCCTCCAACAGTCTAGTGGAGCCCGCACTCTCACCAGATCCCCAACAGATGGATACTAAAACAGAACACCCTCCAATAGTCTAGTGGAGCCTGCACTCTCACCGGCTCACCATCAGATGGATACTTAAAACAGAACACCTCTAATAGTCTAGTGGAGCCCGATACTCACCAGATCCCCATCAGATAGGTACTAAAACAGAACACCTCTAATAGTCTAGTGGAGCCCGACTACCAGACCCCCATCAGATGGATACTTAAAACAGAACACCCTCCAATAGTCTAGTGGAACCTGTGCTCTCACCAGATCCCCATCAGATAGGTACTAAAAACAGAACACCCTTCAATAGTCTAGTGGAGCCCGCACTCTCACCAGACCCCCATCAGATGGATACTTAAAACAGAACACCCCCCCCAATAGTCTAGTGGAGCCTGCACTCTCACCAGATCCCCATCAGATGGATACTAAAAATAGAACACCCCCAATAGCACTATTTTTAAGCGAAAGATGTTCCAGGACTAGAGGGCATGGGATGAAGTTGGAGGGGAGGACGATTCAGAGGAAACGTGAGGAAGAATTTCTTCACAGAACGGTGGTGGACAAGTGGAACACCCTGCCAGAGGAAGTGGTGGGGCTGAAACAATCACGGATTTAAGAATGCATGGGATAGACATAAAGGAATTCTGGAGGTCAGGGTAAGGGCAACAGACTTCCTGGAAAACATAAACTGAACTTACAAACTTAAATGGCAGACTGGTGGGCCATAGGCCCTTATCTGCTGACACTGTCTATGTATCTATGTATCTATGTATCTGTCTGATGGGGATTAGATGAAGGTGGGATGATTCGCTACTAGACTAGCAGCAAAACTTTCTATTATTAAAAGAATATCAACCAGGATCAAGTGGGGGTGGGAGGTAGTAGACCACCAGGAGGGTGTTCTATTAATAGTATCTTTTCATTGGGATTCAGACAGCATGGGGATAGTGAATGCCTCTATGCAGTCCCTCCCATTGCATACAAGTGCAGAATCATTGCACAGAGATGGTAATGGCCACATAATAACATGAATTCTTTATGTATGTATTTATTCAAATTACTGTAACTGGGATAACCCCTTGAGATGCAGCATCTCATTTTCATGGGAGTCCCAGGGAAGATAGCAGCAGTCAACAGGTTTTAGGGCTCAAGTTACATACTTTATGAGGTCACTGCCATGTTGGCCTTTGAACATGGCAGCCAGGAGCACAGGAGTCAATCAGTCTGTGATGAGTTAGCCCCTTGCTCATGGACATCCATGTGGCTAGTCAGGCACTGTGTTGTGTGCATCACTGTGCCTTTCCACTTTGCACAGCACTAGCACAGCCCCTATATTTGTACATTCTGTACACTGCACATCAAACATCGGCACAATGCATGTACACATATAGTCCCTGCTACTGCAGTGGGCTAATTAGAATGATGCACTATGGCCGGCCCAGTGGCTCTGAGGGTTGAGGTGCTGGACACCACACTCTTGCGCTATGCCGGAACCCGGTTTGGGAACGAGCCCGGTTGTCAGGAGCCGGCAAGGAGGGGAGGGGCGAGGAGGGATTGAGCTGCCACGAGGCAGCTTTCTTCTCCTGGAGAGATATGAGGTTTCCTAGCAATTGGCTGCCACTTGGTGAAGGACGGGTGGCAGTTTGGGCACAGGGAGCCTGGCAACAGCCAGGAGGGGCAGAAGGGGCCAAGCCAGTACCCAGCCTGTGTGTATGCCTCCACGCACACGCACTGCCATATCTGCCAGGTCCCAGGATCAGGGAGAAAAACAGGAAGAAAACACAAAAATGTAAATAAAAAAAAAAAAAAAAAGAATGCTGTGCTATGTTTGCTGGAGGCCAGTATCTGGCCCAAGCTATGATATTCTATAACTGCAGTAGTGGTGGTGGTGGTGGTGGTGGTTTTAATGTGGAGGAGGGTGGCAATGCAACACATAAAGCCAGAAGCTCATGTGTGAGGAAAGCTTTGAGATGCAGGCCTCTGAGTTGCCAGCTGTACCCAGGCATCAGGGCAGTCCTAGATTGTTAAAGGTTTAATTTTAGATCAGGGCACCACTCCCACCTGCTCTCTGCACTGTTTGTGTGTTAGGGGACAAGGTTGACTTGTTATTTCACCTGTTCATTTTCCCATCAAAACTGATTTCTGCTTTCCCACACCATTTACATAAAGAGGGACTTCAGAGATACAGTATATAGATACATAAATAATCTCGGCAGGAAAAGGCCCATTGGCTCATCCAGTCTTCTCACTCATGAAACATACAGCAGTATATACCTGCTTTGTATGTATTTTTTTTTTTTTTGCAATTTATATACCCACTATGCTCATTTTTCTTTATTGACAATTCCTCTTTAAGACCTTTGGTCAAAACACTGATTCAAGCTTTATTTTTGTTGTTCAAACACATTTAATGCTGTTGATGCATTAGCTGCTCTTATGCTGACTCAGCACTCCATTTTTGTTGGGGTAAGGTCATACATTTATTTATACAACATAGGTTTTCTGATACATGGCCAGACACAAAAAGTGATATTTTGGCTGCATGCAAAGATTTTAATAGCATCTTAGTATGCAGTACATCATATGTACTGATATTTTTCCTTGTTGCCCCAGTTCATGCCCATTTAAGTTACAAGCAAATGTTTCTAGTTGAGCCATGAGCTTTCAGAGCTGCCATGCGGCTGTGACACCTTTCTGTGTTTTTCACTTCTCCTTCCGTGACATTGGCATCCTTAGGTTTTCTTAAAACACAGTTAATGACTTATTTATAACATTTTCATGGCAAGCACATTATATTTATTACTATTATTATTATTAACAAAATTTCTCAGGCATTGCGAATCCCCCACCCAGCACAGCAGGCCAGCTTAGGCTCATGATGCACAAATGCGCCATCATACAGAGCAGCTCCTTGTTATCCCGTGGATTTGACCAGTGGACAAAATGTGAAAAGAAACTAAAAGAACCTATGAAAATCCCAAAGCCGACATTAAATATGAATCTGATGCGCCGCCCGGCACGCAACACTAGGGGCTGCTGTTTGCGTGTGCTGATGACCGAGGGGGAGAAGTAACCCCAGAGTCAGAGGATCAGCCGGGAAGAGGAGGATCAAGCAGCCCAAGGACTGCTCTACTCTCCGGGAGGGAGGGAGGGGAATAGTGGTTGGTGTTAGCCTGGCCCTAGCAGAAGCTGGGCTGGCTCACTGACACTGCAGAATGGGGGGCAGAGACAGGGCAGACACACGGCTTGCTGCAAGCGAGAGCATCCTCAGTACCACCATTTGCATCATTGCACCTCACCTCTTCCATGTCAGGGAAGAAACAAAGGGAAAGAGATTGGCAGCTGGAAGGATGAAACTGGTCCTCCCAGGCTCCGCACCCGCCAGCTGGGCACCTCTGGTGAACTGTATCCTGTCTCTGTAATATAGGGGAACCTGTTAACCTTGTTAGAGGGGCAAGCCCTTGGGGAGGATCTGAGAAGGTACGCCCCAGTGGACCTAAGGGAACGGGTTAGGGGACCGGTGTATGGGGCTGGTCAGCAAGGAGCATAAAGAAATAAACAAAAAAAATATATATGAATCTGTGGTAGATCAAAGAAACCTTCACTTCATTTACAGAGTGCAGGAGTTTCAGGTCAGACTGAACTGGATAGTGGAGCTGTGCACAGCACAGATAGTTTGATTCAAGTCAGTAAATGGAGGGTGGGGACCTCCAGTCCTGTCTTCTCCCACCCACTATCTTTACTGCAGTAAATAAAATAAAAGTGCTACTTACAAGCTTCACTGTCAAAGATCAGATTGAAAGGGGAACTTCCATTCTATAGTCTCCCACTTTCAGTCGGCCTAATGTAATGTAGAAACAATGATTTCCCAATGTAAATCCTAAAAGATAAGTTATTCACTTGGGAGCTTAAGCAGCAGGCAGGTAGGAAAGAGGGCTGGAGTTATATTCTGTTTTAACTGAAATATTTGAATAGTTTGTAAGTGAAATTAGTTTTATGTGTTAAAAATTATTACCTTGAATTAGAACTGTTACATTGTAACTTTGGTGGCTTGGGGATAGTTGTTTGGCAGGATACTTAGAGGGAAATTTAAATGTGTTGTTTGCCTGGTGTTTGGTAAGAGCCCTCCCACGCACCCTGTTTTGTATGCCTTCTTAAATACTGAAAAGCCACTGGGGGTTGGGATTGAAGGGCTGAGTATTTCTGTTTGGGACTGAAATTTGAAGCAACAGGAGCTGGTAGGCCTATGACATCATATGGTACCTGATGTCTGCTTACACACACTATAGGACCGAACACACACTGGACTGTATGTGTTTGTGAGACTTGGGAACGTTATTGGTAAAGTTGAAATTGGGTTTGTAAATAACTACAGTCAGTATAGAGAGAAACTGTACTCAGGGAAAGGGACTGAGAAAAGGTGTGCTATTATAAACAGAGGGGATAATCAGTGTGGCCATATTCCACCATGGCAGGCATCTTCGAAGGGTTGTAGGCTGCACAGGCTGTGGGATGGCACAATTCTAAATTGGGCCTGGAGAGGGAGGCTGCCCACTCTGTAGACAGCTATCTTGTATCAGGAGTGAGGTATATTGGTTAAGGAGTAAGCTGGGGAGCTGGGGGAGCTGGGGGTGTCCAAGGATAAGGGTGTGTGATATGGGCAGAAGGTGGGGCTGAGGGAGGCTGGGGCAACGCCTGAAATTACAGGACGTTATGTTACAGCAAGCAGGAGGGGGGATATTAGGGACAGAGGACCCTTAGATAGGGAGTTGATGCTAAGGAGAAAGCGTACGGGTGAACATTCTGAATACAAAGAGACTGGAGGGGAAGAGTCAGAGGGGCTAGCAGGAAGCCTCAAAACAGCAGACTGTGGAAGGGAGCTCCTAAGGTGAACAGTGCAAGAGAGGAAGAAGAGGGTCAGTTTAGAGATGCAGTCAGGGGAAACTGGTTACTTGATGGAGGCTGACATAGAGTGTCACAACAAATTTGAGCTACTAAGCAACCTAGAGGGGAGGAAGGGTGGTGGAAATGAGGAAACTTATACAGAGGCTCGGGAGGGAGTCGATACCCATAGGGCATCACAGACCAGCTATGGAAAGGATAGACATAGTCCAGAGGGAAAAGGGAACATATATGTTAAGCAAATGGGGAGATGCAACATATTCCAGACATGAGGGAGGAGAGCATGATTGGAGAGAAACTGGGAGACAAGGAGGTGGAGAGGAGCCCCTTCAGCAGGGAGGTCAGTACCAAGGATGGGGCCCTAGCTAAAGGGGATCCACAGAGAGCCTCTGGAGGCAGGGGTACTATTACAAGGGGAGGATGGTGGTGCGGGGAAGGGAAACCATCAGGGCCAGGATAAATGGTTCAGATAAGAGAGGGTTAAAGGGACACCTATTCAGAGGGGTTTGAGTTAAGGGCAAAATAGCAAGGGAGGCAGAAAGGGAGGGTGACAAGGGGTCTCTAATAAGGCAGGAAGACTCCCATGAAATTGAGATCATGAATAAAGGGGGAAGGGGGCTGAGAGGGCATAGTGGAGGTAACCATAAGGATGATGGCAGTGTTAAGGTTCTGTTACTGGGAGACTCATGATTAGGGGTATCCATTGGGAGGGACAGGGGGTGGATGCCATAGCCAGGTGAAGGTAGTGAGTATCTCTGGGCTGACAGTGCACAGAGCAAAGTTCATGGTGTAATGAAATGGTTAGGGATTGTGGAGGGAAACCGATTTCCTGGTGCATTTGGGAACTAATGATCTAGAGGGAAATAGCATTTGAAATCCAAGGTTCCAAGAACTTGCCAGAGTCTGTCGGGATAATGGATGCAACATTTTTTCGGAGATATCGCCAGTACCAAAGGCTCCAGTGGAGAAAAAAAGAAGCTACAGAGGTTAATGACTGGCTCAGAAGTGGGGTGAGGAGAATGGATTGGGGTGTTAGGGAACTGGAATGGAGTTTGGGAGGATAAGGGACTATATGCCAAGGCCAGGTTTCATCTTGCCCCATTAGGGAAGGAAGTCCTTAAACAGGGATGGCTGACTACATACAAGAAAGGTGGGGTTTAAACTTGTGAGGGGAGGGATAAGGAGGGGCTGATCAGAAGCCCTCCTCCAGATGAGGGGAGTAGGCTCAAGCCCAAGAGGGGGAGGGGAAACAGACTGGAGGTGGAGGTTTCAGGAGGAGCAGGGGAGGATGGAAGTATAAGGAATCTGGGTGGGGTTCGACAAAGAGGATCAGGGATAAGGGTGGGGTTGGTGTTAGTAAATGCCAGGAGCTTGGGAAACAAGTTGCCGGAGTTCCAGGCCATGCTGTTCGGGGTGGATGGCGCGTCACGGAGACGTAGCAACAAAACCATGACTGGGACCTAAATGTACAGGGGTACACTATGCTTAGGAAGGATAGAAAGGAGGTCAGAGGGGTGGAGTGGCTATGTTCATTAGAGATGATATAGAAATTGCTATGGTAGAAGAGGCAGAGGGAAACGTGGAGGCCTTATGGGTCACCTACGATCCCCAGCAGGAGATAAGGTCAAGCTGGGAGTAGCATATAGGCCCCGGGATGAGTGATGTTCTAGAGGATGGGTTGCTGGACAACATCATTGCCCAGTGTGGTCCAAAGGGAAGGAGTGGTGTTGATGGGGGACCTAATATGCCAGGTACAAACTGGGGAACCATGTCCTCTAAGGTGGCCAAGGAGCAGAGGCTGCTGGATGGCTTCCAGGATGTGTTCTAACACAGCATGTGATGGAGCCCACAAGGAGGGGCATGTCCTGGATGTGGTTCTGGCAGATGGGGATCTGGTAAGGGACATAGTTGTACAGGACCCCTGACTGGGAGTGACCACAATACTGTCTGGTTTCAAATAAGCATGGGGGAGAGTGGGGGTGAGATCTAGGACACTGGCGGTGGACTTCAGGGGGGCAGACTTTATACATGGGAAATATTCTCAAGGATCACTTGATGGGGATTACCTCAACGACAAGTGTGGAAAAGAGATGGGAGGTCATAAAACGGGACTTCATGAGGCAGTCAGGATCTGCGCTAAGTTGAAACGTAAGGAGCAAGGTCACGTAAACCATGCTGGTGGTCCAGTGAGGTACAGGTAGCAGTCAGAGAAAAGAAGGCGTCCTACAAAAAATATAAAACAACAAGAGGGATAGGATAAGGAAATGTACCAGCTGTATCTAGAAAAGTCACCCATATGGTGAGGGGAGCAAAGTCCAAAAGAGCAGCGGCTGGCACAGGGATACATGGAGGGAAGGGGCTCTTCCGGGCCATATGGGAGCGGAGAAAAACTAAGGGCCATCTCAGCAGATTGATATCAGAAGGAGGGTGGGTGGAAGAGGCGAGGGACCAGGCAGAGGTATTTAACGAGTACTTTGCCTCTGTGTTCACTAGGGAGGGGATGGGATATCTACAAAGCAAGGCATGAAGGGGATAGAAGCGGCAGGGAGGGATCAGGGAGCAACAGAAATGGAGCAAGAGGGAGGGAAAGATACCCCAGGGTGCTCAGCATCTGGATAAGGATAAAAGACCAGTAAGGGGAGGGATGGATGATGCTATCTCCACCAAAGGGTGTGGTTAGCCCTCAAGGCCCTAAAGAAAAACAAATTCTGGCCGGATGGCATTCATCCGAGAGTACTATGGGAATTGGACATACTGGCTGCACTTGGCGGAGCTTTTCAGCAGGTCACTTGAGACAGGAGGGTACCTAGGGATTGGCGAGAGGCATGTGGTACCAATCCATAAAGGGGGTCGAGGGAAGTACCAGGTAACTATAGACCCATCAGTTTGACCTCGGTGGTGGGAAAATTAATGGAGAGTATACTAAAGGAACGATTGGGGTGTACTTGGAGGAGGTGGGAGGTCTGGATAGTCGGCAACATGGGTTTGTGCCAGGTAGATCATGTCAAACCAACCTTGTGGAGTTCTATGAATGGGTAACATCAGAACTGGACAGGGTAAGCCTGTGGATGTATTATTCTTGGACTTCAGCAAGGCATTTGACTCTGTCCCCACAATGGTCTGGTGGAGAAACTGATAGGGTTAGAGTAGCCCTTTGATGGTCAGATGGATTGAAAACTGGCTAGCTGGACACACTCAGAGAGTAGTGGTCTGTGGGAGCTCTCAACCCTAGAGAGGTTGGTAGTGGAGTACCACAGGGTTTCGATCCTGGGTCCGATCCTGTTTAATGCATATAATCGGACATCAGGGAGGGTATAGGGTGTGAAATGAGTCTCTTCATGGATGACTCAAGATGGGAGCAGTAGTTGAGGGAGAAGAGGGAGGGTGGCCCTGCAAGGGACCTGGACACCCTGGAAAGTGGCCACACACATGGAAATTAAATTTCAATATCACCAAGTGCAAGGTGTTGCATCTTGGTCGGGAAACCCTAAACACAGGTACACCCTGAGGGGAGGCGCTGGAGGCCTCAATAGGGAAAAGACCTAGGGTCATGGTGGATACATGTTTGAATAACTCTGAGCAGTGCAGGAGAGCAGCAAGCAAGGCAAACAGGATGTTGGGATGCATCGTAAGGGGATCACCTCAGGAGCAAGGAAGTGATTCTGTCATGTACAATGGACTGGTTAGACCACACCTTGAGTACTGTGCAGTACTGGAGACCACACTTGAAGAGGGACATACAGCTCTTGGAGAGGGAAAGAGGAGGGCAACAAAGATGACACGAGGGCTAGGATTTGACTTATGAGGACAGACTTGAGGAGCTCTGCCTGTTTTCATTGGAGGAGAGGAGAGACAGGGGGACATGATTGAGGTCTTCAAGTACCTCAAGGAATAAATAGGTAAACATGGAGGGATCTTAGACTAAAGCAGGGAGGTATCACCAGAGGGCATGGTTTGAAGTTGGAAGGTGGAAGGATGAGGGGGAAAGAGGAGGAGGTTTTCACCGAGAGGGTGGTGGACCCTTGGAATGCACTGCCTGGTGAGCTGGTTCAGAGATCTACAGTGGAGGGCTTCAAGAGAGGGTGGGACAGACACAGAAAGTGGATGTATCAGATGATGGCCTGTCCCGGGGTGGGGATGGATGATAGGGTTTCTGGAGAACAAGGGATGGGAGGGTCTCGCATCCAACTAAGGATCTAGGTTTGAGCAGACTCGATAGACCGTGAAGGCCTAATCTGCTGGCAAACAGTATGTTAGTATAACCAAACATGACATGGCTTGACTGAGATATTATAGTCATCTTCATTGAGGCCACTAATATTAAGATATCTCGTTTGTGGCTTCACCACTTGAGGTATGTGGGATCCACATGGCAAGACTCAGACTATGCCATTTATCATTATAAGTGAGTGGCAGTCACATCCCACCTGGCAGAGCCACGAGTGGTTTGTGAAAGTCCTGCCTCACAAGTGATAAGAAATGTCATAGACCATAGTTTGTCCACTTTATACAGTGTATTTCAAATTGTACAGCTTTCAGACTAGTTATTTTAATGAAAATAAACTGTTTCTGTTTGCTTTCATGGCTCTGTTTTGAGTGCAGCAGAGGTCACTGTGATGCCATCAGGCATTGTGTAAGCTGCTCTCCCATTGGTTAAGAGCTCCTCTGTGACCAACCTAAAGTAATGATAAATAGTGATGACTACTCAGAATGATGATAAATTATTTATCATTTAGGTCTTTAACTTTATCTGTAAGGTTTCATTGTCACCTGCATTGTATAACGATAATTTGCTCTATTCACACATGGTTTGGGTATGCTCAAAAGGAGCACACCTGCACTGTGGAGCCCCACACCTGCAGTGCCACCACTTTGCACCAGATTACCAGACCCAAGACGCACAGCACCAGTGCCACCCCATGCTCATTTACTATAAACTGTGCAAGGGCATGATGGGCACAGCCCAGCAATCAACCACGGCCATCCAGTCAGATGGTCCAGCCGCCATGCGAGTGGATCTCCGCCTGCACAGTGCCGGGCATTGTGGGATATAGCCAGTCTTCCAGGGACCAGAATGTCCCTTAAGTAACAGGTTGTTCAGCCTATGATCACAGACGTACCCCTGGCCTCCCAGTATGCTATTTGGGCTGGAGATAGCAGGCTGGTGGGGGCAGTGTGATGTCCACAGCCCTGAGCAGCTGGCAGGAGGGGGCATAAGTGGTCATGGCAGGATCCCAGGTGGAGTACTCAGAGCACCGCTGTGACTGTCCTGGACAAGGAAACTGGGTTCGTGCATGGCACATAACCATGGCAAGCCCCATCCACCTTTCCTGTTGTGTCGTGTGCGTAGCCTGCACCAGGTGTGGGATGAGGGTGTGGAAGTGGCACAGAACCTCTGTCCTACATGCATGGGGTTGCCATACCACCCCACTGCATGGCTTATCACCGTATCGAAGCCTAGAAGCCACATATCTGAGCATAGAGGCTTTGCTGAACAGAGGCCATTTTATTGGCCTCTCATGAAGATAATATATCTTCAGTCAGGCCATGTCATAGCCCTATATAGCTATTCACATGATGGGGAGAGTATAACCAGAGGCAAATAAATCCTATTATCTAGACCAGCAGCTAGACATCTATGAAAATAAACATTTATTTGTACATACAGCCAGAAAAAGAAATGTTTTTCCATGTATGTATATTATCATCTATTTAGCCAGTCATGAGTATCTATTTATTTATATCAGCAACATATCTTTATGTTGTATAAACCTGTTGTTACACTTGCTCTGATTGTATAATCAGATTAATCCTCACTGTACTCAAAGCCTAATTACATACTTGTGGCTAGGCCAGAGCAGTTTGGATTTGCTGTCCCAAATATCTGGTGGCGCATATCAACTAAGCCCGATCTGAGCTGCCTGAAAAATGGCTTGCTTGAGATCTGACTTTTTCAGGGAGTATCTCTGCAGAAAATAGTAACATTTTTGTACAGCAGAAACTGGTGGTTGTGGTTAGGGTGGGGGCAGTCAAAACCCACTAAATGGGGATCACTTTACTGTAACTTTTCCAGTTTCAACTGAGGGTTTGGACTCCTGACTGCTGGTCTGCTACCTCCCCAGTCTCACACATTCAGGTGGGACTCCTGACTCGTGGGATGTTACACTTCACAGTACTAGGGAAGCATTTGGGAACCAGGCTGCTGGGCTGTCACCTTCCAAGGTCCCATTGGGCTTGAGCTCTTGACTGTTTGGCTGTTACCCTCCCACTTTCAAGGGTTGGATTTGGGCTCTAACTGGCTGTTACCCTTTCCACTTTCAAGGGTTGGTGTGAGTTCCTAAGTGTTTGGCTGTTACACTCTGCATTTTTAAGAGTAGAGTATGGTCTCCCGATGGTTTGGCTTATTATCCTCCCACTTTCAAGAGTTAGGTGTGGACTCCTGACTGGCTGTTACTCTCTCCACTTTCAAGGGTTGGTGTGAGTTCCTGACTGTTCGGCTGTTACCCTCCACTTTCAAGGGTTGGGTGTGAGCTCCTGACTGTTTGGCTGTTACCTTTCCACTTTCAAGGGTTGGTGTGAGCTCCTGACTGGCTGTTACCCTCTCCACTTTCAAGGGTTGGGTGTGAGCTCCTGACTGTTCGGCTGTTACCCTCTCCACTTTCAAGGGTTGGGTGTGAGCTCCTGACTGTTGGCTGTTACCCTCTCCACTTTCAAAGAGTTGGGTGTGAGCTCCTGACTGTTCGTCTGTTACCCTCTCCACTTTCAAGGGTTGGGTTTGGCTCCTGATGGTTTGGCTGTTACCCTCTCACTTTCAAGGGTTGGGTGTGAGCTCCTGACTGTTTGGCTGTTACCCTCTCCACTTTCAAGGGTTGGGTGTGAGCTCCTGACTGTTTGGCTGTTACCCTCTCACTTTCAAGGGTTGGGTGTGGACTCCTGACTGTTTGGCTGTTACCCTCTCCACTTTCAAGGGTTGGGCGTGAGCTCCTGACTGTTCGGCTGTTACCCTCTCCACTTTCAAGGGTTGGGTGAGCTCCTGACTGTTTGGCTGTTACCTCTCCACTTTCAAGAGTTAGGTTTTGGCTCCTGATGGTTTGGCTGTTATACACCCACTTTCAAGGGTTGGGTGTGGACTCCTGACTGTTTGGCTATTATCTCCCTCTTTCAAGGGTTGAATTTTGGGCTCCTGACTGTTGGTCTGTTACCCTCCCAGTCTTAAGTGCTGGGTTTGGGTTCCTGACTGCTAGAATGGTGTCCTTCAAGTCTTGAGAGGCATTGAGTTCGGTTGCTGGACTGCTACCATTCCTCAGTCTCATGGGAAGGTTTGGGATCCTAACTGCTTAGCTGTTTCCGTACCTTGTCTCAACTGTGTGTATGTGTGCTGGAGAAAAAAATGGTATTTCATCTAGCCTGCCCAAATAGTTATCCTTATCTCACCCCATGACCTCTGGCCCTGGTCGGGTATTTGCTTCCATCCCTCCCCACATCTTCCACTGTACTGCTTTTTTTATTATTATTATTATTATTATTATTATTATTATTATTATACCTATGGTCCCCAACTCCTCAGATCCAGCCAGACCACAATGAGCTACTGATAGCCCTGTCAGGGGCTCAGCCAGTTCTTATGACCATTTCTTGAGTACTCGGGTACAGGCAATCTGATCCTGGTGTTTTATTTTCAGAGCAGAAAGTTCTTTTCTTACTCTTTTTACTGTAATTACCACCTACCCATATCCTGAAACTCCCTTTCTGCTACCACCTTCTAGTATTGGCCTACTGTCCTCCGTTATGAATACTAGCAGAAGTATAGTTCAAAATAGTTGCCTTCTGCTCATCGCTCTCTACTACCCTCCTCTCTGTCAACCAAACACATCTAGTAGCAGTAAGAGCAGCAAATTTTATTTATTTGAGACACCTTTCCCGAAGGTTCACGCGCTCTTGCAACATGTAACATCTTAAACATCATACTGTGATCCAATCAAACATCTAACATCCAACAAATATATAAATATAATAAAATCTAATATATATTATGCCATGTGCTAAAACAACAACAGTGATTATCTCTATTTAATCCCTGAAGGCATGTTGAAATAGAAATGTTTAAATTTTCTTTTAAAATTTCTATGGAGTGGACTCCTCAGGTGCACAGGCAATGAATTCAAAGGATCAGTGCCGCCACCTCCAAAGACCCATCCCAAGATTTCAATCTCACCCTGGGGACCTCAAGGAGGCCCTCCATGCTGACCAGAGTCTCGTCTTGGGGTGTAGGAATGCAGAAGCTTCCTAAGGTAACCCAGACCCAGCCTGTGTAGGGCCTTATAGGTCAACAGACCTATTTTAAAGGAGATGCACCAGCACACTGGCAGCCAGTGCAGTTCGCAGAGCACCAGCGAAATATGAAATGATCTCAAAGACCTGTCAGTAGCCATGCTGCAGTGTTCTGCAGCAGCTGTAGAGCACCATAGTGCCTCCTTTGACCCCAAAGTAAAGCGCATTACAGTAGTCGAGCCTCGAGGTAACAAACACGTGTATCAGTGTGGCCAGATCATCAGGAAGGACAAGGTATCTTATTAGGGCAATATTTTGAAAATGGTAAAATACATTCCAGACAACGTTGACACTTGGGCATCCAGTGTCTGCTCACTGTCCAGAAGAACACCCAAATGTTTCACCTTGGAGGAGGTCTCCAGTTTGGACGTGCAAGTATAAAGCCCTAAATCCACCCCAGAGGCCTCCACTTCCCCTGTGACCCGACTCAACCACAAACACTTTAGTCTTCCCTGAGTTGTGGCCCAGCCAATTTGATGGCATCCAAAACCGGATCTCGGACAAACACTTATTCAGCACATCAACCACATCTGTTCTTCCTGGTGTAAAGACAGGTAGAGGTGGGTATCATCAGCGTGGTAACAATGAAACCCAAGCCCAAACTGCCTTATGATCTCACCCAGAGGCAGCATATACACTGTGAATAACATGAGAGAGAGGATAGAACCTTGGAGCACTCCACAGGACAGGGCCACTGGGCTTGAGGAATAATTCCACAGCACCACACTCTGGTCCTGCTCTAGAGGAAGGACTCAGACCAGCTGATGACCTTGCCAGTGAGTCCAACATACTCCTTTAACCTGTCCAACAACACCCCATGATCCACAGTGTCAAATGCTGATGACAGATCGAGGAGGACAAGGATAGCTCATCCCACGTCCTGAGCAGGTCAGTCATGATTCGTACTAGTGCAGTCTTCATATTGTGCATAGCCCTAAATCCAGACTGGAGATTCATAAATCTGATGTCTGAAAGGTGAATCTCAGCTGCTCTTCCTAGAAAGGGAAGATTTGAAAAAAGCTGGTAGTTTGCCAAGATGTCTGGGTCCAAGGATGGTTTCAACAGGAACTTCACCAGAACCTGTTTAAGTTTCTCCTGGAAAACCCCAGTCACTAAGGAACACCTAACAATCTCAGCAAATGCAGTCTAAAAGCCCCAACGCAATCAACAAGTAATTGCATCAGGCTAGGGTCAAAGCTGCAGAAAGTTGGTCTCAGCCCCAAGATCACCCCACAGTCCTCCTCCGTTGTCATAGGTCAGAACTCTCCCAGGAAGACTGAAGCAACTGTCCCATAAGACCCATCCCTGTTGGATTGGAACAATCCACCTGGAGAAATCCCTGCCCTAACAGAGGACACCCTGTCTAAGAACAACTGAGCAAACTCCTCACACCTTTGCTCTGAAAATGTCCTAATGGGTTCCAGACAGACAGGATGTAAAACCTGTCCACAACCCAAAGAGCTGAGCCAGCTGGTTCTTTGCAGCTGCAATTGCCATCTCCCTCATCTTCCTTTTTCCTGATGTACCCAAAGAACTCTTTCTCCTTCACATGACCTCTCTGTAATTCACAGCTGTACGTCTGCCTTTATGCCTATACTACCTTCTAGGCCTCCTTCATCTTGCCTGGGTACTCACTCAGCTCCTCCTCCTTGGTACTTTTCATTTAGTAAAGGCTTTTCTTGCCCTCAGTGCCTCCCTTACCTTCTTAGAGAACCAGATCAGTCTATGATGTTTGTTACTCTTGGTGATAGCTCATGTGCAACAGTTGCCTCAAGAATGGACCCTTTAATTTCTCCCAACTTTTCCTCCCTCCCGACCTTAACCACTCCTTCCATTTTCCACCTGATTATTTTCCTCATCTGGTCAACACTATCTGAAATTTAAAACCACAGCTTTTAATGACAATTTACCTTTACCCAGGTCATTTCAAAATATACTGCATTATGGTTGTTTCAGCCCATTTGTTTCCAACCCCACGCTGCCAACCATTCCTGAGTTGGCGACTACCACATCAAGAATGGCAGTTTGCCATGTGAGTTCCCTGACCAGTTGTACCAGTAGGCAGTCCTGCAGTGCACTGCTGGGCCTGACACCTGCCATGTGTATCACAATCTATGTCCGATAGGTATAGCTCCCACAAGCACTACCTCCCTTTGCAGTTCCTTTCCTAATGTCTTTCACTAGTTCTCTACCCTCTTCAACACCCTGTCCTGGTGGTCTATAGACCACCCCATTCATAATGAGAAGGGACTTGGCAAGGTTGGAGGAATGGTCAGACATATGGCAACTTAGATTCAATGCAAAGTAATGCACCTGGGAAATAAAATCCAGGAGAAGAGTACACAATAGCAGGGGAGGTACTAATGACAACAATAATGGAAAGAGATCTGGGTGTAGTCATATCAGATGACGAAAGGTGGGTAAGCAATGTGAGAAGTCAGTAAGAGAGCCAGGAAATACTGGGATGCATAGGAGGGGCATCACAAGTAGAAAAAGTGAAGTGGTTATCCCTCTGTACAGACAGTTGGTGAGACCCCATCTGAGTACTGTATGCAGTTTGGAGACCTCATCTACACAAGGACATAGACAGGATGGAAGCAGTCCAGAGGAGGGCAACTTAAATGGTGCAGGGTCTACATTAGAAACCATATGAAGAGAGACTGAGAGAGCTTAATATGTATACCCTTTGATGAAAGGAGGGACGGGGGACATGATGGAAACTTTTAAGTACCTCTCAGGAATCAACAAAGTCCAGGAGGGTAGCATCTTTCAGAAAAAGAGATGTGTAAGAACAAGAGGGCTAATTTAAAGTTGGGGACGGCTCGGGGTAATGTGAGGAAATTCTTTTCACGGAGCCAGTGGTGACTTATGGAACCGGCCTTCCTGGAGAGGTTGTGGGGTCTAAAACAGTGGGAGAATTCAAACATGAATGGGACAGACATAAGGCAATTATAGTGGGGGTTGCAGGAAGTAGGCTGTTGGTTAACTACAATCTGCAGCTTATCCAATAGGTAGGGAAATGGGCAGACTGAGTGGCCAAGTGGTCCTTATCTGTCGCAAAGTTTATGTTTCTATAATTTTTCCCCAGAGGTTGTTAGCTGTATGTACCAAGTGATCCCATCTTCCCTACCGCTCTCTTGATAGGCCCATCCTCTGTGGCCTCTATGCCATTTCTAACATGAGAGGATACTCCATCCCTTGTTCTTGTGCTATGAGGGTATGCCTGGTACCATCAGGTCCCAGTCATGATTCCCTGTGGCCCATGTGTCTGTAATGGCCACAGGTCTAGCTCTGCCTTTCCTACTATCACCTGGAGCTCGACGATTTTATTTCTCTGGCTCCTGGCAGTAATACAGACTACCTTCCCAGCCCACTCTTACCCTCCTCTTTTACCAGTGTCTCATCATTTGCCCCCCACACTATTTTCCTTCCTAATGTTCCTGTTCCTTCCAGTGTTTTGTTACCCCTCCATTGGCACCCTTACTTGAACCAGTTGAAGCCCTTCTTTGCAGTTCTTAGTCTTCTTTCTCCCAGTCCCATTTCAGGGGAGTTCTAGCTCTGTTACCCTTATCTCCTCCATCCTCGATGGTTCCCCAGCACAGCCTTCCCTCTCAGTTTAAATGTCCACTATGCAAGCATCTAGTTTTAGCCCAAGCCAGGTGAAGGTTATCACCCTTAAGAGCCTTCTGTCCCAGACGCCCCCAGCTGCCCATACAATGATATCCTTCCTTTAGACACCATCCCTTCAACCATTTATTAAATGCTTATTAAATGCCTCTGCTTTCTCACTCCTCACGATGTTCTTTCCCTTGCCCCACACAGCAAAGACTTCTAAAAGATCAGGAAGTTTTTTATTAGTCTGTCTCCTAGCTTCTGGAAGTTTAGTTTGACTGCTTCCAGGACGGACTCACCAAATCACCGGTTCTGAAATGTGCCAGCACTCAAACTTCCCCAACTGACTCTCCACTCTCCTCCCCATCCCGTCCATATCTGAAATGACTGATGCACATCTTCTGTAGTGCTTACGATTTTGCAGACAAGACAGCAATGCACATGGTAAATCTATGCAAGTTTATTATTGGCATTGGGAGCCAATTCCAAATTATGGAAATGGATGCAACAAGTCTGTGAATATAAGATAATTAGGCCATTTCCTTTTCATTTATGTTTCTGCATAGGAGACTAGAAAATATACCGTATAACACCTACTAAATCTGATTCTCTCATAGTGGTAATGGCCCTAGTTCCACAAATAATCAAATAGTTCAGAAGGTTTTCTTTCTTCCAACCTACATAATGGAAGAAAACATTTGTGTTTGGGTCCTAAGGTGGTAAACTGGATGGAATTGGTCAATGGATAGGAGACATAGGGTAGTAGTAAATGGCATCCACTTGGGGATGGGCAAGGACGGGGGTACCTCAAGGTTCACTACTGGGACCAGTCCTTTTTAATGTCTTTATAAGGGACATTGCAGAAGGAAGGTATGCCTCCCTGCAGTTCACAACAAAATCTGCAACAGCTTAGACACTCCAGAGGGGGTGGAGAGAATGAGCAGAGACCTGGGAAAACTCAAGGAGTAGTCAAAGGTATGGTTGCTGGGTTTCAATAGGAAAAGTGCAAAATCATGCAGCTAGGGCACAGAAACCCAGGGGTGGAATATTAAAGGGGAAGAGGTTTTGACAGTAACCAAAGAGGAAGGGACCTTCAGATAATCATATCAGATGATCTCCAAGGTGATGAGGCAGTGCGACAAGGACATGGGTAGGGCCAGTGGGATGCTGGTGGCAAAGGGACAGTATCACCAGCAGAAGGAGTGAGGTGGTGTTACCACTGTATTGATCACTTGTGAGGCCCCACCCAGAGCACTGTGTCCCTTTCTGGAGATCACAACTTAGGAAGGACATAGACAGGGTGAAGGCGGTCCAGAGGTGGGTGACTAAAATGGTGCAGGGGCTGTACCCAGGCGTCCTATGAGGAGAGGCTAATGGATCTCATTATTACACCCTGGAAGAAAGGAGGAGAGTAGCATGATAGAGACCTATGAATGCCTAACAGGGATGAATAGGTACAGGAGGGAAGCATTTACCAGAGGAGCAGGTACACAATAACTAGGGACATGCAATAGGATGGAAGGGGTGGGAGTTTAGGAGGGATGTGAGGAGTGCTTCTTCTCTAAAATAGTGGCAGATGCTTAGAACAGTCTTCCAGTGGAGGTAGTGGGGATGAAAACTGTGGAGGCTTCAGCTTGCATGGGATAGGCACAAGGGAATATTAGTAGGAAAGCAGTGGGTTGGAGCCAGAGATCAGTTAGGATCTATGGTGACAGTATAGCAGAGAAAAAGGGAGCAAACTAGGTGGACCAAGCGGTCCTTATCTGTTGACAAATTCTGTTTCAATGTTTGAAAACATTTCTTTGGAGGACCTCCTGATAGCCCAGTATTCAACCAACATTAAGGAGCTGACTTAGGTTGCTACACTGAGTAGCAGGCCAGGCCAAGGTGGCAGCTGCAGAGAGCCAGTGCACCTTGGCTGGAGAGGGTTTGCAGTGGGTTCCAGAGCTACAGCCACCCTCATGGTCGACCCAGGGATCTTGCTCAGCCGCAGGGGCATGCTATGCATGCCGAGACCTATGTGCGTTGCCCATGTCATGAGGAGCGAGGTGGCTGTGGGGAGAAAATTACAGCCTTAGCCTGAGCAGGGTATATTCCTGAATGATGATGATGACAGGGTGGCTCTGAATAAAAACTTATACAGATAAAAAGAAAACATTATTTTAAAAGTGCAGTTTAATAGGGCCACCTCAGTGGTCTAGCCACAGCACACCATGTGCTGCTGTAGGAGGACCCTGGTTCAGGACTGAACTTGGAGCGTCACATTGGGGAGCCCAGGCCAAGACAGCGCAGTTTGCCTCAGCTGTGGAGGGCAAGAGGTGGGTTCTGCCAAAACAGTGATCCTTGCAGCTGGCCCAGGAAGCTTGCACCTGCGCAGTGCAAGTAGGAGGTTGACGTGTACTGTGGCTCATGCCTGGGGAGGTGGGAAGGTGAAAATCTGGGAGCAAAACCTACAGGTATCTGCATAACAACTGACATTCCCTTGGCCTGAACAGGGTATGTCTCTTACAACAGGACATATCCTTTTACAGAGCTCGTAGGCCAGGGG
Source organism: Neoceratodus forsteri (assembly GCA_016271365.2). Taxonomy (NCBI): domain Eukaryota; kingdom Metazoa; phylum Chordata; order Ceratodontiformes; family Ceratodontidae; genus Neoceratodus; species Neoceratodus forsteri. The sequence goes on from CM028131.1 coordinate 115,958,356, forward strand.
TAAAATCAGCAAGAAAAAGAAAATGTATAAATGTATTATATTTTAGTACTACTGTCCCTTCTGAGGAAGCAATATTATTGTTGAAATGGTTGGTGCGGTGACTTTCACTGTCACGTATCTGCAATAAAACTACTGACTATTATTTACATACATGGTGAGTAGCTACATTAACTTGTTGGAATGTAACCCTCCCTAGTCTCAAGGGTGGTGTGGAATCTGACTTCTGGGATCATTTTTGTGTATTTATATATTACACACACGATTCTTTAGGCAGTGCCTATTTTCAAAGGATCTAGGGTTATATTCAACAGCACAGTATCAATAAGATATGTTACATATTTACAGTTGAGATAGCATTTACAGTTGAGATAGCATAGCATCAGTAAGGTATATTACACATATACAGTTGAAAATGAACAGAGCTACAGCATATGCAATACAATAGGAAGCTTTTGGGGATACAGTGAGATGAAGTACAGTATGAATGAATTGTGGTTTAAATCAGGTTAAACAAGGTACAGGTGGGTGGTAATAGAGCAAAGGTGGAGGAGAGGAAAGCACAGGGGCAAGAGGAGGCTGAGGATGCAGGGGACCAGTCAGCGATAGCAGCTGCATGGGTTTCGAGGGTGAGGAGGCTAGGAGCAGGGACTTAAAGTTGGTTAGACAGCCAGTGACTTTGAGTGATGGGGTACGGGAGTTCCATAGTTCTGGGAAACTGAAAGGGAAGCAGGCTCTGATCCAGGGAGGTGTTTCAACGTGAAAGCACCATTGAGTTGTGAATTACACATCTAGATTGGTAACTGGAGGCCACCAGACTCAGCAGTGACAGTACCCTGAGGGTGCAGTAATCCAAGGAGGGCTTTTTCCGGGATGAGGGTAGAAAAGTGCAGCCGAATCGAGGTTAAGCCAACCTAGGTTGTTATACAGGGTGCACCTATGGGAGTCCCTGTTTGGGTTGAGTGCATAGCGCAGGCCCTGTCCAACAGGCCTCTGACCCTTGCCAAGCACTTTGTCACGTGCAGCCCCATGGATTACAAGGCCATAGTGAATGAGACTAAGGATGCAGCATCGGACTTGTAGTTGCTTCATTTCGGGAAGAAGGCATTTCTGTGCCTGTGTAGCAGGCTGAGTCTGGAGTTGGCCGCTTTAGTTAGAGCGCCAACGTGAGCTGAGAAGGTTAAACCCGAGTCAAGGATTATCCCAGGTACTTGAAGGTAGCAACTTGTTCAATGATGGCATCTGAAGTAGAGGTAATGACTAGGGCAGGTGGGGTAGGGTTTTATATCTAGTGTGGAAAAGCATGGATTTGGTTTATTTCATATTTAAAATGAGGAGGTTGTTTGAGAACCAGTCACAGATGAGCAGAGAAGTCAGTTTGGAGGCTGTGCGGATGTAGACTGGGTTGCTATGTGTTGCGGTGATGACTGCATCATCAGCGTATAGGAGAGTTTTGTGGAGTTGCAGGCTTTTGAAGTTCATTGACAAAGGACTGAACAGTGGGGACCAAGGATCGATCTCATAGACCCCTGCTGTCACAGGTCTGTAGTCTGAGAGGGACATTTGGGATTTTACCGCTGGAGTTCTAGTCGTGAAGGGCAGGTTTTTTTGCCAGTCAGTGGCATTTACTGAAAGGCCTAGCTTAGTTAATTTGTGGCAGAGCAGAGCATGATTGACAAGGCTGAATGCCTTGGTGAGGTCAATGAAGATGGAGCAAGCAAGCTCCCTCTGTCCAGGGCACAGTGAAGATGGTCCGTGTGGTCTAATAGGGCAGTTAAGTTACCAAGGTTCTTGTGGAAACCATGCTGTTCATATGATTGTAGGTCATACTGGCTCAGGTGTTGGTTAAGCTGGTCACTGACAATTCTTTCAGGTGTTTTGGAGTGAGGGACAGAATTGAAATGGGACAGTAGTTACCTCCCCAGTCTCAAAGGTGGGTGTAGAATCCTGACTTCTGGAATGTTACCCTCCCAGTCTCAAGGGTTGGTGTGGAATCCTGACTTTTGGGATGTTACCTTCCCACCTCAAGGGTGGGTTTGGTTCCCACTGCTGTACTGTTACTCTCTTCTGTCTCAAGGGTTGGGATTTGGACTTTGTATTGCCAAACTGTTACCCTTCCTGGTTTTAAGGTTAGCTTGGGACATTGTACCGCAGGAGTGTTACTCTCACCAGTCACAAGAGTGGAGTTTGGACCTGACTGTTGGGCTGCTACCCTTCCTCAGTCTCAAAGGGTTTTCATCTACTAACTGCTGTGCTGTTACTTTCTCAATTCAAGGGTTCTCTTTAATTAAGTGCTGAAGGTCTGTTACCCTCCCTAGTCCAAGGCTTGGGGTTCAGCTCCTTACTGTTGGGTGCCCCCAGTTGGTGGTTGCCCCTGGCCAGACTGGCAGTTGGACTGGGGTCATGACTGCTGTGCTGTCATGCCCCTAGTCTCAGGAGTTGGTGCTTGGGCTCCTTACTGCTTAGCTATTACCTCATTCTCCAGGGGTTGGTTTGGGACTTGACTGCTGAGCAGATGCCCGCTCAGTCTCAATGGCGGATTTTGCGCCCTAGCTGCTGGACTGTCACCTCCCCATTCCATAGAGTTGCATTTGTATTCCTAAGCTTCATGGATAAGTGTTTTTTAACAATGTATTTATTTACCCACTCATGAGAGATCAGCTAATGTGCATCATTTCTTCGTAGCTCTCACCTGTCCCACATTTGGAGGATCATTAACGTATGTTACCCTCCTGAAGCCCTCTGTCCCACACAGAGAAAGTTCCATGATACTGTGTCCCACATTTGGAGGATCATTAACGATGTTACCCTCCTGAAGCCCTCTATCCCACACAGAGAAAGTTCCATGATACTGTGTCCCACATTTGGAGGATCATTAACGATGTTACCCTCCTGAAGCCCTCTGTCCCACACAGAGAAAGTTCCATGATACTGTGTCCCACATTTGGAGGATCATTAACGTATGTTATCCTCCTGAAGCCCTCTGTCCCACACAGAGAAAGTTCCATGATACTGTGTCCGACATTTTGTTTCTCCCCCACACTCAGTGTCCCATATTCCATTGCTGAAAGGGTTGAGAGGTATGCATGTGATTTTCATTGGGGCCGTGTCTCTTATCGAATTTTGCATCAGGGAGATCTGAAAGGCAGGGAGGTCAAGTGACTCACCAAGGTCACACAGTGATCAGGTGGCAGAGAAGGAACTGGAACCTGCTGGCTGCCCATTTCAGTGTTGAGTGCCCAGTGACTTTCAGACCGCACTGCCCGCTCTCTGCAGTTAAATCTGTCATTTGCACCACTGAATGACAAGCAGCTGTTCTCCGAGATAATATTTGGAGATGTAATGGCATGATCATACACAAAGAGCACCCCTCCCCATGACTATGAATAGAACAGACATGAATAGATAAAGATGACGAATTATAAGCAGTAGACTACACTACTGTAGGCTTCTGGTACTGGCAAGGCCTTTCCAGTGCTTTAAGGATTACATGGGATTCTCACATTACTCATCCCAAAATATGTAGAGAGATGTTAGCTTGTCCTGACCGCATGGCTCTAGTGCAAGAACATGGGATTCTCACATTACTCCTCCCAAACACATAGTCAGATGATAGCTTGTTCTGACTGCATGGCTCTAGTGTGAGGGCCTTACCTGGCATTTATTTAGTACACCTGTGGTGAGATTTTCAGTGCTCTATGTCTGTTTCCAAGATGTGAGTATGGGATTCTGCCTGAATAGTCAGAGCACAAAAATTTGGTCTACCTTTCGGACAGAATCCTGCAGTTGCATCCGACAAACGGACAAGCCCCGCCGTTGTGGCAAAATTGACGAACTGTGGGGAATGTCACAGATGTGACTGCAGTGAAGTACTGTACAGTTACTAGCATTCATGGGCAGACTAGGTTTAGGCTGAGAACAGCACACTACAGATGTGTGTTAAATCCTGTGGGATTCCCCAGCATACCTACCTGGTTTTCACTGAACTCAAAAGAGTCTAAATGATTATTTTTCCCTTCCCCATCCCCAATCACCACCACTGGCTATCTGTGTCTTTCTTATGGTAGCTATCATTCTGTCACTGCTCATACAAGTCCCTCTGGGACCTCTCTGATTTCAGTGGGGTCCAAGAGCTCTTCTTCTCTGCTTTCTTCACTTCCTCCCACCATCAGCCTTCCTCACTGGCGCCATGCATATAGTGCCCCCATCACCTTGCAGGCACACAGTGACCCTTGTGGTTGTAGGGTGGACTCTTCATGGCCCTACTGCAGGGGTTGCTGTGATCTCAGAAGTGGCCAGGCTCACTTCTGAACCTGGATCGCCTGTGTCGCAGTGCGGCGCGTGCTGTTGGTGGACTGTTGCGCCACTCCATAAGCTTCTTACTTTTAGAATCTAGTAAATTACATACACTTGCATATTATTTAAATACTGATGGGCTGCAGATTTACACTGTCTTTGCTGGGGAAAGGGGAGAACAGAGTCTAAGGCACACTAACCCAAGATTTCTCCCTTCTCTGCTGCAATACATACAGCAAGAGACATCGCCTGAAAGGAAACTAGCCCACCCAAGGCAAGCCCTCTTAAGCTGTTTTCTGATCCAAAACATGTTCTTCCTTAGATCCAACTCAGTTAATGGTTCATTAGAGTGCTTCCCAGAGAGTGAAACACCATTTGGAGCTGAAACGAATTTGACTGAAAACGAAAACTGTGCCTCTTGATCCTGCAGGACACAAACTCAGAGTCAGAGCTAATTGTGGACATCTCAAACAAACTTGAATGTTAAAATATCTGAAACAAAGTTTGCAGTACTGTGTCATGCATCTATTGACACTACATAATTACAACATAGGAGTGCTAATCACATGTAAGCTGAACTGGCATGGACAGAGCCAGATTTAGCATACTGCGGCAGGCCCTGGTAACAGAGTGGCCCCCAGAGATGTTCCTGCTATCCACCTGATCACATTTCTTTATGCTTCTCTGTACTGTTTGCTTCCAAGAATTTATCACAGATCTCCTAATCCGCACAAACTAGAGCAAACACAGCACAAAACTGTTTTCTAAAAGGAATAGGAAGATATAGAGAAGACTATGAGGATTAGAATGTTTCCTAGTTTCCGCCAATAATATGGGGCTCCAACAGAAAAGGCCACCCATGGCCCCTGGGATCTCAAGGGCCACATCTGCATATGGATTCCAACTTTCACAAATGCGCTATCCTCAACTTTGAAAAGTCAGAAAGCATGATGGCTGTCATATGCCGGTTGTTCTACTACTGATATCCTGTTAGACTTAACATGTTTGCTGTTGTGCCAGTAGCATATTCTGCCAGCATGAAGAAGAGCTTGGATCTCTGATGTAAAAACTCCTTGTGTGAAAAGAAATGAGGTCCTACAATTAATGTTGAAGACAATGAAAACATTGTTGAGGTGTTTCCATAGCTTTCTGATCTTTTGCTTATCCAAACTATTTCTGTCAGGTGTAAAGGTTATTGTCCCTCTTAGCGGATAGATAGCAGGGAAGGTGTGGTGCATGCCCAGCTATGTACCTTCTCTCACTGGGACTTCATTGTTTTCTAAGGGAAGTGCTGGCTATACTGGGACTATACCTGCACTGTGGTTGAAAAACATTTGCTGTCAAGAACATGTCAAATGCCTCGGAATCCTGTAATGTAAGCAATAAGACATGACAGGGTGTGTACTTATGGACCAGTAATCACATACTGCCAAATGCATTCGAACATCCTGAGAAGTACAAGTAGTTGTCAAATATTTACACATCCCTAAAATGTCCTGTTGCACTTATAAAATGGTCTTTAAAAGTAAAATAGGAAACACATTTAGAAAACTGAGTGTTGGAGGGTGGATGGCGGGTTAAAGATTTTTTGTGATTTGGGTAGGGAATACTCATTCCTCAATTATGATTAGAGAAGGGCTTTGGTTGGAATGCTCATTAGCGAATCAAATGCTTCCATCTTTTGCCATTTTATAAGTGTTTATATAATACAGATGAGGTCTTTGTTCTGTTTGTAATAACTGCACTGCACCATTGTGGTCCCTGTGTTTCCACAGTAGTATGTTGTTTGGGTACAGTACAGTATGTGACAGAACTTTTTTTCAAAATGGTGGACAATGATTTTGTTTACAGAAGTGATATTTCACTCTCATTCTTAAGTATTTTAGTTGATTTGTTGTAAAATAGTTTTCAGTTTCAAGGGTTAAAACTTCAGTGATGAGCTTAAAAAGAAGAAATAAACAAAAGACCAAGATATTACTGACATCAGCAAATGTCAATTTCAGGTCTCATCACCATTTTAGTTTCTGTTGCAAACTGCATTGTACCTATTCTTTTTTTTCAATATGGACCACACACTATTCACTGAGCAGATACCACAGCATGGATGCACAAGTCACTGGCAGTTGGCATTTTTGTGCTAGAATTATCTTAGTGCTAATTTTGTTCGTACACTTATTATTTTTTAGCACAATCAAGCTTAATGTAACATACTAAAAGGATTTTCACAATTTTGCAAGAATCTTCCCATAAGTTGAATGATAGTGTTGGGTTTTTTCTAGTGTATGAACCAATCCAGAGCTTGAAGAGGGTCTGATCGCCAGCATAAATGTCACATAGAGGGCGCCACAGAAATCACTGACACTACATCACCCCCAGTGAATTTTAAGTAATTTCTTTTATTGTCCTTTTCATTGCCAGGGTTGTTTCCAATTTAGTTCCAGTCGTTGCTTTTAAACAATGCACTAAATTGTATAAAATGTATAAATCTGTTTGCCTCCTTTAGGAAACGTACAGTATCACAATACTCATAGTTATTGGGGCACAGCCCTAGCTTTCTGAGAAAAAAATTACTTGATAGTATGTTTTATGGAATTTACAAAACCTTTGTGGAAATTTTTTTTTTTTATTATTCTCCCCTGCGGTCCCCTCTCTTCAGGAGTCACTCTCGGCCTTTTCAGCCTCGCTCACCTGCCTGTAGACCAGAGCAGTCCATCCCCACGGAGCCTTGGTTTACCCCAGGCAGGGTAAGGGGTGGGGCCCCATACCCCGAGACTACGGAATTTTCGCTGGGATGCTGTCTCTGGGCAGGCAGGGGCATTGAGGGTCAGGGCCTAGTGCTCCGTCTACCGGGAGACCGCAAAGTGCTTTTCCGGTGCTCTTTCTCGTGGCGTGCCATGTCCTCTGACGTCAAGGCGCTGGCGCTGACGTCTAACCCGCGTCGCCCCCTTCTTTCTGCTGTCGGCCTTGCTACACCTCGGTCTCCACCGGGGTCAGTCAAGAGCAGACTCTGGTTCCCCTCCCCTGGAGAGGACGAGCAGTCCCTAGGGCGCTCAAGCCTCTCCCCTGGCCGACCCTCCATCTTCCCGGGCTCGTCTCGAACCCGGTCGCTGGCGCCGCAAGCGGAACTAACCGCTGCGCCGCGGGTCAGTCTGTGGAAATTGACAAAATACCATGTTTTTAAAATCAAATTACAGATCCTGCTGTGAAAGCGTTAAACTACCTTGCAAACAATGCACCAATGTTGCTACACAGTATGACCTTGGTGAGGTCCTGTGTGAAATAAACAGCTGCCCGGTCCAACGTTTTCTGAGTCTGTGCAGCTCAATGCACAGACACAGCCCCCACCAACCTCCCTCCCCCTTCATTGCCCAGAGGATGTTTGGCAGCCCCAGACATCACCGCAAGCACAAGACCAAAGTCTCCTTTTATGATTCCTGGGCCAAGAGTGAAATCTGCTTTGTTGATTTCACTTGGCCTGGAAAAAGCAACAACGCACTGATATGGCATTTGTCAGGTAACATAGAGAGATGTGCAAAGCTGAAAACCTTCACTCTGTGACTTAATTCAGGAAATCTGAAAACTTTCAAAACTTTTCGCAGGTGAAGTAGCACTTTTTCAAGCCATCATGGAAATTCTTCAGTAAAGGAACCACTTTGTGATGCCTATGCCTGAAAAAAAGCCACTTAGCCAAGAAAACTCTGTAGTGGAACTGTTTGAATTTTGCAACTTTGCAGCAATGTAAAACTTTACAACATCTCTAGTTATACGGGTGCAATTCCCTTGCCAAAGAGCGTTGGTCAAAGGGCAGCAAAGCGGTTACTGAGAATGTTTACATGAAAACAGGGAGTCATTCCTTACAATTCATCTACAGTAGTTGAGGGGTTATTGCTAGTGTCACTGGTGACATTAGACAAACTGTTAATGAGGACCCAAAAGCAGCTCTTCGTAGGTATTACATCAGTGTTACACTGTACATCACTGAACTTCTTTGTAATCCTCTATGATGTTTGTCTAGTGTTAGACAGTGTACGAGACTGTGGAAGGTATTGATTAAAATGTGGTGCCAGGCAGGGGGGGAACAGACTAATCGACTATTTTTTTCTATACTGTACCCCAGTCATGGATTGGGGTCAGGGGTAACTATATTTTGCCTCTAGAGAGCCAAGCATACTGAGTTAGGGAGAGGTGGGTTTTAAAAGACGGTGTCGGGAGAAAAGGATCATCATATGCCAGACAGGTTTTTTCTTTTTGGCTTCTAGAGTACCAGTGGCAGGATATGACATGACTGAGGGGTGGTCAGCCATGGGATTACTCCTGACCACTTAGAAAAGGGAACCACTTTTTAAAGCCTTTTTTTCTCTTTTGACCTGAATAATGAATACCAAAGCACAGATAATTGGGATCCACATTTATTGAGTTGATTCATTAATTACAAACGTGTTATAAAAACTGTTTTAAGAATATCCAAGGAATTTACAACAGACTGATGACTCTAGGGATGTCAGAAATACCCAGCTGCTAATAAAACATATGCGGTCACAATTGTTGCAACTAACAAATGCAGGACTTCTGCTTTAAGTGAGGTTTTGGTTGTAAATTTTAGAGACTCCCAGGTTCTGGGGAATTCTTTCCTGTAAAAGGAAAGGATTCATCTTTTAGTCAGCATTCAGTGTTCAAATGCCTCCTACCGAGCTCCAACTAGCAGTTTTGACATGGTTCCAAATATTCTGGTTCCCATTTCACTTAATACCTTTTATGTTGTGGATGCTCTGACCATTGAGTGAGCTGCGCCATTATTACCCATAACCCACTGTTCATCCCACAATCCCAGTGCAGTGCTGCTGGCACAGTACAATCTGTGTGTAATACACTTTAATCATGTTTTACCCATGGTTTTCAAAACTCGTTCTTCACATTTTGGAATGTAGAAGCTATTGTTCTTAATATTTCAGAATGTAAAGAACCAATTTTGATATCCCCACCAATCAAAATCATGCTGCTGCTATGGAGGGTCACAGACGCACAAGCTGAGCGTTACGGACCAAGGAAAGCATAGTGTGGCGATTCAGAATTGGCGTTTAAACCACTGCTATTTACTCGTACTGTTCATGGCAGAAACATTAGCATTACTCCTCTGACACTGAGTACAGTACCACTGTTGTAAAACATGCTTAGATTGCATTATGTAATATAACTAAACCCCTCTTTGTTAAGAACTCACAGGTTCTTAACACCTTGTTAGATCAGTGACATCAGAAGTGCCTTCACATCTGTGCCACTGATGTCACTGATCTAACTCAGTGTTGAGAATCTGCTCATTCTTAGCAAAGAGGGGTTAATCATAGCATAGATACTAGTGTTACAGTGGGTCTAAGAAAAATCTAGTGGCAGAGACAGCCTGTGAAAGATCTGTGTCCAATAGGTTACGAATATGCACATACTTGCCACATTCTGTCTTCACACAAATACCCCTCCACACCAAATGATAGATTCAGACGTATTGCAAACCTGTCTGTTACCCATTGCAGCACTAAGTGCAGACAGAATGCACTGTGATATCAACACCATAACAGGATTGTGGGTACACCAGTGGATTGTGGGTGACTATGGTGCAGCACCCTCTAATTAGAGTGTCCACATGAAAACAAGTGAACTGGGCTCCAGAATATTTGGAACCATGCCAGAAATTACTAGCTGGGGTTGACTCACATGAAGGGTGAACTTAAATGAGCCCTTTCCTTTAAAGCTGACCAGCAAAGTAAAATGAAAAAATCATACCGCTTTGCATTATTCACTTAAAAAGTGCCCTTTCATTTCTTGTTTGTCTTTTTATTGCTTTCTAAATTTAAAATGTCATTTATGTAGTTTACATACAGATGAAAGTATGACTATAAAAATCCATGCAACTGCATTCTGAGCTGTCACCAATAGAAGCAGCTGATGACATCGCAGCCACCATGAATACAGAGCTGTATATAAATTGTAGTAGTGATGCTATATGGTGTCCCCTGCTGGTGACAGAACAGAATGTGGTTTACAACCTTTTAAGCTGTAGTTTAATTACATGTGAAAAATACATACTATGTCATTGGCAGCATTTAAAATGTTGGACATAAGATTAAAGACTATATACAGTAAATAGGTAATTTTACAATAAATAATGAAAAATAAGTTTTAATTTTTCATTGCTGGTCATCTTTGACTGGGTGCCACCATTATCAGCCCTTATATATAATCTCCATAGTAAATTAGCAAAATTTGGGAAAAATGCATGAAATGTAGCTTTCAAAAGAGTTTACTTATCCCAAAAGTCTTGTAGGAGCATCTGATTAACCTGGACTGATCTGTATGTTTCTTTTGCTTTTTATCTGCAGCAATATTATGTACGAAAGTGTTGTTTTTCCTACCTACAGGTACAGTATTTAAAATTAAGCTACCTCGCTCTGATTGCAAGCTTCTGAGATTGCTCCACTGACTCTGTGAACAGAGACGTTTCTTCCATGATTTGGTGCGTATGTCTTCTGAGCTTCCTGCCTGAGGAAGCAAAGGTTCCAAGAGATTGCTCCTGTCAGTCATAGGGTTAAAGCAGGGAGTCCATTGCCTTCCGGAAACTTGGTACAGATTTTTGTTTTCCAGGCCTAGAGGAGCAGCCTGCAACACTTTTTGACAGACCCTGCAAACTTTGCAGCCAGACCCCCAGGTATCGCCACGAGGAGAAATAGCCTGACAATTAAAAAAAATAAAGAAAACACTGACTGATGCCCGGTACTGACAGTGGAGTCCCCACTTCCAGCATGATGAATAAAGGGCTCTTTTTGTTCTTGAAAGCACAATGCATGCTGCTTCCATGTCAATGCTCTTCATTCTGGAGTCTGCTTTATGGGGGGTCGCTGTATTTTTGGCATGATATTGTAATTTTGCACGGATACCAGTGGGGGTGTCTTATGTTGTGGCTCTTATGATATCACAGTGCAGAGCCAGTACAGTACCTTAAAATCTGGAGGGTTGTCTGGGGTGAAAACATTCCCACTGGATTTGTGTGTGTATGGGGAGGCATTGATGGTCTTTATCTTCCTGAATTTAATAAACAGAGTTGGTAAAGCATGTTGCAGCTGTCTTGCAGGAGCAACCCAAATGGAGACTGACTCCTTACAAAATCAAAGGAATGACAGCTCTTGTTTATTATATTTGCCAAAAACAAAATCTATCTTTTGATGTAAATAAGCACAAGAAGACAATATCTGTTGAACGTCCAGCAAGCCTCTGTATCGAGACGGTTAATAACAAGTGTTAAACTGAACAAATAAATAAATAAGTGTTAATCGTGCTGTGTCTGTGAGAGTCTCTAGGTTGACAGTAGAATAAAAGGAAGAAGTTAACTGTGTGATGGGTGAAAGGTTAGCTGTGCAAGGAGCTGAAATGCATCTTGTGCTTGGTGAAAGGCTAGCTATGTGGGAGTGTAAGCTTAACTGTATGATGGGTGAAAGTGATGTGATGAATGAAGGCTAGCTGTGAGATGTGTGAAAGGTTGGCTGTGTAATAACTGAAGGGTTAGCACAGTGACTGGTGAAAAGTTAGCTGTGAGATGGGTGAAGGTTTAGCTCTGCTATGGGTGGAATGTTAGCTGTGCTATTGGCAAGGTGAGCTGTGTGATGGTAAAGGGTTAACTGATTGGGGAGAGGCCAGCTGTGTGATGGGTGAAAGGTTAAATGTGTGATGGGTGAAAGGTTAACTATGATTATAAAAGGATCACAGAAATGCTCTTTCTGTTGGCTGTCAGCATCCGACAGCCTTACATTAATCTCTGTTATACAATGCGTATGAAAATCCTATAACCTCATTGGTCAAAACACATCACATGACTGCAGTAAATCCTCCAGTATACCCACTGTAAAAGTTTTAGATCACTATAAAAACAAAAACAAGTTGAACATTGTATATTAGACCCACCATGACGGTGGGCAGTTGGATTTACCACTTCTGGTGCGGTTAAATCACTGCGCTGCACCGTGTCCGAACCACACCAGGCGTGGTAAATCCACCAATATACCCACTCCCTGTCATGGTATATTGCTTAATTATACTGTCATGTACAGCCTGATCACCATGGCATATGGATTCTTCCTGTTAGCATTCCACTCTCTAGCACTGCTGAACACCAGAATGATGGAATCTGATTCTGAACCAGCATTCTGAAACAGCTGGTTGATGAACTATTTTATTAAAATCTCCCCTCAATTTTAAAAACATTCAAAAGGTGCACTTCTAACACTTTTCTTTTGAAATCAGATTTTATAATAGCAATAAGGCACTCCCAGGAGTTAAACTAACAGTCAGTTTATCACCCTTAGGGACAAATGGCACTCTGCTGTGCCTCATGCCACATACGCCCTAGGGGTGACAAACAGAATGTTAATCTAACCCCTGGTCATGCCATATTGCTTAATTGGTGAAAGGTTAACTGTGTGATGGGTAGTGTTGTTCAGATAATGCTTTGTGGAGCCAACTATCCTCCATCGGATAGTGCTGGTATTTGCCCAAGGATCCAGTCAGTGGATCCGAGGTCGGATCCATTGATCCAACCTGGATAGTTGGAACCAGTGGTCAGATCTATCAGATACAATCTCGACAGTTGGATCTGATGGTCAGATCCATTAGATCCATGGATACCTTGGTACTTACAGTGGATCCTAGGAGGTTGGATCCTTGGTCGAATGTCTATGCCATCCTAGACTATCCAATATCCAACCAAAATAATGGCATCCCATGGTATCTGACCTGGCAGGATATTATCCGAACAACATTAGTGCTGGGTGAAAAGTTAATTGTGATTGGTGAAAGGTTAACTGTGTGATGGGTGAAAGGTTAGCAGTGTGATGGGTTAAATGGTTAACTGTGTGATGGGTAACAGGTTAGCTGGGTGATAAGTGAAAGGTTAACTGTGATGGGTGAAAGGCTAACTGTAATTGGTGGAAGGGTAGTTGTGATGGATGAAAGGTTAGCTGCTTGATGAGTGAAAGGTTGACTGTGTGATAAGTATAAAGGTAGCTGTGGGATGGGTAAATGGTTATCTGTGTGTCTGGAGAATGGTTAGCTGTGTGACTAGTGAATGGTTAACTGTTGACTGGTAAAAGTTAGCTGAATGAAAAGTAGAATGTTTGAAGCCATGCTAGTCCTTGGAAATGGTTGAAGACTGATACCTATTTTAAAGGACTAACAGAGATATTGTACTGAGGGTTACAGAACCTAAGCTTTTGAGGCCACACAGGTCCCTTCCTATGTTTCAAGCAGTCTGAGAAGAGGAAACAGGTTTTAAAACAGCAGGGCCCGACTTCAAGCTGCTCTGTCCTGCACTAAATGGTGTAAAAACCACATGGTTCCAGGAGGACATTATTGCAACTACATTGAGCAGTGCTCCTTCATTTTGCAACCTTCAAGTATGCCCACAAGGGTCACTGCATGCAGCCCAAAAGGGGAAGTAGAGACTGCCATGCAAATGTCCTGGGCTGCTCTGGGTGGGAGGGGGAATCTATCATACCATGAGTGTGAGGCAAGCTCTGGTGTGAGGAAGAGGATACACTGGGAATGGAAACATGCTGCTGGGTGTTACAGTACTATGCTGTGCCATGGTCACAAGCACACACAGGAGTGACAGTCTGCATTGCAACACAGCCATAATGTGCCCATGCATCAATGTTTGAGCTCTGCAGATCATACTTTGAGGGGCTCTTGCAGCAGGCAACACTATTAGGACTAAGCCGCCAGGCACTAGGACCACACAGAAAACATCTAGCTAGCAGTCATTAGCGGGGACCGCCCCCACCTGGCACGCCAATGTCCTCCAATAGTATAAAGGGTGATCCCCAACCCATCCCCAGTTATTTCCTGCCATCGACCGCGCAAGTTGGACCTCCACGGATGACTCCTTCTATTGACCACCATTTTTTCACACTTTACCTGCGATTTCTTATTTTCTTACCAGTATTCTTCCTTTTTCTGATATTTCATCGTTCTTGCATGTCTTCTTCTCCATCAACATCTTCAGACCAGCGGACAAAGTGTGCTTCTCGGCAAGCAACTTCCCTCCAAGGATGGCCACTGTTCCTGTCTGCTCTGCATAGGCCCTGACCATGACACCAAGACCTGCCAGCATTGCCAGGACTTCAACCTGGCTACATGGAGATGTCGATTGAAGACCCTCCAGAGTTTCCTGTTGCAGCAGAAATTAACTGCTAAGGAGAAGGAGCTCCAGGGAAAACTACCTCTTCTTTCCCGGGTTCTAGGGACTCCTGTTTCTCCTTCCAGCAGGAGAAGAAGTCCGGCAGGAGGCACAAGCACCAGGACAAAACAAAGGGAATGGCCCTGGTCAGCTTCTCACTCTAGGTCACCACATAAAGCAGTGGCCAATTCTGGGTCTTCCTCCAGCAGGAGGTTGGCCCTCTTCTGCCGGCAGTCCTTTCTCCTTCAGGGTTCCCAGTGTCTCAACCTCCCACCCTCCTTACCATTTCAGGTGGTGGTTCTTCGGGCTTTGGCTCTGCCCCCAGCCTCCCAGCCCCTAAAGCTCGGGCCCTTAGTTCCAGTGGGTCCTCAGCCAGGCTGCTCGATCAGTCCTACCCGGTCTTGGCGTTGCCCACATCAGTCTCGGATTCTGGAACCGCCACCGCCAAATGGCGCCCGCAGCATGCGCCACATCCCCATGAGAGCAGCACCTCTGCCTCCATTGGGGCTTAGCTCCCCATGCATGCCTCCCTTTGAGGCCTGTGTTGGCTGTTTCACCTGACTGGTGTTAGCCTCTCCTGTTTGGCTGATGTCAGTCCCCACGATGCCCCAGCCGTCGCCCCTATCACTCAGCCGATGCCTGAGGATCCAACACCCAGTCTTTTAACTCTTCCTAGACTGATGCTGGACAAACATACACTGCAAGGGCCAATGCAAGGTTACCTGCACCCAAGGGCCAACACCAGGTAACTGCACCTCAGGGACCGTGCAGGATAAGTCTTCCTGTTTTGAGCATGGTGGGAGTTCATGAAGAGTAAGGACTCCCCAAGGGGACCCCTCACTCCATCTCTCAGGGACCTCCTCCAAACCCAGAAAGGTGGGCCCTAGCCATCCCCAGTCTACAGAGGACAATAGAGCCTGTCCTCTCAAGGACAGTTGCCCACTAACGCTGGTTCCAGATTCTGAACCATCGGGAGGATTCACCATCTTCCTTCTCGGATGAATCAGAGGACTCCAGGTTACTGACGGAGCCAGAGGAACCAAGGACACTCCCAGATTGCCTCCTGATGATCCCACCTTCATGGATATCACAAGATGCATCCAGTCCCTGATGGATTGGGACATGGAGGAGCTAGACCCCAAGCGTCAGCATCTCACTACCTTCCTGCTTATGAAGGAAACCCTTCCTATGGTGGTTTCTCCTCTTATTGACTCATTCGAGGATGTCAATACGCCACCTGAAATCATCTCACCTTTACTCCGGCCTTAGCCAAGAAGATGGACCATCTTTATCATGCCCTCAGAGACATGCCTTTCTATGGGGAGCATCTGAAAGCAGATTTTGGTGGTCAAGAATGCTGCTCACGACTGCATTAAGATGCACAGGCACCTTGTACCCACCCTCCAGATAAAGAGTCCCACCAGGTGGATCAGTTTGGCAGAAAAGTCTGTGCTTCTACCACCCTGGCTGTGCGGACCTGAATTTTCTAGACCACATGGTTCAATACCAAAATGCCTCTGTGGGACAAAGTTTTAGAATTGGTACAGGCTCTTGCTGAAGACCCTATCAAGTCCCAGTTGGTCCAGATACTAAAGTTGGGCTCAGATGTGGGTACTCATGTCCTCAGAGCTTCCTATGATTTGTCAGATGCTGCAGACCAGGCAGCAGCCACTAGTGAGTGCATTCACCACCATTCCTGGCTCAGGGTGTCAGACTTTGCCCTGGATGTGTAGGCCAAGATCTTGGATGCCCTTTTCTGGAGTCTTGTCCTATTTGGCGAGGATGTCCAAAACATTATCTCTCCTTCAGAAATTGGGCAAGGCACTGAGATCGGTACAGTCATTCCCAGCCTAAACCCAACCAATGTCAGTCCTTTCATTGGTCCAACAGACAGCAATCCAAGGGCCAACAGTCCAGGGGTGTCTTCAAACACAAGGCCACTTCTCAGCCAGCCAAAGTCTCAGCCCCTAGGACCCCAGAGCCCCCAGGCTGCCTTGCCCATCCCAGATTCCTCAGACTGACTGCCTGCCCAATCCCCGACCCGCAGATTAATTGGGGAGGCGGTGGGAGGGATCACTTTTCCCTATACCTAGAGGGATGGCGAATGTAATCTCAGACCAATGGGTCCTCCAGCTAGTAGAAAAGACACACCCTGGAATTTCTGGAAATCCTCCCCCAGGCAACCCTCCCTTGTGCTCCCATTATTTTTCGGAGCACATTGCCCTCATCCAGGAAGAAATTCAGGCACTTTCTGTGCAAGAGGCCATTGAACCCCTCCCACCCACTCAACAATGGAAGGAATTCTATTCACACTTCTTCCTGGTCCCAGAGAAGACCAGCGAACTGAGGCCAGTTCTCAACCTCAGCCACCTGAACTTGCTCATAGAACACAAGCGCTTCAGGATGGCCACCCTCCATGGCCTGCTCCCCTCCTTCACCAAGGGAACTGGCTTTGTTCACTGGATGTGCAGGGCATTTATCTCCATATCCAGTCTTCCAGCCCCACAGAAGATTTCTGGCTTTTGCTACCAGGGAAACCATTACCAGTTCAGGGCCCTGCCAGTCGACCTTTCTCAGCTCCCCACATCTTTACCAAGTGACTGGCCATAGTGGCTGTGGCCTACAGGAGGCAAGGCCATTATGTTCTTCCATATCTGACAACTGGTTGCTAACAGCCCTCCGAGGCCAAATGATCAGGACCATGGAGGGCACTTCCACTTGTTCCAGAACCTGGGCATCACCTGAACCTGGCCAAGTCCTCCTTTGGCCAATCCAATGCTTGCAGTACATTGGAGTGATCCTAGATTCAGCTCAGGGCAAGGCTTATCTCCCACAGGGCAGGGCAGAGCGCACAAGCACAAGCACATCTGGTTTCTGCATCTCGCCGAGTACCTGCCGTGACGCCTGCCATCTACTTGTCATTATATTATATTTATATTTGTGATATAAATAAATGTGTATGTGAATGTCTGCTTAGAGAAAAGGGAGTCATCTGCTTTTAAAGAGGCCTGACCTCTGACCCCAGAGGCCCCAGCATGCTAAACAGCTGGTTGAGTCAGAAACTGGCCCAGTGGAAACTCTCACTAAAAACTTCCTTCCAAGGGCCAGCTTATAACACCTTGTAAAAATATTTCTACTTTGAAGTCAGGGAACCATAGAAGATTGCATCTTTACGACATCCTAGGAAGCAACAAATTCTAACAGCTATCTGTTATTGCTCTTCACACCTAGAAGGAACTGTTGTCAGGATGTGTGTTCTAAAAGCATCAAAGGAAATGTTCTGATCATTTTACCAGATGCACTGTCTGATCATCAACTGATTTATTGTATTAGAAACTGGAAAACAGTTATTATCAGGGAAGACAATGATTATTAGGGATTATAAATTATTTGATTTTGTAGAATTTATGATGGAAATGGAGAATGTAAATTGGGAAAGAGTGAAATTAATTCCTGAACTGAACGAAGTATGGGATTTTATATTTACAGAATTTACAACAATTTGTAATAGACATGCCACCCTAAAAGGTAGAAAAATTAAAAGAATAATGCTCCATGGTTTAATCACAAATTATATAAAATAAAAAGGCAGAGGATAAATTTTGGAAAGTGGCCAAACAGATTGCTGACCCTGAATCCTGGACAAAATACAAATAACTCAGAAATCTGTATACAAAAGAATTGAGACAGGTAAAAAATACCTATTACAGATCTCAGCTTTTCCATACAAGGATGAAAAATCTCTAATTTTGGAAAACAATTAAGAATGTTCAGGGCTTAACATATTCTGAATTTCCTAAGATTTTGAGATCAATGGGACTAATCTACCATTGGGAACAAAGGTGATTGATGGATCCAAAAGTTTTTGTATCAGCAGGCCTTGGAACATGGGATACATCGAATAATAATGGAATATTAGGAGATACACAATTAGGTAGTTTTATAGGAAAACCTGGCATGACAATAAATACACCTGAATGCATAACAACTATTGGAGATTCTAATATAGCATCAAATGTATTTGAATTTACAAATATTGAAGTTTATGAGGTTGTGGAAGCCCTGATGAAGATTGATTTGTATAAAGCAAGAGGAGTTGATGATTTGTCAAATCTGTCGTTAAAATATGCTGCACCTGTAATTGCATACCCATTAACTGAATTATATAACATGTCATTAAGGCAGTCTCAATTTCCAAATATATGGAAAATTGCAAAATAGCTCCAATTTTTAAGGCTGGGAAAAGGGAAATAATGGGTAATTATAGGCCTATTTCCTTTTGCCAGTTATTGCAAAGATTTTGAAGGGATGATTGCAAAGCAGGTTCAGGGTTTTCATGAAAGAATAAAATCTTGAATAAATACCAATCGGGCTTTAGAGCCATGCATGGTACTATTTCTGCCCTTTGCAGGTAACTAGAACTTTGTCCGATAGCCTGGACAGGGGTTTATCTGTGGGTGCTATTTATGTGGACCTTTCAAAGGCATTTGACTCTATACACCATGATATCCTTCTGTCCAGGCTTCAGCATATTGGGTTATCAGATCAGGTTGTGGATTGGTTCCAATCATATTTATACAATAGGGGACAGTTTGTGGTCATTGACCAATGGAAATCTCAAATCTGTCCAATAAAATGGTGTGCCACAGGGTTCCCTTTGGGTCTGTTACTATATAATATATATGTTAATACTATGAAATTCTCCAGTCCTGAAATAAAATTTCATTTGTACGTGGATTATACAATAGTTTATCTGGCAAGGGATAAACAGGATCAGATAGAGAATAAACTACAAACAGCATTTGATGAACTGCAGAACTTCCTAGTCTTATCTAAACTTAATCTTAATGCAAAAAATCACAGACCATGTTTTATTCATAGGAAAATTAGTCGAGATAGGACTGAGTGGCCCTTGAGGATAAAAACTGTGGAGGGACAAACTTTAGAACAGGTGGACAATTATAAATATTTGGGGTCTACTTTTGATTCTTTTCTAAAATGGGATAAGCATATAGACTACGTAATAACAACTATTAATAGACGATCAGCCCTGTATAGGATCAAACATTGCACAACTTATGAAATCAGAAATCATTTGATAAATACCAATGTTACCTTTATTGGATTATGGTGATTTGATTTACTGGGGTAAATTTAACATTATTGGGGAAATTGTATATTATATATAATAAAATGGCCTGGCATATTATGATGGTGCCAAAAGGATGCATAGGAGGATTTATATTAGGCATTAGGTTGGTATAATTTGGGGACAGGAGATCCTTGCATATATTGTCATACATGGAAAAATGCTTTTCAATGAAAGTACCAGGATATATAACAGATTGCCTGCGGGTAAGAAGAATTAAACCAAGTTTAAGAGCAGCAAGAGGAATAGAATATCTGTTACCAAAATGTAATACAAATTTGGGAGGTGTCACTTTTTTTACCAAGGTCCAGCTCTTTGGAATAAATTGCCAGTAGAATTTAGATTTTATGATGGAAAAAGGAAGTCAGGCAGATTAAGAATTGGTATGGGCAAGACTATAAAACCTGACTTGGGATATACAAGGACAAGTAAAATGTGATAGTGCAATAGTGTAACAATGTTTGTCTTGTATTTATTATATATTGTTCAGAAATTGACTATGCTGATATGTATTTATTTAAAATGTGTGGTACTGTATTATGTAACTGTTTGTATTTTCATGGATCTCACTGAAATGAGCTTTGGCTCAGTTGAGTAACCAGTTCATTATTTATAATGAATAAAATGTTTACTTTACTTTTACTTTAAAGAGACTGTCATATTTTGATATTGCTAACTTTGCAGATGTTCAGCCAACAGTAAAACTGCACCTTTGGATATACTTGGTCAGGTTACAAAATTAATGACAGGACAAACAGTGACCTCATGTGCTGTGACATCACAAGGAGGTGGATAGATTGTCTTTCAAGATTGCCAAGCATCTGGGGAAAACACAGACTTTATCTCTGACTTCTAGAGACACACACTGTGTTCTGAAAGAAAATGCACTTCTGTTACAATTAGGTAATACCAGCTAGAAAACTAGGTTAAGACTAGAAATTCGGTTACAGGCATATTTGTTTCTGAAATTCCCTTTTATCTTGACTGTAAGTATTTATGTTATATGTTCTGTGTTTTGTATTTTATCAATTTTCAATTTTAGTAAACACTATTTTACTTGAAATTCCGTCAGTGCCTTTCCTCAGTTTCTTTTGCACGTGAATGCTGGAAAAGTGTTAATAATTCTGACAACTGTTAAGGACTTAAAAAGTGTTACTTATCTTGCAAAGGTGAGTATATATCTAGGTCTCAAATTGAGTCATATGGGTAGACTTTGAACCTGGCTGGGTGTCCACAGGGTGAAGTACCGCACTGCATCCCTTGAAGAGAGTACATATCTGAGCCTGTTAACTGGGTGTGTTAGCAGAAAAGGTTCATATTTGACCCCAGGACTCGAGGCTAGTAGGATTTGGACCCAAACAGACAGGAGAGTTGTCCTGTTTGTCTCCTGTTCACATATAGCACTCTGAGGTTGGCACTGTAGGAGCAGAGGGCCTGACCTGTGGGGTGCGTTTGTGACAGA
The DNA here is from genome assembly GCA_016271365.2 of Neoceratodus forsteri. NCBI lineage: Eukaryota > Metazoa > Chordata > Ceratodontiformes > Ceratodontidae > Neoceratodus > Neoceratodus forsteri. The sequence goes on from CM028131.1 coordinate 115,979,479, forward strand.
TCTGGTTGGCAGAGGTGCGATTTAAAAGTATTTCATAACACCCAGCATTAACATTCCAGTGTGTCAGATTAAATACTGTACAGCTCACATGCAAAGTAAGGCAGGATTTAAAATTAAAGAACTATATCATTGTGCTTACAGTCTAAGTTCCCTACCTGTTTTATTTTTTGGGGTGTAAGCTAGTGTAGCCATAGCTTAGGGAAGAATATGGCTTCCAACTACAGCTAATACACTGCAGAAACCCGAGGCAGTTGTGCCAAGAGAGAGAATCCAGCACGAGGGCCGAGCCAAAATCAGCATCTTGTGGAGGCTCCTGTAGGCAGCCAATGCCCAAGACCCAGTCACAGTCTGTGACTGGAAAGGATCAAACCTTGGGCGTGGAGGGCCAGGGTCCAGCACAGTGTCCAGACCCAGAGAAGAGGACAGCAGGACCAGATCAAGCCCCTACTGGGTCATAATGTCATATGCCCATAGGCAATACATTATAGCTCACCTGTAACAGCTCTGTCCATGAGAGCTAATGGTGCAACACGCATATACTGCTGTACATGGTATTGCACCATTCACACACTCCCAGGCAGAGATAAGACCTCTGCTGGGAGTGGGTTCTGTTGAGCAGCTGCCATGGCTCACTGGACAGAGCCACAGCAGCAGGAACCCAGGCACTGCATCTGGGACCGGTTTGATTCCCGGTCCCAGACATTTTATTGTGCACTCCTGAGTTGGAACCCCCGGAGTTGACAATTTTAGTGGGGGTCCTGGGAGCATAGCCCCCATAACAGGGTGTGGGGTGGAGCTCCCTACAGAAAAAGAGTTATGCCACATGGCAATATCACTGTATTGAACGCACTTTGACATGCGCAATGTCTTCACGACATTATGACCCCATGCCATGCAAGCCAAGTGCCACAGCAGCAGGGGAAGGTCACCAACATTCTGGAGCCAGAAGGATCAGGCTGCAGATGGAGTTGTGGAGGATGGAGCTGGAGTTTGAACAGAAAAGGTTCAAGCCCAGCAGCTAAGAGAGCTTGAACAGAGGAAGCTGAGATGGAGAGAGAGAGAGGAGAAGTGAGAGCAACAAGAGGCCGAGGAAAAGAAACCAACGTCATGGACAGAGGCAGAGGAAAGAGCGACAACTTTGGAGAGAGGCAGAGGAAAGAGAGTGACAGCATCAGAGAGAGGCTGAGCGAGAGGCTGAGCGACAGCAGTGAGAGGCCAAGCAAGAGAGAGAGAGTGCCAGAGGAAATTTAAACTAGAAGCTGCAACTCCCAAGACCAGCACCAGAGCAGGTAAGTGGCCTGGGTGTAACTGGGACTCCAGGACAGGGTTACAAATTAAATTCTAAATTGATAGCTGAATTTAAAGAAAGGGAAGATATGGATGCCTTTTAAATTCCTTTGAAAAAGTATGCATTCAGGCAAAATTCCCAGAAAGTCCTGGAGCTTCCAGCTATCCCTGCTACTTACCAGGAAAGCTTGGGACACATTGGGTCAAATGGACAATGAGGACAGTAATGATTATAGTAAACTTAAAGCTACACTGTTAAAGAAATAAGATTTAACAGCAGAGGCATACAGAGTTAAATTCTGTAAGCTCAGGAGAAGCCCTGACATGAGCTATGAGGAGCAGCCACTAAACAATGTCAGTTCTTAAAACGTTGGTGGGAAGGGATTGAAGCAGACTCTGTAGAGAAAATTGAAAATGTTGTACTGTTAGAGCAGTTTTTCTGGCGTGCCTAGCAGAGCTGAAAACCTGGCTAGGGAACCGAGATCCAAAAACAGTGCAAGAGGCTGCTGAACTCTCGGACCGCTATGCCAGGAGCAGACCTGTTCTGAGAGGGAATGGAGCAGGCATGGCAGTGCAGAAAGGAAAAGCACACCTTCAGGACAGCTAAAACCTCCTGCCTCCACTGAAACCATGTAGCCCCAGGTTACAAAGAAAAGATTTGCCTGATAAAAGAAATGAGTGATGGGTTTGAAGACAACCTGAGCACCTTGCCAGGCAGTGTCCAAAAGGGCAGACAGTGCACAAAGTGGTGCTAGGCAAGAAGTGGGTTGTTTGTGTGACCCTGAAAGCATGCCAGTAAACATGAGGGAACACATACACCCAGTCACTGTGAATAAGGTACAGACCCATGGATTAAAGGACACGGGGCATCCCTGACTTGGTAAAAGAGGATTTGGTAGAGCCTGAACAGCTTATACCCAATCAATTTGGACTGTACGGGATTCACTGGGAGAAGAAAATTTTGCCACTCACCAGTGTCCTCCTAGACTGGGGTGAGACAAGAGGGACTGTGCAAAAGGTTGCCATAGCAGAGAACCTTGCTGTTGATGTAATTATTGGCAACAATCTCAAACAGGAGATGGTGTGTAGTTACCTGTAGCCAAGCAGCAAAGGTAAATTGTAGTTCCCTGGACCCCATAGAAGCCCCTGTGGAATACTGGGAGGCTGGTTACCCAGCCTGTGTCTCCTGATATGGAAAATAATGAAAGGGGTAGAAATTCCCAGGTAGCAGTTAACAGAACAGCTACAGAGGGTTACTCTGAGGAAGGAGGGGTAGCCCATTGTCAGAGGGTTAGAGATGGCAGTGACCCTGAATGCCCTGATGCTAGAGCTAGGGACTCTAGTTTAGAAACTGGAGGGACCTGTCCCATGCCTTGGAATATGTAAGGATTTAGCAGCTGCTCAGAAAAATGACCCTAGTTTAGAGAAGCTGAGGGCTTGGGTAGACTGACAGAGCACAAGGAGGTGACAGGAATCATAAAGTTTATTGGGACAATGGACTGATGTATATGCAGGATGTAAAGACAGAAGGAGGGGTCATGGGCAGGCAGCTTGTCATTCCTCAGGGTACCGTGAGCGGTTGCTCAAGACTGCACACCTATATTCCCATGTCTGGTCATCTGGGAATTGCATGCACTATGCAGTGATTGGCCAAGAATATCGATTGCCCCAACTTCACCCAGCAGGTGAAGGAATATTGCAGGTCTTGTCACTCCGTTGTCAAGAAATAGGGAAGGCGGGTAAGAAAACCTAAGCTGCCCTAATTCCCTTGCACAAAGTGGAGGAGCCATTCCAGAGGGTAGGAATGGATAGTGTGGGGCCTTTGAATACCCTAGCTCCTCCGGAAAGAGGTTTATCCTAACCATGGTGGATTATGCCACCCGTACCCAGAGGCAGTCGCCCTATCCTCCCTGAGGACAGACAAAGTGGTAGATACCTTGATAGGATTTTCTCCTGTGTTGGGTTTCCAGAACGTTATCACTGATCGAGGGGTTCCTTCATGTCTGACCTGATGAAATGTTTGTGGGAGAAGTGTGGTGGTGTGAGATGCATGACACCTTATCACCCACAAGCCAATGAGCTTGTGGAAAGATTCAATGGCACCCTTAAAATGATGCTCCAAGCTTTTGCTGAACAGCATGGGAGGGACTGGGAGAAATACCTTCCCACCTGTTGTTCGCGATACAGGATGTGCCCCAAGAGTCGACAGGGTTTCCTTTGAGCACTTATATGAATGCATGGTATGTGGGCCCCTAGACTTGCTTTGAAGAACTGGGAAGGCAAGCATGCCACCCAGGAAACTCCCATAGTGGACTATGTCCTCAAGTTTAGGAAAGCTGAAGGAGTTTGTGGGACAGCCCAGAGCAACCTGCAGCTGCCCAACAAAATCAAAAAGTTTGGTACAACCACAGAGCCAGAGCTCACTCATACACTGTGGGTCAGGAGGTAATGGTCCTAATCCCAGTCCAGAAAGACAAACTGCAGGCTGAGTGGGCAGGACCGCATAAAGTAGTCAGACAGGTGACTGATGTAAACTACATTATAGAACTGCCTGACAGAGACATACCAAAGAATATACCATGTCAGCATGATGAAGCCATATGCTAATAGGGCTGACATGGTGTTTGCAGTGTGTAGTCCTGGGAGGGACAGATGAAGGAGACCCCTTCTGGACTTGCTGGAAGAAAACAAGTGGGAGTCCTCTGTGAAGGCAATTAAAATGTTGCCCTGTTGACTCTGGACCAGATCTAGGAAGTAAAGGAGGTTTTAGCAGACTTTGCCCCATTGTTTAGCACCAAGCCTGGACTAACCCCTTAGTGATGCGATGTGGAGAGAGGGGCAAGGTGCCCATATGGCAGATGGCATATCGGTGTCAGAGGCTGTCCAAAAGGACATTAGGAGGAGGTGGAGGAAATGCTGGATTTAGGAGTAATCCAGAAATCCACAGCCCCGGCCTCACCTGTAGTCCTTGTTCCCAAGCCAGATGGCTCTACTCATTTTGTGTGGACTATCATGGACTAAATGCAGTCACAAGTCAGACGCCCACCCTATGCCTCGGATGGATGAACTCCTGGACAAGTTGGGAGGGGCGACATATCTTACCACTATTGACCTGATGAAAGGGTATTGGCAGGTAGAGTTAACTGCCAGAGCTAGGAGAGGTCAGCCTTCATCACTCCTATAGGGTTATTTGAGTTTAAGGTAATGCCTTCGAATGAAGAACGCCCGCCACCTTCCAAAGGTTGATGAACCAGGTGTTAAATGGTGCTGAGAGTATGCGTGGTGTACCTGGATGACATTGCCAAATTTAGAGCAAGCTGGGAGGAACACCTGTCCCACCTTAGGGAAGTGCTGGGCAGGATACAGAGGGCCAGGCTCACTGTAAAAGCTGAGAAGTGCCAGGTGGCCATGGCTGAGGTGGCATTCCTTGAGTAGTAGTAGGCTGGGGACAGTTCTGTACTAACCAAGCCAAAATTGAGACAATCAAGGAATGGCCCAGACCTGAAACACAGAAGCAGGTTCAGAGTTTCTAGGGACAGCAGGTACTATAGGAAATGTGTACCAAACTACAGTGCCTTGGCCGCTCCCTTATCTGGCCTGTTAAAGAAAAGGATGCCTAAGAAAGTTATCTGGGAACCAGCCTGTGAGCAAGCCTTTGCATGACTAAAGGAGGCACTGTGCAGTGCTCCTGTATTAGCCAGTCCAGACTATAGTAAACCCTTTGTAGTCCAGACTGAAGCTTCAGATGTGGGTATTGGGGCAGTGCTTAGTCAAACGTCTAACCAAGGGAAAGATCACCCAATAGCGCACTTCAGTAGAAGTTACTTCTCAGGGAGCAGGTTTACTCTACAGTTGAAAGAAATGTCTTGCCATGGTGTGGGCACTAAAGAAGTTGAAGCCATACTTATACGGCCAACATTTTGAGGTACAAACTGATCACAACCCCTGGTTTGGCTGGCACAAATGGGTAAAACAAATGGTAGGCTGTTAAGATGGAGCCTTGCCTTGCAGGGTTATGACATGACTGTCTCACACAGGGTAGGAGCAGCAAACAAAAATGCAGATGGGCTCTATAAGGGGATACTGTACACAGTAGAAACACCACTATTTTACTTACATAGCCTTCCTAAAGGCTATTTTTAATCTTTCTGTGCAAAACTGAGTTAGTAAAACCGAAGTCGCGCAACCATTTACTCCGGGTTTCAGAGACTTTAAAACCTCAAGACTAGCGAGCGGCAGCAGGTTATAACACTTGCTGCTAATGTAGTGTTGCTGATAAACTGAAAAGCTATAACTGTCTGATATACTATCTGTTTTGTATGTGTTGGGGTCTCTTACTGTTGTTAGGTACTTCCTGGTTTAGAGCTGCACAGCAGTGTGGGATTCTGGAGGACTGAAAGGCTAAGCTCCTGACACCTCCTGCTTAATCTGTCACACACTGCCTAAAAAGCTCTATAAGGGGGATACTGTACAGTGGAAACACCACTATTTTACTTCATAGCCTTCTAAAGAGTATTTTAATCTTTCTGTGCAAAACTGAGCTAGCGAAAGCAGTCGCGCACTCACAGCACTTCCGTCAGAGACTTTAAAAACCTCACACTAGCGAGTGGGGTGAGTGTGCACGGGCCATGCACAGAGACATGCATCTGTAGCGTTCACCGTGGTCCACTGGGGCAAATGGGCACAGGCTTCAACACTAAGACCACCAATAAGGTAATAAGAAACTATACGGTTTTCTGTTCACTACCATTTAAACATATACTAAACTACTACCAATTATGAGGAAAGCAAATAAACTATGTATATCATGCTCAATGTATACAATGGGCAAACAAATAGCTAACTTTGTTTGTGATAGATGTATCTTAGTACAAAGTCTACAGGAAGAAATCAAACGTTTACAGCCCAAAGATACTCTTAAATCTGACATCAAAGCTTTAGAAGACTATATAGATCAGATGTCACTGTTGGTTGAATCGTCTATCACAAAAACTCAGATGATTCACTCCCCTAGAAAATCTCCAAAAATTATTCTATAACCAACTTAACAGAGCAACCAGTTACACCTTCAACCCTTCAACATATACTACTGAGAACAACTGGATAAAACCTCTACAGGAAACACACAAAAAAATAACAATCTTCTTGAAAACAACGAACTTCCATTACAAAATACAATTTAAAACTTTAGCAAAACAAATAGACAGAGAGGTAGCTACCGTCTTGGGAGACTACAGTAATATTATATACAGAGATGAAGATTCCAAACTCCTACAACACATCAAAAAATATACCAAACCAGAAACAAACTCCGCCTACCTAAGAAACTTTAACAAACCCTTCAAACACACACTCACTAGTTGAACCACATGGCAAACAAAAACAAGTAATTGTATTAGTGACTCAATCATAAAATACTTAGACAGAACAATTTGTAACCAGATAAAGAACACAGAGTGTGCTCCAGCTTTAGAGGAGCAAAGATCGCAGATATTACATCTACGGTAAACCTATACTATCTACTGCTGGTGAAAACCACTAGTAATTATTCACATAGGAACAAACGATATCAAGGGATCACAACTACTGAAAATCAAACAAGACTTTGTTGCATTAAATAATATACTAACAGAACATGGTTGCACTGTCTGCATCTCTGAGATATTACCCGCCCAAGAGCCACTAGTTATACTACCTCTAAAATAAAGACCTTGAACGAATGGCTCCGAAATGGTGTTACCAACAACGAATCAAGTGCTTAACACATTGGGAGGAATTTGAGGATAAACCCGCACTTTATTGTTGGGATGGATGGCACTTAAGCAGAAGAGGTAGTATTATTCTGGGTCAAAAGATGACATCATACATCAATACTTATTTAAACTAACAAATAAGGGAAGACTGGGATAACATCCCAGTCTCTTATTAAAAATTACTGCCATAACAACAATTTTACAGCAAATATTCTTACTTATAATGCAAGATCAATGAACATCTCCAAATATGCAGAATTGAAAATTTTAACCCAGACTTTAGAACTGGAGATAGTAGCAATCACAGAAACATGGGTAACTCAGAAAAAGAATGGACAGCAGAATTCCTGGTTATAAACACTACTTTAAACATAGAGAACTCAAAAAAGGTGGAGGGTAAGTCTTTACATAAGAAATGACATACATTCTTATAGGATAGAAACCAATATACAAACCGAAAGTGTATGGGCCTATATTCAACCAACAAATACCCAAAAATACTCATAGGTGTATGTTACAGACCACCATCAACTGACCTACAAATTACCAAGTTGTTAGCTGAAAAAATAAATCAATTAGCATATAAAGACACAGTACTCATGCTGGGGATTTTAACTTACCAGCTATAAACTGGGATACTCTTTTAGGAACTAACCATCATGAAGAACAATTTCTTTCAGTTATTATAAATCTAGGTCTAAAACAAATTATAAGGGAACGAACTGGGAAATAACATTCTTGACCTAGTAATAACAAATCTTCAAACTCCCATATTTGATACTAAAATCTTAGCACCCTAGGAAACAATATCCATATGTCCATATCTTTTTCTATAAATTCTATCTTCAACCGAAATCAATAAAATTAAATCAAAACAATATCACAAAGCTAACTTTGATCAAATAAACTGTTCCCTAAACAAAATTAATTGGGAACAGATCCTTCTTCCACTAAACACTGATGAAGCATAGGACTTTAAAAGAAAAAATATCCCAATTTGAAAACAAATACATACCTGAAAAATAAATACAATAGTAAGGAAAGATTCAAAATGGTTTAACAAAAACATTAAGACACTAATTGCAAAAAGAAAAAAACTTTCTCAAAACTCAAAAAGCTCCACCAATTAAAGTCAACTCAATTCTAATAACATATAGGAAGCGCTCAAAATTAAAAAAACAAATCATTATGGCCAAGCGTAACCTTGAATTCAAAATAGCTCACAAAAAGGATTGTTATAAGGCTTTATACTCATACCTTAATGTAAAAAGGTTGTAACAAAACAATTGGACCACTAATAATTAACAGACAAACAATATCATCTGATAAAACAACTGCAACAGAATTAAATAACTACTTTGCATCTGTTTTTGCACAAAAAAAACTTCATCAGTCATTACAGTAACGTCGAACCTTGAAGCAAACAAGACTTTAGAGCAGGACACTTTGGTGGGATATTCAAAGGGTGCTTGCAGCATAATAGGGTTACATGCATGAAGTCCGAAATGCGCCGTTCTGTGATATTCAGCAGGAGGCAGTTGCGCCCACTGAAAACAGGCTGAGCAACAGCGCAATGCAAATGAATGCATGCTCAACTGGAAGGAGAACCATGCATAAACTGCGCAACCCGATATTCATCGAGCTGTGCAGAGTTGTGCAAGCGCAACCCCAACCTGCGCCTGCAGGACTTTGAGCCAAAAAAAAGGCTTAAGTCGAGGGCCACCCACAGGTGAGCTGCTGTATTGCAGGGTGCAACACAGCAGCTGCCACCTGTGGCTGGCTAACCCAATCCCTGTGCCCCCCTGCAGCCCGATCGCGGGCATAATGTCTCCCACCAGCAATCGCGGGCAGCAATGTGGCTCCCCTCCTCCCGAGCGTATCCCTGGTGGTCCAGTGGACGAAATGCCCGATCGCGGGTGGTATGTGTAATAAAACCACCCCCGAACATAGCTCTGGTGGCTGAGTGTCCCCCACCACACCCACCCACAGTCCCACCACCCCGCTCCCCGGCAGCCGGCAGGCGGCAGCATCCCACGCCTGCCCGGCCACCGCTGACGACTGCGTTGGGGACAGAGGCTTATTGGTAAAGCAAGAGCCAATGGCGTAAAGCCCATATCGCATATGACTGGCTCCAGATTTGTGAATGAATGTTCATTCACAAATCTGACTGTCAAGGCAATGGCGGGGCTGCATGCCATTGGCTCTTGCCTGCACCACGGGCGTGCAGTTCCACCGGGCAGTCAGTCGGTGGGCGGCGGGCGGCAGGCGGGTGGATGCTGCTGCCCGCCGCCGCCGGGGAGCAGGGTGGTGGGCCGTGGGTGGGTGGGTGGTGGGGACACCAGCCACCAGGGCTATGTTCAGGGGTTATTATACATACCGCCCACGATCGGGCATTTCGTCCACTGGACCACCAGGGATATGTACGGAGGGGGTGGGTTTATTACACATACAGCCCAAGCATCGGCATTTCAGTCCACTGACCACCAGGGATATGTACGGGGGTGGTTTTATTACACATAGCACCGCGATCGGGCATTTGGTCCACTGGACCACTGGGGATATGTGGGAGGGGAGCCACATTGCTGCCCGCGATCGGGCTGGTGGGGGAGTACACTATGCCCACAATCGATGCAGGGGTGTCGGTCCTCGACGGCCGCTGCCTGGCAGGCGCCAGGCGCAAGTCCTCGCCGGGATCGGGCGCACTTTACATGTTATCGGTATGCAAATGGGGACATAATCACATGCAAATGCCCCCTACGCCTTTGCATGAATTATAGCCCCATTTGCATGTCACCCCTGAATATCATGATTTTGCGCATGGCGCAATGGTACCACCACCGCCAAGTTGAATACTCCACTCTGTCAACTTGCGGTGGCGCAAGTTCCACTGCATCATGCACAGTGGCTGTGGCAGGGGTGATATTCAAGGAGTTGCTCAATAGCGCAACTTCTTTGAATATCACCGCTACTACCCCTCCTAACTATTTTGCACAGCTCAAGGGCTTCGCCTATGAATGGCGAGTTTGAATATCCCACCCTTTGACTGTATTAAACACTCTAAAAAACACACTAGTCCAGACCCAGATAATATATCCTCAAGATTTCTAATGGAAACAAAAAATACTATTCTCTTACCCCTAATGATGATTTATAACAAATCCTTCAAGATTCAGTGGTACCTAAGGACTGGCGTTCAGCTATAATCACACCCATCTACAAAAGGAGACACATTCTAAAACTGAAAATTACGCCCTATTAGTTTAACATCAATACCTTGTAAACTAATGGAAAAAATTATTAAACTCAAATTAGAAAATGAAATGTTAACTCTAAATATTAATGATGTATATCAACACGGGTTTAAACCAGGTTACTTATGTACTACAAACTTAATTTCATTCTATAATTATATTAGCTATAACCTAGATTGTAGCATTGCGATGGACGTTATTTTGTTAGACTATAGTAAGGCATTTGACAAAGTTTCACACTCCATAATAATAGACAAATTTATCAACATGGGAATCTCAGCCTCACTAATTTCCTGGATAAATCAGTGACTGAATAATAGAACCCAGAGAGTTAGGGTAAATGGCGCCCTCTCAAGTAATAGGGGACGTGACCAGTGGGGTCCCACAGAGCTCTGTCTTGGGCCTACTCTGTTTAATTTATTCATAAGTGACATGACTATCTCACACAGTGATATAATGGTAAAATTTGCTGATGACACCAAACTTGAGGGAATGGCTATCAATCCAAGTAATGAACACGGACTTCAAGCAGATTTAACGTTAGTAGAAAAATGAGCGCTACAAATAAACTGTACTTCAACTTGTCTAAGTGTGCAGTATTACACTTGGAAAAAATAATCCAGTTCAAACATACTGTCTAAACAAAACTATTATTAGAACTTCACAAGTTGAAAAGACTTAGGGATAGTAATCAATGACAAACTAACTTCTTCAACTCACTGTACCAAAATAGCAAATCAAACAAATGCATTACTAGTAGAATCTCCAAAACATTTGTGACTAGATCTGAACATTGTCTTTTGTTCCTCTACAGATCTCACATAAGGCCCCTTTTGGATTATGGTTCACCCTTTTGGAACCCTCATCTGAAAACAGATATAAATAGAACTGAACACATACAGCATGAGCCACAAAGCAAATCCCACACTTAACTAACTTTGACTACAACACCCGACTAAATAAAACAGGATTACACACATTGACACAAAGACGTATCAGAGGCGACTTATTACAACTGTTTAAAATTCTTGGGAACCAGGGGCAAATGAAATTATGTGGTATCAAATATTCTACTAGAAAAACTGTCGCTAGACTTCATAATAAACAGCTAGAGGTGATGAGGGGCCAAAAGCAATAAAATAATTAACTATTTTACAATTAGAACACGAGATTGTGGAACACTTTACCACAGGATATAGTTGACTCAACAAATATCTTAACTTTTAAAAATAAACTAGACACATGGATGTTTTGGTAGGGACTGGGTTAATGTTCCATATATATGACGACAGCCATGATGGGCAACCGCCTTCTTTTGTACAGAACACCAAAGTGCCAAAAGTACCAAAGGCTTGCATGTCAGTTTGTGCAATGAACTAACTTTGGGGAACTCATCCCATGCAGGAATAGATCCCTATATTCAGTCTAGGAGGGAGAAGTGTGACCCGCCCATCTAGCTGTCATTGTATTATATTTATATTTGCAATATAAATAAATGTGTATGTGAATGTCTGCTTAGAGAAAAGGCAGTCATCCACTTTTAAAGAGACCTGACCTCTTGACCCCAGAGGCCCCAACGTGCTGCAACAGCTGACTGTCATAAAACTGGCCCAGTCGAAACTCTAATTAAAAACTTCCTTCCAAGGCCAGGTTATAACACCTTGTAAAATATTTCTACTTTGAAGTCAGGGAGCCATAGAAGGTTGCAACTTTCACGACATCCTAGGAAGCAACACATTCTAACAGCTATCTGTTATAACTCTCCACACCTAGAAGGGAATTGTTGGCAGGATGTTTGTTCTAAAACCATCAAAGGAAATCTTCTTATCAAAGAGACTGTCGTATTTTGATATTGCTAACTTTGCAGATTTTCAGTCAACAGTAAAATTACACCCTGGGATATGCCTGGTCAGGTTACAAAATTAATGACAGGACAAACAGTGACCTCATGTGCTGTGACATCACAAGGAGGTGGAGAGATTGTCTTTAAAGATTGCCAAGCATCTGAGGAAACACAGACTTTACCTCTGGACTCCTAAGAGAACACACACACTGTGTTCTGAAAGAAATTAGGTAATACCAACTAGAAAACTAGGTTAAGACTAGAAATTCAGTTACAGGCGTATTTGTTTCTGAAATTCCCTTTTATCTTGACTGTAAGTATTTATGTTATATGTTCTGTGTTTTGTATTTTATCGATTTTCAATTTTTAGTAAACACTATTTTCCTTGAAATTCTGCTGGTGACTTCTCAGTTTCTTTTGCATGTGAATGCTGGAAAAGTGTTATTAATTCTGACAACTGTTAAGGGCTTAAAAGTGTTACTTATCTTGCTAAGGTGAAAATATACCTAGGTCTCAAATTGAGTCATAAGGGTAGACTTTTGAACCTGGCTGGGTGCCCACAGGGCGAAGTATTATACTGCATCCCAAGAAGAGAGTACATATCTGAGCCTGTTAACTGGGTGTGCTAGCAGAAAAGGTTCATATTTGACCTCAGGACGTGAGGCTAGTAGGTGATTTGGACACAAAACAGACAGGAGGGTTACCCTGTTTGTCTACTGTTCACATATTGCACTTTGAGGTTTGGCACTGTGGGAGCAGAGGCCTAATCTGCGAGGTGCAGTTGTGACACCTGCCAGGTCCTTCCTGTGGCTCCTGGGGCACATGGCGGTGGCCATAACCACTGTTACTTTAGCTTGCCTGCACATGACAGTGTCTCAATGGTCTTTTCAGGTTCAATGGGACCAGCGCATTTGGAGCAATTAGTCTTGGTCTCCAAGCCTGTACAGCAAACCTTGGACTGGTGGTTGAACCCTTCCAACCTATTCAAGGGGTTCACTCCCAAGTGGAATTACCATGGCAGATTCTTACTGGATGCATCAAACCTGGGTTGGAGGGTGCCCATCTTGCAGACCATCAGACTCAAGAGACTTGGTCACAGCATGAGCAACATCTCCACATCAATGTCTTGGAGATAGGGGCAATCGTTTATGCTTTGCAGGCTTTCGAGCGCACCTGAATCCTGGCCCTCTGATTCGACAGACAACATATCAGTTGTTTACTACATAAACAAGCAAGGGGACTCACTCTTACCCCATTTGCAGAGAGCCATGAGAGTGTGGTACTTGGCCATCAAACATGACCTGGAACTGACGGCAGTACATGTTCCAGGCGCCAAAACGTCCTGGCCAGCAGCTTAAGTTGGTCCAGTGAAAGACACATGAATGGGAGCTTCTTCCCTCCATGGTTGAGGATCTCTTCAACAGTTGGGGTCATCCAGAGCTAGACCTTTTGCATCCCCACTCAAGCAAAACTGCCCAATTTCTGCTCACTAGATCCAGGGCGTGGTGCTTTCTGGCGAGATGTGTTGTCCTCTCTTGGATAGGGAGGTTCCTGTATGTTTTCCCTCCTTTCTGCCTGCAGAAGGTTCTGCTCAAGTTGCAGTCAGAGAGGTGGAGATGATCCTTATAGCTCCCTACTGGCCTCACCAGATATAGTTTCCACTGTTGCAACAACTAGCTGTGGAGCCTCCACTTCCCTTGCCCATTCCTCCTACCTACTCTCTCAGGAACAGGGCCCTGTTGTCACCGAACCTCAAATCTCTACATCTCCATGCGTGTCTCTTGAAGACTTAGCCATTGCCTGCTGAGTTTCCTCCTGGATGGCAGATGTTTTAGTGACCACTAGGAACCCTTCCACTAGAGCCACTTACGCCATGAAGTGGAAGTGGTTTTCCATTAGGCCACCATTCTGCACTTGGATCCCTTCACCTGTCCAGTGAATCTCATCCTGTAGTACCTTCTTTCCTTTTGGACTCAGGTCTGGCTTACATTTCACTGTGTGTATCGTTCTGCCATCTCTGCACACCATGCAGCTGTTGAGGACAAGAATGTTGCCCTGCTGGATCTCTCCTGCACCCCTTTCTGTGGGCATCCTCCACTTGAAACCTCCCATTAGGGACCCAGCCCTGCCACAGGATTTGCTATTTGCTTCAGAGAAACTCTGCTTCCCTTTGAGCTAACTACAAGCTTGAGCTAGGCTTTCTGTTGTGGAAAGTGTTGTTTTTGGTTGCCATTACTTCTGCTTGGAGGATTTCTGAGCTCCAGGCTCTGATGTGTAAGAGCCTTTTAGTTTTCCACAAAGACAGGGTGTCTTTGAGGACCAATCATAAGTTTTGCCTAAGGTGGTGTCTAAGTTCACGTTGAATCAGCCCATCCACCTGCCGATTTATTATCCGGAGTTAAGTTAATCCAGGAGAGGCCTTACTTCATACTCTTGATGTTCACCAGGTACATAGGTTTTATCTGGACTGCACCCATCTTGTTATACAGTCAGATCAGTTGCTTGTTTCATTTGTCCCCAGAAGACAATGGGCTCCCTGTTTCTAAACAGTGTTTATCTAAATGGCTGGCTAATTGCTTTGTTTATTGCCACCGTAGGTATGACAAACTTTACCAGGCCAGCTGACTGTGTCAGTTCCTTTCAATGCTTGGGACTCTGTCCTAATGGTGTTGCCTGCTGTAAGAGCCACCTCGAAATAAGATAGTACAGTTGCGTAAGAACTTACCGTGAATAAGAGATCTTAGAGAGGAGCTCTTGCAGCAGAGACGCTGCTTTCCCCACCTACCCCAGTTTTCTGCTTCTCCATATCAATTAATTTACTTTCCTCAGTTATGAGGAACCTCCTTAGTTCTCAGTCTCTGTGCATGCTGGGGTCTCCGGCAGGAGAACTGGAGATGGGTTGAGGGACCACCCTTTTGACCATTGGCAGAGGTCGGTGTGCGATATCAGCGGTGGTCCCCTGCTAATGACTACTGGCTAGAAGTTGTCTGTATTGCCTACTGTTCTTACGTAACTGTACTTTTCAGGTGGCAGCACAAATGTAGGGCAAAGCACCCATTCTGCACTACCCCACTACATCACTAAAGAGGAGTCCCAAGGCACTAAATGTTAGATGGGCCTTATGTCTGACTAGATTATTTATATATATATATCTATATATATATATATATATATATATATATACATATATCTATATATATATGCATACATATATATATATATATATATATATATATACACTGAAAATGTTAGGCAGTGTAATCCATCGGAATATATTCTGCATACAAATGCACTGCATAGTTACTGTACATGCAATACTAAAACCAACAAACAAGTTCATAATTTTAGTATAAACTGCCCTGCATAGGGAAGCTACAACTGCATGTTAACATATAACCATTAATGGCATTATTACTACTAACCCTGTACCAGTCATTTACTTTTTCAACATAATCATTTACAAGCTACCCAGGTGGAGTTTCCTGGTCACCAAATAAAGGGAAGGACGCCATAAGACCCTATTGGTTTGGTTGCTGGTAAGAGTTACATTATGGAAGACCTATATTCCCCTTCTATCAAGAAATGCTGGCCTGATATCTTTTACTGTCTATCCTGTCTGCACTTGTGATGTGGTACACACCTTCTAGAGGGCATGGATCATAGCAAAATGGCAAAGATGGGGAAATGACTCAGGAAAACCGGGCAGGAGGGGAGGATGGGGAGTGTAGAGGAACAGTGGGCAAATCTAAAAGGAGCCATAGAGGAGACAACAAACCTTTGTGTTAGCAATTAAGCAAAAACAACAGAAAACAAAAACACTTATGGTTCTCAAAGGAAGCGCCGGGAAGGTGAGCGCAAAAAGACTGGAATTCAGGAGGTACAAGGAAACACAGAAAGGAGGCAGGAAAGTGTATCTAGAAAAACAGAGGAGGCAGGGAAAGCAGTCCAGAGTGCAAAGGCCCAATCAGAGGAAAAAATAGCCCAGGTAGTAGCGAAGGGGACAAGACATTCTTTTAGTACATTAGTGAAGAAGGAAGACCAGAGGTGGAATTGTTAAGCTAAAAGGAAGAAGGTAGTGTGTGGAGGGGACCTGAAGAAGCAGCAATCCTGAACAAATATTTTTGTTCAGTATTCACAGAAGAAGGGGAAGGTATGGAAACTCAGTTAAATGACAGGAGCATCGGATGGAAGGGAGGTGGACACCAGTCCATTTACGGAGGAGAGAGTCCTAAGGAACTATCAAAACTGAGAGTGGACAAGGCAATGGGGCCAGACAGGATACATGCAAGAATATTAAAGAAGCTTAGAGAGGTGCTTAGCACCACTGGCAGCCCTGTTAAACTAATCGCTGGAAATGGGGGTGGTTCTGGAGGACTGGAGGATGCAGAGGTAGTCCCTCTCCACAAAAGTGGAAGCAGGAGAAGCCATAATTACAGGCCAGTCAGCCTGACCTTGGTGGTGGGAAAATTCATGGAATCACTACTAAAGGGATTGTGGTATATCTTGAATCCAGCGGTTCACAGGATCTTAGGTAGCATGGATTCACAGCAGAAGGTCATGTCAAACAAATCTGATAGATTACTTTGTCTGGGTGAGCAGGGAATTAGATCAGGAGAGGCGGTGGATGTGGCCTACCTGGATTTCTGCAAGGCCTTCGACATTGTTCCACATAGGAGGCTTGTAAACAAGCTGGGCAGCCTGGGAATGGGTCTCAAGGTGGTAAACTGGGTCAGAAATTGGTTAAGGAACAAGAACATAGGGTGTGGTGGTAGCGGGTTCATTCAAGAAACAAGGTGACCAGCAGGGTGCAACAAGGATCAGTCTTGGGGCCAGTCCTCTTTAATGTTCTCATGACATTGAAGAGGGACTGGAAAGGAAAGTTTTATTTATTTTTATTTCAATCAATCAATCAATCAACATCTTTATTTATCCAGGCGGGCACCATTGAGCAAGGCTCATTTGCAAGGTGGACCTGGTCATGAAGACATCAAAGTACAGTACAGAAGCAGGTATACAAAAAGCAATAATATACAAGGAAGAAAAAGTATATGCAGTGTATACAGTACAAGTGCAAGGTTGAAATAAAAAAAAAACAGCATTATTTTACAATTGAAGAAGTCAGCAGATGTACAATCAACCACAGGCAAACAGGCGTCATAAGGAGAGATCTTTTGAGTGGGGGCGGCGGTAACTACATCATATAGGGAAAAGGAGGCCATGTGGGAGTGGCGGGTTAGAGAGGTAAAGAAGAGGAAGGATATATTACCTGACGACTGGGGAAAATTGGGCTAAAACCCATTTATTGAAGAAATTGGAATTACAACCCTTTGAGTCAAAGACTCATTTCCAAAGGCTGCACATCTTAAGTAAAAACATTTAAGTACAATTAAGTAAAAACAGAACATAGACAGCTAACAGTTTTCAGTTGCAATTACAAATAGACATTCAAACAATTTTTCAGTTGCAAATATAGGTTTCCAGAGTGTGGTGAGAATGCAGGATAGTACATACTGTGATAGTACAAGCAAGCAATAACACCGACGAGGTGTGGGTTACATGCTGATAAGAGCACGCCCATGGCTGTACTAAGGCACGAGGTGCTTGGCACGAGTGCCCATGCACCTGGTGTGCTCTTATCACACGTAACCCATACCTCGGAGTGTGTCATTGCGCTTATAAATGGGCTTTCTATGTAGAAATTAAAAAATAATAGTGGCTGTGAAAATAGGAAAATGGGGGAGGTTTTCTTTGAAGAGAGAAAACTAGTTCTCTGTGTATGCACTGTATTGCCCTGTTAGTTACAGTGTATTTAGCTTAGTGACTTGTAGAGCCCCCCACCACCACACAAACAAGTTGTGCGCGTATGGCACCACAGAGAGGTAGTTTTAATTGTGCAGTGCTATGAAGTGTGCATTTTAAACTGCAGGGGCAGTTTCATAGGGAGCGAGCACGTGTTTGTTAAGCTGTCCTACTGTATAGTTTAGTCCGAATTAGGATGTCTGGTAAAATGACTGTGTTTTTAGAGGAGCTAACATGTGCCTCTTAAGCTCCGTAGTGTACAGGATTTTTTTGTAACACAGCGGAGTTGTTCTAGTTGGAATAGAAAAAGCAAGCTTGTCCTTCAGCGGCAGCCATATGCTGTGATTTTCTGCTGCGCATAGTTGGAAGCGAAAAAAAGTGAGCGTGTCCTTTAGTAGCTGCTGTATGCTGTGATTTCCTGCTTTGTGCATTTGAATCGGAATGGTCGTGGTAAAAAAATAAAGACGTTTGAAATGCGGTTCTTTATTTTTATTGTTCACCACGGTCTTTGAATTGTGGGCAAATTCTTGAATCGGGATTGAAGTTCACTGAGGCATGTGTATTGACTAACAGTTTGAGGAACGGGACCGTTGGAGTGCTGCTGCAATGAACTGTTTGACAGGAGTGAGTAAAATCAATTAAATTCAATATTTCGAGTCTGGTGCAGTGGTTGTGTAGGAAGGTGGGCATAAGTGATTTTCCTATTGCTATGGTTTTCAGTTGCTGCCTTGCTGGTAATCAGGAAGTGCTGTTTTCGGTGTGAGCTGTGCCAGCTTGTGTTTCTGTTCTGGGTGGCACAACTCATGGATTCCCTTAGTGTTGTGGGGCTCAGGACTGGAGGGTAGTGCCAGTTGGCTACAATATCTTCTGATAATGATCACGGCTCAGAAGATGTTGTAGCCAATCAGGTTACAGGATTTCTTGAGCCCATTTTATAAGATATATACCGCAACAGCACAGTGATTACAACATGAGGCAGGAGAGGTATACAGAAAAGGCAGTATTCAATTTAGTGGCCTGTACAGTGATGAAGCTTTGCCAGCTAGCTTTTGTGAGAGAAATAGTGGATGGATATTCTAGATTGCTTGCTGGTGCTATACAGTGAGCTTAGTGAGGAGGGTAAACAATTTAGGGCAGTCTAGAAGCAAGACTTTGTCTGGGTTGAAATACTGACAGGAAGGAATCAACATATGGTCGGTGGCAAAGCCATGGTTGGTATCTCCCTGCTGAGGGCATTGGCAGGTGTGGGTTCAGTATGTACTTCCTGAGGCAGTTTTGAATGCTCCTATATTAGGGAGGCCGCAGACACTTGTGGGGAGGGAGTTGTACCAGGCAGGGGTCCTGTAGGCGAGGTTCTTTGTGCCAGTGAGGTTCTCTACCCTTGGGACTGCTAGGGTGTGCCTCTTTGAGCCGTGAGTGGGGATAGTCGAGGTTGGGGGTGGAGGCAGGCTGTGACTCCTGGGAGTGAGTCCCATGAGTCTCTTTCTGGCCATTAGACAAGATTGGTAGAAAGTCTTTCTTCAAAACTGAGTATTTTCGTGAGGGAGTAGAGGTGCAGGAGTGGGTTAGTCAGTCTGCACCAGACAGAAACCTGCAAGCTTTGTTGATGGACAGCTTTATTTACTTAGGGTGGTGATAGCTGCAGCTGCACTGAAATAATAAGGCCATAGTCAATTAGTGATAGCAGCGATGGGGTGATGGCCAGTCTGAGTGCTTCTGGTGGTAGGCAGTCTTTGTGCGGTGAGAGGCCAGTGTGAGCGTTACATGCCGCTAATAGCACGTCTATGTGGGTGTGGAAGCTGAGGATGGGTGAAGAGTTATCCTAGGTGTTTATAAGGTTGACCTGCTCAGTGGGTTGGTGGGAGCTGGAGAGGATCCTTAATGGTGTGTTTCTTAGTTTATTTTGGTGGTGGGCAAATACCATGGTCATTTTTTCAAATTCAGGATAAGTCTGTGGTCCATGAACCAGCATTCTGCCTGGCTAAACAGTGATGGAGGCTGGTCTGCAGGCTGGTGGGATCAGGTGGGTGGCACAGAGGATGGCATCATCTGCGTATGTAGAATCTTCCTGTCACATGCACTTGGGAGACATTGAGAAATAAACTAAAAGAAGCGGACCCAGGATGGAACCCTGTGGGACCCCTGAGTGGACAGAGGCGAGTACTGGACAGTGTTGAGCTGATCTTGCGCATTGTTTTCTGGAGGATAGGTAGCTTGTGAACCAAGCTGGGGGGCCCTGAGAACCCCAGTTTCTGAAGGGAGTTAAGAGGAGGGATGGTTTACTGTATCGAAGCCTTGGAAGGTCTATGAATATGGTCCCAGCTAGATGGCCTTTGTCAAGCGCATTATGCAGAAATGTGGAGAAGTAGCAGCACAGGGGTGGTGCTGTGGCCTTGACAGAAACTGTGCTGCTCCTTGCAGAGTAGGTTGTGTGTTGCAAGGTAGTTGGCCAGTTGATCAACCATTACCTTTTCCAGGGCTTTGGAGATGAAACTAAGATCTGTAACAGGACTAACACTCCAGTATGGGTGGAAAAATGAGGCGGGACCTAAGCAGGCTTGAGGAGTGGTCAAGAGTGTGGCAGCTAAGTTTCAATGCAAATAAGTGTAACATCATGCACTTGGGGTACAGAAACCCAGGACAGGAGGTGCGTGATGGGGAGGAGCTGATGATCAACAAACAGGAAAGGGACCTTGAGGTAATCATATCTGATGATCAAGGTGAACAAGCATTGTGAAAAGGCTGTGGGGAGAACCAGCTGGATGCTGGGGTGCATAGGGAGAGGTATCACCAGCAGAAAAAATGGGGGTGGTGATACCACTGTACAAATCACTGGTGAGACCTCATCTGAGTACTGGCTCCAGATCTGGAGGCCATTTCTCTGGAAGGACATAGACTCAGTAGAGGCAGTTCATAGAAGGGTAACATAAATTGTGCAGAGTCTGCACCAAAAAATCATAAAAGGAGAGACTAGATGGTCCTCCACTTCCTGAAGTGCTCACCTATTTAGTATGATATATTATGTGAATGTATGCCCTCTTGCACTTTTCTTTTACAGCTAATAGGACTCAACTATATTTTGATCATCCAACTGTCTCGCTTATCACTCATTAACTGTAAAATGGACTTTATGGTGGACTTATTGCTGCATGATTGTGACTGTCTATGTTTGTTAGTACTGACCTTGTTTTTGCTCATTTGTGCTGTTGTGTTTTTTTATCTTTGAAAATCAATAAAAATATGATACCAAAGGAGAGACTAGAGGACCTCAGTATGTATACCCTGGATGAGAGGAGGAGAGGGTAGAATATGATAGAGACCTTCAAATACCTCAAGAGGTGTAAATAAGGTACAAGAGTTTAGCATCTTTCAGAAAAAATACATTCAAGAACAAGGGGTCATGATATGAGGCTGGAGGGGGAAGACTCAGGGGTAACGTGGAAGTATTTTTCACAGAAAGGGTGGTGAAAGCATGGAACAGCCTCTCAACAGAAGTGGTGGGAGTAAAAACGGTAGAGGATTAAAGAATGCACGGGACAGACACAAGGGAACCTTAGCAATAGGAAAGAGAGGGTAAAAGCCGAAGATCAAGTAGGATCTGCGATTGCATTAGGGTAGGTAAAATGGACAGACTAGGTGGGACAAGTGGTCCTTATCTGCCAGCAATTTCTGTGTTTTTAGGTAAAAGCAGACCAAAAATAATTTATTGTTAAAATCTCTGCCTAGTTTCTATTTTCAAAGTTAGAATTAAAAAGAATATGGCCTGCTGATGGCCAGATGGGCCACTAGGGTGGCGAGGGCGGCTAAGGCAAGGAAGGAGCAGAACCTGGCCAGAGAAATTAGGAGAGGGATAAGGGTTCTTTAGATACATTGGGGAAAAACGAAGGGTGAAGGGCAGATTAGCAGGATTAAAGCAGGAGGAGGGATGGGCACAAGACCAGGGAGAAGGCTGAGGTACTAAATAGGTGCTTTGCCTCAGTTTTCACCAAGGAAAATGGGGGCTGCATCATACATGGGAGGAGATGGTGAAACTGAGGAGGGGACCCTTACCGATTGGCAGGTCTGGGAGGTATCACTGGCAGGTGGGGGAGGCAAAGCAGGGGACGAGGTAGCAGAGGTGGAAATCACGGCAGAGAGTGAGGAAGCCCTCAGGTCCCTTAAGATAGAGAAAGCACCAGGGCTGGATAAATTACATCCCAAAGTGCTGAAGGAACTGGCTGATGTCCTGGCAAAACCCTGGAGCTCTTCGCATCTCTCTCTGAGGACAGGGTGGGTGCACCGGACTGGAAGGTGGCGCATATAGTGCCTATCCACAAGTGGGGGAATCAAGGGAGGTGGCAGGGAACTACAGGCCCATCAGCCTGACATGGGTGGTGGGCAAGGTGATGGAGGCATTGTCAAGGAGAGACTGGGGGGACCTGGAAAGTTGGGGTGCCTGGACAATAGACAACATGGATTTGTCCCACGGAAATCATGTCAGACAAACCTTGTGAGTTCTATGACTGGGTGGCAGTGCCTTGGACCTGGGCATACCAGTAGGCGTCCTCTTTCTTGACTTCAGAAAGGCATTTGACTCTGTTCCTCATGGGGCCTGTTCGATAATCTGGGAGAAATGGGGTGAGGAACTAGATGATCAGATGAATAGGCAATTGGCTTCAGAACCAGACCTAGAGGGTCGCGGTTGGTGGAAATAGTCTCATCCCCAAGGAGGTCATTAGTGGAGTACCTCAGAGATCGGTTCTTGGGCCCCTCCTGTTCAACGCCTCGTCTCTGACATAAGGAAGGGTATCAGGAGTGAGATGAGTCTCTTTGCAGATGACTCAAAACTGGGGCGGTGGTAGATGGGTAGGAGGGAGGGGCCCTACAGGGGACCTGGAGGCTCTGGAAGGTGGTCTAGAAAGAAGCTGGTTCAATGCAGGAAATGCAAGGTACTGCACCTAGGAGCCAGAAACTCGGGCCAAGTGTACACCCTGGGGATGCTACAAGTCTTGATGGCAGAGAGGGACCTGGGGGTGGTGGTGGATGTCAAGATGAACAACTCAGAGACTTGCAGGAGGGCAGTGGCAAAGGCCAACAGGATGCTTGGATGCATCACTAGGGGCTCACCTCCAGAAGGAGAGTGATACTCACTGTATAACTGCTTGGTGAGAGGCCGCACCTCAGGTACTGCGTGCAGTTTGGAAGCCACATTTAAAGGACATTGATCTCCTGGAGGGTCCAGAAGAGGGCAACAAAATGATTTTGGGCTTGGGGATAGGACCTATGGGGAGAGGCTCAAAGAGCTAAATATGTACGCATTGGAAGAGAGAAGGGACTGGGGGGACATGATGGAGGTCTTCAGGTACGAAGGGGATAAATGGGGAGGAGCAGTCAGGGTGCTCCGAAGGGAAGATGGGGGGCAACTAGAGGGCATGGGTGGAAGCTGGATGGGGAGATTCAGTGGAGAGAGGAGGAGGTGCTACTTCACTGAAAGGGTGGTGGAGCCATGGAATGTGCTGCCCAGGGGCTGGTGGAGCAGAAATGGTGGAGGGGTTCAGAGAGGTGGGACAGGTACAGGGAAGGGTTCCAGAAGCAAAAACCAGTGCAGCGAGAATATCTGGGACTGGGAAGGAGAAGCCAGAGAGGAGAGGGGGCAGCGAGGTCAGCTCCCAGGTGCGGAGCTGACCAAGCGAGCAGACACGAAAGACCGTTAGGCCTATTCTGCTGGCATTTCAGTATGTTAGTATGTAATATATTTCAAAAGCAAAGCCATTCTCAATTAAACTGAGAAATTCCCCAGTTCCTGCAGGCAGTATAGCATAGTGGTTAAGAGCACTAAGCTGCAAACCTGGAGACCAGAGTTTGAATCCCATCGGACCTCACTTGCATATTGTGTGATCCAGAGCAAATCACTTAACTTCCTAGTGCTCTCAAGTCGCACCTGGAAACAAGCTCTGGGGTTAGTGTTCCTTTCCTGGTTAAACAATTTCTCCTTTCCCTTTCCCTCAAAACAGAAGAAGGACATTTTCTCTCCTCTTAGCCTCAGCAATGGGACAGCCATTAGATCAGCCAAACAGTCCTGGTGTCTGAGTCAAGGTTTGGTTTTGAAGTGCACCGTGGATTTGGGCAACTGAGTTTTGGGATGAGCTGGAGAACTTTTTCTCGGTAACCTGTGGGAGGAGGCAGGTGAAAGAAAGTTCACCGCTACTTTCTGAACCAGTATCATGGTATGCTGCGGACAAGAAAAGAACTAGTGGCAAAGCACATATAGATTATTGCCACATGACAAAATGTATAAATGCCAAAGGATCGTCAGTAACTTGTTTCTTTATAACACGTATGTATCTCTCACATTCTATGTATTATGTATAGTGCTGAATGATTTTTTTCATATAACATTTTTCCCTTGTACATGCAGGAAGGCTGCTCAGCCCTGTCTCCTCATCCCCCAGCTGGCAACCTCCCAGACTCACCTGGAGTGATGATCCCCACGGATCCCCATTTGGCAGGACCAGGAAAGGAAAGATTCTCCTCTGCCCACCGAGTGACTCTCTCATCCAGATGAGGCACAGGGGCCCAGGAAGTTGTGTGGACTGGGGAAGACGTGCAGGGCTTCATGGCCATCGCCCATTTTTTCTATTTTCTGCCCCCAGCCATGGCAGCATTTGCGCGCTGCGGGAGGGCAAACGCAGCACAGAACCCCAGCTCCTTCCACTAATGCCTTCTCACGCTTGCACTGCCATCCGCCTGCCCTGGTGGCAACCAACATCCAGAAGACATGCTTCCAACCCTGGGAGGGACAGCAATCTATCAGACAGTCAATCCTCTCCCCACCAGCCAACCCCTAACAGCCAGTCTCACTCCCCAAACCCAGGCTGCCAGGATGGTAGGTGGTAGTCCTACTGCTATGCCACTGAGTTGGCCCTTAGTGCTACACATTTTATAGCAAAACTTAGCTGTGCTCTACAAAGAGTTCCTGACTACACATGACATTGGAGCTGTGGTCCATTAAAATTAAAGTGACATTATAGTAGCCCTTTTTAGTACTAAACCTACAATATCCATTATTGTTTTTTTTTTTTGTATTTTATTATTCATTAAATTAAGCCAAAGTGCTGTACAGCCATCTTTAAATGAAAGCCAAGATATTCAAAGGATAGGCACAGGGTCAAAATGTCACATGGCAGAATGCTGTGTGACTTGTCGCGTTGAGCAACTGTTCCTGCCTCCCTACTCCTGCCACCCATGATCCTTACCTTCCCCTATGCCTATCCAGCCTCTCTTAAAGCTGCCCACAGTCCTCAACAAGATCACCTCTTCAGGCAAATAGACAAATCATCCCCTCCAGCCCTTCAGAGATGTTACTAATGAAGACATTAAAAGGACTGGCCCCAGAACTGATCCTTGAGGTACCCACTGGACACCCCTTTCTTGGATTTAATCCCATTTGCTACCACCATCTGCTTTCTGTCCCTCAACCAATTTCTAACCCAGTTCTTCACTTTGTGGCCCATCCCCTGGCTACCCAACTTGTTTACCAGCCTTTTGTGTATCAAAGACCTTGCTGAAGCGAGGTAGCAATATCCTGCTCCCCTGATCCACCTCCTTCGTCACCCAGTTACAAAAGCGATCAGGTTTGTCTGACATGACCTTCCTGCTGTGAATCCATGCTGCCTCAGATCCTGTGTTCCGCTGGATTCCAAGTGTTCCACAATCCTTTCCTTAAGCAGCACTTCCCATAATCTTGCCATTACTGAAATTGAAGCTGACCAGCTATACTTACCTGCTTCCTCCCCTGCTTCCACTCTTGTGAAGAGGGACTACATGCCCACTTCCAGTCCTCTGGAACCACCCCTGTATTGAGAAATCACTAAACAGGGCTGCCAGTGGTGCTGCTAGCTCCTTCAAGTTCCTTTAGTATCCTGGGCAGTATACCATCTGGTCCCATCACTTTGTCCACCCATAGTTTTGTGAGTTCTTCCAGGACTCTTCCTTTTGTAAATGGACTGGTGCTTACCTCCTTCCCCCAATGTGTCTCTTGTCTAATTGTGGTCCCTGTCCTTCCCCTCTTCCTTGAATACCGAGCAGAGTATTAATTCAGTGTAGATGCTTTATCTAGGTACCCTCCACACACAAACACACTACTTCCTCCCTCTGAGTCTTACAATTCCTTCCTTGCCTTCCTTCTTTCACTAATGTACCTATAGAAAGTATTGCCCCTTTTCTTATTGTCTCTGCTAATCTTTCCTCTGTTTTCACCTTCACACTCCTACTGCCTCCCTACCTCCCTCTGCTTCTCTAGGCACACCATCCTATCCTCATCCTTCTGTGTCTCCTTGTATTTTCTGAAAGCCCTTTTGTCCCTGACTTTGTCTGCCACCTCCCTTGAGAACCATAGTGGTTTGTTCCTTCTTTTGCCCTTGTTACTCAGCCTAATGCACTGATTTGTCACCTCCACTATGGCTCCTTTTAGGTGTGCCCACTGCTTCTCAACCCTCCCAATCTCCTTTCTCACCAGGGCTTCTTTGATCCCCTCCCCATCCTTGCATAGTCCACCTTCCTGAAATCCAGGACCCCTGCCTCTATGTGGCATGCCTGTGGCCTTACCTATCTTAAACCACACTGTATGAGTGATCACTGGCCCTAGGTGACCATCTACCTGGACTATGATCCTGTCTCCATCAGTCAGTCCAAGGTCCAGACACCTTGTCCCTGGTGAACTCTTGCACCAACTGCCTGAGTCCTGCCCCTGCAAGGAATAAATGATGTCTTGGCTCCTGGCTAAGGATGCTGCTAGGATGGTCCAGTCCACATCTGGCATATTAAAATTGTCCAGTAGCAGTACCTCCTCTTAGTTGCCATCCCATGTATTTCCTCCACTATTGCCCTATCTACACTCCTTCCCCTGCGCTGGAGGCCTGTAGATCACACCTGTCAAATTGCTGTGTTATTGCCTGGCTCCAAGGGTGACCCACAGTGCCTCGGCCTCCCATCTACCCTGTATCTCTGTTGCTTTAATACCTTCTCTGACATAAGGCCTCCCTTTTTCCCTCCTATACCTCCCTGAATAGAGCATACCCCAGTACATTCATCTCTAGCCATGGTTTCCAGTGTACCACGTCTCAGTAATTGCCACTAAGTCCAGGTTCGCTCTCTGCCATGAAGCATAGACAGTGATGGTAGAAAAGACCCAAGGTCAATCCAGTCTGTCCAAGTTCCCTATTTAGCCCTGGGACTACTGTCTCTCCAGGGTCCTAACCCCTCAACCTCCCCTCCCATTCTCCTCCCAGCTTCTGTCACCCCAAGCAAGCACTATACCCTTCCTTCTGTCCCAACCATGCCTGAAACCACCAACAGTTTGTCCACTTACCACTTGGTTGGTAGACTGTTGCACAGTTCCACCACACTTTCTGTAAAATGCTGCTTTTCATGACCCTCCTGTTATTTTCCACTCATGTCCACGTGACCACGAGCTAGTATTCAAGCTAAATAGTTCCCCACAGTTCATTTTGTTAGTTTCTTTTAGAATTTGAAGGTCTCCATCATATCTCCCCTCTCCCTTCTGGTCTCCAACAAGAACATGTTCAGTGCCTTGATGCACTTCTCATAGGACCTGCCTTGTTGGCCCTGAATCATTTTTACCCTGCATTGCCCCGTCTCAGCCTATCCCTATCTTTTCCTGAGGTGGGAACTCCAGAACTGGGCACAGTACTCCAGGTGTGGCCTCACTAAGGATCTCTACAGGAAGTATTACTTCTTCCTTTCTACTATTAGTACCCTCCTGATACAACCCAGAACCCCATTCACTTTGTTAAATTCCTTGTTGCACTGACTCGATTGTTTTAGGGAGTCACTGATGTTAGCTCAAAGTCTAATTCCCAGCTGTAGTACTAGGTCTCACCCCATCCATCCAGTACTCCGTCCAGGCAGTATTGTTCCCTAGGTGCATTACCTTGCAGTTCTTCTTGTTGAATTTTGACTGTCACATTAAAAGATAGCAAGCTCTACCACTGCTTATTCACCAGATGCAATCACATTTCTCATACATTCCTACATTCTCAATGGGTGTGCTACTGGTTTGTAGCCAATATCAACTCAATCATTAGTGTCCAGTGCACTGCCCCACCCGCAATTATTTACTTTTTAAAAGGTTTATACTTTCTTACTCACATCTCGTCCTCGTTATTTTCAAAATGGATTTTAGTCTTCAGATGCCAGCTGCTATTTGAAATAAACTCATCCACTGATGCAAAGCGAAACACTTGGCTGGAGAAACCACTCTAACATTTTAAATATAACTCGCTCATCTGAGCTGGAGTACTCACTGTTTCTCTCACTGAGACTCCCTCGAGCTTCCCCATGTTCACTTCTGAGAGAGAGCAGATATCTTACAGCTTATGGCTGGTGTGTGGGAGCTTACTAATAGAGGCAGCAACACCTTTCACAATCAGTAATCACATCAAAGGATAGCAAGCTGTACTCCTGCTTATTCACCAGATTTAAATCACATTTTAACAAATTCCTGCATTCTCTAGGGTGCACTACTGGTTTATTCGTCAATATCAAATCAATGGTTAGTATCCAGTAAGACCCTATACCATTTATTCTGCAGGAGAATTAAAAAGCAAATATCTATTTTGTCCTCTCATGTTCTTCCACTTGTTTGCCCTCTTGCCTGTCTTATTGCGCAATCAAATTTTCTTTTGGCTCTCACAGACTGGTCACTCCGATGGTCCCCAACTTCCCATTTTCTCCCTACTTCCTTGCTGTTTCTATTCTTTCTTTCTCCCTTGCGTCTCTGTGGTTAAAAAACATGTGAATCTTCATGTGAAACTGGGACACTCTCTTGGTTTGCAAGTGTGTATAATTATATTGTTGAAAAGAGTGCAGAAAACTATTTGGATTTATTAGAGGAGATATCAATCTGAAATGCAGACATTTATCCTTGAGATGTATTTTGACCTTTGCAAGCTTGTTAACAGAATTGTCAACAAGAAACCATCTCTAGTACAGAAGGAAAATTACTCACCATAGTAATTTTGTTCCTTCAAAGGTATTCTTCAATATCATTAACTCTAGCAGTCAGCATCCTGGATGAATGGAACTGTAGCCCTTCTCTGGCACCCTCCTAGAGGCCACTACCCTTGCTGGCCAGACCAAGGTTAAAGGGCCTGGGTTCCTATAAGCTGTAACACGGGGTCCTTTCCCAAGAATACAAATAAAATAATGGTGCCTCCACCCAGAGTAAACTTAGTGGGTCTGATCTCTGCCAGTACAACCCCTGGGACATCATACCAGCCCACCACCCTGAACAGTTACCTCCAGCCATGGACTTACCAGACTCAAACCTCCCTACAGTTAAACAGTTGGCATCATTAACTCAGGTAATAACATGCTCACAAAATCAGGCACTTGAATCAGCTCTTTCTGAAACAGTAACATCATAATTTATTTACATAGGAGAAGTCAGCATGGGGTAAGATGGAAATAGAAGTTAAGCAAACATGTTAATTGGTAATTAAGGATTTGCATTTTCCTTTTCCTTTGAAGATTTAAAATCAAACCTCTTAATCAATGCAGCCACCATCTTTCTACTTAGCTATCAGCTACTGCAAATATACCCAATACCCAGATCCACTGGTACTAGTTTAGAACGATGTCCTGAGTTCTGTCACTGGAGTACCCAGATGTTAAGTTGCAGGCCCTGAGGGTGCAGCTGGTTGGCTGGCATTGGCGTGCTTACTTGAATTAGATTAACTTTTGACACCTTTCTCTAATTGCTCTGTGGGCTTCCTATGCGGAGGCATATCTGAACTATATACATTTCCCCAGGCACAGGCGATTCCTGCTGTTACTCATGGTTCTGCAGAATTAGACCCTTGGTAGCACAGATAAATGAAGTCCTGGGGTTTGGAAACAGCAGATGCAGAACAGGCTCGATGCTTGAACTTGAAGGGCAGAAACTGCAGCTTGGATCTTCAGCTTGATTGGAGATCTTGCAGCTTGTCCACTTCAGCCTATTGAGGCCCATTGCAGAGCACATGGCAAGGCCTGCCAATCACAAGGGACCCAGACCTGGGGTGGCCATATGGCAGCTCCCTCGAAGGTCATAGTGCCTCACCACTCAGACCAGACATAGACAGGATGGAAGCTGTCAGAGGAGGTAACTAAAATGGTGCAGGGTCTGCACGGAGAAGACCATCTGAAGAGAGAGACTTAGGAGCTTAATATGTATAGCCTCGAGGAAAGGAGGAGAGGGGGACATGATAGAAACTTTCAAGTACCTCAAGGAATCAACAAAAGTCAAGAGGTAGCATCTTTAAAAAAGAGGTGTGCAAGAACAAGGGCACAATTTGAAGATAGAGGGGCTGGCTCAGAGGTAATTTAGGAAGTATTTTTCACAGAGGGTTGTGGATGTATGGAACAGCCTTCCAGAGGAGGTTGTGGAGTCAAAAACAGTGGTGGAATTCAAGCATGCACAGGACAGTCATAAAGGCAATTCTAGGGGGTGGGGGTAGGAAGAAGTAGGCTGCTGGTTAACTAGGATCTGCAACTTATCCATCAGGTAGGAAATGGGCAGACTGGGTGGGCCAAGCAGTCCTTATCTGCCGTCAAATTCTATGTTTCTATGTTTCACTCGGGAATAAACCCAGTCCCTGCAGCTGGAAGCCCACTTGATAGGAATTTTGCAAGTTCCCCAACTGGCCCTAATTTAGGTTGGAAGCTTTAGCGGTCATTCTTTCTTCACTCAAAGCCAGCTACAGTGTGTAACAAAACATTATTTGTTTCTTCCCTGTCTCCCCAGACTCCAGGAGGTGCAGAGTCTAGACTACAGGTTCATCACAACAGTTTCTTTTCTCAGTTGCATCTATGAGCAGACAGCAGGTACCCACCTGGAAAGCACCTGCTTATCCTTCTGCTTTCCCAATCTCTCAACTTTAATACAACAGTCATTCCCACCTGGCTCACACACAATTCCAGAACTTTTTCTCAGCAGAACATCAAGAAAGTCTCTTTTCTCACTGTGCAGGTGCATAACAATCTCAGAAGGCTCTCTCTTCAACTTCTCAGAATCCAGATTCCCATCCAATCGTCCAGTAGCCACTCTTCCATACTATAACCAGTCCTCAGACCTGTGTCCTCCCTCATCTCCTTAGGCGCCTTGTCTATGCCAGGGTCAGACAGTTCCTTGTTCCTTTTCATACTTCACAGAACTTTCATTCACTTCTTGGATCACTCATGTCTCACTATAGAGCTGCAGACGAATACCAAAGAGCTCTCTCCTCCTCAGGATCAGTCCATTTCCTTAGTTCATTTCCATTTCCAAATCAGGTACACCTTTTCTGGAACATTTTCACCGCTGTGGTGCAACTTCCTTCCACATCAGAAGTCCTCAGCTCTCCTTCTCCACAGAGCTGCTTGCACATTCTCCTTCAATTCTCTTCACAGGAGGGAGGCAAATACCAGCCCTGGGGACATATTGCTAGCAGCCCCAAGGCAGGGGCCCTCTCCCAGCCTTGCAGCCCCATTCTCTTCACAGGGCTGGAGCCCCAGGAGGGCTCCCACGAACTGACCAAAATCTAGATATTCTGAACTTTTGGGAGCTTTCTTGGCAGCTCTCCATTGGCTGGAGCCACTGTAATTTCAGAAAATTAATTAATTAATAAATTAATATGTATGAGGCTCCCTCAATGCCTCAATGGCTGCTCAAAACAGGTGCCAGAATATTCCCAGCATTTTTCCCCAAGTGTTTTCTTTCTGAAGCCCCAGAATCCTCCTGGAAAATCATGGTACAATGGTTGGTTGACAGGGTCACATGGCTACAAAACATGGCTTCTGATGTAAACATTTTTCTGCAATCCTCAAAGTTTCCCAACTTTAAGTGTCCCTGCAGCCAGTCTTTTAATTTACTGCCCCATAGAATTGTAGCAGTCACTCTTCCTGTAAAGCGACTGCACAGTTCAGCCTTAACCTTTAGCCCTGTTCCTGTCACTGCTGCCATTCTAGAGTGTTCCCAGGTAGCTTATACACAATCCCTCTGCTGTCCATACTTGTCCACTTTCACCCTGTGTTGCAACCAAAGAAACCATTTTATTTTATACATGGCCCCAACATGTTATAGCCACACCTTCCCTCCATTGAACCCTTTACCCTTAAACATTTAACAGATGTCTGCCAGTCACAAGCTGCTTTGCTTGCCCCTATCACTAGAACAGGCTCAGCTCATCAATATGCATGGCCCCCTCATTAATATTCATGAGGTGGCTCTGAATCTTCAAGCATGATTGGCGCTCAAAAATGCTCTCCTTGCTTCCCTGCCGCCTCTCCGGTCCAGCTAAGGTCACACCAGGACCACCAGAGGAGCAACTGAAATAACTGCAGAATGTCTGAATGACTATGTGCTTCTGATCATGCATGGTGCTCCAGTATGCATGCAAAGGTCTAAAAAAAGACTGGCAGCTCTGTGCTGGGTCCCTCAGCCCTGTTTTTTTTTTTAATTATGTGGGTGCCCAGAGAGAATCCAGGGCACCACAAGAGCTGTCAGGGAACCAGCCAGGACTGGGACACAAATGGGGAAAACCATGGCAAAATGGGAACAACCTTGGGGGCTAACAGGTAAGCCCCTAACAGAGTTACCCCCCTCCCTTAGATGCTTGCATCCCGCCAAGCCTAAAACACAACCTAGCTCCATCAATCAACAGTAATCGCCTTTTCCATTAATCTCATTACCATCACATTTAACATCCTACTCTATACACATAATTATCTAGTCTAACAACCAGCAGTGAATCATGTCCTATGTTAGGCAATGTCCAAATATTTCTACATTGACACACATTTCCCCATAGACTCAAGCGATAAAAGATGGTAACACTCCCCAAGGACCCTTGGCATTAACAAATTTTAGGTGGCACAAATTTTAAGTGCAATTTCTATCTTGGACCACTAGGGGTGGCCCTCTACATTTTTCCATTGACCAGCAATGAATACAGCCCAAGCTAGATCTGGTGCTAAAATACCTCTCAGAACCTTCCATAGACTTTCCACCATTTTAAGGGTCCACAACATTTTAGTAAGCTGGGGGGCCATGCTGGGTGTGACTGGCACAGGAGATCCCAGCAGTGCCTCCATTTGTGTAGCCCTTCCTGGTGCCATAGAAACACAGAATCTGATGGCTGAAAAGGACTGCTTGACCCACCTAGTCTGCCCATTTCCCTACCTAATGGATAAGCTACGGATCCTAGTTAACAACAGCCTACTTCCTCCTACCCCCACTAGAATTGCCTTATGTTTGTCCCACGATTCTTGAATTCCCCACTTGTTTTGACTCTATGACCTCCTCAGGAAGGCTATTCCATGTATCTACAACCCTCACTGTGAAATACTTCCTCACATTACCTCTGAGCCATCCCCCATTTTCAAATTGTGCCCCTTCTTCTTGCACATCTCTTTTCTGAAAGATGCTACCCTCTTGGACTTTGTTGATTACCTTGAGGTATTTGAAAGTTTCTATCATGTCCCCCTCCCTCCTTTCCTCGAGGCTATACATCTTAAGCTCCTTTAGTCTTTCTTCATATGTTTTCTGGTGCAGACCCTGCACCATTTCGATACCCTCCTCTGGACAGCCTCCACCCAGTCTATGTCTTTGCAGAGATGGGGTCTCAGAACTGTACACAGTACTCCAGATGTGGTCTTACCAACTGTCTGTACAGAGGGACAACAACGTCCTGTTTTCTACTGGTGATGCCTCTCCTATGCATCCCAGTATCCCCAACCCTCCTTACTGCCTTCTCACATTTCTGGCCCACTTTTAGGTCATCTGATGCTGATTACCCCAGGTCCTTTCCATTTCTGTTGTTGTCAGTATCTCACCCCCATTGTGTACTCTTACCCTGGGTTTTGTTTCCCAGGTGCATTACTTGCACTTCTTTGCATTGATTCTAAGCTGCCATACATCTGACTATTCCTCCAACCTTGCCAAGTTCCTTTTATCCTTTCTACCCCACCTTGCGTATCAACCTTGTTGCAGATCTTTGTGTCATCTGCAAAGAGACATACTTTCCTTCTAGTCCTTCTGCAATGTCACTTATAAAGACATTAAAAGGACCGGCCCAATATTGAACCCTGTGCTACACCACTAGTAACCCCCTTTCTTCACTGTGGACTCCATTTACTATTACCCTCTGTTTTCTGTTGTCCAGTCAGTGTTTACCCAGGCTACCACCCTGGGACCCTCCCAGGCTGGCTAATTTGTTCATTAATCTTTGTCTGGGACTGTGTCAAATGCCTTGCTAAAAGTCTAGGTAGGCCATGTCACAGCCCCTCCTGGTCTACTACTTTGGTCACCTAGTCAAAGAGCGTCAATTAGATTTGTCTGACATGACCTTCCTGCTGAGAATCCATGCTGCCTTGGGTCCAGTGCCCCACTGGCCTCTAGGTACTCAACAATTATTTCCTTGAAGTGATTCCATCATTTTCCATTACCACTGGGGTCAAACTGACAGGTCTGTAGTTTCCTGCCTTTGTCTTGCTCCCACTTTTGTGAAGGAAATCACATCTGCCCTCCTCCAGTCCTCAGGTACCACATCATCCTCCCATGATTTATTAAAAGGGTAGTCAGTGGTGTTACTAGTTCTTCCCTTAGTTCTTTTAGAATTCTGTGGTGAATCCCATCAGGCCCCATTGCTTTATCCACCTTCAGTTTTAGGAGTTCTTTCAAAACCCTTTCTTCTGTGAAATGACTAATATCAACCCCCAGCCAGAGTGCTTCTATTGACTGGATTAGGTATCTCCCTCTGCTCTTCCTTTGTGAATACTGGTAAGTATTCATTCCGTATCCTGCTTTTTCACTATCGCTCTCTGCCCAACCACCTTCCTCTTTATTCATCCTCAGTATCCCTGCCTTAGTCTTTCTTTGCTCCTTAATGTACCTTTAAAGGTTTTATCCCCTTCTTAACTGAGTTAGCTATCTTCTCCTCGGTTTGGGCCTTTGCTATTCTGACTGCCTTCCCGCTTCCTTCTGCTTTAACTGGTGCAGTTCTCTATCCTGCTCCTTCTGTGTTTCCTTATACTTCTTGAATGCTATCTTTTCTCCTAACCTTCCCACCACTTCTTTTGAGAACCATAGTGCATCCTAGAGGCCACTACCCCTGCCTTGCTAGCCAGACCAAGGTTATGGGGCTTGGGTTCATATAAACTGTAACACGGGGTCCTTTCCCAAGAATACAAATAAAATGGTGGTGCCTCCACCCAGAGTAAAATTAGTGGGTCTGATCTCTGCCAGTACAACCCCTGGGATGTTGTACCAACACACCACCCTGAACAGTTACCCCAACCATGGACTTACCAGACTCAGACCTCCCTACAGTTAAACAGTTGGCACCATTAACTTCAGGTAATATATGCTCACCAAAATCAGGCTCTTGAGTCAGCTCTTTCTGAAACAGTAACATCATAATTTATTTACATGGGGAGGTTAGGATGGAGTATGATGAAAATAGAAGTTAAGCAAACATGTTAATTAGTAATTAAGGATTTGCATTTTCCCAATCATGTTCCCTTTGGATATACTATGTTATCTGGAGCTCAGTATCCTGATGCTCAGGATACGAGTCAGAACCAAAATTGACTAACCGGCGGCACC
This sequence comes from Neoceratodus forsteri, assembly GCA_016271365.2. NCBI lineage: Eukaryota > Metazoa > Chordata > Ceratodontiformes > Ceratodontidae > Neoceratodus > Neoceratodus forsteri. The sequence goes on from CM028131.1 coordinate 116,015,035, forward strand.
ACTTGCCTGACAAAATGTCAGGCAACAGTAACTAAATGCTGTTTCTTTCAATACAGGGAGCTGTGCCCCTACTAATATGGGGACTACCCCCACCCCCGTTACTAAAATAACTAACTCCAAGGGTGGCGGACGGAGTAAAAATTAACAGTTACGGGGTCAAAGTATATAGACGGACCAGAACCCGGGTCAGCAGGCGCATGCTGGCCGAGCTGCCTGTGCTCCAGACCTCCACAACATGGGGCAGCTCAACCAACTTCTGGATCTGATGGTGTTTTAATGGGTAAGGTAGCAAGCCATCACTTCCACTACCTTACCCCATCCAGCAATACTGTTGGGCATGTATCTGTCAGCATGATCAATATCGGGACACTGCACCTGTCAGGCAATAGTGCCCGGGCAGGTGCATGTCGGGATAGTGAGCCACGGGTTAACATAAGGGTATCTTCCTTTTAAGATTTAAACTTAAACCTCTTAATCAATGCAGCCACGCTCTTTCTACCTAGCTATCTGACTATTGCAGATGTACCCAATACCCTGAACCACTAGTACCACCTAGAATGAGCCCCGAGTTCTGTCCCTGGTACCAGTTGTTAAGTTGCAGGCCTGAGGTGCAGCTGGTTGGCGGCATTGAGATGCTTACTTGAATTAGATTAACTTTTACACCTTTCTATAATTGCTCTGCTGGCTTCCTATGCCAGAGGGCATATTTGAACTACTGTATTATAAATTTCCCCAGGTGCAGGATGATTCCTGCTGTTACTCATGGTTCTGTAGAATCAGTCCCTTGGTGGCACAGACGACTGAAGTCCTGGGGTTTGGTGGAAACAGCAGATGCAGAACTGGGCTCAATGCTTGACCTTCAAGGGCAAGAAAACTGCAACTTGGATCTCCAGCTTGATTGGAGATCTGCAGCTGTCCCTCTCAGCCTATTGAGGCCCATTGCACAGCACATGGCAATGCCCACCAGCTACAAAGGACCCAGACCTGGGGTGGCCCCAGGCATGGCTCCTCAAGAGGTCAGAGTGCTCTAGCACTCAGGAATAAACCCATGATCCCTGCAGCTGGCAAGCCCCACTTGATGGGGGTTAGTAGTTCCCCACCTGGCCCTGAATTTGGGATGGAAGCTTTCGTCATTATTCCTTCTTCATTCAAAGCCAGCTATGGTGTGTAACCAAAGTACTCTCTGTTTCTTCAGTGTCTTACCAGACTCCAGGGGTGCAGAGTCTAGACTACATGTTCATCACAACAGTCACATTTCTCAGCTGCATCTAGGAGCAGACAGCAGGTACCTGCCTGGAAAGCACCTGCTTATCCTTCTGCTTTCCAGTCTCTCAACTTTAATACAGTGGTCACTCTCACTCTGGCTCACACACACTTCCGGAACTCTTTCTCGGCAGAACATCAAGAAAGTCTCTTTTCTCACCGTGCAGGTGCATAACAATCTCAGAACAAGCGCTCTCTTCATCTTCTCAGAATCCAGATTCCCATCCAATTCTCCAGTAACCATGCTTCCATGCTATAACCAGTCCTCAAACCTGTATCCTCCCCTCATCTCCTTAGATGCCCTGTCTATGCCAAGTCAGACAGTTCCTTGTTCCTTTCCATACTTCCACACAACTTTTCATTCACTTCTCAGATCACTCATGTCTCACTGTGGAGGTTCAGATTAATACCAGGAGGCTCTCTCCTCCTCAGGATCAACCGATTTTCCTTAGTCCATTTCCATTTCCAAATCCGGTATACCTTTTTCCAGAATATTTTCACCGCTGTGGTGCAACCTTCTTCCACAACATCAGAACTCCTCTGGCTCTCCTTCTCCACAGAGCTGCCTGCATTCTCCTTCAACCCTCTTTGGGGGCGGGAGGCAAATACCCAGTCTTGGGGACAGATTGCTGGCAGCCTTCAGGCAGGCCCTCTCCCAGCCTTGCAGCTCCATTCTCTTCACAGGGGCTGGGCCCCCTCCCTCTGGAGGGGCTCCTGCTGAACTGACCCAGAATCTAGAAGTTCTGAACTTTTGGGGCTTTCTGGCCGCTCCCATTGGCTGGAGCTACTGACCTTTCCAGAAAATTAATATGTATGAGGCTCCTCAACCCTTCCTGGCTGCTGAAAATGGGCGCCAGAATATTCCTAAAGGGTTTTTCCCCAGAGTCCTTTCTGAAGACCCAGAATCCTCCTGGAAAATCCCAGTCCGATGGATGGTTGGTTGGCTGGAGTCACATGGCTACAAAACATGGCTTCTGATGTAAACATTTTTCTGCAGTAAGGGTTCCAACTTTAAGTGTCTCTGCAGCCAAACAGTCTTTTTAATTTACTGCCCCATAGAATTGTAGCAGTCACTCTTCCCTGTAAAGCGACTGCACAGCTCAGCCTTGACCTTTAGCCCTGTTCCTGTCACTGATGGCATTTTAGAGTGTCCCCAGGCAGCACATACACAATCTAAAGGAGCTTAATATGTATACCCTTGAGGAAAGGAGGGAGGGGGACATGATAGAAACGTTTAAGTACCTCAGTGGAATCAACAACGTCCAAGAGGTAGCATCTTTCAGAAAAGAGATGTGCAAGAACAAGGGACAATTTGAAGATGGGGGAGACAGCTCAGGGGCAATGTAAGGAAGTATTTGTTCACAGAGAGGGTGGTGGACACATGGAACAGCCTTCCTGAGGAGGTTGTGGGTCTAAAATCAGTGCAAATTCAAGAATGCATGGCACAGACATAAGGCAATTCTTGTGGGGGTAGGAAGAAATAGGCTGTTGGTTAACTAGGATCTGCAGCTTATCCTAGGTAGGGAAATGGGCAGACTAGGTGGGCCAGCGGTCCTTATCTGCTGTCAAAGTCTATGTTTCTATGTTTCTATCTCTCCTGTCTGCAAGCTCAGCCCAGGCTAATGTACAAAGACTTTATCACATTTCTTATGAGTCTTTCTTAAACGTGTTTAGCTGTTTATAGGAGTGCAGCTGATTTGAGGCCGAAATCAAAAGCAAATAGGTATAGTGTAGAGCCGCCCCCACACACACATACACACTCCCAAAAAGCTGCTTAAAAGCCTGCAATTCATTAAAATCAATTCCATTTTCTTACTTAGTTGGGGTTCAAGTGTAAAATCATGTACCTAGGGCATAGGAACCCTGATGCTGAGTATAGGATGGGGGAGGTATTGATACTCACTAGACATGAAAGGTCCTTGAGGTTATTATAGCAGAGGACCTCAAGGTGGCACTACAGTGTGACAAGGCTATGGGCAGGGCAAATTGGATTCTGAGGTGCATGAGGTGGCATCTCCAGTAGGAGGAGGAGGGATGTTGTGCTGCATTGTATCACTCCTGGTATACCCCCAGCTGGAGTACTGTGTCCAGTTTAGAGTCCACACTTCAGAAAGGACTAAAGGTGGAGGTTTTCAGAGGAGGAACAAAAATGGTTCAGGATTTTCACAGGAATCCTACAAGGAAAGGCTGAAGAATCTCAACATGTACACTCTGGAGAGAGAGGAGGAGGCGAGAGGTGACATGATCAAGATCTACAAAGTACCTCATGGGGTAAACAGGGTACAGTTGGGGAGTTTCCTTCAAATGAGAATGATCACCCAAACCAAGGGCATACAATGAAGCTGGGGGTTCAGGATAGATGTGAAGCAATATTTCTTTACTGAAAGGGTGGTAGATGCCTTGAACAGACTACCAGGAGAAATGGTGGAAGCTAAAATGGTAGAGGGCATGAAGCATGCATTGGACAAACATAGGGGTATATTAGAAAAAGGGAAGGAGGGTCAACGGAGATCAATAGGGCTATGGAGGTGGAGCAGGTTCAAGTTCATTGCAGGAAAAATCCATTGAGCAAGCTCATTCACAAGGAGGTCCTGATGGGCGCTGAGCAGAATAAGACATGCAGTAAGATATACAGGCAGGAGTTACAAGTAGGTAGAGAACACTTGGGCAGACTGGGTGGGCTGAGTGGTCCTCTTCTGCTGACAAATTCTATGTTTCTATGGCACCATGTGTTAATTCAGGTGCAGTGTTTATTTAAAGTTGGGTCTACCATACATCCAGATGTAAGGTACAGTAAATTACCGAATTAGATGCAGCCCACTTACAGTACTATAAACAGAACCCCAGTACTTTGAGAAGCTTTACTCTTCATAAGGCTGTTTAAAGAGCTGGGGTTCTGTTTACATATCCACACTGGTATGCTGATCTTAAAATTGACACGCATCTGAATAGTGACTTGATTCTTGCTCCTCCATTTCTTCCCCATTTGAAGCTGCTTGTCCTGAGTTAGTTTTGGGCTGGCAGTACCTCACTTGTGTTGGAAGATGACCAATAAGTGGCACTGAAGACGTCAGACTTTAAAGACTGTGAGAGCTGCTCACCACCATCTTAGCAAGAAGGCTGCACTCTGCCACCAATGACTGTTGGGGTGTGGGGATGTGGGAACCAAAGTGGACAGACATAAGGAGATAAAATCATAATAAAAGTGTGAGACCTTAACCAGCTTTTCAAAATGCTTGCCAGTAAAAGAACACTCTATGATGTTTTTCAAATGGCAACACAATCTAGTGAGACCTCTGTCTGCCATCTGACACCAGGCATCAACCAGCATAAAACTGTCTACAGAAGGCAGTGTAGTCATGTGGTTACTGAAGTACTGGAGATTACAGATGTATAAGAACAAAGAATATCACACAGAAGCTGGCACATGTGCCTATAGCAGCTGTCTCCTGCTTCTTTGTAGTTATATTTATACCCTTGAAGTACTTGAATGTTTCTGTCATATCCCTCTTTCCCTCCTCTCTTCCAGTGAGTACATATTGAGGTCCCTTAATTTCTCCTCATAAGTCTTGTGTTGCAAGCTCTGTACCATCTCATTCACCTTTCTCTGGACCATCTCCAGCTTGTTAATATCCTTATGAAGGTGCGACCTGCAGAACTAAACATAGTACTCCAAGTGAAGCCTGACCATGGTTTTATATAATGGCATCACTACCTCCCTCCCTCCTTATGCTGGTGATACCCCTGCCTATGCACCCCAGCATGTCACAGGCCCTCCCAGCTACCTTACCACTTTGACATTTTCAGGTCATCTGAAATAACAACCCTCAGGTCCCTTTCCTTCTTTGTGACTGTCAGCAACTCCCCTCCATCCTGTAGCTTTCCCCAGGGTTTCTGTGTCCCAGGTGCATAATTTTGCACTTTTTGAATTAAACTTTAGTTGACAGTCCTCAGACCATTTTCAAGCTTCCCCAGCTCTCCTCATTTTCTCCACCCTCTGGGTATCTGCTGTGTTACAGATCTTGGTGTCATCTGCAAACAGGCAGACCTTTCCCTTCAGCCCTTCTGCAATGTCACTAATGAAGACATTGAACAGGACTGGCCCCAGGACCAATCCCTGCGGCACCCACTGGTCATTCCCTCTCCCAGAATGCACCCCATTTAGCACCACTCTCTGCCTCCTGTCTGTTAGCCAGTTTCTACCCAGTTTACCACCCTTTCCCCATGCCCAGCCTACAGCTAGTTTATCAGCCTCCTATGTGGGACAGTGTCAAGGCTTTGCTTACATCAAGGTAAGCGTTGCCCTGCCCCACCCTGATTTACTTCCTTTGTCACCCAGTCAAAGAGATCAACCAGATTTGTCTGACATGACCTCCCACTGTGAATCCATGTTGCCTATGGTCCTGGGTTCCAATGGCTTCTAGATGCCGACTCTCCTTTATTTAAGCAATGTCTCCATGATCTTCTCCACTACTGAGGTGAGGCTGACCGCCTACTGTTCCCCGCCTCCTCCCTACTGCTGGATTTGTATAGAGGGACCACATGTGCCCTCCTCCAATTCTCTGGTACCAACCCTGTGTTGAATGACTCAGTGACAATGGCTGCCAGAGGTACCTCTATCTCCTTCACAGTTCTCTTAATATCCTTGGGTGTATGCCATCTGGTCCCATCACTTTGTCCACCTTCAATTTAGTCACCTCCTGCAGGATTCTTCTGCCTGTGAATGGACTATTGTCCACCTCTTCATGCCTTTGCAACTGTTGTACTGCTGTGCCTTGCCCTCCCCTCTTCTGTGAATACCGAACAGAAAGACACAGTGGATGTCTTGGGGGCACATGACAGTTCTTAGGCATGGTACTATCACTTCAAATACCTAAACATCACATATAAGCAAACAACATTCGACATTGACAAATGCTTGTTTTCTTTTGTTAGTTAGATTTTTATTACATTTTTCCTATCCAGGTGACAGGTTATACGATTAAAGATGAGCATGTATTATTAGGCACACAATTATCTTTTCTGGTTGTTAATGCCTTCAACATGATCGGCGCTTAAGTATGTTTTAAACAAATCTTCTCATAGCTATTACTGTCTTCTGTGTGGAGGGTCCCACATAGCCCACCCCAGCTCCCACCAAATTTTCAGGTATACTCTGACTGAACATATATAGAAGTTCATGTATATAGGGCCAGAGAGCCGGGAAGTGTTGGAGGTGGGAGTCCCCACAGTGTGGGTAGTCATCTGCTGGATGGAGGGTGGTGGGAGGATCAGCTGTTGGTAGTGTGGAGCGACAGGAGGGACCCCTTCTCCCTCGGGCCCCCACCCCAGCCCCCCTTAAATTATATGTTTGGTCATGGCTATAGCTGGCTGGTCTGGTTTTAAATCCACTTTCTTTGATTGGAATTCTCATGGACAGGTTCTCAACTCTTCTAAAGTCTCTGCTCTGGCCCACCTCCTGACTCCACCTCCACCCTGTCACAACTATCTCAACACTTCTATCCAGGGACTGGGTCCAGTCTCCAGGTGGCCATGTGGGGAACCATGAGGTCCACCAATTCCGTATTTTATCTGATGTGCCTTGAATTTTGGCCGTCAGGGATTCTAATGTGTAAATGTCATAAACAAAGGTCTTCCAACTCCTTATCAGGGTGGGCCTGTTTTAACTAGTTTCTAGTGATGATTTTTTTTTTGCTGCTGTTAGAAGAATTTTTTCAAACTTTATTTTACACCCCTACCTGCTCCACGAACTCTCTCCGGCGACCTCCATAGCCACCGTCTCTACCTCCTTGCATTACTCGGCAACCCCTTCAGCTTCTCTCTGGAACCAGGCATCCCCTGGGTCTGCCCTCCGGGAAAAGGTCGCCCCGTCCAGGGTGCTTTTTCTCAAAGTTTTTGAGTCAGCAGGCCAGAGAGGGAGAGGAGAGGAGAGGAGGCGGAGGGACTGAGCCTGACTCTAGGAGTGTGGACCGTGGAAGGAGGTGCCACCGCCTATCAGAGGAGGAGGGGTTTTAACATACATGAATTCCCTGTGGAGTCTGACTTGTCATGGCAATGTGCTGCAGCTCCACCCCAGGCTTCGCCCGCGCAGCTGCATTCAGCTACCCCAGCCCGCCAGGGAGTGGCTCCTCGAGTGAGTGTTGTACCCTAACCCTCCCTGGAAAGAGAGCAGTCCTCTGGGCGCTCAATATCTTCCCTCCCTGCCGACCCCGAAGGCCGGGTTCATTCCCAGGCTGGGTCGCCGGTGTAGCAACATAAGTGTGGCGTCCAGCGCCTCAACCCTTAAGCGCCACGGGCCAGATACTGCTGTTAGAGGAATTGATGCCAAGTATATATATGTTGTTTAGTTTTAAGTTGGGGGAGTAAAAAGGATAGCTGTCTCTGGGGTCAGCCTACCTAGTTCTGGGATTAGATCTACAAGTGTCTGTGATATTTTATTCCAATAATGGAGGAATACGGGCATTGCCAAAAGGCGTGTGCCTGTGTAGATACCTCAGCACCACAGCCACACCAACAGGAGGAGTCTCCGTGGGAGAAATTTAGCTATCACTTGTGGGGTGCGGAGTATCTAGCCACTACTTGCCACCCGAGCGTCTGCCATGTGTAGGAGCCGGTGATATGGTGTTGATGTTGCCATATCCAAAGCCAATCTTTCTCCATTAGATTGATCATCAGGTCTGCTACCCAGGTCTCCTGGACCCGTTCAAAGGAAGCCTATTGTTGCCCTTTCTGCACTATAATATCGGGATATTAAACATCTGGGGTCCCTTCTTCCCGATCTGGATCAGTAGTGTAATTATAGGGGTATTTTCATGGAATACATGTGGGGCCCAGGTTAGAGTCCATGAAATGACTGATTTGAAGGTATCTGAAGAAATCTTGCGTCATTAGTGAGAATTCTGATTTTAATGTTTGGAGCGATTTAAATTCCCCTGGTCATAGTACTGGTATGTTTATAATAATCCTCGTCTTTCCCATCTCCTAAATCCTGATCTAATCCGCGAGAGGGGAGCTGGGGTTCCTTGCTGACATCCTATCCATTGTGCCCTAAGCAATTTTTGGTGCTTTTAGACAAAGTATCCATTTTGTATGTAGCTTTTAGTATATATTGATCTAATCATTTCCAGGTTTTGGGAATGGGTTGAAAAATAGCAATGTGATCTAGAGTATGCAGAAGTCTCTCGTTCGATCATTACCCATTGGGGTTTTGTGAGTAGGAGGGTAGCCAGGCTGTCATGTGGGTTAGCAGGGCAGCCAGAGCGTATCCTGACCAGCATGGGAGGGCCAGGCCACCACGTTCTTTTAGATTCAAGTCTGGCCAAAGAGATTCGTGTTCTCCCACCCACCATAAATACCTGGTGATCAGTCTGTTCCAGCATTGTTCTTCCTTATGACTAAAGAACATAGGAATAGTTTGCATCGGATATAACACCCTGGGCAGGAGATTCATCTGCACTGATTGCACCCTACTAATTAAGGGCATTGGTAAATGAATCCAGGATTGAACCTCCTCTCTAACCTGTGTGAAGAGTTTGTTATAGTTTAGGGAAAGTGCCTCCAGGGTCTGCTGGTATATCTATCTCCAAATATTTTATACATGTGCTATGCTATTTATATTTATAATCCTGTTGCAGGGTTTGAGATAGGTCTTCCCGATAAGCAATGTCTCCATTTTGTTGGTATTTGTTTTATAACCTGCTAAATGCTCTATTTTTCACATGCTTTCTTCTTGCACTGCTAGGGAGGATTCAGGTTCTGTTATATACAACAAAAGGTCATCTGTGTAAAGTGCCACCTTATGCTCATGTTCAGAGATAGTGTACCCATTAAGAGCTGATTGCTGCCAGTATTGACAATCGGTTCATCGTATAATGCAAAAGGTATGGTGATAATGGGCATCCCCTGCCTTGTTCCCACGTGAGTGGAAAGCATTGCGAACAGTACCCATTGATCTTGACCACCGGCTCGTAATAAATCTCCATAATGTTACTGATGAAGTCCTCAGGAAAACCAAATCTTGTTAGTGTAGGTTTTAAAATAAACCAGGATACTCTGTCAAATGCCTTTTGAGCATCGATGCTCAAGAGTAGTAATAGGGTGTGGGTGGAGAGGTGTGTTCGATCAGGAAAATTGTTTGTTTTATGTTGTCAGCTGTTTGGAGAATCTTTATAAAGCCGCCTGATCTGGGTGTATTAGTGTAGGCATTATATGCGTCCAGGCGGTCTGCAAGAATACTGATATATATTTTATAGTCCTGGTTTAGTACTGATATAGGTTTATAAGAATTACAGATGTGTGCTGGTTTGTTAGGTTTTGAGATTGCTGAGATTGTGGCCTGGGCCCAGGAGGTTGGGTATTCTGCTGTTGAATGGCTCTCCTGTAGAGTTTTAGTTAAAGGGATCCCGATTGTGGTGCCAAGCGACCTTGTAGGAATTAATGCACGTAGCTGTCTGGGTCTGGACTCTTACCATTCTTCACGTTTTGATGACCATGTATATTTCTTGTTGTGTTATGGGTCTCGTCAAATTCTGGGCTTGGAGAGAGTCAAGCTAGGAGAGTTAAATTAGTTAAGAAGGTCTCAACCTCCTGTCCCGGAGGTGCAGACTCTGCTAAGTATAATTTATCATAATAAGATCTAAATGCCTGCAGTATTTATGGAGTGGTAGTGGCTATTGTCCTGAGCCTGGGTCCTTGACCCCCTTGTAACCGTTACTTTATGTATCTGCTTTCTAAGCCTGTAGGCTAAGACTTTGAGAAGTGGGCTCCTTCTTTGAAGTACCTCTGCCTGAGCCACATGAGGAGCCCGTTCAGTTTTGGCTGTTAGCAATTTTTGTACAGGTCTGCTGTGTGAGGGTTACCTGTTCCTCAAGGAGATATCTCGTTGCATATGAGCTTCTTGCAAGCTCAATTTGTCCCTAACACCTTAAGCCTAGCTTCTGTATGTCATTTTTTCTTTGCCTAGCTACTATGTAGCTTCAGTGCCACCTAATTGTGTCCCACAGTAGTTGGGGAGAGACCTGTGGGAGGAATTATCCTGTATGATCTCTGGAATTTTATCTTTAAAGTTCCTTGAACTCAGGGTCTGTGGGGAGAGAGTTATTTAATCTCCAATAAGTAATTTTAGGGTCCACCTGTGGGACCAAGTCTAAGTTATGGCAGCATGGTCCAACAAAGAAATGTTGTGTATATTTACATTCTGGATTTCCTCAGAGGTAATGTGAGGAAGTATTTTCATGGAGAGGGTTGTGGATGCATGGAACAGCTTTCCTGAGGAGGTCGTGGAGTCAAAAATAGTGGGGGAATTCAAGAATGCATGGGACAGACATAAAGCAATTCTAGTGGGGGATAGGAGGAAGTAGGCTGTTGGTTAATTAGGATCTGCAGCTTATCCATTAGGTAGGAAAATGGGCAGACTAGGTGGGACAAGCGGTCCTCATCTGCCATCAAATTCTATGTTTCTATGTTTAAAATAATCTAGATGGTGTGGTGTTTGTGCGCGTGCGAATAAAAGTGAATTTCCTAGTTATAGGGTTTATATGCCTCCAGGTGTCAACTAGACCTGTATCCCTCAGTAATCTTTTGAGGTGACATTGGCCAGACATTTGTGGATGTGGTCTGAGTGCTGATGTGTCTAAGGAGGATTCAGAGACAACTGAGACCACCCCCAAGAATCAGGGTCCCCTTTTGTTTGTAATGATGATATTAAATAATTGTTGTATAGTTGAGCATCACTGCCCGGGGGATATAAAGATTGTCTATTGTGTATTCTTGGTTGTGTATATTGCCTACAACCAGTGCCAGTCAGCTTTCTGAGTCTGTGTATTGATGCGAGATCACAAAGGCCAAACCCTAGAGATTAGCATCATAACCCTCAACGTCTATCCTTTTAATGCTGATTCTGTTACTTGTGAGTACTCAGACTTCAATAGCTTTTGATGTTCTGACTAGGAGAGGTGAGTCTCCTGCAGTAACAGTATGTCCGGTTTGTATTTCTTGAGTCCGATCATTGTTCTATTTCTTTTCACTGGGCCAACCAGACCATTTACATTATGAGAACTAACCTTATAAAATTATCCATGACCTTGTATCTCCCCCCAACACCCATGCAGTCCAGTCCACCAGGCCCTAGTTGTTTAAGCATCATAAAATCCCTTCTCAAGTTCAACCAGTATGTATCTTGTTTAAAAAAATGAAAAATTACACCCTTTGTCTGTATAGACTGCCGTCATCTGGTAGGGGTTGGGAAATAAAGGAGTAAAGAATGATCTTAACTGGTAAAGCCTTACTGTAAAATATCTAAAGTGTGACCCTCTGCTATGTTCCTAATAGAGACCTTAGCCAGTGCTCCTGTAGTGGCCAACAGGGCCTATAAATTCCAAAACTATTTACAAGTGTGACTTCCAAGTTTTGAGTTGCTATTTGCAGCCAACCCAAGTTTGGTAGCTGAAGGGCCACAAGGAAGAACTTCCCTAAGTATGTAAGTAGGGTTATCATTACCCTTAATAATGGAAAGGGTGGGATGGAGTGGGAGGAAATAAACAAAACAGGGGGTTGGATCATGAGAGCGTTAACAGGATGAAAATAACATTTGGGGAAAAGTGCGACTGTCCCATGTCTATCCTATGATCCACCCCAGCTCCGCATTGATTAAATATTGAAACCTGGAAATTCTGATAACATTAATGCCCAGTTCTATAACTATCTGCCTTACTATATTTTGAATGGAAACACCAAAAAATAAAGGAGAGAGATAACCCTCCCCGGCAGCATGCATAGGATAAGCGAAAGATAAGAAAAGGGGGAGGTGGGGTTAGTGAGGCCGAAGTGCAATGTCTGTATTAATCTGGCATCTCTGCCTCTGAGATTGCATGATCCTTATCTCTCAGAGTTCCAAAGGTGACTGTCCAGAGCCATCTTGTTTAAGGAGGAGACCGATCCCAAAATAAAGTCATAATAAGGAAAGTCCGGGACATCCACTTTCCAAAAGATTTAAAAGTGTAAGGTGACTGAGAGTCTCTCCGTTATCTTATCTCCAGATTCTCATTAGTTCCATCAGTCCGGGTATGTAAATCACCTTCTAAGCGTGTTAGTTAGGGTTGTCTCTTCCCGTTCCCTCATATTTGGACAGGAACAGGCCTTGCTCCATACAGTGAGTGTTCCCATTCCAGGAGCAGATCTTCTCCCCGGACTCTGAAACTCGGAAGCCAGCCTCTGTAGAGGGTGGTATTTTCCCGTCCTCTAGGGTAAATAAACTAAAGCAGCCAAGTGCGGCCTGCCCCAGACCTCCGCAGATCAAGCCCCTGCCCAGGGAGAAGGCCCCAGCCCCCTGAGAAAAACTCCTCTTGCAATCAGTAATTCTGGGAGACCATATCATAATCCAGAGAAACACAAGGGTGTGAGAACAGGCCCCACCAGTACAAGGAGGCAACTGCTCAACATTATTTATTATTCTTATTATTGATGTAATTGTTATTGTTGGCCTGGTGAATCAAGCTTTGCTTTGGTGGGTGTGCCCGTCCCGAGAGTCCCCACAGTCCGAGGGAAGCGTGGTATCCCCGTTCTGCCCCAACTCCCCAAGAGATCCTGACCCGAATCTCAGGCTCTTCTTTTACCTCTGCCCCCACTCCAACCTATTGACTGGGTTCTTCTGAGCGGTGCATGCCTCTTTGAGGGGGTCAGAGGTGCACCAATAAGGCCTATCACATTGGAGAAAGTGGCTCAGTGAGCTATTGTCTCTTAATATTAAGTTGCCCTCATACCTCGTGTCAGCAGAACCCCAGCCCATCCCAGTAGGCAGATCCTTGATGTCTGGTCCCTATGCGTCTCTGTGTAAAGTGCCCCCTGTCATTCCATGTCCCCTCTCAAGGAGATCCTTTGTCATCTGCCCACTGCCCCTACCAGGATACCAGAAGACCAGGCCCCAAATTCCCCCATAGGCTAGTGACCCCTAGAGGCCCAAGAACAGGCTAAATCACCCGCATAGAGAACAGAGTTGCCCCCCCACGAGGACATTAAGTAGGGTGGAATCCACCCCAGACAGGATACTCACTGTGCCTCTGGATCATCTCTCAGGACTGGTGCTGTTCTCAATCTGAAGTTGGTGCTCTTTGTGGGCCCCTTAGAAGTTCCATTGATTGTTGTAGGAGGGTAAGGACTGAGTCTCTGGATGTGCCCTCTACAGTTCATGCTGAAGAAGCGTTGTGGAAAGGCTCATTCTGGCTGGGATGTCTAGGCCTCTCTTCTTGAAGTCCATCCTACCTCCTCCACTGATGAATACATTTGCTGTCCATTGGAAACTGGACCACCATCACCTCTGGATATAATGTACAGAATGTTAGCTGGTTCTGGCACAGTGTAAGTGAACAACGGTATGTACTCCCTACTTTTCCCCATTGTGTAGGAGAGTAATCGTGTCCATGAATATTCTTGAGGGTCCATTTCTGGGACCAAGCTTTTCATAAGATAAGCTCTTTCATGGAGAAGCGCTAGGAAGTGTACTATGATGGAGTGTGGTCTAGCTGGGGGGAGGTAGGCTTCGTCCCAGAGTCCGGTGTACACATTCAGTCTCTAACTGCAAATCATTATCTAGCAGCAGAGAAGTGCATAGGAGTGTGTCCACAAATTCTCTGATGTCTCTGCCTCGACTCCCTCAGTACTGAATAGATCCTAACATTGCATCGTCTGTGCCTGTTCTCAGAATCTTCCTGACGATCGATGGGCAATTTGCAAATTTGTGACAGTTTCAAGACCTGGCCTTGTAATACTGCAAGTTGGGGAGGTGGTAGCTGTTTGGTTCTCTTCTGTTGTGATGCACACTTCCTTCTATGACCGATACATCAGTCCAGGGTTCGAGAGTGACTCTTTAAATGTTTTAAAATACGTTTTGATGTCGGAAAGTTCAGATAGTTATTTATCTAATTTACTGTCCATTTTGAGTTACTTGATGCAGTTTGTGGATTAGGCTTTTCTTTCATTCTGGTTTGATTCTTGGAGGCCTTGCAGTTGGTAGTAGCAGTGGTGAAATGTGAGTGCTGAAGTTGCCAAGTCGCTGAGTCAAATTCTCTCCCTCTATATCCTCGATATCCTGGGCTAACACTGAGAATTTGTTGTAGGTCCTAGTTGTAGGCAATGTGGCCATTCCTCCCGATGAGTATCTTGCTCAGTGAAGGTCAAAAGCTAAGTTTGGGGAGTTTAAGTGAGTTGGGGTACAGAGCTGTGAAGCTAGGTAGCCATTGCAAGGAGACTTCACGGAAGTCCCCATTGAATCATTTTACCTTAAACATTTTAACCCAGTTTTCTGCCAGTTGCTAGTGCTGCTTTTGCTTGCCTCTAGTGCTAGACAGGTTCAGCTTATCAATATGCATGAGTCGCCTCATTAATATTCATGAATCACTGAGCAGGATTGGCACTCACAAAAATGCTCTCCTTGCTTCCCTGGCACCTCTCCAGTCCAGCTAAGATTACCAGTCCCCATTTTTAGGGATGTAAGTTTGTCATGGATGAGGTTTTAATGACTCATTGTTTGTTCATGAAATCATTAGTAAACAGTAGTAAATGTTGTGGCACTGTCATCATTGCTACATTCTGATGACACTAGTGAAAGTCATGGAAGTCCTGAATAAAGATCAGGCGTCATGGAATCAATAGCGTGTATGACTGCCTGACAAACTTACATCCTACCCATTTTGCTTGCCAGAGGGACCGGGACCACTGAGAGCAGCTGAAATGGCTAGAGAACAGCTGAGCGAATATAAGCTTCTGCTCATGCAGAAACTCTGGTATGCATGCAAGGTGCAAAACAGATTGGCAGCTCTGCGTAAGCTCCCTCAGCTCTGCTTTCTTAAAATTATGTGGGTGCCAGAGGAGAATCCGGGACACCACAAGAGGTGTTGAAACCAACAGGACCAGGACACAAATGTTGGAAAACCCGGGCAAAGCAGGAGCAACCTCGGGGCTAACAGGTAAGCCCTGACACATGGGTTACACCCCACCCCTTAAATGCAAGGTGCCCCCACCAAACCTAAAACATAACCTGGCTCCATTAATTAACAGTAATCACCTTTTCCATTAATCCCATTACCATCACATTTAACATCCTACTCTATACACATAATTACCTAGTCTAACAACCAGCAGTGAAGCACATTCTATGTTAGATAATTTTCATGTATTTCTACATTTACACACATTTCCCATAGACTCAGAGCGATAAAAGATGTTAACCTTTCCCAGGGACCCTTTGGCATTAAGAAATATTAGGTGGCACAAATTTTTTAAGCTATTTCTACCTTTGACCTCTAGGGGCACCTCCTACATTTTTTCCACTGACCAGCAATAAAGACAGCCCAAGCCAGATTCAGCTCCAAAATACCTCTCCAGAACCTTCCATAGAATTCTCACCATTATAAGGGTCTCCAACATTTTAGTAAGCTGGGGGTCCATGCTGGGCGTGACTGGCAAGGAGATCCCAGCAGTGCCTCCATTTGTGTAGCCCTCTGTGGCACTGTCCTAGAGAGAGAACCACTACCCCGCTTTGCTGGCCAGACCAAGGTTAAGGGGCCTGGTTTCCTATAAGCTGTAACACAGGGTCCTTTCCCAAGAATACAAATAAAATGATGGTGTCTCCACCCAGAGTAAAATTAGTGGGTCTGATTTCTGCCAGTACAACCCTGGGATGTCGTCAATCCACCCCTGAACAGTTACCCCAGCCATAGACTTACCAGACTCAAATCTCCCTACAGTTAAACAGTTGGCATCATTAACTGAGGTAATAATAAGCTCACAAAATCAGGCTCTTGAGTCTTGAGAAACAGTAACATCATAATTTATTTACATGGGGAGGGTTAGGATGGGGTAAGATGAAATAGAAGTTAAGTAACATGTTAATTGGTAATTAAGATTTATGTTTTCCCAATCATGTTCCTTTTAAGATTTAAACCCAAAGCTCTTAATCAATGCAGCCACCATCTTTCTACCTAGCTATCTGACTGCTGCAAATATACCCAATACCTGACACACTGGAACCAGTTTAGAATGATGCCCGAGTTCTGTCCCTGGGTACCCAGATGTTAAGTTGCTGGCCTGAGGTGCAGCTGGTTGGTTGGCGTTGGCGTGCTTACTTGAATTAGATTAACATTTTATGCATTTCTCTAATTGCTCTGCTGGCTTCCTATGCTGGAGGGCATATTTGAACTATATACATTCCCAAGGCACAGGACAATTCCTGCTGTTACTCATGGTTCTGTAGAATCAGTCCCTTGGTGGCACAGATGACTGAAGACCTGGGGTTTGGTGGAAACAGAAGATGCAGAACCAGGCTCGATGCTAGACTTAAAGAGTCAAGAAAACTGCAGCTTGGATCTTCAGCTTGATTGGAGATCTCACAGTTTGTCCTTTTGGCCTATTGAGGCCCATTGCGAACCACATGGCAAGGCTTACCAGCCACAAGGAATCCAGACCTGGGTGGCCCCATGGCCCGGCTGCCTGGCAGATCAGAGTTCCCTAGCACTCAGGAATAAATCCATGATCCCTGCAGCTGGCAAGCCTCACTTGATGGGGGTTAGCAAGTTCCCACCTGGCCCTGAATTTAGGATGGAAGCCTTAAGTCATCATTCTTTCTTCCTCAAAACCAGCTACAGTGTGTAGCCAAAGCATTCTCTGTTTCTTCCCTGTCTCCTCAGACTCCAGGGGTGCAGAGTCTAGACTAGAGGTTCATCACAACAGTCACTTTTCTCAGCTGCATCCAGGAGCAGACAGTAGGTACCGCCCAGAAAGCACCTGCTTATCCTTCTGCTTTCCTAGTGGTCACTCTCACTCTGGTTCACTCACAACTTCAGAACTCTTTCTCAGCAGAACATCAAGAAAGTCTCTTTTCTCACTGTGCAGGCGCATAACAATCTCAGAAGAGGCTCTATCTTTAGCTTCTCAGAATCCAGATTCCCATCCAGTTGTCCAGTAACCATTCTTCCATGCTATAACCAGTCCTCAGACCTGTGTCCTCCCTCATCTCCTTAGGCGCTTTGTCTATGCCAGGTCAGACAGTTCCTTGTTCCTTTTCTATACTTCCACATACGTTTCATTCACTTCTCAGATCACTCATGTCTCACCATGGAGGTGCAGATGAATACCAGGAGCTCTCCTCCTCAGGATCAGTCTATTTTCCTTAGTCTGTTTCCATTTACAAATCCAGTATACTTTTTTCCATAATACTTTCACCACTTTAGTGCAACTTCTTTCCTCAACATCAGAACTCCTGCAGCTCTCCTTCTCCACAGAGCTGCCTGCACATTTTTTCAACTCTCTTCACAGGGAGAAGACAAATACTCAGCCCTGGGGACATACTGTTGGCAGCCCTAAGGCAGTCCCTCTCCCAGCCTTGCAGCCCCATTCTCTTCATGTGTGTTGCAGCCCCCAGAGGGCTACTGCCAAACTGTCCCAGAATCCAGAAGTTTAAACTTTTCGGAGCTTTCTGGCAGCTCCTAATGCACAAGCCTCTGCCATTTCAGAACATTAATATATGAGGCTCAGCGATGCCTCATTGGCTGCTCAAAACGCACCAGAATATTCCCCAGTGTTTTCCACAAGAGTCCTTTCTAAGCCCCAGAGTCCTCCTGGAAAATCCTGGTCCTTTGGTTGGTTAGCTGGGGTCACATAGCTGCAAAACATGGCTGCTGATGTAAACATTTTTCTGCAGTCCTCACAGGGTCATAGCTTTAAGTGTCCCTACAGCCAAACAGTTTATTTAATTTACTGCCCCATAGAATTGTAGCTGTCACTCTTCCCTGTAAAGTGACTGCACAGTTCAGCCTTGACCTTTGGCCTTGTTCCTGTCGCTGCCAACATTTTAGAAGTGTCCCCAGGTAGCATATGCAATCCCTCTGCTATCTATACTTGTCCACTTTAACCGTCTGTTGCAGCCAAAAAAGAACCATTTTGTTTTATAAATAGCAGCAACCTTTTATAGCCACCTTCTCTCCGTTGAACTCTTTTACCTTTAAACAGTTTAATCTGGTTTCCTGCCAGTCGCTAGCAATGCTTTTGCTTGCCCCTAGTGCTAGACAGGCTCAACTCCTCAATATGCATGAGTCGCTCATTAATATTGATGTGGAGGCTCTAAATCCCTGAGTGGAACAAAAATGCTCTCCTTGCTTGCACGCCACTTCTCCAGCCCAGCTAAGGTAACCTTTCCCATTTTGCTTGCAGAGGGACTGGGACCACCTAAGAGGCAGCTGAAATGGCATAGAATGGCCAAATAAATATGTGCTTCCTGCGCATGCACCAGAGGTCCAGTATGCATGTGAAGGTGCAAAACAGACCAGCGGCTCTGTGCTAAGCTCCCTCAGCCCAGCTTTTAAAAAAAAATATTGCGAGTGCTCAGAGGGAGAATCCAGGGCACCACAAGAGCTGTTGGGGAACCAGCCAGGACTGGGACACAAACAGGGAAAACTGGGGCAAAACAGTAGCAACCTTGGGGCTAACAAGTAAGCCCCCAACGGAGGTTACAAAACTTTATGCAAATTAGTGGAACACTTATTGGCTCATGCCACAATTTAAACCTGCTGCCCTACTAACTGTTGTGTTCTAAGATGCTCAGATTTCATTGAAGCCTGCAGTTAAGCCTTTGACTATACTATCCTAGTAGTTAACAACAATTTCAATAATAACTGATTAAATTATTATCCCTTTTTACCCACCAATGGCAATGCCCAAAAGGCTAACAACAAGAATAAGAGGCCACCTGGTTTAACTTAACTGTACCAGTGTAAGGCCAACAAATCAGAAGGATTACCAGCTGTATTGCAAAGGCTAACTAGTTCTGGAATGGGAGGTAGGGTGGGAGAGTTAATGATATTGAAGAATACCTTGGAAGAAACAAGATTACTATGGTGAGTAATTGTTTCTTCTAACTGAGGATTCTTCAATATAATTAACTCTAACAAACTATAAAGCAGTACCTTTGAGGTGGGCCCATAACCCTATTTAGAAACAGGCTGTGCAACACTGCTGTGACAAACCTGGCATCACTTCTGGACTGTGTGTCAAACTATAGTGCTTTGTAAGTATGTACAGTTCTCCATGTGGCTGCTTTACACATTTCCAACAAGGGAATAGCCCACGGCTGCTGCTATTGTAGCAGCTATACCCTTGTGGAGTGTGCTCTCAGGCCTGCTGGGGGCTCCTGCAGCTTTACTGTAACATAATTGGATGCATGCCACTATCCAGTGTGCAATTGTCCTTTTAAAGCTGACTTTCCTTTTTCCACATCACCATAGATCAGGAACAACTGTTGCTAGTCCTGCCTTTGTGCTTTGGTATGCTCAATATAATATTTGGCGCTTTCTTTCATCAATGCTATGTAAATTAATCTACATTCCCTGAATTAGAATGTTCCGTGAAGAAGACTGGCAAAAAATAAACTGATTTAGGTAGAAATCAGAGACTACTTTGGAAGGAATTTCCTATTAATCCTGAGTACCACTTTGTCCCTGTGGAAGGAAATGTAGTCCTGTTCTACACGCATGGCCTGTAAGTCACTTATCCTCCTCCTTGCTGATGTAATGGCTACTAAAAGATAGCCTTCCAAGTGACAAACTTTAAGTGAGCAGTGGCCAGAGGCTCAAATGGGGTTCCATGAGCTTGGCAATGCAGATATTTAGATTCCAGGAAGGCACGGTTCCCTATGGAGGGAGGGGTGCAGATGGGTCAACCCCTTAAAATACTTCTTAAAATTGATTAGCCACCAAGAGGCACCCTTACCAGCTGAGAGTGGCAAGGAGCGGATGCCAAATGCACCTTAAGGGTAGTTGGTTGCAGTCCCACCAAATTCAAGTGAGTCAGATAGTCTAATAAGACTGGTATCTTTCGTCGGATGGTAACATATCTTTGGTGCCACACCAAATTGAAAACCTTTTCCATTTGGAAGCATAAGTCTTTTTGTTGAGGGTTTCCTAGAATACCTCAAGACCCTCAATAGATCATCTGAGAGGTGTAAATCAGCATATTCTAGGTCCTCAAGAGCCATACCTTGAGTCTGAGTGACCTGAGATTTAGATACAGAATCCTCCGCAGGGAAGAGGTCAGTAGATTGTGTCTGTGAGAGGGTGCATTGGCTGAGCCACTGATAGAGAGGGCAGTGAGTACCATGGCTGCCTGGCCCAATCTGGGGCTATCAGAATCATTGTTGTTGACTGGGACCTGAGCTTGATCAGGACCCTGAGTAACAAGGGAAATAGGGAAAGTATACACAATTTTCCTGACCAATTCAGCACCATGGCATCCATTGGCACAGACCCCTTGGCTGGAGGCCTGCAGCAGAACTTGGGCAACTGATGATTCTCTTCTGAGGCAAAGATATCTATCTCTGGTGTCCTCCAAAACACTATTTTATAGCACCTGTCTGTTGAGGCACCACTCATGGTGATTCATGGTGATTCTGCTGAGTGTATCTGCTAAGGTGTTGTCCTTTCCTGGGAGATGGATGACCACCAGGGAAGTTTGCAGGAGAATGCCAGACTCCAAATCTTCATTGCTTCTGTACACAGCAGGTTGGACCTTGTCCCTCCTGCTTGCTGATATAGTATATTGTGGTGGTGTTGTCTGTCCTGACATGTACCACGTTGTCCCTTATCAGGGATGCAAAGGTTGCAGTGCCAGAAGCACTGCCCTGAGCTCCAGCAGATTTATATGCAGTAGTCACTCGATGGTGGACTAGGTGCCATGCACTGTGTGTGCCTCTGAATCTGCTCCCCACCCCAGTAGGGAGGCAGCTGTTGTGAGCACAATGGTAGGAGATTCCTTTTGGAATGGAACTCCTTCTCTCAGGTTGGCTCTGTCCTGCCACCACTGCAGGCGCCTGCAGCAGTGTCCCTGATACAGGAGGGAGGCAGTATAGCACAGTGGGTTAAGGCTCTGAGTTGCAGATCTGGAGACCTGGGTTTGAATCCCACGGCTGCCTGAGGTGCATACTGTGTGATCCTGAGCAAATCATTCTTCCTTGTGCTCCCAGGTCGCATCTGGAAACAAGCTTGACTAGTGTGCTACTCCTGGTTAAACAATGTTCCTGATACAGGCACCATCTTTGAAGAGTTCCTTTCTTTGGCAGTAATGTGCTCTGGGGTGGAACTGGATGTCCTCATCTGGAATCTGCAGCCCTGCACTGTACCTGTGGCTGCAGCCATGTGACCCAGCAACTGCAGAAAATGTTTTGCTGGCCTTGGTTTGTTTAAGGTGAAAGATCCTCCAATGTAGGTGCTGTTGAGCCCAAGCAAGATGGTGGTACTGAACTACAGCTCTTAATAGAAAAATTTAACTTTGTATGATTTAAATACTTTATTGATGCTTACGACAGACACACTAAGTATATTTGGATATCAGAACATCAGCAGTACCAAGATGGGAAATCTGAAAAAGATAAGGTACAGCAGGAAGGAGCTAAAACCAAAAGTACTCTTGGACTCCTGTTTCAAGGTCTGCACAAGGCAGTACCACTCCAGAGGGCGCTGCCAGTAGTGAAGAAACTCTACAAACTTTGGGACGTAAAATAAACCTTCTTATCTTCACGGTGTCTGGCCCTTCAGAAAAGTCTGACTCTCAAACAGAGTCAATACAATGGAATCTGAAGTAACAGTTATAAAATGGAAGTATTTGAGTTCGTAAAGAGTTCAGAGGTGGCCCTGGGTACTACAACCACCTGGTTAAAGAAAATGTTCACCTGAGACCCGGCTTGAAACACTTGAAAATCAGGGCCTGGGCAGCACACCTTTGAATAGTGGGTATGCCCTAACAGAGCAAGGGATCATCTCGATCCATTATTTCTGAGTGACTACAGCAACAGTTGGGTCAAACACTTGCAGATTGTCATATTCTTATCCAAAAAGCTTACCATGTGACATCAAGGGGTGTCTGGATAACCCTGAAGCACCCAGAGCCATAGTTGTGATCTTTGATGGCATCCGCTCAAGACATTTCATCCTGGCCCTAGCGAGACAGAAAAGACGTTGCTCAGGATGGCATTCAAGTTAGACTCTATCCCAATTTGAGTTATGCAACTCGGCAAAAGAAAAAGAGATTCGATGGGGTCCAGGCCATTCATGTCAAGCAGAAATATCCCACAATATGCTCTTTCCAGTGCAACTTGGATCCTTCATAAGGGAAGATCTTTATTTTCTCTGACTCAGCAGAAGCCCTGAAGTGGGCATAGTGACACACTCCACCGCCAAGGCGCAGGGACATGTTGGATCAGGAGGGACCAGGAAGAAGCCGAGGACTAGGAGACCTGACTCAGCTACAGAGGAGCCAGATATCAAGTTGCTTTCTTAAACCAAACCTGCAGCTAACATTTCGGGGCTGGTATAAGCGTTAACATATTAGCACAAAAATGTATCTGGACATATGAGTAGGTCAGGCTCACAAATATAATAGTTGCCCCTTTAGAGGTTGCTCAGCTTTTCTTACAGGACATTGTTTAATATACCTGTAGTGATTATGTTTATAATTGCTTGAAATTTTTATATATATACAGTATATATATATATATATATATAGTTAAGCTGTTTGGGATTGGGCGTAGTTTTTCTAGCTCCAGAGTCATCCCATAAGATCGTACATATTTTAGTTGGATGTTTATTGCCACAGTGCCAGACATAGGACCATAAGAATGTAGTTCCTTAGACCCGTACTCTGATGTTACCAGCATGGTACCCCAAATTGAAATAAGCATGACTTACTCAATTCCTTCATGAAGGAAATATAGATCGTATTCCCTTTGGACTTGTAACTTGACTTTATATATCATGCAGCTCATGGGCCCATGTAACAGCAATTGAAGTTTGAATATAATGTTGGATTAAGTTGTTTTTACTGATTTCCCTAAAGTCATATCTAATTGAAATGGTATGAATACTCTATTTTGACCCATATGTATTGAGAGGGGTGGTGCCCTACTGTTTAATTTTCTTTATTAATCCTCATGTACTATCTGAGGAAGCTTTGTTGCTGTATGTCTATTATAAGACCAATAAACATAAGTAAAACAAAAATCCTGCAACGTGAAGGGCGTTGTCTTGAGAGAAAAGTTCTTCCTGCAAGGTATCAATTCTGCTCCTATGAAGTGCAGAACCTGGACAGGCTGTAGCATAGACTTTTGAATGTTTATGAGGAATGCCAGAGATTCTAATGTCTCCTGTGTGATCCTCAAAGCTTCTTTTACCTGTTGGGGGATTGTCCCACAACCAGCCAGTCATCCAGGTATGGAAACACAGATATACCTTGCCTTCTCAGGTGTGCCACCACTGCTGCCAAGCACTCTGTGAATGCCCTGGTGGCAGAGGTCAGACCAAAAGGCAGAGCCCTGAACTGGTAATCACCTGAAGGTGCAGTAGTCTGAACCTTAGGTACTGTACTTTCTTGAGATTCCCTTATGGAATGTGGAAGTAGGGATCCTTAAGATCCAGTGATGCCAGCCAGTCTCTTTGTTTCAGTGTTGGGAGAATCACTGCCAAGGTTACCATCTGGAAGTTTGGCTTTGTGAGATACCTGTTTAGAGCTCTCAAATCCAAAATGGGTCACCCCTCCTTGTTTTTCTTTGAGGCTAGGAAGTACCTGGAGAGAAAACTCTTCCTCTTTGAGAGGAAGGAACTGATGTACTGCTCTTGAGGCCAGCAGGGTGGACACCTCTTTTTCAAGTAGTGTCCTCTCAGCTGGGTTGGAAGAACTGAAATGCCTTGGCCTTAACTTGGGAAAGGTTTTGAAGCTGAGGGCTAATCCCTGACCCACTGGCTCTAACACCCACTTGTCTATGGTGATGTTTTTCCAGTTTTGGAAATAGTGGGTCAGTTGTGCCCAACTGTAATTAAGGAGGAGACCCTGACTATCACATCAGGTTCTGCTTTCCTTGTGTGGCAGTTTGGGGAATGATCCCTCTCTTGGAGCACCTACAGCCCCTACCCCTGTAGGAACCTCTTTGTGGGTAGCTAGGGTAGCTTGTACCTGATAGAAGAGGCTACTATAACCCCTACCTCTACCATTCCTCCATAAGGCCTGTAGGAAGTGGAGACCTTGTCCTTTGTGAAATTACTCTTGCAAGTTGCCTTATGTACGCATCCACTTTTTCATGTGTTCCTCCATTTTACTGCCAAACAGAATGGTTTTCCACAGGAAAGTCCATTGCCTTATTCCGGATATCCTGAGTGAGACTGGTTGTCCTGAGCCAGTCAAACCTCCTCAGAGCTATGGACAGGGCCATCTACCTGGCTGCACTGTCATTTGTACCCACAACCAGGTGGAACTGATATTTTGTGGCTTCCAAGCCACACATGGCCATCACAAAGGTCAATTGCAAGTTCTGGAGGAGCCTTATCAGCTATAGCCATCACAGAAGTCCATAGAGCCTTCTGGTATTGTGCTAGGAACCTATAATTTGCTTCACTGATGCCCAAGGAAGCTGCAGATACCTTTAGCCATCCCATCCAGCCTTCTAGAAGTCTTCTCAGGAGGATGAGTGGCAAGTACACTAGCCTTATTACAGGCTGCTGTCTGGACCACCCCTTCTGAGTCTGGATGGGACATGAAGAATTCCAGCACCCAGGGATCAAGCTGATATCTCTTATCAGCTTTTTATCCACTAGTGGCGGCACAGAGTTTGGGGTCTCTAACACCTTAAACACATGTTTTTAAAGAACTTATTAACTGACAACAAGATCTTTTTGTGGTATTAACACCATCATTTTCAAGAATTGTAATTCCTCTCATAATCCTCCAGGGAAGGATCAAACATAACTGTAATCTGAGAGGGAGAACCAAACGCTGAAACCAAGGGCTTTAAACCATTTTAAATCCAGTTGACCTGGTTTTCTTTTGGGCTTTTCAGACATTATCGCAGCAAACATACACACTAAGTAAAATACTTAACAAATCAGTTCTCAACTGAGTCTGCATCGGTAGTAACACATAAGCAGTAAGAAAAGTGTTTACAGTCAGTTCCTCAACTGAGGAAAAGCAGCAAATTAAACAAAACAAACCAGAGGAACTCTAGAAAAGAAATTGAAGTACTCTAAATAAATACCAAGTAAAATATAATGATTTAATGCTAAACTAGACAAGTAATCAGTTCCCCAAAATTCACGAAGAACCAGTGATGAACTGAAAATAAACCTAAAACTAACTAAAAACTACACTAAAACTAAACGAGCAGAAATGATGTAACATAAATAATTTTCTTCAAAATGTTAAGTTTTTCTCAGTCATGCTGAGGAGCAGTCTCAAGGCATCCAACAAGGCAGGCGGAGAAAGAAATCTGAGCATCTTAGAACACAACAGTTTAGGAGGGCAGCAGGTTTGAATGGTGGCATGAGCCAATAAGCATTCCACTAATTTGCATAAAGTTCCATTCATCTCCAGGGCAGTGCAATCCAGGAGGCTGACTACTAGGGTTAATTATATTGAAGAACTTGGGTTAGAATGTTCTATTTGTTGCACCTGCTGAGACTGGATGTGCTCTTTAGGCTGGTCACAGGAAAGAAACTGACAAAGTTTTAATACATTTTGTGGAACTTAGGTGGTGTAATTTACAACAGCAGGATGCAGAATTTAAATTGCCAGGAAAAGGCATGTTATAAAAGAAAGCAATGTTTTGTTTGGGAGCGATAGGAGATGGAGATTTAAACTGAGAGACAGTTTCAGTTGTAGGACTTTGTTTGAACTGCCTGTATGAAGAGCTATCTTGCACAGTTTTATTGATAATAATAAAATGCTACTTACGAATGTTATAACTGCTCCTGATATGCTTATGCTTCCTGACCTATGCCTCTACAACACAGACATATTCATTGTGCTACTGTAGCCCCCAGATGTGGAGGACTACTAGCTAGGATAACCTTCCTTCCTGCCACCGTGGTTCCCTGGACCTAGTCTCTCCCACAGACAGTTTAAATGTTTGATATAGTCGTCAAACATCTGCCCCAGTGCACAGCCCCCAATTAGGTGAAATCAATTGCCCTTGAAGAGTCTCCGTCCCAGAAGTCCTCCAATCCCCACAAAGTGGTACCCTTCTCCTGTCACCATCTCTTAAACCACCCCTTAAACTCCTCGATTACCTCACTCCCTAACCAGGGTTCAGCTCACTAAACCTGTAATGCTGCATTGCAAACAGGAGATGTGTGGCCTTCTTCTAATTGGTGAGCTTCCCAATGCTCATCAAGTGAGCCCTTATAGGCAAGAGCACACTATATAAAGATGAAGCCAGAGAGCGGTTTCACACAAGACAGAGGGAAAGCAGTGGGACCTCAACTCATATTGGCCAGTTAAAATTTAAAGTTAAAAGATGAAGACAGAGTTTTTCCACACAAGAAGAGAAAGCAGTGGGACCTCGACTCATACGGATATGTTAAAATTTAAAGCAGCAGTACTGGATAATCAGGAAGTGATTATCAAATTCTGTTTTTGGCTGGAAGCATGCAGCCATAGTTCTGATTTTCATATCTGTAAATATTGTTTTCTAGTGATCTTTAGTTTTTTAGATATTTAAAATTTATTTCCATTGTTGTGGATCCACAACAAATAAGGCTGGTGTAATTTGCAGCTAAGCTCCCCTCGTGTCGCAGCACATTTTTGTTTACTTCTATGGGACCCTGTACTGCACATTCCCACTGCTCCCTGTGCAGTACTACGTCAAGCCGCATAAAAGCGGTTGGCAGCAGAGAGGCTATTGACTTGTGACCTGATTATCATGCTATAATTCACTGACCTCGCCAGCCAGTATAATGTTATGCTTGTGCAACTGTGCTTGTTGGTTTTGGCCATTGCACTCTCTCTATTCAGAAGAATTACCACCCTTTGGGAATCGATGGCAAGGAACTCTGGGAAGGTTCCACCCTAGAAGGTGCCACAGGACATTCCATGGCTAAAGGTACCTTAAAGAATCCCCTAAGGAGAGAGAGCTGCCGCTGGAAGAGGAGGGAGGATGGTGGGGCAAGAAAAATTGCTTCACAGAGGCTTAGAAACTGCTGCTTATAAAGCTCCAGGAAGTGGGGTGGCTGGCTGCTTGGCCACTGAACTTTAGGCATAGCTCACATTTCACTGACCCACGCAGCCAGTATAGTGTTATGCTTGTGCAACTGTGTTAGTTTGGTTTTGGCTATTCACACTCTCTATTCCAGAGGAATTACTCACCTGTAGGGGAGTCTGACAACAAGGAACTCGGAGAAGAGGTTCCACCCTAGAGGTTACAGGACGTTTCCCATGGCTAAAGGTTGGAATCCTCCAAAAAGTGTAGTATCGTCCCCAAAAAGGAGGCAACATTAAGCATAATCCAAGCAGTAACAGTGACGTGGAAGCAGTAACTGTAACATAGTAGTAGAGAGCAAAGTAGTTTGATAATTCAATGATATGCTCAGTTGTTGTAGTAACAGCCAGGTTTGTGTAGCACGATACTGATGGCTTGCATTGAGAGAAGGGGATCCCCTAAGGAGAGGGAATGGCGGGACATCCTCCACCTCCTTACAACAACGTAACCTGCCTAAAGAGACTAGGAAAACAACTATGCTAATGCCTTCCCTCCAGGCTTGGGAAAAATGTATTTAGTGATGGCTCTGCAGCTGCAATTTGGAAAAACCAATTAAAGGTGGAAAATATTCCAGTTTGGAGGGCTCTCACTCAAACCCTCTAAGCGGGAGCGTCGTGGAAGGTTGCGAAAACTCTGCAACAATACATGCATCCAAGGTGCAGGAGGAGAGCAACAACTGCTGAGGCACTCATCTGGCCTGTCCACCTAAATGAAACCAGAGTGAACCAGAGGCAGTTGTGGGAGAATGCGGTGAAGGTGCCTTGCTAGGGAAACCACTAAAGTCAATGGCCAACCGTTATAGTGGAACACTAGAGGCAAAGGAGATCATCATAATCACCCTTCATCACTAATCTTAAATTCTACACCAGGAGCTGCTGTCGCAGCAGGCAGCTAAAAGCCAAGCCAGGTGAGGACATCTCAGCTATGGGCCAGGTGAGGAAGGATCCCGCCCAAGTCTGACACGCCAATGATGTGGACTAAATGCAGAGCAAGACCATCGGCCTGCAGGAACCCTCGCCAGATTAGAATGGCTGGCATGCCCCAGAAATTGATTGAGCCGAAGCTGGTGAGCTGAATGAGCACAGCGTGCTGAGATCGTAATGATCATGGAGTGCTGAGACCTTGCAAGGTGAGATGCAGGTCAGTGCAGAAGAATCCAGGCTGAAGCCGAAGGAATGGCAGTATGCATGAAGTAATGGATTGTGTAAGCAAGGAGTAACAGCTGCGTAAGCAAGTGTGAACCTGCACATAGGTCAGTAAGCAGTAATCATGATAGGTAAGCCAGCATATCGAACTTGTATAGCAATTAAACAACTGCATTGGGAGCAAGCCAGCCAGACAGTACAAAACCAAATCAAGGTGACAGACTCTGAGGGTTTGCAGCGAAGACAGATTTTAATATCAAGCTATATTAACAGCCTCAGCATGAGCTAGTTGGCTGACCTCAGGTTAAGTGCATTAAAACAGGGAGACAATGCTTGAAAGCAGGTGTAGCCAGGCAGTGCAGGGAAGCTGTGAGTAAATGAGAAGCACAGGTAAGGCCAGAGTAAACTGTGTCAGGTGAAAAGAATTGAGTATGCAACATAAAGCAGCTAAGGCTGAGCTGAAACACACAGGTAATAAATGCAGTTGCATTGCAGTAGTTTGAGTGGTGAGCACAGTGTTAAAACACAGGCACTGGGTACAATAGTAATTAGAGTAAACAGCAGTGGCTGCAATTGTAGGTACCTGAAAGCAGTAGCATGAGCTCTGAGTAGGTTCGCAGTAGTAGTGCAAAGTAATTTGAGAGTTGCAAATGAAGGCCAGCAGTATGAGCTCTGTAGTAGCAGTATGCTAGAAGTTTAGAAAAAAAGCCCACAAAAGACTAAACCAAAACACAGCAAAACAGAACAGGAAAGGCCTCCCAAAAGAAACAAAACACACAGGAAGCACACAGCCAGAGGAATACAAACCAAAAGCAAGAAAACAAACACGAAGTCCAGCAGACACACACATAAACAGCAGGCTGGGGGTAGGCCCCAGCCAGCTCAGAGGACAAACCAACGTAGCCTCCAGCTGCAGAAAAATGCTTCAGAGAGGCTTAGAAGAACTGCTGCTTATATAGCTCAGGAAGTGGGAGTGGCTGGCTGCTTGGCCACTGAACTTCAGGTATAGCTTACATTTGTCATCCTACTCTAACTTATTTTTACCGTTATCTGTGTTTTGTATTAATTGCTGTTCTACTGCTGTTTTTCTTGTTCTGACAGTTATCTTCATCATGTTCCAAATGGTTGTCACTGTTCTACCTTACTGTTGTCATTGCTGTATTTTGCAATGTGCACTCTCCCGGTCATACCTGAAAAATAGGCAGGTTTTGCCTAGTGTATTTACCCGTTACCAAAAGCTAATAAATAAACAAAACCAAAGAAAACCAGGAAAATTATAGGGTGTTAGTACAGTGAAAACAAGAAAGATTACCAGGTAAATGCTCAATAGAGCACAAGGAACAAACTGTTGCAAAGGTTCAGATTTCTTTATCTAGTACTGCTGTAAAGTGTAGAGGCCGATGAGGCAGTTACCTTGTCGTCGGTGGTCAGCTGGAAGTCGTGATTTGGCCAAACAATGAGACCAAGATCCCTTAAATGTTAAAATGATGGAATGAAAACCACATAAGAAAACTGAATTGACTTAAAGGAATTGCAGGCTTTCAAGCAGTTTCAGGTGGGATACTGGTACTATACCAGCATTACTAAAACCACCAAGTTTTAGCTGGTGTAATATCAATCAGTATATCCGGTAACCCCAAATATTTTGTCACCCTCCTTTCCTAGTCAACAAAAACAACTAAACTACACATTCTTGCCATTATTGAGTACTACAAATTTTAACGTTGACAGTTTAAGAGGTATGCGTAATGCTACTGCTTACTATGGAACACATATTGTGTATTTCTAGTGCCAAAATGAGGCACATGGAAATCCATTAACAGATATAAAACAGTGAAGAATATATGTAAGTCAACTGTGTTATAATCAAATTACAACATCTTTTATTAGTAGAAGAAAAAAAGACCCCAGCAATGATCTTTATGCAGATATGTAGACTAAATGACTCGTGAGTTAATTTTTATTTTATTTATTTAATTGAACAGTATCGAATTACAATCCTTTGAGTCACAGACTCCTTTAAAAAGACTCCATATCAGTTAGCAAACATTTTAACCAGTAATTTACAAAACTTAAACATCATACACAATACACATAAAGGTAGGCAGATATACAGGCAGGAGTAGGTACAGGTTTGGCTAAGTTAGGCAGGATGGATCCCTTGTCATAAGTAGATGGTTGCTAGGGCAGAGGAGATTATCAGGATGAGGGCATTGACATTGGCTAGGTACAGATCTGACCAAGCTAGGCGGGATGGGGATCCCTTGTCATGAGCCGATGGTTGTTTGAGGATTAAGCAGAGGTTTCTAGGAGTGGGTGGCTGTTGGGTGGGCCCTATTGAATCAGGGATGTGGGCTTGTGACATTCGCAGGTTCAGTAGGAAGAGATGGTCCCTGAGGAGGTTTAAAGTGGCCAATATTGTTTTCCAGGGTGATAGTGCTGGGGATTGTATTCAGCCAGACAGGAGCTCTATAACAGAAAGAGCTCTGTCCCATACCGCTCTGCAGCAAGGGATAGCGAGAGTGGGTTTAGCAGCACTACAGGTGGCTACCACCATTGGAGCGGACTGCAGGAGTGTGGAGAGGCTGGGGGCAAGTCCAATGGTTAACTTCTTGGCGAATAGACAGGTCTGGTATCTTAGTCTCTCACAGAAGTTGAGCCAGTTGGTGAGTCTGTACAGAGTGCAGGTGTGAACCAGCCTGTCACTGCCCATGACTAGGTGACAAGCTTTGTTTAAGGAAACCTTGATTCTGCAGATGACAGTGTTGTCAGCCACTCCATAGACCAAGATCCCATAGTCCAGTGAGGACAGGACAGAGAAGCGAGACTGTGAGGCAAGGAGGCATTAGGGGAGAGGCAGCTCTTGTATCGATAGAGTAAGCCAATTCAGGAATTGACTGCAGTACTGAGGAGGTGAATGTGTTCATGGTAGCTGAGCGAGGAGTCCAGAGTGATCCTAAGGTATTTGAAAGTATTCACCTGCTCAAGGGGCTGAGACGGGTCATTGAGAACTTGCAGCGGGTCCCTTTGAATTTGCTCTGGTTGTGGGCAAACAGCATAACCTTGGTCTTTTGTGGTTTAGAACCAACCAATTGTCAGCAAACCAGGCAGTAGCCTCACTGAAAGATTTCTGGAGAGATTGTTGTAGAGAGGGTAGGTCAGAGTGAGTGGAGAAAGGACTGTGTCATCGATTGTAGAGAGTATTCTCCCAGAGCAGGCATGGGTAGGGTGTTTAGAAATAGGCTAAACAAAACTGGGCCCAGTATGGAGCCCTGGGAACACCAGATTTGACGGGAGACACTTAAAGAGTGCCATTTATTCTGACTTGCTGGGACCTGTCTGACAGGTAGTCAACGAACCATGCTGTTTCGTCTTGGGCAAGACCAGTATGAGAGTGAGTGTTCCAGTATGGCACTGTGTGTTTTGTTAACTTATTTTGAACAGGTTTTAAAACGTTTCCAGTTAGGAATAAAGATTTGGTAAATGCCTGCACTGAATTCTAATCTGAGATCTCTTTTATAGTTCTGCTTTTCATTGTTCAAATAAAGGAAAATACAAACCAAGTAAGAAACTAGAAGGCGGTGGGCGGATTCACAAACGGTGATGGGGCTTGTATCAAGATCTGCGTCAAACCCACTGGTCAGTACAGCTGTGCAAAAAACTTTGTTCACACTGTGCCCGATTCAAGAAGAGCAGGCGCATTTATGACAATTTTTCCTGGTTTAGGCAGCTGGTGCCAAAAATTTGACAAAAGCTCATACAAAGGGCATCCTGATTGGCACACTAGAACCAGAAAAAGCTGGTCTAACTTGCAGCAATCGGTAGCACAAGATAGAAATCCCAATCACCATCTTGGTGACTGCTACAAACCCCTCTGGCGCCATGTTAACACACTTTCGGGGCTTGTGGCTCTCTTGGCCTATTGAGAAT
The DNA here is from genome assembly GCA_016271365.2 of Neoceratodus forsteri. NCBI lineage: Eukaryota > Metazoa > Chordata > Ceratodontiformes > Ceratodontidae > Neoceratodus > Neoceratodus forsteri. Next base: position 116,047,432 of record CM028131.1, read on the forward strand.
CTGGCCCAGTGTGTTTATTCTTTGAAAGAGCAAACACAAAAATCTTCCAACAGTTTAATTACATTGAAGTACTACTTCTGTTTAACTATTACCATGAGTAATTACGTTAGTTATTTTCATTAATGTTAGGTATGTTTATAAATGTCGATATAATTTTTGCATATGCATGGCATTGATAGTGTACATTGTAAAATTTATTTCTTTAGAAGAAAAGAATGACACGGATGTGAATGTTTGACATGCAGTGGCGGCTCTACACAGGGCCCACCAGGCACGTGCCCTGGTAAAAAATGCTGTGTCCCAGTTGGTGCCCCATCGGCAAAGCTTCCCCCATAGTAACAATATATCAGTGCCCTGGCTGCCATCGAGTTGTGCCTCTGGCTGTGCCTCAGTAACCATTTGTGGCTGGAGCCGCTACTGTTGACATGGAACCTTTGTAAAGGAGCACCTGTGCTCAAAGGTACTCTCAAATATATTGCAGTAAATAAAATAAAGATATAAAGAATCCCAATCTGGCTTCGCTGTTCCTTCAGTGAAAGAAATTGACAAGGAGAAGTCTGCTCCAAACACCCCTGAATGTCCAGACAAATGGAATAGTGACCCACTCACCCAGGTGTTTTAAGAATTTTATGTTTCACATTTATTCAGATAAAAAAAGATGTGAGTAATGACCTATGGAAAAACATAAACAGTTCATGAACAATGTCACTTCAACTGGATACCACGTTCACTTGTTATCATCTGTTTTACTTACACAAAATAAGTATTACTTCTCTCATAATGTACATGATTTTCTTCAGGTTCAAATTAAAGCAGCAAAAATGTTCTTCCAAAAAGCTAGTTTATGCTACAGTTAATAAAAATATCAAAATACCTGTTCTAGGTAACTCCTATGGTGTGCACCATGAATTTTTTATTTTCTCAATCTAACCCTAAACTGAACTAAAACCTTTATAAAATACTGAAATTTTGATGGAACTAGAAAATGTTACCACCAGTTTAAACTGAAGATGCCTGCAATCTTTCATAGTTAAAAAGGTAAGTTCAGATTTTTGTCCAATCTCATTGCACTACTGCTTTAAATTTAAGTTGGACTGGTCTTTTATAGAAATTATCCCGAATATGAATGTTGCTCTCAATAAGCATTTCCTTTAGTCTTTAATGAGGTATGTAATAGAGTAATTCCTAAAAACAATGGAGACTCAAAGCCACTAATAAGGAATGAGTTATCCCGCTCTCCTAAAACTTATGATAAACAGAGATAAAATTCAGAAAAGGTATAGGGCCTCTCGTGAGTCCCTGTTATTCAGAAATTTAAACACTTATGGAATAAATATAAATCATCAGTTATGACAGCTAAAATAAATTTCTTTAACTCAAAACAGATTAATGACTTGGGTGACCCCAAAAGACTTGGCAGAGTTTAAATTCACTTGGGGAGGCGGCAATATTCAGACCTTTGCACTTCACAGTGACTTGGGTTTGGTTAGTAGCTGAGCGGGTCTGCAGAGATGTTTAGTGACTTCTTTGGGAATCTGGAAAGGTACAGAGGAGATCATAACTTAACTGACCCTGATATTAATAATGAGATAATGGAGGGATCCAAGCAACCCAAATTGTATTTTCTTCTGCTTCTTGTTTCTCCAAAATTATTATGGATTATGTTCTGAAGTATGAACCACACCCCAACATTGGTATGAATGGTGTTGATTACAGAATATTAAAACTAGCTATTTTTGAGTTAGCCAAGCCTTTGGCTCTAATTTTCAATTAATCACTGTGCCTAGGAATGTTTTCCCAATAACTAGGAAACAGCTGTTATCAAACCTATTTATAAGTCCAGTAGTAAGGAGTTAAGTTTCCAGTTTTCATCTCAGCTGAAGTTTGTTTCCAGCTTTTGTCCTGGTTCCCTTTTGTGCCAAAAGGAACCGGAAGAAAAGGATTGTTTTCAATCATGTCATTACTCATTTGAATAAATATAATATTCTCATAACATGGGTTCTGTGCCTCTCATAATACAGTCTTGGTGCGGTTCACCAACAGCAGGCATGAGTGCAGTTGATAAGGGGCACCATGCTGCAGCTATTTTTGTCAACCTCGCCAAGTCTTTTTAAATTCATCTTTATTGACCAAATTGAATACATGCAGCCAGGAAAATAACAATCAATGCAATTCACATAGCATTTTAGGCAGAGAAAACCTACACAGACTAGGAAGAGATACCACAACATAGCAGCAAAAAATATTGTTCAAATTAGTCACAACAATGAAGATTCAAATAGGCAGCAAAACAAGGCAAGGGCAAATTCCTGACTGGGCAGGAGGCATTATCACAACCTCTGAAACAAGACTCAGGTGTGGGGGAGTTGGGGTAGATTAGCTCTCAAGGAGATAGTAAGGGTAGAAGTGCTATGAGGTAGGAGGTTAAAGTTAGGCCAGGCAGCTGGCAGCATCTGGTGGGTGAGTGGATTAGGAGGATTAAAACAAGTGCAGAGATCAGCAAGGGACAGATATAAGCACAGCTCCTTTTGAAGCAGTCATGGGATCCAGATATTCTAAGTGCTTGGGGGGAGAGTTCCAAAGCTTAGAGCAGAGTGATTGAAGGCAACAGAGCCTTTTGATGTTTTACATCAGGTACATTCTAGCAGGGATTTATCTACCAATTGCAGTCTATAGGATGAGGTTTGAGGTACCACCAATGTTGCGGCTGAAGGGGTCTGGTTTCTGAGTATAGAGTCAATCAGAGAACCAAGACAGTATTGACAACAAGCTGAGGGGATAACCAGCCCAGGTCCCTGTACAGTTGGCAGTGGTGCTTAAGCCGTGGTGACGGGGAGCAGTGCGACAGATATTATTATAAGTGACATCCCACTTATGAAGGATGGTTTTGTGTGTGGCAAGGTTGGCATGCCATGTAGGTGAGGGCAGGGAATAATATGCCTCTGTGGAAGTCCCTACCCTGGCAGGCCATCAGGAGGTGAGGGCCATTAGCCCTGGGTGTCTGGAAGTGCTAGACCCAAGGAGGTGTTAACAGCAGGCCCTGGAAGTTTTAAGGAAGGCCAGCAGCTCTCTCCAGGCTAAGAGCATTGAGTCCTGGTGGAATCCTAGTGAGGCTGAAGTCCCTGGGAGAAAGTGTGACCAGATGTCCCTTGGTCGTGGTGGGACCAGATGTCGAGGTTTAGCAGAGGAGTCAACATGAAACTGGACTTATAAGCAACACCCAGTTTAGCATTCACTGTCTTGCAGGCAGATTGTACTGTATATGCAGGCTGAAGTCCAGAGATTGGTCCAGAAATGGGCTACCAGTTTACTCTATGGCCAATGAGAGTACAATGTCTAAATTATAAGTGTCATACAATAATGTTTGTCAGACAACTTTTCTATAGCTACCATCATTGTGTCCTTTATGCTTCTGCTGGGTGTGTTCCTTCAAAGGGCGGAATCATTTTACATTCAGCTATACTGTTGCAAAACATAATCTGGGTCTTCTCCCTCACTCTATTTCAAGCTTCTTTAATAGAAATAATAGTGCACGTGATACCAAATTTCAAATTCAAATCGTTACACTCTTCCTTTTTTCAGACAGTTGCCTAGTCAAAGATCAACACTGTACAGGGCTCCTATGTTTCAGTATTTATGTCCCTTGAAATTGTAAACTGCAACACTATTCATACGTTTAAGCTAAACTTAAGGACTGGCTACATAAAAGAATGTTTGTACATGTTTATGATGTATGATGTTCCTGGAATATATTGCATTTATTATATGTGTATAAGTTTAATCTTTTGTATTCTTTTGTCTTGTTATTTACAATTTGTCACTCGTGAAAACTGGCATTTATGCTCATTGACCTACAAGTATAAAACTTTAAAATGAAATGGAATTTATTGGGTAGTTTCTAAGGCCAGGACAGCTGCGGTGTCTCCTTTATATAGATTTTCTCATTAGCAATGATCTCAGGACTACTCATGGCCGTTGGCTAGTTGCATCCACCTGGCGGTGCGCTAAGAAGGGTGGCTGCAATTAACCCGAGCCTTGTGATTCTGGGTGCTGTCTTGGTCTTCAGAACCACCCACTGAATCTAATTTGGACTTAAAGGAGATTGGAAACATTATGAAGAGAAGCAATATTGATTTTATGAAAGTAAAACAATGATAACAAGTGAACACAGTACCCAGATGAAGTGACATTGTTCATGAAACATTGGTGTTTTTCCATGGGCCATTACCAGTGTTGGAATTATACTTGATGAGCTTTGAGAGGTAGGGGACCTATTAGGGTCCATCTATAAATCGTGCCCCTCTTCCCATTATAAGTCAATAACAGGGATACTTGAGCTACGGGCTCACTTCAGAGTTGGGGGCTGAGCGGGCAAGCCCCGATAATTCAACACTGGACTCATTACTACCTTCTTTTATAACTGAATAAATAAAACATAAAATGCTTAAAACTTCTGGGGAGAGGTTGTTCTTTATTTATTTTATTAATTTGAAACATATTTTACTAGGTGAGCAAATACAGTCCAAAAAGGTAATTTCCAGCTGCAAATGGGAGTCCATGGGAGAAAATGGGAGGAAACAGTATGAGCAACATACAATGCACAATATCAGTATATACTTTCGATCTCCACACTATCTATAGCCTCTCATTGCTTGGACCTTGCAATTTGCACTCTATGCCGCATAGCCTTGAACATGGGCTTAGGTAGCCCAACAATTCACGTTGGTCCCATTGCTGTCCCCACTCTAGGTTCTATAAACAACCTATGTAGTGATGGGGATCTCAAATGTGCTTCAACACTAACACACCTTTATACTGAATAGGTATGCTAATGCTAAGTTGCTTGTTAAGTTTACCTCAGTGCTCTCAGTCATGGGAGCTCTGTTAATCTTATATACAGGATCTATGTTGCTTGTACAATCTGTTTACTTGTATAAAATATATTGTCTGTATTTTGCTCCTCTTCCCCTTCCCCAGGCGCATCTGGAATTGGCGGTTTCTCCGCTCAGCATGCCTTCCTGGTAAAACTCTTAAATAAATAAAATAAATAAATATACACAGTCAAATCAATATCTATTAGTACAATGAGGCTACCCAAATGGAGACAAACTATACAGGATCTGTGAAGCAAAAACAGTGTCAGTAACAATATGATCCAGTAAAAATGAATGCAGGAGATGGCTGATTGAATAGGTGGGATTGCCCTTTAAAGGCAATCATGACATGTCAAGTAGCCCTTGAACTAAGCCTTCACCACGTAGTATACTAAGATTCATACTAAGATCTAGGAGCTAAAGAAAGGCTTTTGGCCTATATATCTTGGTTATACATAATATGCTAGACCCATTCCATAAAGTAAATAATGATCTAATTTATTTTAAATTGAATCTTGTCACTGCATAAGACTATTTCCTCTGGGAGATCATTCAGGGTTAATCACCCTTTGGTAAAAAGGCTCTACATTTTCAGAGTTAAATTTAGTACTTTTTAGTTGAGACTTATGACGCTAGTACCTATGTTATAATTTTAAAGCCAAAGTTTAGTTCAAAAAGTTCAGGGTCTTTCAATAGGTTGTAACATAAGAGCATATCTCCCTGATCCTTCTAGTGTGGAGAGACATGAGATACAGTCTAAGTAATCTGTCTTTATAGGAAAGGTTTTTGCAGTCATAGAGCATTTTAGTAGTTAGCCTCTGGACTTTTTCTATTATGTCCCTATGATCCCTTTATTGGTCCCCACAAAGGGCTCCCATAATCTAAGAGATCATATAACTCACGTAGAGGCTTAATTACATTTGCCTCCCTACTTGGAAATTTTCTTTTAATTGTCCAAGGATGTTTAGCCTTTACTACTAGTGCCTGGCAATGCTTGTCATAGATTAAACTACTAGATATAGTTATCCCTAGATCTATCTAGCACAGGAGAGTAATGTGGTAGGAAGACCATCCCAAATGCTTGCAAGTCTATATCTACAGGGCTTGTTGCACTTTATGCCTACAGCATGGGATCTGGAACCTGCTACCCTCTTAAGAGCTAAGGGACTAGGATAGGTTGGAGGGTGGAAGTAAGGATACCATTGAGATACCCAGGATATCAGGCCAGTATTTGGCACGAGTAAAACAACGTCAAGAGAGTATTGCATCAAAGAGAGGTACATCCTAACTCTGTGTATATTGTACTCTGATGGGTGCAAGAGGACGAACTATGGCAAACCACATAAGGCATTAAAGAGAGTGGTAATCTTGAAATGGCCAAATTGGAGCACCAGAGAAAACTACATCAGCTCTGTCAAGTCTTTACAAATAACACCAGATAAAGCCATCACACAAGGCACAATATCATATATACATACCCTTCCCCACCTAAACCCTCCTCCCTCTCCTTTCCCCTTTTCTTTCACGTAAGCACTTGTTTACTTATTAACCCGGCACTTATTATTGTCCTCTTTCTGCCTATTATGCTCAACACTGTTGTAACACTGTCTGTAATACCTGCCTTATAACTGTATGATAATGTTGATCTTGTAACTTGAATGTTTAACGTCTCATTCCTATTTTACCCTCCCCAGGTCACACCAGAGATGAGCAACTTGTGCGCTCCGTGTGCCTTCCTGATAAATCATTTCAATAAATAAATAAATACAACACTGTATTGTGATGAAAATACAATACAATTACAGCTACCAATTTTCACAATTATGGTAAAAAGCAGTTATATCGTTGTGATTGTTTGTACCCACCATCAAATTTTATGTATAGAGAATGCTAAAGGAAATAGCTTTATGAGATTCAGTCTACAATTGCTGAATTTAAGCAGGACGCAAATAGTTCAGGCCTGGTTACCTACATACCCTGTAAGTGTACTGAAGCCTGTAATCCCAAGTTTCCTAAGAAAAGATAGTCACTAGGACTCTGAAAAGTAAGACACTTTGACTATCCTCCAGAATATAATATTGCACATTCTGAGTAGGTTAGTAAACTGGATAAGGTTTGATGATTTAAATGTTTTAAAAGAAACTATTGGGGACATTACTAGATTGATGTAAAAGTACTATCTTATAAACACTGTCTCACCTATTTACATACAAATGCTAAACTGAAGTCATTCATACTGTATCCATACATCTATTTACTGTCTTTTAGCCTTGTGACATAAATCTATTTAAGACATTTTAGCACATCCCAAGCCACTACATCAGAGAAGGGTTCATAAAACCATACAATATGTCATCGGTTATGAGCTAGGAGTACGGAAACACAGAAAATGTCGACAGAAAGGACCAGTAAACCCATCTAGTCTGACTTATTGTCCTGCCTAATACTACACCATGGATCCTACTTGGTCACAGGAACCCCTCCCTCCTCCTTATCTCTACTTATAATATCCATGTGTCTATTCCACACATATTTGACCTCCCACTGTCTTGCCCCTACCACCTCTTGTGGCAGGCTATTCCAGGTATCAACCACCCTTTCTGTGAAGAAATATTTCCTCACATCTCTTTAACTCCCCCTCAAGTTTTATAGCATGCACCTGTGTGAGTGGTGCTCCTCTTCCTTGAAAGAGGCTCCCCTTGCACTTTGTTCACCCCGTGAGGTACTTATAGGTTTCAGTCTTGTCCCTCTTGCTCTTCTCTCTTCCAGGGAGTACATGCCAGGCTTCAGCATCTCTCCTCATATGGCTTTTCATGCAAACCCTGCACCATTTGAGTAGCCCTCCTCTGAACCCCTCCACTCTGTCAATGTCCTTGCAGAGGTGAAGCCTCAGAACTGGATGCTGTTCTCCATGCTGGGTCTCACCAGTGAGCGATACAGAAGCAACACCATCTTCCTTCTATGGCTAGAGCTCCCTCCCTATGTATCCCAGCATCTGGCTCTCCTTGCCTACTGCCCTGCTACCTTGAGATTATCAGATATAATCACCCCAGGTCCCTTCTTGCTTGGTAACTCTAAGTGCCCCCCATTTTATACATAGTCCCCAGTTACCCCACCACACATGCATGACTTTGCACTTTTTGGCACAGAAACCAACTGTTACTTTTTAGACCACTCCCTAGTTTCTCCAGATCCTTTTGCATTTTCTCCACCCCTTCCTGGGTGTAATCCCTATTTAGAGTTTCTGTGACATCTACAAAAGACACACCTTCCCCTCAGTTCCTCAGCAATGTCATTTAAGAAGGTACTGAAGAAGACAGGGTGTAGTACTGATCCCTGTGGTACCCCACTGTTCACTTTCCCATCCTCCAAGTGGCTACCATTTATCACCACTCTTTGCCGCCTATCTTTCAGCCAGTTTGATACCAGCATACCACTTTCTCACCCACCCCAGGCTGCTAAGTTTCTGTATCAGTCTCCTGTGAGGTGCAGTGTTAAAGACTTACTGAACTCCAAATAGGCCACACCCACTGCCTTTCAAATCCACTTCCTTAGTTACCTAAGGTGGAGGACTGACATATACTGGTGCCACACACTTATTTCTAATGTTGGCATATTTTGAACAGTGCATCACCACTACGTGAGTCAATGTTTCAAAGGTATTATCTCCACAATCACATTTCAATTCATGTGTTTCTTGGGTTACACCCTTGGCCCTAAACCTTTTTTAAACTTGGAGGAAATGTCTCAAGTGTAAAAAATTCATTGATCTGAGTACTCATTAAGGAAAGTTAAATACAACTCTAGAGTATGGAAAATCTCATTTTTACATGTCATGGAAATGCTGTAAGTTCTCTCTTTCTCTGCACAACTTCTGTAGCTGATTGTTCTTTAATTTCAGCTAATTACTCTCATATAAGCAGGAGAAAGTATTATTTGCTTTACAAAGTCATCCCATAGGAGAGTCTGCCCTACCAAGTACTATAAGGGCTTCTGTAACCTCATTTAACCAAGGAGAGGACCAGTAATTCACCAGAATCATATAGGTTGTAGGTCCCATTTCAGCAGAATCACAGGGTTGCAAACCTCCTCCACCCACCACATTGTATTTAAATAAATGCTAGAAACCAAGTTTTAGTGGTTTCTAGAAGTTGCAATGGACATCTTAGGGTTGCAAAGAAATCATAGAGATCTCAACCACAACCTCTGGCTACCCTAAATGATGCCCCGGAAGGGCCTTTCAGAGGATAACCACATCATTTTTCATCAAGGCACCTTTCTGAGAGGCAGCTGTTCTTCATACTCATACATTTTATCCAAAATGCAATTTTCCTGATGTTTGCCTAAAGGTTAGAGGAACAAGCTGTGAATGAGGTTGGTGCATCCAGCAATCCTGGGTTTGATTCTGCAACCTCCACTTGCATACTTTGTGACTCTAAACAAGTCACTAACCTCCCCAGTGATCCCGGGTCACCCTGAAATCCAGGCAATGTGTCCAGTGGGCCTTGCCTAGTTACCAAAAATGTAAAAAAATGTGTGTGTGTGTGTATATATATACATACATGTATATATATTCCTTTCCATCTCTCTTGTAACTTGTTCTAGTCATTTAGTAAAGACTATGGCCAGAAAATTACTCCGACAATGGATTTCTTCTTTATAGACATAAGGAGGAATTTTATCACGTGCAGGGAGCCTTATTACTTTTCATTTGTTCAACAGCCTCAGAAACCTCCAAAGCAGAAATATCTACTATCAAGATCATGTAGCAAGATCTTACAGTCATAACTGTTATTTTCCTAAAGAAAATATTTTTGTAATACTTTTTTTTTTTTAATTTAAGTTTATTGGTATTCATTGGGTACATTTAAAATGGATCAGCCAGACAGAGTCAGTTCCAATCACAAAGACACAAACCTTTATAGAAACAACGGTGGTGAATTTAGTAGAGAAAGTGACCCATGACTATATATTTCAGATGTCACAAGGACATCTCCGAGGTCTTAAGGGGACAAGCCCGTCAGCTCTCTCCACAACTAATTGGGCCATCCCCGGGCTACCCCAGTCTGAGGTTGTTTTGAGAGGGTATATCCATTTAGCTTCACCTTAGACCGGCAGAGGTCAATGGGCAAGAGCCATCGGAGGACCCACCGGGAGCTCCACCTGTAATCCTCTCGCCATTCTCACTTCGCCTATCTGCGACACAAACCGCTAGCCCACGATTCAGCTTATAGGTTATTTCCTCCATATCTGCCACCTCCTGAACTACTCCAATCCAATCAACCAGATTAGGGGATCTTTTTCAACCACAACCTAGTGATTGACTTATGGGCTGCCGCAAGAGGAGGGACCAAAGATATAACGTCTGCTCCAGCCAGGTTCTGAGGGGACTCCCTAGTATGAGATTTGTACAGTCCAGGGGAGGTCCAGGTCGAACAGCTCTGCCAGTGCTTGAGTCACCACTCCCAAAAGGGTTCAATCCGAGGACAGGACCACCAGACATGTAGATAGTTGCCTGGGTCTCCCCATCGCCTCCAGCAAGCCGGGTCCCAGTCAGGATCTTTTGTTCAGTGATAAAGGTGAAAAAAAAACGTATCCTCACCTTCCAACTGAATTCCTGCCAAAAGGAGAACAAGTAGTTCTGGAGGCCAGCCTGAATACCGACTCCCAGTTAATTTCCTGTGGACCCACCTGCCCCTCCTCCAGCCACCTCCTTTGACTTTAATCAGAGAATCCTTTCTTAATCCCATCAGGGCTTTATAGAGCATGGAAATTAGACCTGATGTTTTCTGCGATTTAATATTATGTGGAGACTCTCTAGAAGGAGCCGCCTTACCCCCTGAGAGATCCCTTTTCGGCATGAGAGGATATAATCTCTCGCCTGTAAATATCTGAAATGATCCAGTATTACACAGTCCATATTCTCTGCTTAGGGTTCCAAAATCCACTACCTCTCCTTCCGACATAAACTGGTGAATAAAGTTAAGCCCCCTTCTCCCAAGTCCTAAAGGTGTGGTCAAGAGGGATGGTGCAAAGTCAACGTCCATGATAGCCTATACATGACCATAAGGCCCTTACTTTATACTTCTGCCAAGCCCTATGGTGGCCCTCAGGGTGCCTAACCGTCATTAGTGAAGGAGGGATAAGCTCTGTCCATACTAAGCTGTAAGGACCGAGGTCCTAACATTGGCCCCATTCCTCCTCCTCCAGTGTCTCCATCTCCTTCCAATTAGCTGTGTATGAAGGAACAGGCCATTGTAGTGCCCTCTTACCTGCGTGGCGTAGGTAATAATCTTCAAGGTCTGGTAAAGATCTGCCCCTTTATCTCAGCCAGTTGGAGGATCTGGACATTTATTCTAGATTTTTATTATTCCAAATAAACTTTACGATCATTCTGTGCCAGTCAAAAAATTAATTTTAGGTATAAAGGTCGGGAGGCATTGAAACAAGTATAGAAATTTGGGCAGAATATTCATGGAAATGGAGTGGATTCTCGAGTAGAGGAAGATTCAGCAAGGACCATCTGTCCAGGTCTCTTTGTACTTGGCTGGCGAGTGGTGCATAGTTTGCCTTAAAAGCTGAGAGTTATGTTTGGTCAGGGTAGCCCCAGATATTTCATTTTATCCACTGCCAATTAAGCGGGTAGGAATTCCTTCAGTCTATAAGAGGGGGTAGTAAAAACAAAAGCACCTCCGTTTTGGTCTTATTGAGGGCATACCCAGTATTCGCCAAATTCTGACAATACTGACCACACCTGAGGAATAACCATCTCTGGTTGGGACATACAGAGCAACACATCGTCTGCGTATAGCGATATCCTCAGCTGTTGCCCCCACCTCAATTCCCTGTATTCCAGGGGAGTGCAATGGCCTCAGCTAGTGGCTCTATATAGAGGCAAACAACAATGGGGACAATGGGCAGCCCTGTCGGTGCCTCTGTTAAGTGAAAATCTATCTGAGAGACCCCGTTAACCCTGACACATGTTTGTGGACCAGAGTATAAAGACTTTAAACTATTAATAAAGGGTTGCGGAATCCCATCTGTTCTAAAAGTGCGAATAGAAATGACCAGGAGACCTTATCGAAGGCCTTCTCGCGTCTAAACTCATAAGACATGCGGGAAGGCGTAGCGTGGATGGTGTCGATTATATTGATCGCTGACCTGACCCGTCTGGGTCTCGGACTGCCCTGGACAAACCCCGTCTGGTCCAGGTTAATAAGTGTTTGGAGAATTGGGTTCAATCTCGGCGATAATTGAGGTAAAGATTTTATAGTCTGAGTTCAAAAGAGATTGGGCGGTAAGATTCTGCAGAGAGGGTCTTTATTTTCTTTTGGTATGAATGAGATTGTGGTACTGCCATGATGGAATTGGTCGTGCCTCTCGCCATATCTCTGAGAAGACACCTGTCAGTATAGGGCCGTTTCTGCAACAAAAGTCTTATAAATTCAGCCCCAAAGCCATCAGGCCCTGGACACTTCCACTCTTCAGGCCCTTAATGGTATTTGGGATCTCCGCCTGCGTAAATGGCCTGGTTAACACCTAGCCTTCTTCCTTTGTGAGTTTAGGGAGAATTGTCTCCAGATAATCCATGATTGCCTGGGCTGATGGCTGCGTCTGTGGGTATATAGTTTGGCAAAGTAGGTGACAAAGGCCTCCGTGATCTCCTTCATCTTATTGGTCACCTGACCTGTGGTTGGAGAAACAACTTTAGTATTGTGGCCCTGTCTTTATACTGTCTCAAGCGAGCCGCTAGTAATCAGTCCCTCTGGGGCCACCATCATAGTACTTTTGTTTGAGAAAGAAAGCTTCTCTCTATCTCCTCCCTCTGCAACTTCTGATGTTCTGCCCTCAGCGCTTTAAGTTCCAGGTCTCTCTGCCTGTCCCAGCCCGCTTTTGTCTGGCCTCTAGCTCCCTTATATCTGTCAGCAGCTTTGCTGTCTGAGAAAGCGCTCCCTCTTTTTCTCTGCGGCTATCTGTATAAATTGCCCCTAACTACAGCTTTCAGTGTGTCCCAGATGATCTGTGGAGACACCCAGGAGTAGTGTTTTCCCGAGTGTATCCATAAACACCCATTTAATTTTATCCAGAGTTTCTTTATCCCCAAGCAGAGAAGTGTTAAGTCTCCAGTGAGTTATTTTCCTAGGTAGGGAAAGAGCCACCTCCAGAAAGATGGGATTATGATCTGACAGAGTGGCTGTGCCTACCCACATTGAGAGAACCCCACTCCGTCTTGGAAGGTAAAAATGTATCAATTCGAGTAAACTTTATACGGGAGGAGTAACAAGTGTAATCCTCCCTCTTGGATATTTCTCTCCCAGATATCTACTAGTCCCACCTGTTGCAGGGCTTGTTTAATCTTCTTGACCTTCTGCGATCATTGGCCTTAGCAGTGGAAGTGGTGTCTAGTTTCCTGTCCCATATCAAGTTCAATCTCCCCATAATCAGCATGCCCTGGACTTCTCCGTAACCAGTCGGACAATTGGGGCATAGAATGATGCCTGGGAGCCCGGTGGGCTAAACATTAACTAAAGTTACAGGAGCATCCTGTACTTTGCCCACCACCATGACATACCTAGCCCAGGATCTACCGCAGATCTCTCGTGCTCGAATGGGGCATGGCCGCAAGCATAATGGCTACCCCTCTTGCGGCCCACTTCCAGGGACGAGGAGAACATGTGGGGATATGCCCTTGACTTCAGTTTCAGTGTTTCAGATGAGGACAGGTGGGTTTCTTGTAAGAATACCACCTCACAGTTTTGTCTGGCCACAAATTTCTGAATTTGTTTTCTTTTAACCGGGCTGGAGCAGCCATTGATGTTGTAGGAGAGCACTTTCACATTTCCACTATTCATTTATAGTCAGCATTACTAACATTCTTGGCAACTGCGAACTGATCCCAACATGTCTGTTAAGTAAATCTTATCCCAACTGCATATGTACCCATTTAACTTTCCTAACGGTGAACATTACAACCAGAAAACAGTAAAATCAGTAATCCCAACCGTGGGAACAAAAACCTGCACAGGACATTCCTCAACTGAGGCCTGCTAAAAATAATAACAAAGCGGGTGAGTTTTGAACCCTCTCCTGCACCTGCTGAATGGAATAATCGATGTACTTCCTAGGAAGGCTGGCAGAATGTTTCCAGCCGTGGGCAATTGTGCAGCAATATTCTGAAGGGACTCCTAACCAGGAGAATCTCACCCTTCCTTCCCGGGGAACCCCTATGGGACACCCTACAGTCAGCGATCTGTAGGCTCTGTAAATCCCTCCTCCGTCCGGGATCCTAAGAGATCCACACTATAACATTTGCCATCACTCTATGTATCATCAGAATGACCGGCCCAGAGTGATGCACACTATACATCTGTAGTGTTGAGCAGCTGGGAAGGAAGAGGGAGAAGGAAGAGGGAAAAAAAAGGGGGCCCCACCCCCACCCCACATACCCTCTCCCCCAGTTCATGACTGGTCCGTGAGGGATCCCCCAGTCCGTGATGCTCCGTGAGGAGATTGAAGGTTAGTCATCCATAGTCTCAGGGAGCTCATGGCAGCTACCAGCTCCACTCCAAGTCACCCCATCAGTATGTCCTGAAAGATGACATTTCTCACTTCAGCCATTACCAAACCAAGACAATTAGTGCAGAGCCCATCTAGAGAGACAGCAAGAGGCAGTCCCAAATGCGTGTGAGTCAAGCTCTGCACATTAGTTTACTGATCTTGAATATCTGTACAGTCTCCTCCCTTCCTCACCTCGTCAGTGGAGTGCGGTCATCTCCATTGCTTCCCTGCCCAGGTGAGCTATGACCAAGATCGAGCAGGATTCTTGAGCCCTCCCAACAGAAATCGCCAATTTCAGTTACCAGGGGACCAGCGCTCGTCTCACCTCGAGCAGGCATGCAATGTAAAACTCGAGGCTCAGAACCAGCAGGGAGCGTCCTAAATTACTAAAACTATAAAAAGTACCTCGACGGGTAACCGAAAAAAAAAAAAAGAAAAAAAAAAAACCATAGGAAAGGTGGGGTAGAAGGAGATCCACGTTTACGTGGGGACTCTGCTCATGCAGTCACCAGAGATGGTCCAAAGTCCCAGTGGGATCAGTTAGGAATACGGAAGCTCCGCGTCGCTCAGTCTGATGAAACACATTCAGGTCTCTACGCCCTGGTCCAAATCGCTATTTTGGGATGATCCCTGCCTGCCTCGTGTAGATGTGGGGCCTTCTTATCCACTTTAGAAGGATCTCCGAATTGTTTCTGTGATGCAATGTCTGCCGGAGAGTTGTCTGCTGGTTTCCTCTGGTGAGCCACTTGAGAGCCCCTTCTGAGCAATACTCCAAGCCGGCGTGAGTAAATCCCTTTCCAGCTTCTCCTTTTGCAGGGGTGGTAGAGCGATCCCCAATGGCTCCAGGAAGGCCGAGGCAGCCAATAAATCCTGAAAGATCTTTGAACCATTATCTGTAGAGATTTTAAGACGAGCTGGGTATAAAATCTGAGACTTAATATTCGGACCCTCAATTGCTTCATTATCGGCCACAGGATTTTCTAGCCTCCTGGACTCATATCGTGTGGTCATTGTCGATGTTTATTCGGTGGCCTTTAAAGAAAAGCGCTCTTTGCTTCCAGGCTAGCCTGATGATCTCCTCTTTTGCCTGATAGCTAGTCAGCTTAGCCACAATGGAGCAGCGGTCTCGCTTCTGGATTACTAGGCCGCTGGACCAACGCTCTATGTGCCGGTCCATAGCTAGGTCCAAATCCTGTGGCAGTGGGAGTATCTGTTTGAGGGTTGCTTGAAGAAAAGCTGCAATATTCTGGTAACTATCCTCCGACCCCTCCAGATACCATATATTCTTATGTTATGTCTCCGGCTTCTACTCTCTAGGTCATCCAGCTTATAAGTGAGCTCGCAGTCCCTGGCCATGGGGTACAATAGGAGTCTGTCGTGACGATCTGTTTGCTCCATATTACGGCCTACACAGCTCAAGTTGTTCAGTTTTATGGTCAGTTTTGCTTAGATCCGATTTGAGATCGTTTAAAGTCTGATCTATCTTAGCTACTGTGTGCGCCGTTTGAATTATTATTTCTTTCAGGGTGTGGGAAATTCATTGAGCGGTCTCCGGTTGTTGTAGGCCCTCCTGTACCTCCTCCCTCTGAGTACACATCTAATTTCCTCCTGTATCATCACCATTAATTTCTGTGGTCGGGGGCTTGCCGCTTTGTTTTATTTTGCTTGGCGAAGACATGCTTTCCACAAGTGATGTATTTTGATTTCTTTCGAGGAGAGCAGGCCGCTACTCTATGCTGCCATTAGATCGCTGGCGTCACGCGAAGCCATTTTTGTAATACTTGATCCAGCAAAAGCAAAAATATGGACTATTAGCAGCATAATTCTCAGTTCCTTTAACTACTGACATCCCAAAAATGTTTCTGTTTTATTTATTTATTTGTATTTGGATGGCATCTTTGACGAGGGCTCTTTTACAAAGGTTCCACATCAAGGCAATAAGGACCATAAGGTATAAAACATAACATGATCATTACAATGGAACTTTTGGGATTCTGTTGCCTAGATACATGTCCTTCCACTGTTCTTAGTGGAATTAATTCATAATGTAGACAGAAATGATGTATACTGTTTCCGGTTTTTTAAATGAGTGCAGTTTTCTCAGGTTGGATTTTCTTTTACATATTGACAGCTTCAATAATTCTACTTTGTACTTCTTGCACGTACTTTGAATCAAGTTTTGCTTTTATTAACAAATTTATTTTTATGTAACAGTGGCAGGATCATATCAAACATATCCTAGACTCTTTGATAGATGTAAATAGGGGAGGAACAGTCAGGGTGCTTGAAGGAAGGAGGAGGGGGCCACTAGGGCATGGGTGGAAGCTGGAGGGGAAGATTCAGGGGAGAAGAAGGAGGTGCTACTTCACCAAGAGGGTGGTGGAACCATGGAATGCACTGCCTAGGGGGCTGGTGGAGGCAGGAGCGAGTGGAGGGGTTCAAGGGGCTGGGACAGGTATAGGGAAGGTTCTGGAAGCAAAATCCAATGCAGCAAGAATATCCGGAACTAGGAAGGAGAAGCCAGAGAGAAGGCGAGGGGGCAGCAAGGTCAGCACCCGGTGGGGAGCTGACCAATCAGTGCTGAACTCGAGAAGGCCGTTAGACCTATTCTGCTGGCATTTTAGTATGTTAGTATGTTAGGATCCTCCGGCGATTCCTCCAAACAGTGATTGACAATTTCAAGCGCATATGGTTTTGAATAAATAATTAGTCCTAAGTTCTTCACTAAGAAATACTTCCATTTCCTGTCTATTTCAGGTGTCTTGTCCAAAATCACTAACATTTGTTCTTTTGCCTGACTTTATAATCAGCTTTAGCTGTATGAGAAAGTGGACACTCTCCAAACTTTCTGAAACCAATAAAGACCCAAAGTCAAATATTTGCCAGTAAAAGAGAGGCAATGATCTATAACATGTGCCCTAACCAAAAGTATGTGTGTGGTATGGAGTCAAAATCGTGCATGCAATATGGTGTGTGTGCAACTATGGCAGCGTGCTAAATGGCGTCTATCAATAATAGTGCGATTGCAATAACCCCGCGTCTCTGCTATAAGCATACAACTGGCTCGTAGTTATAATAACCTTGTGCTCATCAGTGTATAGATCACAGACCAGGATATGAAAACCTCAAACAAGGCTTTACACTGTGACAAAGCTGCCACATTAGGTGCCTTTGGTTCAAAATTTTCTAACAGATTTTCCCACAATAGTAAGAATGTACTATTAAAAACAGATTTGTAGTAAGTACTACTAGTGCACCACTTGTCCTTGTGTGAAGCACCCAACTATTCACAATAATTCCATGTATTTGTTGCCCATAAACTGGACCATAGCCACGGAAACTCAACAATCGAAATTGATGGCCAAAAGCCGTTACAGCTACCACGGGGTTAGTGAGTGAAAACTGTCTACTTCAACAATGCTTGGAAGTTGGAAAATCTAAAATGAATCTCGACTAGCTAATGTGAGGATCTGGGGCATCCCAGAAGATCAAGAAAGTCACAACTTACTGGACTTTGTTGCTTCACTGCTGCAGTCTACATTCGGTTTCTCCAGAGATACCGCATTACTTCAGGCTTACCGTATTACACCTTAGCATCGCCACTCCAGGAAGGGACTCTGTGAATTATCCTCTTGGTCATGGCAAGCCCTACTATTAAGAACAGATCCTATTATTACTTCCCTGATCTCTCATATGTGACTCCCCAGAGATGTAAATCTTCGATACAGTTAGATCAGAACTGTGTCAGCTAGTGCGTACTATGATCTAAGAGTCAGAGCAGAGCTACAGAATATCACCTCAGATTGGTCATAGCCATTATAAAATTCCATCAACAAGACAGTAAGGACTTCACCTACTATATTTTCTTTATTAGTTTTTAAATATATTTTGCTATATATGTTACTGTTTTTGCACTGATCTCTCTTCCACTATCATAAGGTACCACAATTGCCAGCTGGTGGGGTGGGGAGGGGACCAGTTGTCGCTATTTTGCCTCGCGCTATACTGTCTACAAGCGCTAATGACATTGCACTATTTTGACTCTGCGCAATTGACTCGCGCTATTTTGCACATGCTATTTTGACTGGATCCGCCTTCAAGTATCCCATTCGAAACACTTAAGCCTGTTCAGTCTAGAAAAATAATCAATCTGCCATTTCTATTGAAATTTTTGTCCATAGATAGTCTTCTAGTGATCACCTCGTCCCTGTGTTCTGTATTTATCTCTTTACTATCAGTACATGCATCAAAATCCTCCGTTATCAATACTCCTGCATCTGGACATTTCCAAGGGCTGTATTTAACTCACTTTCTAGCAGATCCCAAAGGACTTCCTCAAAATAATCTCTGTTTTGTGGTGGCATATAATTTCCCCACAAAAATCCTTCCTGGTAAGCCAACCCGGTGGTGCTCAGGGTTGAGGCGCTAGATGCCACACCTCGCCTCAGGCCAGTGACCCAAGTTCTGAAAGGACTGAGTGTCTGAGGACTACTCTCCTCTCTCGTGGAGGGAGCACTGCCTTTTCTTGCTGAGCAACTGCCACCTGGTGGAGGCCTGGTGGCAGTGCAGGTCTGAACTGGTAAGAAGGGTGGGTGCTGCATGACTCCGTGGTGTGTGTGTGCTTCCACATGCATATGCCGATGTGCCTGCCCCAGCATTGGGGTTCAGGGTACAAACTGGTGGAAAATGGTGGTGAGGAAGGCATGCATGACACTCTGTCGTGTGAATCCCCACCCGCCCACAACCAGGAACCTTGCTGGCTGGAACTGAATCTGTGTCTTGTGAGAGAGACAGCCCTCCCCACCTGACCCTGCCATGGGGGTAATCTGTGTGGGGTACTTGAGCAGAGCACAGTAAGCCTGGAGACATGGTGGATGTGGTGGAGGTTTGTGGGGATGGGGCTGAAGGAGCCCAAGTCAGCCTTGGCCAAGGTGGCATAAATGTATAAAAAAAAATAATTCCTGGTTCCAATTAAGGATTAGTATAACATTTTTATGGTTTTTAATTATATCACTTACCAAATGGTCTTTATGTACTTTAAAAGAACAGCCAATCCTCCTATTGGACATCCTAGGAGTTATTCTTGATGCTTTACTTAAAATGCAAGAATAACCTTCAACCCAAATATCCTCAGTAGTCCAAGTCTCTTAAAAAGAGACAGTCATATTTTGTTTAATGAATTTCATGCTGTTCTCATCTGCAAGTTTTTTTTTTTATGCCTGTTATGTTCCCAGCTAGAATTCCTTCTCCTTTATCAGGTTTCAATCTTACAACAGGCAGCATTATTAAGGTACAAATAATAAAAGCAAATAATAATACCCGTTACGAGCTGAAACTGTGAGCATCACCATAACCCAGTGCAAATGACAACAACAGGATGAAGACATCAGTGCATAGATATCTGAATCATAAACCCCAGAAGGAAGACCAGGACTGGGGAGGAAAGGGAATCAGGGGCAGGGCAGGTAGGAGGCTGACAGGAGCAGGAGGGGCAGCAGGAGGTTTAAGCTGGTGTTTAAGGGAAATGAGGGGTGGGAGATGGATGGAGGAAGTAAGGAGGTTCTAGAGGAGGGAAGGTGATAGGAAAGGCTGACTGCCCAACAGAGGAGTAGAGTGAGGTGGGAAGAGTGTAACAATCCTTGGAGCAAAGGGTATGAGGCAGATGGAATGGGAGAGATGAGTGTGGATAGGTATGAAGGCAGTGCCCCAAACCAGTATTTGGTGATGAAGGATGCACAGTGGGACTGGCAATGGGAGGGAAGGGCTGGACAGAGAGGTGTGCAACCTGCTGAGCCACTGACACTGATTATAAACTATAGGTTGTGCTGGTGTATCTGCCATTGGTGACTTTTAACACAGTGAATGACATTGTTTCTGCAATTAGGTATTCCTAATTCTGTATCTAAATGTACTTTAATCTTTCAAGTGTTGCATGGGAGTAGAGGAGCAATGGTGGGTGTGAGGGGAGGAACTGGTAGCAATATGACAGAAGGAGCTGCAGAGAGTGTCCAGTCTGGCAAGGAAAGTGGAAGAGGAAGTATGTGACCACATCTGCATAGCTGAATGCTGGGAGCACTATTTAGAGTAATCAACTCACGCCAGGACCGGCAGAGGCAGTAGTCTGTGTTCCAGTACAGGGCTCCAAGCTTGGGGTGGAGCTGGTGTAGATGGCATTGATGTGGGCAGAGGAAGTCAAGCCTATTGTCAACCCACACACCGAGATAATTGAAAAAGGCAACCACTTCAAGGGGAACCATCCAGGGTGGTAAAGGAAGGAGGGAGGGAGGAGGCAAGCTGGCCAGTTTCTTGCTGGTTCCAAAGGCCATGGTCACTGTTTTCTACATTGTGAAAGTCTTGCTGGAGCAAGACATCACAAGTAAGTCGAGGGGCCTAAGGTATACAGAACTGTATCTTCTGTATACATGTGAATATTTGAGTTGACATAGGCAGAGTGAGAGACTGAGAAAACGGAAAGAGGCTGAGACCCAGGATGGAGCCCTGTGGAACCCCAGACTGGATTGAGAGTGGAGGGACAGGACACTTTCTACCTATGGCGACTGCTGATGACTCTAGAGGTAGGAGCTGAACCATTCAACAGAGGGGGCTGAGAGGCCAGCAGAACTCAGCTTGTCCATGAGGAGAGGATGGACCACCGAGTCAAAAGCTTTGATCAGATCAATGAATATAACTGCTGTGATGTTCCTAATCCATCCCAGAGAGGATATTCAGTGACACGTAGCAGGGAGAAGACAGTGGAATGGTGCTTACAAAACCAGACTGGAAGGTGAAGCAAAAGTTGTAGAAGTGGAGCAAGTCAGAAAGCCTGGAAGACCAGTTTTTCTTGCAGCTTTGCAAGACAGGGAGGAGGAGACAGAATGTAAGTTGCCAGGGGTGGAGGGATTGCACCTTTTGTGAAATAGAGATCTCTGGCAGTCTTCTAAGACTGAGGGACAGTGCAGTGGGAGAAGAGAGGTTGAGGAGGTGCGTGAGGGAAAGCCGATGGCAGGAGCTGAGAAATGGAGGCATTTAGGATCAGGCCATAGGACTAGATTTGAAGAGGTTGAGTGATGAAAATATGAAATGAAATCTTGAACCCTGGGCGGTCTGGTAGTGCTGGAGCTTGAGGTGCTTGTCGCTGCACCTCATGCCATGATGGTGACCTGGGTTTTGGGAATGAGCAGCGAGCCACCAGGTGTCGGCAGGGGAGAGGATCCAGCATTCGAGGACTGCTCCTCCTCTCTCAGAGGAGGAGATTACTCATCAAGCTCGTTGACTGCCCTCTGGCATTGGCTGGAGGGCAGTATGGGTCGGAGGCTCGATCCAGCGTCCTCACATTAGTAGGGGAGGTGGTGGGGAAAAATGGAGGAAAAACAAGCCTGGTAGACTTGATGATGGTCCACCACTCCCGAGGCCATTCCAATTCTGGATTAGGTCTCTGGGAGGAGGAGAAGCCAACGCCTCCTTTCTGGTCCCGCCACAGGGCCGGCAATCAATGGGGAACTACCGGGACCGACAATGCAGGGAGCAGCAGGACTGGAGAGAGTCCTCCATCAAGAGGGCAGAAGCTGCTGCCAGGAATTCAGAGGATAAAAACTTCTACAAAAAAATAAATAAATAAATCTTGAGCCCATAGTTACTAAGGGAGCTTCTGACTGGGGTTTATGTCATATTTTGTTGGTTTACTGCATTTATATTAAACACTAATTCCTCTACTATAGGGTAGAACTATTTTTCTTTTTAATTCCTAGAGAGCTTGGCATATCACAGACCAGGATGCCACGTCTGTCAAGTCGGTATGCCTCTATTAATATATCTCTGGCCAGCTGGTTATCACTTTAAGCCACTGTTACTTGTCCATGTTCAGCCATTTTCCCTCTAAACCCTTTCAGTTCCCTTGTGGCCAAATTTCAACCTCACATTTTCCCTAAGCGTCTCCATACGTGAGTTCTGATCCTCATTTTGCTGGGCTCTAAACCATGTATGGAGAGTAAAACTGGCTGTTGGGCATTGCCGATGCTTCCTGTTTCGTTTAAGATGACATTTTCCAGTTCCCTTAATTGCTACTGGTTTCTCCAAGATAGGAAAGTATGGCGACTGGAGCAGCAATCTCAATTCCCATTTTTGTTGAGGGTGGTTCAGCTGCCCCATACCCATTTGCTTATTTCCAGAACATGCATTTACTTATTTAGTTAGCTTTGTTGACTTGGAAAGGAGGACTAGGCAGTGCCACTTCTTGTCAGCCCCATTCCAGTGGAGGAGAGAGCTACAGATCAATGCCAACTGAAACAGAACCAGGTTAAGCCATTGGTGCTATTTTTAGGGAATACAGGAAATTTGGCCAGGACATCAGGGACATTCCCTTACTCTTCAAGAAGTACAATTTTAATGTCAACCTGAACAATCTCCAGAACAGGTAGACAAGACCCCATTTTAACATGTCATCTGAAAGACAGCATCTCAGGAGTGCAGCACCCGCTCATGCTGCACTGCAGAATCAGTACTGGAATTTTATCCAAGTTCCTGGTGTGGGGCTAGAACCCACAACCTTCAGATGTCCGGTCTCAGAGGCAAGTGTGCAACCTGCTGAGTCACTACACTGACTCAGCCATTGAGTGATTTTTATGTTGGCTCGCTTGTCATCCAGCCAACATATATTGCATTAGTAGTAGATTTGGAGGTCTGCGGTCACTGTGGGCGAATGCAGGGCACGCATCAGTATGTGCGTCCCTCATTCCCAATAAACCAGCATGTAGGCGATGACACCAGCTGTACATAAAGTGGCCACCAGATCTAGGGAAAAGTGCTGCTGCAATGAGTGGCAAGCTTCGTCATGCAGCACCAACATGCCTCTCGATGTGCCTTTCCTGGTGAAACACTTCAATAAACATGGCAGCACTGACTGCGCTGCGTGAAGTGCTGACTTCAGGGGTGCCAATCCCCTGTCAGCATGCCCGACACACTTAATTTGCCAATGGAAACCCACTCCCGTCAGCATAATCCCCTCCCTCCCATTTTACATGTGTGCGAGGGGCCCAATCCCCCTCAGCATCATGTGCCCCTAAACAGTCTTTCTTTGCCAAAGGGGGGACCCAATCCCCATTGGCTTTAGTCCCCCCTTCCAGTTTAATTTGCTTGATGGGGGCCACTCCCCATTGGCATAACGTCCCCATTTCTTGTGTGCCAAGGGGTGCCCAATCCCTCTGCTCTTGCCACCCCCTTCGCCTTCAGTATGTGCAGACAGGGTGCCCAATCCCCCAGTCGGCTACAGCACCCTCCCAAAACTCTCCAGGTAGCATGCTGGGAGCTCACCCCAGCGTGCAAATGCCTGTAAAAAAAAAAAAACCTTCCCTCGATGTTTTTTTAAACCTGTAAATCAGAAAACAGTCCCTCGCGGCCTGTCCTGCTCCCTCCATCAGCCCACACACCCTCCTCTGCGTCCCACCTCCCACCCCCTCTCACCCCACTTACCTCCAGAGCCTGGTGCAATGATCTTCAGTGGACTGGGAACACGTCTGCACTCTTCAAAGCCGACCGTGAACTGAAGAAATGCGTAAGCTATATAATGGCATAAATAGGGTTTTTCAACTTTGGTGCATATCTCGGCCATTTTTGGGAATTTGGCACAAATTTTCAACATGGGTTATTGGGACTCCTCCTCATGAATTCAGTCACTGTCATGGCATTATTAGGTCCTGAAAGGTGATTTTGCAGTCACTGCGGAATCACTTTAGGGACGATTAACAAATGACAGTGCCACTGTTCATGAGGGGGCTCTCAAAAAGCCTATGTTACAAATTTAGTGGCAAAAATAAAAAACTGTTTTACAGCGTCGTTCGCGCAGTTTCCATACGCGCTCATAACCGTGAATTTGAAATATTTTCCTCCAGATTTTCAACATTGCCATTTCCCCAACTCCTTATGAACAGTACAGCTGTCATTTTACATATCCTGGCGAAATGTGTTTTCGTATGTCCGGCAATGAATAGCACGGTCGCTGTACGAAATCAGTTTTCAGGACAGTTTGACAAAATGACAGTGATACTGTTCATGAGCAGAGGTCCTAAAATGCCTATGTTGAAACTTTGGTGACAAAAGTCCATAAAATTACTGTTACAAGCATGCATTCTGCAGTTTCCACGCCTTGTAACTTCACAAATTTGCAATATTTTCATGCCAGATTTTCAACACTGGCATTTTCACACCTCCTTATGAACAGTACAGCTGTCATTTTCACATCCTGCCCGAAATGTGTTTTCACACCTGTGGCGTACAATGGTGTGGTTGCTGTGAAATCAACTTTTGAGACAGATTAATAAAATCACAGTGCCACTGTTCATGATGGGAGGTTCAAAATACCTATGTTGAAAATGTGGTTCAAAAAATCCCAAACTAATTGACTTGCAGGCGTGCGTTGCGCGGTTTCTATGCATGCTCATGACTTCACCAATTTGTCATATTTTCACTCCAGATTTTCAGCGTTGCCATTTTTTAACACCTCCTCATGAACAATACAGTTGTCATTTTCATCCTGCCCAAAATGTATTTACGTGCCTGTGGCGTCAACTGGCCCCTTTCGCTGTGCAAAATCACCTTTCAGCTAACAAACTGATAGTGCCGCTCTTCATGAGATGGGTCACAAAAGCCCATGTTGATAATTTGGTGAAAATACCAACACACGCCCTACAGCATTAGGGTTTCCAACTGTAACACCTACCCTGTAGAGACTGATAGGCGTCAGCTGACTTAGGATCATCGCTGTAATGCTCCATTCCACCCCACCTGCAGCAAGTGACAGGTGTCGGGGTGTGCCTTGGACTGTTAGGCCCCAAAGTTCACCCCATTCTCCTATACTGCACCCACCTCAAGTATTTCCTTATGGAATGGGGTAAGTATAAGGTCAAAGACCCCAAAGCACACCGACACTTGTCAGTGTCTACAGGTAGGGTGAGTAAAATGGCAGCGTTCTAGCTGACAACCCAAACACGCCCCAAAATATCGTCTCTGCAGTGGGTGTGGGGTTGGCGTCAGTTCAATACTTCACTGCCATTCCTATTATGCATCTCTAACTCCTGCACTACCAATGCCAATGCCAGTGAGACAACATTCGGCATTGACAAATGCTTATTAACACAGCGAATGACATTATTTCTGCAATTTGGTATTCCTAATTCTGTAACTAAATATAATTTAGCTAATTTTTTCAAGCGTTGTATGGTTTCATTTAAATTATTGTGAATCCATGCAATTCTTAAAACAGCTTCTTCAATTCTTGACAGCCACAGATGTTCTGAATTGGGCCTAGAGTTCCTGCTGCACTTCCCTTGTATTTGCTTTCACATTCCTCAGCTATTTCTACCATTTCTTTATCTATAATTTCTTACTCATTTCTAATGTTTAGATCAGAGACTGGTATATCCATGTAGTGCTCGTAAAATTATCAGTCTGAACTTCAGCAGTGTCTGTATTTTTAATTCCAGCAATGTATCCTTCTCTTGTGTTTTCCCTAACCTGTGCTTCTTAATCTTTTGGTTTAACATTAATATCATCCTGGGTAGAATCTATGCATATTATGGGTGAACCACATCCTTAATCTTTTCTTTTTTTATTCTTCTCTTTAATAAAATGATTTATCCATCTCCATTCTGGCATCAGATAATGCCCTCCTCTCTGCTTCTGGTGGGATTTTGTATTGTGATTTAAATTCCTTTGCTCTTAATCTTATTTCTCTTTTCTGGCTTCTGCCTTTAAGTATTTTCCTCCATTCTGGTACTGATGGGTTTTGCTGTGAAGAATTGGTTAGCTGGGAAAAAGCATAGAGCTCTACATTGAAATATAGGTTTGCCTGACCTGACCTGACCTGCCAGTACGTCTTGTTGCTGTGTTGCACTTTTGTCCAAACAAATTTACCAATTTGCACCAGTCTAACCCTAGTGGGATTTCTTCAATGGAAGAATGAGAGAGGTTACGGTTTGTGGTAGCATCACTGTGAACAATTTATTCTAAGGATGTGGCTGTGATATACTATCCACACTTCTGCCAGTGTCCTTCCCTTTAATGCTTGACAGAAAGTCTTCAATCTGGCTCCTCCCACCCAACCGGTGAGTAACTCCCTCCGCACCACCCGTGGTGCCAGATCTTCCTTTCTGCTGGGAAAGAAGGTTCCTCTAACGCTCTCTCCGCGTTGAGTACCGTAGGTCCTTTGCTTTCAAACTTTCGCAATTGCAAATTTCTTTGTCTTCGGTGATTTCCTTCACTATTCCATGATGAACGACTCACCTGGATTAAAAATGTGCATGTGGGCAGAAGATGTCCCGGATGGACCCGCACCACGTGTGTCTACTGCCTAGGCCACGAAAATGATCCCCAGCTGTGTGGCCTTTATCGCTGCCCATCCGTACACTTTGGAAGACCAGCATGCTCAGCTTCTGCTAGGGCGCCCTGATGAATGGGATCCTCCTATTAAGTCAAAACATGCCATTGGACAGTCCACGTGGCTGTGGCGTCCACTGAACAGCATCACGGCTTTTTGAGAGCTGTGGCTCAGGCCATAGAGCATGCCTCTTCAACTTTGGCCTTTAAGCCACTTTTCTTAGGGTCAGCTCTTCAGGGGCGTTTTGTGATTTGTGCCAGTCCCTTCCCACCTTTACACAGAGCACCTCTATGGGCACTAAATCTTCGAAAAAGAGACTAAAAAGATGTCTCACAGTTGATCATGGGATCACAAAGCCTCTCAGACCTCGATTCACGCACTTCTATGGAGGTTTCAACCATACAGTATTCCTTGTTTTACAGCAAACTGAGGGGCACCTTTTCCACTCCCTTCCCCACCTGTGGAAAAAAAGGTTAAGTGAAGGGTGTGCTTTTGGTCATGCTGCACATCACATTTAAAAATGTGTCCCAAGTCTGGCTGTACACCAGCATGAGTATCAATCCAGCCCTTCTTTAGCTTCCTCTTCTCTGCCTTGGTTTTATGGTCCTTGCCAGGATCCTCAAAACACCATCATCAAATGGGAACACAGATGGTAAATGCCCCTTCTTCACTTGAGCTCTGGTGGTTACAGCAACTACAGCAGAGTCATGGACGGCATGACAATGTATAAATGAACCAAAGTCTGGGTGGTCATGCCCGATAATAACTGCCACAGGTAGGCGAGGTACCAACCCACTTCTACCTCATGTGTCTTTTCTCGAACAGTCATTTGTATGGTGGCTATAGGTGCGATGAGTATCACCATGCACACAGATGACTGCTGTATTCCAGTCCTTTTTTATTCCCAGTCACCAGATCTGCTTTCGCACAAGAGTATAGTGGCTCCCTGAATCAATCAGTCCCATCATCTGCTGTGAACCAATCTGCACAGTAGCCATAAATTGACCAAATTCACTAAGGCTACATGAGCTGTCTCTCTCTCTCTTTATATTAGGACAGTTTCTTACATAATGTCCCTTCTTTTGGCACCATGACATACAATCTCAGCTACTGGAATCGCCTCTCTCTCTGCTCTCCAGTCTTGTTTCTCTGGGGCTGGATTAGACAGTTTATAAGTACAAGGGTTCCTTATCAGATTGCTAATGGTCGTGGCTGCTGATGTCCTTGGAACCCTCTGAGTCTGGATGGTCGGGCTGACAGGAAATCTTCGCAATATGATGGTTTTATCAGTAGAATCTGGCTTATGCTCCCGAACCCAAAGTTGTACATCCTAGGTAAAACTTTAATAAACTTTTCAGTAATCACCACCTCCAGAAGTTGGTCCTTACTCTTGTTCTCAGTTGTAACCATTTTTGCAGAGCTCCTTGAGATGGGTCTCTTGGGGGTATTCAGTGACTGCATTTTAAGAAACTTAAACCTCTGGTGATAGGTTTCAGTGTTTTCTGTCATAGTGCCTGAGGATCTTCTGCTTCACCACGGCCATAGTCCTCTGCCTCTCGGGAGTCCATGTGGCTATAAACCAACTGGGCACTGCCTGTCAGATGCGATGCCAGTCGAACAACCCACTGTTCCCTTAGCCATGTGCATGTTCGAGTGATCCTCTCAAATGTTGTGAGGTAGGCCTCAATGTCATCATCTGAATGCTTAGACAGTTTAATGTCTTTTGGGCTACTGGCTCTTTCTGTTTGCCCTGCATTGATGGCAATTTGACTTCTCCGCTCAATGTCTCTTTCTCTTTCTCTTTCCAGCTGCACCTGTTTTTGCAAAGCCATTTCAACAACTCCCCTATGTCCTCAGGTGGAGTGTCTTCAAGAGGAGGCAGTTCCCTCGATTTTTACACGTCCTCTTGCATCTTTTCATCATCTTCAGGCTTGGTCTTCCTCTGAACTACTAGGACCAGTCCAGGCAGCAGCTTCTCTCCCAGTCTGTCAGCCATAGTTCTGGTCAGAACTCCACGGACTTTCTTCTCTGGCAACTCCTTGTATATTGGTCCACCTGGGATATCTGGGTAATATCCACCAGAAAGCATCCTCTTCAACTAGTCCAGATGCTTCCAGCAAGTTATCCCACTTCTTATGCCAAGTCTGTGGAAGGGTTGTGGGATAACAGATGGACCAGACACTGAACTTCAAGTTCAACACACAATCTCTGTGTGATGTTTATTCAAAATACAGTAGATAACCTTAAGCAATGGCATATCCTTCTTCAGTACATCAGTTTGCAGCAACAGACTATGTATGTCCTTTCTCTGCACTTAACCAGCACCTAGTGACACTGATCTTTGATCTAACTTAGCAGTTGAGATTCAGCCTCACCCTATGCGGTGCCTTGTTTGCTTGGTAGTGGGGCTCAAATATTTAAAAAGCTAAAACAAAGAACCTCAGTGCAGACACACTGAAACAAGGGTTACCCAAAAAGGCACTAACAATAAGCCAAGTTTCAAAGAAACATCACACATACTTCCCTAATGCAAAGCATCATGGGATATATGTAAATCACCATGACATTTCTGACTTGTTCATCTTACAGCAATTTACATGCATTTCAAATAGCACAACTAACTTAATTTCTATTATAGTCACCTAGTACTTTTACCATTATCAAAACACCTAAGCGCCATGGTATTTTTAACATTTACAGGTTTCATAAACATAAGGTATATACATCAAGGTATTTTATGACATAGTGCTATTACATACTAAATCCAACAATGATAAACACAACCTGTTTTACATATGCTTGGAGGTCACCACAATAACCTCCTGTATAAGGACCTGAGAGGGAACAGGAAAATTAAAGAGGACACTATAGCACAGTCAAAGAAGGGAAGGGGTGCCCATAGGTGGCCAACCTTGTGGACCAGAAATTGTAAAGGATAGATTAGGCTAAGAAATAGAAGAACTGTTGCAAGAGATTTAAGAAAAGGTTGGTCTTCAAGAGTGGCAGAAGCTCCCTTTCTGCGGTGCTACAAGGAGCTTACATGGCACCAGCTCATGTTCACTGAGGTTAAGCTAATTCTGGCCCCACCCGGCTCACAAGGCGCCCACCACCTGAGTCTCCAGCCTACCCCAGCCCAGCCAGATCCGGCTTGGCTTCCCGGCCTCCTCACCTATTCGGGAGGAGCCGCCACCTAAGCAGCCAAGAGGACCCCCTCCTAAGGATGCCCGCACTGATTCAGGGCTTCCTCACTGGCTTTCAGTCACTGTGACTCCTAATAGACCCTGTAGGGTCAGCCAGGACTCAGGCGGTCAACCTTTATTCAATGAGTTCTTGAGTCTAAGGGCTCATCCCTACACTCCTGTCCATTGGATGTTGAATCGGCAGAGCACCTGTCTATGGAGCATGGTCCTACTTCCTTTGCAGGCCTGCTTCATTTAATTTCAGAATTTATGGGTCTTCAGAAGATGCCCATCCAGAAATGGGCTAAATACCCCTGACCAAGAATCTTGACCATGGTGACTCCCTAGGAAGGCCTTCCTGGTCACCAAAAGCCATTCTTGGCCCCACTCTGGAGCTCTGGCAGCACCCCACCTCATGCCCTGCACCATCAGCCCAGATGGCCCTAGTATGGTCCCCACTGATTCTCTGTCCAGTTTCATCGAACACCCCTGAGCCAAGGGTATGGTAGCCAACTCGGTCTTTCAGTGTACAGGCAATGTCAGGGACATGGATAAACCTTCCAACAAGGAATCCAAGAAATTGGATCATATGGTCAAGAAGGTCTATGCAGCCTCCTCCTCCTTCTGCCTTCAGCAAGCAAGTTCAGCCCTTTGATGGCCCACTTCACTCATGCCTCTTAGGCACCACTGATGAGGTGCTTTCCCAGCCCTGGCTGACTTGCTGACCATGGTCAAGCAGGTACATGACCAGGGCCAAGCGGTGGCTAAGCAGAGCTCCATAGAGCCATGGACATCGGTGACTCCTGCACCTGGTCAGTGGCGGCTGCAGTGGCCATGCGCCACAGGGCTTGGCTGAGGATCTTGACCTCACAGCAGACACCCAGCACAAGGTAGTGGGCATCCTCTTCTTGGACACCGACTTGTTTGAGACAGGGGTTGAAGGGCACCTTACTCACACTGAGAAGTCCAGTGCCACCCTGGACTTGATGACTTCTGCCCAGAGGAATCCCAAGGGCTCTAAGGCTGAAAGAAGAAGCCTTTCAGCCTCTCTGCTCCTGCTGGGCCAATCCATCCAGCCCCAGCTGGGCAGAGGCCAGACTTGGGCGTCCCCGGCCGAGTCAGTTGCCGGTCATCCTGAAACCAGGAGGTTGAGATTCCGCTGGTTCCTCAGCTGATCCCTCCTCCACCTCCAAGCCTGCTCAGTGATGGGATGGAGGTGCCTCCCCATGCCTATCCTGACTCCCCTGGGTCCTCCCATGGGGCCAGATCTGCCACTTCTTTTCCACCTTGTCCACTGTTATGGACTCATGGGTCCTGAGGTGATCACTCAGGATCTGCCTCCAGAATTCAAGGCATACCTGCCTTGCCAAGCCCCTGTGCTCCACAGGACGACATGGTGTCCACTGACATTCCTGTTAGCCCTTTGTGAGACTTCACCCAGCGCCTCCAGAAGGAGGTCGTGGCTCCTGTCTCTGACCCTCCAGTACACCCAGGGTTTGTCTCCAGGTACTCCTGGTGCCAAAACAGATGGGGAATGGCACTGCATTCTAGATCTGCAAGACCTGAACAAATTCCTCAGATCCTGCATGTTCAGGATGGTATCTCTCCAGATCATACCATCTCTGGAGCAGAACATGTGGTTTTGTTCTCTGGATCTTCAGGACATGTTTTCCATATCCCAATCTGTCCATCTCACTGCCATTTCCTCCAGTTCCATGCAGAGTGGATTCTCTATGAGTTCAAGACCATGCCCTTTGACCTCTCCTCGGCTCAGGGTCTTCACCAAATGCACTGCAGTGCTGGCAGCCTACCTGAGGCACCGAAGGATCTGAGTATACCTACCTGGATGACCAGCACATAGTAGGTCCTCCCAGGGAGGAGGTGGAGGGGTCAAGGATCTGTCCCTCCAGACCTGCATGTCCCTTGGCCTCCCTAGTCAATGAGGCCAAGTTAGAACTCATCTCATACCCTCGAAGCTGATTCATTTCATCATGGCAGAGCTCAACTCTTGCCCTCTCCTTCTTTGCCCAATCATTTGGGTTTGGGCAGTTGCGCTCACTTGGGACTTGCTGTGCCTTTTTCAGATATATGGTGGCAAGCACCAGCGTGGTCCATTGGGCCCAGTGAAGAATGTGCTGTCTGTAAGGGGAGCTTGCCCAGCAATGGTCTCAGCACAAGGGTTGCTCTGACCAGCTGGTCACTGTGACCCAGCTGATGTGGGGCACCCTCCAGTCATGGTTAGTCCCAGAACATCTGTAGGAAGGGATCCCATTTGTCCACCCAGGCCGATGGTCATCTTGATGACCGATACCTCCCGATTGGCTGGGGTGCCCACCTGGAGGACTACAGCGTCCATGGGCTCTGGATCCCCAAGGAGTCCTGATGCCATATTAACCTGCTGAAGCTCCAGGCAGTTTGGTTGGTGCTGACAGCCTTTGCTCACATGTTCAGTGTCAGGTCGTTCAAGTCTAGATGGTCAACACCATGACCATGTACTACCTCAACAAACAGGACAGGATGCACGCTGATCCTCTGTGCAGGAAGCTCTCCACATCTGGACAATCGTGCTCAAGCTGGACACTGATCTTCTGGCCATCCATGTGGCTGGTGTCTCCAACCAGCTGGTGGATGCCCTCAGCCATGTGGGCAAGGTGTCTCACGAGTGGTCCCTCCATCCAGAGGTAGTACACAGCTTGTTCTCTCAATGGGTACCCCTCTGGTGGACTTGTTCACCTCTAGGGAAAACACAAAGCTGAGGTTGTATTGTGCCCACCTCCTTCAGCAGGGAACACTGCAGGGGATGCCTTCTTGAGGCCCTGGACCCCAGGCCTTCTCTATGCCTTTCCTACATTTCTATTGCTCCACAAAGTGTTGCTTAAGGCCAGGAGACACAAGGCATGGATGATCCTGGTAATTCTTGATTGACTCCACCAGTTTTGGGACCTGATCTCTCAGCCTCAGCAGCAGACTCCGAGGCATCTTGCTCTATGCCTGGACCTGCTCTCTTGCAATATAGGGAAGGTACTCCATCCAGACCTTCAATCCCTGCACCTGACAGCCTGGTTCCTGAGTGGCTAGAGTTCAAGGCTTTGGGTCTTTCCGAAGATGTCCTCACTGTGATTGAGGCTTCTTGGAAGGAGTCGACCCAAAAATGCTATGCCTTCAAATGGAAGAGGTTCTCCATTTGGTGCCAGGGCAAGGTACTTAACCCCTTATTTTGTCCAGTGATTAGCATTCTCGACTACCTCTGGTCCCTCTCTCAGTCGAGCCTCCAGTTGATGACACTCAAGGTGCACCTGGTTTCCATCTCTGCTTACCGGCACAAACTGGCATGCAGTCAATGGCACAGGAGAAGGTGGTCTGGTGCTTTTTCAAAGGCCTTGACACATTTCCCTCCAGTGCAGAACCACCACCACCTTGGGACTTGTTGCTGGTATTTGCTAAGCTCATGGACAAGCCATTCGAACCAATGCACAGGTGTGAGATGTCTTACCTGTTGTGGAAGACCACCTTCCTGGTGGTTATCATGTCAGTCAGAAGGATTAGTGAACTCCAGGTACTCTCGGTGGAGTCTCCTTACCTGATCTTCCACAGGGACATGGTTGTCCTTCACCCCAACCTGAAGTTCCTCCCGAAGGTTGTGTCTGATTTCCACTTAACCAGGTGAATAATCTCTGGTGTACTTCATAATCACACCTTGGAGGCCAAGCACATACTCCATATGTTGGACCTGCAGCTAGTGCTTGTCTACAATAAGTGGCGCATGACTGGAGTTAGTGGAGAGGTTTGTCAGCTATTGTCACCTATGTTGAAGCTGCACCTGGCAGACCAGCAGCTAAGTGGATGACTAACAGGTGGATTGTGTCCTGCATTGACCTCTGCTATAGGTTGGCAGGTATGGAGCCTCCGTTGGGCTAAAGGCTATTCCACCCTCATATCACTGCCTTGGTGGCAGTTTCCAGGGATGTCCTTATCCAGGAAATCCACAGGGCTGCTACCTGGAAGTCAGCACACCTTCATCTCCCATTACCACATCAACCTTGAGTCATGCTGGGATGCTGGTTTGGGTCCTCAGTTCTCCAATCTCTATTCCCTAAATAGGAGGTGTGAGCCTTTCCCCCTCCTCCCAGAGAACTGCTAGGAGTCTGCCAGAGTGTGGATAGTACATCATGTCCATGTCCTAGAATACAGCTTACTCACCTGTAACAGTAGTTCTAGGGTGGTACATGATATACATCCACACTGACCCACTCATCCTCCTGGCAAGTGGTACACCAGTCTTGCTTCCAGTGGGCAACATCTGACATCATGGGTGGTGCTGAGGGTTACCACCCATTTGGTGGGAAAGCCAGCCTGAAGACTTTCCAGCAAGCCTTAAAGGGGAAAGGAACACTGTCGAAGGGTGGCTGTACATCATATACCACTCCTAGAACTACTGTTACAGGTGACTAACCTGTTTTTTCAGAGGAGTGGATGCCATTTTATTGTTTGCTGCTGTAATTGTTTTAACTGTGCACCCATCCCTGATCGTCCATTCTTTGTTTCCGATTTTCCCTGTTTGCTTTTACTAACTTCTACTGAAAGGCTTGGTTATTTAAATATGGTCAATTTTCTTTTTTGCTTCCTGCTGCCTCTACAGAAGCTGTTCATTTTGTTTATTTATTACCTTTCCTGCTTCCCCCTTTCTCCAATTCCTCCTTTTGCTTTTCTCTCCAGTTTCATCAGGGCGCTGCTCTACATCTTGTTTCACCTAGCAATTACCACCATTATATTCAGTCAAAGTGACCAGTGCAGTAAAACAGTTTGACAATCACTAAAACAAAAATAAAACACCAAAATAATAACCCAAACTCAATACAAAAAGTCAAAAAGTGCCATATTAGTTTATCGGTGGGTGATTCTGATTCTATTGTTCTTTCTGTTGTAAATAATGGCCCTGAGTCCTCTAGCCAAATGGTCTGACCTTGTGTCTCAGAAATTATGTTTCAGTGAGTGTCCTCATCCCAGACCTTTTATGAAGACCAGACAGTGAATACCAAAAGCAGAATAAATGTTTATACTGCACCAATCCCAAGTCCAGAAACAAAATGTTGTTTTATCACCATTATTAGAATAAACTTTGCTTTCTGGTCACAGACACTGCCAGAAACTGTTGATCCCAGTATTATGCAAGTGAAACCAACTCATAAAGGCTATAAAATAAAAAATAAAACTAGTGACAGTTCACACAATTTACAACCTTGCAGCCTATGAATAAGGCAGTAAGAAACTGGTATCTGGCATACCTTCTGGTAAAGTTATTATAGTTTGTTAAGGGTTCCTCAGGCAGAGAATTTTTATTATATAGTTATAACTTACTTTGATCTGTTTGTAACAAGACCAAATTAAGCATAACACTATGTGTCGTGAAAGGTGATGCCCTAGAATAGATAGAGTTTCAGCAAGGGAAGTTCAGCCTGCTAACTGAAGCAAACAAATGACTAGTTACCAAAATAACAAATACTGTATAAAGTCAAATGAAAAACAAAACTGAATTAAAAGACCCTTAAAAGTTTTACCTAATCGTACCAATACTGGGAATGGAAAACAGTAGAAGAGAGAATACAATAGTTCGTACAGGTTTTCCTGCAGCAAGTTAAGAACCATTTTAAAATATCCATTCTCAGTAACAGGAGTGAGCCAAGACATGAACATTTAAAGAGTATTAAATAGAAACAACATCACTGTCTAAAACACCTCTGTTAGTCTCTAAATAGGGAGGCGGGGCCTCAGAATGACATCACATTGGCATCACTGCCCTCCACCGCATTGCTGTATGTCTTTTCTCTCTTGCCCCTCCTCCTGAGCCTACCCCTCCCTCTGTCACCCTCTCCTCCCCTTTTTCCTCTCTGAGTAGCTAGTCCCATTGTATACAGTGTTATTTACTTCTCACTGCCACGTAACTTGTATATAGTGTTATTTACTTCTCACTTTCATGTAACTTGTTGCTTAATCGCCTTAATAGTTGTTAACTTTCTTACAGCATATCTGTAAGCTGTTTACTTTGTATTTTACTGTATGACCCTGACATGGAACCTATGTAATGAGCCTGTACTCAAAGGTTTCACCGAGATCTTTAATAAATAAATAATGCATCTGTCCACTGCCCCAACTGCTTTCTATACCAAGGAGCTTGGGATATCACCTGTTCTGATTTTCACAGAACAGTCCTGATTGAGCAGCTATGTCCAACAAAAACATGCAAAATACTATATGTCCTCATCTTACAGTAGAAAAAATGTTTTCTAACTCATAAATGTTGCAAAAACGATAGTACCGTAACTAAAATACCTTAAATGATAAGAAACTAGAAACAACCAAAAAACTACAACATAGTCTTAATTCTGATTATTTAGAGAAACAAGTATGTTGCATTGGTCGGGTTACATATTGCCTGGTGCAAAATCATGATTCAGTAAAAATAACCTACTTTGGGCTTCTTAAAGGGTCAGAACTCTAAAGGGAGCCAACTCAAAGACAGTGTGGGTCCCCCAAAAGAGGAAATGTTGGATTCTTAGAGTTTTTGGGAGCTCCTTGCCAATGACAAATTTCAATCTGGATTGATTATACTTTAGGCTTAGAAAGCCCAAATTGTCTGTTTTAGATGCTGAGCCCCCAGACTCCAAGAGGGACGAGATCCTTTACCAGGATAAGAAGAATATCATACAAGGTGCGTGAGCACTACCATTTGGATCTTTTCATTAACACATTAGATACTTAAACTACTACATTACTGCTTGGTCACTCTTTGTTTTGTGAAGGAATGATGTATTGTGAAAACACTGGATATTGATTGTAACTGTAAACTAAGACTGACGTATGCTTTATGCTTACGGGTACCCCAAAATTGTTTAATATGAATTACTGCATGCGATTTTTCAGACTCCTATTTACATGTCATAGCAATATTTTTTATGAGACAGTTTCTAGTCTCGACACACATGATGGAGTGTTAAGGAACTAGCTCTGAATGCATGCCGTTTTACTTTTAAAGTTGTAAATGCCTTCAGCTTATTTTAATTGTGAGTGCCAGGAGTACCTTCAGTGTAGGTACATTGGTGGAATACAGATGTATGTGACTGTGGCAGCAACTGCTCTTTGGGCCCCTCTGCTTACATAACAGTTCTCTGTTGGGGACTTCTAATTTTTGCCACCACCTGATTTTTACCTGGAACCAGGACACCACCCTTTGCTCTCTTGCTCAAGGTCAGGAAGGTCAACACAATAACTGCTGTTAGAGCACCCTTTGGAGATGGAATGCAAGCAGAGACCAGCAGAAATAGTAAAATTATCTTTTTAAATAAACAAGCAGTCACTGGTTCAATCAAAAATTGATTCTTTACTAGAAGAACTACACATATTTACAAACAGGACATATTTACAGTCAGACAAAAGAATTACTAGTTTACTAAGAAATAGAAAATAAAGCAAGTTACACAGACAGTCGATGTATAGAAAATCTGAACCTTCCTCACTAAAACCTATTTACCTACTGCTAGCTATAGAAACACTTTCCCAAAAGCACTTCTACCTGCAATAGGGCCCCTCATTCAGATGATGAGTATCCCAGGAGAGAGAGGGTGTTGCTTTCAGCATTTCAGCACCCCAATTTATACCCTTTTTGGCTGTGGGGAGAGGCCTCACCCTTTGCGTGACAGTTCCCCACTGTCCCCACCCCACATGAATGTGTGTGTGTGAGACGTCATCAGAGTCAAATGGCCTACTGCACACCTAAAACATCCTTTATCCAGCTTTACAATCTTGTTTTGCAGGATGTCTGAGGTGTTCGAAATTGCACCCTCACATCTATCAGGATCTGCAGTTTAGGTGAGCTTGTGGGAACTTTATACTAGGCTAGTATTTCCATAAGACCTGCCTGGACATGTGACCTGGGAGTCATGTTTGATTCCACTTCCAAACAACAGAACTTATAGCAGAAACCTGACTACATTAACAAAAGAAATTAATAGATCAATTTGGTTGATATGTCCATCACAGTGGCTATATATTTTATTCACGAATGGCTAGGGTGGCTATATTGCTGCATAAGTCGGGACACATAACCACCATGCAGCTGCCTACACCCTCTGTGCCCATTCTGCCTCATTCACCACGCAGATGCCACCGCAGGGTGACCCAGGGAGTGGTGCAGGGGCAAGCCATCACTCTGTGGCATTTACAACTCTGCAGAGTGCTGTGCATGGGGTTCCTGTATCTGCATCTGGGAGGCAGCCATATACCACCGGGCTGGCTACTTGACCCTCGGGAGGCTGTCTCTGGACACAGCGGGGCATCAACACCCCAACAAATCAGCCCCTGCCATCAGGGCACATCTGGAGTCCTGGGTGGGCACAGGGGTGACTTCCCCACAACAGCTTGGTCAGCACTTTGCATCAGAGCCAGCAACATGGCACCAGAGGCACATAAGGGATCCACTGAGGATTCCTGCCTGGGCAGTCAATGCTGACTACCCCAATCCATGCTCTGCACCCGACTGTCTCCCATGGACCTGTGTGCCAGGGTGTGGGGCCACATAGGGGAACCGGGCAGTGGCCAGTATACATGAATGTGACCCCATGGGACTCCCTTGGGTGTGGAGCTGCATGCCCCACTCTGCGTCTCTTGCGCATTTGTATGTGAATAGCCCCATTGGGCCCATTCACAAACAGCTGAGGTGGCTATGCACTGCATAAGTCAGTGCGTAGCCACAAGTAGCCACCCTACCCACTGCACCCACTCTGCTGCATTCACCACCGGATGTGCACCCCATGCACCCGATCTCTCAGCCGATAATGGAGCTCAGTGTAGGGATGGGCCAGGGAGTGCAGGGGCAGACAGCACTCCATGGCATTTACAACATTGTGGAGTGCTGTGCATGGGGGTTCCCTAGATCTGCATCTGAGAGCAGCCGTATACCACTGGGGCTGGCTCATTGCCCCAGGGAGGCTGCCTCCAGACACGGCAGGGCATTGGCATCCTAATCAGCCCTGCCATCAGGGCACATCTGGAGTCCTGCATCGCCTGGGCAGGGTGACTGCCCACAATGTCTTGGTCAGTGTCCTGCATGCCAGCTTGCAACATGCGCCAGAGAGTACGTAAGGGAGCCACTGAGGGTCTTGCCTGGGCAGCCGATTAGCTGCCTGCCCCAATCTGCACTCTGCACCTACCTGCCCCCACGGACCTGCATGCTGGGAGGGTGGGGCTGCGTGGGGAGCTGGGTGGAGGCCAGTGTACGTGAATGCAGCCCCGGAGGAACTCCTTGATGCGGAGCTGCACCCTATACGTGCTTCTTGCATGTTCATATGTGAATAGGCCCCATTGAAAGGAGTCATTATGGGTGACCCAAGACAAAGATCAATTCATTATCCATGATGCAGGATTAAGGCGAAAATTAACTAATGTGACTTGCTTCCTAATAGTTTCCTAATGTTTTCTCTGGAGATCAGCATTCCTCATTGCTTCCTTTTACTTGGCCCTCCATTTTTAGCTCCTCTCAGGATCTTAATGAATATCAGTTCTTAAGGAATCATAGTTGCAACACATGATATTCGGTCCGTCGCTGTCCAGTTTCTTTGGATTCCCCTCATGGTTGGTTTTGGTCCCAGTGCTTGCTTACCTCTTTGCTTGTCTCTTTGCTTGTCTCTTTGCTTGCCTCTTTTGCCCACGTTCTGCCATGCCCTGGGCCAGTGGCCCCATCTCTATCATCCTCTCCTCACCAAACCAGGCAGCTCTGCAGACAAAAAGCTCAAACCAAGGTAGTATGTTCTCTGAATAGACTTTCAATTAAAATTGTTTATTATGTATCATAAGCAATGATATCATATCTGTAATAAAGTAATAAAGCCTTTAAAATTACGTCATAGTAGTCCTCAGCTTACCAGTTACACACCAGCAGGGCTCCTCCTCAGTCACTACATCAGTATAATCTCATAGAGGAAGAGCATATGTTCAACAGTGTATTTCCTAGTGCTGAGGGGAAGTCAGCACCACATTTGGCAAAATTACCTGTATGCTGTGCTACTGATGTAAGCATGGTAATCAAGGTTTTGATCACTTAGCAGACTACGATTTAAGGAGTCAAGTAGGCCATGACAGGCTGTACTTCCAAGAATAGCTTAGCCATTGTTTGGTACCAAAGAGCATAGAAACGGTTTTTTATGGTTCACAACTAGCAGCCTGGTGAGGAACCAGCTCTGAAAGATGAGGAAGTCAAGCTGAAAGACCTGCTCCATTACAGAGGATGAAGGTCCTGAGGAGAAGATCATAGTATTATCTGCATACTTATGGATATTACAGGAGGTTAGGGAGCTAGGGAGATCACTGGTGAAGATACAAAATAGAGGGGCCCAAAACCCCATCCTTGGGGGGCTCGGTGACTGGAAATAGGGAATAGATGAAAGACCTCAGCTTGTCTGATTGAGTCCTCAAGATGACGATGACTTCAGAAGGTAAGGTAGGTAAGGTAAAAGTTTACTTTTATACAGGTAGAGTTGTTTTACATCATTGGGTCATAGACCCTTTTCAAGATGGACCTGTTGCAATTAGATTAAAAGGTTTACAAATAAACAGATTAAATAAGCAGTTTTATACTACTTCATACATTAAAGACATACATTCAATAATTAGGTTAATCCACATTCCAGCATATAGGTGACAACACATTAAATTAAACAATTTAATTCTGGGTTTTAACTTACAACTATACATAGAAATTTAAGAGAACCTCTACACATTTTCTTCTACAGGCTGACATGACATATAATTGACAACACAGTAAACATTTAAAAGCATGACATAACTTATGACTATATTACTAGAACTTTAGGGGAACCTCTACAAACATTATTTTACAGGGTGGGTTAACCATCCAAGATTAGGTATATCATCCGTTACATATACATTCCATTTTAAATCATAACCAATCAGTCTCATAAAGTTTTTAGTTTTGAGATTTGCTTCTTTCCTTCATCAATTGGAGCACAGAATGATTTACTGTATCAAATGCTTTAGCCAAGTCTATAAACATACAATCAACACAGAACACAGGCCAGATTAAATCCTAAACACAGATTCCCCAGGGTCATATACATTCATTTGTTAAGATATCAATACAGGGAGAAGATTCTGGGTGGCAAAAAACACCACCACAAAATCATTTACCAAGATTTCAGTGCAGACTTAGGCCTTGAAATCCTAAAAGAAATGGAACGTTTTAGAAAGTAAAGTCTCTTCTCTGGGAAAATGAAACGTTTTACCATCTGATGCCAGCTGCCTTAAAAGTTGCTTATATGGAAAACTATAGTGTTTTGACTCTCCTGGAGGCACTGGGCCTGATTTAATTTATTTTACTTACTTTCTCTTACTGGCTTCCTGGTTGGCACCACTCTACAGGCATCCTCTTGTGCATCCAGCTACTGCCCAGTCAGTCCCCAGCTTCCTCTGACAGGCCATTGCCTTCCTCCCCACAGATTACCCCCACAGCAGGGCAGTGGAAGCCCCTCCTCACCCACCAAGACCGGATCCAGTTCCAGTGACCCCTCTGAAGCCGAGGCGCCCGTAACACAGCCATCAAGCTGCAGCAACCAGGCCATTTCACCCTAATTTTTCCCCGTGGAGCTCGGTGTGTAATGATGCCAGCAGCATGGTTTCCCACACTCTCATGCATGCCACCTCAAGCTTCTGGCACGCTCCATCCTTTACAGTTATGGCACCATGTTGCTGACCCCAGCCTCCACTAGGGGTCAGGCGTACAGCGACCAAGGTTCCCCCACCCCGGAGATGGAGAGCAGTTTGTTGGAGGCTCGATCCATCTCCCCTGCTGACCCACGATGACCCCTGCTTGCTCCAGCGTGGCGCAAGGTGTGGCATCCAGTGCCTCAACCCTCAGTGCCACCAGGCCAGTCCACTGGGCCCAATTTTTAAAACTCGATGCAAGCTGCACCAAAGGTGGCTTGCTCTGAATGCTGGTGCTCCAGGGACTCTAAACTCAATTTTCTATAGGGCAGGGTCCGACAGCAAAGTCCCACAACTTCGCATCTGTGGCCATGCACCAAACAATTGACACATAAGGATGATGTGCTGCAAGCTGCAGGGCAGCCATGCACCAATCAAGAGCATCCTGGTGGTCTAGAGGGCCCCCAGCCTTGATCCCCCTATATTAAAACCAAAACATCCCTGGTGGCTGGTGGCTCCCTCCCCAATTGGCGATCACCATCCTGTTCATAATAAAGAAATATCCCTGGCAGTCAAGTGATCCCTCCACCCCTGATCACTGATTGCCATCCCTTGAGGATAAAATAAATGTCCCTAGCAGTCTAGTGGTCCTTCCCCCGATCGCAATCCATTACTGCTACAAGTGTCCCTGGTGGTCTGATGGCCCCAGCCCCATTCCCAATCCCTCACTGGCATAGCTTGAATGGATCCCAGGTGGTCTAGCAGCACCCCTGCCCCAATCTGCCCATACAGTAAGTGGTAACATTCCCTGGTGATGTAGTGGACCCCCACCTCCTCACCAGTAGCCAGTGCCCCACCACCCTGCTTCCCATCCCAACTACAAGCCAATGACTGGCACAGCTCTCCTCTCACCACCATGGCCAGCTGCTGACTGAGCTCTCAATGAGCGCCTACTATACACAGTAGGTGTTCACTGAGCTGTCAAACAATGAGCACTCACAGTATACAGTAGGCACTCATTGACAGCTCAATCAGTGGCTGGCCATGGTGGTGAGAGGAGGGTGTGCCAGTCACCTTCTCGGGTTTGGGATGGGGCAGAGAGGTCATGGGGCACTACCTGCTGGGGTGGGGGTGGAGGCACCACACTACTCAGGGAAATTATCACTAACATGGGCAGATTGGTGCAAGGGACAGGATGCAGCTAGACCACTAGGGAACCTTTTCAAGCTATGCAAGGAGGATCAGGAATAGGTGGGGACCACTAGACCACCAGGACATTTGTAGTACTACAACGGATCGGGCGATCAGGGAGGAATCACCAACTACCAGGGACATTTATTTTATTCTCAAGGGATGGAGATCGGCTATCAGGGAGGAGAGGGACCACTAGACTACCAGGGACATTTTTTCTTTATTATGACTGGAATGGCAATTGGCGATCAGGGAGGAGGACCACTAGACTACCAGGGACATTTTATTTCCCTTTTTAAAATTTCTTTATCTCCCTGAGCTGCCTGCCACCCGTTACCTCACCTCAGTCACTGACTGCGGGGCTTCCACCCCCACAACAGCCACGACCATCTGATACCCCACAGAGTACCCCTTTGGGTGGGGCTGTGGCCCCGCTTAGCACTACAGACTCAGAATGGTCAGAGGGCCAGCCAGGGGAGCTATTGAAAGCCCATGGCAAGCATCATCTAAGGCAGCTGGCAGCTTCACCATTTTCCTGGTTTTCTGAGGGACGGGGACGGCAATGACGTCCTGCATCCACCCGCCCCTTGGAGTGCTACTATATGCGGTAGCTGTGGTACCTCCAGACTCCGCCAGGGGTCCGTCAAGTGCCGTACAACATCCCAACCCTCCCCAGGAGAAGGAGAGCAGTCGACGGGATGCTCCATTCTCCCCTGGCGGCCTTCCAGTGACCCGAGTCCGTTCCGAATCGGGTCGCCAGCATCGCAAGCAGAAATCTCACTGCTGTGCCTAGACATTTTCTTTTATTATGAATGGAGACGATCGGTGATTGAGGGAGGGAGCAATCACTAGACTACCAGGGCCATTTTTTTCATTCTGAAAGGGATGGCAATTGGTGATCTGGGGAGGGACCACTTGACTACCTGGGACATTCTTTTGTTACAAACAGGATGGTGATTGGGGGACCACTAGACCTCCAGGAAAGGTATATTTCAATATCACGAGGATCAGGGGATCAGGCAGGTGGGTCCGCCAGACCACCAGGGTAGGTGTATTTTAATGATATAGGGATTGGGGGACTGGACCACCAGGACCTGATGATTATATTAAAAGGGATCAGGGCTGGGAGAGGGACCGCAGCACACTGGCGCAGGTTGCTCAACATTCCAGGAGAGCATTTCTAAGTACCCTTAGAGCAGCCCTAGCTGGTCTAATAGTACTTGAAATTTTCCCTCCAGGAGTGTTTTAA
The DNA here is from genome assembly GCA_016271365.2 of Neoceratodus forsteri. Lineage (NCBI taxonomy): Eukaryota > Metazoa > Chordata > Ceratodontiformes > Ceratodontidae > Neoceratodus > Neoceratodus forsteri. The sequence goes on from CM028131.1 coordinate 116,091,565, forward strand.
AATCCCGAATTTGGGGATATGGCAGCCTGTGTCTGCTACAAACCCTGTAGCACCATGCCACAGCCCATTTTGTGCCATAAGGATGGCGCAAGCCCTTTTAGTGTAGACAGCCTGCAGCTGCTACAGGCTCCTTTGAGAATCCTCCCAGTGCATCTTTTGGCACAAAGGGTCACTTCGCCATTCCTTGTTGTGCAAACCCCTTGCGCCATTCCAGGAGCTTTGAGAATTGGGCCTGCTATGTCTTACGTCACTGATATCCTTAAACTACACAATAAAGCAACATCTTACAAGGAGAGGAATTCAAATCAGGCTACTGCTGCAAAGGAATCTTCTCCATCAACTAAAGTCTCGACAACCACTGAATCTTGGGTCCAGGCCAGACGTCAGAGTGTGGCCAGGTCAGATACTATAAAGAGACACTTACTAAAATCTCAGTTCATTCAGAAGGGACAGACAGTTCCACTCTCGCCCACATTCATGGCTACCTAACCAACTGAGTAGGTATATACACAGACTTTAAGAACTAATGATTTTATATATTTTTTTATTTTAAAATTGTTGCCCAGGTGAAAAAAGCACTGGGACACATGGCTCTTTTACAGGCTTGGTCTGAATACGTATAAATCTAGACAATGACAATAACTGAGTGCATAATTCAGTCAAATAAACAATTGACAAGAAATACATTTTAGACATATTAACATATGTTCACTTAATTAATTAGCGAGACTAAATTAGTAATCTTAAAGCAAATGGATTATCAAAATGATAAAAGACTGTGTTATAAACACATATTTCAACGACACCTGGTTAAAATGTTTATGTACATGTAATGAGAATGCCAGTCTGAGATTTTGAATAATACAAGAAAACACAGGCAAGGGCAGTCTCTAATATCAAGTACAGAGGAAAGCTGGTTCCATGGGGGGCAAGTAAGCGAGCTTGCCACTGGGAGATAGATATAAAAATTACAGAAAACAATGAGAATGTGGTAAGAATATTTAGTGAGTATCTAAAACTAGCTAGCCCAGTGGCGGGAGGGATGAGGCTCCACACTTCCACGGACACCACACAAGCAGACCAGGTTCAGTGATGGACTCAGGCTGCTGGGAGGCAGCCAGGGTGGGAAACGATTGAGTGTCAACAGGCTGTTCCTCCTGGGAATGTGGGACTTGCTACACCACTCAGAAACTGTCATCACATGGAGGTGTGGTGGCAGCCAGAGGATAGCAGCATACACTTGGTGTTGGCTGGCGGTCAAGCGTAGTGCCTGTGCACCTCCACGTCGTGAGCGATTATGTTAGCAAGCTGCCGCCAAGGGAGGAAATGGGAAAAATGAGGACTGTCATCTATGAAGACCGGCTCACCACTCCAGCTCCACCATTGCCATGGGACACCTGCTGCTGAGGATCTGGATACAGACTCCAAGGGGAAGGACGGCCTCTCCCTTTTGGCCCTATCACAGGGGTGGCAAGCTGTGAGGCACTTGACTTGGCAGGTAAGCCCCAGGGTGAGGTGGCATCTGGTTGGGGTGTGGTGGGGCACTGTGAGGGACTTGATTTGGCAGGTTAGACCCAGGGTGAGGTGGCAGCTGGTTGGGGTGTGGGTGGGGCACTGTGAGGGACTTGATTTGGCAGGTTAGACCCAGGGTGAGGTGGCAGCTGGTTGGGGTATGGGTGGGGCAATGTGAGGGACTTGATTTGGCAGGTTAGACCCAGAGTGAGGTGGCAGCTGGTTGGGGTGTGGGTGGGGGCACTGTGAGAGACTTGATTTGGCAGATAAGCCCCAGGGGAGATGGCAGCTGGTTGGGGAGTGAGTGTGGGCATGCGAGAGACTTCATGTGGCAGATAAGCTCCAGGGGAGATGGCAGCTGGTTGGGGAGTGAGTGGGGGCACTGTGAGGGACTTGATGTGACAGATAAGCCCCAGGGGACATGGCAGCTGGTTGGGGAGTTAGTGGGGCACTGTGAGGGACCTGATGTGTCAGATAAACCCCAGGGGAGATGGCAGTTAGTAGGGGAGTGAGGGGGCCATGGAGTGACTTGATATGGCAGATAAGCCGCAGGGGGGAGATGGCAGCTGGTTGGTGAGTGAGAGGGGACACTGTGAGGGACTTGATGTGGTAGATAAGGGAGGTGGCAGCTGGTTGGGGAGTTGAGACAGGGTTGATTAAGGCCCTGTCCCATCTGTAATACAGAAAGAGTTGAACACAAGGGTCTGTTCTAGCCTCTCCTTTTCTGTCTTTTCTCTGTCTTGGCTGCACAACAACATTTTCTTGTGAGACCTAGGAACTGATCATCTGGAGTTTGCTAATTCTCCACCTCTTGGTATTTCTCTGCCTTCCCTTGCTAGTTCTGTCTTTTCTTCCCTTGCATATCTGCAGGTATAAAATTTATGTGAATCTTTATGGAAATGTCACTGATATTGGGAGCCCTTTGTTTAAAACTATACATAGAAACATATAATTTGTTGGCAGTTGGGGACCATATGATCCATCAAGTCTGCCCTTGATTTCCTACCCCTTTACTTAGCTGCCTGCTTGATTATCTCAGATTGTCTGTCCTATGCCTGCTTGAATTCACCCGCTGTCTTGGCTCCCATCACCCCTCTGGCAGGCTATTCCATGGTTCCACAGCACTCTGTGAAGAAGTTCTCACATTGCTCCTGAGCTTTCCTTCCAAGTCAAGGTCATACCCTCTAGTCCTGTTATAGCCTTTTACCTAAAAGGGTTCTGTATGTGTACCCTGTTGTTGCCTTTAAGGTATTTAAATGTCTCGATCATGTCCTCACCATCCTCTGTTGCTCTAGGGAGTATAATTTGAGGTCATCTAGTCTTGCCTTGTATGGTTTCTGATGCAAGTCCTGAACCATCTTTGTTGCTCTTCTCTGTACTATCTCCAACCCATCTATGTTCATCCTGAGGTGGTCTCCAGAATTGGACAGTATTTCAGGTGAGTATATAGTTTTACTGTTGAAATGATTGCAAAAACCTGAGATGCTGGTCTGAAAAATATTTCCAGAGTTGTCAACAAGAGGTCAGTTCTGGTTCACAATGTTCTTCTTGCTGCACCTGCTGAAACTGACAAGTACATGTGTGAGAAGCAGAATGTTCTCTTTAACAAGCCCCTTGCAAAGCCCTAATGTAAAAGAGCTGCAATGTTTTGCAAAGGGAGAGACAGAAGCAGAAACTAAGATTTGAAATTGAGAAGAAAAACCTCAGAAGAAGGACTCTGTTTTCTGTTTGTACTGCCTATTATAAATAGTTATACTGAACAATTTTTATTATATTTTGCTGTTAATAATAAAACTCATTTGCAAATATTGAAACTTCTCCTGGTTTTCCTTGCTTTCTGATCAATGCCTCAATGACAGGAGTGAGAAGGGCACTGTGAGGGACTTGATGCGGCAGATAAGCCCCAGGGGTGAAGGCAGCTTGTTGAGGAGTGAGTGGGGACACTGTGAGGGACTTGATGTTCCAGATAAGACCCAGTGGAGGTGGCAGCTGGTTGAGGAGTGCGTGGAGGCACTGTGAGGGACTTCATGTCAGAAAGACCCAGGGGAGATAGCAGCTAGTCGGGGAGTGAGTAGGGAAGCTGTGAGGGACTTGATGTGGTAGATAAGCCCGGGGTGGCAGCTGGTTGGGGAGTGAGTAGGAGCACTGTGAGGGACTTGATGTGGTAGATAAGCTCCAGGAGGTGGCAGCTGGTTGGGGAGTGAGTGAGTGGCACACTGAGGGACTTTATCTATCAGAAAAGACCCAGGGGGAGATAACAGTAGTCGGGAGGAGTAGGGAAGCTGTGAGGGACTTAAGGTGGTAGATAAGCCCACGGAGAGGTCGCAGCTGGTTGAGGAGTGAGTCGCGGCACTGTGAGGGACTTGGTGTGGTAGATAAGCCCCAGGAGGAGGCGGCAGCTGTTTGGGGAGTGAGTGGGGCACTGTGAGGGACATGATGTGGTAAATAAGTCCCACAAGAAGATGTCAACTGGTTGGGGAGTGAGTGGGGGTACTGTGAGGGATTTGGTGTGGTAGATAAGCCTCCAGGAGGAGGTGGCAGCTGTTTGGGGAGTGAGTGGGGCACTGTGAGGGACATGATGTGGTAAATAAGTCCCACAAGAAGATGTTAACTGGTTGGGGATGAGTGGGTACTGTGAGGGACTTGATGTACCAGATGAACCACAGGGGAGGTGGCAGCTGGTTGGGGAGTGCGGTACACTGTGAGGGACCTGATGTGTCAGATAAGCCCCAGGAAAGATGGCAGCTCATTGGGGAGTTAGTGGGGGCACTGTTAGGGACTTGATGTAGCAGATAAGTTCCCCAGGAGATGTCAACTTGTTGGGGAGTGAGTGGGCACTGTGAGGGACTTGATGTGCCAGATAAGTCCCAGGGGGATGGCAGCTGGTTGGGGATTGGGTGGGGACACTGTGAGGGATTGATGTGATAGATAAGCCCCAGGGAGGTGGCTGGTTGGGGAGTGAGTAGGGCACTGTGAGGGACTTGATGTGGTGATGTTCCCAGGGGAAATGGTAGCTAGTCAGGAGTGAGTGGGGGAAGCTGTGAGGGACATTATGTGGCATAAGCCCCAGGGACGGTGGCAGCTAGTTGGGGAGTGAGTGGTGGCACTGTGAGGACCTTGATATGGTAGATTAGCCCCAAGGGAGGTGGCAGCTGGTTGAGGAGTGGGTGGGCACTGTGAGGGACTTGATGTGATAGATGAGCCCCAGGGGAGGTGGCAGCTGTTTGGGGAGTGAGTGGGGGCATTGTGAGGGACTTGATGTGGTATAAATGTCCACAGGAGATGGCAACTGGTTGGTTAGTGAGTGGGGACACTGTGGAGGGACTTGAGGTGCCAGATGAGCCCCAGTGGGAAATGGCAGCTGGTTGGGAAGTGAGTGGGACACTGTGAGGGACTTGATGTGGCAGGTAAGTCCCTGGAGAGATGGCAACTTGTTGGGAGTGAGGGGCACTGTGAGGGACTTGATGTGGTAGATAAGACCCAGGGGAGTTGGCAGCTGGTTGTGGATTCAGTGGTGTCACTGTGAGGGGCTTGATGTTGTAGATAAGCCCCAGGGGAGGTGGCAGCTGGTTGGGGAGTGAGGTGGGCACTCTGAGGGACTTGATGTGCCAAATAAGCTCCCAGGAGAGATGGCAGCTAGTCGGGAGTGAGTGGGGCATCTGTGAGGGACTTGATGTCATAGATATTCTGGGGAGTAGGCAGCTGGTTGGGGAATGAGTGGGGCCACTATGAGGGACTTGATGTGGTAGATAAACCCCAGGGGAGATGGCAGTTGGTTGAGGTGAGTGGGGCACTGTGAGGGACTTGATGTGGCAGATAATAGGCGGCAGCTGGTTGGGGGTGAGATGGGGCACTGTGATGGACTTGATGTGGCAGATAAGCCCCAGGGGAGATGGAGCTGGTTTGGGAGTGAGTGGGGCACTATGAGGGACTCTGATGTGGCAGATAAGCCCAGGGGAGATTGCAGCTTGTTGGGGAGTGAGTAGGGGCACTGTGAGGGACTTGATATGGCAGGTAAGCCCCAGGGGAGGTGGCAGCTGGTTGAGGAGTTAGTGGGGGCAATATGAGGGACTTGATGTGGTAGGTAAGCCCCAGTGGGCAATGGCAGCTGGTTGTGGAGTGAATGGGGCACTGTGAGGACCTGAGTAGTGGTTAAGCCCCAGGGGAGATGGCAGCTGACAGGGAGCAACTTGGGGCATAACAGCGTGACAGTACCTCAGGATAAAAACTATATTAAAAAGAGAATCTAAAACTAATAGTATGGGGTTGCCAGGATAAACCAATGTTAGTGAGGAGGGCACATCTTGTGCATGTTTCTGGGGGTTAAGGCTGAGTGGTTTATGACCCTTTCAGTGTCAGTGGGGTTTTGAGGCTGGGAGGGAGTGTCTTTGCCAAAATCTCAGTCTAAGACCTAAAGAGTATTATATGGCCACTGCTTTCTGTAGTGGAGGGATAAGGGTTGTGACCTGGGAGTAGGGACAAGAATGGGTAATGGTTCCATTTTTAACAAATACTATAAAGAGAAATAACAGGTTAAAGAAGGGATAGAGAAGAGACCTTAGGTAATTCAGGGAGCATGTCCTTTAATGTAAATAGGAAAGCTATCATTTGCAAGTGTTCCAGGCCTGGCTACCAACCCTTTACTTGGTCAGGACATGCTTGTAGTCTGAAATAACCACTTAAGGGACATGGAGTGCACACAGGCCCTATCAAGTTAAATTCTCCATTCATCCTCTAAAGCAAGTCATATAGCATCATATCTGCATGTATCCACTGTCATATACAGAGTAAAAGAACAACATTAGATGAAACATGCTTGTTTCGAGGCTGAAAATAGGCAGTGTTGTCCAGCCCCACACACACACACACTTTTTCTGGTCAACAAAATCTATATAATAAATAAATACATAAATATAGCATCATTTAACAAAATTATACTTTTATTCACATCCTTAAGAAAGTCTGTTACATACTTGTGTTAATTTTGACAGATGTATTCATTAGTTTAGACCAAGATATTACAAGAAGTATAAAGATTGCTAAAAGTTGACCTAAAAGTTGATCTTTGAGAAATGAACTTAAGGCAAATTAGTAGGACATGTTGTAAAATCATTTTGTCCATATTCGCATTTTCACACTTGATCTAGGGAACTGATACAGTTGACACGTATGACCAAGGACTGAAATTAATGTTTACGTCATGGATGTGACATGCCTTCTTCAAGTGACCTGAGAGAAAGCCTATAGCATCCACGTCAGTTCTTCGTCATATCTGAGGACAGTATTAGTCATGGATTCTGTTATTTATAAAAGTTTTAATTACACACCCAGTTTCACCTCAGTGCTGTGGTGGTTTGTTTGTTGTCAATCCAGATCACCCTGGACATGAGGTGAAGGCAGGCATGATCATGGAGAGGTGAGGGCTCTTCTTTCTGAAAAGCTGCTTTCGTCTATAATGGGTCTAACACTGCACTTCTACTGTCTTGTACTGTTAGACACATAAATTACTGTGTCCCAGACAATCTGCCTGATTTTCATGGTCAAAACCAGGGATCGCCTTCATTTGAAGGAGATATATAACTTGCAAGCTCTGTCTTTACCTCTTGTTTGATGCTGGTTGGGAAGGGAGGGAGAGATTTTTAGCTGTAGAGTTATTGTTTCAAATTGAGCAACCCGGAGGTTTGACAGACAGAGACAGGTTGTAGTATTGTAAGAAGGATGAGCACTATTACCCATTTAAAGTGCAGCACAGTCCTGATTAGTGAGAGGAAAGACCTCATTAGTACTTCTCAAATGACAGACTATAACCTTTCTAAACTGCACAGAAAAGTCATATGCCACAGGGTGCCATGACACCCCTACTTAACAGTAACAGGCAATGGAGGAGCACAAGTCAGACACAGTTACTTCAGATGAGTCAGCACTGCCAGTCAGACTGCAGTTAGAGGGTCTCCCAGTGAGTGGCCACATCCAGAAGCAGTAGCATCATTTCAGCAGACTTATCGCAGCAAAGTCCGATTTCAGCAGTTCCACAGCCCCCTAAATTTTATACAACCAAACCCCTAGGGGAACCTTATTTTAGGGGTTCCAGAAGTAGCAGTTTACACCGTAAGGGTTAAAAAAATAAAAGGGGTATTAACTGGAGCCCCTGGCTTCTCCAACTGAAGCCCTAACCACTAGTGGGACAGACTTTGCAACACAGGCCAAAATGTCACTATTATACTATCATCAGCACTAGTATCATTTCAACCAATCAGCACTTAATATCAGAGGTAAATTATTTTAAAGAAGAAATACAGATCTGTTGTTTGTGTGTTTTAAACTCCTAAGCCCCAGGCACTCCACTCCTTCAGGTCCTCCAGGTGGTCGTTCCTTAAGCATTCCAGACTCGCTCTCATACAGTTACTGTCAGCTGCCAGGTCACAGTGTGCTCTCATGTCCAAGTCTATCCTTTTCCAGGAAGCCCACCTCTCTACAGTCACTGGAGGGTAGATAGAAACACAGCTGACTGGCACTGAGGCTGGGGTGACTGGCGTGTTGCTTTAGTGGGTCGGGTGGCATGGTGGAGCACTCCATGGCCATCATCTGGAGATCCCTGATAGGCTTAGCTGTTTTGTGATTTTTTGCCCACCCCTCCTCCCACATAAGCATGCAAGACATGGTTGTCCTTACGGGTGCCCAATGGCATCAAACCACACCACCACTAGAAGCGCTGCAAGGGTGGTGCATCACTTTCTCTCCACCCAGGAGAAGAAGGTCCATTGAACACTCTAAGTCTCTCTGTTTCTTCTGTGCCAGGTTTGGGCTGCATACCCAGGCTGGCAATGTACCAGAGAGAAAGGTGCTCTACCACTCGGTATCGTGGAGCCAGCCCAATCAACCTGTTTTAAAAATGTTAACATTGCTGTTTTTTAACCATTCATAATGATGGGGATGTTGACACCTGCTTGCCAGCTGTTTCTGACTTGCTTGGTGGTCAGATGTTAGGTACAGGATATAGAATTCATACTCATTATCTCTAAGGTATAATCAAGAGAAAAGATAGAGAGCCAGGCCATTGGGGCAGTGGTAGAGCTACTGCGCACAATGCCTGAGACCTGGGTTCAGGAACCAGCCTCGGGATGCTGTGGCTGGCTGGAAGACAAAGGCCTGATCGTCTCAGGACAGCTGTCCACACTCAGGGTGGGCTTGTTGCTTAACTGCCACTAGCCAGAGGCCAGGTGACAGGGCAAGTGAGTACACAGTGCAGGGAAGGGCCTGCTCTTGGATGCCATGTGCACATGAACACCTCCACAGTCATGCATGCATCATTGCATGACAGAGCCCCAGGAAGAATAAAAACAACCCAAGTCTCGATCCCTCTCCTCAGAGGTCCATGCATGACTCAACGTGGCAGGCAATCAACATCACTAAATTCTGTCCTTGCTCTGGGAACACTGCTGGAGTAGATTGCAAACTTGTTTTTTAGCAAGGACTGCTGGGCAAGTTAAGGAAGTGAGCCAGCGGAGGATGACAGAGTTAGCAATGAGTTAAATGGTTGGTGTTTGCTGGGGAAGGGGCAGGTATATAAATGTGGCTATGTGTTTTTATGTGTGTTGGGGGTCAGGTCACTGCAATTAGAAAAATAAGAGAAAAGGGGTGAAACACAGCATTGCTTATGAGGAGAAACAGCTTCCTAAGCCCTTATTATGTACTGCATGTGTGCATGTGTGGGTGGGGGGGGGGGTGTCATCATAACTGCTCAAATATTGCCCTGATGAGATGGCTCCGGGGAGGTCAGCACTGTTAGAGGAGCTTCTGATCCCAGACACCAGGTAATTAAAGTATGTGCTGCAACATTTCTCTCCACGAATGGCGGAGGCATTTGGTATTATGAGCTAAAACATTTGCTGCAGCCACCAGTTTTTAGGCTTGAGAACCACTGATCTAGAGCATAAACCAGTGAACCAGGATGAGATCTAGGTTCAGATCCTACAACAACCACTTGCTCAAGGTATAATACTGAGCCAGTCACTTAATCGCTCAGGGTTTGGTCCCCGGTTTGGGCCACACAGTTGTAAAATGAATACATGCAGGACCCCCACTGAAACTGAGATAATGCATCTCAGCTGAGCTTATCCCAGGTAAACAAACTTTACAAAATAAGAAACTTTGTTAGCATATTCCTGAGCTGTGACTAAGTGCATGTAGCCATCAAACCATCAGCTTTGGGTGTATTTAACTCACTGACACATGGTATTCTTCAAGGGACAGGGACTTGTTATTTGCCTTGAAGCTGTATTTCCCTACTTTAGAGGCTTTGTGTTTGAACCCTAACTGATGCCCAAGTGTTGTTTTTCCAATGAATTGATATACAGCTCTGTAGACTATAGCACAAGTACTGTGAGTCAGAGCCCTGTTGAGTGCTCCAGAGCATGAAGGATGGGTAATGTGGAGTCCAAACAGTGTGTGTGGGAGGGGTTCCTGGTTTCAAACTGTGCCCCCAACTCTCTGCTCTAGTTGGGGACCTAAGCATTTTGCAGGAAGGATCCTGAACAGAACACATGGTTTTGAACTCAGTCAATTCATTCTCAGTACTCAATCAATTGCTGTGTGCAGCAGGAGGGAACCAGAGTCAGTTGGGCTCATTTGTCGGCACTGTTGGGACTTGTGCTGGGCTATGAAAATAGCAGCAGCTCTGTTGGATAGTGTTGGTCTTCCTGGTTTCAAATTCTGTCAGCCCTGACCCTCTGCTCCAATTGGGAGTCTAACTAGCTTGTTTGAGGGACCTACATTTAGTGCTTCAAGGCTCTGATCTAGTGGTCCTCTGCTCGGGCCTCCAGCTAAGGGCTGAACTTCAGGGCAACACACTTGGGACTACAGCATGGGTGGCAGTCAACAGGAGTTGCTGCACCTCAAGTGCAAACCCCTAATCTAATCTGTTGTTATCTAACTGTAGATTGTAATTAAGCAATAAGGTACAACGGGCGGGGCATTATGGTGGGATAACAGCCTGCCCTCGGATGGGTTGAAGCACGAGTAGCTTTAGTGCTTCCACTCACCCATGAAGAAAAAATTACTTATCACAGTAATCTTGTTTCTTCCAGGGATACCCAATATTCATAACTCTTATGCAGTATGCCTTAAGCCAGATCTGCCTGGAGATGGAACGTTACGCTAATGATGGAATCATTGGCTCGTGCCACTTTTTCAAATGCTGCCACCTATCAACTGTCAACATTCTAACTCTTCAGATTTCTGTGGACACCTGACAGGACAGGGCCCGAGAGGAATTTAATGATTATCTATAATAATAATAACGAAAACACTGAGAGAAAAGCTCCAACTGGAGGGAAGAACATTAACAAAACACCCCCAATGTCAGAATCACCTGAAGAGGGGAAAACATTGAACACAGTTCCAAATATAAGTGCCAGAGTCACGATACCCTGGTATTACAGCATGGAGTACAGAGGCCACTGGTTCTAGCAGGGAGGCAAGGTGGGAAAGTTATGAATATTGAGTATCCACTGGAAGAAACAAGATTACTGTGGTAAGTAATTTTTTCTTACCCCAGGAATACTCCAGTATTCCTAACTCTTATGCAGGCTAAGAAGTAGTACCATTGGAGGTGGACACAAACCTACTTTGGAAATAGGCTCTGCAGGATAGCTGTGCCAAACCTGGCATCACCCCTAGTCTGTGTATCTAGGCTATAATGCTTGATAAAGGTGTACACTGCCTCCAGGTAGCTGCTTGGCAGATGTCCACCAAAGGAATTTCTCTGAAGCTGCTACAATAGCAGCTGTACCCTTGTGGAATGGGCTCTCATGCTGGGGCCTCCTTCCCAGCTTTTGAATAGCAAAGCTGACTAAACTGTACTATCCAGTGAGAAATGGACCTCTTAGATGCTGGATTTCTGTCTCCCACAGCCCCATAGTCGGAACAGTTGCTTTCTGTCCTGTCTATAGGCCTTGTGACTGTCATGTAGTAGCTAAGAGCTCTCTTGACATTACGACTGTGCAGTCTTCACTCACCAGAGCTGGAATGCTCAGTAAAGAAACATAGAAACATAGACTTTGACGGCAGATAAGTACCGCTAGGTCCATCTAGTCTGCCCATTTCCTACTCTACAGGGTAGGCCGTAGATCCTAATTAACCAACAGCCTATTGCTTCCTACCCCCACAAGAATTGCTCTTATGTCTGTCCCATGCATTCTTGAATTCTCCCACAGTTTTAGACCCCACAACCTCCTCAGGAAGGCTGTTCCATGCATCCACTACCTCTCGTGAAATAATACTTCCTCACATTGCCTCTGAACCGCCCTCCTTCTATCTTTAAATTGTGTCCCCTTGTTCTTGCACATCTCTTTTCTGAAAGATGCTACCCTCTTGGACTTTGTTGATTCCACTGAGGTACTTAAAGTTTCTATCATGTCCCCACTCTCCTTCTTTCCTCAAGGGTATATTTATTAAGCTCCTTTAGTCTCTCCTCATAAGGCTTCTCTTGCAGACCCTGCACCATTTTAGTTGCCCTCCTCTGACTGCCTCTATCCTGTCTATGTCCTTGCAGAGATGGGGTCTCTAGAACTGTACACAGTACTCCAGATGGGGTCTCACCAACTGTCTGTACAGAGAGATAACGACTTCCTGTTTTCTGCTGATGATGCCTCTCCTACATCCCAGTATACCCTCAGCCCTCCCTACTGCCTTCACATTGCTTGCTAACCTTAAGGTCATCTGATATGATTACCCCCAGGTCCCTTTCCTTTTTGTTGTTGTTACTACCTCCCCACCCATTGTGTATTCTTCCCTGGGTTCTTGTTTCAGGTGCATTATTTTGCACTTTTGCATTGAATCCTAGCTGCCATACTTCTGACCATTCCTCCAACCTTGCCAAATCCCTTTTCATCCTTTCCCGCCTCCTTGTGTATCAACCCTGTTGCAGATCTTTGTGTCATCTGCAAAAGGCATACTTTTCCTTCCAGTCCCTCTGCAATGTCACTGATAAAGACATCAAAAGGACTGGCCCCAATACTGAACCCTGCGGTACCTAGTAACCCCTTTCTTCAGAGTGGACTCCATTCACAATTACCTTCTGTGTCCTGTTGTCCAGCCAATGTTTTATCTAGGTTACCATCCTGGGACCCATTCCAGGCTGGTTAATTTGACTATTAATCTTTGTGTGGGACTGTGTCAAATGCCTTGCTAAAGTCTAGGTAGGCCATGTCCACAGCCCTCCCTGGTCTACTACTTTGGTCACCCAGTCAAAGAAATCTATTAGATTCGTCTGACATGACCTTCCCGCTGTGAACCCATGCTGCCTTGGGTCCTAGCTCCACTGGCCTCTAGGTACTCAACTATTCTTTCCTTCAGAAGTGACTCCATCACTTTCCCTACCACAGAGGTCAGACTGACGGGTCTGTAGTTTCCTGCCTCTGTCTTGGTCCCACTTTTGTGAAGGGGAATCACATCCGCCTCTCCTCCAGTCCTTGGGTACCACACCATCCTCCCATGATTTATTAAAAGAGTAGCCAGAGGTTTCACTAGTTCCTCCTTAATTCTTTTAGAATTCTGGGGTGAATTCCATCAGGACCCATTGCTTTGTCCACCTTCAGTTTTAGGAGTTCTTGCAGAACCCTTTCTTCTGTGAAAGGACTGGATCGACCCCCTATTAAGAGTGCTTCTGTTAATTGGATTAGGCACTTCCCTCCTCTTTGTGAATACTGAGCAGAAATATTCATTCAGTATTCCTGCTTTTTCACTGTCCCCTCTGCCCACTCCACTGTTCATTCTATTCAGCCTCACTATCCCTCCCTTTGTCTTTCTACTCCGCTGATGTACCTATAAAAGTTTTATCCCCTTCTTAACTGAGTTGGCTATCTTTTCTCAGTTTGGGCCTTTGCTATTCTGACTTCCCTCCCTCCCTGCTTCCTTCTGCCTTAACTGGTACAGCTGTCTGTCCTGCTCCTTCTGTGTTTCCTTATACTTCCAGAATACTATCTTTTTCTTCCTGGCTTTCACAGCCACCTCTTTTGAGAACCATAGTGGCTTTTTCTTTCATTTTGATTTGTTTATTTGCTTCACACAAAGGCTTGTTGCCTCTGTGATGGCAGTTTTGATAATTCCCCATTGTTGCTCCACACCGCCTTCTAGCCTGTTTGCTAGTGCTTTTCTGAGGCACTCTCCATCTTGCCAAAGTCAGTCCTCCTAAAGTCCAGTACCCTCACTTTTGTATGGCTTGACTCTGTAGCTGAGTTTAACGTGAACCACACTGTTTGATGGTCACTTGTCCCAGATGGCAACCCACTTCTAGATCTGAGATTTTTCACAGAGAGGGTTGTGGATGTATGGAATGGCCTTCCAGAGGAGGTTGTGGAGTCAAAACAGTGGTGGAATTCAAGCATGCATGGGACAGTCATAAGGCAATTCTAGGGGGGGTTAGGAAGAAGTAGGCTGCTGGTTAACTAGGATCTGCAACTTATCCATCAGGTAGGAAATGGGCAGACTGGGCGGTCCTTATCTGCCGTCCAAATTCTATGTTTCTATGTTTCACTGCCTCCGTTTGAGATGCAGAAGAAAACAAGTGAGGTGATGGACTGGTTCAAATAAAGTCTGAGACCACCTTTGGAAGAAACGTTCTGTTAGTTTGCAGGACCACTTTGTCCCTGTAAAATGAAATGTAATCCTGCTCCACACAGAGAGCCTGGAACTCACTGATCCTTCTAGCAGAAGTGATTGCCACTAGGAAAACTGTTTTCATGCGATATATTTCAAAGGGAGCTGAAGACATGGGCCTCGGATGAGGGGCTCATGAGTTTGGCATTACAGACATTTAAGTCCCAAACTGGCACCAGTTTCCTGTTAGAGGGTGCAGATGGGCCAAACCTTTAAAGAACCATTTAAAGATAGAATTGGATGCCAAAGAGGCATTCTTCCCAGCTGAAGTGTTAGCAGATTCTGAAGCTAAATGAACTTTTAAAGTAGTGGTCTGCAAGCCCAATGAATGCAACTGAGTAAGGTAATCCAGCACAGCTGGAACCCCTGCCTGAGATTATTTTATGTATTTAGTGATCCGGAAAAGACCTTTGAGCTAAAGCTCTTTTACAAAGGTTCCACGCCATAGATTGCAAAACAAAGAACAATAGGAGAAAACAAAGGTATATCACTATGAACGATACAGCTTGGATTCAAACTTACAGAATAACTCAAAACATAGGTACAAGTTAAAATAACAAGAAAAACACTTTATGGGGAGGGGATAAGAAGCCACAGAGTGCCTTGTCAGTAGTTCAGAGGGACGGAGATAGTTGGCAGTGGGGTGAAGAAAGGAGGCACGAGAGAGGTATGTAATGGATTGGTCACGGATGTAGGTGCCAGTTGCAAGCCTCCATTGTTTCCTCCAGCCGCCTGATCACTATTTTGAGCTAATTTTATGATTTAAGGCTGATTAACTCCTAGCAAAAGGAAAGGAGAAGTTTGTGAGCAGGCTTTTCACCGCTTGAGTTGTGGTGAATAACACGAATGGAGGTGGAGATGAGGAAAAGCCTCCCAAAAGAACACCGCCTAATACTCCTGAGAAAGGCCCTAAGAAGCCTAGGCCTGAAAGTTCAGCTGATCCAGGTGAAACATCTTCTAATTCTGCCGAGCAAGAGCCGTTATCCTGGCCAAGTTTCTTGCCGAGTTTAAGCCTTTAAGGAGGAAGTCACGTCTATGACAGCTGCAATTAAGATAACTGTCTTCAGCTCTCGAGGAAGTAGTATGGTGAACTTCTGATGCTGAAGTAAAAATTCACTCTGGAAAAGAGAGGAGAAGGCTGAATCAGAATTGACAAATAGGAAGCAGAAGATGTCTAGAATGGAGTCCAAGCTACAGGACCTTGAAGGTCAAAGTAGAAGAAATAACTAGTCCTGATAGGGCTGCCCAACTGAAGAAGGGCAAGATGCAGTGCTGTTTGTTCAGAAATTTGTGGAGCGTGTGGCTGGTCCTCACCCTATGGGGCCAAATACACTATAGAAAGGGCGATCGGACCTTAGACCACCCCCATCAGGTTCGCCAAGACCTCTAATATTTAGATTTCTCAATTATTTGGAATGCCAGTATTTTTGAAGAAAGTAAAGGAGGCGAAAGTATCACTTGGGAAGGTAAAACAGTAAGAGTGGCTCAAGATCTCCCAACTACAGTCCGCAACGGCACTCTGCCTTTCACCCTGTTTCAAGTTAATAGCAGCGGTATCAGATTTAAATGTTATATCCCAAGTAGATTACAAGTTTGCATCTAGGGTATGGCACAGCTTTAATGACTCCAGAGATCGCCCACTCGGATTAAAGGAACTGCTCCTCGAACTTTTCCAAGAAGTTTGAGTTCCATCTGTGGCAGGCTACAAGTGTTTTATGCTCCTGGGATCTATTCTGGTCATGTATCTTCGTGTAGAAGAAAATTACCTCCAGTATTCTCTACTGAGTTCTCGGTAACGAGGATGTGCAGAAGCAAGCTCACTTCGCTGGAATGTCAAGTCTCTGCTGGACCCTTACTTTCTGATAGTTCTTTTTTAATGAAGGACTTTTCTAGGACTCAGGCTCTGGGAAAGTAACTAAATGCAAATTCGGCTATATTTATGTTTAGATTCAGTGGGAAGGCTTCCCTATCAAATGTCTCTGTCTTGTTTATGATTCTCATCACTGTGTTACTTTCTCAGTGCAATTTAGCGAACACAGAAGATGTGGAACTGGCTCTCTCCCTAAAAGATGGACCGAATTATTGATTTAGGCAGTTGGTGGCTCCTTGGGGGGACGTTTTGATTTCAATCAGAAGGATCAGGCTGCTAACCTTATTGATGACTGATAAGGGAAAACTCAAGCTAGGTTTTCTTTGATGAGGTTTTTCACGCAGTTTCTACGGTAAGGGACTAGCGGGTTATAGCTTGGTTAAACAGCTAGAGGGAGTGTTGCTCCATTGTTCTGACTTATTGCCAGGCCTGCAGTGTTTCATTCTCGCCAACATTTAATTTCTAGCTTCCCAATAGAATAGGGAAGATAACGGGGACGGCAACCTAGGTTTTCATCTGGAGTGGTATTTGACAACCTTTGATTTAGTTGGTATGCAGATAATAGAGGGTTCTCAGCCTGAAATGAGTTCCCTACGGATGGTCATTATCAGATTACATGTATTATTTAGCCTGGCGTTGTCGCACATTTCTAAGCCTAAGCTACTAATGCTGACACAATAACATTTGTCTCCACAAAGGACAGACACTTAACATGGTTCTGTTTAAGCTTCAAAAATACATTGTGTATTTGATAGTTTAGATAAAGGTATATCTAAGTTCGCTTAGGGGATTCTAATAAGGACAGTTGCTAACAAGTCAGCATTAAATGTGGTAAATGGACATTAGTAGTAGGGCGATTGAGTGGATCTTGTTTAGAAGCCCATTGACAGAAGAGGTGTTAGTAGGTTATTCTAATTCAGTCTACATAGTTGGGGTTTATTTTATTGTATCTAGACGGTAGAGTGAACAGACGGTTTATAGGATTTTTTTAGATGAAAATGTTCAACAGAGAAAAGCCAGGGCAAGGGTATATGGTTCCTCACTGGTCTATTCTGGTCTCCAATCTGTTAGGAAGTTAACTCTTAAGCTATTTCCCTTACTTGTTTCTAAATTAGTATTAAAATGCAGGGCTTTGAGGGTGGCTGGGGGCTAAAGAATTGGTATGCTGCTGAGCGGAACCTATAACAGATGGGGGAGAGGGAGGAGGGGTTTGTTTATGCTCGTCCTCTTTATTGGGTTGGGGTCTGGGAGGGTGGGATGGGGTAATTGGCAGGGTGGGAATCAGCACAGCTCATTGGGGACTACCAAGGATGTATACACTGGAGGTGGATAGTTTGGTGTTTTACACTGCTGGGGCCTTGTAATAATGACTAATATTATAACAATTGCAACTTGGAATGTGAAGGGATTAAGGCAGCGTGTGAAGCGATACAAAATCCTTAAGCACCTTGCTTTGTTGTCCACAGACATTACGTGTAATTCAAGAGTCACACTTATTAGACTCGAAGCCAATTGTATGAGATGGCAGCAGGTCGGCCACGTCTTTTCAGCTGGGGCTGCTACTAATAGTGCTGGTGTACTAATTTTGATTAATAGAAAATCCTGTTTGCTGTTAAGCAGGTGCTTAAGATCTGCAGGGCGATTCTTGTTTATTCATTGTTTTATATATTCCACCGAACTCCTCCTGGGAACCCTGTATGGACCTAATATAGATTTCCTGATTTCTTTGTAAAGCTAACTGAGCTATTATATCCTTATATCGCTTGCCAATTATCATGGGGGAGGATATGAACATGGATCTATTATTGATCGCCTCTTCTACAAGAAGAGGTTGTTCCTCGCTCAAAGGGCACTTCAAGAGCTCTTGGAGCATTATGCTTGTGTGATGTTTGAGGGTTTTGCATCCTTCAGAGAAGGAGTTTACTTTTCTATCTCCAGTACATAAAACGCTACGTGGATAGATTATATTTTTCTTTTCCAAGTTCTTCTCTCTGGTGTAATTGAAGCTTCTATACAGCCAGGCCCACCTTCGGATCATGCGCTAGTAGTGTGTCGTAGCTACCTCAACCCTCCCTAAGAAGTCACCTAGATGGAAAATTAATAGCCAATTATTAAAAGAGGATCAGATGGTTAATGCGATCGGTGAACACATAAGACATTTTATAGAAACCAATACCCACTCTATAGATAGACCAGATCTAGTATGGGGGGCTTTTAAGCGCTTATTAGGCGTGTTAATTAGTATGGCTACGCAAGAAAGAAGGAAAAGGATAAGAAATTAGTCTCATTACTGGGTCAAATTCATGTAAAGGAAACAATGTTATCCCATAGTTTTTCAGAATCAGTACAGCAGGAGCTGTTAAAAGAGGGTTATTTGGAATTATTAAGGACAAAGTCGAATTTGCGATTCTTAAAGTTAAAGCAACTTATTCGAACCAGGAGAGAAAGCAGGTAGATTATTGGCACTCTGGATTAAGCAAATGGAAGCGAATAGGCACATTTTGTCAATAATGCTCCCAGATAGATGATGTCTTAAAACAGCCCCAGAGGATATAGTGCTGGAGTTCCTGAGGTATTATGCTAGCTTATACAATTCAAAACGAGTTCAGCACCTGTAGATAATATAGATGAACACTTAGGGCTTCTGGATTAGCTTCACTCTCAGAATCTCAGCAGGGATGGCTAGTCTCACCAATAACCACAGATGAAATCTCCAGGGTTATTAAAAGTTTGCCCTCGGATAAATCACCCGGTCCAGATGGTTTCTCAGCAAATTTTTATAAGAGGTTTCTAGATCAGCTACTCCGTTATTATTACTCTATTTCAATACATATTATCAGGTGCTCAGACGGATCCTAGTTTATGGGAGGCTTTAATAGTCTTAATTTTAAAGCCCGGAAAACCCAGAACTAGCTAGTAGTTATTGCCCAATATCCCTGATGAACCAAGACATTAAGATATTGGTGAAAATCTTAGCGGACCGTATGACATTAGTTCTCCCAATCTTATTGGACCGAACAAGTAGGATTCATGAAAGGACGCCTCATTGGATCACCTTAGAACCCTGTCAGACGTTCTTTGGCATCCAGAGACGCCTCATTCCCAGCGGTCTTGGTCTCTGGATGCTGAGAAAGCATTTGACAGAGTAGATTGGAATTTTCTATTTAGGACTCTTAAGGTCCATAAATTCCTGGGCCTTTTCAAAATTGGATTGAAACCTTTATAGTACCCCAACAGCTAGAATAATGGTAAATGGGATTATATCGAGAGATTCCCATTGCGCTCTGGAACTAGACAAGGTTGTCCGTTATCATCCCTGCTTTTTAATTTATATTTGGAGCCCTCATCCAATGCTTAAAGCTCTCCGTGATTCAAGGTACCACCATCCAGGGGTATGTGGTTAAAGTTTCAGCTTATGCCGACGACTTGCTTTTGCAGTTATTGGACCCAAATAATTCAATACCGCTGTGTTGACTGTTATACAAGAATTTTCCAATTTTTCCAACTATAAATTGAATATTGATAAATCCTGTTTTTCCCACTTAATCATAAAGTAATTAAATCAAGTGTTGTAGAGCATGGTATGTCCTGGATGCCAATTCGTTAAAATATCTAGGATACAGGTGGTCAGAAGTTCTACTTTGTTTCAGTAAATTAAATCTGGATGATTTACTCAAGATTTTAGAAGGATTTAAATAGGTGGGCCAAATTATCTATTTCACTCTGGGGCGGTGAATTTAATTAAGATGAACCTTTCCTAGGATTTTTTACCCATTGCACTTACTCACCAATTGATCCCCATGTCATGGTTCCGTAAGTTAATGCTTTGATAACTAAATTTATTTGGGCTAATAGACAACCCAGGATTGCATTTCATAAGTTGACGTGCACCCAAGGATAGAGGGGGTCTCCGCTACCATGTCTGATTTTTTACTACTGGCAGTCACATGGTAAAATATATCAGGTGGATGGAGTGTATAGGAGAACCGGGTCTGTGGGTTGATTTCCTATTTGGCTCAAAATTGAGCTATCCCTGATTAAACAGTGTGGCTTATCACCAGCTTCGTTATTTCATATTAGGCCGAGTGCTCTCCCTGCTACTGAAATCTACCCCATTGCGATTTTGTAAGAGTACACTCCAGGTGTGTTCATTTATGGAATATAGCCATACTTCAGATCTATCTCAACCCATTGGGGAAATACTAACTTCAAAATAAGTAACAAACCAATTGCCAAAATGGCTCCCCAGTTAGAAAACGCCAAACTTTCTCAAGTCGTGGGTTCAATGACTCTTGGCTTTCTATTACGGAAACTTTGAGTAGTCTTAACATCCCCATTAAATTTATTTTCAAAGTATTCCAGCTTAAGCATTTACTAACAAAGATATTTGGGCGGTTCCGCCTCAACGAGCAGGAATAAGTTCAGGATATGATAATTTCGATGTTCGGTAGCCATCATTCAGTTTCCGATACTTACAGACTTGTATATAACTGCAAATACCCAGAGGTGTTCATACCAGAGAGTTTTGGGTATCATGTTTTCTGGACTTGGAGATCAATTGGCAGTGCTGTGGGTAAATTGTCACAAATACATTACCCAGGATAGGTTACTATTTACGTTAGTTTCATATTTTACATAATATATATTATACCCCAAAAATTGTATAAGTATGGTCTTATAGATTCCCATCTTGCCCCAGATGCAGGCAGGCGGAGGGAATGCTTTACCACTTATTTTGGTCATGCTCTAAGGCTTCCACCCCTAGGGAGATGTTCAGTGGAAGATGGATCCCCTATTGGGCCTCTCTGACCTTTTCACTCCGGAGGTATGTTTATTAGAAGATTATTCCCTATCTCTGGGGTCCCAAGAAGGTATTATATGGCACTAATTTCTCTGTCGGTTAAGAAGGTAATTCTCCAGCATTGAAAAGATGATGTAGTTATTCCTTTCTCGGAATGTCTCAAAGAAATATTGGCCAATCTCAGGATGGAGAAAATGGTGGCTAGTTTAAATAATAGAATAAACAAATATAAAACAATTTGGGATCCTTTGTACACGCTGCTTGTCACCTAGTTGATGCCAAGGCAGTTTTGTTGTTCTGGACGGATTACCATCTGATTAATTCGAGCTGTGCTGATTGGGGTGGGATAGTTTGTAGGAGGGAATGGTATGGGGAGAACAGCTCCAAGATTTGTACTGTATGATCATTGATGATCATTTGTACTATGATGACTATCTCACTTGGATCTGTTTTTATTTGTGAAATTAATAAAATTTGATTTAAAAAAAGAGAGGTATGTAATGCGGTGGAGGTGAAGGGTAGTGGAAGAAGTGCAATAAGGTATAGGGATAAATGGTGGGTTGAGGGGAGGCTGAATGGAGAAGACATGCTAGAGTAAATGGTGGGGTGCGAGGGGCATGGTCTGGCAGCCTGCATTAGTAGTGACTAGTTAGGGAAACCACAGAACTGTGAGTTGGGGATGCGGAGGGTGGGTGCTGAAGGAGCATGATGCAGACTGATTGCTGAGGCAAGTCATGAGAAGGGACAGAGGCAGGGGTACCTGAGGCCTGCCTAGTGCCTGCTGGGGGCAGAGAGAACAGGTGTGGCTGGACTCAGGGGCAGGTGCACTTAGAGAGGGTCATTAGGTGCTGTTTGAGGTCAGTTTTGAACTGTGCCAGACAATTGGTTGCCAAGAGGTGCCCAGGAATTCATTCATCCATCCACAGGGGGCCCGGTAGGCATATGCACATTGCCCAAGTGAGGTGCGATGGAAGGGATAGCCAAGGCCCATCTAGTCCTCCCTCTGGTGACCTGTAATGAGTTGGCCGCCTTGATCAAATTGCTCACACAAGGTGGTGTTTTACACAATAGAGCCTTCTTCCCTGGGATGCAAGTCTGGAATTTGACCCTGTTTCTTAATGACAGCCAATTTAGCTGCTCGACAGAGTACAGGTGTGAGTGCCACGCCAGCATCCAGGGTGAGTCTGCAGACTTTGTTGATTGCAGTCTGAACCCTCTTGAGTGTTGTATCCATTGTCCCATAGACCACTAGTCCATAGTCAATAGCAGATATAATTGAACTGTGGACTGAGAGGTGGAGGGCCCCAGAGAGAGGTGTTGCCTGTGCCTGTACAGGACACCAATCTTGGTATTGACTGTCTTCACCAAAGAGTCAATATGATGCGCAAATGTGAGGGTATCATCTATTATGACCCCAAATACTTGAACAAGTGAACTTGTTCCAGCTGCTCACTGCATGAGTTGGAGATGATGAGGGGTGGTGCTAATTTTTGTTGTGAGGGATGGACATAAGCATGGCCTTGGTCTTCTTGTAGTTTAGCAGCAACTTATGACTACAGAACCAGTCCTCGAGTTTGGAGAAGGAGTTCTGCAGCTCAGATTGTAGGGCAGCCTGAAACGCAGTAGCTGCTCAGGAGCACAGCATCATCTGCATATAGTATGAGTTTGGTGTTGCAGGCTGTGGGAAGGTCATTTAAGAAGAGGCTGAAGAGTAGGGGCCCAGTATTGATCCCTGGGGTACCCTTAGTGATACCTCTCCTGTGCAGGATACTGTTTGCTCAATTCTGACACATTGATTTCACTGTAACAGATAGTCATGGAACCAGCAAAGGGCATTGGGTGCCACACCCATATTTTGCAGTTGGGTCAGTAACAGGGGTGGTTGACTGTATTGAAGGCTTTGTGAGGTCAATAAAGACAGACCCCACCAGTATGCCTTCATCTAGGGCCTTATGTGCATAGTTCATGTAGTCCAGCAGGGCAGTGATGGTACTGTGATTTTGTCTGAAGCCATGCTGGTTGGGGCATAGTAGATTATACTTATTGAGGTAGTCAATGAGTTGACCCGCCACAATCTTTTCCAGTGCCTTGGACGGGGAGAGGATCAAGATGGGTCTGTAATTGGCTACCACAGACTTGTCGCCTCCTTTATGTATTGGAGTAACTAGGGCCTGCTTCCAAACCGCCAGGAATTGGGCAAGGGCCAGGGACTTATTGTACAGCATGGTAAAGGGTACTATAAGAATGCCCAGGGTGAGGGATAGAAGTTTCATGTCTATCCCGTCACTGCCCAGTCTGGTCTTACCTAGTATTTTCTTGACCACAGTAAGGGCCTCCTTAACCGCCACTGTTTTAAAGTACAAGGTCGGGTGAGAACACTGTAGATACGCTCATCAGAGTGGTTCAAATCAGGTTGAAAATAGGCAGGTGGTAGGACTGGGGTAAGATCAGTGAAGGCCTTCTTCTGCAATGACTAGAGGGTCTGTAGTGGGGTGTTACTGATACTGAGCAGCTGAGGGTGCTTTTTGTCCTCCTTTCAAGGCTGCTTTGGATGCTATCCCAGAATTGTTTCCCATCACCCCAAGAATTGCAAAGCTGGGCCTTATGATAGTTGGCTTTGGCAAGCCAGATTAGCTTGGTGCAGCGGTTCCTGGCTGTTTTGTAGCACTGGTAGTCGTGTTTGCTACCTGTATTTCTGTCCTTCTCTAGAGAATGTCCATTTCTTTCAGATGGGAGAGGAGCTCCCAATCCATCCAGCCATTTGCCTGCCCCCAAATTTTTATTTTGATGAGCGGGCATAGATGTCACAGATGGAGCTAAAGCCCTTAATGAAGTAAAGGAGGGCCTGATCAAGGGTAGATGCCAGGTCGATAGGAGTCCAGTCATGCAGGGCAAGGGCTGATTTGAGGGTTCCAAGTTTACCCTTCCTCAAGATCCTGCTTTCAATGAGGATGGGTGGGCTTTTGTAAATTTATTAGACCACAGGAAGGTGATTGGGGAGTGGTCACTTAGCGTGTCTGGGAGAACCTTGATTGCAGAGATCCAGGATGGTGAGCTTGCTAGGATCCAGTCAAGGAGGGTACTGCTTCCTGTATTATAGTTCTGCCTGGTGGGGCAGGTGACAAGTTGTGTCAGGTTGGAGGTGGCTATCAGATCCCTGAAAGGCAGCCTCCTTTCCATCCCAATTTATGTTAAAGTCCCCGTAATGAAAAGCTCCATCTCCTTGGAAGGGTGCTGATAATGTCCATAATTGTGAGAAAGCCTGCTGTGGCTTTCTTGGGGGTAGGTAGATTGTGGCAAGGATGAGAGTTTGCCATTCTGACCAGCCTGTGCCTTTATCACTATTATCTCATGGTCCTCAGTCATCCTGGTTCCAGGGAGGACAGTGCACATCAGAGAGTCCCTGGCATAGATGAGGCATCCCCACCTCTCTTGCCTATTCTATCAATCCTGTATGCTTGGAAGCCTTTGAGGAAACTTCGCTATCTTTAATCCTACTGGTCAACCAAGTCTCCATTAGGCAGAGGATGTCAGGGTATGGAGGGCCATCCATGTCTGAAGTTGTTCAAATTTTGCAGCTAAACTGCAGATGTTCAGTGGGGCAAATTTTAGGCCTTAACCTCATGAACACCAGGGCCTGCTGAAGTGAGGGGCCTGGGTTCGAGTAAATGTTGCCAGAGAGGAGCAGGAGCATAAAGATGACATTTCTGGAAGAAAGTTTAATGCTAAATTTGGTTTCATACCTTCCACCACCGAGGCTTCAGATGATGCAGGTGGTTGGACACTGGTTTAATTATTGGGGTATAGCTAACCATTACTACCCCTATGCGAGGGAGGGCATATGGCCACCCTGTTTGAAGGGTAAGGCTGAGTGAGTCACTGCCCACAGCCAAGTGAGGCAGTTTCGAAGGTGCGCTTTGACAGCCAAGTGTCACAACCACACTCAGCAGGTCAGGCCCTCTACTCCCACAGTGCCAACCTCCGAGCAGTATTGTGAACAGATAACAGAACAGGGTACCCTCCTGTCTGCTTGTGAGTCCGAATCATCTTTAGTCTCAAATTCTGCAGGGATTCAAACTGTGAACTTTAGGCTAGCACACCCAAATGTACAGGCTCAGATAATCTGCTCTTCGGGAGATGCTAGATATTTTTGCCTAAGGGCACCTAACCAGGTATACAAAATGAACCCTTAAAACTCTATAAAAGACCTTAGGTATATTCTTACCTTTTCCCAGTCTGGTAACACCATCAAGCTTATGAACAGTTGACAAATTTAACCGTCTATTCATCACATGCAAAAGGACTGGCAGACACCCAGGCAGTTTTTATAATAATGTTTTACTAAAATGGATACAAACATGTAAAATGTAAACACTGAACAATATACATAGATACATTGACAGTGTCGGCAGATAAGAGCCTATGGCCCATCAAGTCTGCCCATTTGAGCTTGTAAGTTCAGTTTATGTTTTCCAAGAAGTCTGTTGCCACTTACCCCTGACCTCCAGAATTCCTTTATGTCTAGCCCATGAATTCTTAAATCCTGATTGTTTCAGCCCCCACCACTTCCTCTGGCAGGGTATTCCACTTGTCCACCACCCGCTCTGTGAAGAAATTCTTCCTCACGCTTCCTCTGAATCATCCTCCTCCAACTTCATCCCATGCCCTCTAGTCCTGGAACATCTTTTTCACTTAAAATGGTGTATTCCTGCACCCTTTTCCTCCCTGTAAGATACTTGTATGTCTCTATCATATCCCTTCTCTCCCTCCAGGGAGTACATGTTCAGTTCCTTCAACCTGTCCTCATAGGACTTGTGATGCAATCCATGCACCATCTTTGTTGCCCTCCTCCGAACCTTCTCTACCCTGTCTATGTCCTTACATAGGTAAGGTCTCCAGAACTGTACAGTATACTCCAGTGTATCACAAAGCATACAATCTCTTAAAAGAAAACAAAGAAAACTACAGACAAACTCCTACCAACATACAGTTAGATACTTTTCTTTCTAATGCATTGCCTCTAAGTGTTTATCAGAGAGTTGTGTTTCTCTCCCAAGATGGAATATATCTAAACAGCTCAGACACAGTACAGTTTAAACCATCTCTCTCCACACCCTTCTATGAGTCATCTAGCTCCTCCTTTTAGAATATAAAAATATAAACATGATATCCTATCAGGAGGTATTTTAAATAAGGTGACATCAGCAAAACTCATTTCCCAAATCTGTGATTTCCCAGTTCCTTCTCCCAGGCATTTCAAAGGGTTTTACCTTTTTAACACCAGTTAATATTATATGTTCTTCCTCTTAAGATGTCATAAAAGTTTATGATCTCCATCCTCAGGCAGACTCATAAAGTCACATTTCGCTTTCACTTCAAACAGCCTAGGCATATCATAAAAGGTAATAAAATGCCACTCTGAATTAATCAGTTAATTTAACGGTTCCTTCTTCACTGAAACCTTGGGGGCACTCATGTAAGCACTGACAATCACACATTAAATTTTTATATTACAAATATCATAGAACAATCATAACCAACTGGCCAAGCTCACACCAAGCACTACCCAGTAGTAGTTCAAAGGGTAGCAGCAACCCAGCTAGACATCTGGTGCCAGCTATACCAAGCCAGGTAGAAAGGAGCAGAAGTAGATAGCACCCTTTGATAGGGGACATGACAGCTTGATTCTGTCATGAAGCCTGATACACTGGTGCCAAAGAGAGGCTGTTCAGTTAACCACTGTACTTGGTGATTTTAGAGAGAGCTAGAAGGAGGAGTTACACTAGATAGGAAAGTGCTTCACAAGAGACAGTGATGCTGTCACTCAAAGCTTGAGCTGCTGCCTGGCAGTAGCCTGTAGGAGTGAGCTAGAAAGCCGGGCAGGGTTTAAGTGTATTTAAACTGGACCAGGGGTGGGGTGGGTGAGGGGCAAAAAACAGGCAGCTAGGGCTCTCATCCTGGAGGTAATCAGTCCCTGAGGGCAAGTCATTGCCTGAGCTTCTGTGAGGGCTGGTGGTTTCAAATCTGGACTGTGGATGGCAGTCTGGCAGGTCAGGTTCATCAGAGAACCACGGCTGTGGCTCTCAGACTACCTGAAAAGAGGAGGACAGAGGGAAATTAAATAAGAGATGCAGGGGTGGGGCTACTCAGAGAGCTAAAAAGAAATGCAAAATGGCTTAAATAAAAGTTGTAGACCAAAATGTTAGGCAAGGTGCCACAAGGTCTGAGAGAGCAAGAACAGGGCTATTTAAAACACACTACCAGAGTAAAAAGGTGAAAAGGGAGGGTTCAAGGCCTGAGCTGAGATCGTTACTGGTTCTTATGAGGGAACACTCTACAGGCACTTAGATTAAATCAGCAAACTTGAACTCTAAAATGCTGGCAATACAGTATTAACAGAAATCATAATCCAGTAAAATACAATTCAATCAGTAACAGTGCAGAGCTATATGGAGCCAATTGGAGTGCTCCTGGGGCTAACTGCAGCCAGTGGGTCACAGCAGTAATAGACTCTGGATTTAAACCTAGAGACAACTGTCCTCATGTAAATAGAAAATCAGGCAGCTAGGGCCCTTCCTGGCGGTAATCAGTCTCTGAGGGCAAGTTCATATCTGAGCTTCTGTGAGGGGCTGGTGGCTTCAGACCTGGACTGCGGATGGCAGTCTGGCAGGTCGGGTTCATCAGAGAACCACGGCTGTGGCTGTCAGACTATCTGAGCTTCTGTGAGGGGCTGGTGGCTTCAGACCTGGACCGCGGATGGCAGTCTGGCAGGTCGGGTTCATCAGAGAACACCAGATAGAAAACATTTTCCATTTAGAGGCATAGGTTTTCTTGGTGGATTGTTTGTGTACCCCTTAAAATATTCACAACACTGTCAGAGAGATGCAAACCTGCATACTGTAGGTCCCCAAGAGCTATGCTTTGTGTCTGAGTGACGTGAGGTGCGGGCAGGAGTCCCTTGGTTGGAGACTTCAGAGCTGAAGTGAGACCGAATGGCAGGGTTGAAAACTGGTAATGACATGATGGGAGTCTGAACCTAAGGTACTTTCTGTGAGACTTATGGGGATGTGGAAATAATCATATTTTAGGTCCAGGGATGCCAGCCAATCTCCTTTTGGAGAGCTGGCAGAATCGGTGACAAGGTTACCATTTTGAACCTTGGTTTTAGTAGGTGCCAGTTTAGCACCCTTAAGTCTAGGATAGGCCACCACTCCCATTACTCTTTGTTATGAAGAAGTATTTTGAATAAAACCCTTTTCCCTTTCACAGTGGAAGAACAGAGTCCACAGTTTTGACAACAATAGGTTTTGAAGCTCCTTATACAACAGCTTTCTTTCTACCTTGGAAGCTGGTTTGAACACTCTTGTCCTTAGAGAGGAAGGATTTGGAACTTAGGACAATCTCTGGCTCACTATTTCCAGGACCCACTTGTCTGTGGTGATCTGTTTCCTAGCCTGAAATAGTGAGTCAGTCTGCCCCCTACTGGAAGTGGGGAGGCAACCTGGGCGACAAGTCTGGGGTCCTGCTTGCCTGGGGCTGGGACTGGAACCACGCTTGAACCCTTCTGCCCCTGCCTCTGAAGTACCCTTGCTGGGGGTACTGTTGCACTTGGGGTATGGCCATGGCCTGATAAAAAGGCCTGAGTGAAACTGTCTGCCCCTGACTCTCCTTCCATATGGTCTTGTGGATGGGGAAGCCTTCTCTTTGGCAGAGTTACTTCTATAAGTGGCCTTGTGCTCATCCACTTCCTTCATGTAGGCTTCTGTGTGAGTTCCAAGGGAGTTACCCTCAACTGGGAAATCCAGAGCCTTATTTTGTGTGTCTTGAGTAAGGTTTTGGCTCTTAACCAGGCAAACCTTATCTGGGCAATTGTATTGGCCATCCACCTGGCAGCAGTGTCATTGGTGTCTGCTGCCATCTGAAACTGATATTTGGCAGCTTCCAAGCCAATTCTGGCAGTCTCAGCAAGGTCTGCTGAAAGACTGGAAAAGAGCTGATCTGCCATAGCCATGACAGACTGCTGGAGGGACTTTTGGTACTGGGCTGCACAGGCTTGGAAATTAGCCTGCCCTATGGCCAAAGAAGCTGATAAATAGCCCTTTGGTCATACTGTCTATTTTCTCAAATCCTTCTCTGAGAGTGAGAAGCAAGAGCTACTTTTGCCTTGTCACAGGCTGTAGCTTGTACCACCCCTGGTGGTCAGGGTGGGAAAATAAAATTCAGCCCCTTTCCTGTCGAGCTGGTACTTTTTGTCCAGTCTTTTATCCAAAGGTGGGACAGACCCAGGTGTTTGGAGGAGTTTTATTTAACTTTTAAAAACTTATCTACTGGGAGCAATAACTTTTGGTGGGTGTTAACCCCATCATTTCTAGGTACTCTGCCTCCTTCTCATCCTCTAGCACCTTAGTGGTAGAGAGATCCAGTGCATCTACCAATTTCCTAACAAAGGAAAATGAGATGAATAGTCTTCGGACAACCTGGGAGGAGAGCCAAACTCCTGCTCAGGAGAGACTTCAGGCTCTGTAGGCTCTGCTTCACCCTCTTCTTCACATTCCCATAATCTTCCATTGCCTCATGCAGGGAGGACTGGGTAGACTCAGCAGAGCTCTGGACTGTAGACTGCTCTCCAGCAGGCAGCAGACCCTGCAAGGCTTGCAAGACTTTAAATGCCTGTGCAATCTCAGAGGAGTAGTCATGTTTACAGATACAAAGTCCCCATAGGCTGATCAGCAGGGGTTCAGTGTGTTTTGTCTTCTTGGTCTTTTCATGGGAACCGGAGAGCTAGCCAGCTCAGCAGGCCTTTCTGATGTGATGGCCACTGTACCTGTTTCAGGGCAGTGGCGGCTCTACACCAGGGCCCGCCACAGCACATGCCCTGGTAAAAAATGCTGTGCCCCAGTTAGGGCCCCATATGGTGCAGAGCTCCATAGTAACAATATATCAGTGCCATGGCTGCCATCTGTTGTGCCCCAGCATTGCCCTGGTAACCATTTGTGGCTAGAGCTGCTACTGTTCAGGGTAGAAACTGTGGCTTCTGTGGTTTCACCCACAGCCACTGAGGGAGTCAGCTGGTCAGAGCCAGAGGGACCCTTAGGTGGAGGCAACTTTTTTAAGCCTTTCCAAACGTTTTTTCATGTGCTTTTCTTGAACGGTTTTACAGATTTCACAATCTATCTTTAAATGATCATAACCAAGGCAAACAACACAAGAAGTGTGTTTATCTGCCTTGGCAACACTTCTCCACATTCTGTGCAATTTTGAAACCTGGGTTCACCAATCTTTTCTTAGGTTTTTCAGACATTTTAAACAAAGATCCCAAAATTGCAACCGCAATTAAATTTAACTTTTAAAACAAATCTATCGGGTTGTAGTCGGTTCAGGAACCTATTGGGGAACTGATCAGAACTGAGAACCGAGAGAAAAGGAACTGGATTAGCGGTTCAGTAACCGATTTTAGCGGTTACCAAAAATAAGATTTAAATAAACAATTTACCACAAATAAAGGAGTTTTAATCGAAAATCTCCTCTAAGACTGAAAACCTGGGTTCCCCACTGGTTATACTGAAATTGGAGAAACCGAGAAAAATAAGCACTTTAACTGAAATAAAGCTGACGGTTTGCTACAAACAAAAGATAAGGGCAGCAAATGAAAATAAAATAATACCTATAAGTATTTTTAAGTTTCACAGTGAGATGATGAGGAGAGAATCTCTGTGCATCTAGCCTTGACAGGCAGAGATAGAAATCTCAGGTTAGAATGTAGGCATTTTATAGGTGGCAGCACAACGCTCCATCTCCGGCAGATCTGGTTTAAAGATATACTGCATAAAAGTTAGGACTATTGAGTATACCTGAGTGCCTTATTGTGATTATGAAATGAGTCTAATTTGGTTAATTTATTGTACTTTTTTAAATAGGTTTGTTATTATTATTTAGATAAAATACAGTTTTAATTTAGATTTTAAATAAAAATAGTCCACTTTAAACAA
The DNA here is from genome assembly GCA_016271365.2 of Neoceratodus forsteri. NCBI lineage: Eukaryota > Metazoa > Chordata > Ceratodontiformes > Ceratodontidae > Neoceratodus > Neoceratodus forsteri. The sequence continues at coordinate 116,122,394 of CM028131.1, forward strand.
AGTGTAATGTGAGCACGCCTCGAGGCGCTTAATGCTGCATATTAGCAGTAATTTAGTGAGGGCAGGCAGCGGCTTCAGACGCTCACCCAAGCATGTTACAGTGATGGTGGAGAGAGAAAGGCAGCCCGATGCCATCTATACTGTAGCATCGGGTGGACTAGGCTGCCTTGGTCACTTTTTTAGAGCTGCATGTGGCACTGGGGAGCGACGGGTCCTCCTGTAGGCAGAAATCGGAGTCAGCACATTTTTCCTCCATTTAAACAAAGGTTTTTGCTTTGTTTTTTGCGATCTATCTTGATCGTGGTCTGCAAGATAGAGCCGATCAAGAAGGAGACACGAGCTCTTTGCAGTCTACAAGGTGTGATTTTTAAGGGGAAACAAACAAAACAGAAAGCTGTTCGCCAGTGAGCGGAGTAGGAGGATGTCTAGAACTGGGGAGACCGGCTGTGTCACTGCTGTGGCAGGCAAGGTAAGAGATTGTGACATGAGCACCTCCTTGTTGTGGGTCTGCAGCTTTTCTTCAAAACGCGGATCCTGTCTGTTGTGGTTGGCATGGTGCGATGGTCAACTGAAGTGGAGCACTGCCAAGGTAAGTGATGAGCCTGTTGGTGGTGGCTGTACTTTCTGATGGACTGTTGTGTTGGATATCGGCCGGTTGAAAGTAGCTCTCAACCAATCAGGAGGCAGCATTCTTCCAACCCATTTCATAATGATATATAAGTTGTTGTGAGGGAAAACACCCAGCATCAATACCTCAGACGCAGAAAGTATAAAAGTGGGCTAATTTATAAACCATGCATGGTGTGGTACAAAAAGGGGTTGGTAATCTATATTTCATTCTTCGCATTATTATGATTTTTGGTAATGTGATAGTACAGATGGATTGATGCTGATGAGTTGTGATGACACACCCACTACTGCATTATCCTCTGGCCACAGGTGAGACCATTCCACACAGAGATACAATAGGTGTCATCAAGGATTCTTTGTTCCTTCCCTCAGACAACACTTTCCCAGTTGGGTACTACCTGAGTACAGTACCTTACCTCTCCAACTGGTGTAGCCAAGAGCTGCCAAAGATAGGGAATGCTGCCCTGGACTGACCTGGAGACCTGCAGGAATGTGAGACACTGGTTCTGGTAAACAAGGGCACTGACACTTGGATTGTTGAGAAAAAGGTACATTTTACTGAAAATGTGAAATAAATCTCTGAAACAGCCACTTAATGGCACAAAACACCTTGTGAATAAATGATGAATAAATACACATAAATTAGCAGTACATTTATTTACTTTACTTCTTTCCCAGCAGGAAGCCACACCCTACTAACCATCTTGTCACTTTTTTCCCTGGACACTGCAGGTACCTCACGGCCCACCAGCCCTCCAGATAACAAACAGGTCCCAAGATAAGCACCCTCCCTGGCCTTGATCCCTGGACCTAACCACTTTAGATGTAAGGAGTGCAGTGACTATTAGGCCTATTGCTCCAAACAGTCAGTCCACTGACCCCTTCTACGAGATACCCTTCCTGATATCCAGTTACACAGTTACCCAGCACTAGACCATACCTCAGACCCCAGTGCCATACGATTCACTTGCCTTATTGGCATGCAGTGACTACTGGGCCTATACCTCCAATAGTCAGCCCACAGACCCCTTCTGCCAGATACCCACCCTGGTATCCACTTACACAGTTACTATACTTATCACTATACCTTAAAACATTCAGAAATCACTATACATTTCTACACATTAATTACTGTAAAACAAAATATTCAGGAATGACAGTGGCATAACACATATTGGATGCCGGTATTAAAAGCTGTGACATTATCCCCTCAGTCCTTGCAATGTTCAGTCTTTCAGATGTCAAAAGTCTCTTTAAATTCAGAAGGATAGAGGTACATTCTCTGTAAATCAATGTCACTCTGACTTTTAAAATAGTCCCCAAACTGTATCAATAAAGTTTGTACAATACCACACTCCGTTGTGTTTTCTGGAAGAAATTCTGTTCTTGAAGTTGCTGAAGAATTATTGAAATGTAACCCCCCACAAATGGGGGTTCCAAAAGTCTTCCTTGAGCTTGCCTAAATGCTCACTGTCCGGCTGGTGTCCTGCATTTTAGCAGTTTAAATGTATTGCCAGAGAGTGCCAGTATAGTCTCTGTGAACTGTCTGTTTAAGAGCTGCCACAGCTATAAGTAATCTGAGAGGGAGCTCTGTTGAAAGATGTAACTATTTGCTGAAAATCATTTAGAGTGATAATGATAATGTAGTTTGTCTAACCTGCCTTCTTTGCAGCAAGGACTGTCTTGTTTATCCCCACCATTTGGCCCGGGACTGTGAATTGGACCAATCAGTTCTGGTGGGACCTAAAATGGAGCCGGACTACAGGAGCTGTCTGAAGACAAAATCTGTAAGAATTGTAGTTTTGGGCTTTTGGCACCTTTTGCAACTGAAGGGGCTCTTGCTTTGACTGACAGCCGAATCAGCCAACGAAACTTTTGGATCTGAGGAAATCCCCAAGCTGCCTGCTGTTTACGGCAAATCTAAGTTGGGAGCGGAAGAAGCAAATGCTTTTAGACAGTCTCTGTGGAGAGGCCTGAGATTTGTCCTGCATGTCTGCCTGCTGCCCTGAGAGGAAAAGAGAATTGTTCGGACTGAATCCAAGTTGTGTGACTAAAGTAAGCTACTGAAGTGGGCTAGGCTCAACCTGAAGAAGACCAAAGATTTTGCTGAATGCAATCGGGTCTGTCAGAATTCCAGCTACCCTAAGTTCCCGTGTGTGCAGAGACTTTGCAATTGTGACCAGGGAGCGCTTTGCCTGGTACAGTAGAATTCCCTTTCATGTAAATGTGCTGTGAGCTGCTAGTGGGTCGTGAGTTAGTTCCCCACTGTGTGAACTGTGTTCTGCTTGCTGGAAGCTGTATCCAGCCCAAAATGGACTGCATCCCAATTTGTCTCCATGCGGTCTGGGCCTTGCCAGACTGACCCAGCCAGACTACCCACTGCACAGAGAAGCCATCGACGAGAGACCTGCCTGGGGATCAGCACCCTGCTCCATGCTTGAACAGGAATGACGCCTCAGTGACTCATGTGGGCCCTGCTTCTCCTGGCATTCCAGATCAACCTCCTGCAGTCTCAATTTTCGTCCAGCCTGTGTCCAGTCTTGGGTATCATGAGAGTAAATACCAGGGTAGCTCCCTGCAACAACAGCTTAATTTAAGTGTGTCATCTGATTGTCTTGTTGTTTCTTTTCCTTTACAAACCGAGCCCTCTGGCTCCAGATTACAAATAGTGTGTACTGTGCATGTTGTGTTTTCCATCACAAGGCCCCAACCAGTTGCGATGGCCAACCCGGCAATGGTCCAGGCTAGCCTATCTCTTCTCTACCTGGGTACCCAGAGGTGTGACTGTGTGGGGACTCAAAGCGCATGCATAGCTGCTTGATTGATATAACCTTTAAGCTAAATTAAACTAATTACGCTGCTCCCTTGTTCAAGTCCCTGAATAAATCAGATCTAACTTTACCTACATGTAATCTGACTGTGGTTCCAGTTTGTGCTCAAAGTACTGTACTGTTGCTATTTGCTGTGCATAATCTTGTTTAACAGGGGTCCCCAGGGTCAAGCCAGAGGAACCAGCCCTGGTGGTAAGTGCAAACAGTGTAGGTACTTGTGTGGTGTACCAGGGGTATTGTGAAAGTGATTATTGTATAGTGTTCAGCCACTAGAGGGAAAGAGGGGTTACAGTGTCATGGAGGGCTGTGCCCAGGTTAGCTTGACCACTACCAACCCTGACCTCCAGGTGGAGGCACCAGTTTCAGAACTCAAGCCCCTTAACCTGCTACTAGCCAAGCAGGCAGGGTAGTAGCCTCTGAGGATAGCGCCACCTAGGGGTTACATCTTGGAGGCTCACCACTGGGATTTTATGTCTTCTAGTGGCCAAAATTATGAATTATTGTCAAACATAAATGGCTACCCCAACAGAAGTGACTGTGCACCAGTTGGTGGGTGGTGTACAGGGCAGGAGATTGACCCTCACAATGCCCTGCTTGTATTGGATATTCTCCTGAACATTGGTAAAGACGCTGTAGAAGGAGTACTTTCCAAAGTTGAAGGTTTAACTAACGCTGTGGTGGTGGGGCGACAGGCTGATTTGACCACCCAAACTTTCATGGCCTTGGTAGAGTGTAGTGACATTGTGGACAGCTCTAAAGTGCCACAGACTATTGCCCCAGAAGGGGTTCCAGCTGCCTGGAGAGTGATAACAAAGACAGTAAAGCCCTCAGGAGAATGAGCTCCTGCCATTATCTGGGGTGTTTCTTCCCCAACACCTCCTCCACTCCAGCACCTGTTACTGCCCTGCCTTCTGTGCCCGTGCCAATGCTGGCCTCTATATCTGTACCTGCCATTAGCCACAACTCCTACCAAAGGCTGAGAATCTTCCGGGCACCCTCCCCAGGGGAGGATGACTGGGAGACCTGGATAGACTATGTTGCCCTCTAGTATTTGAATGGCAATGCTCAGGAAGCAGAGAAACAGAGAAACGAAAGAGATTGAGTTAGAGCCTCCGAGGTTCTGCCCTGGCTACCATCTGTGACAAGTGGTCCAATAACCTCAAGCAACCGCACAGGACTATCTTGATGCATTGGAGAGTGTGTAGCCCGGATTCAGATGAGGACCTGTGGTGGACAGTAAGAAATGCCCAGCAGTACTAGGGAGCCATTGTCTGTGTCATCAGGAGAAGCAAGGGTTTATTCAGGTTGCAGCTTTTCTTCTTCTATGATGAAAACTTGGCATGACAGGATCATCAGGCACTTGAAGCAACAGGCTTTTAATTCTCACCCTGTTCTCACTTACTACCCTTTCTGAACCTACACTGGGACGAGGTGATCCCCTAATCCTGCACGTAATTAAATAAAGGCTGTCACTATTAGGCTCTATCACTACTTCAGGCCTCTTCAGAAAGGACACCCACTTGGCTTGGGCACTTTCCTTCTCGGTAGCTCTCCTGTTCAGACTCCCAGCACACTGGCTGTGCAGCTACTTTTATAACCAAAACTAGTCTGCATATGCTAATTTGTGGTCACTGAGTGGACACTGACCTGTCCAGATGCTCAGTGTAGTTAAGGCACAGGTCAGGAAGCATAGGAAAACCAGGAGCAGTTGTAGAAATTGCAAAACGTGTTTATTAGTACTACCAGTAACATAAAAAAAATCAAATTGTTCAGAATAACTATTTACAAAAGCAGAATAAGCAGAGAAGATCCAGCTGAGTTTTCCTTCAATCTCTGTCTCTTAAAACATTGCAGCTCTCTATAAGTCTTTGCAACCCTCCCCAACAAGCATCCTGTTTTTTCTAAAATGTTCTGGTCAATTTCAGGCAGGTGCAGCAAAACACAATGTCCCAGAACAGGACCCTTTTCCACAGCTTCTGAAAAGGGCTTAAAAATAGTTTTGCAATCATCTCAAACTATAATTATATACATTTCAACAGTAACACTACATCATTTCTAAACAAAGGTATCTCAATATCAGTTACATTTCCACATAATGATTTGTATACATTTTATACCAGCAGATATTCAAGGTAGGACAAGACAGAAACAGCAAGGGAAGGTAGAGAGATAGCAAGAGGCAGAGTTGCAAGACCATCAGGGTGATCAAATGCTAGGTCTTACGGGAAAATCTGGTTGCAACCAGACAGACAAGAGACAGGAAAGGAAAGAACAGGACAGATCCCTGCATTCAAACTCTCCATAACAACTGGGGCAGGGTCCTATTCAACCCAGTCATAGACACCCACCTCCTTAAGAGGGAACTGTTTTATCAAACAGGTTTCCAAAACTTTCTATTAATTCTATACTAACATTAGCTTCTAACTTTCAGAAATTAAGCACATGTGCAGTATCTTTTTTCTATAACAGTACAGCAAACAGTAAAGTTTAAACTCATATATTTGTTTTTCAACCTTCAGAACCCTCAATTCTCTGATCTATATCTTGACAGAAAATCAGCATTGCTATTCTCTTTACCAGATTGTATCACCTTGAATTTAAATGGCTGAGTGCCAGGTACGACCTTGTGATTCTGGAATTTTTATCTTTAATTTGGTTAAGCCAACAGAGAGGACTGTGATCTTTTATAAGTACAAAGTCAGTTCCTAGCAAATAAAACTTAAGGGACTCCATGGCCCACTTACACAAGCTAAACATTCCTTTTCAATAATGGAGTACCTTTCTCTCTGTCATGCAGCTTTCTACTTATGTACAGAATAGGATGTTCCATCCCATCTATAATTTGACTTAGGACTGCACCTAGGCCTACCTCTGATGCATCTATCTGTAACTAAAATGGGTTTTCAAAGTCTGGGCTTTTAAAACAGGGTTGAACGTAATGCAGCCTTAATGGCTTGAAAGGCTTAATCACATTCTGGGGTCCATTTCACATTATTTGGGTACTGCTTTTTCATGAGTTCGTGAGAGAGAAGCTAACTCAGCAAAGTTGGGAACAAATCTCGATAAACCAGCCAGCCCTAAAATGACCTGACATGTTTCTTTGTTTTAGGACAGGGCTGTTAGCTATGGCTTCTATTTTAGAAATTTCTGGCTTAACTTCTCCATTTCCTAAAACATAGCCCAAATATCTGGTTTCCTGCATGCCCAATGCACATTTGGTAGGATTAATTGTCAGACCTGCCTTTTGATAGCTTGGATAACTGTCTCAGGTGTTCCATGAGGCTTTTCCAGTCTGGACTGTAAAGCACAACATCATCCAGGTACACAGCACAGTAACCAGTGTGAGGTGATAAAATTACATCCATGTACCGCTCGAATGTAGCTAGTGCACCATGGAAACTAAATGGTATGGTGGTGAACTGATAGAATCCAACAGGAGTGGCAAATGCAGTTTTGTCTCTGGATTCTTTAGCTAAAGGATTTGCCAGTAACCCTTGGTGACATCGAGGGGTACTGATATACTTTGCACTCCCCAGTCTGTCCACCAAATCATCTATTCTGGGCACAGGATAACTGTCAAATTCTGATACTTGATTACATTTCCTAAAATCAAGGCAGATTCTAACACCCCTTCTTTTTGTTTACAATTACCATTGGGGATGACCAAGCACTCCTCGACTCTTCTGTGATACCAAATTCTTTAATTTTTGTATTTCCTTAACCGCACCTCTTAACTGCTCTGTCTTTTTGCCTAACAGGCGAGCATTCCTTAGCACTGTTACGTGCTCGACCCATTTGCTCGGCCTGGTACTGTGGTAAAAGTACTGTTAAATGTCTTTAGCACATTACTAATTTCTGCAGTTTGTTCTGAGGATAAGGAAACATTCACCTTTCCAGCATCAGCAGTAATAGTTTGTTCCAATCTATCATAGCTACTTCAATATCTTCTTTATCGGTTTCTGGTAAAACTAGCAAAGCAGCCTTTGGTGTTTTTTCAATCCATTTCTTGAGGAGGTTATCATGGTATATCTTAGTAGGATTTTTCCTGTCAGGGTCTCAGTCTCATAGTTAATGGTGCCAGTACATCTAAGCACTCTATAAGGTCCTTGCCACTTCATTAACAGTTTATTTTCTGTTGTGGGTAACAGTAGCAAAACCTTTTCACCTGGCTTAAAACTTTTTCTTTTACCCATGGTCATAATATACCTTCTGCTAGTGTTGGGCCTCTTCCTGATTACTATGGGCAATTTCAACATATTTTGCCAGCTTCTTTCTTAGGGCACACATATAAAGACGTTATAGATTGTTTCTGAGTGGGGTTATCTTCCCATGTTTCTTTTATCACATCCAGTGGCTCTCTTGGCTGCCTAACATACAATATCTCAAATGGTGAAAACCCTGCTGATGCCTGTGCCACTTCTCTGTAAGCAAAAAGTAGGTAAGGCAAGTACTGATCCCAATCTTTCCTTCCTTTTACAAACCTTTTAACATGTGTTTTAGGGTTTGGTTAAAATGCTCAACAAGATCATCTGTCTGAGGGGTGATAGGGGAGGTTCTTATGGCAGTGATACCCAGTAGTCTGTACAGCCCCTTAAGTAATGCAGCACCAAAATTACTACCCTGATCAGTAATAATTTCTTTAGGTATGCCCATTCTGCTGAACATTTTTGCAAGCTCTGCTGCCACTTTAAGCTGTGACAGTATGCATTGGAACTGCTTCTGGGTATCAAGTAGCATAGTCACATACTACCAGGATAAATCTATTACCCTTTATATGTTGTCTTGCATGATCAGCGCAGACAACATATGTGAGATTCTTCAGTGGAGAACGGGTTTTGGAGGTGCGGTCCTGCTGCAGCCAATGGCGCCACTGCTTTTTGTGGCCAGGCTCTGTGGCGCTAATGGCATAGCATGTTGTCTATGACAGCAGTTCAGAAAACATGCCGCCACCTTGAAGAAATTAGTTACGCAATTAGGGAGCACCACAGGGCAGTCCCTGATTGCAACAACCAATTTCTGCTTGCCTGCGTCTGGTGTCCCCATCAAGCAACATGGTGGCAGCTTCCCCATCAGCTTCTCATAGTCCCCACAGAAGCCGAGGGACAGCCGCCACCTTTCACAGTCCTTTGAAAGCGGCGGGGTGCCAATCCCCTGTCAGCATGCCCCTCCTAATTTAACTTGCCAACAGGGTGCCCAATCCCGTCGGCATAATGTGACTTCAACTCTGCTGTGCGGTGCCCAATCCCTGCTGGCTACAGACTCCTCCATCAAACACACAGTGGCAGCTGGAGCCCACCCAGCATGCCAAATGTCCCTGAAAAAAAACAGTCCAGCAATGTTTTTTGTTTTTGTTTTAACCCTGTAAAACAGAAACGGTCCCTCATTGAGTCTGTGGCCCTTCCCCAACCCGCACCCACCCTCTGCACACCCTGCCTCCCCACAACCCCTCACCCCATACTTACCTCGGAGCCCAGCAAAATGATCTTCGTGGACCGGTACCGCCTGCAGTCTTCAAAGCCAACCGCAACTGAAGAAATGCCGGTAAGCTGTATAATGGCATAAATAGGGTTTTCAACTTTGGTGCATATCGCGGGCATTTTGAGAATGCGGCGCAAATTTTCAACATGTGGTTATTGGGACCCCTCCTCATGAATTCAGTCACTGTCACTGCTAGAATCACCTTCCGGGACCGAGTAATGGAATGACAGTGTTACTGTTCATGAGGTGGCCTCCAAAAGACTATGTTGCAAATTTGGTGAAATCAATTCAAAAAATTACTATGTTATGAGCGTGCTTTGGCAGTTTCCACACGCACGCGTAACTTCTCCATTTGTAATATTTTCACTCCAGATTTTCAACATTGGCATTTTTCACACCTCATGGACAGTGCAGCTGTCATTTTCACATCCTGGCTGAACGCTGGTCGCACTACCGAAGAATAGTGTGGTCGCTATGAGAAATCAGTGTTGGGGACAGATTGCGAAAATCACAGCAACACTGTTCATGAGCAGAGGTCCTAAAATACCTATATTGAAAATTTGGTGACAAGAATCCATAAAATGACTATGTTACAAGCGTGTGTTGCACAGTTTCCACCGCGCACTCCATAACTTTGACAATTTGTAATGTTTCCTCAACATTTTCAGCATTGTCAATTTTGCACCGCGTCATATGAACAGCATAGCTGTCATTTTTCAGATCCTGTCTGAAATGTGTTTCCACAACTGGCACACTATGGTGCTGTCGTGGAAATCAACTATCAGGACAGATGAAGAAAATCATAGTGATAGTGTTCATGAGCAGAGGTCCCAAAATGCCTATGTTGAAAATTTGGTGAAATAATTCCACTAAATGACTGTGTTACAGTGTGCATTGCATAGTTTTAAAGTATGCTCGTAAATTCGAGCATTTTAATATTTTCACTCAAGATGTTCAACACTGCCATCTCTTCATACCTACCTATGAATGGTACAGCTGTCATTTTGCATCCTGCCCAAATGGTGTTTTCCACATCTGGTGCAGAATGGCACAGTCGCTGTGAAAAATCAACATTTGGGACAAATTAACAAAATCACAGTGCCACTATTCATCAGCATAGGTCCCAAATTTCATGCAGTGGGGTCACAAAATGCTGTGTTGCAAATTTGTAGTGCAAATACCAACAAGCGGCCAGGGCATTAGGGTTTCTAACCATAATGTCCCACCCTGTACAGACTGACAGGCATCAGGGTGTGTCCTTCCATTGCTTGCTGTCATGCTCATGCCATACCATCCCCCACCTTCAAGCCACTGACAGGCATCGAGGTGTGCCTTGGACTCTTCGCACACAGTTCACCCATTCTCTATGCTGCACCCATTTCAGGTGAATGTCCTTATGACATGGGGTGACTGTAAAGTCGAACACCCCAAGGCACACCTCAGCACTGTCAGTGTCTGCAGGTTAGGGTAAGATAAAATGCCATGAGCATTATGGCTGAATGGGTTGAGTGTAAGGCCGAGGACCCCAAGGCATGCTAAGCGATATTTGTCGCACTGCAGTGTAGGGTGAGCTGAAATGCCATGGAACATTTTGGCCGATGCCCAAGGCACACCTCAATGCCTGTCTCGTCTCTGTGGGGTGACGTGGGGTTTAACGTCACTTTCATATTTCGCTGTCATTCCTCATTATGCATCTGTTCAACTCCCACACTACTGATGCCAATGTCAGCAAGACAATATCTGGCATTGACAAATGCTTGTTACTTTTGTTCTAAAGGCCAACCACATCCTCTCTCAAAAGGCACATCTATCAAGGGAAGGCACCAGTGGCACCTTGTCCTTTCTAGTGACTGGGGCTACTTTTGGACACCACACAGCAATTATATAGGAAAGCAACATCTTCATGAATTCCAGGTCAGTAAAATCTATACAGCAATCTGGTAAGGGTGCAGTCCCTCCTGAGTGACCAGCCATAGGACTATCAGTGCTATCTGTAACAACTCTGTTCTATTCTTCTGTGGTAAAACCAATTGTTCTGTCCATTCCTGTGTCTGAGGTTTAACCCAGACTGTATAGTAACCCATTACATTTTTAAACATTGGTTCACGTGTTTTGGTTTTGCCCTAACTGCTTAAAATAACCCTGGAGAGAAACATTGTTAGCTTGCTCTGAAACTAAATCACAATCAGTTTTCATATTTTAACCCTTTATGTCCACAGTCTTTTGTTGCCACTGTTGTTTCAGACGTCTTCTTTCTTTCCTGGACTTCCAGACCTTGGAGCTGCTCTCAAACAAGACCGAATCAAAGTCTCTGAAAGTAAAAGTGTCCCCACTGTTTCAGATTTTCTTTGCCTGAGTTCTCGTTATCACTACTGCTGTAACTGGAGGGTTCAGTTCCTCTGAGATTAACTCAGTAAATCCTGGACAGTCATTTTCAATAATCACAGATACAGGTAACTTAGGTACTACCCCACTTTTATTTGGTGGAGACACACCTTAATGGTCAGAGTCTCTTGGGTGGTGGGTTAGTATCAGTTGTCCCTGTGGATGCAGATGACACTAGTACCTGGTCATTTTGCACAGTGTTCTCACAGCAGCTCAACATGCACTAGAGTCTGTCTGCTTCCCAAATCAATGAGTCCCTTTACGGTCTTATCCCCACCTTCACATCTGTTAAGTACTTGCCCCAATTTGGCAAGGACAGATCTCCTCCAGTGTCACTCTTCTTATGGCAATTTCTTGCAATATGACCTGGCTTATTACAGTTATAGTAAATTATGTCTTTGTGCACAGATTTGTTACCCCACCAGAGTTCTTATTAGACTTGGAGTTTAAATGGAAAAATAGTATCTTATTTGTGCCTGGCTGTTACCTCGCTGCTTGTGGCATCTGTCTGGCCATTTGGTAGTTTTGGCCAAAGAGACAGACTTTTCTCCACTTTCTGGTCAGTGTTCTTTTACCCAAAGCTGCACATCTGTAGGCAGGATGTTGATGAATTGCTCCATTGCAAATGTGTTGATGATCTGTGGGACTGTTTTCCCTCTGGTTGGAGCCATTTTATCAGGAGTTCTCTGAGTCAGGTGAAGGTTTCTTGAGGATTGTCGAATGAGTTGTACTTCAGGGACTGGAATCTTTGCCTGTAGGTCTCTCCTGAGATGTCTACCTTTTCAGGATTTCTTTTTCACAAGGTCATAGTTTTCTGACTATGCAGTGTCCAGATTGCTGTAGAGGCAAGTTGGGTTTTCCCTGTCAGGTGGGTACCAATCTGATTGTCCATTGCTGCTTTGGCCATTGGCAGGCTGTGGCAAATCTTTCAAAAGTTGTCAGGTATGCCTCAATATCATCAAGGGACACAACTTTGAGTTTAATGGCGTTTGTTTTGTTTGCTTGCTTGCCTGGATCTGTGCCAGGTCCTCTGCCTTTGATAGCTTACAAGGCATTCAGCCATCGCTGCTCCTGAGACTGACTTTGATTTGTCTGTTGGAAGCTGAGAACCTTGCTACACTGCAAAGAACAAACAATAACTCCATTTAGGACCTGAAACCTGGTAAGGCATAATATTGTTGGGGACTTGTTAAGAAGGGGGCTCGCTTTCTACAAAAAGTTTAATTTTTCCTTATTGGCATTAAGCAGGGTGCAGGATTCCATTAAAAGTGTAGTAATTTTACAACCAGAGGGAGTGCTACAACTGAATTTGCTTTATTGCTGAGGTTGAGACCTAGGATTTGGAAGGATATTTTTGCAACATTTTAAAAGTGTCCTGCTGGCTGAGGAGTTAAGTTTGTATCCCTGGTTTTACTGAAAGGTCTTGTGTATTGGAATCAGACATGGCAGAGTGCCTACATTGAAAGGCCTGCTTACATCACAGGTGTCACTAGTCAATCATTGGCTCTGGGTGGGGTTTCATCACTGTGCTGTCTTAGGCATCCTTCACAGTTAGAAGCCAGTCCGACTGACTTTGATTTGTCTGTTGGAAGCTGAGAACCTTCTACACTGCAAAGAACAAACTAAAACTCCATTTAGGACCTGAAAATCTGGTAAGGCATAATATTGTTGGGGACTTGTCAAGAAGGAGCTATGCTTTCTACAAAGTTTAATTTTTTCCTTATTGGCATTAAGCAGAGAACTGCAGGATTCCATTAAAAGTGTAGTAATTTTATAACCAGAGGAGTGCAATACAACTGAATTTGCTTGATTGTTGGGGTTGAGACCTAGGATTTGGAAGGATATTTTTGCAACATTTAAAAGTGTCCTGCTGGCTGAGAAGTGAGTTCTTTTTATCCCTGGACTCAGTAGAGTGGTTTTGTGTAGGAGCAGTGGTCTAGTACATTGTGGTGTTGGTTGAATTACTATAAAGGCAGTACTCACCAGGGTGGTGGAGCAGTTGTGTATTTGATTGTTTCTAACAGTCGCGGTGGCTGTGGACTACCCACCACCCTTCCCACACACCTCAGGCGTGGCATTTCCTTTATAGCCAAAGTTCTGACATCACTTCCTCAACAGGTCTTGGATCAGAACTGTCATATTCTTAATAATCCAGCACAGTACATAAAGGGTAGGTACACAACACAAATAATAATAATATATATATATATTATCATATTGTATATTATAAGGAGAGGGACATGGGAGTGGTGCAATGCACTGGCTGTAGGGCAGCAGTTTTCCAGGAGACATTCTGGAAACTGCATTTCTGTTCCTATTTGTAGGCAACTGTCAGCTCTGAGGGAGGAGTTTGCCCACCTCCAGGTTGAACCTAGCAGGCTAAGGAGGCCTCCCCACCCAAAAGAGCACCACTGCCACAACCACTGCCTCAGAGGTTGCCAAGTATGAAGAGCAATTGGACCACAGTGGGTTCTGGGAGGGTGCGGGTGGTGGAACAGAGGTAAGCCCCCTAGTTGTACCTCTACACAAAATCATATGCCATTCTGGCAGAGCAAGGTTCCTCTATGATGGCACCCTCAGTGGAGACCGAGAAGAATGCTGAAGATATCCACAAGGGAGACCCACAAAAGGGTGGCAGGGACACCACAGGGGAAGGAAACAGCTTCTGATAGGGGACTCAATTGTTAGGGGGTTAAAACTGGGAAGGGAGAGAGAAGGAAGGTGCCTGCCTGGTGCCATGGCTTGAGGGACAGGAAGCAAATCAGGATTGCAGAAGCAGCATCACAGGAGGAGGGAACTAGATATCATTGTCCACCTTGGGACAAATGACCTAGCTAGGCATGGGATCCAGTGCAGTGCAGAATGAATTTGTGAGTTGTGGAGGGGCCTCAGATGGGAAGCACGATAACCTTCTCAGAGGTGCTGCCAGTCCGTGGTGGTAGGAGTGAGGGTAGGTACTGCACACCATGCAGTTTATGAATGGTTGCGAAGCTGGTGCACAGCACAGGGCTTTGGCTTCATTGGGGACTAGGTTCACCTGGAGAGACAAAGGTCTATACTGGCTCTGTTCTGCATCTGTCCACAAAGGGAACCAAGTTCCTAGGTGACAGGTTTAAATGCTTCCTTGGCAGCTTTTAAACTAGCAAGGGGAAGTGCTGATAAAGGCAGGAAATTTCAAGCCTCCCATAAACATGGCAGGTAGTAAGGTAAACATTAAGGTACAGAGAGCTCAGCAAAGGGCAGGACAGGGGTAAATGGAAAATAGACAAGGGCAATAACAGCAGGATGGGGAAAAAGGATAAAGCCAACATTAAATGGAGGGCAATGAGTACCAATGCCCATAGTCTAGAGAACAAGCTTCCTGAGCTAGTAGCCCTGATGGAAGATGAACAATTGGATATTGTGGCAGTCACAGAAACATGGTACATAGAGAACCATGACTGGGATGTCAACATACCAGGGTACACAATCTACAGAAGGGACAGGAAGGTAAAGGAGGAGGTGGAGTATCTATACATAAGGGAAGGATCAAAGCTACAGAACTAAAAAGTAAGGAGGAGGACAAGAGGCACTCTGGTCACCTTGGAGACAGGGAATGGTATCACAATCCGAGGGTGTACAGATCCCAGTCTCAAGGGAGGAAATGGACAAGAAAATGATAGAGGACATTCTCAAAATGGCTGAAAAAGGGGAGATACTGTTGTTGGGGACTTGAATATGCCAGATGTTAACTATGGATGACATGTACTGCAGCCGTCCAAAACAGGGTCATTCCTCGATGCCCTGCAGGGGTCAGGCTTAGACAGCTAGTGTGTTGGGACCCACTGGAGGGAGCAATACTAGACCTTGTACTCTCAAATGGAGAGAGGATCACAAATCTAGAAGTCAGTAGACATCTGGAACAAGTGACCACTGCACAGTGTGTGCTTCAATGAGCATAACCATGGAGATAAGCCATTACAAAACAAGGATACTGGACTTTGAAGGGCTGACTTTGGCAAAATGGGTGAATACCTGAAGAATGCACTAGCAAATGGCCAAAAAGGAGGTGGAAGAACAATGGAGAAAATCAAACTGCCATCATAGAGGCAACAAGCCTTAGTGTGAAACAAATAAAGAAAACAAAGCGGAGTAAAACCACTCATGGTTCTCAAAAGAGGTGGTAGGGAAGTTAGTGAGAAAAGGCTGCATTCAAAAAGTATAAGGAATCACAGAAAGAGCAACAGGGAACTGTATCAATTAAAGCAGAAAGAAGTGGGAGGGCAGTCAGAATAGCAAAGGCCCAAACCGAGGAAAAAAGCCAACCCAGTTAAGAAGGGATAAAACCTTTATAGGTAGATTAGGAGCTTAGAAAGGTTGAGGGAGGGATAGTGAAGATTAATAAAGGAGAGGGAAGGTGGGCAAAGAGAGACGGTGAAAGGCAGAGATACTGAATGAATACTTTGCTCAGTATTCACAAAAGAAGATAAGGAGGAGTTACCTAAACCAGACAATAGAAGCACTCTGGGTAGGGGTTGACACCAGTCCATTCACAGAAGAAAGAGTCCTGAAAGAACTCCTAAAACTCAAGGTGGACAAAGCAATGGGGCCTGACGGATTCACCCAGAATCCTAAAAGAACTAAGGAGGACCTAGTGACACCACTGACCACGCTTTTAACAAATCATGGCAGGATGGGGTGTACCTGAGGACTGGAGGAGGGCAGATGTGATTCCCTTCACAAAAAGTGGGAGCAAGGCAGAAGCAGGAAACTCAGACCTGGAAGTTTGACCTCAGTGGTTGGGAAAATGATGGAATCACTTCTGAAAGAAAGAATTGTTGAGTACCTAGAGGCCAGTGGGCGCAGGACCTGAAGCAGCATGGATTTAGAGCAGGAAGGTCATGTCAGATGAATCTAATTGATTTCTTTGACTGGGTGACCAAAGTAATAGACCAGGAGGGGCTGTGGATATGGCCTACCTAGACTTTAGCAAGGCATTTGACACAGTCCCGCACAAAGATTAATAATCAGTTAGCCAGCCTGGGAGTGCGTCCCAGGGTGGTAGTCTGGGTAGCAAACAGGCTGCACAACAGGACACAGAAGGGTAATGGTAAATGGAACACATTCTGAAGAAGAGAGGTTACTAGTGGGTACCTCAGGGCTCAGTACTTGGTCCAACATCTTTAACATCTTTATAGGTGACATTGCAGAGGGCTGGAGGAAAGGTATGCCTCTTTGCAGATGACACAAGGATCTGTAACAGAGTTCATACACAAGACGGAGTAGAAAGATGAGAAGGGACTTGGCAAGGTTGGAGGAATGGTCAGACATATGGCAACTTAGATTCAATGCAAAGAAGTGCAAAGTAATGCACCTGGGAAACAGAAACCCAGGAGAAGAGTACACAATAGCAGGGGAGATACTAACAACAACAAAAATGGAAAGGGACCTGGGTGTAGTCATATCAGATGACCTAAAGGTGGGTAAGCAATGTGAAAAGTCGGTAAGAAGAGCCAGGGGATACTGGGATGCATAGGAAGGGCATCACAAGTAGAAAAAAGGAAGTGGTTATCCTCTATACAGACAGTTGGTGAGACCCCATCTGGAGTACTGTGTGCAGTTTTGGAGACCTCATCTACGCAAGGACATAGACAGGATGGAAGCAGTCCAGAGGAGGGCAACTAAAATGGTGCAGGATCTGCAGCAGAAACCATATGAAGAGAGACTAGAGAGCTTAATATGTATACTCTTGATGAAAGGAGGGACGGGTGGACATGATAGAAACTTTCAAGTACCTCAAGGGAATCAACAAAGTCCAGGAGGGTAGAATCTTTCAGAAAAGAGATGTGTAAGAACAAGGGGCACAATTTAAGGATAGAGGGGATGGCTCAGGAAATGTGAGGACATTTTTCACTGAGAGAGTGGTGGATACATGGAACCACCTTCCTGAGGAGGTCATTGGGTCTAAAACAATGGGGAATTCAAACATGCATGGGACAGACATAAGGCAATTATAGTGGGGGTTGCAGGAAGTAGGCTGTTGGTTAACTAGAATCTGCAGCTTATCCAGTAGGTAGGAAATGGGCAGACTAGGTGGGACAAGTCGTCCTTATCTGCTGTCAAAGTCTATGTTTCTATGTTTCTGTCACTGCATCTCTTCTCATCTGCTGATCCTGTTGCTGCATCTCTTCTCTCCTCTGTGCTTCTAAACACTGAATCTTTTTCTCTGCTTCTCCACCTCTTTTTGTTGTATAGCCACCATTTGAAAAAAGGCCATCAGGCTTCCAGGTTCCGCTACTGCCTGTTCTTCTTCCATAACTTGTGCTAGCTGTACAATCTCAGCTTGACTTCTATCTCTGCTAGTTTAGCTGCCATTCTCCTGGTAACCACTGCTGGACTTGCTGCTGCAGAAGCATACCTTTCTCTATGCTTCCCTGGTACTAGGTGCAGTATCTATGCACAAACTCCTGGCATGGGTATGCATGGCATAAATCCCACTAATAACACCATCTGTCATCGAGGCACAGGTCAGGAAGCATAGGAAAACCAGGAGCAGTTGTAGAATTCACAAAAGTGTTTATTAGTACTAGCAGTAACAAAAAAAATTGTTCAGAATAACTATTTACAAGGCAGAATAAACAGAGATGATCCATCTGAGTTTTCTTCAATCTCTGTGCCTCTCAAAACATTGCAGCTGTCTCTTAAAAGTCTTTGCAACCCCACCCTTAACAAGCATCCTGCTTTTTTCTAAAATGTTCTTGTAAATTTCAGGCAGGTGCAGCAAGAACACAATGTCCCAGAACTGAGGCCCTTCTCCACAGCTTCTGAAAATGGCTTAAAACTGCTCTCAGGTTAACCCCTGAGTTCCCAATAGCTTTCTGCAATCATCTCAAATTATAATGATATACATTTCAACAGTAACACTATATAATTTCTAAACCAAGGGATCCCAATATCAGTTACATTTCCACAAAATGATTTGCATACATTTTCAAACAAGCAGATTTACAAGAGAGGAAAAGACAGAAACAGCAAGGAAGGTGAGAGATAGAAAGAGGCAGAGAATTGCAAGACTGTTGCGTGTGATCAAATCCTAGGCTTCACGGAAAATTTGGTTGCACAACAAGACAGACAAGAAACATAGAAACATAAGTTGACAGCAGATAAGGACTGCAAGGCCCATCTAGTCTGCCCATTTATTTTCTAGGTCATGAATGTGCCATTGGCATTTGCTCTGTCAATGGCCTATCTATTCATACTCATCTGTATTGCTCCCTTATGCCTATCCTATGCCTCTTTGAAGCCCGCACAGTATTCATAGCCACCACTTCCTGAGGTAGGCCATTTCATGTATCCACCACCCTTTCTATGAAAAGAACTTCCTCACATTACCCCTTAATCGGCCGCCTCCAATCTCATGCTGTGTCCTCCTGTCCTGCTATTTTTCTTATATTGAAACATGTTAGACTCTTTCACCTTGTTAATGCCCTTAAGGTGTTTGACTGTTTCAGTCATATCACCTCTCTCTCTCTCTCCTTTGCTCAGGGGTATACATATTGAGTTCCTTGTAATCTGTCCTCATATGTTTTCTGATGCAGTCCCCGCACCATTGTGGTTGCCGTTCTCTGGACTGCCTCAATTTGGTTAATGTCCTTCTGAAGGTGTGGCCTTCAGTACTGCATGCAGTATTCCAAATGGGACCTAACCAGTTTCTTGGAAAGAGGGATTATTACCTCCCTCTTATGACTTGTGGTACCCTACTAATACACCCCAACATCCCCCGAGCCTTACCTACTGCTTTAGTGATCTGCTTGGATGATTTCAGGTCATCTGTGATGATGATGCCCAAGTCTCTTTCTTCCCTTGTGACTGCCAGCAACTCCCTCCCAACCTATAGGTGGCCTTGGGGTTTCTCTTCCCTATGTGCATAATCTTGCACTTCTTTGTGTTAAACCCAGCTGCCACTCTTCTGACCATTTTGCCAGTTTATCCAGATCTCTTCTCATTCTGCCCACCCCATCTGGATCATCTACTCTGTTGCAGATCTTGGTGTCATCTGCAAACAGACAAACCTTACCCTCCAGTCCAACTGCAATGTCACTGATGAAAATATTGAAGAGGACTGGCCCCAAGATTGATCCCTAAAGTACCCCACTTGTGACTTGCATCTCTTCTGACTGTATACCATTTACCACCACTCTCTGTTTTGCCCGCCAACCAGTTTGACACCCAGTTGACCAACTTCTGACCCACCCCAAGCCTACCCAGCTTATTAATCAATCTTCTGTGTGGAACAGTATTGAAAGCTTTGCTGAAGTCAAGGTAGACATCAACTGCTCCCCTTGGTCCACCACTCTGAGTTACCCAGTCAAACAAATCTATGAGATTAGTTTGACAGGACCTTCCTGTTGTAAACCCATGCTGTCTTGGATCCTGTGCTCCTATGGATTCCAGGTGTTGCACTATCCTTTCCTTAAGAGTGCCTCCATAATCTTGCCCACTACTGAGATAAGACTGACTGGTCTGTAGTTCCCTGGAGACAGGAAAGGAAAGAACAGATCCCTGCATGCCAACTCTCCATAACAACTGGGACAATGTCCTGTTCAGCCCTGTCACACTCACACCAATTAAAATCCTTTCTGCAGCAGCATGAGCTAGAATGGAACGCCTCAGGTTGGAAATTCAGCTGCCCTCTCAACATTCTTAGGCTTCCATTTTTTATAACTCTGAGTCCAATTTAAAACACATTTCTTTGTCACAAAAATAAGCACTTTCTTTAAGATTAAGCATGTTTTCACTATAATGGCTGGAAAGCTGTCAACCTTAGCTCTCTGCTAAATGTTTTCTGTACAAATTTACCCTTAGGAATGCTAAATTGCCAAGACTAACAATCCTTTGTTATTAAACTGAACAAATATTTTTCTCTTCACTTTCTATTGAAAACAGTAGTTTCCCTTTAGTTACACTGACCACAGCAGTTTTTTCACACAAAATTGAATATTCATTTTCCACGCTTTGCTCCACCTCCTGTGTAACTAACTGCATAGATTTGTTTCTTTCAGGACCCACTCCTCCTTTTAAGATTAGTGACTGTCGATTTCACATTTCTGTCACCTATAACTATTTTTCTGTGATGAAGGACACTTCAGTCTATCAGTCTCAAACAGTTTTAGAAAATGAACCGCACTGAGACGGACTGGTGCTATAACAGATGTACGAACAAAGTTCCAAAAAGTCAGCACTCAGTCCAAGCCAGATACATAAAATAAAACATTTATTTTAGACAAGTGCATGAGTGCAAACATACAGGTTACTCACCTGTAACAGGAGTTCTAGGAATGGTATATGTTGTTCATCCACACTCATTGGCAGGTATCCTTGCCGCTTAAATCTTGCCGGAAGGTCTTCAAGCTTGCTCTCCACCCACCGGGTGGTATAATCTCGGCTCCACCCATGATGCCAGATCTGGCTCTGGAAGCTCAGGTTTAAAGGCTGCCGGGAGGTTAGGTCAGGATGAACAATATACCATTCCTAGAACTCCTGTTACAGGTGAGTAACTTGTATTTCTAGGGACATGGATATGTTGTTCATCCACACTCATTGGCAGACTCCTAGCAGTTCTCCGGGAGGAGGGAGGCAAGACGACACCCCCAATACTTACTTGGGAAAGAGAGACTGAGAACCGAGGCCCCAAACCAGCATCCCGGGCGTGACTCAAGGTCGATGTGGTAATGGGTAATGAAGGTGTTTGCTGACTTCAGGTAGCAGCCCTGCAGATTTCTGGATAGGGACATCCCTGGAAGCAGCCATCTACAGCAGTATGGCGGGTAGAATGAGCTCTTATCCTCTGGGAGGCTCCATGCCCGCCAACTTATAGCAGAGATCTATGCAGGAGGTTACCCACTGCTTATCGTCCGCTTGGCTGCAGGTCTGCCAGAGATGCGGCTTCAGCGTAGGTGACAAACAGCTGGCGAACCTCTCCCGATTTCAGCCGGCGCTCCTTATAATGCGAGCCTTCTAGGGTCCTTAGAGTATGGAGCCTCATATTCGCCCTCCGAGGTGTGATTGGGGTAGAACACCGCAGAGTCAACACCTGGTTAAGGTGAAATTCCACACCACCTTCGGAAGGAATTTCCGGTGGGGCGAGGACAACCTTGTCCCTGTGGAAGACCAGGTAAGGAGACTCGATGGAAAGCGCCTGGAGCTCTCCATCCTTCTGGCTGACGTGATAGCCACCAAGAAGGCGGTCTTCCACGACAGGTGAGAGAGAGCACACTGTGCATAGGTTGAATGGCTTGCCCATGAGCTTTGCCAGTACCAGCAGTAGATCCCACTGAGGTGGGGGTTCCCGCACTGGAGGGAATGTGATCAAGGCCTTGAAAAGCCGCCAGACCACCTTCTCCTGTGTTAATCGACTGCTTCCTGCCCGCGCCTGTAAGCAGAGATGGCTGCCAGGTGCACCCTTAGGGTCGCGACCTAAGCCCTTGACTAGAAAGGGACCATAAATAGTCCAAGATGCTTGCCAAGGAACAGGAGGAAGGGTCCAAGCCCTTGTTCTTGACACCAAATGGAAAACCTTTTCCATTTGAAGGCATAGCATTTTCTGGTCGACTCCTACGGACGCCTCAACTACATTGAGGACCTCGCCGGAAAGACCCAAGGCCTGGAACTCTAGCGCCAGGAACCAGGCCGTCAGGTGCAGGGATTGAAGGTCCGGATGGAACACCTTCCCTGATTGACTGAGAGCAGGTCCGGGCGAGCTGGAAGCTGCCATGAGTCCTGGAGCTGAGACTGAGGAGATCTGGGTACCAGAACTTGCGAGGCCAGTCTGGGGCTATCAGAATCACCTGCGCCTTGTCCCTCCTCGCCTTGAGAAGCACCTTGTGGATCAAGGGAAATGGGGAAAGGCGAAAAGAGGCCCGGGGTCCATTGCCTCGAAGGCATCCCCTGCAGCGAGCCCCTGCTGAGGGGGCGGGATGGAACAGACTCAGCCTGCTCTCCTGGAGGCAAACAGGTCCACCTGAGATGTGCCCCAAAGGGAGAACAGATGCTGTACTACCTCCGGCAGGAGAGACCACTTAGTGGATGCAGCCCCTATCCGGCTCAGGGCATCGGCCAGGGTGTTGGAGGCCCTGCCACGTGAATGGCTAGGAGATCCGCCTCCAGGCTGCGAATGAGTGACCAAATGCGGAGAGCTTCCTTGCATAGAAGCATGGAGCTGCCCCGCCTGGGCGGTTTAGATAGTACATGGTCGTGGTATTGTCCGTCTGGACTCGGACCACTTGACCCCGAGGAACGGAGCAAAGGCGGTGAGAGCCTAGGCGGACCGCCGGAGCTCCAGCAGGTTGGATGTGGCATCGGGACTCCCAAGGGGACCAGAGGCCATGAGCCCGTGTTCCCCAGATGGCACCTCAACCCATCAGAGAGGCATCGGTCGACAGAGAGATCTGCCGGCTCGGGCGGACGAACGGATGCCCTCCTGTAAATGATCTGGAACGGTCCACCACTGGAGAGCTGCCCACATCCCTGTGTCACCGACACAAGCTGGTCCAAGGGATCGCAGCTGCCAGGACCACTGGCTGGCCAGTCCCCACTGAAGGGGATCGCATGTTCCAGCGGCCCAACGGACCACGCTGGTGCAGGCCGCCATGAGACCCAGGAGGCGAGGAAGTCCCGGCAGGCGCAATTGCCCAACCAGAAATGATCGGGCAAGGAGGAAAGAACCTCGGCCCTGTCCGGAGCCGCCTGGCTCAAGAGTAGTCGAGCTGCGCCCGATGAATAGAATCACCTGCTTCAGCTCGAGTTCCAACTTGGCCTCGCTGTGATAAGGAGGCCCAGTTGAGAGCAGACCTGAGGGCCAGATCTCTGGACCACCCGCCTCCTTCCTGGAGGGAGCTGCTATCAGCCAGTCGTCCAGGTAAGGGCACACCTGACCCTCGGCGCCCAAGAGGGAATGCTGTCACCACTGCCATGCATTTGGTGAAGACCCTGAGCTGGAGACAAGTTAAGGGCATGGCTTGGAACTCAAGAGGATCCTTCCGCCGGAAGCGAAGGAATCTCTGGTGAGACGGACGGATAGGGACGGAAAACGCGTCCCTGCAAGTCCAGAGAGCAGAACCACACCGCTGCCCAAGGATGGTATTATCTGAGCCAGAGTGACCATCCTGAAGGTTCGAGACCTTAGGAACTTGTTTAGGTCGGTAGGTCGAGAATGGGGCGCCAGCCCCCGTCTGCTTTCGGAACCAGGAAGTACCTGGACACAAACCCTGGGTCTGAAGGAGGGTCCACCACCTCTCTTACCACCTCCTTCTGGAGGAGGAGCGCTGTCGGCTCGACGAGCCGCCAGTGAGGCTGGGGATCTGAAGCCTCCGAGGGCGACGGCTCTGAAGGGTGGTGCCTGCTCAATTCCAGAGGCAGGCCTCTTCCCACCACCTCCAAGACCCACCTGTCCGTGGTAACAGCGGGACCAGGCGGACCTGAGTGTTAGAGCCGTTCTACTGGGGGGGACCCAGGGGTAAGGTGACGGGAATGGGGCTACACCCTCAGCCCGCTCACTGGGCAGGCTTGAGGAGGGACCGCCGAGGGACCTCCTGGGCCCTTTCCTCCCTGCCTCCTGTTAGAGGAAGCCGCGCTTGGGTTTGGGATGCCATACGAGCCTGCTGGCCCTGACGTTACAATGGGCGCCACTGGGGCACAGAAGGACGAAGGGCTTAGGCTGTGGTTTGCGGCCTTTGTCCTTCTGAGCGGAAGAGACCGAGTCCAAGGTGGCATTGGACTTCTCGATCCTCTGCAGGTGACCTTCCACCCCAGGGTCAAGAGGTCAGTCCCCAAAAGGAACATCCGCCAACTTGTGCTGGGTAATCCAAGTAAAGGTGGATATCCTCAGCCAAGCTCGATCGACGCAAGATAGCCACTCGTGCCGCCACCGATCTGGCACATGAGTCCCCTATATCCAAAGCAGTCTGGAGCTGCTGTTTGGCCACTCCGTCTGCCCTGGTCCCGCACCTGCTTAACCGTAGTCTGCAGATCGGGCGGAAGATGAGGGATGACTCATCCAGGAGCCCAACAGGGCATGAGAAAATGTGCCATGAGGAGGCCGAACTGGCCTGACGAAGGCCAGAGAGGACGAGCGGGACTTTTCGCCCGACATAGTCCAATTCTCTTGACTCCTTGTCAGGAGGTTTGTCCACATCCTGGCGCGCCGGGCGCTGGCCGAAAACGCTGTCGGTAACCAACCCTCAGCAGAGGGTGTTCAAAACCGGACAAGGAACCGGTAGGACCCGGATACTTCCTGGCCATCCTGGCCGAAGGTGCAGGGCAGGAAGCAGGGCGCTGCCAAGCTCCAGTGCCGACCCACTATGGCCTCGGCCACCGGAAGGCCTCCGTCGGAGAATCCCCGGTCCAGAATCTCCGTGAGGGGATACCTGGCCCGCTTGGAACGGGTTCGAGCTCCATCCCGGTAGACTCCGAGATGAGCCAAGCAGTCCTAGGAAGGACGCACGGGCTAGCGCCCATTGACCGACCTCCTGAAGACTCCAAGTCCAGTCGCTTGGAGAAAAGGAGGAATCATCTTCGACTCGGAAGAGTCCTCAAGAGCTGCCTCTGGCCTGAGCCACCTTCACCTGCCGAGGTCATCGGGAGTAAGGGTAACTGACAGCCGATGGGTAGACCCCAGCCGACCGAGAATCCTTGGTCGTGGAGCCCCAATTGGTGCTGTGGAGGGCGGAGGTTCCACCGAATCGGTGGAGCAGCTGGTTTTGGCCGAACAACCGGCCTGGGTATAGGCTCCTCGGATAAGTCGGGGGTTGTGTCGGCCGTTCGGTGACAGCCACTTAATGGCCGGGAGGCGACGGGTCGGCGGCTTATTCCGGCCAGGAGGAGTTGTTAAACATAAGGTCCTCGTGATCGCCGACGACTTACGCCGAAGCCTCCTCATCCGGAGGAGGAGGACGAGGACGAGCGGCGACGCCGGCCACTGCGGTGCCGACCGAGACCGCCTATGACGGTGGGATCGGCTGGACCGCGAAGAGGTCCGAGACCGAGACCGAGAGTCCCGGAATTTCGAGGTCGGTGCGGGAGGTATCGGCCGGAACCGCACTCTTCTCGGCTCGGATGGTGCATCCGAGGGCTCCGGAACCGGAGGCACAGGCGAGCCCACGGGATCCTCAACTCCTCCCGGGAACCGGGAGAGGGGATCTCGGCTGCTAAAGGCGACAGCCCGTCCAATGGGTCGAGAAAATCTCGACTTCATCGGGTGGGAGTCTCGGTCAACTGACCTGCAGGGGACACCGTGAGGCCAGTGGTCAAGCCGAGCGGTCGACCGAGCCGACGGTCGACGGCCCGGGAGAGGGACCTTTCCCGCTCCCAAGAGCGCCGACGGAGGGACTTACCTCTGTCCTCTTTTGGACCGAGAATAAGGTCCTCAGACGTA
Organism: Neoceratodus forsteri; assembly: GCA_016271365.2. Classification (NCBI taxonomy): domain Eukaryota; kingdom Metazoa; phylum Chordata; order Ceratodontiformes; family Ceratodontidae; genus Neoceratodus; species Neoceratodus forsteri. The sequence continues at coordinate 116,148,128 of CM028131.1, forward strand.
GGCCCTTCTCCTTTAGTGGAGAGGGACAGACAAAGCTCCTTAAAAGAAGCCGTGTAAGAAGAGCCCAGAGAGACGGGATAAATGCGCGGCCGAGGAAGATACCGCCCGCGCGCCGCTTCCTTCGAGGGCGGTACCATCCGCCGAAAGGATCCGCCGAGCCCGCCGCCGCAGACACCGCCAACCGGCCTCCTTGACTTCACCGGAGGGAAACGCTTCTCGGACGCCCAGTTGCAATCGGGCAGCACGGTTCTCGGTGACCTAGGTCGAGAAAGATGAGCACAGGTCGCAAGCTCGTGGTCGTGCTCAAGGCCTAAGCAGTAGACACACGTGGAGTGTGGATCCGTCCGAGACATCTTCTGCCTGCATGGGCATCTCCGAACCGAGTCGATTTGTCCATCGCGAGCGCGAGGGATAGAAGACTGAAAGTCTTTCGCAAAATTTATTTTAAATCCTAAGCGGAGAATAGGAACTAGACTCAAACGCAGAGCGTTAAGGAGGAACCTGAGCTTCCAAGCGGTAAGGAAGATCTGGCGTCATGGAGCGGAGCAGAGTTATACCACCAGCGTGGGTGGGAGGAGCAAGCTTGAAGACCTTCCGCAAGATTTAAAGCGGCAAGGATACCTGCCAATGAGTGTGGATGAACAACATATCCATGTCCCTAGAAATACCAGTTTCTAAAGCATTGTGCTCACAGACATGAAACAAACATCTTACATTTTGCAAAGCTAAACACCAAGCTTCATCAGAGATAAATTACACTCATATTTGATAACCTTAAATAGTGTTAAAAATCGTGCAACCTTAACAATAACAATTAATACAAATGCATTCCTCCATTTATTTTCAAGGATTGCACCTAAAAGATCCATCAATTAGTGACCATTCAATAATTATTTAATCATTAATTGAATGTATGAATAAAGGCCAATGATATCAATTATTTTTGATTATAACAATTGAAGTGAATAATCATCAATTTATTCATTGGTACCATCATTCATTAAACATTTAATCTTAAAGGTTACTATAATCAAAATGTAGATGATATCTAATTAAACATTAATTTAAAACTAACTAACATCGACCAAACATTGGAGCACAATTAAATAACAAGGTACCTTTACCAATTATCAAGTTATACCAACAATGGAGAGCATTTAAGAGAATACCCAATATAGCACACTATTATTTGCAAAGCTTAACTATATACAAACATTAAGCAAATTAACTTTTTATCTCAACATGTTAAGTATTACTATATTATACACTCAATAATTTAGAAACACCATCAAGTCTCTTAAAGAAATGCTGCCAAATCAATGTTTTCATTAAGTCCAATACCTTCCTGGATTTAAGCATAAATATCCAGTAACTTTCCATTGTCCTATTTTCCTTTTTAAATCACCACCCTCGGTCCTACTCTTACTTTTTCAATCCTATAAATTTAATATCATGTTTCACTTTCATACATCGCTATTTTTAGCTATATGTTGTACTATAGCATATAGCATATATGACATATCGGCCCAGATATTCAAAAGGTTGCTCCATGCTCAACAGGGTTGCGCATGCTCAAGTCCTACATTGCGCCATTCTGCGATATTCAGCAGGGAGGCAGTTGCGCCACTGAAAACAGGCTGAGCAACAGCACAATGCAAATGAATGCATGCTCAACAGGAGGGAGGAACCATGCATAAACTGCACAACCCGATATTCAGTCGGGTTGTGCAGGCGCAACCCCAACCTGCGCCTGCACAACTGAGCCAAAAAAGGCTTAAGTTGAGGGCCACCCACAGGTGAGCTGCTGTATTGCAGGGCGCAACACAGCAGCTGCCACCCGTGGCTGGCCCCCAACTCAGTCCCTGTGCCCCCCCACCAGCCCGATTGCGGGCATCAATGTGCCCCCTCCTGTTCACATCCCTGGTGGTCCAGTGGACCGTAATGCCCGATCGCGGGCAGAAATGCTCTAGACCCCCCACATCTCCCATGTGCCCAATCGCGGAGGCAGAAAGTATGAACCCCCACATCCCATGTGCCGATCACGGGCAAGATAATCAGAACCCCCAGTGCCCGATCGGAGGTAGAATGTAATAAGAACCTCCCACATCCCATGTGCCGATCGTGGGCAGAATGTAATAAAACCCCCAACCCGAATATCTCCCTGGTGGTCAGTGGACCGTAATGCCCGATCGCGGGCAAAATGTATATTGACAACCCCCACCCAAAGTCTCATGCAAATGGGGCCATAATCAGATGCAAATGCCCCCTGCACTTGCATGAATTATAGCCCCATTTGCATGTCACCTTGAATATCGTGATTTTCGCGTGGCGCAATGGTATAGCTACGCCAGAGTTGAATGCTCACTCTGACAGCTTAGCGGTGGCGCAGGATTCCACTACACCATGCACAGTGGCTGTGGCTGGGGGGTGATATTCAAGGGTTGCTCAATAGTGCAACTCCTTTGAATATCGCCCAACCACCTCCCTCTTGTAACTATTTGCATAGCGCAGAGCTTCGCCTCAGAATGCAGTAGTTTGAATATCCGGGCCATCATATTTATCTATAGCCCCTAGATGCTCACCTATCCTGACCTTAAATTTACGTATTGTATGCCCTACACAAAAATACCCACAAGAGCACTGTAACAGATACACCACTGACGTAGTACTGCACAAAATCAAGTCTTTAATTTTAAATAACTGGCTGTAATCAGACTATAAAAATTGTCTGTCATCAACAAATAGGAACAAAATTTACAATTTCCACATCTTTTCGTTCCAAATAGTAACGGGGCTGTCCAAATAGTATTACTTTTATTTTTATCGCTATCTGGTAAAACAGATTTAACCACTTTATCCTTAATAGTTGGGGCTTTTGTAAAAATTACTCATGGAACATCACCAATATGTTTTGAGATGTTATCATCTGTTTTTAATATTCCCCAGTTATCTTGTAAAATCTTCTTTACACCAGCACATTTAGTACTGAATTGCGTAACAAAACCAACTGATCTGTACTCATTATTTACTTTACATTGTTTGGGGACTAAAATGCTAGTCCTATCTATATTTTCCACTGTTTCGACAGCCTCTTGAACAGTAGCGGCTCTAGCCACAAATGGTTACCAGGGCACAGCTGGGGCACAAGAGATGGCAGCCAGGGGCACTGATATATTGTTACTATGGGGGAAGCTGTGCACCATACGGGGCACCAGCTTGGGCACAGCATTTTTTTACTGGGGCACGTGCCCTGGCGGGTCCTGGTGTAGAGCCGCCACTGCTCTTGAATCACTTCCTTACCATATACACGTTCCTGAAAATGCAGTATCTGTTTATCTTTAAATGTTTCATAATCTTGTCTCTGTGTACAATTCCTTAAGGTTCTAATCATTTGCCCCTTAGGTATATTACAACAAATATGACCAGGATGAAAACTACTTGACAATAGTAAGCTATTTTGATCCGTACTTTTAGAAAAAAAGGGATGTACCAATCTCTTTACCCCCATTCATTTTAAACACCCTCAAATCCAAAAAAATTAATCTCATTTTCATCAACCATTAATTTAAACCATAAATGTGGATTTGTGGTATGCAACCAATCAATAAAATCTACAAACATTTGCCTCGACCCCTTCCAAACAATAATAATATCATCAATAAAGCGATGCCACAAATCCAAAAAACAAAAATATGGATTTGTGGCGATGCAATACTGCATTTTTAGGAACATGGCTATGGTAAGGAAGTGATTCAAGAGGCTGTCGAAACAGTGGAAAATATGGATAGGACTAGTATTTTAGTCCCCAAACAATGTAAAGTAAATAATGAGTACAGATCAGTAGGTTTTGTTACACAATTCAGTACTAAATGTGCTGGGGTAAAGAAGATTTTACAAGATAACTGGGGAATATTAAAACAGATGATAAAATCTCTAAACATATTGGTGTTGCTCCATGAGTAATTTTTACAAAAGCCCCAATTATTAAGGATAAAGTGGTTAAATCTGTTTTACCAGATAGTGATAAAAATAAAAGTAATACTATTTGGACAGCCCCGTTACCTTTTGGAATGAAAAGATGTGGAAATTGTAAATTTTGTTCCTATTTGTTGGTGACAGACAATTTTTATAGTCCGATTACAGGCCAGTCATTTAAAATTAAAGACTTGATTTTGTGCAGTACTACGTCAGTGGTGTATCTGTTACAGTGCTCTTGTGGGTATTTTTATGTAGGGCGTACAATACGTGAATTTAAGGTCAGGATAGGTGAGCATCTATGGGCTAAAGATAAACATGATATATCATATGCTATAGTACAATATATAGCTAAAAATAGCAATGTGCGAGTGAAACATGATATTAAATTTATAGGATTGGAAAAAGTAAGAGTAGGACTGAGGGGTGCTGATTTAAAAAGGAAAATAGGACAATGTGAAAGTTACTGGATATTTATGCTTAAATCCAGCGAAGGTATTGGACTTAATGAAAACATTGATTTGGCAGCATTTCTTTAAGAGACTTGATGGTGTTTCTAAATTAATGGGAGTGTATAATATAGTAATACTTAACATGTTGAGATAAAAAGATAATTTGCTTAATGTTTGTATATAGTTAAACTTTGCAAATAATAGTGTGCTATATTGGGTACTCTCTTAAATGCTCTCCATTGTTGGTATAACTTGGTAATTGGTAAAGGTACCTTGTTATTTAATTGTGCTCCAATGTTTGGTCGATGTTAGTTAGTTTTAAATTAATGTTTAATTAGATACCATCTACATTTTGATTATAGTAGCCTTTAAGGATTAAATGTTTAATGAATGATGGTACCAATGAATAAATTGATGATTATTCATTTCAATTGTTATAATTAAAAATAATTGACATCATTGGCCTTAATTCATATATTCAATTAATGATTAAATAATTATTGAATGTGGGCACTAATTGACGGATCTTTTAGGTGCTATCCTTGAAAATAAATGGAGGAATGCATTTTGTATTAATTGTTATTGTTAAGGTTGCACGATTTTTTAACACTATTTAAGGTTATCAAATATGTGTGTAATTTATCTCTGATGAAGCTTGGCGTTTAGCCTTGCAAAACGTAAGATGTTTGTTTCATGTCTGTGAGCACTGTGCTTTAGAAACTGGTATGTTTGCACTGATGCACTTGTCTAAAATAAATGTTTTATTTTATGTATCTGGCTTGGACTGGGTGCTGACTTTTTTGGAACTTTAGTCTATCAGTCTGCCAAGTTTGATACATAGAGAATAAAGTATGGAGTGGTGTGTGTAATGAGAATTTTACACCCCCCCCCCGAGGTGTTGGAGCCACATAAACCCTGAGAGCGAAGCTCGAGGGGTTTATCTTGGCATCCAACAACGTGGGGGTGTGTAACATTCGAGTTTACATACCACCCCATATTTTATTTTATATAATTGCTGAGTTTCCTTTTTTCACTGCAGCAATTATATAAAATATTAGCCATTCCAGTGCAGCCGCACTCGGTTCTGTTTTTTGTCCACCATTCCAAACAATTGTCCTGTGGCATTTTTAGAAATGCTCTCTGCTTTTCCCTCTTGAACTGAAAAATTATGTCATTTAAAAAAAAATTAATTTACCGCAGAGTTTTACTGGCGGCCTCATTTCCAGACTGAGGATGAGCAGGCAAGCCGAGGCGAGTGGTTGGGAAGTGAGGAACTGCAATGTGCATATGTGCAGAATGACGGAAACCATGTGCATGTTTGCCATAATAAACACTCCTTTATTATGACAAATTACGCCATGGTTTCCTACGTGAAAAAGGGAAACCCAGTTATTATAAATCTGAATAAAAACAGCTTGGCAGTACGATCTTGAAAAGTACATACAGTATGTGCAGCAAATGTTTTGTGACTGAATACAACCTTCCCCAACAGAGCCATGCTTCAAACTGTTCCGTGTTTGCTTGTGCTCATTATAAAAAAATCTATATACTTTTATTAGTCCCAAAGGACTCCCCTAACCCCTTCCATGGCTTTATTTTATTAAAAATGCATGTATTTTTATTGTATTTCACTTGTGTGAAGCTGTGGGTTCCCCAGGATCAGATCGCCTTCATGTCACAAAAAGGCTCCTCTGTGAGCTCTGCACAAAATGCTTGCCTCCTTGAGCTTGTGTGGGACTTCCACAGAGTCCCTGTAGACTGTGTTCCTCCTTTATTTAATATTTATTTATGTTAGTCAGTCCCTAAGTACATTTTTCTTGGCACTCGTCGTCTGCTCAACTAAATCAAGGGGAAAAAACATCTGGTTGATCCTGCCAGTGAGAGGAGCACCTTAGTGCGTCTCCCTCTCACACTTTCGCACAGGCTGAATTACTGCAGGGTGAAGCCTGACTTCTGACTGGTGTCGGAGAGAGGAGTGTCCGCCTGCAAGCAGACCTGGGGATTCCTCTGCTTAGTGCACTGTGCTCTGCTGTTGGACTGACTCTGGGTCACTCACACTCTCTACTCCTCTTGCTTTCAGAGCGCTGGGCGCCCGCAGCTGCCACTCTACATTTTTCTTTTATTTACATCTGCAGAGCAGCTTCTTTATTAACAGGAACGATCTTTTAAAATATAAAAACATTAAAAGCATAGGAGGTAACCCAGGCAGACCTAATTATACCACTGGACCACCAGAGCATGTACTGTAGCCAGGGCAATCAGATTAATAGCCCACTGACCACCAATGACTAAACTACCACTTTTACCAATACATACTACATTTTTATGTATAAAATCTTGGCAATCATATAAAAATGAGCAAAAATGCATGTATGTAGGGAAAGCCAGGGCCAGGAGTCCTTTCCAACTTCCCCCCTGTGCTGCACCCTACTATAACAATTATTAATATGCTCATGCTGATTTCAGATAGCTAATCTAATTTAAACTGCTGATTATTTATTTATTACACTTTTAGATTCTAAATCTGCTTTCTATATCACTGCAGGGGCCACCTCATACCTAGCTGTCAGCTCCTACCTACTGTGGAACTTGAACCTAAGTCCTTGACAACTTATTTTTTAAATACACTAAAACTAACTATCTGTCCCTGTTCTGCTAAATGGAACAGTCTTATGAGGCTGTTACAGTGTTTTTAAAAAGTGTCTTTAAAAATTATTAGAATGTGTTTAAAACATTTAAAGGCAGTCATTTATTACAAGGGTAAGGTACGTAAGGGGGCAGTGGAAGGTAAAGGGTACACCACAATTTAGAACAGGAGCAACACTCTATATAGGGTTTGTGTACAAGGGGCATAACAATCAACATAAAGTGAAAAACTAGAAACACCCTATCAATGGTATAGATACATAACTAATTCCAAGTAACAAAGGGAAGTGGAGTAATTGAAAATGCTAGGAGTGGTGCAGTGCAGTGGTGAGGGGCAGCAGTTTTCAGAGAGACGTTTTGGAGACTGCAGTAATGCCTCATCTGAACACAGCTGTTTGGGTTGAGAAAGGAGATTGCCAGACTCCAGGCCAAGTTGACAAGGATTCAGGCATACTCTTCCCACACACAGGGGCCACCAGGTCGGACACAGTTACCTCAGAGGATGCCTGAGAGGAGGAATGGCTGGTTTATGGTGGGCTCTGGAAGAGTGGGGGTAGTGGTTCAGATGTACATTCCTTGTCTGGTACCACTATGAAATTCCTACAATGTTCTGGTAGGGTGGGACCGCAAGAAACAAGTATTTGTGATAGTGGCCAGGGAGGATGTGACAGTTCTCTGTAGCAGAGACCCCAAGAAGGGTAGTAGGAGACCCCAGAGGAGAAGGGAGCAACTTCTTGTTGGGGACTGGATTGCGAGGGAGATTGATTTGGGAACAGAAAGGGAGGAGGAGAGGAAGTTTAGATGCCTACGAGCCACCATGGCCTGGAGGGATGGGAAATGGATCTTCAAGATTGCTGGGGCAGCTAGACGGTAGGCAAATCTGGATGTCATTGTCCACCTGGGGACTAATGACATGGCTATGGACAGGCTGGGATAGTTCACAGGGAATTCAAGGAATTGGGGATTGGTAGTAGGGAGGTAGCATGATCAGTAGCTTTTGCTTAGGTGCTGCCTACTTATGACAGGGGGCAGGACAGGGGTCTCCACACAAGGAACTGCTGCTCACTGTTGAAGGAATGGTGCAGAGCAGAAGGGTCTGGCTACACTGGGGACTGGTGACTCACATGGAAGGATAAGCATCTATACAGAAGTGATGGCCTGCATCTCTCTGGAACGGAAACCGCAGTCCTCAGTGGAAGGTTTAAATGTTACTTCAATAAACATTTAAACTAGCCAATGGGGATAGCAGAAGAAATCAGGGAGTCAGAAACTGCCCCCTCCACAGGGTAACCTAGGAAGTAGAGAGAATGTGAGAGAAGAAACATACCCCAGGGAGCAAGTTAATAAAGGAAGCAGGGTGGTAGAAATGAAGGGGAATGGTAAAGGTAGCATTAAAATGAGAGGGGGAAGGAGAGTGGGCAAAAAGTTAAAAAGAGGGGTAACAAGCGGAGAGGTAACAAAATCTGAAAGACCATATGTGTGAATGCTGGAAGTCTAGGAAATATGATTCCGAACCTAGAGGACATCATGAAAGAGGCCAGCCAGGATATTGTGGCCATTACCGAGTCATGGTGCACTGAAAACCATGACTGGGACATGGCCATACCAGGCTATACTCTGTTCAGGAAGGACAGAGTGGGAAGGAAAGGAGGGTGTGTGTTGCTTTGTGTGAGGGAAAGTATAAATGCGACAGAGATAGAAGGAACTGAGCCAGGAGAAGAGGGACTGTGGGTGACCCTGAAGAAGGAGCATGAAGCCAGTAATCATACTGCCATGATCTACAGACCTCCAGCACAGGAGGAAGAGTTACACAAGGTACCGATGAAAGCCATTGGCAGGATGGCAGAAAAGGGGGAGGTGCTGCTGGTGGGGGACCTCAATCTGCCAGATGTTGATTGGAGCCTCCCAGCCATTGCTTTAGCTAGAAGCAGGGACATCCTGACTCCCTGCAGGAGACATTTCTCAGGCAACATTATCAGTGAACCCACTCGTGATGGGGCATTACTGAATCTTGTACTCACTACCAGAGACAGTGTTGCAGACGTCAAGGTGGGATGACACCTTGGGACAAGTGACCACTGTACAGTATGGTTCAATATAAGGATGGCAGTGGAATTGAAACACAAAAGGGCAAGGGTCCAGGAATTCAGAAGGGCTGATTTTATAAAGATGGGTGAATGCCCTAAGGGATGAGCTGGCAGGGGTGTGTGTGACCAGGGTGGTGTGGAGGAACAGTGGACAAAGCTAAGAAGTGGAATAGTGAAAACAACAACCCTCTGTGCCAAGCAATTGAGCAAAAATAAGAGGAAAAACAGACCACTGTGGTTTTTGAAAAAGGTGGCTGAAAAGGTAAATGCTAAAAGAGTAGCATTCAGAAGGTAAAAGGAGACCCAGAGAGAAGAAGAGGAGGATAAGAAAGGGTATCAGGAAAAGCAAAGAGAGGCAGGGAAAGTTGTAAGGAGTGCGAGGGCTCAGACTGAAGAAAGAACAGCCCAAGGGGCAATGAAAAGGGAGAAGATATTTTTTTAGATATGTAAGTGAAAAGCAGAAGACCAGGGGAGGAATTGTAAGGTTAAAAAGGGAATGGTGGGAAATTGTGTAGAGGGGGACCAGTAAAAAGCAGACATCCTGAACAAATACTTTTGTTCAGTGTTTACAGAGGAAAGAGATGGGAAGGGGCCACAAAAAATTAACATGAGCACTAGAAGGAGGGAGGGTGGACCTGGGCCCTAGGCCTTTTTCAAAGGAGAGAGTCCTTAAGGGACTCACCAATCTGAGTGTGGAAAAAGCAATGGGACCAGACGGGCTGCAAGCAACGGTATTGAAGGAGCTCAGAGAGGTACTGGCTGCACCTTTGACAGTCTTATCTAACAGCTCACTGGAAACAAGAGTGGTTCCAGAGGACCAGAAGAGGGCGGATGTAGTCCCAAAGTGGAAGATTGGAGGCTGGCAATTATAGGTCAACCAGCCTGACATTAGTGCTGGGAAAGTTAACGGAATCACTGCTGAAGTGAAGGATTGTGGAATGTCTTGAATCTAATGGGTTACAAGACCAGAGGCAGCATGGATTCATGAGGGGAAGATCATGTCAAATGAAACTGACAGAGTTCTTTTACTGTGTAACTAAGGAATTAGATCAGAGAGGAGTGGTGGAAGTGGTCTACCTAGATTTCAGTAAAGCTTTTGACACTGTTCCACACTGGAGACTTTTTAGTAAGTTGGGTAGCTTAGGAGCGGGTACAAAGGTGGTAAACTGGGTAAGACTTTGGTTAGGGGATAGGCAACAGAGGGTAGTGGTAAATGAAGTTCTCTTACAAGAGGGGAGGATGACCATTGGGGAGCCTCAGGAATCAGTGCTGGGACCAGTCCTCTTTAATGTCTTTATAAGTGACATTTCAGAGTAGCTGGAGGGGAAGATCAGCCTCGTTGCATATGACACAAAAATGTGCAACTGGGTGGACACTCTGGGTGGGGGTGGAAGGATGAGCAGTGAAATGAGAAAACTCAGGGAGTGGTCAAGGGTATGTAAGCTGGGTTTCAATGTGAAAAAGTGCAAAATAATGTACTTGGGGCACAAGAACCCAGGGACAGAGTACAAAATGAGTGGGGTGTTATTGATGACCACCAAGCAGGAAAGAGACCTGGGAGTAATCATACTGGATGACCTAAAGGTGGCCAGACAGTGTGACAAGGCAGTAGGTAGGGTTAGTGAGATGCAGGGGTGCATAGAAAGGTGTATCACCAGCAGAAAGAGGGAGGTGGTGTTGCCTCTGTATAGATTACTCATAAGACCCCACCTATAGTACTGTGTTCGGTTCTGGAGACCACGAGACAGATTCACGAAGCTCATGAAATTCCTGCAGCTGCAGGAAAAACCTGGCGCAAGTGGGTTGCCACTTGCAGATCTGCAGTTTTTCCTGCAGCTGTGGTATTCACAAAGGAGCAGCCAGTTTTACAACTGGCTCCATGATGTATGACAGCTTGCGAGTGGTGTTGCCATCGAAGTCCCCGCAGCTGTGGAAAACTGTTACAGCCATTGGGACCCAATATAATTTTTCCACAGCTGTGATGGACTGTGAATACTAATCTCCACAGCTGCAGAGATTTTGGTCTGCAACTGAAGTTGTGGAGTGGGCCTTAGTCCCAAAACACTTTATGAATCTGGCCCCATATCTTAATAAAGACATAGACAGAGTGGAGGCGGTCCAGACGAGGGCAACTAAAATGGTGCAGGGTATTCATCAAATGCCCTATGAGGAGAAACTAAAGGAATTCAATATGTACACTCTGGAACAAAGGGGGGGAGGCATACGATAGTAGTAGTAAAACAACTTCATTTATACAGGCAATTTTTTGCCATAGGGCCAAAAAGCCCTGTTTTCATGGCAATCCTGTTAGTACATACTAGGTTCCAGGCAATCCTATGACTATATACTAAGGTCCAGACACACAGCACAGCAGAATAACTTATTAATACAAACAGATCACATAAATGACTTACAAAAAATACGAATAACAACACACTTCCAATATGAATATAACAGTATCCTCAGGCCTCTCAATGACAATCATGCAATTTTAGTTTAACAAGTTGTTTAAAGTGGTCTTTAGTCAGTGACAAATCTCGCCATTGGCTTGGAAAGTTATTCCAGGCCCTTGCTGCCAGGTATTTGAAAGACATTTCCCCAGCTTTATTTCTTACCTTTGGGATTACTAGACAAGGAGTATTATCTCTCAAAGAGTAATTGTGGCTAGTCCACTCGATTTCATTTACTAATCTAAGAGGTTTACCAGACTTCCCACTGTTGAAAACAACAATGGGGATGTCGTTGATATAAAGTCCATTTAATAGAACTGAGAGGTCTAGAGTCTCTGTGATGGAGCGACACGTGCATTCTATGTTCTTTAGTGAGATGAATCGAAGCCCATTTATGGTCTCTTTTTTGCTGAAGAGGACTCCATGCTAATTCACAATAAAGGGCACAGTGGTGAATGCCAAATCGACATTTAAGGGCAAACCTAGCAATTTTATGATATAACACATCTAATCTACCCAACTGTTTTTTTGTGCTAATGTTAAAGCTGTAGCTACCATAGTCCAATAAAGGAACAAGTAATTGATTTGCCACTAAAATTCGATCTTTCCTAGTTAAACAGTGGGATATCTGCCTCATCGCTCCCAACTTAATTCACACTTTTTTTTACTAGAAAATTGATATGAGTCTTGAAACTTAAATGTTGATCAAATTCCACGCACAGGTATCTATAGTGTGGTACCTGGGTTAGGAGACAACCCATTCTACTCCGAATATTAAGAGTGGTTTAGAAGTCAGGTTTGATTCTCCTATCTAAACTAAAGACCAGGTACTGTGTCTTTTTTTGACCCATGAGCAGTGCTCTTGTTTCAAACCACTGCTCCAGTCTATCATAGAAACATAGACTTTGACGGCAGATAAGGACCGCTTGGCCCATCTAGTCTGCCCATTTTCCTACCTACAGGATAGGCCGCAGATCCTAGTTAACCAACAGCCTATTTCTTCCTACCCCCACAAGAATTGCCTTATGTCTGTCCCATGCATTCTTGAATTTTATGACAGTTTTAGACCCCACAACCTCCTCAGAAGGGCTGTTCCATGCATCCACTACCCTCTCTGTGAAATAATACTTCTCACATTGCCCCGAACCGCCCCCATCTTTAAATTGTGTCCCTTGTTCTTGTACCGCCTTTTTCTGAAAGATGCTACCTCTTGGACTTTGTTGATTCCACTGAGGTACTTAAAAGTTTCTATCATGTCCCCTTCTCCTTCTTTCCTCAAGGGTATACATATTAAGCTCCTTTAGTCTCTCCTCATACGGCTTCTCTTGCAGACCCTGCACCATTTAGTTGCCCTCCTCTGGACTGCCTCTATTCTGTCTATGTCCTGCGGAGATGGGGTCTCCAGAACTGGACACAGTACTCCAGATGGGGTCTCACCAACTGTCTGTACAGAGGGATAACAACTTCCGCTTTCTGCTGCTGATGCCTCTCCCTATGCATCCCAGTATACCTCCAGCCCTCCCTACTGCCTTCTCACATTGCTTACTAACCTTAAGGTCATCTGATATGATTACCCCAGGTGCCTTTCCTTTTTGTTGTTGTTACTACCTTCTCGATTAGGTATTCTTCCCTGGGTTTTTGTTTCCAGGTGCATTATTTTGCACTTCTTTGCATTGAATCCTAGCTGCCATACTTCTGACCATTCCTCCAACATTGCCAAGTCCCTTCTCATCCTTTCCACGCCTCCTTGTGTATCAACCCTGTTGCAGATCTTTGTGTTATCGGCAAAGAGGCATACTTTTCCTTCCAGTCCCTCTGCAATGTCACTTATGAAGACATTAAAAAGGACTGGACCCAATACTGAACCCTGCAGTACCCCACTAGTAACCCCTCTTTCTTCAGAGTGGAGTGGACTCCATTTACAATTACCTTCTGTGTCCTGTTGTCCAGCCAATGTTTTACCCAGGCTACCACCCTGGATGGTATCAAAATCTGCCTGGAGTCTCAGCTCAACCTCATTAAAATCAGAACCCTCTGTGACAATTACTGTATCGGCAGCATAAAGTGTTAATTGGGAATACAGAATACATTTGGGAAGGTTGTTCATGTAGACCAAAAACATCAGGGGGCCAAAAGTGGACACCTAAGTTATGCCCGGGGATAAAGGAGCTAAATTTTGGGCTGGCAGTATAGCCTAGAGGTTACAGGAATGAGGTGTGAACGAGCATGATACATCCAGCAGACCAGACCTGAGTTTGATTCTCACAACCTCCACTTGCATACTGTGTGACTCTGAGCAAGTCATTTAACTGCCCTGTGTTCCCAGGTCACCCTTGAAAACAGGCACTTGTGCCTAGTGAGCCTTACCCAGTTACCAAAGACTGAAAAAAACAAAACTGGATTGGGTATTTTCTATGGATACCAATTGGAGGTGATTTTCTAGGTATGATTTAAACCATACTTAGGGTCCATTATTTATTCCAATTGCTTTCAGGCTAGCCAAAAGTCTATTATGTTCCACTACATCAAAAGCTTTTGACAGGTCCACAAAGATCGCGTCCATGGACCCCCCCTCCCAAAAAGGAGAGACCAGTTGGTCAAGGAAGCCTGTGAGCACAGACTCCGTGGATCTGCCCTTTCTGAACCCATATTGAACATCAGTTAATCTCTTATAATTCTCTAAATACCCCAGTAGTTGTGAATGAATAAGACATTCTAACAAGATACATAGAGACCTTTAAATAACTCACAGAAGTAAATAAGGTACAGGAGGAAAGTGTTTTTCAGAAAAAAAAGCTGCTCAACAGTGGGACATACTGTGCAGCTGGTGGGGGGTAGATTCGGGAGAGATGTGACACAGTTCTTTTTCACAATGAGTGGTGGATTGCTGGAATATAATAAAGACAAATTGGTAGAAGTAGAGCCAGTTCACCAGTGTAATCAGTATATATATATATATATATATATATATATTTTTTTTTTTTTTTTATGGCACTAGTCAAAAATCATTAAATACGGTGTTGAAGTACAGTGTTCATAACAGTTCCCAAACGTTTCGGAGCACAGTCCGTCAGTGTGAAACACTGTAGCTATAAAAGAATTACAAATTAATTTTGAGAATATTATACCTAGCTCTATTTTTCTTATAATATATGTTAACTTTTAAACAGTAATAAAGACTTGTTCCCTCACCAATAGAATGCTTAGTTCATCCATATGATTCACACCTTCATTCCTTTATCATGTTTTTTGCAGGCTGTCCATAAACATCAAAAAGAAACTCTGAATCAGTTCTGTTTGCCTATTAAGGTTAAAGGTCATATTTTCCCACCCTTATTGGTCATTTCTTTAATCAAAAGGTTCAAACTCCTTAACCATAATTCCAGCAGTTAATCAAATGTTTCTTCCCATTCCGAAGTTAAACCATTTCATGCTAAAACATTTCCAAATGCTCCAGCTTTTACTACTTCAAAAATTAGTTACAAGAAAGATTCATGAGTCAAGTGTATGTTCCAAATATTATTTCACAAAGCTTCTAAAAACAAAATCCATCCATTACTTCACATCACAGTTAATTCAAACATTAACAAAATATGCTGTCATATAGCATAATCCTTCTTAGAAGACATACCTTAATAACATATCATGTATTTCATTGCGCACTGCAATTGAAAATACACACAATCAACCTTACACATATCGGGTTTCTCATGTAACAATAAATATTTCACCTTAATTTTACATTCTCATAAATCCCTTTCATATTCTTTTCGTTTAACCTTTTGTGCTTTAACAATTTTCTCCATACACTTCAAATACTCCTGATTAGGGTAAACTTTTCTAACATAACTGTCTCCAGAGAATTCTTATTACAAAACTTCTGATCTTAAATTTTCAAGCAGCATAAACCACACATACATGTTCCCTCTATATACAATATGTTTCCATAAGTTTTCTGTAAAAAGATGTAAATAACGTATTCCTTCTAATTTCTTCACCGAGTATCATATTTTGTTAAAAGCTACATACTGTACATAACACAGGTTGTCTCAGAGTTTAAAGTTAGCCTTTTACTCACTTAGTTAAGGTTTTCAAGTTTGTGTAGGGGTGTGCTCCTCACCTCTGCTGTCTCCCAGTAATGGAGGTGAAATGAAGCGTCAGACACACTTCTTTTATTTTGGGTCCCACTTCCTGGAGAATCGGGCATACGAGAAGGCATATCAGGTCACTTGACCTGCTCGCTTGAACCCTGTGCCCCTGACCGGAAAATTGCAGCACCCAGCAAAAATCAACAAAAGTCGTATCGCCAGATGTCTACTGTGGATGATTTTTTATTTATTATTTTATATTTTTCCTTTTAAACATTCTGGGCTGGATATTCAAACTGCGCTGAGTCCATTCACAAATCTGGACTGTCTTGTACGGTATGGGCTGCACACCATTGGCTCTTGCTCTGCACCAATGGGCGTGCCCCTACCGGGCAAATGGGTCGGGCGGGCTACAAGCAGGCGGGTGGGATGCTGCCGCCCCCGCCGAAGGCCGAGGAGCGGGGTGGGGAGGCTTCAAGGGTGGGTGGGGTGGGGACACTAGGCACCAGGGATGTTTCTTGGGGGTTGTTTGCACACCCATCCCGCTGGTAGGGATGTTTGGTCCACTGGACCACCAGGGATATAATCGGGAGGTGGGGGTTAATACTCCATCCCACGATCGGATGTTTGGTCCACTGGACCACCAGAGATATGTTGGGGGAACACTTTGCTGCCCGCAATCGGGCTGGTGGGGGAATTAAGCTATGCCGGGACAGGCCAGTGGGAGTGGTGGTGGGGATATTACTCTCTTTTGCCTGCGATCGGGCTGCAGGGGCACAGGGTGTGGGTTGAGGCCAGCCACAGGTGGCAGCTGCTGTTGCGCCTGCGGAATGCCGCAACTCACCTGTGGTGGCCCTCGACTTAAGCCTTTTTTTTGGCTCAAAGTTGTGCAGGCGCAGGTTGTGGTTGCGCCTGATGAACTCTGCACAGCCCGCTGAATATCGGGCTGTGCAGTTTATGCATGGTTCCTCCCTCCAGTTCAGCATGCATTCATTTGCATTGCGCTGTTGCTCAGCCTGTTTTCAGTGGCGCAACTGCCTCCTGCTGAATATCGCAGAATGGCGCAATTTCGGACTTGCGCAAGCGCAACCCTATTGCGCGTGGCGCAACCCTTTTGAATATCCGGCCCTCTCTCTTTTTTAAAAATTCACTGGCTCTTTATGCCTTCTTATTTAACATCAGTAATTTCACTGTAGTTATTTATACTGCTCAATTGTGATCGCTATATATTTTTCCTATTTCGGATACACTGAACGCTATAGTCAACAACTCTTATACGGAGGTCACACAAAGAGGTCATGAGCACTTCCCAGGGGAAGGCAGGTGTTAGAGCCTGGCCAATATAAGTATGCCATTATTATTCAGAAAGATTCCCTTATCTTGGATCACATGATCTAGTAGGAGGTTATCTGAAAGGTCATGCGCATATTTCTGCTTCTATGTGTACAGAAAAGACGTTATTATGTAGACATTTATACAGTAGTCTTCATAGATCTTTATAATAATTCAACTTGAAAACCAGCTAAACATATATAGATTCACTATTCCTGTACTGGCTGACCTTTCTCACATATTTTAACCTCCCACACAATTTCTTAACTTCCCATCCTTTAACCTGTTTAAACCTATTTATCCCTTTGTACATTTTTCAAGTTCTCATCCTTACACATTCCCCACGGATTATTTCTTTATATTATTGGTTGCCAATCAATTAAATCATTTAAGCCAAACCTAAGGTTAGCAGCCTCAAAACTATGTAACCCCCCTACCAATGGGGGTTCCTAAAAGCCGTCTAAGAGATGCCTAAGTGTTCCCCCTGGTGGTTGGCGTTCGGCGCTTAAGCCATTTGAATGGCTCTGTGAGTGCTTGTAGAGCCTCCACGTACTGTCTCTTTAAAAGCTGTCTGCTTGCAGACATAATTAGTGCTCATGAGGGTGACTGTGTGTTTCCCTGCTCTAGTCCCGCTCAAGCTGTAATGTAATTGCCCCTCTTCGGCGTCGCTGGAAGCGCAAGGGGTGCCCACTTGAAGGATGTAACTATTTTGCCTGCAATCATTTAGAGTAATAGTGAAAATGCAGTTGTTTAACTTGCCTTTGTTGCAGCTGGGACTCTATGTACTGTGCCCCTCCATTCTGGACCAGAACTGGCTGAGGGGGTCCAATAGGAGCAAGGGAGCATCTAAAATGGAGTAAATAGTGACCAACCAGAATCAGGACTCTTAATGGAGCCGGCTGACCAATGGGGATACAGCTAGTAATTCTGGGAAGTGAAGTCTGGACTATGGCGCCTTTATTGCACCATTGAGGGCAGTAGTGACTAACTGGCATCTGCATCCCACCAATGGGATTGGGTGGCACCTGAACTGGATTCTCTGCACAAACTGCCCAGAGTCAGAGTCATTGGTGATCGTGAAGGGAGAAGGAGCTCTGGCTCCTGCGCTATGGAAGTCTTTGCACGGGAAGTGCGTGTGGCAGGCCAAGAAGTCAGGCGATAGCATCGCCAGAAGGAGCGGACAAGATCTGTGGAGGAGTGCAGGTGGAGGAGGCTGTACGTTTACAGCTACCTACCAGGATCGCCCTGTAGAGGACTGGAGAATCTGCTTCAGTCGCGCTCGGTCTGTCAGGACAAGTGAAGCTGCGTAGTCTGGCCCTGTGGTGCAGTGAAAGTGATCGGGAGTATACAGCAGCTGCCTGGTATGGTACCCCTCTGCTCTTCATATAAATGTGTGGAGAAGAGTTGAATTACAGGTTCGGTCCTGCGAGTGGTGCGAGAGCGATCTTCCTGCTGGAGTCGTGAGTACTAAATCAGGGTAGCTCCCTGTCAGATGTGCATAGTGAGGGCAAGAGTTGTCTGGCTGCTTTATTGTCTATACAAACTGAGCCTGCTGGCTCTACTTAATCCCCTTAAGGATCAAATGCTTGTTTTCTGCATCAGGGCCCCAACCAGTTGCAACAAGAGGCTAGCTTACTATTGCCTAGGCACCTAGAGACAGTGACTTTTAGGTTTCGCCTGTGCACAGTGCCCTAGATATAAATATATATATAGAGAGTGGTTGGCTAATCAATCTGATCTCCCCATCCTTGTTACTTCCCCCTTAATAAACCAGATTTGTTGTTGCAAGGTACACTGTTTGAACTGCGTGTTTGTGATACCCTTTGTGCATGGATTATTATATAACTGCACCTTATTTTATAGGGGTCCTGAGCACCTGGTTGGCCATCCCAACCTTGGGGTAATTGTGAGTCAAAACGATAGTGTGGGACTCGCTGGTGAGCCACTAGTGGGAAGAAAGGGGGGTTGCAGTGACCCAGAGGGCTGTGACCAGGTGATATTTGGCTGTTCCAATCCCGACCTCTGGGTGGAGGCACCCGCCACTGGATCCAGGCCCCTCAACCTGTTATTAGCTGAGCAGGCAGGGGTAGTAGCCCTCTGGATAGTGCCCCCTGCGGGTTGCATATATATGTAAAATGCTTCTCTAGTCAATATCTGGGTTCTATAGTCCCCTTCTCGTGGATTCGGCTCCACTCTTTCTATACCAAAAAATCTTACATATGGCAACTGATGGTGTGCTTCTATAAAGTAAACATCCAAACCTCCTTAGACTGTGTGCTCAGTTAACCCGGTGCAGAGTGGGGGGCTGCTAACCCCAAATTACAGTCTAAAAATTTCAAAATGAGCTCTGCAGTCATGTGCCAAACGAATCCAATGAATCACCAACCTCTCTTTAAAGCAGCAGTACTATGAAAAAAAAATCTGAGTCTTTTTCGTCAGTTTATTCCCTGTACTCTGTTGATCATGTACAGTGGCGTGAAAAAGTATTTGCCCCCTTCCTGATTTTCTCTATTATTGCATATTTGTCACACTGGATGTTTTCAGGTCTTTAGACAAAATATAATATTAGATAAAGGGAACCTGAGTGAACAAATAACACTTTTTTTTTTTACTTATTTCATTTATTTAATGAAAAAGTTAACCAACACCAACTGGCACTGTGTGAAAAGTAATTGCCCCTAGTTAAATCAACCCAATTAAAGGGATAATTAGAGTCAGCTGATTGAACACAGCCAGGCTTGATTACAGCCAGCCCTGCTCAATATAAACCTCACTTATTTTGGCCCTTACCATCAGAGTCACGTTGCCAGCACAAAGATTCAACAAGCACATTATGCCATGATCAAAGGAAGTTCCTGAAAGATCAGAAAAAAATTGTTGCCCTCTATCAGTCTGGAAAGGGTTACAAAGATATTTCTAAGGCTCTGGGACTCCATCGAACCACAGTGAGAGCCATAATCTCCAAATGGAGAACACTTGGAACAATAGTGAACCTTCCCAGGAGGCTGCCTGCCAAAATTACTCCAAGGGCACAGTGTAAATCATCCAAGAAGTCTCAAAGGATCCTAAAACAACATCCAAAGAACTGCAGGCTACTCTTGCCTCAGCTAAGGTCAGTGTTCATGACTCCACAATCAGAAAGAGACAGGGCAAAATGGGCTTCATGTGAGAGTAGCAAGGCGGAAACCACTGCTAACCAAGAAGAACATAAATGTCTCCTCTCATTTGCCAAGAAGCACCTGGATGATCCACAAGCCTTTTGGGAAAATGCTCTATGGACAGATGAGTCCAAAGTGGAACTTTTGGACAACATGGATCCCATAATGTCTCCGTAAAGCAAACACAGCATTCCACAGTAAGAACACCATACCAACAGTCAAACATGGTGGTGGTAGTGTGATGGTGTGGGGATGCTTGCTGCCTAAGGACCTGGATGACTTGCCATAATTAAAGGAACCATGAATTCTGCTCTGTACCAGAAAATTCTTAAGGAGAATGTCCAGTCATCCTTCCGTCAGCTGAAGCTGAAGCGTAGTTGGGTCATGCAGTAAGACAATGATCCAAAACACAAAAGCAAGTCCACATCAGAATGGCTAAAAAGAAGTAAAATTAAAGTTTTGGAGTGGTCTAGTCAAAGTCCAGACTGAAACCTAATAGAGATGCTGTGGTAGGACCTGAAACGAGCAGTTCATGCTCGAAAATCTACCAAATGTTACTGAATTAAAGCAGTTCTATGAGGAAGAGTGGGTTAAAATTCCTCCACAGCGATGTGAAAGACTGATATTGAATTATAGGAAGTGTTTGGTTGCAGTCATTGCAGCTAAATGTGGCATAACCAGTTATTAAGTGTAAGGGGGCAATTACTTTTTCACACAGTGCCAGTTGGTGTTGGTTAACTTTTTTTCATTAAATAAGTGAAATTAAAAAAAAAAACAAGTGTTATTTGTTCACTCAGGTTCCCTTTATCTAATATTACATTTTCTCTAAAGACCTGAAAACATCCAGTGTGACAAATATGCAATAATAGAGAAAATCAGGAAGGGGGCAAATACTTTTTCACGCCACTGTATCTGGTAGCCTTTCCTGCCAGCACTGTACTATTCCCCCATTATTTGCTCCATCATCCTTTGCTTTGATTACTTTTCTGCCACCCGGCATGCTGCACTGGAACCCCCTCTGCTGCCAACTGCACATGTGTTTGACTGGCAATACTACACAGGGACATTGGGAGGACGGTTTAGCATAGGGTCCCACTGCAGTAACCAAAAGGCAGAATACAACCTGAAGGGGAAAGCAGCTGAAAATTAGTCAGCTGCCATAGTTATTGTAGTGCTACAACAATTCAAATAAATTACAAATATCTAAAAAACTAAAGATGACTAAAAAAACATATTTACGGATATAGAAACTGGAACTATGGCCGCATGCTTACAGCCAAAAAATGTATTACATGGGCACTTTAAGCAATAAATGACTCCTTCTGTGGAGCAGTTAATTTGTTGAATAATTACATCTTTGTCCTTAGCAGTATTCCTCAATTTCTTTACCCTATAGGTGTTATAGGGTTGCCACCTTTGGATGAGGCAAAAACCAGATCCTAAGCTCCGCCCCAGCCCCACCCCTTTTCATGACTCATCACGCATTGTTTCTCCTAGAAGTCCATTTGTTATATCAATAAAAAAGAACAATGCAGCAGTTAAATAAAAATGTTAAGATGCTGTACTGTGCCTGTTAAAGTAACTTTCCTAGGTTCTTCCTAATTATTTATTTACTTATGTATTTATTTATTTACACTGGTTAACCAAATAAACATACAGAGATAAAATAAATCTCATTTACAGATATGATCTGGGGGGGGAGACAAGGGAAATACTGTAAATAACATACAATAGTATTCATACTTTATATCTTTTTCTGGCTCCATTTCCGTTCTTGTCCAAAGTACTATTTCAAAGCCAAAGAAGTGACCATACTTTTTCTTGATGAAAACAATGATTTAAAACATTTAACAATTCCTAAATTCTGTTACAGATGAAAATGTTTACCAGCAAATGAAAATGGAGGACAACTGGCTCTGTTACTGTTACAAAAGTTGGGGCAGCTGTACTGCTATGCCACTTTAAGATGCAGAGGAAAGATTAGGCTAAGAAGGTGCTAATGGTGTTAATGGCCATACTTTACACCTGCCGGGGTGACTGCATTCACAAACAAAAGGCTACTTTGACAACAGAACTTGTTTGTAACTTGGCATTTAGCTGAAACAATGAATGAATTTGTTTCAAAAGTACGTGAACAATCAAAATGGCTCAAAAACCTGACCAGCACAGAGCAAAACCGGATTACCTGATAGGGACCCTGAAAACCTGATCACCAGGTAAAAAACCTGACAGGTGGCAACCCTGAGGTGTTATGATAGTGTGTGCAGCATCCACAGGAATAATTCCCTTTGATGTCAGTTGCTGTCACAAAATGTTGTGGCTGTGTCTCAGGTATTTTATGTACTGTTTTCGACAATATGTTCGCTAAGGTCATATTTCTTTTAGCTACCACCACTTGTGGATTAGAAAATTCTTGTACTCTGGTCACTGTTGCTTTTAATATATCCCGGTGCTTATGTATTGTTTGTTTAATCAGTCCAAAATTATCATTAAATGCAGTAGCAAAATTGCTGTGCCTCTCCATCACTTCCAAGATTCTGTACTCTCCCCATTCTACCAAACAATATGTCTCTTTGTTGGAAGCAGCAAGATATCTCATTGGCGAGAATGCCGACCTCCCTCACAGCGACGGCACAATACCGACGCAGGTATTGTGCCACCTCTCGCATCACTGTTTTCCGTGGGGGGGGGGGCTGTGCCCCCCACACACCCCCGGATTCTTGGATTCCAGCTCCAGGTTGGAGTTGGTCCAGGAAGGGGGCAGAACACTGGGGGAAGGCAAAACACAGGAAAAGGACCATTACCGCGAATGTCGCCGTAATGGTCTTTTTCTGTGTTTCGCCGTTGGGGTGTCGACCACAAGGGCTGATACACTCTTTGTCTATCCTGTATTTTTTCTGTTGCTTTTCTCAAATGTTTTCATTATAACCTCTCTCCTTAAATCTTTCACACATATCTACTTCGGCCCTCTCATATTCTCCCCGGTCTGTACAGTTACGTTTTACCCTAACAAGTCCATATGGTATGGAATGAATCAGATGTTTTGGGTGAAAACTGTCTGCCCTGAGCAGAGATAGTTTATCTGTAGGTTTCCTATACATTTTAGTTGCTAGTTTGTTATTAAGTTTATGGATTAATAAATCCAAAATGGTACCTCTATCTTATCAGCCATCATTGTAAATGTTAGATTTTGTGTCCTTGTGTTCAAATAGTTAATAAAGTCTGTCAACATTTCTTGACTTCTTGTCCAGATACAAAAAATATCATAAATAAAGCAACAGAATACCCTAATATGGTTCCAGAATCTATTGTCTGTAGTAAATACAGGTTACTTACCTGTAACAGGAGTTCTAGGAATGGTATATGTTGTTCATCCACACTGTCTGGCAGATATCCTTGCCGCTTTAAATCTTG
Organism: Neoceratodus forsteri; assembly: GCA_016271365.2. NCBI lineage: Eukaryota > Metazoa > Chordata > Ceratodontiformes > Ceratodontidae > Neoceratodus > Neoceratodus forsteri. The sequence goes on from CM028131.1 coordinate 116,171,730, forward strand.
CAGGAAGGTCTTCAAGCTGGCTCCTCCCACCCCCCCGGGTGGTAAAACTCTCGGCTCCACCCCATGACGCCAGATCTGGCCCGGCTGAAGCTCAGGTTGTGCTGTCGAGCTGGGGAGGTCGAGGAATGTGGGATGAACAACATATACCATTCTTAGAACTCCTGTTACAGGTGTGTAACCTGTATTTCTAGGGACATGGATATGTTGTTCATCCACACTGTCTGGCAGACTCCTAGCAGTTCTCCGGGAGGAGGGAGGCAAGGCGCACACCCCCTACTTAGGGAATAGAGACTGGAGAACCAAGGCCCCAAAACCAGCATCCCGGCGTGATTCAAGGTCGATGTGGTAGTGGGTGATGAAGGTGTGTGCTGACTTCCAGGTAGCAGCCCTGCAGATTTCCTGGATAGGGACATCCCTGGAAGCAGCCACCGATGCAGCAGTATGGCGGGTAGAATGAGCTCTTATCCCTCTGGGAGGCTCCATGCCCGCCAACTTATAGCAGAGATCTATGCAGGAGGTGACCCACCTGCTTATCGTCCGCTTGGCTGCAGGTCTGCCAGGTGCGGCTTCAGTGTAGGTGACAAACAGCTGGCGAACCTCTCCCGGAATTTCAGCCATGCGCTCCTTATAGTAAGCGAGCGCCCTTCTAGGGTCCAGAGTATAGAGCCTATATTCGGCCTCCGAGGTGTGATTGGGGTAGAACACCGGCAGAGTCAACACCTCGTTAAGGTGAAACTCCGACACCACCTTCAGAAGGAATTTCGGGTGGGGGCACAGGACAACCTTGTCCCTGTGGAAGACCAGGTAAGGAGACTCGATGGAGAGCGTCTGGAGCTCTCCCATCCTTCTGGCTGATGTAATAGTCACCAAGAAGGCGGTCTTCCGTGACAGGTGAGAGAGATCACACCTGTGCATTGGTTCGAATGGCTTGCCCATGAGCTTTGCCAGTACCAGCAGTAGATCCCACGGAGGTGGAGGTTCTCGCACCGGAGGGGAAATGTGATCAAGGCCTTTGAAAAAGCGCCCGACCACTTTTTTGCTGCACCACCGACTGCTTCCCGGCCCACGCCCAGTAAGCAGAGATGGCTGCCAGGTGCACCTTAAGGGTCGTCGACCTAAGCCCTTGCTGAGAAAGGGACCTAAGCCCTTGCTGAGAAAGGGACCATAGGTAGTCCAAAATGCTCGCCAAGGAACAGGAGGAAGGGTCCAGGCCCTTGCCCTGACACCAAATGGAAAATCTCTTCCATTTGAAGGCGTAGCATTTTCTGGTCGACTCCTTACAGGACGCCTCAACTACATTGAGGACCTCGTCAGAAAGACCCAAGGCATGGAACTCTAGCTGCTCAGGAACCAAGCTGTCAGGTGCAGGGATTGAAGGTCCGGATGGAACACCTTCCCCTGATTGACTGAGAGCAGGTCCGGGCGAGCTGGAAGCTGCCTCGGGAGCCTGGAGCTGAGGCTGAAGAGATCTGGGTACCAGTACTGGCGGGGCCAGTCTGGGGCTATCAGAATCACCTGCACCTTGTCCCTCCTTGCTTTGAGAAGCACCTTGTGAATCAAGGAGAATGGGGGAAAGGCGTAGAAGAGGCCCGGGGTCCATGGCCTCGAGAAGGCATCCCCCTGCAGCCAGCCCTGCTGAGGTGAGTGGGCATGGAACAGCCTCAGCTTCACGTTCTCCCTGGAGGCAAACAGGTCCACCTGAGGTGTACCCCAATGGGAGAACAGGTCTTGTACTACCTCCAGCAGGAGAGACCACTCGTGGGACACAGCCCCTATCCGGCTAAGGGCATCGGCCAGGGTATTGGAGGCTCCTGCCACATGAATGGCTAGGAGATCCACCTCCAGGCTGCGCACGAGTGACCAAATGCGGAGAGATTCCTTGCATAGAAACATAGAAACATAGAAACATAGAAGTTGACGGCAGATAAGGACCGCAAGGCCCATCCAGTCTGCCCATTTCTTTTTCTACCTTATAAATGTGCCATCGGCCTTTGCTATGTCAGTGACCTATCTATTCATAGTCATTTGTATTGCTCCCTTATGCCTATCCCATGCCTGTTTGAAGCCCTGCACTGTATTCATAGCCACTACTTCTTGTGGTAAGCCATTCCATGCATCTACCACCCTTTCTGTGAAAAATAATTTCCTCACATTCCCCTTAATCGGCCTCCTCTAATCTCATGCTGTGTCCTCTTGTCCTGCTATTTTCTTATATTTAAACATGTTAGACTCTTTCACCTTGTTTATGCCTTAAGGTGTTTAAATGTCTCGATCATATCACCTCTCTCCTCCTTTGCTCAAGGGTATACATATTGAGCTCTGTTAATCTGTCCTCATATGTCTTCTGATGCAGTCCCTGCACCATTTTGGTTGCCCTTCTCTGGACTGCCTCAATTTGGTTAATGTCCTTGTGAAGGTGTGGCTCCAATACTGCACGCAGTACTCCAGATGGGGCCTAACCAATGTCTTGTACAGAGGATTATTACCTCCCTCTTACGACTTGTGATACCCTACTAATACACCCTAACACCCCCTAGCCTTACCTACTGCTTTAGAGGTCTGCTTGATGATTTCAGGTCATCACTGATGATGATGCCCAAGTCTCTTTCTTCCTTTGTGACTGCTAGCAACTCCCTCCCAGCCTATAAGTGGCTTCAGGGTTTTCTTCCCTATGTGCATGATTTTGCACTTTGCATTAAATCCCAGTTGCCACTCTTCTGACCATTCTGCTAGTTTATCCAGATCTCTTTCTCATTCTGCCCACCCCATCTGGATCATCTACTCTGTTGCAGATCTTGGTGTCATCTGCAAACAGACAAGCCTTACCCTCTAGTCCATCTGCTAGGTCACTAATGAAGATGTTGAATAGGACTGGCCCCAGGACTGATCCCTGAGGTACCCCACTTGTGACTTGCATCTCTTCTGACTGTATACCATTTACCACCACTCTCTGTTTTCTGCCAGTCAACCAGTTTGCCACCCAGTTGACCAACTTCTGACCCACCCCGAGCCTACCCAGCTTATTTATCAATCTTCTATGTGGAACAGTGTCAAAAGCTTTGCTGAAGTGAAGGTAGGCGACATCAACTGCTCCCCCTTGGTCCACCACTCTGGTTACCCAGTCAAAGAAATCTATGAGATTAGTTTGACAGGACCTTCCTTTTGTAAACCCATGCTGTCTTGGATCCTGTGCCCCTATGGATTCCAGGTGTTGCACTATCCTTTCCTTAAGGAGTGCCTCCATAATCTTGCCCACTACTGAGGTAAGACTGACCGGTCTGTAGTTCCCGCCTCCTCCCTGCTACCACTCTTGTGGAGTGGGATCACATGAGCCCTTCTCCAGTCTTCTGGGACCTCTCCTGTGCTCAGAGACTCACTAAACAATTCTGCTAATGGCTCTGCTAGTTCCTCCTTTAGCTCCTTAAGTACCCTCGCATGTATGCCATCAGGTCCCATTGCCTTATCCACCCTGAGCTTAGCAAGCTCTTGTAGGACCCTTTTTTTGTGAAGGGAGTAGTGCTCACCTCCCTCCCCTGTGTCCATGATGCTGAGCTGTGGCCCTGCCCTACCTTCTCTTCAGTGAATACTGAGCAAAAGTATCTATTTAGGATAGATGCCTTTACAGGGTCCTCCTCCTCACATGCTCCCTTTTCTCCATTAAGCTTAGCAATACCCTCTGGACTTTCTCCTTTCACTAATGTATCTATAGAAAGTCTTGTCACCTTCTTTACTGTTTGTGCTAGTGTTTCCTCAGTTTGGGACTTTGCCTGCCTTACTGCCTACTGCTTCCCTTAGGGCAGTTTGGTATGCCCCCTATCTTCATCCCGCTGTGTTCCCTTATATTTTCTGAAGGCCAGCCTTTTGGCTCTGACCTTTTCTGCTACTGTATTTGAGAACCAAAGTGGTTTCCTTCTTTTTTTGCACTTCCTTTTCTGTCTAACACAATGGGATGTTGCTTCAAGTATTGTATCCTTAATGCTTGCCCACTTTGCCTGTACCTCCTCACCTGTGTTTCTAGAAGCATGGAGCGCGTCCCGCCCTGACGGTTTAGGTAGTACATGGTCGTGGTATTGTCCGTCTGGACCCGAACCACTTGACCCCGAAGAAATGCAGCGAAGGCGGTGAGAGCTAGGCAGACCGCTCGGAGCTCCAGTAGGTTGATATGGCATCGGGACTCCCGCGGGGGACCAGAGGCCGTGCGCTCGGTGTTCCCCTAGATGGGCACCCCAACCCATCAGAGAGGCATCGGTCGATAGAGAGACCGTCAGCTCGGGGCAGACAAACGGGATGCCCTCCCGCAGATAAGCTGGAATGATCCACCACTGGAGAGCGTTCCACATCCCCTGGGTCACCGTCACTAGCTGGTCCAATGGATCACAGCATTGAGACCACTGGCTAGCCAGTCCCCATTGAAGGGGGCGCATGTTCCAGCGGGCCCAATGGACCACGCTGGTGCAGGCCACCAAGAGACCCAGGAGGCGCAGGAAGTCCCAGGCAGGGCACGATTGCCCAACCAGAAATGATTGGGCAAAGGAGGAAAGAATCTCGGCCCTGTCCACCAGGAGCCATGCTCAGGCTCAAAGAGAGTCGAGCTCTGCCCCGATGAAGAGAATCACCTGCTTCGGTTCGAGTTCCGACTTGGCCTCGTTGATGAGGAGGCTGACTTGAGATCCCTGGACCGCTCCACCTCCCGTCTGGAGGGGGCTGCTATCAGCCAATCGTCCAGGTAAGGGTACACCCGAACCCCTCGGCACCACAGGAATGCTGTCACCACTGCCATGCATTTGGTGAAGACCCAGGGAGCAGGAGACAAGCCGAAGGGCATGGTTCGGAACTCGAAAAGGGATCCTTCCGCTGGAAAGCGAAGGAATCTCTGATGTGACGGACAGATAGGGACGTGAAAGAACGATCCTGCAGGTCCAGAGAGCAGAACCACATGCCGCGTTCCAAGGATGGTATTATCTGAGCCAGAGTGACCATCCTGAAGGTCCAAGACCTTAGGAACTTGTTTAGGTCGTGCAGGTCGAGAATGGGGCGCCAGCCCCCCGTCCGTTTCGGAACCAGGAAGTACCTGGACACAAACCCCGGGTCTGAGGGAGGATCCACCACCTCTCTGATCACCTCCTTCTCGAGGAGGATAGTGATGTCGGCTCGGTGAGCCGACAGCGAGGCTGCAGACCCCGAGGCCCCCTGAGGTGCGACGGCTCTGAAGGGCGGGGCCTGCTCGAACTCCAGAGGCAGGCCCTTTCCCACCACTTCCAACACCCACCGGTCTGTGGTAATAACGGACCAGGCGGAAAGAAAGTGGCGGAGCCGCCCCCCCATGGGGGAACCTGGGGTGAGGCGATGAGGTTGGGGGCGACACCCCTCAACCCGTCACTGGGCAGGCTTGGAGGGGGGACTGGCCGAGGGACCTCCCAGGCCTTTACCCCCCTGCTTCCTGGAGGAGGAAGCTACGGGCTTGGGTTTGGGATGCCAAGCGCAAGCCTGCTGGCCCTGACGTTGCTGGGCCGGACATGCCTTGGGTGCAGACGGACGAAAGGGCTTAGGCTGTGATCTGTGGCCCTTGTCCCTCTGAGTGGATGAGACCGAATCCACAGTGGCATTGGACTTTTTGATCCTCTGGAGGTGGCCTTCCACCCCAGGGCCGAAGAGATTGGTCCCCAAGAAGGGGACATCCGCCAACTTGTGCTGGGTATCCAATGTGAAAGTGGATATCCTCAGCCATGCCCAACGGTGCATAGCCACTGCGGCCATGACTGACCTGGCGCATGAGTCTCCAATGTCCAGAGCAGTCTGAAGTTGCTGCTTGGCCACTGCCCTGCCCTGGTCCCGCACCTGCCTAACTGTGGTCTGCAGGTCAGCCGGGGAGATGAGGGACTACCTCATCCAGGGAGCCCAACAGGGCATGGGAGAAATGTGCCATAAGCATGGCCAAGCTGGCCTGATGAAGGCCAAGGGAGGACGCAGCGTAGACTTTTCGCCCGGCATAGTCCAATTTCTTGGACTCCTTGTCGGGAGGTTTGTCCACGTCCATAGCGTTTCTGGCACGCCGGGAAAACGCTGTCGGTAACTAACCCCTCAGCTGAGGGATGTTCCGAGAAACTGGACAGGGAACCAGTAGGGACCGCATACTTCCTGGCCATCCTGGCCGAAGGCGCAGGGCAGGAAGCAGGGCGCTGCCAGAGCTCCAAGGCCGGGCCCACAATGGCCTCGGCCACAGGAAAGGCCTCCGTAGGGGAATCCCCTCGGTCCAATATCTCCATGAGGGGATACTTGGCCCGCTTGGATACGGGCTCGAGCTGCACCCGTGGACTCCGAGATGAGCCTAAGCAAACCCAGGAAGGACGAAGGGCTATCGTCCAGCGACTGACCTCCAGAGGACTTCAAGTCCACTCCCCTGGAGAAAAGGGAGGAATCGTCGTCGGACTCAGAAGAGTCCACAAAGAGCTGCCTCGGGCCTGAGCCACCCTCCACCTGCTGAGGGTGATCAGGAGTGAGGGTGACAGACAGCCTATGGGGTAGACCCCGAGCCGACCGAGAATTCTTGGTCGGAGCCCCAAACAACGGCCATGGAGGTGGAGGTTCCACCAGAATCGGTGGAGCAGCTGGTTTTGGCTGAGCAACAGGCCTGGGAACAGGTGCCTCTGCTAAAGCGAGGGGTTGCTTCGGCCGCTCCGGTGACAGCCACTTAATGGCCAGGGAAGGCGACGATGTCGGCTTGTTCCTGGCCAGAAGCAGCTGTTGCCACATAAGGTCCTCGTATCGTTGACGCAACTTGCGTCGAAGCCTCCCCTCATCCGAGGAAGAGGATGAGGACGAGCGGCGGTGCCGCTTGCCGCGGTGCCGAGACTGAGACCACCTATGGCGGTGGGATCGGCTGGACTGCCAAGAAGTCTGGAGACCCGAGACCAAAACCCGCTTTTCCGAGGAGGGTGCAGGGGAGGGGCGGGAACCAGCTCTCCCCTCGGCTCGGAGGGGTCACCCGAGGGCTCCGGAACCGGAGGCACTGGCAAGCCCATGGGATTCTCAACCACCACCAGGGGAACCGGGGAGAGAGGATTTTTGGCTTCGCCGATCGACAACCCGTCCAACGGGTCGAGAAAGATCTCAACTGCATCGACGAGAGTCTCGGTCAACTGACCTGACGGGGACACCGTGAAGCTAGTGGCCGAAGCCGAAGGATCGACCGAAGTCGATGGTCGACCACTCGGGGAGGGGGACTCCTCCCACTCCCAAGAGTGTCAATGGAGGGACTTACCCTTGTCCTTCTTTTTGGACCAAGAGGAAGGTCCAGCAGATGTTGGTCCCTCTCCCTTAGTGGAGAGAGACAGACAAAGCTCCTTAAAGGAAGCAGAATATGAGGATCCCAGGGAGAGTGGGATAAATGCCGCGGCCAAGGAAGATGCGGCCCGCGCCACCTCCTCTTCGAGGGCGATCATCTGCTCTAGCTGTTCCGCTGAGCCCGCCGCCGCGAAACGCCAACCGGGCCTCCTTCGACTTTACCGGAGGGTATCGCTTTTCGGGTCGCCCAAGTTGCAGATGGGCAGCACGGTCTTCCAGGACATAGGCCGAGAAAGTAGAGCACAGGTCGCAAGCCTGCGGGTCGTGCTCAAGGCCCAAGCAGTAGACGTGCACGGAGTGCGGATCCGTCCAAGACATCTTCTGCCCGCATGGGCATCTCCGAAACTGGGAGTCGATTTGTCCATCGCAGTCATGAGGGAATAGTTGACCAAGTCTAGAAAACCTTAAAGTTTAATTTCAGAAACCGAAGAGTTAGGAACCAGTCTTATACGCAGAGCGTTAAGGAGGGAACCTGAGCTTCCAAGTGGTAAGGAAGATCTCGCTTCATGGGGCGGAGCCGAGAGTTCTACCTCTACCCCCCCCACCGATAACCGTACTGCCTAAGTACTTACACTGTTTACTAATACAAAAATCTTGTGTAAGTGCTAGGTCTAAGGTGTAATTGGGACATAAATATCCATAATTACAGATATGGATTTATTTAAGGTATAACCAGACAAGGAACCATATTTTTTATTTCTTCCATTATTATAGGGAGAGTCTTGTTTAAGTCTTGAATAATAAACAAAACATCCTCCGCAAAGACATTTAACTTAACTTCCGTCCCTTTAAAGGTTATACCTACAATATCCTGATTGTTCCAAATGGTTCGGAAAAATGGTTCCAATACTAATATAAACAGAACTGGAGATGAACCAGCATGACATTCTGTGGTGATTTGCATATGCAGCCCATGATGCTTTGCATTGTGTGGGCATGTGTGATTTTGTATTTTCTCAGAGGACAACTGTGCCTCACACCATTATTCATACTTTAAGATTCCCCCAAAAAAGAATTTACCATAAACTTCACCAAAGTATTTTTATATAGTAATGAAATAACTCTTATTATTTTATCTGGCAGACCCCAATATTTTAAGGCCTCCAACAGGAAATCTCTATTCATAAGAGCAAAGGCTTTGGATGCATCTATAACCAGAGCATGTGACAAAGTTTTGTTTTTTTTGAGCAAAATAAAAAAGTGACTGCACTCTCCTGGTTGCAATTGATATTGTCCTCCCTGAAATAAATCCAGACTGATCACCATGAATTGTCTGTGGTAGTTCCCTTTTTAATCTATTAACCAGTAATTTAGTAAGGATTTTGTAATCACTGTTGAGCATCGCTGTCAGCCTATAACTATCTACCATTGTCAAATCCTTATCTTCCTTTAATAATAAAATGACTTTAGCCACTTCCATAGATGGAGGAAGAGGAAGAACCTGATCAAAAATTTCTTGTAACATTAATGTTAACCAGGGAAGAAGCTCTTCCCTGAAGGTTAAATAAAACTCCAACAACAGTCCATCCAAACCTGGACATTTGTTTTCTGGCATATTCTTTAAAACTTCAAAAATTTCTAATGATGTAAAATTACTGGATTCGCATAATAATCAGGGAAGCTGCGCTAAACTAAGATAATACCTAATTTGTTTAAGTGATGAATTTAAATTCCTCTGATAATTTTTTTATATGTCTTTGATATAACCTGAGCCATTCCAACATCTGTATATATTCTCCCCCCATCTTGTAAACATGTTATTAAATTTCTTTCCTTTTGTTTTTTAAGTAAACAAGCTAACATCGTCCATGATTTGTCACCATGTTGTTTGGTAGAATGGGGAGATTACAGAATCTTGGAAGTGATGGAGAGGCACAATGAAAAATAGTTTTTGCTGCTCATTTAATGATAACTTTGCACCAATTAAACAAACAATACATAAGTATTGGGATTTATTAAAGCAACAGTGACAGGAGCACAAGTATTGTCTAATCCACAAGTAGTGATAGCTAAAAGAAATAGGACCTTAGCAAACATATTGTCGAAAACAGTACATAAAATACCTGAGACACAACCACAACATTTTATGACAGCAATTAACATCAAAAGGAATTATCCCTGTGGAACTGCACACACTGTCATAACACCTACAGTGTAAAGAAATTGAGGAATACTGCTAAAGATGAAGATGTAATTACAGTATTCAACAATTTAACTGCTCCACAGAAGGAGTTATTTACTGTTTAAAGTGCCCTTGTGATAGGGTTTATGTAGGAAAAATGGAAAGAGCATTAAAAACGAGAATAGGTGAACACAAATTAGACATTAGAAGAATGAACTTAACATCTCCTGTAGCCAGGCACTTTACAGAAGCACACCATCAGTTGCCATACCTAAGATTTTTTGGTATAGAAAGAGTGGAACCAAAACCACAAGGAGGGGACTATAGAACCCAGATATTGACTAGAGAAGTGTTTTGCATAGATAGATTTGAGGCTGCTAACCGCAGGTTTGACCTAAATGATTTGATTGATTGGCAACCAATAATATAAAGAAATAATTCATGAGAAATGTGTAAGGATGAGAACTTGACAAATGTACAAATGGATAAATGGGTTTAAACAGGTTAAAGTATGGGAAGTTGAGAAACTGTGTGGGAGGTTAAAGTATGTGAGGAAGGTCAGCCAATATGGTAATAGTGAATCTATATGTGTTTAGCTGGTTTTCAAGTCAGATTATTATAAAGATCTATGAAGACTACTGTATAAATATTTACAGAATATCCTCTTTTCAGTACACATAGAAGCAGATATATGCTCATGACCTTTTGGATAACATCCTACAAGATCATGTGATCCAGGATAAGAGAATCTTTCTGAATAATAATGGAATACATATATTGGCCAGGCTCTAGCACCTGCCTTCCCCGGGAAGTGCTCATGACCTCTTTATGTGACCTCCGTATAAGAGTTGTTGACCATAGTGTTCGGTGAATCCGAAATAGGAAAAATATATAGCGATCACAACTGAGCAGTATAAATAACTAATGTGAAATTACTGATGTTAAATAAGAAGGCATAAAGAGCTAGTGATTTTTTTTAAAAAGAGTTAGAGAATGTTTAAAAGGAAAAATATAAACTAATAAATAAAAAATCATCCACAGGAGACATCCAGCGGTACGACTTTTGTTGTTTTTTGCTGGGTGCTGCAATTTGCAGGTCAGGCACACAGGGTTTGAGTGAGCAGGTCAAGTGACCTGATACGCCTACCCGTGTGCCCGCTTCTCCAGGAAGTATGACCCAAAATAAAAGAAGTGTGTCAGACACTCCATTTCACCTCCATTACTGGGAGGCAGCAGACGTGAGGAGCACACAAAATCCCTTTCATATTCTTTTCATTTAAGCTTTTGTGCTATTTATTGGTACATGGGAGACCCTACACAAACTTCGAAACCTTAACTAAATCAGTATGAGGCAAACTTTCAACTCTGAGATAACCTATGTTATGTATGTAGCTGATAACAAAATACGGTACTCAAAGAAGTTAGAAGGAATACCTTATTTGTATATTTTTACAGAAAACATATGGAAACACAGTGGCCCGGATATTTAAATGGGTTGCACATGGCACAACAGAGTTGTGCTGGTACAACCCCGCATTGCGCCCCATTGGGATATTGAGAAGGCTGCCTGCTGCAGTGCAAATCCTGATGCGCTGGGGCGCAATGATAATGTATGTGATACAGATGCAGGGGTGTGCCCATGATATGTGGCACACTCATATTCAGCCCGGATGCGTAGTACATGCCGCACAACCCTGCAGGTGTCGCGATAGGGGGCTCAAAGTTGAGCCCGTGAAATGTTGAACAACTCCTGGCCACCACAAGCGGGCTGCTGTATTGCAGGGTGCAACACAGCAGCCGCCAGCTATGGGTGGCCACCCGCCCACCCAAAACACCGTCCACAAGCACCCACATCTCCCTGGTGGCCGAGTGGTACCCCCCACCCTCCCGATCACCAGCAAATATGGAATACCTCATTCCCTTTTGGTCTAATGGACCCCTCTCCCTCCCAATTGCCCAATTGCCGGTAAATGTAGAAATATCCATTCCCTGGTGGGCTAGTGGACCCCCCCTCCCAATCGCCCAAGCACGGTAAATGTAGAAATATTAATTCCTGGTAGTCCAGTAGACCCCCTCCCTCCTCCGATTCCCCAATCACCAGAAAAGCACCGTAACGTCAGACACTGGTGATCAGTGGCTTCACCACCACTCCCACCCACACAGGACCCTGTGCCCTATCCGCTCCCCGTCACCTTACTAGACAGTCCCAAATATGTGAATGAAGTCATTCACAGATCTGGGACTGTCTAATACAGTGTGCCCTGCAAGCCCATTGGTCCACACTGTTGACCAATGGGCTTATAGCCAGTACGTACCTGTCAGTCGGCAGGTGGCCTGGCGGTATGCGGGAGGGTTGCAGCCACCTGCCGGTGATGGGGTGGGCAAGGGGTCCTGTGTTTGTGTCACTGGGTCACCAGGGTCTGATGTTACGATGCTTTACCAGCAATCAGAGAATCAGGAGGAAGGGGGGTCCACTAGACTACCAGGGAATGAGTATTCCTACATTTACCGGCAATCGGGTGATCGGGAGGGAGAGGGGTCCACTAGACTACCAGGGAATGAGTATTTCTACATTTACAGGCAATCAGGAGGAAGGGGGGTCCACTAGACTACCAGGGATTCAGTATTTCTACATTTACCAGTGATCAGGAGAGAGGGGGTACCACTAGACCACCAGGGAGCTGTGTGTGCTACCGCATTAACCGCAATCATGGCTATGGGGCGGGGGATGCCCCTGGACCCCCTACTTACCGTCATGCTGTGCAGGGTACCAGGCGCAAGTTGCCAGGCTGCCCAGCACAAGGCATGCAAATGCCTTTGCAGAGGGACTGGAAGGAAAAGTATGCCTTTTTGCAGATGACACAAAGATCTGCAACAGGGTTGATACACAAGGAGGCGTGGAAAGGATGAAAAGGGACTTGGCAAGGTTGGAGGAATGGTCAGAAGTATGGCAGCTAGAATTCAATGCAAAGAAGTGCAAAATAATGCACCTGGGAAACAAGAACCCAGGGGAAGAATACACAATGGGTGGGGAGGTAGTAACAACAACAAAAAAGGAAAGGCACCTGGGGGTAATCATATCAGATGACCTTAAGGTTAGCAAGCAATGTGAGAAGGCAGTAGGGAGGGCTGGGGTATACTGGGATGTATAGGGAGAGGCATCATCATCAGAAAACAGGAAGTTGTTATCCCTCTGTACAGACAGTTGGTGAGACCCCATCTGGAGTACTGTGTCCAGTTCTGGAGACCCCATCTCCACAAGGACATAGACAAGATAGAGGCAGTCCAGAGGAGGGCAACTAAAATGGTGCAGGGTCTGCAAGAGAAGCCGTATGAGGAGAGACTAAAGGAGCTTAATATGTATACCCTTGAGGAAAGAAGGGAGAGGGGGACATGATAGAAACTTTCAAGTACCTCAGTGGAATCAACAAAGTCCAAGAGGGTAGCATCTTTCAGAAAAAGAGACTTGCAAGAACAAGGGGACACAATTTAAAGATAGAAGGAGGGCGGTTCAGGGGCAATGTGAGGAAGTATTATTTCACAGAGAGGGTAGTGGAAGCATGGAACAGCCTTCCTGAGGAGGTTGTGGGGTCTAAAACTGTGGGAGAATTCAAGAATGCATGAGACAGACATAAGGCAATTCTTGTGGGGGGTAGGAAGAAATAGGCTGTTGGTTAACTAGGATCTGCAGCCTATCCTGTAGGTAGGGAAATGGGCAGACTAGATGGGCCTAGCAGTCCTTATCTGCCGTCAAAGTCTATGTTTCTATGTTAAATGGAGCCATAATGATATACATATGGCCCCATTTGCACCTTGCATATATTATGGCCTCATTTGCATGCCCCCTGTTGCATATCGCAGGTGATGCACCTAGCACAACTGCAATTGTGCTGGCGCATCCCTGTGCTCCCTATCTGTGGCTTGAGCCGGCGCAGTGCCACTACACCATGCGCAGTCCGTGCCATATTCAACGGTGCTGCGCCATGGCGTATCACTGTTGAATTTCGCCTGGTTCTGGTCCTGGCTCTGGCGTATCCCAGTTGTGCTGCGCCCAGGCTTGTGCCACTGCCAGGCACAGTCTGAATATCCGGGGCCATTGTATACAGAGGGGACAGGTATGTGTGGTTTATGCTGCTTGAAAACTTAGACTGAAAAGTTTTATAATAAGAATTCTCTGGAGACAGAGTTATGTAAGAAAAGTTTACCCTAATCAGGAGTATTTGAAGTGTATGGAGAAAATTGTTAAAGCACAAAAGGTTAAATGAAAAGAATATGAAAGGGATTTATGAGAATGTAAAATTAGGGTGAAATATTTATTGGTACATGAGAAACCCGATATGTGCAAGGTTGATTGTATGTATTTTCAATTGCAGTGCTCAATGAAATACATGATATGTTATTAAGGTATGTCTTCTAAGAAGGATTATGCTATATGACAGCATATTTTGTTAATGTTTGAATTAACTGTGATGTGAAGTAATAGATGGATTTTGTTTTTAGAAGCTTTGTGAAATAATATTTGGAACATACACTTGCCTCATGAATCTTTCTTGTAACTAATTTTTGAAAGAGTAAAAGCTAGGACATTTGGAAATGTTTTAGCATGAAATGATTTAACTTTGGAATGGGAAGAAACATTTGATTACCTGCTGGAATTATGATTAAGGAGTTTGAAATACTAGAAATTTGATCCTAGAGTCATGTGCATCACTAGCCTATCAGGTGGGCTAAAACCCATGAGGTAATGTCTGGAGTGCCATGGATGGTCAACCAATCACAATATGACCTTTAACCTTAATAGGCAAACAGAACTGATTCAGAGCTTCTTTTGGAAGTTTATAGAAATCCTCCAAAACACATGATAAAGGAATGAAGATGTGAATCATATGAATGAACTAAGCATTCTATTGGTGAGGGAACAAGTCTTTATTACTGTTTAAAAGTTAGCATATATTATAAGAAAACTAGAGCTAGGTAAAATATTCTCAAAATTAATTTGTAATTCTTTTATAGATAGTGTTTTGCACTGATGAAGGACTGTGGTCTGAAATGTTTGGGAACTGTTATGAACACTGTACTTCAACACCATATTTAATGATTCTTTACCAGTGCCATAAAAAGAAATAACATATATATATATATGCATATTTATATATATATATATATGCATATATATATATATATATATATATATATATATACATATATATATATATATATATATACACTGATTACTCTAGTGAACTGGCTCTACTTCTACCAATTTGTCTTTATTGTCTGATGTGCCTTAATTGGTAGAGAACTACTCCCTAATAAGTTTTTTTGTGTTTTACTGAAGTTAGCTGGACTGGACCTTCTTGTATGGGATTCCTGGAATAGCCTACCAGAGGAGGTGGTGTGGGCAAAAACAGAGGTAGAGTTCAATAATACATGGGTTCAATAATACAGGGCATCTTAGTTGGGGGGGGGGAAGAATACTGCAGTGATATGGTAGGTAGGGGAAAATGGGCAGACTGGGTGGGTCAGGTGGTTCTTATCTGCTGACAAATTCTATGTCTCTATATGTGTGTGTATGTGTGTGTGTATGTAAAATTAAGACATGAACATGGTTAGGTTACTGGCTGTTAAATGGTTTAGGGTGAAAATAATGTAGACACAATCACGCTGTATGAAATCGTGCAAGCAACAGCACGGTGCAATATAGCACCAGGGAAGAACAGCCCAGAGCACTGCGGGGGGGCTTCACCCCACCCCACCCACACATGGGCTTTGCTCCCACCATCCCCCATAATATATATAAACATCCTCCAGAAGAAAAAAATGCTTACCGTAATAATCTTGTTTCTTCCCAGTGATACTCAGGTATTCATAACTTCTGCAGTGTCCCTTTAAGACTGAACTGCCCAGAGAGATGGAATGCTATGCAAATGATGGAATATTTACACTGCTATTTTTCAAATGCTGCCTTGAACTGACTGCCCTGTTTCTAAACCCTTAGATTTCCTTGGAGTCTGGAAAGACAGGCTTCAAAAACTACACACACACATATATATATATATATATATATATATATATATATATATATATATATACACCATAATAACTGGAATTCTAATGATTAATAAAATAACACCCAAAAGCCCCCAAGAGGAGGCCAAAACCCCTAAAACTGGGGGTCATAAAATGCAACAGTACCCCTGAATGTCAGAAATCACCTGAAGAGGAAGAAAAAAAAGAACTCAGATTGCAAACAATAGTGCCTGATTGTGGCACCATATAATAGGCCAGAAAAACATTCCCAGGAATGCAGAGGCTACTGGTTCTTGAAGGGGAGGCAGGGTGGGAAGTTGTGAATACCTGAGTATCACTGGGAAGAAACAAGATTACTGCGGTAAGTCATTTTTTCTTCTAGCCCCAGTAATACTCAGGTATTCATAACTTCTGTAGACTACAAAGCAGTACCTTTGGAGGTGGGCACAGAACCTACTTTGGAAACTGATTCTGCAGGTCTGCTGTGCCAAACCTGGCATCACTCCTGGACAGGATGTCAAAACTGTAATGCTTTGTAAAGGTGTATACTGTTTTCCAGGTAGCTGCTTTACAGACGTCCACTAATGGAACATTTCTGGCAGGTGCTAAGGTAGCAGCTGTGCCCCTTGTGGAATGGGCCCTCAACCCTGTTGGGGGTTCCCTTCCAGCTTTAGAATAACAAAACTGGATGCACTGTACTATCGAGTGAGAAATTGACCTTTTAGAAGCTGGGTTATCCTTTCCCACATCCTCATAAGTCAGAAACAGCTGTTTTCTGTCCTGCATATGGTCCTTAGTGGCCGACATGTAGTAACGAAGAGCTCTCTTAACATCCAAACTGTGGAGCCTCCTTTCACCAGAAGTGGAGTGCTCAGTGAAAAAGACAGGCAAGATAAAGATTTGGTTCAAGTGGGAATCAGAAACCACTTTAGCGAGAAATTTCCTGTTTGTTCTCAGGACCACTTTTTCCTTGTGGAAGGAGATGTCGTCCTGATCTATGCGAAGAGCCTGTAGCTCGCAGATCCTTCTAGCTGAAGTCATTGCCACTAGGAAAACTGTTTTCCATGTGACATATTTTAGATGAGCAGAAGACATGCGCTCAAAAGGGGACCCCATGAGTTTGGCTATACACACACTGAGGTCCCATGCTGGCACTGGTTCCCTGTGAGGGGGGGGTGCAAATGGGAAAGGCCTTTAAAGAACCTCTTAAAGATAGGGTCTGAGGATAGAGGTATTCCATGCCTGGCTGAAATGTAAGCAGATGCTGCAGTCAAGTGTACCTTCAGGGTACTGAGCTGAAGGCTCAAAGAATGCAAATAAGTAAGATAATCCAGCATGGCTGGTACCCCAGCCTGTGCTGGCACAATATTCTGGGTGGAACACCAAATAGAAAACCTTTTCCATTTTGCAGCATAGGTTTCCTTAGTAAAGGGCTTCCTGTAACCCTCAAAATGCCAGGCCTTGAGCCTGAGGGATTTGAGGTTCGGGTACAGGAGCCTCCCCTAATTGGAGGTTAACAGACTGTGCTTCCTAGGAAGGTGTATCGGTTCAGCTACAGGCATGGAGAGCAGAAGAGAGTACCATGGCTGCCTGGGCAAAACTGGAGCTATCAAGATCACGGATGCTGACTGGGACCTGAGCTAGAGCAAAACTCTGTACATCAAGGGAAAGGGATGAAAAGCATACAGGTGTTTCCTTGACCAATCCAGAATTAGAGCATCCAAGGGGACTGTTCCTCACTCTGGTGGTCTGCAACAATATTTTGGCAGGTGGTGGATCTGGTGGGATGCGAACAAGTCTGCCTCTGGAGTGCCCCACCTCCTGAAAACTACTTGCACCACTTGTCTGTTCAGAGTCCATTCATGGTGGGCCTGATTGATCCGACTCAAGGTATCTGCCAAGGTATTGTCCTTGCCAGGCAGATGAACGGCCTACAGGGAAGCTCCCAAGGAGTATGCTAGACTCCATATTTTCATAGTTTCTGTGCAGAGGGGACTTGACCTCGTCCATCCCTGTTTGTTTATGTAGTACATGGTGGTGGTATTGTCTGTTCTGATCTGTACCACCTTTCCCTGAAGCAGTTGCTTGAAGGCCTTCAGTGCTATCAATACTGCTCTAAGCTCCAGCAGGTTTATGTGCAAGAGTGCCTCTGCACTTGACCATGTGCCTTGGGTAGTGTGATCCCCAGATGGGCACCCCACCCCAGGTGTGATGTATCCGTTGTGAGAATTGCTGATGGAGGCTCCTATTGGAAAGGGACCCCTTCTCTCAGGTTGCTTTCTTCTTTCCACCATTTGAGAGCATTTAACAAAATTCCTGTTACTGGAATCAATTTTGAAAGAGGGTAATTTTTCTGGCACCAATGAGCTCTGAAGTAGAACTGAATGTCCCTCATCTAGAATCTGGATCCCAGTAATGTGCCAGTGGCAGCTGCCATGTGGCTCAACAGCTGAAGAAACTGTCTTGCAGTTTTTGATTTGTTCGGGGCAAATGAGCTTGCTAACTGATAGATGCTCCTTACCCTGTCCAGGGGCAGGTATGTCCTGCCCTGTAGGGTATTTAACTTGGCTTCTGTGAACTGCAATACCTGAGCAGGCTTAAGGACTGACTTTTTCAGATTTATCAGGAATCCTAGAGACTCCAAGAGCTCTTGAGTGCGTTGCAGCTGCTCCCTGACGTGCTGGGGTGATTTTCCTACCACCAGCCAGTCATCTAGGTACGGGAAAACTGTGACACCCTGCTGTTGAAGGTGTGCCACTACCACTGCCAGGCACTTTGTGAACATCCTTGGTGCTGAAGTGAGACCGAATGGCAGGGTTGAGAACTGATAGTGACCTGAAGGGAGTGTGAACCTGAGGTTTTTTTTGTTAGATTCCCTTATGGGGATGTGGAAATAGGCATCTTGTAGGTCCAGTGAGGCAAACCAGTCTCCCTTTTGGAGGGTTAGTAAGATCAGTGCCAAAGTTACCATTTTGAACTTTGGTTTTGTTAGGTATCTGTTTAAGACTCTGAGGTCTAAGACAGGCCACCACTCCCCACTTTCTTTTGTGGTAAGAAAATATCTTGAATAAAATCCCTTTCCCTTTAAGTTGGTTGGCACTGATTCCACTGCTTAAGACTGAAGCAGTTTTTGAACCTCTATTTCCAGGAGTTTTATCTCTACATTTGAGGATGGCTTGAAAATACAGGTTACTCACCTGTTACGAGTTCTAGGAGTGGTATATGTTGGTCATCCACACTTATCGGCAGGTTCCTTGCCACTTAAAAATCTTGTTGGAAGGTCTTCAAGCTGGCTCCTCCCACCCACCCAGGTGGTAAAACTCTCTGCTCCGCCCCATGACGCCAGATCTAGCCCACTGGAAGCCAGGTTGCACGTCGAAGCTGGGAAGGTCGGGTGAGTTGTGTGGATGAACAACATATACCACTTCTAGAACTCCTGTTACAGGTGAATAACCTGTATTTCTAAGAATGTGGATATGTTGTTCAATCCACACTTATGGCAGACTCCTAGCAGTTCTCCAGGAGGAGGGAGGCAAGGCACTCACTCCCTACTTATGGAATAAGGACTGGAGAACTGAGGTCCCAAAACCAGCATCCCGGCGTGACTCTAGGTCGATGTGGTAATGGGTAATGAAAGTGTGTGCTGACTTCCAGGTAGCAGCGCTCTTATCCCTCTGGGAGGCTCCATGCCCACCAACCTATAGCAGAGATCTATGCAGGAGGTGACCCACCTGCCTATCATCGGCTTGGCTGCAGGTCTGCCAGGTGCGACTTCAGCGTAGGTGACAAACAGCTGGCGAACCTCTCCCCGAACTTCAGCCATCCGCTCCTTATAACAAGAGAGCGCTCTTCTAGGGTCCAGAGTATGGAGCCTATATTCTGCCTCCGAGGTGTGATTGGGGTAGAACACTGGCAGAGTCAACACCTGGTTAAGGTGAAACTCTGACACCATCTTTGGAAGGAATTTCGGGTGGGGGCGCAGAACAACCTTGTCTCTATGGAAGACCAGATAAGGAGACTTGATGGAAAGTGCCTGGAGCTCTCCCATCCTTCTGGCTGACGTAATAGCCACCAAGAAGGTGGTCTTCCATGACAGGTGAGAGATGTCACACCTGTGCTTCGGTTCAAATGGCTTGCCCATGAGTTTAGCCAATACCAGCAGTAGATCCCATGGAGGTGGAGGTTCTCACACCGGAGTGGATATGTGATCAAGACCTTTGAAAAAGCACCCAACCACCTTCTCCTGCACCACCGACTGCTTGCCGGCCCGCGCCCAGTAAGCAGAGATGGCTGCCAGGTGCACCTTGAGGGTCATCGACCGAAGCCCTAGCTGAGAAAGCGACCACAGGTAGTCCAGAATGCTAGCCAATGAACAGGAGGAAGGGTCCAACCTCTTGCCCTGACACCAAATGGAGAATCTCTTCCATTTGAAGGCATAGCATTTTCTGGTCGACTCCTTACGGGATGCCTCAACAACATTGAGGACCTCATCAGAAAGACTCAAGGCCTGGAACTCTAGCCACTCAGGAACCAGGCCAGCAAGTGCAGAGATTGAAGGTCCGGATGGAGTACCTTCCCCTTTTTGACTGAGATCAGGTCCAGGCAGGCTGGAAGTCTCCTCGGGAGCCTGGAGCTGAGGCTGAGGAGATCTGGATACCAGAACTGGCAGGGCCAGTCTGGGGCTACCAGAATCACCTGTGCCTGATCCCTCTTCACCTTGAGAAGCACCTTGTGGATCAAGAGGAATGGAGGGAAGGCGTAGAAGAGACCCAGGGTCCATGGCCTGGAGAAGGCATCCCCCTGCAGCAAGCCCTGCTGAGGGGGCGGGCATGAAGCAGCCTCAGCTTTGCATTCTCCCTGGAGGTGAAGAGGTCTACCTGAGGGGTGCCCCAGTGGAAGAACAGATCTTGTACTACCACTCGTGAGATGCAGCGCCTATCCGGCTGAGGGCATCGGCCAGACTGTTGGAGGCTCCTGCCACATGGATGGCTAGGAGATTCACCTCCAGGCTGATCACGAGAGACCAAGTGCGGACAGCCTCCTTGCACAGGGGCAAGGAGTGCATCCCGCCCTGTCGGTTGAGGTAGTACATGGTCATGGTGTTGTCCGTCTGGACCTGGACCACTTGACCCCGTACAAACGGAGCGAAGGCGGTGAGGGCTAGTTGAACCATGCAAAACTCCAGCAGGTTGATGTGGCATCGAGACTCCTAAGGGGACCAGAGGCCGTGGGCTCTGAGCTCCCCCAGATGGGCAACCTAACCCATCAGAGAGGAGTCGGTCATCAGAGTGACCGTTGGCTCGGGGCGGACAAACAGGATACCCTCCTGCAGATGAGCTGGAATGAGCCACCAGTGGAGGCTTTTCCACATCTCCTGGGTCACTGTCACTGGCTGGTCCAGAGGACCGGAGCACTGTGACCATTGGTGGGCCAGCCCCCATTGCAGGGGACGCATATGCCAGTGGGCCCAATGGACCATGCTAGTGCAGGCCGCCATGAGGCCCAGAAGGTGCAGGAAGTCCCAGGCAGAGCGCAGTTGCCAAACCAGAAATGATTGGGCAAAGGAGGAAAGGACCTCAGCCCTGTCTGCCAGAAGCCGTGCTCTGGCTCAAAGAGAGTCAAGCTCTGCCCCAATGAACTGAATCACCTGCGATGGCACGAGTTCTGACTTGGCCTCATTGCTGAGGAGGCCAATCTGAGAGCAGACCTGGAGGGCCAGATCCCTGGACTGCTCCACCTCCAACCTGGAGGGGGCTGCAATCAGTCAGTCATCCAGGTAAGGGTACACCCGGACCCCTCGGCACCGCAGGAATGCTGTCACCACTGCCATGCATTTGGTGAAGACCCTGGGAGCTGGAGAGAGGCCAAAGGGCATGGCCCAGAACTCGTAAAGGGATCCTTGTGCTCTGAAGTGGAGGAATCGCTGGTGAGACGGACTGATTGGGATGTGAAAGAACGCGTCCTGAAGGTCCAGAGAACAGAACCACACACCTCATTCCAAGGATGGAATGATCTGAGCCAGAGTGACCATCCTGAAGGTGCGAGACCTTAGGAACTTGTTCAGGTCGTGTAGGTCGAGAATGGGGCACCAGCCCCCTGTCCGTTTTGGGACCACGGAGTACCTGGACACAAACCCTGGGTCTGGAGGGGGGTCTGCCACCTCCTTGATCACCTCCTTCTGGAGGAGCAAGGCAATGTCAGCTTGATGAGCCAACAGACAGGTTGTGGAACCTGTAGCCCCCGTGGGGCGACGGCTTAATAGGAGGGGAACTGCTCAAATTCCAGAAGCAGACCCCTGCCTACCACTTCCAATACCCAGCGGTCCGTGGTGATAGCGAACCAGGCGAAAAGGAAGTGGCAGAGCCATCCCCCCAAGGCGGGAACCCGGGGAGGAATGACGAGGTTGGGGGCAACACCCCTCAACCCATCACTGGGCAGGCTTGGAGGAAGGGCCGGTCGAGGAGTCGCCTGGGTCTTCTCCTCCAGGCTTCCTGCTGGAGGAAGCAGCAGGCTTGGCTTTGGGGTGCCAACCATGAGCCTGCTGACCCTGATGCTGGTGTTACTGGGCTGGACATGCCGCAGGGGCTGAAGGACAAATGGGCTTACGCTGCTGCTGGTGGCCTTTGTCCTTTTGGGCAGACATGACCGAGTCCAAGGTGGCGTTGGACTTCTCGATCTGTTGGAGATGACCCTCCACCCTGGGTCCGAACAAGTCGGTACCCAGGAAGGGGACATCTGCCAGCTTGTGCTGGGTCTCAGCCATAAAGGTGGAGATCCGCAGCCAAGCTCAGCGGTGCATGGCCACTGCGGCTGCTACTGATCAGGCACATGAATCAGCAATGTCCAACGAAGTTTGGAGCTGCTGTTTAGCTACCGCCCTTCCCTGATCCCGCACCTGCTTGACCATCATCTGAAGGTCAGCCGGGAGATGAGGAATCACCTCATCCAGGGAGCCCAAAAGGGCGTGTGAAAAGTGTGCCATCAGAACGACCGAGCTTGCCTGATGAAGGTCTAGGAAGGAAGCAACATATACCTTCTGCCCTGAGTAGTCCAATTTCTTGGACTCCTTATCAGGTGGTTTGTCCACATCCCAAGCATTCCAGGAATGCCGGAAAATGCTATCAGTCACTAACCCCTCCGCAGAGAAGTGCTCCGAGAAACCGGAGAGTGTACCGGTAGGGACCACATACTTTCGAGCCACCCTGGCCAAAGGTGTGGGACAAGATGCTGGCCACTGCCACAGCTCCAGGGCCAGGCCAACAATGGCTTCGGCCACTGGAAAGGTCTCCATAGGGGAATCCTCTCAGTCCAGTATCTCTGTGAGGCGATACTTGGCCCATTTTGAAACGGGTTTGAGCTTCATCCCAGTGGACTCTGAGATGAGTCTAAGCATTCCTAAAAACGAGGATGGGCTCTCGTCCACCGACTGACCCCCTGCAGACTCCAGGTCAAGCGGCCTAGAGAATAAGGAGGAGTCGTTGTCAGACTCCGAGGAGTCTGCAAACAGCTGCCGTGTGCCTGAGCCACCCTCCACGTGCCGAGGTCGATCAGGAGTGAGGGTGACTGACAACCTATGGGGCAAGCCCTGACCTGACCAAGAATCCTTGGTTGGGTCTCCAGTCTTTGGTTGTGGAGGCGGAGGTTCCACCTCAATGGGTGGAGCAGCCGGTTTTGGCCGAACAACCGGTGCCAGTTTCGGCTCCTCGACTACGAGGGGTTGTTTCAGCCGCTCAGGTGACAGCCACTTAATGGCTGGAGAAGGTGACGGAGTCAGCTTATTCCCAAAAAATAAGAGTTGCTGCCACATTAAATCCTTGTAGCACCGATGCTACTTGCGCCGGAGCCTATCCTCCGAAGAGGACGACGATGATGATCATCAACGCCGCTTTCCATGGTGCCGAGATGAGACCGCCGACATCGGCGTGATCGGCTGGACCTGGAAGAGGTCTGAAACCGAGACCTCCGGGGATTCCGAGGGTGGGTCAGAGAGGGGATGGGGGAAACCCGCTCCTCCCTCGGTACAGGGACCTTAACCGGGGACTCCAGCACAGGAGACACAGGCAAGTCCTCGGTTTCCACCGGGGGAACCGGTGAAGTAGGGTTATCGGCATCACCAGTCAACAAACAGTCCGACGGGTCAAGAAAAATCTCGACTGCATCGACAGGTGTCTCGGCCGGCTAACCTGACGGGGACACCATGAAGCCAGCGGCTTTAGCCACAACCTCGACCGAAGTCGAAAGTCAACCATCCGGTGAAGGAGATCTCTCCCACTCCCACGATCGTCGATGGTGGGACTTACCTTTTGAGTCCTTCTTCTTGGACCGATTGGAATGTCCCAATGGTCCTTCTCCCTTGTTGGGGAGGGATTGGCAAAGCTCCTTCAAAGAAGCTGTATAAGGAGAGCGGGATAAATGCCGCGACCGAGGACAAAGAAGATGCGGCCTGGGCCGCCTCCTCCTCTAGGGTGATCATCTGCTCCAACTGTTCTGTGGAGCCCGCCACCGCGGACACTGCCCAACGGGCCTCCTTCAACTTGACCGGCGGATACCGTTTTTCAGGGCGCCCCAGAAGAAGTCGAGCAGCGCGGTCCTCCAAGACTGAAGCCAAAAAGGATTTGCACAAATCTCAAGCCTGCGAATCATGGCCAAGCCCTAGGCAGTAGACACACATGGGGTGCGGGTCAGTCCAGGACATCTTCTGCCCACAGGGGCACCGATGAAAGTCAGGAGTCAATTTGTCCATCGCAGCCACGAGGGAAAAAGAAGACCGAAGTCTTGTAAATTTGAGAACTAGTTTCGGGTTAACCGAAGAGTGTGGATCCAGGCCTAAAACGCAGAGCGCTAAGGAGAGAACCTGAGCTTCCAAGCAGTAAGGAAGATCTGGCGTCATGGGGCGGAGCCGAGAGTTTTACCACCTGGGTGGATGTGAGGAGCCAGCTTGAAGACCTTCCGGCAAGATTTAAAGCGGCAAGGAACCTGCCAATAAGTGTGGATTGAACAACATATCCACGTCCCTAGAAACTCGAGTTCTTAAGGGGGGAAGGGATTTGAAAGTTAGAGACAGTCCCTGACTCGCTACTTCCAGGACCCACTTGTCTGTGGTGATGTATTCCCAGAGGTGTGAATAGTGAGCCAGACTGCCTTCTACAGGCAGTAGGGAGGCGGCCTGTACAGACACATTAGGGTGCCTGCTTTGCTTGGGTCTGAGCTTGGGACTGGGAACCACGCCTGGAACCCTTCCTGCCCTTGCCTCTGAAGTATTCTTGATGTGGGTACTGCTGGTATGAGGTCCTAACCATGGCCTGGAAAAAGGGCCTACTTTGAAAGGATCTACCCCTGCCTCCCCTCCCATAGGGTCTAGTGGATGGGGAAGCTTTCTCTTTTGCAGAGTTGCTTCTGTAGGTGGCCTTATACTCATCCACCTTTTTCATGTAAGCCTCTGTCATTTTCCCAAAGAGGGAATGTTCCTCTAATGGTAAATCTAGTGCCTTGGTCTGTGTATCTGTGTATCCTGGGTAAGGTTTGTGGCTCGTAACAAAGCAAACCTTCTCTGAGCCACAGTGTTTGCCATACACCTGGCAGCTGTGTCATTCGAATCAGCAGCCATTTGGAATTGATATTTGGCTGCTTGTAGACCAAATCTAGCTGTTTCAGCTAGGTCAGCTGAAATAGGAGACTGCACCTTATCTGACATAGCAAGGCCTGATTGCCAGAGAGATTTCTGGTATTGTGCGGCATTGGCCTGGAAGTTGGCCTGCCTCATAGCCAAAGAAGCTGAAAGGTAACCCTTTTTGGTCATGCTGTCAATTTTTATTGAGTCGTTGTCTGGAGGATGAGAGGCTAGTGGAACCCTTGCCTTATCACAGGCTGCCACTTGCACCACCCTCTGGTGGTCAGGGTGAGAGAACAAAAATTCAGCATCCTGCTTTTCTAACTGATACTTTTTATTCAACCTCTTGTCCAGAGGTGGAGCAGTATTTGGTGTGTGCAGTATCTATAGAGCATCTTTTATAAAGAATTTGTTAATGGGAAGAAGAAGCTTTTTAGTGGGTGTTAACCCCATCAGTTCCATGTTTCAACTTCTTTCTCATCCTCAATAACTTCACTTGTGGGGATGTCTAATGCATCCACCATCCTTCTTACAAAGGTAAAGTGAGAGGAAAAATCCTCTGATGCCCTTGGAGGAGAGCCGCATTCTTGTTCAGGGAAACAGTTCAGTGGGGTCCCCTTCCTCCTCCACATCAATATCCACATACTCTTCTTGCTCATAAAGAGGAGACTGAGAAGATGAGCCAGTCTGTTTGGCTGGAGTCTGAGGCAAAGGAGCAGTCAGCCCTTGTAAAGCCTGGATAACACAAAAGGCCTGTGCAATCTCATCTACACTTGGCATTTTCACTGCAGGCATAGAAGTCCCCATTAGCTTCTCAGCAGGGGGTTCTGTGTTTTGTCTTTTTAGATTTTTTAGAGGGAGCCAGAGAGTCATCCAATTCAGCAAGCCTCTTTGGAACTGCTTGTGTACCCGTCTCAGGGGTGGCAGTTACAGATGTTGAGATCAAAGTGGTTTCACCCACAGGAACAGAGGGTGTTGGCTGGTCAGAGCTCAAGGGACCCTTGGAAACAGACATCTTTTTCTTAAGCCTTTCAAGGCACTTTTCCACTGTTTTTTCAGGAAACGTTTTACAGATATCACAGTCTGTTTTTAAATGTTCAAAACCCAAACAGGCAACACAAAGATTATGCTTGTCTGCTTTGGCTAAAATCTCACCACAATCAGTACAAGGCTTGAAACCAGGTTCACTGGTTCTTCTTTTTGGTTTTTCAGATATTCTGAATGAAGAAAATGAATAAAGTCAATCACTGCTAAATAAGAAGGATTTTAAAACCTTATTTAGCATATGTGGTCAGTTCCTGGACCGAGAAAAAAGCCTTTTAGAACCGGGAACCGAACTGAGAAACAAACCGGATCGAGCGGTTCAAAAACCAGGATTAGCGGTTCACAATTTAAATATAAAACTTAAATTTTAAATAAAACTAAGGGGTTCCTTAGTCAGGGAACTCCGAAAATCTCTAAGAAAAGCTCCGGTTTCACACTGGTTAAACCGCACCAGGAGAAACCGAGAAAAATTTGCTTTAACACTAAAACAACAGTTTATTAAAACAAAAACCCTAGCAGCAAAAGAAAACGAATAAATAATACTTACGTATTTTTATAATTTTATTGCGTCAGGGCAAGTAGATGAGGAAAGGATCTCCGAGCTTCTGGTCTTGACAGGCAGAGAGTGAAATCTGAGGGTTTAGAACCGGGACAGTTTGTTCAAGGCAGCATTTGAAAAATAGCATGTACAAAGATTCCATCATTTGCATAGCATTCCAGCTCTCTGGGCAGTTCAGTCTTAAAGGGACACTGCAGTAGTTATGAATACCTGAGTATTACTGGGGTTAAAATGTAGCAAACACCATAAAAGGAAAAAAAAAGAAAAAGAGGGAGGTAGAGACAAACCCAGGTCCACTAGCCATCCCACAGCCCCTCACTATACCCACCAAGCCACAGAGCCAGCTTGTTCAGCCACTGCACAATAGAAGTCTTAGCTTACTCAGCCTGAATGAAAACAGCTTTCCCTGGAGCTGCTTCCATTCATGCCATTTTGCCTGTGCAGATTTTAACTGCACTATTATTGCTGCATGCTCTTGACAGGATACCTGCCCAGTTCTGGAGCTGTTTTCACTCACACTATTTTGCCTGCACAGATTTTAACCGCACTATTATCTCCGCATGATCTTGACCAGATACTCTGTTAAACTAACCCTAGGGGGATCATGACTGAGACAAAAGGCAAAGCCAAGTGTCTTATGACCCTATGGTTAGATTAATAAAGGCAAAACAGGACCAGCCCAGTGGCACTAAGGGCTGAGGTGCTGGGCGCCACATCTCACACCACGCCGGTGACCCCGGTTCAGAAACGGACCTGGGCCACAGGGGGTCGGCTGGGGAGGAGAGGAATGAGTGTCCAGAGGACAGCTCTCCTCTCCTGGGGTGGGTAGTGGGCATTGCGCCACTCATCAGTGGCCCCCGGTGGAGATTGGGGGCACTACAACTAGTGATGCCATAGAACAGGTGGAGCGGCGTCAGGTGTCGGCACGCAAGAAGCGCAGACGCCATTGCATGGCTGCGCTCTGGGGATAAAAAACCAAGAAATACCCCCACTTCCCAGATAGGAGATAGCGACCTCCAGGACTCCCACCGTCACACGCCCAATGTCGTGCTCAAACTTCCGACTCTCCCAATCCCTCCGTCCTGCCTTGGTCCAGCGATGGTAGCGTTCCTGGGTCAATGGATCAGGTAGGAATGGGGAGTATCTGTCCCTGATTTCCCAGAGGAGACAGCTTCAGATGAGGTGGTAGAAGGTGGTGGTGAGTGGGGGATGCTCGAGAGAGTTCCAGGCAAGAGGGCGATAAAAATAATTAAAAAAAAAAACACAAAACAATCCCTGGAGTGCCTTAACGCTATTATTAAACTGAAATGTTACAATAGTCTTTTTAAACTGAACATTTTAATAATTTAAATTCTAATTCTGTTATTGTAGTACACACAGTATCCTTCTCAGAGGTGCTGACTGTCAATGGCATGGGTGAGGCGAGGGTAATTTGCACCATGCAGTTTAATGAATGGTTGAAAAAATGGTGTGGAGCACAGGGGTTTGGCTTCATTGTGGACTGGGGTTCCACCTGGAGGGACACCAACCTATACTGGCAGGATAGTCTGCATCTGTCCAGGAAGGGAACAGGTCTTTTGAGCAATCGGTTTAAATGCTTCATTGGCAAGCTTTTAAACTAGTCAAAGGGGGAGGCTCTGATAAGCAGCAGGAAAATCCCAGCCTCTCCCTACAAAACAGGGTACTAGATGAGAAAAAGACCGAGGTAGAAAGGTCAGTGGGGGATGCTGCAACAGAAGGTAAAGCCATCAAAAATGGAGAGCAATGAGTACCAATGCCCGTAGTCTGGTAACAAGCTTCCTGAATTAGTGGCCTTGATGGAGGAGGAACATCTGGATATCATGGCAGTCACAGAAACATGGTACACACAAAACCATGACTGGGACGTAAACATACCAGGATACACTATCTACAGGAGGGACAGGGAGGGTAAAAGAGGAGGAGAAGGAGTAGCTCTTTACATAAGGGAAGGAATAAAAGCAACAGAACAAAAGGGTAAACAGGGAGGAGAAGAAGCACTGTGGGTAAATTTGGAGACAGGTAATGGCACCACAATCCGCACAGGGGTTGTATACAGACCCCCTTCTCAGGAGGAGGAAATAGATAAGAAAATGATAGAAAGTATACTTAGAATGGCAGAAAAAGGGGAGATATTGCTGATGGATGATCTGAATATGCCAGATGTTAACTGGAGTGCAATTGCAGCAGCCACTTCGAAGAGTGGGGTTATTCTAGATGCCTTACAAGGGGCATGCCTTAGACAACTAGTATTGGAGCCCACTCGAGAAGGAGCAATCTTAGACCTGGTTCTCTCAAATGGAGATGGAGAGAGGATCACAGATGTAGAAGTGGGTAGCCATCTGAGAACTAGCGACCATCGAACAGTATAGTTCTCAATAAACACAGCAATAGAGTCAAGCTATACAAAGGCAAAAGTACTGGACTTTAGGAGGGCTGACTTTGCCAAAATGGGTGAGTGCCTAAGGAATGCACTAGCAAATGGGCAGGAAGGAGGGTGGAAGAACAATGGGAATAATAAAACTGCCATCACAGAGGTAGCGAGCCTTTGTGTGAAGCAAATAAACAAAACAAAATGATGTAAGAAACCACTATGGTTCTCAAAGGAAGTGGCAGTGAAGGTTCAAGAGAAAAAGAAAGCATTCAGTAAGTACAAGAAATCGCAGAAGGAGCAGGACAGAGAACTGTATCAGTTAAAGCAAAAGGAGGCTGGGAAGGCAGTCAGAACAGCAAAGGCCCAAATCGAGGAAAAGATAGCCAACTCAGTTAAGAAGGGGGATAAAACCTTTTATAGGTACATCAGGGAGCGAAGGAAGACCAAGGGGGATAGTGAGGCTTAATAAAGGGAGGAGGGTGGGCAGAGGGTGACTGTGAAAAGGCAGAGATACTAAACAAATATTTTGCTCAGTATTTACGAAGGAAGAGGGAGGTACCTAAAACAAACAGTAGAAACACTCTGGATACAGAAGTTGATACCAGCCATTTACAGAAAAAAGGGTTATGAAAGAACTCTTAAAACTGAAGGTGGACAAAGCAATGGGGCCTGATAGGATTCATCCCAGAATTCTAAAAGAACTAAGGGTAGAACTAGTGACACCACTGACTATCCTCTTTAACAAATCATGGGAGGATGGTGGTACCCGAGGACTGGAGGAGGGCAAATGTGATTCCCTTCACAAAAGTGGGAGCAAGGCAGAAGCAGGAAACTACAGACCTGTTAGTTTAACCTCAGTGATAGGGAAATGATGGAATCACTTCTGAAGCAAAGAACTGTCAGTATCTAGAGGCCAGAGGGCACAGGACCCAGGCAGCATGGATTCACAGCGGGAAGGTCATGCCAGACGAATCTGATAGATTTCTTTGACTGGGTGACCAAAGTAGTAGATCAGGAAGGGGCTGTGGACATGACCTACCTAGACTTTAGCAAGACATTTGACACAATCCCACACAAAAGATTAATATACAAGTTAGCCAGCCTGGGAGTGGGTCCCAAGATGACAGCCTGGGTAAAGAATTGGCTGGAGAATAGGACACAGAGAGTAATAGTAAATGGAGTCCACTCAGAAGAAAGGGGTTACTAGTGAGGGTACCGCAGGAGTTCAGTGTTAGGACGGTCCTCTTCAATGTCTTTATAAGCGACATTGCAGAGGACTGGAAGAAAAGTATGTCTCTTTGCAGATGACACAAAGATCTACAACTGAGTTGATGCAGGGGGGGATGGAAAGGATGAGAAGGGACTTGGCAAGATTAGAGGAATGGTCAAATGTATGGCAGCTTAGATTCAATGCTAAGGGTGCAAGGTAATGCACCTGGGAAACAAAACCAGGGGAAGAGTACACAATGGGGGTGAGATACTAACAACAACAAAATGGAAAGGGACCTGGGGTAGTCATATCAGATGAACTAAAGGTGGGCAAGCAATGTGAGAGGGCAGCAAGGAGGGCTGGGAGGATACTGGGATGCATGGGAGGCATCACCAGTAGAAAACAGGAAGTTATTATCCCTCTGTACAGACAGCTGGTGAGACCCCATCTGGAGTACTGCGTGCAGTTCTGGAGACCCAATCTCCGTAAGACATAGACAGGATGGAAGCTGTCAGAGGAGGGCAACTAAAATGGTGCAGGGTCTGCACCAGAAGACATATGAAGAGACTAAAGGAGCTTAATATGTATAGCCTCGAGGAAAGGAGGGGAGAGGGACATGATAGAAATGTTCAAGTACCTCAAGGGAATCAACAAAGTCCAAGAGGTAGCATCTTTCAAAAAGAGGTGTGCAAGAACAAGGGGCACAATTTGAAGATGGGGCGGCTCAGAGGTAATTTAAGAAGTATTTTTTTCACAGAGAGGGTTGTGGATGCATGGAACGGCCTTCCGGAGGAGGCTGTGGAGTCAAAAACAGTGGGAGAATTCAAGAATGCATGGGACAGGCATAAGGCAATTCTTGTGGGGGGTAGGAATAAATAGGCTGCTGGTTAACTAGGATCTGCAGCTTATCCAGTAGGTAGGGAAATGGGCAGACTGAGTGGGCCAAGCGGTCCTTATCTGCTGTCAAATTCTATGTTTCTATGTTTCTACATGATGGTTTACAGCTGTTGACATAACCCATTTAGAATGCTGTCAGCCAATCAGCGTGCTCCATTTTCAGCCATGGTTTACAACTGCACTTACTGTACAACAGCTGTAGAAACGTTATTACAGAAAAAAAAGCTGTTACAGTACTGTATCTCTTTAGCTACTATCTGCACTTTTGACAACAAGAAGGTAATGATGACGATGTGACAAGGCTCGTATGGCTAAATCAGTCCTCGGAATGCTCATGAAGGCAGTGGACGCCATGGCACACACCTTTTATCAGACCAGCGTAAAAGTGCATGAGGTTTCGGAGCTCACTGCTTACTCTCTGCAGGGTTTCCTGATGTAAAAAATGGTTTTCTTATATAGGCAACTGCCATTTGTGAGATGTCTCTTGGCTAATCAAGAGTGTCATCTCAAGACATCTCTGCATTCGAGAACTGCGGTGTGAAGCTTCACAGTTCTCGAGTGCAAAGATGTCTCAGGATGGTACTCTTGATTAGCCAAGAGATACCTAGAAAATTCTATTTACCCTTTATTAAGCATTTCTTTTTTGTCCATTCCATTTTTTCATGTTTCATTACTTGATGTCTGCTCCTGGGTGTTACCGTGCTTAGATTTATGTAATTCCTCCTAAGGTTCCGCGGTTCCGAAGGTTCTTCTGCCGCCAGTGCATTCCCACTACTCCCAGTGAGCTATTGTGTTCACCAGAGTTAATGTATTCTTACCACCACCCCACCAAAAGAAAACGGTACTGAAGCCAAAAGAAATTTACTTTAGACGAATATGTAATACTGTTGCTGTTCTTTAGTGACATTTAAAACACATGCTACGTGTTGGTAAATCTCGTCTCTTGTGAGTGTGGGAACATGGTTTAGATGCAGCCAAGACAGAAACAGAGAAACACACAATTTGATGGCAGATAAGCACCGTTTGGTCCATCCAGTCTACCCATTTCTTATCTACTCTATTACCACAGACAGTGCCTGATCTACAGCTCTTTCTTCCTCACTCCTTCCTTTCCACTATCATTCCATCATGCTTATCCCATGCATTCTTGAACCTTACCACTGTTTTTTTCCCCCACTGCCTCCGCAGAAAGGCTGTTCCAGGAATCCACCACTCTTTCTGTGAAGAAGTACTTCCTCACATCTCTCCTGAATCTACCCCCTCCAGCTTCATAGTATGTCCCTTCATAGGATGTCTCTTCATAGCATGTCACTTCATATCATGTCTTTTCATAGCATGTCACTTCATAGCATGTCACTTCATAGCATGTCCTTTCATAGCACGTCCTTTCATAGCATGTAACTTCATAGCATGTCACATCATAGTATATCCCTCCATAGCATGTCCCATCATAGCATGTAACTTCATAGCATGTCCCTTCATAGCATGTCCAGTCATAGCATGTCACTTCATAGCATGTCCCTTCGTAGCGTGTCCCTTCATAGCATGTAACTTTATAGCATGTCACTTCATAGCATGTCCCTCCCTAGCATGTCCCTCCATAGCATGTCCTATCATAGCATGTCACTTCATAGCATATCACTTCATAGCATGTCCCTTTATGGCGTGTCCCTTCATAGCATGTCCTCCCTTCATAACATGTCATTTCATAGCATGTCCCTTAATAGCATGTCCCTTCATGACATGTCTTCTCATTACATGTTCCGTCATAGCATGTCACTTCATAGCATGTCCCTTCATAGCATGTCACTTCACAGCGTGTCCTTTCATAGCGTGTGACTTCATAGTGTGTCCCTTCATAGCGTGTCCCTTCATAGCACGTCCCTTCATAGCAAGTCCCTTCATAGCATGTCACTTCATAACATGCCCCTTCATAACGTGTCCCTTCATAGCATCTCTTTATAGCGTGTCACTTCAGAGTGTGTCCCTTCATAGCGTGTCCCTTCATGACGTATCACTTCATGGCATGTCCCCCCATAGCATGTCACTTCATAGCATGTCCCTTCATAGCAAGTGCCTTCATAGCGTGTCCTCCTTTCATAGCATGTCCCTTCATAGCATGTCTAGCTTTGTTCTAGCGGTTTAAACACTGCCTTACTCCAGATGCCCTCCAGCTTGCTGTCTCATCCTCGATCCTCTCCCTCCTCGACTATGGCATACTTATTTGTAGCGTTGCCACCACCTCGGTCCTTAGCAGGCTTCGTATCTCCCTCAACAAAACCTGTCAGCTTGTTCTGGACTGTGACCGGCTCACCCATACTTGCTCACTATATAACTCCACCAACTGGCTTAATTTAGATAGTAGGATCAAGTCCACACCTGTCTTATGGCTAAAAAAATCACCCTTGGTCTTTCCCCTCCTGGTCTTACCTCTTTAATCTATCTGGCTACCACCCAAAAAGTAACCCATAGCTCTAGCAAGAAACTCCTCACAGTTCCCCACTGTCAAACCTCCCAATTTCAAAGATCCTTCAGCTACAAGGCCCCCACATAGATAAATGGCCTGCCTAGCTCCCTCACAAATTAAAATAGAATTGGCCTCTTCAAAACCCATCTCTGGGTTATCTCCAGCACTTAAACAGCTGTGACTGCCATTGAACCCATCACTCGCTCGTCACTCTCTCCTCCCTCTACCATGACAATGGCCTCTGGCTGTCCCCCCATTCCCTCTCCTCCAATTTTAAACATCTCCGTATAAGTGCCTATATGTTTATCTGGTCTGGCAATCGCCCTATGTTTGCTAGGCTCTGATTGCAAGCCTCTAATTGTATCTTACCATGAATCAAGTTTTTTACTGTTTACTGCATTGTATTTACCTTCTTACTGTAATGTCTTAGCTATGTGACGTGGAACCTTTGTAAATGAGTCTTTGACTCAAAGATATTTTCTGAATCCTGAATAAATAAATAAATAAATAGCATGACACTTCATAGCATGTCCCTTCATAGGTTGTCCATTCATAGCATGTCCCTTCGTAGCATGTCCCTTCATAGCATGTTATTTCATAGGATGACCCTTCATACCATGTCCCTTCGTTGTGTGTCACTTCATACCATGTCCCTTTATAGCATGTCCCTTCATAGGGTGTAACTTCATAGGATGACCCTTCATACTATGTCCCTTCATAGGGTGTCCCTTCATAGCATGTCCCTTCATAGGATGACCCTTCATAGTATGTCCCTTCATAGGGTGTCCCTTCATAGCATGTCCCTTCATAGGATGACCCTTCATAGTATGTCCCTTCATAGGGTGTCCCTTCATAGCATGTCCCTTCATAGGATGACCCGCAATACCATGTCCCTTCATAGGGTGTCCCTTCATAGCATGTCCCTTCATAGGGTATACCTTCATACCATGTCCCTTCAAAGCATGTCACTTCATAGCATGTCCCTTCGTAGCATGTCCCTTCATAGGATGACCCTTCATACCATGTCCCTTCATAGCGTGTCACTTCATAGCATGTCCCCTCATAGCATGTCCCTTCATGACAAGTCACTTTATGGTGTGTCACTTCATTGCATGTCCCTTCATAGCATCACTTCATAGCATGTCCCTTCATAGCAAGTCCCTTCATTGATTGTCCCTTCATAGCATGCCTCTTCATAGGATGACCATTCATACCATGTCCCTTCATAGCATGTCCCTTTATAGCAAGTCCCTTAATACAGTAGCTTGTCCCTTCATAACATGACACTTCATAGCATGTCCCTTAATTGCATGCCACTTCATGACATGTCACTTCATTGCATGTCCCTTCATAGCAAGTCCCTTCATAGCTTGTCCCATCATAACATGTCACTTCATAGTGTGTCCCTTCAGAGCATGTCCCTTCATGACAGACATAGCATGTCCCTTCAGCATCTCAAATTCGCTCACTTAGATCCTCCTTCTCACCCCTGCTCACATGTAGACCTTGCACCACAAAAATGGGCGAACAGGCTTTCTCGTACTTCGCTCCTTGGTTCTGGAACTCTCTCCCCCTTCAGGTCAAAACTGCCTCTTCCCACCGGGTTTTCAAAAACTTGTTGTTCTCTCACCTTATCACACTTGGTCACTGACGTTGCTCATAACATAGCCGCTGACCACCGGCCTGCTGCCCAGACCCCCTTCAGTTGTTGCAACATTAAAGCTTTGTTATGAGTATCCTGGAGTACTAAATTGTTGTCCTGCCACTATGTATACGGTTATATTTTGCCTGCAACCTATTATTCACTTTAATGTCATTACGTCATGATGTATCACTATAACTTGTGGCACATTTGTCTTGTACTCCACTGGATTGTACCTGAAAATGTTATATTTCTGCTTGAAATCAATCTTTTCTCTTTACTGTTATCATGTCTTGATGTATCACTGTAATTTGTGGCCCCTATGTCTTGTACTCTCCCGGGTCATGCTTGAAAATAGGCAGGATTGTTTGCCTAACGCACTTACCCGGTTACCAAAAGCTAATAAATAAATAAATAAATAGCATGTCACTTCATAGCATGTCCCTTCATAGGATGACCCTTCATACCATGTCCCTTCATTGCCTGTCACTTCATAGCATGTCCCTTCATAGCGTGTCACTTCATAGCATGTCCCTCGATAGTGTGTCACTTCATAGCATGTCCCTTCATACCGTGTCCCTTCATGACATGTCATTTCATGGTGTGTCACTTCATGGCATGTCCCTTCATAGCATCACTTCATAGCATGTGACTTCATAGCATGTCCCTTCATAGCAAGTCCCTTCATAGGATGACCCTTTATAGCATGTCACTTCACAGCATGTCCCTTCATAACATGTCCCTTCATAGCGTGTCATTTCATAGCATGTCCCTTCATGACATATCACTTCATGGTGTGTCACTTCATGGCGTGTCCCTTCTTAGCGTCACTTCATAGCATGTCACTTCATAGCATGTCCCTTCATAGCTTGTCCTTTCATAACATGTCACTTCATAGTGTGTCCCTTCATAGCATGTCCCTTCATGACATGTCACTTCATTGCATGTCCCTTCATAGCATATCACTTCATATCATGTCCCTTCATAGGATGTCACTTCATAGTATGTCCCTTCATAGGATGCCCCTTCATATCATGTCCATTAATAATATGTCCCTTCGTAGCATGTCACTTCATAGCATGCCACTCTATTGCATGAGCCTTCAAAGCATGTCCCTTCTTAGCATGTCACTTCATGGCATGTCCCTTCATAGGATGTCCCTTAAGTATGTCCTTTCATAGGATGCCCCTTCATATCATGTCCATTAATAATATGTCCCTTCATAGCATGTCCCTTCATAGTATGTCCCTTTATAGCATGTCCCTTCATTGCATGTTCCTATATAGCACGTCACTTCATTGCATGTCCCTTCATAGTATGTGCCTTTATAGC
This sequence comes from Neoceratodus forsteri, assembly GCA_016271365.2. Classification (NCBI taxonomy): domain Eukaryota; kingdom Metazoa; phylum Chordata; order Ceratodontiformes; family Ceratodontidae; genus Neoceratodus; species Neoceratodus forsteri. The sequence continues at coordinate 116,208,379 of CM028131.1, forward strand.
ATGTCCCTTCATTGCATGTTCCTATATAGCATGTCACTTCATTGCATGTCCCTTCATAGTATGTGCCTTTATAGCATGTCCCTTCATTGCATGTTCCTATATAGCATGTCACTTCCTTGCATGTCCCTTCATAGTATGTCTCTTTATAGCATGTCCCTTCATTGCATGTTCCTATATAGCATGTCACTTCATTGCATGTCCCTTCATAGTATGTCCCTTTATATCGGGTCCCTTCATTGCATGTTCCAATATAGCATGTCACTTCCTTGCATGTCCCTTCATAGTATGTCCCTTTATAGCATGTCCCTTCATTGCATGTTCCTATATAGCATGTCACTTCATTGCATGTCCCTTCATAGTATGTCCCTTTATAGCGGGTCCCTTCATTGCATGTTCCTATATAGCATGTCACTTCATTGCATGTCCCTTCACAGTATGTGCCTTTATAGCATGTCACTTCATTGCATGTCCCTTCATAGTATGTCCCTTTATAGCACGTCACTTCATTGAAGGTCACTTAATAGCATGTCCCTTAATCCCATGTCCCTTCATGGTATGTACCTTCATAGCATGACACTTCATAGAATGTCCCTTCATAGCATGTCAACTTCATAGCATGACCCTTCATTGCATGTCCAGTCATAGCATATCACTTCATGCATCCCTTAATCCCATGTCCTTCATGGTATGTACCTTCATAGCATGACACTTCATAGAATGTCCCTTCATAGCATGTCAACTTCATAGCATGACCCTTCATTGCATGTCCAGTCATAGCATATCACTTCATAGCATGTCCCTTCATTGGATGTCCCTTCATAGGATGACCCTTCATACCATGTCACTTCATAGCATATCACTTCATAGCATGTCCCTTCATTGCATGTCCCTTCATAGCTTGTCCTTTCATAACATGTCACTTCATAGTGTGTCCCTTCATAGCATGTCCCTTCATGACATGTCACTTCATTGCATGTCCCTTCATAGCATATCACTTCATATCATGTCCCTTCATAGGATGTCACTTCATAGTATGTCCCTTCATAGGATGCCCTTCATATCATGTCCTTCATAGCATGTCACTTCATAGCATGCCACTCTATTGCATGACCCTTCATTGCATGTCCCTTCTTAGCATGTCACTTCATGGCATGTCCCTTCATAGGATGTCCCTTAATAGTATGTCCCTTCATAGGATGCCCCTTCATATCATGTCCATTAATATGTCCCTTCATAGCATGTCCCTTCATAGTATGTCCCTTTATAGCATGTCCCTTCATTGCATGTTCCTATATAGCAGTCACTTCATTGCATGTCCCTTCATAGTATGTGCCTTTATAGCATGTCTCTTCATTGCATGTTCCTATATAGCATGTCACTTCATTGCATGTCCCTTCATAGTATGTGCCTTTATAGCATGTCCCTTCATTGCATGTTCCTATATAGCATGTCACTTCATTGCATGTCCCTTCATAGTATGTGCCTTTATAGCATGTCCCTTCATTGCATGTTCCTATATAGCACGTCACTTCCTTGCATGTCCCTTCATAGTATGTCCCTTTATAGCATGTCCCTTCATTGCATGTTCCTATATAGCATATCACTTCATTGCATGTCCCTTCATAGTATGTGCCTTTATAGCATGTCCCTTCATTGCATGTTCCTATATAGCATGTCACTTCATTGCATGTCCCTTCATAGTATGTGCCTTTATAGCATGTCCCTTCATTGCATGTTCCTATATAGCATGTCACTTCCTTGCATGTCCCTTCACAGTATGTGCCTTTATAGCATGTCCCTTCATAGCATGTCACTTCATTGCATGTCCCTTCATAGTATGTCCCTTTATAGCATGTCACTTCATTGAAGGTCACTTAATAGCATGTCCCTTAATCCCATGTCCCTTCATGGTATGTACCTTCATAGCATGACACTTCATAGAATGTCCCTTCATAGCATGTCAACTTCATAGCATGACCCTTCATTGCATGTCCAGTCATAGCATATCACTTCATAGCATGTCCCTTAATCCCATGTCCCTTCATGGTATGTACCTTCATAGCATGACACTTCATAGAATGTCCCTTCATAGCATGTCAACTTCATAGCATGACCCTTCATTGCATGTCCAGTCATAGCATATCACTTCATAGCATGTCCCTTCATTGGATGTCCCTTCATAGGATGACCCTTCATACCATGTCCCTCCATAGCATGTCACTTCATAGCATATCACTTCATAGCATGTCCCTTCATTGCATGTCCGGTCATAACATGTCCCTTCATAGCCTGTCACTTCATAGCATGTCCCTTCATACTATGTTCCTTCATATCATGTCATTTTATAGAATGTAACTTTATTGCATGTCACTTCATTGCATGTCCCTTTATAGCATGTCACTTCATAGCATGTCACTTCATAGAATGTCCCTTCAAAGCGTATCCCTTGATTGCATGTCCAGTCATAGCATGTCCATTCACAGCATGTCACTTCATAGCATGTCCCTTCATTGCATGTCAAGTCATAGCATGTCCCTTCACAGCATGTCACTTCATAGCATATCCCTTCATAGTGTGTCCCTTCATAGCATGTCCCTACATTGCACATCCAGTCATATCATGTCCTTCCAGAGCATGTCACTTCATAGCATATCCCTTCATAGCATGTCCCTTCATAGCATGTCACTTCATTATATGTCCCTTCATAGCATGTCACTTCATAGAATGTCACTTCATAGCATGTCCCTTCAGAGCATGTCACTTCATAGAATGTCACTTCATAGCATGTCCCTTCAGAGCATGTCACTTCATTACATGTCCCTTCAGAGCATGTCACTTCATAGAATGTCCCTTCATAGCATGTCACTTCATTACATGTCCCGTCATTGCACATCCAGTCATATCATGTCCTTTCATAGCATGTCACTTCATAGCATATCCCTTCATAGCGTGTCCCTTCATAGCATGTCACTTCATAAAATGTCCTTTCATAGCATGTCACTTCATTACATGTCCCTTCATAGCATTTCACTTCATAGTATGTCGCTTCATAGCATGACCCTTCATTGCATGTCCAGTCATAGCATATCACTTCATAGCATGTCCCTTCATAGGATGATCCTTCATAAACTTGTCCCTCCATAGCATGTCACTTCATAGCATATCACTTCATCGCATGTCCAGTCATAACATGTCCCTTCATAGCCTGTCACTTCATAGCATGACCCTTCATAGCATGTCACTTCTTAAAATGTCCCTTCATAGCATGTGACTTCATTACATCTCCCTTCATAGCATGTCACTTCTTAAAATGTCCATTCATAGCATGTAACTTCATTACATGTCCCTTCATAGCATGTCACTTCATAAAATGTCCCTTTATAGCATGTTACTTCATTATATGTCCCTTCATAGCATGTCACTTCAAAGAATGTCTCTTCATAGCATGTCACTTCATAAAATGTCCCTTCATAGCATGTCACTTCATTACATGTCCCGTCATAGCATGTCCCTTCAAAGCATGTCACTTCATAGAATATCCCTTCATAGCATGTCACTTCATAGTGTGTCACTTCATTACATGTCCCATCATAGCATGTCCCTTCATAGCATGTCACTTCATAGAATGTCCCTTCATAGCATGTCACTTCATTACATGTCCTGTCATAGCATGTCCCATCATAGCATGTCACTTCATTGCATGTCATTTCATAGAATGTCCCTTCATAGCATGTCACTTCTTTACATGTCCTGTCATAGCATGTCACTTCATTGCATGTCATTTCATAGAATGTCCCTTCATAACATGTCACTTCATAGAACGTCACTTCATAGCATGTCACTTCATTACATGTCCTGTCATAGCTTGTCCCATCATAGCAAGTCCAGTCATAGCATGTCCTGTCATAGCATGTCCCATCATAGTGTGTCACTTCATAGCATGTTACTTCATAATATGTCACTTTATAGCATGTCCTTCATAGCATGTCCCTTCATAGCATATGTCCCTTCATAGCATGTCACTTCATAGTGTGTCACTTCATTACATGTCTTGTCATAACATGTCCTGTTTTAGCATGTCACTTCATAGCATGTCACTTAATAGAATGTCCCTTCATAGCACGTCACTTCATAGCATGTCACTTCATAGTGTGTCACTTCATTACATGTCCTGTCATAACATGTCCCATCTTAGCATGTCCCTTCATAGCATGTCACTTCATAGAATGTCCCTTCATAGTACATCACTTCATAGCACGTCACATCATAGCGTGTCACTTCATGACATGTCCTGTCATAGCATGTCCTATCATAGCATGTCACTTCATAGCATGTCACTTCATAGCATGTCCCTTCATAGCATGTCACTTCATAGCATGTCACTTCATAGCACGTCACTTCATAGCATGTCACTTCATTACATGTCCTGTCATAACTTGTCCTGTCATAGCTTGCCCCGTCATAGCTTGTCCCTTCATAGCATGTCCAGTCATAGCATGTCCTGTCATAGTGTGTCACTTCATAGCATGTTACTTCATAATATGTCACTTTATAGCATGTACCTTCATAGCATGTCCCTTAATAGCATGTTACTTCATAATATGTCCCTTCATAGCTTGTCATTTCATAGTGTGTCACGTCATTACATGTCCTGTCATAACATGTCCCATCTTAGCATGTCACTTCATAGCATGTCCCATCATAGCATGTCCCTTCACAGCATGTTCTGTCATAGCACGTCTCATCATAGCATGTCCCTTCATTGCACGTCCCTTCATAGCTTGTCATGTCATAGCATGTCTCTTCATTGCATGTCTTGTCATAGCATGTCACTTCATAGCATGTCTCGTCATTGCATGTCCAGTCATATCATGTCACTTCATAGCATGTCCTGTCATAGCATGTCCCATCATAGCATGTCCCTTCATAGCGTGCCACTTCATAGCATGTCGCGTCATAGAATGTCCTGCCATAGCATGTCCCATCATAGCATGTCCCTTCATTGCATGTCCCTTCATAGCATGCCACTTCATCATAGCATGTCCAGTCATAGCATGTCACTTCATATCATGTCTCGTTGTTGCATGTCCAGTCATAGCATGTCACTTCATAGCATGTCCCTTCATAGCATGTCATTTCATATCATGTCTCTTTATTACATGTCCAATCATAGCATTCCACTTCATAGCATGTCACTTCATAGCACTGGTCTTGTGGTTCTGGGCTAAAAAAGTAAACACTTTTGAGCACTATGATTGCGTTGTTGAAATATTTAAAGACACTGTGATATTAGTAGTCACTGTGAGTTTTTGATCAGTCACTGGCAATGTTATCAGGGTAGGCCGATCAGAAATGACTGTATTTCCATGGTAACTAAGTACTTTATGATTCAGTAACTAGACTGTTTTAAAAGGAACTTGGAATGCGACAGTGCACAGAGGCTTCAGCACGTGATGACCTCTTAGCTGTATAAGAGGTCTTCATGCACTGCATCCTCTTACATTCATTCCTATGGCAAAGAAAAAAGAAATGCTTTATAATCAACAACACAGCAGCCCCTGTGTGGCCAGAGAGTTCACTTAATGTGTCTCTAATCCAATGCTTGCTTTCATATTCCTTTCCCTGCTGTCTCCCTGCATCACTTAAAGGATCTGCTATCAACACCCAGATGACAGCCGTAGCAAAAGTAGTCCACAAACAGAGCAGCAGCTGATAGCATGCTGCAGGCTCATGTCACATGTTCAAGAGGTTTTGAGTTCCAGCTGATAAAATGGATCCCTGTCCCAGGGGATTCTCAGTGGCTGACATGAGGTGGATAACAGGACATTAAAGAGCTACTGACCCTTCTGGCAAAATATGATAAAAGCCAATACTAAGAAATCATTTTATTATATTTCATCTGTTTTCAGTAATTATTTTTCATTTTTTCTTTATTATTAGGGACATTTACCTGAAAGCAGTATCTTTCTCTCTTGGACTACATCTGCTCTGGTTGTTTGTCTACTCATGACATCAGAATTGTTTGTTTATGACCTCACAAAATGTTGCTGTGGAGATGGTAGGGGTGTGCGAGTAATGAATATAATTTCCCAAATACCATGACTATTAGGCTATTTGGTACTCAGAAAGAAAAATGAATAATCAGTACTATTCGGTGCTATTCAGCATTTTGCTATTTAGCAGGAGTGCAAGATGTATGAGACTTCTTGACCAATCAGAGGCCACTTTGGAAGCTCACTAAAGACAGCTCATGTCACCCAGCACTCACGGAAGCTACGGGCAAGCAAGACAGATGCCTGAGCTGCTGTGAAAGAGCAATCTACGTCCAGCCACCTGTTAAAATTAGCCAATGAGCAAAAATCTTGACAGTTACACAGAAAATTAGACTGTCAGCAGAAAAGGATCAGTAGTCTGCCCTATTTATTTACTGAATTTTGTTTACCGGGTAGGTCCACTGGGACTAGACGTCCCTTTTATAGGGGTGACCCAGTGGAGGGGGTACAGATGGTAACCAACTGAAACCGAACTAGATTAAGCTATTGGTGGTATTTTTACTGAATGGAGGAAATTTGGCAAGGACTCCGGGGAAATTCCCCTACTCTTTTCGAGAAGTGTCATAGGATCCTTAACATCTACCTGAACAGGTAGACAGGACCTCGGTTTAGTGTCTCATCTGAAAGACAGCACCTCAGGAGTGCAGCATCCTCCTCTTGATGCACCACAGTGTCAGTACTGGAATTTACCCCAAGTGCCTGGTGTGGAACTAGAACCCACAAGCTTTCAATTTTCTGGCCTCAGAAGTGAGTGTGCAACCTGCTGAGCCACTGACACAGCCTGCCTATTTTTTTTTTGTTATTTTACCAGGAGAGACACACTAAGCTGAAAGCTTGTTTACAGGTGCGACCTGGGAGCACAAAGAAGTTAAGTGACTTGTTCAGGGTCACACAGTATGCAAGTGGGGGCTGTGGGATTCAAACCCAGGTCTCCAGGTTTGCAGCTCTGAGCCTTAAACCACTGTGCTATACTGCCTATTACTACACCCTGAACCATATTTGATCATAGGTGTTCTTGCCTCCTTCCTTTTCACTATTTATTATACCCATGTGTCTAACCCACATGTGTTTGAAGTTCCCCACTGTCTTCACATCTACCACCTCTTTTGGCATGCTGGTCCAAGTGTCCACTACTCTTTCTGTGAAGAAGTATTTCTTCACATCCTTCTTAAACATCTCCCTCTCGAGCTTCATTGCATGCCCCCATGTTCTGGTACTCTTCCTATGAAAAAGACTCCCCTGTACATTGTTCACCCCATGAGGTACTTATAAGTCTGAGTCATGTTCCCCCATGCTCTCCTCTCCTCTATGTTGAGCTCCTGCAACGTTTACTAGTATGATTTCTTGTGTAGCCCCAGAATCATTTTGGTAGCCCTCCTCTGGACTGTTTCCACCCTGTCAATGTCCTTGCAGAGGTGAGGCCTCCAGAACTGGACACAGTACTCCAGGTGGGTCTAACAAGTGAACAACACAGAGACAACACCACCTCCCTTTTCCTGCTAGAAATCCCCCTCCCGATGCACCCCAGCATCTAGATAGCCTTGTCTACTGCCTTGTCACACTGTCCTACCAACTTGAGGTCTTCAGATATGATTATCCCAAAGTTCCTCTCTTGCTTGGTAACTGTAAGTACCCCCCTATCTTATACACATCACTCATATTTCCCCGCCCATCTGCATGACTGCACTTTTTGGCATTGGATCCCAGCTGCCACACCCTGGACCTCTCCTTTAATTTCTACCATAGCATCGTCCGTCTGCATAGCAGTTGGACTTCTATTTACGCAGCTTGATTCGGTTTAGAACGAGTTCGGTCTCTGGAGGGTCAGGGCTGGGGAGGCAGCTTGAGCATCCCACGACTGCTCACTGTCTCCAGGGAAGGAGGGGGATCGTACCCGGTGCAGAAGTGACCACTGGTGGAGGCTGGTGGTAGTGCAGCACGTCAGGTCATTAGGGGTGGTGCGTGACAGACGTTGGCTCTCGCCTTGACGTCTGGACGTCACTCACCTCAAGAAGCCAGGAAAATCACTCACTGGCCTCCGGATGACGGCTGTCTGTTCCTGAGGGCCTCCAGTGCCTTCCTGGTGCCTCCTGTTCCCCAGCAGCATCCCTAGGCCCTAGTAGTGTGTGTGCGCTGGGGCTATCCTCCCCCCCCCCCGGTGCTTTCCCCCTCGGAGGAGAGGGACCCGCCCGGTGAAGGGATACACCGGGATATCCTGGGGGTCGACTGTGATCTGGGGGATCAGAGGAGGGCTGGGCAAGGACAGAAGAGGTCAGGGGGAACTTGTCAGAGCCCGAAGGAGTGGAGGACCAGCGAGCGTGGGGTGGAAAAATAGATCACACACAAAAAAAAAAATTTTTCCACAGATCCCTTTGTATTCTCTCCAGCCCCTCCTGGGTGTCCACCCTGTTGCAGATTTTTGTGTCATCTACAAAGAGACACACCTTCCCTTCCAGTTCCTCAGCAACGTCACTTATGAAGACATTGAAGAAGACAGGACCCAGTACCGATCCCTGTGGTACTCCACTGGTCAATCTCTTGTCCTCCAAGTGACTGCCATTCACCACCACCTTCTGCCTCCTATTCCTCAACCAGTTAGATACCCAGTTCACAACCTTCTCCCCCACCCCCAGGCTGCTAAGTTTCTTTATTAGTCTCCTGTGTAGTACAGCATGAAAGGGCTTACTAAACTCTAGATAGGCCACATCTACTGCCCTCCCTTGATCCACCTCCCTAGTTACCCAGTCAAAGAAATGTATGAGCTTTGTTTGACATGACCTCCCTTCTGTGAATCTGTGCTGCCAGTTGTCCTAGATATAAATAGGTAGATAGATAGATAGATAGATAGATAGATAGATAGATAGATAGATAGATAGATATATAACCCCTAGGCGGCACTATCCCTAAGGTTAGTACCCCTGCTGGTATTTCTGATCACAGGTTGAGAGGCCTGGATTCTGTATTAAGATGCCTCCACCCAGAGTAACAGTAATGGGGTGTTTGTCTAACCTGTTATAACCTTCTGGAAAGCTATAACCACCCACTAACCCTCCTAGTGGCTTGGAACCTTTATTATAAAATGGGTCTCACAAATCCTGTAACCTCATTGGTCAAAACATATCACATGACCATGTGTCAATCCTGCAACAGACAACTGGTAACGATCCCAGTAGTCAAATGTTTACTTTCTTTGAAGCTAATTCATTTGTTTTAATTTATAATAACAGATTCATGCTATAATCACAATAATGCACTTCAGGGCATGTGTAGTAGTGGGATTTACATACTTCTTGTGTGGTTAAAGTCACTCGGCTATGACTCATGACACACCACACAAGGCATGTGTAAATCCCACAACAACACATATCCTGTTGTGCATTATTGCTCAAACAGTAATTAACACACAGTCAGTAAACAGCAGTAATAATATGTGCACACTCTTCACACTTACCACCAGGGACAGACCTTCAGTAATATCCCTGAAGACCCCATGTAAAACAAAGTTAGCGATACAACCGCAAACTGTCAGTACTATATCCCAACTAATAATATGCACATAAGCCAAGTTAAACGTGAAACAATAATCAGACTTATTAAGGGGACGTGAACAAGGAAAGGGCGTGAATTTGGTTAAATGATTGGTATTCTGATTAAATTCAGGTTCTTGGCATGCACTTTTAGTCCCAAAATAAGCAGTCTATGATGCTGGGTACCCAGGATGGAATGCTGGCTAGCCAGAGGCATTGCCCAGGGGGTGGCCGGCATTGCAACTGATGTTGGGGCCCTTGATGGAAAGAAAAGGCAGTTAGCATGCACAGTAACAAGATGATTATTTGTAATCCTGGCTGGTTGGCCCAGTCTCATGAAACCCAAGAATTTTAAAAGAAATCAGAAGGTACCACAGATAATTAAATGACTCATTGCAGGGCGCTACCCTCGTACTCATGCAACCAGTTGGCTGTGATGTGGCTGGCAATAGGAAGACCTCGTGGTGTTCGCCGATGAGCATGGGGAAGCAGGGCAATCACGACACACCTCTTCTTCATGGTCTTTCCCTCCAGGTGGCAGCAACCTGCAAGTTATTTCTGCACAGGGGCTGGATCCCCAAAGCTGGTCTCTCACCAAGGACAGTCTCTGGTGCAAGTCTGGGCTGGGTTGGCAAAGGCCCAGGCGTGATGAACACATTGACAAAGTTCAGTCTGGTTTTGCTGGAGAAGCCTCCAGCTGGTGTAGCAAACTGGGTCATGAACAGGCAGGTCTTGGCCCACGAGGAACATTCAGCACATTTCAATCAAACAGCATTTACTTTTCACAGATCAGATACAGCTCATTCGCTATTGCAGTAGATTCACTGAGCAAACCTTTCGATCAAAAATCAGTCTCGCACACTAGCTGTGCTGATCTCGTCACAGGAGCAAATCTTTGATCCAAACTGCAAGCAGTGCTTTTAAACTCTCTGATACTTGCTGCTGCAGTTTCAGTCTTAAATCGGATGATTTTGACTTCTGCAATCAGGCAGTCCAATGCAGGAGAAACAATGGCAGGGAGGCAAGTTAGGCCTCTTCCCGCTGATTCTCCTCCACTCTCTTCTGGGAGCCGCTGCTCTAAAACTCAAGCTGCTCACTCTTCGACCTCTAACTAATCCACTGTCTCTCACAGTTTGGGGCATTTCCCTTGATTTCCTAAGTTCAGGTTGGCTGGGGAAGCTGTCAGTCACAGGTTTGACTCCCCCTTCTGTTCAGTTTAAGTGCCAAACTAAAAACTACAAAAACTACAGAATTCCCTTTCCATGTGACACTTGAGCCAGGACCCATTTTAGGTCCCCTGAGTCCCACTGGTCCAATTACTGAAAGTCCTGGACCCAACATGGTAGTTCCCATTCCGAAAGGCAAGCTACAAGGAAAGTAGGCTAAACAAACTTCTCTAATTCAAATACAACAGCATGTTAGAAGTAAACAAGTACAGTTCCCATTCAGATTCCCTCCGCACCACCAGACTGCAGAATGGAGCAAATCAAAGCGATTTAGCAGAAAACAGGAAGTTGTTATCCCTCTGTACAGACAGTTGGTGAGACCCCATCTGAAGTACTGTGCCCAGTTCTGGAGACCCCATCTCCGCAAGGACATAGACAGGATACAGGCAGTGCAGGGGAGGGCAACTAAAATGGTGCAGGGTCTGCAAGAGAAGCTGTATGAGGAGAGACTAAAGGAGCTTAATATGTATACCCTTGAGGAAAAGAGAGGAGGACATGATAGAAACTTTTAAGTACCTCAGTGGAATCAACAAAGTCCAAGAGGGTAGCATCTTTCAGAAAAAGGCGTGCAAGAACAAGGGACACAATTTAAAGATGGGGGTGGTTCAGGGGCAATGTGAGGAAGTATTATTTCCAGAGAGGGTAGTGGATGCATGGAACAGCCTTCCTGAGGAGTTTGTGGGGTCTAAAACTGTGGGAGAATTCAAGAATGCATGGGACAGACATAAGACAATTCTTGTTGGGGGTAGGAAGAAATAAGCTGTTGGTTAACTAGGATCTGCGGCCTATCCTGTAGGTAGGGAAATGGGCAGACTGAATGGGCCAAGCAGTCCTTATCTGCCGTCAAAGTCTATGTTTCTATGTCTGGCCGGTTGCAAGCCTCAAATCACTTGGACCCAGCTCAGACCGTTTACTATACACATATTGGCTAGATTCTTAAAGGGACAGGTGTGGAGGCACAGCATGGCATTCTCACATAAATAAACAGAAGCAAACAGTTACCCTTGGATCTATCACCCCTACAGGACACCAGCCTGGCAGTGGGCATGGAAGGAGCCCAGTAAGACATTAAGGTAAACCCCAAATTAATGGGGGGGGGGGAGATAGATAGATAGATAGATAGATAGATAAAGTAGATAAAGTAGATACAGTAGATAGATAGATAGATAGATAGATAGATAGATAGATATATTTTCATCTGTTTGGAGGCCAATCCTGGAGGCTCAAGGCGCCATACAATATCACAGTTTACACAATAACACTATATGCAGATATATAAACAGTCAATACAACAAAAAAAAAACTGTTAAAAATTCAGTATGGATTTACAATTCAGAATGGAATTCAAAAAACATCTACAGGAAAGGTCAAGTTAAACAGGCAAGTATTTAGGCCCCTCTGAAATGCCTCCATTGTAGGGGCCTCCCTCAAAGTTCTTGGCAGCGAGTTCCAGAGGACCAGGCCAGTCACCCCAAATGAACGGTTACCCAAGGTTTTCAGCCTGATCCTCTGAACCACCAGGAGGCCCGTGGTGGAGGAATGAAGGGAGCGGGCCAGAATGGCAGGAGTAAGGAGGTTTGTCAGGTAGCCAGGGCCCTAACTGTATAGGGTCTTACAGGTGAGCAAGCCCACCTTGAACAGAATCCTTCACCAGACCGGCAGCCAGTGCAGACCCTGCAGGACTGAAGTCACATGACAGGACATTGACAGCACCGTCAGCAGCCTGGCCACTGCGTTCTGCACTAGCTGCAGCCAGTGGAGGTTCCCTCCTGTGACCCGAGGTACAGAGCATTACAGTAATTGAGTCTGGACGTTACAAAGGCACGCACCAATGATGGCAGGTCTTCGGATGGAATTAAGGGTTTAATCTGGGTGATGTTTGTCAGATGGTTAAAAAAAACTTTTGACTACAGCCAACACCTGAGCTTCACATGCCAGCTTGTTGCCAAGGACCATGTTCAGATTTCTCACCCTAGAGGATGCCATTAACGGGGACGACCCCAGGACCAAATCTGTTGTCTCCCCAAGAAGCAACCCCATCACGTCCTACAGCCCATATGTCTCCAGGTACTCCATCAGTCTCTCCTTCAGCACAGACTCCATTAATTTCCCCACCACTGATGTGAAACTGAATGGTCTGTAATTGCTAGCCTCCTCCCCACTGCCACTCTTGTGCAGAGTGACCACATCAGCCCTCCTCCAATCCTCTGTCTTAATTACTGTTATGACTGTTATGTTTCTTTATTGTTATTTTAACTGACTATTGTAATGAGTTTTAATTGATTGTAACTTGAATTATTGGTTTTCATTGTTAGGCACCCAGAACCTCTGGGATTGGGTGCCACAAAAACAAAACTGGCCTTGCCTTGCCTCTATAACAACTCCTATCTCCAAAGAGGTGCTAAATAATGTTGCCAGAGGGGCAGCTAACCTGTCTGGCTCCATGACCTTGTTTTCTTCTAGGGCTTCCAATCCCTGGTGGACTCTCTCTCTTCTGTAAATGGACTTGTGTCCACACACCCCCCTTCCCCATCTTTTTGTTAATACATGTCAGCCCCCATTTCCACTGTGAAGACCAAGCAGGCGTATTTGCTTAAAATGCTAGCTTTTTCTTGGTCTTCCTCTGCACATCCCCCCTTTCTGGTCTCTTGATCCTCACCATACCACCCCTCGCCATCTTCTTTTTGCTCACATACCTGAGGAAAGTCTTATCCCCATTCTTGACATCTTGGGCGATCCTTTCCTGTTTGAGCCTTTGCTGTTCTTAACCCTCCATGATGCCTCCCTTTGTTTCTCTAGATATACCTCCATGTTCACCTCTATTTGGGTGGGCTTGCTCACCTATAAGGTCCTGTACAGGCTGGGCCCTGGTTGTCTGGCTGATTCCTAACACCTGTCTCCTCAGTCCATTCCCTCCGCCCCTCGACTCGGGGCCTCCTTGATGTTCCCAGGGACAGGCTAAAAACATCGGGTGACCACGCTTTTAGTGTCGCTAGGCCGACCCTGTGGAACACTTTTACCAGCTGTCATCAGGGAGGCCCCAATCATCGAACTGCTTAAAAAGGGGTTAAAGGCCCATCTGTTTCATCTGGCATTCCTTGATGAGGGTGACTAACCTGTATTTAATCAAATTTTAGTCTTGCTGAAATTTATTTATTTATTGCAATCTTATTTATTTTATGTTGTGTTGTTTTCCATACCTTTTATTGTAAGGCGCCCACAGCCTCAGGGATTGGGTACCTGATAAATAAAATGTGCCTTGCCTTGCCTCCATTGGGCCACCTGCTACTTCCTGAAAGGTGCTTTTTTCTCCTTTACTACCTTGGTCACCTCCTCTGAACAAGGGAGGCGACCCTTCCTCCCTAGGCAACTACAGGCTGATTTCACTCCTCCCCCTTTCTTGCTAAGCTTCAAGAATCCATTGTCTACTCTAGGCCTGCTGACTGAAGTTCTTTGTCTCCTCAAACTTCCTGTCACCATTACAGTCTGGTTTTAGAAAGAACCATTCCACTGTCTCCTCCCTGCTGCATGTAACAGATTCTATCCTCTCCGAGATAGATCAGGGACACATCACCGCAGCATTTTCATCGTTCTAGCCAAAGCTTTTGACTCAGTGTCCCACCCACTCCTACTGATCAAGCTGAACTCAGTTGGTCTTTCAGTATCCACTGTGGACGGTTCCACTCATATCTTACAGACCATCAAGAGCCAGTTCAGGTAGGAGGGGTCCTCTCCTTCACCAGATTTCCCTGATGAGTAAGATAGAAGGGGGATTTTCATTGTCAACAAAGAAACAGTTGTAATAAAACTATGAACAGTGCTTAATGTTTTTAATTTATGTGTGTGTAAGGAGAGTGTGATGATCTAGGAAACAACATTTAATTAATTTTATTTGAGGTAGTTTTATTTTTAGGGCCCAGTTTTTTGTTTATTTTTGTTATACCGTTACTCCCTTGGCCCTACCCGATTGGCTCCCCTTGTCACCGCATCATTTATTTATTTATTTAGTGATTCAGAAAAGACCTTTGAGCACAAGCTCTTTTACAAAGGTTCCATGTCATTGAATGCAAAACAAAGTACAATAGGAGAAAGCAGAGGTACATCACAATGAACGATGCAGCTTGGATTCAGAACCTACAGAATAACTCAAAACATAGGCATCGTGGTGGGACTCCATCTGCCGTCCATCTCTACCGCACTCCAGCCTTTACCCTTAAACTCCTGTGGTTTGCTCCCCACAGCAGAGTGGCGGGGAGCTCCCAACATCCCACCCTGTATGGATCCAGTCCGGGTGAAGCCTCGGTGCCTGCGATCGTGCAGACAGCCATCAAGCCGCTCGATCAGGGTGCCATCTTTTTCCATTTTCCTTTTCCCTGGAGCTGGGGGCATGCAGTGATGCTGGTGGAGGGGAGTGCACACGTGTCCACACATGTTTCCTTCAGGCATCTACTCCCACTCCTCGGCGAGCTGCTGCATGGTGCCCTGTTCCCTAGCCTCCACCAGGGGGCAAATGGGCACTGACTACAAAAGACCCCCCCTCCCCAGAGAAGGAGAGCAGTCCATCAGATGCTCAATACTTCTCATTCCCTGACGACTCCTGGCAGCCCATGCTCATTCCCGAACACAGGTCGCTGGTAAGGCACGAGGCAAGGCATCCAGTGCTTCAGACCTCAGCGTCACCGGGCCGGCTATTTTTAGGGCCCAGTTGAAGGTTTTTACAGTGTAAAGGTAGCAGCCATGTTTGTGATGGAAGATCAATTCTGCAGTAGTGTTTTGCTTTCTTGTTTTTTTTTGTTTTTATCATTTGTTTTTTGTTTTATTTAAATTAATGGCATGACTGTGGCCAGGATGGGGAGTTTACTGAAACCGCACATTCAGTGTGGTCACTGTGCTTGAAATAGGTAGGCAGCACTAATGATTCTGTTGCTTGTGTTCAGTTGACCTGCTTTCACACATTTTTCTAGCGTGCCAGTATCACTGACATTTTCAGACTACCATTACTGTGCTTGAATAGCATGCAGTTGTGAAGGCGGGGCGCAAGACTCACTCACTTCTGTCCATAAGCGACTGGGAAAAAAGTGGTGGCAGATTTACTCTGAAAATTCGGGGTGCCCAATGATATCTTAAGTAATGGAGCACCCTGAACTGGCACCTGTTTTTCACCAGGCAATGTTGAAAAATAAATGCATGCCTGACCATGGCTTTCAGCTAATCAACACGTTTTATTTTTCAAGCCCATTTTCAAATGTGACATAGTTAGTTACATTGTGTGTCTCTGCAGCATAGTGAAAGCCTTTTACGGCTGTATTACACTGTTGGTTAGGTGCCCTGCCCGTATCGCTCCTGCGGCATCTTCTGAAATGCTGCAGAGCGGAGTTCATATAGCAGCTGGCTTTGTTCCAATGTAGGAGGTTTTAAGTGTTTTTCAGCGTTTCAAGAAGTATTCAGGTGGGTGGGGACACCAACCTTGTATCCATTGCTGACCACGTAAAAGGGAAGCGGGCATTTGAAAAGGAGATCTTTTAACTCATAACAACATGGTAAATGTGGCCCAAAGTGCACTGTATGTTATGTGGGGTCACTACCATTTTTGTTCCAATATTTTAGGGTAGCGTTATGCACGTCTGGCATGGTAAATGTAGCCCAAGTGCACTACATGTTATGTGGGGTCACCATACAATTTTTTGTTCAAATATTTCAGGGTAGCACTTATGCACTATTGTCTGTACCATGTTAATTTTCTGTACCACAGCCAGCAACTGGACATGCATAAACATTTAGCCGAGCCAGATCGTTGCTACTGTGGACATGTGTTCAGACAGCCATGTAAAATGATGGAAAACAACTGCATCAGAACGCGATCCCAGGGAAAGAGGGATTGTGGTTGCAATGCAAGGTGCCAGAAAACCACCAATACGGTTGCAGTCACATGTCCTCAGCAGCAACGGTCTGGCTGCTGTGCACTGACAACAGCCATGCAGAATTGGCTGTGTAAATAAGCCTTGTGTGTCTCTGCAGCATAATGAAAGTCTTTTACAGCTGTATTACACTGTTTGTTAACTGCCTTGAGCCCTGTCATTTATTACTGTGACATAGTCATATTTCTGAAGCATAGTAAAATGTTAAAGCTTTTTACGGCTGTATTACATTGTTTGTTAGGTGACCCCAAGGCCCGAGCCCTGTCATTTATTACTGCAACATAGTCAGCTACACTGTCCGTCTCTGCAACAGTTAGAGAAACAATATCCATTCCTTTCACGGCTGTGTCTACGTTGTCTCATATTTCCTAGTCTACGTCTACTAAAAGGAAGCACAATGCTGCTGCATGTGCAACTGTTAAGTATATGGACAATATGAATCATAGCACTAATAAAGAACATAGCGACAATAATAACATCACCAGGACTGGCAGTAAATATCTTTCTGAACGAAAAAAGCATTTTAGCAATGAAATGATAGTAGAGTTTCAGAAAGAACTGACTGGAGTTACTCGCAGAGGTACTGAATGTTTTGCCACATGTGCCAGGATACTTCCAGCTGCTGAAGCAGCATGCAAGGAGGCATCCTCCTCAAATATAAGCTCAGATTCTGAGGCAGCAAATGTTGATAGAGGTGATGGTGATAGTGGGGACTGGGAATGAGATAGCCCAGGCTATGTCCCACATAATGGTGATGGCACTTCCAGTTCTTTTGAACCTTGTGGCAATGAGGTCAGTAACTGTGATGAGTGGGTAGGAAAGGATTCCACTGTGAGGCATGTGATCCAAGTGCAGAAAAAAATCGTGCAAAACGGAAGAATAAGAAAATGAGTATGAGAACAATTCATCTCAACAAGGAAATGGTAGTGCAGGGTTTCCTCCGGGTCCCTTGACTGTACAAGAAATAGTGCCAGGCACCATGAAATTTATTTTATATTAACCCTGCAGACAACTCTTGAGTTGTATGCAGTCTGTGCAAAAAGAGCATCAGTCACGGTGGCAAAGCAGCAAATTTTGGAACATCAGTAATGATACGATATGCAAAGGCAAAATGCCCAATTGAGTGGGGCAGGGCAAGGGGAAGTGTGGTTGGTATGGGTGGTGGTGGTGGCGGTGACCATAGTGACAATGAACTGGAAGCAGGAACTGACGCTGAATCACTTGATGTGTCCTTGCAGTTCTTCCCAAACATAGATTGTTTCATCCGACACCATCAAGTACTGCAAAATCCCAAAGTAGTACTCCGCATGAAAAAGGCATGAAAAATACATTAGGTGCATAGCTACATAGAAGTTGTCGTCAGATAAGGGCCTTGTGGCCCATCCAGTCTGCCCTATCCCTCTTTCTAATGCTTAAGGTACCCTAGATGCTACAAGCCCCACCTTTCGCCCTAGCTTGATAATTCCCATGTGCCTATCCCACACATTCTTGAATCCCTGAACCACGGCCACCCCCACCACTTCCTGGGGAGGACTGTTCCATCTCTCCACCACCCTTTCAGTGAAGCAGAATTTCCTCAAGTTCTCTCTAAGTATTTCCCCTTTTAAACTCATGCTGTGCCCCCTTGTTCTGCTATTTCCCTTCATGTGAAAGATGCTCCCCTCTGGTACCCTGTTGATATCCTATAGATATTTGAAGGTCTCTATCATGTTCCCCTCTCTCCTTTCCTCCAGGAAGTACATATTGAAAGCTCTGAGTCTCTCTTCATATGACTTATGCTGCATTCCCGGACACCATTTTTGTTGCCCTACTCTATGCCATCTCCATCCTGTCTATGCTTTTTTGGAGATGGGGTCTCCAGAACTGAACACAGTACTCCAGATGAGACCTTACTAGGGAGTTGTACAACGATACCACCACTTCCCTCCTTCTACTTGTTATACCTCTCCCTATGCACCCTACCATTCTGTTAGCCTTTCTGACTGCTTTGTCGCACTGTTTAGCCACTCTGAGGTTGTCTTCTATGACTACCGCTAGATCCCTTTCCTCTGTGGTGGCCTCCAGTGTACCCCATCTAGTTCATACTCAGCCCTAGGATTCCCTCTCCCTAGGTGCATAATTTTGCACTTTTTTGCATTGAAACTCAACTGCCATTCCTTGGACCAGTTGTCTAGCCTCTTCAGATCCCTCCTTATTGTTTCTATACCTTCCTGTGTATCTACCCTGTTACATAGCTTTGTATCATCCACGAATAGGCTAACCCTCCCTTCTAGACCCTCTGCAATATCGCTTATGAAGACATTGAAGAGCACTGGTCCCAGCACTGATCGCTGGAGTATGCCACTTGTTACCCATCCCTCCTGTGCGCTAACCCCATTTACCACCACTCTTTGTGTTCTGTTACTCAACCAGTTTCTAACCCACATGACCACCTCTGTCCCCACCCCCAGATTTGCCAGCCTGTGGATTAGTCTCCTGTGTGGGACTATGTTGAAGGCCTTCCTGAAGTCCAGATAGGCCACATCTACTGCTCTGCCCTGGCCTATTTGCTTTGTTACCCACTCGAAGAAATCAATCAAGTTGGTCTGGCATGTCCTCCCTGCCATGAGTCCATGTTGCCTTGGGTCCAGCAGCCCCCTTGTCTCTAGGTAGTCCACCAGCCTTTCCTTAAGTAGGGTTTCCATCATTTTACCTACTATCGAGATCAAACTGACTGGGTGGTAGTTTCCTGCCTCCTCCTTGCTACCACGTTTGTGCAGGGGTACCACTTGTGCCCTCCTCCACTCCTCCAGAATCAAGTCTGTTTACAGTGATCCACCGAACAATTTAGTCAGAGGTTTAGCCAGTTCCTCCCAGAGCTCCTTTAGGATCCTCGGGTGTATCCTATTGGGCCCCATAGCGTTATCCATCCTAAGCTTTTCTAGTGCTCTTTTTTACTCTGTCCTCTGGAAAAGGTCTAATGTCCACCCCTTCTCCCTGTTTGCCCATGTCCATCAACGTGGGACCATCACCATTGTCTTCTTCCACGAATACAGTGCAGAAGTATTTGTTGAGGATGATCGCCTTGTCAATGTCTTTCTCCACTACCATGCGTCCCTCTTTCCTAAGTCTCACAATCTCTCCCCCCTGTCTTCCTCCTCTTGCTAATATACCTGAAGAATGTCTTCCCTCCTTCCTTCACCGACTTTCCTCGGTTTCAGCCGTTGCTGTCCTTACTGCCTTGTTCGCTTCCCTTCATTTTTCCAAATCCAGAACAAATGGTTTGATACCTTTTATTGGACCAACAAGGATGTTACGAAAAGAACAAAGAACTTTAACTTTCAGACCAAGTCCTTCTTCAGAAGCTTAATGAGAGTTATTTAGAAAATCCCATATTATTAACACTGAGAACATGCAGAAAAAAACAGAAATCATTGTCATTGGTTTAAAATAGGCCATCAAGGCCATCAGAAATAATTAAAGTGACATTGGAGAGCTTGAATATCGAAAGAGTGATTTCAGCTGAACTAAACTTAAAGGTCAAAGGTTGTTTAAAGATAACAGCAGGCAGAGAGTTACCATGTATCAGTCTAATGAATAAAAAAGACACACAAAGAACCTTAAGATTCTCTGCTCAGTAAATTACATGTCAAGTGAAGGAAACCTCCCTAAGACACACATTTCAAAAGTAAGGCCACAGTACATCACTCTGCTCAGAACAGAACCACTCATAATGAGATGACCCTCGAGAAACAACTGCAAGCTAAAATGTAACATATAACCAAGTAAAAAAATAATTAAAAATGATGAGCCACAAAATTACAGCATCATTTTTCCAAGTATTCTTGCCTGTCCTCCTTGCTTTGTGTTGCCTTGTACCTCAGAAGTGTCATCTTTTTTCCTCTTACTCGCTCTGCTACTCCTCTTGAGAACCACAGTGGTTTCCTCTTTCTTTTGGTCTTGCTGCAGGACCTGGCACAATGGTTTGTTACCAGGTGCAGGGCTTCCCTTATCTTATCCCACTGTTCCACTACTCCCCTTATGTCATCGTATCCCTGCATAGCCTTCCTGAATTCGTCCTTCATCTTACCGAAGTCTGTGCTCCCGAAATCCAGGATTCTAGTCTGTGTGTGGCTAGCCTCCCGTGATGTCCTTATGGTGAACCCCACAGCTCAATGGTCACTAGTCTCTAGGTTCTCCCCCACTGTGATTTTCTTTATCCTGTCCCCATTGCTTAGGATAATCCAGAACTGCATTCTCCCTTGTAGGCTCCCTCACTAGCTGTGTGAGATCCGACCCTTGCAGGGATTGCAGGAACCCCTTACTCCTGGCTGAGGCTGCCGCTGGGATGCTCCAGTCCACATCTGGCAAGTTGAAGTCACCCATCAGCAGTAATTCACCCTTTGTTGCCATGTTCTCTATAGTCTCCAGCAGTTCTCTGTCTACATCCTCCGCCTGCCCTGGGGGCCTGTATATCACTCCCGTTCTAAGTACTGTTCCCTTCCCCACCTCCAGGGTTACCCACAGTACCTCTGCTTTTAGCCTCTTGTCTTGTGGGATTGTTGCTTTTATCCCTTCCCTGATGTACAATGCCACCCGCTCCCCTTCTTGCCTTCCCTGTCCCGCCTGTGCAGAGTGTACTCTGGAATGGCTAGCTCCCAGGCATGGTTGCTATTGCACCATGTCTTTGTGACTGCCATGATATCCAGGTCCTCGGAGGCCATTAATGCCACAAGTTCCAGGATTTTGTTACCCAGACTGTGGACATTGGTGCACATAGCCTTCCAATCACAGCCTCCTCCTCTGCTAAAACTCCAGTACCATCCCTTCTATTCTGTGTTTGCCCCTCCTGTACTTTACATAAGGTCCCTCCTTTTTCATCTGTGGCCACCCCTTGCTCATGGCCATGCCTGTTTCCTTTAGTCTGATGCTGTGGGGTTCCCTTCCATTTGCTGACCCCCTTACCTTCGTATCTTTCTGCTGCATCCTCATTTAGGTCTTCTCTCTGCTGGAGACCTCCCAAAATTAAAAATATCTCATGATTTTTGTCAACTAACATTAAAAGAAAGTGTTGCAAGGACATCAAAATTTACCCGTAAGCACCCAACATACCAGCTATTAAAAAGAACCACTGCAGAGCTGTTGGCTGATTGTCAACTCCCTTTTGCTTTTGTGGTGAGAGGATGCCTGGAGTTGGTTTCGAAAAGATTGCATGGATTTGGCCTGGGCTCAGTTCCCACTTTCAGGTACCTGCTCTCTGTAACTCTCGGGGGGTCAGAGGGTGGCCTGCAGGTCAAGTTGTGGTAGCGGGGAGGACAGTGGTGGTGGGGTCTTGGACCGGAGGGTTGGCTCCCTGCCAACTGTGTTGGTGGTATTGAGTCCAGGGGTCAGTGGACATCAGACTCTTCATTGACCCCTCTATCCTGCAGGCCTGCCTGTCTTGTGGTTCTGACCACTGGCCTCTGGAGGTAGGCATAGGGGCAGTGTTTTCCTGGATTTGGGAGTCATGGTGACTGATTGGGACCTAGAGGGGTCTGTGTCCAGGTGGATTTCTGTTGGAGTGCAGACCGGAGGGTAGTGTACTCCCTGAGAGCCCTAGGGTTCTGTATATGGGTGGGGGCTGGAGAACCCTTTCTTCAGGGACCCTAGAGTACTGGTAGCCAGCCTCTCAGGTCTCAGTCTGTCGGGGGTGGCACTATTTGCGATCCCAGGATTAGTGGTACTTGGAGCCAGGTGAAGACTGGGGGATGGTTGGTGTGTAGTCCTCAGTGCACCACTGAAGTTGTGCAATTGTCTGGCTTGCTACCCTCTGCTTTGTGTTCAGTTTGGTTTGGCTCCTAAAATTTTGCATCTTTCCTTTTCTGACTCAATGAGTTACTGGAACTTAGCATCCTATTGGGGAGGTAGTGAGAGTATCTCCAAGAATTGGCTTGTGAATGACTTAAGTTCTGTGGTTGTTGACCAGAGAAGAGCAATGTTAGACATTATTATTCTGACTGGGAAGGGTGAGAGCCTCACCGTGTCTTAGTTTCATCTTTTGAAGTTTGGTGTGCTTCGTAGACACTGACTGTAATCATTTTACTGATTTATTATTTAACATTTGGTACCAAACCATTAGGGCCTTGGATGGGGGGTTTTAATTGTGTTTTGTTACGGAGGATTAAGGGTGGTTTGGGGGTTTTGATTAGGGTGGGAAGATTGTACATTTGCTGTTTTATCCTTTTTGGGGTGCTGGTTTTGGGTGTTAGACAGGATGTGCTGGAAGGGGGCTCTCCCAGTCAGGCACTACTCCTCCTCAGAGCTTCGGGGCCTTCGCCCATTTAATTGTCCACCTTTACCAGCTGAGGTTTATTCTCATTGTGGAGCGCTGGGGATAGTGGGTAGGAGGCATGGAGGGTGGGGTCCTGAGCAATTGGAAAGAGAGGAACAAAGTGGTGAGATTGGGGTTGTGGGGCAAGAAGATGCCCTGGGGTGAAATGGAGACCGGAGCGGGGTCATCCCTGTCTAGTACCCATACCAAAGGGTTTCACTTTAGGTGGGCAGGTTCCTTGGGTGGCCCTGGAACCCCATCCTACCCGGGCAGTGTTATGTAATGCCAGGTCCATTAAAAACGAGATGGCTTTGATTGCTGATCTTGTTGGGTCATCAGACCTGGCATGCATCACCAAGACCTTGCTGGATACAAGTGCTGGCCCAGTTCTTGAGGCAGCAGTGCCAGCTGGTTTCTTGGTGATACATCGCCCGAGGTTGGATCGTAGAGACGGGGGTGTTGCCATCTGTTTTAGAATGGAACTGGGTCTGATAGAGGTGTTGGTGGGTGAGACCCAATCCTTTGAGTGCATCTTGGGCACAGGTGTGGGTTGCAAAATTCTTCTCATTTACTATCCACCCGGGGATGGGAAACAATTCTTGCAGGAAGTTGCGGACTTCGTCGTCAATAGAGTGTTGGAGTCACCCAGAGTGATGGTGCTGGGTGACTTCAATGCCTAGATCAATGACGAACTGTCATATTTTGGACAGGACTTCCTGCAACTTATGTATGCATTGGGCTTCAGACAGGTTGTTTCCTCTGCGACCGATACATCAGGTCACTCTCTGGACCTGGTCTTCCTACTGGGAATGGAAAGCATTGACATGGTGGTGGAACCAATAGGATGGCCTGACTATCACACTATCAGGTTCAGTTTCCAGGCACCCCACCAATAGGTCTGCCCCCTTGGAGATGATCTGGTACCACCCATTGAGGGATGTGATCCCAGATGACCTGATGGCGGTGCTGGATCTATCGGGATGTACGAGTGCAAGCATGGGTCCAGAGATTCTACAACAGACCTATAATAAGACCGTGGTGGCAGCCCTGTACTCCATAGCTCCTGTCCGTGTTCGCCCCCGCTCCTTTCATCCTCGATCCCCATAGTTTGATAGGATTTTGAGGGAGATGAGGAGAGTGGGGCAAAGGTTAGAGCGATGCTGGTGGAAATCAGGCCTAAATGCCAATAAGCTTAGATTGATGACACATTATGTGGACTATCAATCAGAGATCTCCCATAAGAAGGCAGAATTCCTGTCCAGAGAGATCACTGCTGCACGGACTTGACCGGGCTCAGTTCTTTCGCACTATGGACGGGCTGTGCAATCCAGCCTGTCTGCAGTTGTGAAGAGCATTGTCACAAGATAAATGTGACAAGTTTGCTCGATTCTTTGCAGATAAGGTTGCTGGCATCGGGTCCGAGATCTGTTCAGCATGCTTTAAGAGGGGTTGCAGTGACCAATGGGGAGGTAGCAGAACCTTGGTCTGGGTGGTCAGCGTTTGGCCAGGTGGCAATCTCGGATGTCATGATGATCATCCAGAGTATGTAGATGACTTTCTGTAGTTTGGATCCGGGCACAACCCACTTCCTTGTGGGGTGTGTGGATGACACTGGCCCAGTCCTGGCGGAGATAGTCCTGAGCTCGTTAGAGACTGGGGAATTCCCTGATTCTTTGAAAGAGGCAGTGGTGATTCCCCTTCTTAAAAAATCTCTCAACCTGGACTACCTTGCCAACTACAGGCCCATCTCTAACCTTCCCTTTGTGGGTAAGTTTATTGAGAAGGTGGTTGAGCTACAGCTGGAGGATCTTCTTGCCATCCATGGCATCTATGATCCATCCCTTCCGACAGGTTTTAGAAAAAGGCACAGTACTGAGACTGCCTTTGTTTGGGTGCTCAATGACATCCTTGTTGCGAGAGATCAGATGAGCTTTCCTATCTTGGTCCTCCTTGATCTCTCGGCAGTATTTGACACCGTGGACCATGGAGTATTGCTACAGCACCTGCAGTTGATCTGTGGACTGTCTGGTACGGTCCTCAGGTGGTTCCAGTTTTTCCTCACTGGCAGGTTTCAGAGAGTAGTGTTGGGGATGCTTTCTTCTTGCCACGTGGGGTTCTGCAGTGCTCAGTGCTTTCTCCCATGTTGTTTGCCATGTACATGTTGCCAATGGGGGACTTTGTAAGGTGGTACGGACTGAGTTTTCACTGTAATGCAGATGATCATATATATATATTACATATTATATATTATAAGGGAGAGGGACATGTGAGGAGTGGTGCAATGCATTGGCTGTGGGCCAGCAGTTTTTCGGGAGACATTCTGGAACCTGCGTTGCTGCCCTATTTGCAGGCAACTGTCAGCTCTGAGGGAGGAGGTTGCCCATCTCCAGGCTAAACTGGCAAGGACTAAGAAAGCCTCCTCCACCCAAAAAGCACCAGTGCCATGACCGCTGCCTCAGAGGTTGCCAGGTATGAGGAGCAGTTGGACCACAGTGGGCTCTGGGAGGATGAGAGTGGTGGAACAGAGGTGCATCACTCTAATTGTACCTCTCCGCAATTCATATGCCATTCTGGCAGAGCAAGGTTCCTCTATGATGGCACTCTCAGTGGAGACCAAGAAGGATGCTGGGAACCTCCACAAGGGAGACCCACAAAAGGGTGGCAAGGAATACAACAGGGGAAGGAAACAGCTTCTCACAGGGGACTCAATTGTTAGGGAGGTAGAACTGGGGAGGGGAGAGGGAGGTAAGGTGTTTGCCTGGTGCCATGGCTAGGAGGGACAGGAAGCGAATCTTTAGGATTGCAGGACCAGCATCATAGGAGAGGGAACTAGATATCATTGTCCACCTTGGGACAAATGACCTAGCTGGGCATGTGATCAGTGCAGTGCAGTGCAGGAGGAGTTTGTGGAGTTGGGGAGGGGCCTCAGACAGGTAGCAAGCACAGTAATCTTCTCAGAGGTGCTGCATGTCTACAGCATGGGTGAGGCTAGGGTACTGCACACCATGCAGTTCAATGAATGGTTACAAAACTGGTGCACAGCACAGGGTTTTGGCCTCACTGGGGACTGGGGGTCCACCTGGAGGGATGTAGGTCTATACTGGCATGATGGTCTGCTTCTGCCCAGGAAGGGAAACATGCTCCTAGGTGATAGGTTTAAATGCTTCATTGGCAAGCTTTTAAACTAGCCAAGGGGGGAGGTGCTGATAGGAAGCAGGACATTTCAAGCCTCCCCCCACAAAACATGGCAGTTAATAAGGTAAACACCAAGGAACAAAGGACAGAGGGCAGAACGGAGTAAACGGAAAAATAGACAAAGGCAATAAGGGCAGGGATGGGAGGAAAAAGGATAATGCCACTATTAAATGGAGGGCAATGAGTACCAATGCCCATAGTCTGGGAAACAAGGTTCCTGAGCTAGTAGCCCTGATGGAAGAGGGACACCTGGATATCGTGGCAGTCACGGAAACATGGTACACGGAGAACCATGACTGGGATGTCAACATACCAGGATACACAACCTACAGAAGGGACAGGGAGGGTAAAAGAGGAGGTGGAGTAGCTTTTTACATAAGGGAAGGGATCAAAGCTACAGAACTGAAGGGTAAAGGGGGAGGACAAGAGGCACTGTGGGTCACCTTGAAGACAGGAAGTGGCACCACAATACGCACAGGGGTTGTATACAGACCCTCATCTCAGGGGGAGGAAATGGACAAGGAAATGATAGAAGACATTCTCAGAATGGCTGAAAAAGGGGAGAATTGTTGATGGAAGACCTGAATATGCCAGATGTTAACTGGAAGACATTTACTGCAGCCACATCCAAGAGCAGGGTCATTCTCGATGCCCTACAGGGGCCATGCCTTAGACAGCTAGTGTTGGAACCCACTTGGGAGGAAGCAATATTAGATCTGGTACTCTCAAATGGAGAGAGGATCACAGATTTAGAAGTGGGTAGCCATCTGGGAACAAGTGACCACCACACAGTGTGGTTCACAATAAACACAACCATACAAAAATGAGAATATTGGACTTTAGATGGGCTGACTTTGGCAAAATGGGTGAATACCAAAGGAATGCACTAGCAAATGGCCAAAAAAAGGAGGGGTGGAAGAATAATGGAGAAAAATCAGAACTGCCATCATGGAGGCAACAAGCCTTTGTGTGAAACAAATAACAAAGCAAAGTAAAAAAACACTATGGTTCTCAAAAGAGGTGGTAGGGAATGTTAGGGAGAAAAAGATAGCATTTAAGAAGTATAAGGAACCACAGGAGCAGGATAGAGAACTGTATCAGTTAAAGCACAAGGAAGTGTGCAAGGCAGTCAGAATAGCAAAGGCCCAAACCGAGGAAAAGATAGCCAACTCAGTTAGGAAGGGGGATAAAACCTTTTATAGGTACATTAGGGATCAAATAAAGGACAAAGGAGGGACAGTGAAGCTTAATAAAGGGAAGGGGAGGTGGGCAGAGGGAGACAGTGAAAAGGCAGAGATACTGAATGAATACTTCTGCTCAGTATTCACAAAAGAAGAAGTGGAGTTACCTAAACCAAACAATAGAAACACTCTGGGCAGGGGAGTTGACACCAGTCCATTTACAGAAGAAAGGGTCCTAAAAGAACTCCTAAAACTGAAGGTGGACAAAGCAATGGGGCCTGATGGGATTCATCCCAGAATCCTAATACAAACTAAGGGGGGACCTAGTGACACCACTGACCGCCCTTTTTAACAAATCATGGGAGGATGGGGTGGTACCTGAGGACTGAAGGAGAGTGGATGTGATTCCCCTTCACAAAAGTGGGAGCAAGGCAGAATCAGGAAACTACAGACCTGTTAGTGTGACCTTAGTGGTAGGGAAAATGATGGCATCACTTCTGAAAGAAAGAATTGTTGAGTACCTAGAGGCCAGCAGGGCACAGGACCCAAGGCAGCATGGATTCACAGAGGGAAGGTCATATCAGACAAATCTAATCGATTTCTTTGACTGGGAAACCAAAGTAATAGATTAAGGAGAGGCTGTGGATATGGTCTACCTAGACTTTAGCAAGGCATTTGACACAGTCCCATACAAAATATTAATCAAGTTAGCCAGACTGGGAGTGAGTCCCAGTGTGGTAGCCTGAGTAGCAAATTGGCTGCACAACAGGACACAGAGGGTAACAGTAAATGGAACTCACTCCCAAGAAAGGGGGGTTACTAGTGGGGTATCTTAGGGTTCAGTACTGGGTCCAGTCCTCTAATTTCTTTATAGGAGACATTGCAGAGGATCTGGAAGGAAAAGTATGCCTCTTTGCAGATGACACAAAGATCTGCAACAGAGCTGATACACAAGGGGGGGGTAAAGGATGAGAAAGGACTTGGCAAGGTTAGAGAAATGGTCAGACATATGGCAGCTTAGATTCAATACAAAGAAGTGCAAAGTAATGCACCTGGGAAACAAAAACCCAGGAGAATAGTACACAGTGGGGGGGGGAGGTACTAACAACAACAAAAATGGAAAAAGACCGGGGGGTAATCATATTAGATGACCTTGAGGTTGGCAAGCAATGTGAGAAGGCAGTAAAGAGAGCTGGGGGGATACTGGGATGCATAGGGAGAGGCATCACAGGTAGAAAACGGGAAGTGGTTATCCCTCTGTACAGAAAGTTGGTGAGACCCTATCTGGAGTACTGCGTGCAGTTTTGGAGACCCTATCTCCGCAAGGACATAGACAGGATGAAGGCGGTCCAGAGGAGGGTAACTAAAATGATGCAGGGACTGCATCAGAAACTGTACAAAAAGAGACTGAGAGAGCTTAATATGTATACCCTTGAGGAAAGGAGGGACAGGGAGGACATGTTAGAAACTTTCAAGTACCTCAAGGGAATCAACAAAGTCCAGGAGGGCAGCATCTTTCAGAAAAAGAGATGTGCAAGAACAAGGGGGCACAATTCAAAGATAGAAGGGGGATGGCTCTTGGGCAATATGAGGAAATATTTTTCCATGGAGAGAGTGGTGGATGCATGGAACCGCCTTCCTGAGGAGGTTGTGGGGTCCAAAATAGTGGGGGAATTCAAGAATGCATGGGACAGACATAAGGCACTTACAGTGGGGGGTAGGAGGAAGTAGGCTGTTGGTAAACTTGAATCTTCAGCTTATCCAATAGGTAGGGAATTGGGCAGACTGGGTGGGCCAAGCGGTCCTTACCTGCCGTCAAAGTCTATGTTTCTATATTTCTATACTCAGCTGTACATGTCCTTTACACCTGGCCAGGATGTTGCGTCCTTGGTACTTAACACCTGCCTGTCTGAGATCCAAGACTGGACATGTGCCAACTTGCTGAAGCTGAATTCCGATAAGACTGAGGTTTTGGTTGTGGACCCGGGTCACCGAGTAGAAGGATCTTTGGCAGAGCGAGCATCTGGGCTGGTATTGGATGGCTGCCAGCTGAAGACCTCTGACCGGGTGCGTAGTTTGGGTGTTATCCTTAACAAGGGATTGACCTTGCGGTCTCAGTTGTCATTTATGGTCAAGACCTTGTTTTACCACATGAGGAATATCACCCGGATTAGGCACTTGGTTCCGCCTGGCGACCTTCCAATTCTGGTCCATGCCTTTGTGACCTCCCATTTAGATTACTGCAATTCCCTCTACTTAGTGCTACCAGGGGTTGATATCCACAGTTTGCAGCTAGTGCAGAATGCTATAGCCAGGTTACTGACTGGGCTCTCTCGAT
Source organism: Neoceratodus forsteri (assembly GCA_016271365.2). NCBI lineage: Eukaryota > Metazoa > Chordata > Ceratodontiformes > Ceratodontidae > Neoceratodus > Neoceratodus forsteri. Next base: position 116,238,106 of record CM028131.1, read on the forward strand.
CTAGCCATATTACCCCTGTGCTGCATGCGCTGCACTGGCTGCCAGTACAATGGCGAATCACCTTTAAGGTCGGCTTGCTGACCTACAGAGCCCTACATGGACAGGGCCTGAGTTACCTGCAAGAGCTTCTTTGCCCCAACCACCACCTCCACCCCCTCCATTCCACTGATGAGGGACTACTAGAGGATCCCAGGGAGCAGCTGAAAACATCTGGTGCTCATTCATTTGCCTTTGTAGCGCCTACCCTGTGGAACTCTCTATCTCTTCGGGTTCGAGAGCTCCAGACAGCTGAGCGTTTCAAGATAGCACTAAACACCCATTTATTTAGTCTTGCTTTTACTGAGAATTAATTGTTTATTTGAGTTTTTCGGATTTTAATTCATGTTTTAAAGTTTTATGATTGTATATTTGTACAGCACTTTGATATCTGAATTGCGTTTGAAAAATAAAATTATTATCATTATTATTGTTGCCCAAAAAGGTTTCAAGTTAATGAACTGGATTGAGCCATAATACACCATTCCCTCTCAAACATATTTCTCAAAAAAAGCTGTTCCACAGTTGTAAGACCTGGTGTGTACTGCGGTCAAGAAACAGCTGACACTCTCTGAGGTGAAGCAGGTTCACATAACTACAGATATAGGGACCAGCACCCAAACAATTGACTACATGACTGCTACAGCTCACTGGGCAAGTTTTCAGTCAGAGAGTAATAATCCCCGCTCTACCATAAGCAGTAGGAAGCAGACTATATCATGTATCACCACTTTTGAGGAAAACCACACTGCTGTGACTGTTTTCCAGGAGCTTGAACAATAATTCCAAAAATGGCTTACTCCATATTCCTTATCTCCAGAGTTCATAGGTAAACAATAAGACATGACAGGGTGTACATCATGGTGAAATAACTGCACACCTCAGGTGCGTTAAATGCACCTGAGAAGTGTGATTATTTCACCATAATGCATACCCTGGAGTGTCTCATTGCTGTTATAAAATCACATTTAAATACATGACTTAAAACAAATAAAAGTAAGGGGAAAGTATTTTAACTCTGAATACAAAAAATAGCTCCAATTCTGGTAACTGGGGGTTAGCTAAAAACATAAAACATAATGAAAACTGTGTGTGGCACACATTTGTATAAGAGAAGAAATATGATCTTACTTACTTGTTACAATTCTTAAGATTTTCAGTGCAGGAAGATTTTAAACTCTGGGCGAAACATTTGTCACAAATCCTGAAATAAGTGCAGGTACAGGTTGTGTATTTGACCCAGACAGTAAACTGTTTTCTGTGTTTATCTTTGTTTGCCTTAAAAGGCAATTCCAAACTTTCTCAGGAAGTGATTACATCACAGAGACTTAATCAGCCAATAGCTTGGGTAACAGATCTGAGAACAGTATTATAAGCAAGTGTTTATAGCAAACTCATCAGAACAGCTAATATTTTTCCTAGTCAAACTATCTCTTGTTGGGAGCTGCAATACTGAACATAGGATTTGCAAGAAAGCGAGTTGTGCTCACAACAGAGGGAGGGGAACCTTTCAATTGTCTTTGCTTTGTAGCAGATATACTGCAGGTGGAGGCTGCTTCTAACTGAAAGGTGAAAGAAGGAATTTACAATTATCAGGAAAAGACAGTCTTGTTATAATTCTTAAGATTTTCAGTGCAGGAAGATTTTAAACTCTGGGTGAAACATTTGTCACAAATCCTGAAATAAGTGCAGGTACAGGTTGTGTATTTGACCCAGACAGTAAACTGTTTTCTGTGTTTATCTTTGTTTGCCTTAAAAGGCAATTCCAAACTTTCTCAGGAAGTGATTACATCACAGAGACTTAACCAGCCAATAGCTTGGGTCAGAGCCGTAGGAAGGTATTTGGCGCCCTGGTCAAGACACTAATTTATGCCCCCAGAAAATAGCCAGGGTGTGGGGATTCATAAGGCCCCTATGTAGCTCTGGGTGTTTACGTTTCTTGGTGGTTTTGGGTTTTTCTGAAGAAAACATACTTTTAATATAGAAAGAAAAATCTAAAAAATACAATCTTTGAGCATGAGCAGACAGAGACAAAATTTAAAAAGTGTGTAAACAAAGGAAAAACTAAAATCAAATTCTCTTCTCAAGCCTTGGTCCTGCCCATCTCCTCCTTCCTAGATACCCAGATCCAGTGTTGCAACCCTCTCTCCAGCTTGTTCCAACCTCCTCTTTCTCCACATTTGTTATGCCATATTGTTCATTCCATGTTTTTTAGCAGTGGTGGGAGGCCATTTAGGCTTCTTTCACTTTAATAGGTGCATGTGTTGCATCTGCACAGCATCTCCCTCTGCTGGTTTAAAGCTGCCTAATTTTTTAAATAATTCTTTAAACTTGCTCCGTGGTATCCTGATGCCCTTCTCAGACGGTTGAGGGCCATCCAGCTTGGATAGCTTTCAATCCATCCAAGAGTGGCTCCAATATCCCAGGCACCCCATCCCTCCTGCCTGTACCACTCCATCAGCCATGAATTGAAGTGAGCAATTGGATGAACCCTCTTCTAGTTCTCCCTTCTGCTCAAACTGGCAGAAAAAACTCAGAAGTCAGTGAGGCAGCTGCCAGCTTGGATGTCCCCCACAAAATTTCTAAAGCTATTCTTAACCTCCTCTAGGAGTCTGCAAACCAGGTTATCGGTGCCTAGTAGGACTGCTTTCCACTCTATTTAATTTTTCTACCCTACTTACATCCCATCCAACCAAAGCCCCAGATGGCATCTAACCTTTCTGTTCCCTGCTTCTTTGCACCCACCACCCTCTCTGTCCTCTTTATGATGGAATCACCTATCACAAGCTCTTTCCTAGCACTGTCTTGCCTCTTGGACTCTGATCGCATCTAAGGTGTACTCTTAAGCACAGACTTGGTCTCTTGCATGCCTGTAGGGTATGGCCGCCCTTTTCACTTGGGGGACTAGACAAACCAAATTGCACATGAGGGGTGAATCTGTTTGCTGTTGTCACCTCAGGCTCTCAGCCTATAAACCCTTCTTCCCCATCCTCCCCACAGTAGGTGGCACGTGTGCAGTGGGAAGAAGTAGTGGCTGCTTGCACCAGTGTCCACTGGGACTCACTGTAAGAAGGTTAAGTTCATCCTTTACTGCACCCAGCTCCACAGTGAGTGCTGCAAACCTGCTGCACACCAGGCAACATCGTTGCCTCCCGAGGACTTTCCTGAAGATGACTGCACCACGGGTGCTGCAGCCTGTGATGCCTCCTTCCTACCCTGTCGCTCCATAGCTCTCCACATCCTTCTCGAATGACTCCCTTATGCCCCTGCTTTACCTATTGACATAGGGTCCCCAGCCCTAGTGCTTCACTAGCACTGCTGAAGTTGTTTCATGGGCAGAGACCCTTTTATCAGGGGGTATCCCAGACAGGATTTCTCTGGCAGTCACTTAAAAACCCATAATCTTCACCTACTGTACCACTATTCTGGATATCTCCTTACCTTCCTTTAATCCCACCTTGTCCCTCAGATTATTTTGTTTGCTGGCACCAGCACACAGAAATCCCAGTTTCGGTCCCTTCCTGCATTCCCACAGGATGCCCAAGCATGTATAGCAAAGCTCCTTCAGTAAGAGGACCCCACCCCGTATCTCACTTGTGTCCCTTTATCTTTTTTAAGCATAGTCCTTTTTAGACTCCCTGCAGATTAATTATTTTATTTTTAATACAACTAATACACCCCAAGACTGACACACACAAAGAAAGGAGACTTGAGTTTCAACTGTTTTATTTTATTTTTTTTACTGCCACACCCCCCACCCCCCACACACACACACAGTATAATTTTTGTTTCTGTAAATGCTGCTGCCTGCTGATTTTGAACTAGGAGCTGGTTCGGACTCGGGACTGACTCGTGAGGCACCAGGCTTTTATTTTTAAAAATGCAGCCAGCCTAGGCCCCAGCCAGCAGACTTGGTTACAAAGGCAGCACTGAGCAGCATGAACTAAGTAACTACTGCTGGGACACCCGGATGGGATTAGGAAAGCAGCAGGTGGGGTGGGCAGATGGCAGCCAGTCCAAGCAGCCTCCAGGCTTAGTCAGGAGTTGGCAGGAGTCGGCAAGGCAGGTGGATGGGGCGGCTGGCAGGGACCTGGGACCGGGGAATCAAGAATCATTTAATCAGCTTTTGCAAGGTGGAAGTCCGGGACCGTGGATGTGGAGAACAAGACGTTGTTTTGCACTGTCTTGTAAAAAAAAAAATCACCTCGTGAGTTGGCAAGAGGGGCAGAGGACTGGGACTCGGGGCCAGACCAGAAGGGCTCTCATAATTCACAAGTGATCGATCAGCCTGCCTCAGAGGGAGGACGAATGAATCAGAGGGTGAGGGAGAATAAGGCGGCACCAGCCAGTCAGTCAGCACAAGGGTCCACTACAAAAGCAAAGCAAAACAGACAAGTTAAATACACAGCAGCCAGCCCTGATGAGCCCAATTATCTAATCCTATATATCCTAGGCTAACCCTTTGCCTTCTTTGAATGAGGGATGATCAGTAAGTAGTTTTTACTTTCTTTCAACCCCCACCGCAAAAACACACAGATCATCATCATTTATTTTTAATTAGACGGATCATGGACGTGGAAGGAAGTTTCATTCTCTTGTCGTAAAATGCTGCTACACAAAATCAATTTAAACAGTCCATGCGCGCTCTCTCTCTACTATTCTAGTCACTCTCTTGTGCTCTCCTCTAACCGCTCTGCTCAACTGCTCTGCCACTCTAACAACGCTCTGGAGTCTGCTTATCTTATATACCTCACTTGGCGCCAGCCTGCCCCCACAGACAAACTGTCTGCTCTGTATACCACCTGATTGCTCTTCTTGCTGCAGCAACATATCATGTGAACCCCACCCCCCCGACTTGCTGGTCCGTGGATGTGCCCTGCTGGCAGCAAATAGTAATTACCTAAAGAAAGTTTAAAAAAAATTAATTTCCAGTGCTCACTTTTTCAAGTTAATAATAGAGTGAGCTTCAGATGAAACTGCGCCCCTAGGAGACTTGCGCCCGGGGCGGTTGCTCCCACCGCCCGCCCTTCCTACGGTACTGGCTTGGGTAACAGATCTGAGAACAGTATTATAAGCAAGTGTTTATAGCAAACTCATCAGAACAGCTAATATTTTTCCTAGTCAAACTATCTCTTGTTGGGAGCTGCAATACTGAACATAGGATTTGCAAGAAAGCGAGTTGTGCTCACAACAGAGGGAGGGGAACCTTTCAATTGTCTTTGCTTTGTAGCAGATATACTGCAGGTGGAGGCTGCTTCTAACTGAAAGGTGAAAGAAGGACTTTACAATTATCAGGAAAAGACAGTCTTGTTACAATTCTTAAGATTTTCAGTGCAGGAAGAGTTCAAAGCACAGCTGACTTATTTTGGGGCTGACTGCTTTCAGAGCACAACCCACCAGGCTGTTTTGGGGCTGGGGAGGTTTACCTGTGTCTGACTTGGATGTCTGGATTTTCTCTGTTTGATTAGCAGGGATTTCTCTGTCAAATTGTTGTGTATAGTATCTTGCAGACAGGAAGGCACCATCGCAGCGGTGGGTCAGAGCTCTTAGCTGATTGTTTTGTGAAGGCACAGTTTAGGCCCAACCCTTCCCACCCTCACCCCACCCACCCTGGAAATAGTTCCTTTATACCTGGGGCTCTGACATCGCTTTCCTCAAGAGTGCAAGGTATATCAATGTCATATCCTCTCTAGCACACAGCATTGAAAATATAGACACATTGTATAATATATATATATTTCTATATAACAAACCAATCACTCACACAACACACACACACAAAAAAAAAGTACATAGTCATGTGGGGAGTAGTGCAATGTAATGGCTGTGGGGCAGCAGTCTTCTGGGAGTCTTTCTGGAGGCTGAGATGCTGCCCTATTTGCAGACAGCTCTCTGCCCTGAGGGAGGAAGTTGCCCATCTTCAGGCCACACTGGACAGCAGTAAGAAAACCTTCCCCCAGGCCAGACTGGATGGTAGGAAGGGACCCCCCATCCAGGGAACACCAGAGCCACCACCACTACCTCAGAGGTTGCAAAGAAAGCACAGCAGTTGGACCACAGTGGGCTCAGGAAGGGTGAGGAAGGTGGAACAGAGGCACACCCAGTCAGTTGTTCCACTCCACAATCCATGCACCATTCTGGAGGAGCACAGCTCCCCTATGGATGCACCCACAGAGGAGATTAAGGAAGCTGAGGACACCTGTCACAAGGGAGGCCCACAGGAAGGAGGCAGAGGATGCCACAAGGAAAGGAAGCAGCTCCTGGTAGGGGACTCAATTATTAGAGGGATAGAACTCGGGGGAGCAGGGAAAACTGAAGTAAAGTGCCTGCCTGGTGCCAAGGCTTAGGGACAGGAAGCGCATCCTCAGGATCACGAGAACACCTGCACAGGAGTTCAGTTGGATGTCATTGTCCACCTAGGGACAAATGACTTGGCTCAACATGAGCTTAGAGCAGTGCAGAAGGACTTTGTAGAACTGGGGAGAGGCCTAAGACAAGTAGCACACACAGTATCCTTCTCAGAGGTGCTGCCTGTAAATGGCATGAGTGAGGCAAGGGTACTTTACACCATGCAGTTTAATGAGTGGTTGAAAAATGGTGGAGCACAGGGTTTGGCTTCATTGGGACTGGGGTTCCACCTGAGGACACCAGCCTATACTGGCAGGATGGTCTGCATCTGTCCAGGAAGGGAACAAGTCTTTTGAGCAATCGGTTTAAATGCTTCATTGGCAAGCTTTTAAACTAGTCAAGGGGGGAGGCACTGATAAGCAGCAGAAAAATCCCAGCCTCTCCTACAAAACAGGGTACTGAATGGGAAAAAGACCGAGGTAGAAAGGTCAGTGGGGGATGCTGCAACAGAAAGTAAAGCCATCAAAAAATGGAGAGCAATGAGTACCAATGCCCGTAGTCTGAGTAACAAGTGTCCTGAATTAGTGGCCTTGATGGAGGAGGAACATCTGGATATCGTGGCAGTCACAGAAACATGGTACACACAAAACCATGACTGGGATGTAAACATACCAGGATACACTATCTACAGGAGGGACAGGGAGGTAAAAGAGGAGGAGGAGTAGCTCTTTACATAAGGGAAGGAATAAAAGCAACAGAACAAAAGGGTAAACAGGGAGGAGAAGAAGCACTGTGGGTAAATTTGGAGACCGCAATGGCACCACAATCCGCTACAGGGGTTAGATACAGACCTTCCTTCTCAGGGGAGGAAATGGACAAGGAAATGATAGAAAGTATACTCAGTATGGCAGAAAAAGGGAGATATTGCTGATGGGTGATCTGAATATGCCACATGTTAACTGGAGTGCAGTTGCAGCAGCCACTTCTAAGAGTGGGGTTATTCTAGATGCCCTACAGGGGCATGCCTAGACAACTAGTATTGGAGCCCACTCGAGGGAACAATCTTAGACCTGGTTCTCTCAAATGGAGATGAAGAGGATCACAGATGTAGAAGTGGGTAGCCATCTGGGAACTAGCGACCATCGAACAGTATGGTTCACAATAAACACAGCAATAGAGTCAAGCCATACAAAGACAAAGGTACTGGATTTTAGGAGGGCTGACTTTGTCAAAATGGGTGAGTGCCTAAGGAATGCACTAGCAAATGGGCAGGAAGGAGGGGTGGAAGAACAATGGGGAATAATAAAAACTGCCATCACAGAGGTAATAAGCCTTTGTGTGAAGCAAATAAACAAAACGAAACGATGTAAGAAACCACTATGGTTCTCAAAGGAAGTGGCAGTGAAGGTTCAAGAGAAAAAGAAAGCATTCAGGAAGTACAAGGAATCACAGAAGGAGCAGGACAGAGAACTGTATCAGTTAAAGCAAAAGGAAGCTGGGAAGGCAGTCAGAACAGCAAAGGCCCAAACCGAGGAAAAGATAGCCAACTCAGTTAAGAAGGGGGATAAAACCTTTTATAGGTACATCAGGGAGCGAAGGAAGACCAAGGGAGGGATAGTGAGGCTTAATAAAGGGAGGGAGGGTGGCAGAGGGTGACTGTGAAAGGCAGCGATACTAAACAAATATTTTTGCTTAGTATTTACAAAGGAAGAGGGGGAGGTACATAAAACAAACAGTAGAAACACTCTGGATACAGAAGTTGATACCAGCCCATTTACAGAAGAAAGGGTTCTGAAAGAACTCTTAAAACTGAAGGTGGACAAAGCAATGGGGCCTGATGGGATTCATCCCAGAATTCTAAAAGAACTAAGGGTAGAACTAGTGACACCACTGACTACCCTCTTTAACAAATCATGGGAGGATGGGGTGGTACCCGAGGACTGGAGGAGGGCAGATGTGATTCCCCTTCGCAAAAGTGGGAGCAAGCCAGAAGCAGGAAACTACAGACCTGTTAGTTTAACCTCAGTGGTAGGGAAAATGATGGAATCACTTCTGAAGGAAAGAATTGTCGAGTATCTAGAGGCCAGAGGGGCACAGGACCCAAGGCAGCATAGATTCACAGCGGAAGGTCATGCCAGACAAATCCGATAGATTTCTTTGACGGGTGACCAAAGTAGTTGATCAGGGAGGGGCTGTGGACATGGCCTACCTAGACTTTAGCAAGGCATTTGACACAGTCCCACACAAAGATTAATATACAAGTTAGCCAGCCTGGGAGTGGGTCCCAAGATGACAGCCTGGGTAAAGAATTGGCTGGAGAATAGGTCACAGAGAAGTATTAGTAAATGGAGTCCACTCTAGAAAAGGGGTTAGTAGTGGGGTACCTGAGGTTCAGTATTAGACGGTCCTCTTCAATGTCTTATATGCTACATTGCAGAGGGACTGAAGAGAAAGTATGTCTCTTTGCAGATGACACAAAGATCTGCAACAGAGTTGATGCACAAGGTGGAGTGGAAAGGATGAGAAGGGACTTGGCAAGGTTAGAGGAATGGTCAAATGTATGGCAGCTTAGATTCAATGCTAAGAAGTGCAAGGTAATGCATCTGGGAAACAAAACCCAGGGAAGAGTACACAATGGGGGTGAGCTACTAACAACAACAAAATGGAAAGGGACCTGGGGTAGTCATATCAGATTACCTAAAGGTGGGCAAGCAATGTGAGAGGGCAGCAAGGAGGGCTGTGGGATACTGGGATGCATGGAAGAGGCATCACCAGTAGAAAACAGGAAGTTATCCCTCTGTACAGACAGCTAGTGAGACCCCATCTGGAGTACTGTGTGCAGTTCTGGAGACCCAATCTCCGCAAAGACATAGACAGGATGGAAGCTGTCCAGAGGAGGGCAACTAAAATGGTGCAGGGTCTGCACCGGAAGACATATGAAGAGAGACTTAAGGAGCTTAATATGTATAGCCTCAAGGAAAGAAAGGAGAAGGGAGACATGATAGAAACTTTCAAGTACCTCAAGGGAATCAACAAAGTCCAAGAGGTTAGCATCTTTCGAAAAAAGAGGTGTGCAAGAACAAGGGGGCACAATTTGAAGATTGAAGGGGGGCGGCTCAGAGGTAATTTAAGGAAGTATTTTTTCACAGAGAGGGTTGTGGATGTATGGAACGGCCTTCCAGAGGAGGTTGTCGAGTCAAAACAGTGGTGGAATCTGCTACGGCTGGGACAGTCATAAGGCAATTCTAGGGGTTGGGGGTAGGAAGAAGTAGGCTGCTGGTTAACTAGGACCTGCAGCTTATCCATCAGGTAGGGAAATGGGCAGACTGGGTGGGCCAAGCGGTCCTTATCTGCCGTCAAATTCTATGTTTCTATGTTTCTATGTTTCAAGTGTGAGCTCCTGCAGCAGGCTACGCCATAAGGACTATGCCACCAAGTACTAGGACCCCACAGAAAAATTCTTAGCTAGCAATACCTGAAGGGGACCGCCCCTGATGTCAGACCGCCTCCAACATCCATCAATGGTATAAAGGGGGCGGTTTCCTGCCACACCCCAGTTCTTTTCCCACCCTCAACCCGTTCACATTGGCTCCACGGATGCCTGCTGCTAACAGTCAACTGCCATTTTCGCAAGTATTTCTTTAAATGATGAAAAAAGTTTGATCATCCAATTTTATGGTGCATGTCTTCTCCATCTTTCTCCAGTCAGTGACCAAAATCCAAGTGTGCCTGCGGGAAGCAAATCCTGACTCGAGACAGTCATTCGGCCTACCTCATCTGCTTGGAGCTCAACTATGACGCCGACTCCTGCCCACGCTGTAAGAATTTCAACTGCTGGACTCGCCGCCATGGAAAAGACACCATCAGACCTAGGATCCTCTTCTTCTTCGGAATCTGGGAATTCTCACAAATCGAAGGAGAAAAAGTCCAGTGGAAAACATCACCATCACGAGAAAGACACCCATTCGGACTCCCAATCCAGGTACAAGAAACCCTTACCGGGCTTGGTTAAGGGTCATTCCACCAGGGGTGTTTCTGCCTCTTTCATGGCATCTTGAAATGTTTCTGTGGCAGATATTTGCACAGCAGCTACTTGGAGCTCAGTGCACGTGTTTGTGAAGCACTACAGCCAGGACATTGCTTCCCGTCGGAGAGCTGGATTTGATTAGCGGTATGTCAAGGCCTACTGTCTTGAAGCCTCTCCCACTTCTCAGTTTTTCCACCTCCCAGCCCATCCAGAATCATTTTAGTACTGCTTGGTACTCAGTCCTTATGGAGTAGCCTGCTGCAAGAGCTCCCACTCAAAGTAAGATAGTACAGTTATGTAAGAACTTATCGTAACAGTAGATCTTCGAGAGGAGCTCTTGCAGCAGGTGTTATTTCCCACCCTCCTTCCCCCGGTCCTTTTCTCCTTTCTTTCCTTACCCAAGGCAAGGTATTCCACTAACCTCAGTTCTCTATGGTTTGTCAGCTGGGTCTCCAGCGGGAGAACTGGGGTGTGGCTGGGGACCACCCCCTTTATACCACTGGCGGGCGTCAAAGGCGATCCGAAGTCACGGGGTGGTCCCTGCTGGGTACTGCTAGCTAAGAATTTTTCTGTGGAGTCCTAGTGCCTGGTGGCATTGTCCTTATGTTGTAGTCTGTTGCAGAAGCTCCTCTCGAAGATCTACTGTTACGGTAAGTTCTTACGTAACTGTACTTTACCTTGCATTTTAAATCAATACAAGTCCAGTTTCTTAATGGAAATGTGCTCAAAACTTTCAACCTGTCAGGTTGCCTTTTTTTTAGTGTGTGGGGTGAGTGGTGATAGATTTCACCTGAGAGCACCCATATATGATTCAAATGTACGTGCTTTTATATACAGTACTTCAGGAATGTGTTTGAGCCGTTTGGGTCTGCCTTTGCCTATGTAACTATGTTTTCTCACCTTTTCTCTTTGTTTATGAAATATCATTGCCTACTTTCTTCATCCTGTTTTTTTCCTACTTACTACTTACTTTACTACTCTCCCACCAAACTTGGGGCCCTCCACCCTTTCGATTGTCTCCCTACAGCAGCAGAAGTATACAGGTGTTACCACACCTTGGGAGCAGCAAGAAGGCACGGGAGGGGTGGAGGGTCCAGGCTTGGTAGGGGGAGCGAAGTGGATGGATTGGGATTGTCAGGTCAAGGAGATGCCCTGGGGTGAAATGGGCCCTGGAGAAGGGTCCTCCCTGCCCAGTTCCCATATCAAAGGGCTCCACTTTTTGTGGGCAAACAGCGCGGCCAACCTCGACTGCTCATCCTACTTGGGAGGTGTTATGTAACACCAGGCCAATTAAAAACAAGACACCTATTATTGCTGATCTTATTGGAACATCCGACCTGGCATGCATCACCGAGACCTGGCTGGACGAGAATGCTGATCCCATATTGGAGCCAGGTACTCGGTGATACACTAACTGAGGGTGGATTATAGGGGGGGTGTAGCTATCTGTTTTAAGATAAAACTGGGCCTTGTAGATGTGTCAGTTGGGGTCACTAGATCCTTCATGGGTGCAGGTGTGGGTTGCAGGATACTTCTCATCTACTGTCCACCCAGGAGTGAGAAGAATTTCTTGCAGGAGGTCGCAGACTTCATTGTCAACATGGTGTTGGAGTCCCCCTGATGGTTGGTGGTGGGGGACTTCAATGCCTGGGTTGACAATTTTGGTCAAGACTTCCTTCAACTGATGATTTCATTGGGCTTTACATAGGTGTTTATCTCTGTGACCCACAGGCATGGTCACTCGTTGGACCTAGTGTTCCTACTGGGGACGGAGGTCTCTGACATGGTAGTGGAACCCTTTGGGTGGTCTGATCACCACACTGAAGGGTTCAGTTTCATTGCTCCCCCCAATAGACCTGCCCCTTTGGAGATGGTCTGATACCACCCTTTATGGGATTTGACCCCAGATGGTCTTATGGTGGTACTGGACCTATTGGGTAGTTCGATGGTAAGCTCGGATCCAGGGGAGCTTCTACTGGTCTATAACAAGGTGGTGGAAGATGCCCTAGATCCCATAGCTCCTGTCCGCGTTCAACCCCTCACTCCTCACCCTCAGTCTCCTTTGTTTGGGACTTTGAGAGAGTTCAAGAGAGTGGGGACAGGGCTGGAGCGAACCATCGGAGGATCACCTTACCAACCATGATTTCTACGATCCTCTCCAGTCTGGTTTCAGGAAGAGGCATAGTATTGAGTTAGTGCTAGTTTGGGTACTTAATGATCTCCTAATATTGAGAGATTGGAGGAGCTGTTCAATCTTGGTCTTTCTTGATCTGTCTGCGGCATTTGGCACTGTGGACCATGGTGTGTTGCTGGAGCACCTGCAGCTGATCTGTGGTCTGTCTGGGACAGTCTTCAGATGGGTTCACTCCCTCCTCATGGGCGGGACTCAGAGAGTGGAGTCAGGGATTTTTTCCTCGGCCCCACTCCCCCTGTCTTGTGGGGTGCCGTGGGGCTCCATGCTGTCACCCATGTTGTTTGTGATGTACATGCTGCAGTTAGGAGACATTATAAGGTGGTACAGACCTGCTATGCAGATGATACTCAGTGGTACATGTCCTTTGTGCCCAAGCAGGGTGACACCATCTCAGTCTTCAACAACCGCCTCTCTGAGATTCAGGATTGGATGAGCACCAACTGGTTAAGGTTGAATCCAGATAAGACTGAGGTGTTGGTTGTGGACCCAGGTCATCAGGTAGAGGTGTTGTCTGCTGGTCAGCCATCCAGGTTATAGCTTAGGGGCAACCAGCTGATGACCTCTGAGTAGGTGCGAAATTTGGGCATTATGTTTGAGGCTGGGCTGACACTTAAGTCTCAGGTGTTGGCCATAGTCAAGACCTCTTTTTACCATCTGAGGAATAACGCCCAGATAAAACACTTAGTCCTACATGACAATCTTCTGATTTTGGTCCACATTTTTGTGACCTCCCACCTAGATTATTGCAACGCCCTATACCTAGGGCTAGCAGGGGTGGATGTTCACTGCCTGCAGCTGGTGCAGAATGCTGCTGCCAGATTCTTGACTGGCTTACCGAGATCTTGCTATATCACACCTGTGCTCTTCGGACTGCACTGGCTGCTGATTCAGAGGAGGATCACCTTCAAAGTCGGGTTACTGACCTATAAGGCCCTGCATGGACAGGGACCACGGTATTTGCAAGATCTAATTTGTCCTTACTGCCCCCTCTGCCCTCTTCGCTCCACCAACGAGTGATTGCTGGAGATTCCCAGGGTCTGTTTAAAAACTTTGGAAGCTAGATCTTTTGCATTTGTGGCTCCAACCCTGTGAAACTCTCTACCTCATCAGATTAGAGAGTGCTTGACCATTGAGGCTTTAAGTCTGCCTTGAAAATCTATTTATTTAGCTTGGCATTAGTTTGATGTTCTGAAACTGGCTGCCTATGTTTAATTGTTTTAGAATCATTTCTGGTTTTAGATATGCTTTTAGAGTTTTTATGTACAGCACTATGATCTTGATTCTGGTATAGCGTTTAAGAAATAATGATTGCTTGCTTGCTTACTTCCATACATTCAAGCTATGGTATACTTAGGATGGAATGTTTACCATGGAACACAGGGATTCAAAATTCTGCTCGGTTCCACTGGCAGAAAGTTCCATTTCTAACATACTGTACACACACACACACACACACACACACACACACACACACACACACAACAAATGCCTATTTTAAAGCCAGATACTCAATTATCTCACTGTGTCAAAGCAAGCAGAAAAGATTTCCCTGATGAGTGGATAAAGATAGAAGGAGGATTTTTCATTGTCAGCAAAGAAACAGTTGTAACGGAAACTAAGAACAATGCTTAATGTTTTTAATTTGTTTAATTATTGAGTTTTGGTAACCGGGTAAGTCCACTGAGACAATTACAGTCCTTTTTTCAGAGTCGACCCGGGAGTGCAGCAACAAACAATACAGTACAGTGCAAAATCAACAAGGGAATTCTGTTACAGTAGTAACAAAATTAACATACAGCAGGTAGGGGATAAAGAATAATAAAACATACAGAAATATAAAAGTAACAGTGTATGCATGTAAGGAGAGTGTGATGATCTAGGAAATAGCATTTAATTAATTTATTTTATTTAAAGGGACACTGTCAACCCCCTTAGGTCTCAAAGTGTCCCTAGTTTAAAAAACACATTTTATGATTGCCAACATTCTGTAAAGATTGCTGATGTAGTTGGTAGTTTGATTCTGACTCTTTTTTTCTTTAAAAAAGTGAAAAACAGACTGCCCACCATACTGATGTTACCACTCAAACACAGATTTGTTTACATTCCTTAATCAGCTCCAACTGCATCTTTCCTGGACTTGGGAACACCCATAACACAATCTAGCCCCTCATGATGCAGTGGGCATTTAGGATGCTACTGTCTTATGAGGAACTGCATTGTTTGGGTGTGTTTGTAATGCTCAGGAAGTATGCAGTAAGAACAGATCAAGGACTGTAAACAAAACAAAGTTATTTATAAATATACATTTGCATGCATTTCAGTTCTACTAAACAAGGAGACAGACAAAACAAACAACAACATCAATGAATTTTAGAGAAGGTAAGCAATCATAAAATGTAGGTTTTTAACTATAAATAATATGATGAAAAACAGGTTGACAGTGTCCTTTTAAGGTAGTTTTATTTTTAGGGCCCAGTTGAAGATTTTTACAATGCAAACGTAGCAACCATGCTTGTGATGGAAGATACATTCTGCTTGTAGAGGGACTTATGGGGGACAGTTCTGGTTGTAGCAGAATTGATTTGCTCATTGTGTGACATGGTTTAGGAACAATGTGACTGTGTATTATGCTTGAATAATGCACAGTCACCTAACTGGTTTTAACCAATTAAAGTTCTTTGATTTTTAGACCCATTTTATAATATCAGACAATGGTGCCAATGTAGTCAAGGCTGTTAGAGATGGCAACTACCAACACATAATTTGTTTTCCATATTGTTTAAATCTTCTCATCCATAGTTTCTTAAATGGAAACAGAAATGCTGAAAACCTGTTAGGTCTTGCTAGGAAAATATGTGGGCATTTTAGCCACTCTGTAAAAGCACAAACATTCCCGAAGGGACTGCAGAGGTCAAACAATGCACCACTGTCTACATTAAAGCAGGAAGTTCCAACCCACTGGAATTTAACATTTCACATGTTGGAAAAGCTTCTTGAACAGAAAAAAGTTGTGCATGACTACACCATGCAGAACCAAATAGGTAAAGTAGACATCATGCTCAGTTTCAGCAGTTGGAATCTACTTGAATCTTTGGTCACCTTATTGGAACCATTGAGGCTGCCACGTATGATGTCAGTGTGGACAGTGCAATTCTGAGTCAAATTCTTCCTGAAATAAGATTTCTTCATGTTTTCCTTGATGACATGAAGAACAACTTTCAGTCAAAAGACGACACCACCGCTGTTATGCTGGCAGATGACTTCAGTCTCAGACTGTCAAATGATAAGAGAATAAATGCCAAGTTTAAGAATGTCACCTATGTGTTGGCTACATTGCTAGATCCATGGTTTGAGGGGGGCATTGAAGCCATCCTTCCTGCAGAGGAAGACATTGAGTACTGGAGAGATATTCTGCTAACCATATGTGACATTGCCTCACCAACACCATTAACTGATGTATAGCAGTCAAACTCTGCCGAACCATCAGAGTGCACCTCTGGTGCAGACAACAGCACATCTATAAATTCTTCACAATCACCAGTGTCATCAGCAAGGGAAAGGACATCTACAGCTACTTCTTGGGCATCCTATGTTGAGGGTCAAAAAGGCAAATCAATTCTGAGTCGCCTGCAACAACATGGACTGGTACCCTGTAAAGAAAATGCAGCTGGTTCATCTGCCAGACTGGTAACCATCTCACACAGCACAATATTTCAGGAGTATTTTGCAGACCATACTGTGATTGGCCTCAAGGAAGATCCATTACTCTATTGGAAGCAAAAAAGAACAATATGGACAAATCCAGCAAATGTTGCAATACTTTACTGCAGTTGTCCACCTTTAGGCATATATTTAGAATGCATATTTAGTGCAGCTGGATGAATAGTCACTGACCAAAGAACACTGCTTAGTCCTGTGAATGTGGAACGGCTTACATTTCTCAAAATAAATTTTAGCAATTTCCCAATTGTCCCAAACACTGAGTTATCTGCCCTGAGGGAGGAAGTTCCCTGTCTTCAGGCTGCACTGGACAGTAGTAAGAAAACCTTCCCCCAGGCCACACTGGACAGTAGGAAGGGAACCTCCCCCATCCAGGGAGCACTAGTGCCACCACCACCTCAGAGGTTGCGAAGAAAGCACAGCAGTTGGACCACAGTGGGCTCAGGGAGGGTGAGGAGGGTGGAACAGAGGCACACCCAGTCAATTGTTCCACTCCGCAATTCATACACCATTCTGGGGGAGCATAGCTCCCCTATGGATACACCCGCAGAGAAGACTGATGATAACTGTCACAAGGGAGGCCCACAGGAAGGAGGCAGAGGACACCACAGGGAAAGGAAGCAGCTCCTGGTGGGGGACTCAATTATTAGGGGGATAGAACTGGGGGGAGCTGGGAAAAATGAAGTAAGGTGCCTGCCTGGTGCCATGGCTTGGAGGGACAGGAAGCACATCCTCAGGATCACGAGAACAGCTGCAAGGGATTCCGAGCTGGTCGTAATTGTCCACCTAGGGACAAATGACTTGGCTCATCATGAGATTAGAGCAGTGCAGGAGGACATTGCAGAGTTGGGGAGGGACCTAAGACAAGTAGCACACACAGTATCCTTCTCAGAGGTGCTGCCTGTCAAAAGCATGGGGGAGGCGAGGGTAATTGGCACCATGTAGTTTAATGAATGGTTGAAAAAATGGTGTGGAGCACAGGGGTTTGGCTTCACTGGGGACTGGGGTTCCACCTGGAGGGACACCAGCCTATACTGGCAGGATGGCCTGCATCTATCCAGGAAGGAACAAGTCTTTTGAGCAATCGGTTTAAATGCTTCATTGGCAAGCTTTTAAACTAGTCAAAGGGGAGGCACTGACAAGAGCAGGAAAATCCCAGCCTCCCTACAAAACAGGGTACTAAATGAGAAAAAGACAGAGGTAGAACGGTCAGTGGGGGATGCTGCAACAGAAGGTAAAGCCATCAAAAAATGGAGAGCAATGAGTACTAATGCCCGTAGTCTGGGTAACAAGCTTCCTGAATTAGTGGCCTTGATGGAGGAGGAACATCTGATATCGTGGCAGTCACAGAAACATGGTACACACAAAACCATGACTGGGACATAAACATACCAGGATACACTATCTAAGGAGGGACAGGAGGGTAAAAGAGGAGAAGGAGTAGTTCTTTACATAAGGGAAGGAATAAAAGCAACAGAACAAAAGGGTAAACAGGGAGGAGAAGAAGCACTGTGGGTAAATTTGGAGACAGACAATGGCACCACAATACGCACAGGGGTTGTATACAGACCCCCTTCTCAGGGAGGAAATGGACAGGGAAATGATAGAAAGTATACTTAGAATGGCAGAAAAAGGGGAGATATTGCTGATGGGTAGTCTGAATATGCCAGATGTTAACTGGAATGCAGTTGCAGCTGCCACTTAAGAGTGCAGTTATTCTAGATGCCCTACAGGGGGCATGCCTTAGACAACTAGTATTGGAGCCTACTCGAGAGGGAGCAATATTAGACTTGATTCTCTCAAATGGAGATGGAGAGAGGATCACAGATGTAGAAGTGGGTAGCCGTCTGGGAACTAGCGACCATCGAACAGTATGGTTCACAATAAACAAAGCAATAGAGTCAAGCCATACAAAGACAAAAGTACTAGACTTTAGGAGGGCTGACTTTGCCAAAATGGGTGAGTGCCTAAGGAATGCACTAGCAAATGGGCAGGGAGGAGGGTGGAAGAACAATGGGAATAATAAAACTGCCATCACAGAGGTAACGAGCCTTTGTGAAGCAAATAAACAAAACAAGACGATGTAAGAAACCACTATGGTTCTCAAAGGAAGTGGCAGTGAAGGTTCAAGAGAAAAAGAAAGCATCAGGAAGTACAAGGAATCACAGAAGGAGCAGGACAGAGAACTGTATCAGTTAAAGCAAAAGGAGGCTGGGAAGGCAGTCAGAACAGCAAAGGCCCAAACCGAGGAAAAGATAGCCAACTCAGTTAAGAAGGGGGATAAAACCTTTTATAGGTATATCAGGGAGCAAAGGAAGACCAAGGGAGGGATAGTGAGGCTTAATAAAGGGGAGGGAGGGTGGGCAGAGGAGACTGTGAAAAGGCAGAGATACTAAACAAATATTTTTGCTCAGTATTTACAAATGAAGAGGGGGAGGTACATAAAACAAACAGTAGTAACACTCTGGATACAGAAGTTGATACCAGCCCATTTACAGAAGAAAGGGTTCTGAAAGAACTCTTAAAACCGAAGGTGGACAAAGCAATGGGGCCTGATGGGATTCATCCCAGAATTCTAAAAGAGCTAAGGGTAGAACTAGTGACACCACTGACTACCCTTTTTAACAAATCATGGGAGGATGGGGTGGTACCCAAGGACTGGAGGAGGGCAGATGTGATTCCCCTTCACAAAAGTGGGAGCAAGGCAGAAGCAGGAAACTACAGACCTGTTAGTTTAACCTCAGTGATAGGGAAAATGATGGAATCACTTCTGAAGGAAAGAATTGTCGAGTATCTAGAGGCCAGAGGGCACAGGACCCTAGGCAGCATGGATTCACAGGGAAGGTCATGCCAGACAAATATGATAGATTTCTTTGACTGGGTGACCAAAGTAGTAGATCGGGGAGGGGCCGTGACATGGCCTACCTAGACTTTAGCAAGGCATTTGACACAGTCCCACACAAAAGATTAATATACAAGTTTGCCAGCCTGGGAGTGGGTCCCAAGATGACAGCCTGGGTAAAGAATTGGCTGGAGAATAGGACACAGAGAGTAATAGTAAATGGAGTCCACTCAGAAGAAAGGAGGGTTACTAGTGGGGCACCGCGAGGGTTCAGAGTAGGACCAGTCCTTTCAATGTCTTATATGTTTACATTGGAAGGACTGGAAGGAAAGTATGTCTCTTTGCAGATGACACTAAGATCTGCAACAGAGTTGATGCACAGGGTGGGGTGGAAAGGATGAGAAGGGACTTGGCAAGGTTAGAGGAATGGTCAAATGTATGGCAGCTTAGATTCAATGCTAAGAAGTGCAGGTATGCACCTGGGTAACAAAACCCAGGGAAGAGTACACAATGGGGTGAGATACTAACAACAACAAAAATGGAAAGGGACCTGGGGGTAGTCATATCAGATGACCTAAAGGTGGGCAAGCAATGTGAGAGGGCAGCAAGGAGGGCTGGGGGTATACTGGGATGCATAGGGAGAGGCATCACCAGTAGAAAACAGGAAGTTACTATCCCTCTGTACAGACAGCTGGTCAGACCCCATCTGGAGTACTGTGTGCAGTTCTAGAGACCCAATCTCCGCAAAGACATAGACAGGATGGAAGCTGTCCAGAGGAGGGCAACTAAAATGGTGCAGGGTCTGCACCGAAGACATATGAAGAGAGACTTAAGGGAGCTTAATATGTATAGCCTCGAGGAAAGGAGAGAGAGGGGACATGATAGAAACTTTCAGTACCTCAAGGAATCAACAAAGTCCAAGAGGGTAGCATCTTCCAAAAAAAGAGGTGTGCAAGAACAAGAGGGCACAATTTGAAGATAGAGGGGGCGGCTCAGAGGTAATTTAAGGAAGTATTTTTTCACAGAGAGGGTTGTGGATGCATGGAACGGCCTTCCAGAGGAGGTTGTGGAGTCAAAATCAGTAGTGGAATTCAAGCATGCATGGGACAGTCATAAGGCAATTCTAGGGTGTGGAGGTAAGAAGAAGTAGGCTGCTGGTTAACTAGGATCTGCAGCTTATCCAGTAGGTAGGGAAATGGCAGACTGGGTGGGCCAAGCAGTCCTTATCTGCCATCAAATTCTATGTTTCTATGTTATGCAATTCTGACTCTGAACATGAACAACAGCCTGCAAACAGTGATGCTGAATCTGATGACTAGGTTGTGCATGAAACAAATAGAACCATCACCACTGCCACCATGCCAGCCACATGTGCCACACTACTCTTAGTTTTGTCACTCATCAGTTTATTATGTAACTTTGATGCCCACCACGGGTATACTTTTTGGAAACAGCAGCAGCCTCACTCAGGTTAGCTGTACTTGTTGTACATACCTCATCAATGCCTGTATTGGGAATACTTTTTGGAAATAGCAGCAGGCTCAATCACAGCAGCTGCACCTCTCATACCTACCTCATCAATGCCTGCCATGGGTATACTTTTTGGAAAAGCAGCAAGCTCACAAACAGCAGCTGCGCCTCTTGTACCTGCCTCAGCAATGCCTGCCATTGGGTGTAATTTTTGGGAACAGCAGCAGTCTCACAAACAGCAGCTGTGCCTCTTGTACCTGCCTCAGCAATGCCCGCCATGGGTATAATTTTTGGAAACAGCAGCAGGCTCCATCAGAGCAGCTGTGCTTCTTGTACCTACCTTAGCAATGCTTGCCATGAGTACAATTTTTGGAAACAGCAGCAGACTTGCTAAGAGCAACTGTACCTCTCGTACCTGCCTCAGCAATGCCCCCATGGGTATAATGGCTCAGACACCTAACAAACAGTGTAATAGTATACAGCTTACAGTCAAAAACAGTCTTTCACATGATTTTTGTTTTGGTCAGGGTTGGGTAATAGGGTAACTACCTGACCCTAACCAACTACTGTACCCATTTTTAATTAGGGTAATTTTGGGTAGTTTAGAGGTACTCACCAGTAGTTTTGAGGGCTGGGTACTTCACTACCCGCCCATGCCTAGCCAAGAGTCTCTTTTGAGATTTCACCAAGTCCTTCTTGTACTGTAGTCATAGTGGATGCTTGATAATAATGTGCTGGAACTCAGACTCCATTGTCTATTCTACTGCTGTGTCTCAAGGCATAACTATCCTCCCGTCATAAACATCACACCTCCATCATTGCTGCCAAGTATTGGTTCAGCACACTCCCTTCCTACCTAGACTTCCTTCTAACCCTCGTACCCCACACTTCCCATCACCTCCGTATGTGGGACTCTCGCTCCTTCACCCTTCTTCAACCTCATTCCAGTTCAGGCAAATCAGTTTTCTCCATCCACTTCCCTAATTAGTGGAACTCCCTACCCTCCTCACTCTGAATACTTCCTCTGTTAAATCTTTTCAAAAGGACCCCGTTCCACTCACCACTTCCACCCTGCTCATGCCGTCAATTCACCTAACTCACTACCTATATCCCATGACCCCTAGCACACTGATAACACTCTGCTCCCTATGTGAGGCCCTACAGTCTGAAGCAACTGCTTGTCCTGCACTGAACCTTTGAGCCTCCCAATAGGTTATCACCTGTCTTCTAAACACTGCTGCTTGTTGTACGTGTACTGTAGTATGTGTTGTACACTGTATACTGAGCTTGCTTCCACCAAGGATATACTTGCATCTTTGTCCTTGGCACTGTCATCTCGCTGTATGTCTACCTGCACATTGTTACTCGTATTTGGCCTCGTACACAGGCCTGACTTGTTACTCATTTTTCTGCTTTGTAAATCTCATATTTGGTATTTTGCCAATTTTCATTGTATACTGCTTATAACTGTTGTTTTATTTTTTATTTTTACTGTACCTCCAATTTTCCCCCACCCTGGGTTGCACCTGGAAAAGAGCTTCGGGTCTGTGTGTCTCCCGGTTATCAACTTTAAATAAATAAATGAATATTAAATAATTGCCTTTTGTCTTATTTCTGCATGTACGATTTAAACAAAGATTGGAATTTTAAAATGTTCATGTCACTTTAGGTGGCAGACAACTTATTTCACTCTCTGTCCTCTGCACCATCTTCCAACTTTTGATGAGACTGCTTTTTTACAGAAAGCCAAGCAGCCAGAATCAAAGCTGAAAGGTTCACATGAGGGAAATAATTAGCATTTGTGAAAGATATTCTTTTAAAGGGATTTGTTTGTCCCCTGGCCTGCCCTTACCTTCGTTTATCTTCTTTTTGCCTCAGTCCACCTGCCTCTGTCGACTCCTGCCAGGGTACAAGTAAGTAAGTAAAATTTAATTTTATTGTGGCACCCAAGCCCAGAGGCTCTGGGTGCCATCACAAGTCTAGCAGGGCAGAATAGTATAAAAACAGATATCAGGTTCAACATGTACATTCTCCAGTAAAACAGAGTAAAAATCAAGATGTTAAAATTAAATTAAGCTTAAAAACTGTCCTGGAAAGCTTGTTTAAACAGATAGGTCTTCAGGCCCCTCTTGAACGCTTCCACCATTGGGGCCTCCCTTATAGATCTTGGCAGTGAATTCCAGAGGGCCAAGCCAGCAGCCTTGAAGGAACAATCCCCTGAGGTCTTCAGCCTGGCCCTCAGAATCGCCAGGAGGCCCTCAGTGGAGGAACTGAGGGAACGCACCAAGATGGCTCAAGTTAGAAGTCTTATTGCCACCAGTTCCTGTCCAGACTGCCACCTCCTCTGTTTCATGCACACTACAGAAGGTTCCGGGTGTTAATATCACAGAAAAAATATTATGGGACAAAATATCCCGGTCAAAACATTGCAGGAAAAAATAGTGTGGTAAAAACATTGCAGGACAGAACAGTGCAGGAAGCAGGGAGTACAAGGCATAAGGTGACAGAAGAGCACAGAACACTGGAGGGTTCATTGGGGAGGGTGTGTAAGTTCGCATAGCCGCCCCTTGGCCACTTCGCTGTGCCATACATCACAGTCCTGCACTGGGGGGGCTAACTTCGCACCAGCTTTATGAAGTTAGGCCCCCAAGTGGATGACTGTGATGTATGGCACAGAGAAGTGGCTGAGAGGAAGCTGTGCAAAGTTAGCCCAACCCCCAATTAACCTTTCAGTGTCCTGTGCTCTTTTGCCACCTTGTGGCTTGTACTGCCTGCTCCTTGCACTGTTCTGTCCTGCAATGTTTTTACAACACTTTACTTTTTTCCACAATGTTTTGACTGCGATATTTTGCCCTTCGATATTTTGCACTGTGATATTAACAAATGAAACCACCAGGGGTTTTACATATATATATAGAGAGAGAGAGAGAGGAGAGAAAGAGATGACGCACTAAGCTGAGACTTGTTTCCAGGTGCATCCTGGGAGCACAGGGAAGTTAAGTGACTTGCTTGTAGTCACACAGTTTGCAAGTGGTGACTGTGGGATTCAAAACCAGTTCTCCAGGTTTGCAGTTCAGTGCTCTTAATCACTATATTATACTGCTTCCCAGTTTTGCAATTGCAAATTATACACTTTTTGCTCAGGATAGTCAACCTAAGGTGCAAACTCTTGTTCACAGAGGAACTCTACTCCTACCTAGTTTCACAGATGGCACTAACTGATGCACGTCACTTACTCAAAGTCACAGAGTGAATCAGTGCCGGCGCTAGACTCAGACCTGAAAACTCAGATTTCACTGCTCTAAACTTGACCTGCATAGACTGCACAGCCCAGATGAGGGCATGGGGAACTATCACCACATTAATATCCGTTGTGTAAAAGGTCAGATATTATTCTTAGTGTACCATCAGGCCAGCAAGCTGTAGACAGGACCCAGGCATCTTCTGGTGAGTACATGACTCGGACAGGCATAGAAGGTGAGTACATGTCTCATATGATTCCAGCCTTACGTGCCCCTCGTAAATGACTCCCTTGAGATGCTAGACTGATGAATGGGAGCATGTGGCTTCTTTCTTCTACCCCAGCCAAGGCTCAGCTGCTGTTTGGGGTTGGGGGAAGTAGCTGGCCTTCTAGTGTCTGACTAATTGGGTTTCCAGCACATGCTGAGAATGCTGGTATCCCTGTGTTCCTCCAACCCACTGCAGCTATACTTCTGCACATCTAACATCAGCCGGAAGAAATACATAATTATGTACTGTATAGGACTTATGGAAACCATCCTCTCACTACAGTATGAAGGGTAAGAAAAACAAAACCTCATCCCTTAACCGAAAACAACCCCCCAACACACACCCATATACATACACACACACACACACACACACACACACACACAGGCATGCGTAGGTGTGCAGCACATCCACTCATGATGACATACCAATTCAGGTTCTGGACCAACTAAATTTTGTCCATCTTATTCTGCTAGAGTGGGAGCTAAAGTAAATACTGCATCTCTCCTAGTAGCTGGGCATGAGCTAAATACACCACCTCTGAAACCAACAATCTCTTTAAATTTATTGTCTTCCAACACTTTTGCAAATCCTGCAAAAGCAAGGAAGATTTGGCACTGCTTGGTGGGGGGGAGACTGAAATGTTCGCAACACAATTTAAGGCATAACACGAATGTGAATGGGTACTAGACTTGTGTAGATACCAATTAAATTACTAGGGCTAATGCCAAAATTCAGAAAATGTACTATAATGACAAAACAACAAATGTAAACGGCTGGATGCCAAGCTTTCATTTAAAAAATTAGCTGGCCCATCAGCACAGTGGTTGGATTTCTACTTGCGACTCCAGAGACCCAGGTTTGGGAGTGGACTTGGGTCGCTGGAGGGCCAGCCAGGGGAGAAGGCTTGAGCATTCCAAGGACTGCTTGCCTTCTCCAAGCAGAGGGAGGGAAGGGATCAAGTCCCGTAGCTTGCCTGACCCCAGGTGGAGGCCTGAGATATAGCAATTCCTGCTGGTAGCGGGGGTAGGGGGACTGGGGGAGCTGTGTGGTGGATGTCAGCACCTAGCACCTTGACATCAGGGCGAAACACCATGCAGGAAAAAATGGAGGAAAAACACCACAGTGCAGAAACAGAAACAGTGGCTGAAATGCATGTTGAGGCATTCGCAAGGCAAGGCAAATTTTATTTAAGAGACACCCATCCCAGAGGCTCTGGGTGCCGAACATTTAAAAATATAAATACTATACAATATAAAATATAATACATAACAATATCTCAGACATAAAACAATACATCAACAAAAAATACAGGTTACTCACCTGTAACAGGAGTTCTAGGAATGGTATATGTTGTTCATCCACACTGTCTGGCAGGTATCCTTGCCGCTTTAAATCTTGCCGGTAGGTCTTCAAGCTGGCTCCTCCCACCCACCCAGGTGATAAAACTCTCAGCTCCACCCCATGACGCCAGATCTGGCCCGCTGGAAGCTCAGGTTGTGCGTCGAAGCCGGGGAGGTCAGGTGGGTCATGTGGATGAACAACATATACCATTCCTAGAAGCTCCTGTTACAAGTGAGTAACCTGTATTTAGGACATGGATATGTTGTTCATCCACACTTATTGGCAGACTCCTAGCAGTTCTCCAGGAGGAGGAAGGCAGGCACACCTACTTAGGGAATAGAGACTGAGAACCGAGGCCCCAAAACCAGCATCCCGGCATGACTCAAGGTCGATGTGGTAATGGGTGATGAAGGTGTGTGCTGACTTCCAGGTAGCAGCCCTGCAGATTTCCTGGATAGGCGTCCCTGGAAGCAATACCGATGCAACAGTATGGCGGGTAGAATGAGCTCTTATCCCTCTGGGAGGCTCCATGCCCGCCAACTTATAGCAGAGATCTATGCAGGAGGTGACCCACCTGCTTATCGTCCACTTGGTTGCAGGTCTGCCAGGTGCGGCTTCAGTGTAGGTGACAAACAGCTGGTGAACTTCTCCCCGAATTTCAGCTGTGCGCTCCTTATAGTAAGCGAGCGCCCTTTTAGGGTCCAGAGTATGAAGCCTATATTCGGCTTCCGAGGTGTGACTGGGTAGAACACCGCAGAGTCAACACCTGGTTAAGGAAACTGACAACCACCTTCAGAAGGAATTTCGGTGGGGCGCAGGACAACCTTGTCCATGTGGAAGACCAGGTAAGGAGACTCAATGGAAAGCGCCTGGAGCTCTCCCATCCTTCTGGCTGACGTGATAGCCACCAAGAAGGCGGGTCTTCCATGACAGGTGAGAGAGATCACACCTGTGCATTGGTTCGAATGGCCTGCCCATAAGCTTTGCCAGTACCAGCAGTAGATCCTACGGAGGTGGAGGTTCTCGCACCGGAGGGAAAATGTGGTCAAGGCCTTTGAAAAATCGCCAGACCACCTTCTCCTGCACCACCGACTGCTCCGCGGCCCGCCGGTAAGCAGAGATGGCTGCCAGGTGCACCTTAAGGGTCTTCGACCTAAGCCCTTGCTGAGAAAGGGACCACAGGTAGTCCAATATGCTTGCCAGGGAATAGGAGGAAGGGTCAAGGCCCTTACCCTGACACCAAATGGAAAATCTCTTCCATTTGAAGGCGTAGCATTTCCTGGTCGACTCCTTACGGGATGCCTCAACTACATTGAGGACCTCATCAGAAAGACCCAAGGCCTGGAACTCTAGCCACTCAGGAACCAGGCCATCAGGTGCAGGGATTGAAGGTCTGGATGGAACACCTTCCCCTGATTGACTGAGAGCAGGTCCGGGCAAGCTGGAAGCTGCCTCGGGAGCCTGGAGCTGAGGCTGAGGAGATCTGGGTACCAGAACTGGCAGGGCCAGTCTGGGGCTATTAGAATCACCTGCGCATTGTCCCTCCTTGCTTTGAGAAGCACCTTGTGTATCAAGGGAAATGGGGGAAAGGCGTAGAAGAGGCTCGGGGTCCACTGCCTCGAGAAGGCATCCCCCTGCAGCGAGCCCTGCTGAGGGGGGCGGGCATGGAACAGCCTCAGCTTCGTATTCTCCCTGGAGGCAAACAGGTCCACCTGAGGTGTGCCCCAATGGGGGAACAGATCTTGTACTATCTCCGGCAGGAGAGACCACTCGTGGGAAGCAGCCCCTATACGGCTTAGGGCATCGTCTAGGGTGTTGGAGGCTCCTGCCATGTGAATGGCTAGGAGATCCACCTCCAGGCTGCGCACGAGTGACCAAATGCGCAGAGCTTCCTTGTATAGAAGCATGGAGCGTGTCCCGCCCTGGCAGTTTAGATAGTACATGGTCGTGGTATTGTCCGTCGGGACTCGGACCACTTGACCCCAGAGAAACGAAGCAAAGGCGGTGAGAGCTAGGCGGACCGCTCGGAGCTCCAGCAGGTTGATGTGACATCGGGACTCCCACGGGGACCAGAGGCCGTGCGCTCGGTGTTCCCCCAGATGGGCACCCCAACCCATCAGAGAGGCATAGGTCGATAGAGAGACTGTCGGCTCGGGGCGGACAAACGGGATGCCCTCCTGCAGATGAACTGGAATGGTCCACCAGTGGAGAGCGTTCCACATCCCCTGGGTCACAGTCACTAGCTGGTCCAATGGATCGCAGTGTTGAGACCACTGGCTGGCCAGCCCCCATTGAAGGGGGCGCATGTTCCAGCGGGCCCAGTGGACCACGCTGGTACAGGCCGCCATGAGACCCAGGAGGCACAGGAAGTCCAGGGCAGGGCACGATTGCCCAACCAGAAATGATTGGGCAAAGGAGGAAAGAACCTCGGCCCTGTCCGCCGGGAGCCGTGCTCTGGCTCGAAGAGAGTTGAGCTCTGCCCCGATGAAAAGAATCACCTGCTTCGGCTCGAGTTCCGACTTGGCCTTGCTGATGAGGAGGCCGACTTGAGAGCAAACCTGGAGGCCAGATCTCTGGACCGCTCCACCTCCTGCCTGGAGGGGGCTGCTATCAGCCAGTCGTCCAGGTAAGGGTACACCCGGACCCCTCAGCACTGCAGGAATGCTGTCACCACTGCCATGCATTTGGTGAAGACCCTGGGAGCTGGAGACAAGCCGAAGGGCATGGCTCGGAACTCGAAAAGGGATCCCTCCGCTCGAAAGCGAAGGAATCTCTGATGTGACGGACGGATAGGGACGTGAATGAACGTGTCCTGCAGGTCCAGAGAGCAGAACCACATGCCGCATTCCAAGGATGGTACTATCTGAGCCAGAGTGACCATCCTGAAGGTCTAAGACCTTAGGAACTTGTTTAGGTCATGCAGGTCGAGAATGGGGCGCCAGCCCCCCGTCCGTTTCAGAACCAGGAAGTACCTGGACACAAACCCTGAGTCTGAGAGAGGGTCCGCTACCTCTCTGATCACCTCCTTCTCGAGGAGGAGAGTGATGTCGGCTCGGCGAGCTGACAGTGAGGCTGCGGACCCCGAGGCCCCCCGAGGTGCGACAGCTCTGAAGGGCGGGGCCTGCTCGAACTCCAGAGGCAGGCCCTTTCCGACCACTTCCAACACCCACCGGTCTTTGGTAATAATGGATCAGGCGGAAAGAAAGTGGCGGAGCTGCCCCCCCACGGGGGAACCTGGGGTGAGGTGACGGGGTTTGGGGCGACACCCCTCAACCCGTCACTGGGCAGGCTTGGAGGAGGGACCGGCCGAGGGACCTCCATGGCCTTTACCTCCCTGCTTCCTGGAGGAGGAAGCCGAGGGTTTGGGTTTTGGATGCCAGCCTGCGCTCGCTGGCCTGATGTTGCTGGGCCGGACGTGCAACGGTGCAGAGGGACGAAAAGGCTTAGGCTGTGGTCTGCGGCCTTTGTCCTTCTGTGTGGATGAGACCGAGTCCAAGGTAGCATTGGACTTCTCGATCCTCTGCAGGTGACCTTCCACCCCAGGGCCGAAGAGGTCGGTCCCCAGGAAGGGGACATCTGCCAACTTGTGCTGAGTATCCGAAGTGAAGGTGGATATCCTCAGCCATGCCCGACGGCGCATAGCCACTGCGGCCACTACTGACCTGGCACATGAGTCTCCAATGTCCAGAGCAGTCTGAAGCTGCTGTTTGGCCACTGCCCTGCCCTGGTCCCGCACCTGCCTAACCGTGGTCTGCAGGTCCGCCGGAAGATGAGGAACTACCTCGTCCAGGAGCCCAACAGAGCATGAGAGAAATGTGCCATGAGTACAGCAGACACTGGCCTGGCGAAGGCAGGAGGATGCAGCGTGAACTTTGCGCCCGGCATAGTCCAATTTCTTGGACTCCTTGTCGGGAGGTTTGTTCACGTCCCTAGCGTTCCCAGCGTGCCGGAAAATGCTGTCGGTAACTAGCCCCTCAGCTGAGGGGTGTTCCGAAAAACCGGATAAGGAACCGGTAGGGACCGCATACTTCCTGGCCATCCTGGCCGAGGGCACAGGACAGGAAGCAGGGCGCTGCCAGAGCTCCAAGGCCGGGCCCACTATGGCCTCGGCCACCGAAAAGACCTCTGTAGGGGAATCCCCTCGGTCCAGTATCTTCGTGAGGGGATACCTGGCCCGCTTAGACACAGGTTCGAGCTTCATCCTGGTGGACTCCGAGATGAGCGAAGCAATCCCAAGATAGGATGAAGGGCTATCGTCCATCGACTGACCTCCAGAGGACTCCAAGTCTCCTTGCCTGGAGAAAAGAGGGGAATCGCTGTCGGACTCGGAAGAGTCCGCAAAGAGCTGCCTCGGGCCTGAGCCACCCTCCACCTGCCGAGGTCGATCGGGAGTGAGGGTAACAGACAGCCTATGGGGCAGACCCTGAGCCGACCGAGAATTCTTGGTCGGAGCCCCAAATAACAGCTGTGGAGGCGGAGGTTCCACCAGAATCAGTGGAGCAGCTGGTTTTGGCCGAACAACCGGCCTGGGAAAAGGCTTCTCGGGTAAGTCGAGGGGTTGTTTCGGCCGCTCCGGTGACAGCCACTTAATGGCCGGGGAAGGCGACGGCGTCGGCTTGTTCCCAGTCAGAAGGAGCTGTTGCCACATGAGGTCCTCGTATCGTCGACGTAACTTACGTCGAAGCCTCCCCTCATCCGAGGAGGAGGACGAGGATGAGCGGTGGCGCCGCTTATCGTGGTGCCGAGACCGAGACCGCCTATGACGGCGGGATCGGCTGGACCGCGAAGAAGTCCGAGACTGAGACCGAGAACCTCGGCTTTTCCGAGGACGGTGCGGGGAGGGGATGGGTGGAACCGGCTCTCCCCTCGGCTCGAAGGGTTCACCCGAGGGCTCCGGAACTGGAGACACTGGCAAGCCCACGGGATCCTCAACTCCCACCGGGGGAACCGGGGAGAGAGGATTCTCACTTCGCCTGGTGACAACTCGTCCAACGGGTCGAGAAAAATCTCAACTGCATCAACGGGAGTCTCGGTCAACTGACCTGACGGGGACACCATGAGACCAGTGGCCGAAGCCGAACGATTGACCGAAGTCGATGGCCGACAACTCGGGGAGAGGGACCTTTCCCGCTCCCAAGAGCATCGACAGAGGGACTTACCCTTGTCTTTCTTTCTGGACCGAGAAGAAGGTCCAGCAGACGTTGGTCCCTCTCCCTCAGTGGAGAGGGACAGACAAAGCTCCTTAAAGGAAGCTGTATAAGAAGAACCCAGGGAGAGTGGGATAAATGCTGTGGCCAAGGATGATGCGGCCCGCACCGCCTCCTCTTCAAGGGCGATCATCTGCTCTAGCTGATCCACCGAGCCCGCCGCCGCAGAAACCGCCGACCAGACCTCTTTTGACTTCACCAGAGGAAAACGTTTCTCGGGATGCCCCAGTTGTAAACGGGCAGCACGGTCTTCGAGGACATAGGCTGAGAAGGAAGAGCACAGGTCGCAAGCCTGCGGGTCGTGCTCAAGGCCTAAACAGTAGACACACGTGGAGTGCGGATCCGTCCAAGACATCTTCTGCCCGCAAGGGCATCTCCGAAAACCAGGAGTCGATTTGTCCATCGCAGCCGCGAGGGATAGAAGACCGAAGTCTAGAAATGCAAAACCTTTTAAATTCGCAAAACCGAAGAATTAGGAACTCAGTCTTATACGCAGAGCGTTATGAGGGAACCTGAGCTCCAAGCGTAAGGAAGATCTGGCGTAATGGGGCGGAGACCAAGGTTTTACCACCGGGTGGGTGGGAGGAGCCAGCTTGAAGACCTTCCGGCAAGATTTAAAGCGGCAAGGAATCTGCCAATAAGTGTGGATGAACAACATATCCATGTCCCTAGAAACAAAATTTATATATACACTATACATACTCTATATATATATATATATATATATATACACACACACACACACACACACACATATACAGTAACTTAGGCAATAACAGCCAGTGCCTAAAGAGCCAGGGCTAACCTAACATAGGTTCTAAAGCAGTAAGGACTATAGGACGCAGTCTGGGAAGGCCTGATTATACAAGAAGGCCTTAAAGGGGCACCGTCAGCTTTGCGTATCCATTTTTCACTAAAGGCAAGTAGTGTGCCTCTTGGCACACATGTATCAAAGACCAAGTCTAGAATGCTCTTATACCTCAGAGACATAGTTAATTATGTCGGTTTGCTTATTTTTAAAAGATTAGGTTGTCGGTCGGACCGACTGAAACTCACTTTGCACCCAGAAGCATAAGCTGTACAAGACCGCACGTTTGCCACAAATGCGGTCCCGGAGTGTGATTTTGGGACATGCAGTATATAAAATCAGTTCCTTCTGGAGCATCATAATTACTGGAATTGTTGCTGGTGTGTAGGAACAAAAACCAAGCACCAAAAGGCCAGCAATTTACTTTTTAAAAACGGGTCCGAAGTCCCATGCATGCGCAAGAGCAAGCCACTGTTGCGCATGTGCAGGATCTTCACTCATGCCGCACTTGCGCATGTGCGAGATTTCGGACCTGTTTTTAAAAAGTAAATTGCAAATTGTAAATTCACAGAAGGGGTCTCCCTAACAGCTGGAGTGAGCGAATTCCACAGGATGGGAGCAGAAACACTAAATGCTCTGTTGCCTGCTGTTTTTAACCTCATCCTGGGAACTGCAAGGAGGCCCCTAGAGAGGAGCAGAGGGAGCAGGCCGAGACAGCAAGAATGAGAAGGTCCTTCAGGTAACCAGGACCCAGGCTGTGTAGGGCCTTAAAGGTGAGTAAACCCACCTTAAAGAGGACCCTCCACCTAACTGGCAGCCAGTGCAGTTGACGCAGGACCGGAGTGATATGACAGTACATAGACTGTCCTGTCAACAACCTCACCGCCACGTTCTGCACCAGCTGCAGTCGATGCAGGGTACCCCCCAGAGACCCTGAGAAAGAGCGCATTACAGTCCAGTACTCCAACCTGGACATCATAAAGGCATGTGCCAAGGTGGGGAGGTCTTGCGGTGGAACTAGGGGTTTTATCCTGGCGGTATTCCTCAGATGATAAAAACTAGTGCGGACAGTGGAAGACACCTGAAACTCAAGTGTCAATCCACTGTCCAGAATAACACCCAGATCCCGCACTCTAGAGGAGGCCTTCAATGGTACAGAGCCAAGAAAAAGCCCTGTCTCCGTACCAGAGGCCAACCTATCAAGCCCTCTGTTTGACTCCACCACCAGTACCTCCGTCTTATTGGGGTTCAGTCGCAACCAGCTGGAGGCCATCCAGTCATTAATTTCAGCAAGGCAGCTATTAACCACTTCCACTGCGTGAGATGTTCCAGGGGCAAAGGAAAAATACAGCTGGGTATCATCAGCATAGCAATGAAAATCCAGACTGTACTTCCTAATGAGCTCTCCCAGAGGTAGCATATACACGGCAAACAACATCGGCGACAAGACCGAACCCTGGGGAACCCCACATGACAGGTGGCCGGGGGGGAGGAGAAATTACCCATCACTACCCTCTGCCTCCTGTTAGATAGGAAGGACTCAAACCAGCAGATGACCATGCCAGCAAGTCTGCAGAATTCCCTTAGGTGATCAAGTAACACTCGATGGTCGACCATGTAAAATGCTGAAGAAAGATCAAGGAGAACAAGAATTGTCCCTTCCCCTCGATCTCTCACCCTAAGGAGGTCACTGTGCACCTGAAACAGTGCAGTTTTTGTGC
This sequence comes from Neoceratodus forsteri, assembly GCA_016271365.2. NCBI lineage: Eukaryota > Metazoa > Chordata > Ceratodontiformes > Ceratodontidae > Neoceratodus > Neoceratodus forsteri. The sequence continues at coordinate 116,271,333 of CM028131.1, forward strand.
TATGCCTCACACGAAACCTAGACTGGAGTGGCTCATATAAATCATGGGCCACGAGATGCTCCTCAAGCTGAAGCACCACCACTTTCTCCACAATCTTACCCAAAAATGGAAGATTGGAGATAGGATGGTAATTGGCCTTGATATCAGGGTCCAATTATGTTTTTTTCAGAAGGGGTCTCCGACAAGGAGCACCGGATGATCAAGGCAAACACCGGGCCAAAGGAGTCAACACATCTCATTAAGAAACGAGTTGGCATCAGGTCCAGTTCACAAAAGGTGTGCCGAAGCTTGGAAGCAATCTCAATGACCTCAGCCACCTCCACTGGTCTAAACTCACCCCAACCAGGTGGAGAGCTCTTCAGTCACCCACGGCGACCACTGTCTGCCAAACTTTGACCCACTGGCGGGACGCCCTGCCTGATGGTAGACACCCTGTCCGAGAAGAACTGTGCAAACTCTTTGCACAATGCTTTAGAAAAAGCTACCTTCGGCTGTAGATAGGAAGGATGAAGGAGCCTCTCCACAGTCCAAAAGAGCATGGTTGGTCGGTTCCTCCTGGCAGTAATCTCCCTGGACAGGAATTCTGCCTTCCTATGGTTGATTGCTCCCTGGTATGCACCGTAGTGTGCAAGCAGGGCTAGTTTGTCCACCTCCAGGCCTTACTTCTGCCAGCAGCACTCTAATCTCTGACCCAAGGTCTTCATCCCCTTGAGCTCACAATCATATCAAGGGGACTTCAAATGAGAAGACCTGGACACAGACTGGTGCAAGGGAGTCGAGTGCACCATCAAGCGCCTTATTGCAGGCATCCACTGCCTCGCACACACCCCCAACGCATGCACTTTCCACACTAGATAGGTCAGCCACTGCCAGAAAACCCTCAGGGGTCAACCCTCGCAAAAGGAAATAGCTGACCATCTCTACAGGGGGGAGGGCTACCGGGGGGCCCCAAACAAGAACTTCACCATGTAATGATCTGACTAAACGACCCGATCAGTCCTGAGACAATTAATCTCAAGCCCCAGTGAGCACACCAGATCCAACTTGTGGCCACCCAGATGAGTTACGGAGGAAACATCCTGTGCAAAGCCCAAAGAAGGCATCGTCTGGAGGAAGTTAGAATCAAGCCGAGAAGATTCATCGTCAACCCAGACGTTGAAGTCCCCCTGCCTCTTACCTGTGGAGAAACCCAAAAGGCTCGATCCTGTTACTGATGTTGTTCTCAGATTGGAGTGCTGCTGGTGGAATACTCCGCTAGAGGAGGACAGACTGACTTTGAGAAATCAGTAGGGTGAATATCAAAGGGCAATTAACCATAAGAAGGTGGAATTCCTGTACAGGGTGATTGCTGCAGGGAAGACTAGACCAGCTCAGCTTTTTCAGACTTTAAACAGGCTTCTCCATCTTGTCTACAGCTGAAAAAAACATTTTCAGCAACACAGTGCGAACAATTTGCTCTATTTTTCTCTGACAGGGTGTCCTCTATTTAGGCCGGGATCTCACTAGTGGGACAGGACCAGACCCACAGGGTGGGGTCTGGCTGGAACTGGAGCACTCCTATTGCCTGGGTAGAGTTTTGACCAGTGGAGGTAGCCGAGGTCTCTGAGGTGATTTCAAAGCAGTGGCCCACTTGTTGTAAAATGGACCTGGGCCCAACACGTCTCCTAGTGGGATGTGTTGAAGTCATTGGTCCAGTGTTTGCTGGGATAGCTGGGTGTTTACTTTCAGAGAAGGGTCTTCCCCGATTCCTTGAAGGAGACACTGGTGAAGCCCCTTCTGTAAAAAACATCTCTTGATCCTGATGTCTTTGCGAATTATAGACCAATCTCCAACCTCCCATTCTCAGGGAAGGTTGCTGAGGAAATAGTGGCTCTGCAGCTCAAGGAACACCTGGAGGCCTGTGACATCTATGAGCAGTTCCAGTCCAGGTTTAAGGCGAGACACAGCACCAAGACAGCACTGGTCCAGGTCCATAATGACCTCCTTATGGCCAGAGATTGAGGAGAACAGCCAATTCTCATTCTCCTTGATCTGTAATTTGCAAATGGACTTTATCCGAACTGTGGCTTAGAGAACTAAATGTTGTAGATGTGCTGAATGTGTTTCATGGGTCACAGTTTGGTTCCCCATGGCAAGCTCTGTTAAGCCAGCTTGAAGCTTTTCCAGCATCCAATCACAGACATTTTCCAAACTGTTTCTCCTGCCTGGGCCTTGCCACCTCTGCCTAGGCTGCTACTCCCGATTCAGAGACCTTCTCAGCGAAAGACCCACTTGGGGATTCGGCCCCCTGCTCAACACCACCGAACATGTAGCGACCACCAGGAGGTGAGTCGCGTAGGCTCTGCTTCCCCAGGCAATCCAGCGCAACACCTCGAGGTCTTCATCTTGCCTGTCCTGCATCCTGGTCTGGGTAGCATGAGTACAAATCAGGGCAGCTCCCTGCAACAGCAGCTGCAATCATTGTGTGCCATCTGATTTTCTTGTTTTGGGTTTATTGCAACGGACTGAGCCATCTGGCTCAGGATTACTATTACTTGGGTCGTGTACATGTTAACTGTTTTTCCTTCCTAAGGAACCCAACAACAGCTGCAACACCGGCCTACCTCAGGCAATGTTTCAGCTAGCCCGCTTTAAACACTGGGTACCCAGGGTTGTGGGACTGTCAAAAAGGGACTTACAGTGCATGATGAACTAACCTGAATTTAATTAGAAGTTCCAGTCATTTGCTAGATTCATGCCCCACCCTTGTTCACTCCCCCTTAATAAATCAGATTGTTGGTTTTCACATTTAATCTGACTAGTGTAAACAACTAAATAAATAAAAAAATAAATAGCGTGCATATTATTATTTTGGTCCCAGTGGTAACATTGCATTGTTGTATTGCTGATCTTATTTTCCAGGGGGTCTCCAGGGCAGTTGCAGCGCATCCAGCCCTGGTGGTAAGTGCAAGGAGTGTGAGCATGTCAGTATTGTCAATCGGTTTTCCAGCCCTGGTGGTAAGTGCAAGGAGTGTGAGCATGTCATTATTGTCAATTGGTTATGTGAATGTTCTATTGCTAAACTGTTTGGTCCACTAGAAAGGTTGGTGGGTGGTTATAGCATCCTGGAGGGCTATACCAAAGCAGCTACACTACCCCAATACCATTCCTCTGGTTAGAGGCACCCGTTCACCAAACTCAGGCCCCTCAACCTGTGCAAAGTCACACAGGCAGGGGTAGTAGCCCATAGGATAGCACCACCTAGGAGTTATATTACGAAGATGAATATACTCCTTTGGATATTGTACATGATGCAGATGCTCCTTATTAGACTTACGAGGGTAGACCTGAAACATTTGGATGGGGATTTTTCCACCTTCTTGTGACAGGGTAAGCTGCCCCAAATGTGTCTTCATTGCCTTGGGGCAGATGTCTCTAAGAGGGGGCTAAACTTCCCTGATCTCAAAAGCTATTATATAGTGATACAACATAGATATATAAAGGACTGGGTGAACCGGCCGCCTGAGGCTGGGTGGTTGGACTTGGAGGAGCTGGGGTGTCCCAGTTGGCTGTCAGCCTACCTAGCTAGAAAGGGGCATCAGGCATATACAAATTTGGGCTTGTCTAGCCCCTTGGTGGGGTGGGTGTTGGAGATATGGGACCAGGTGCGACATCGCAGGGATACCTTGGAAGACGAAATGCTGCTGGTGCCTGTGGCGGGGAACCCTTTCCTCCTTCCTTCCTAGCCTGTCTGATGGAAGATATAAGGACTGGGAGCTTAGGGGAGTTGGATGCATGGGTAACCTCTATACGTAGAAGGGAATGCGCTCCTTTGCGGACCGTGGCTCTCCCTGGAGCCAGGGAATGGAACAACAATATGCACAGGGGTGATCTAAAGACCTCTGGTACAGAGGGAGGAAGTAGACAGGAAACTAGTAGAGAACATACATGACATGGCAGCTAACGGTGAAATCCTGCTATTGGGGGATTTCAATATGCTGGACGTGGATTAGGCCACCCAGGTGGCTGCTTCAGCCAAAAGCACAGCCATCCTAGAATCCCTGCAGGGGGGTTGGACTCAGGGAGCTGCTGCATGAGCCAACCAGGAACAAGTCAATTCTGGACCTGGTATGGACCAATACGAACAGAATCGAAGAAATACAGGTGAAAGGGCAGCTGGGGTCCAGTGACCACCACATGGTATGGTTCAGCATGGAGACATGGACTCAATTAAGCCACACAAGGGCTAGAGTATTAGATTTCAGAAGGGTGGATTTCACTGAAATGGGTAGATGTATACAAGCAGTCCTGGGGATGGAAGGGGTAATAGAGAGGATGGAAAAACAATGGGAGAAACTGAAAGGAGCCATAGTGGAGATAACAAACTAATGTGTTAGGATAGCGGCCAAAGGGAACAGAAGAAGGAAACCACTATGGTTCTCCAAAGAGGTGCGGGGACAAAGTCAGGGCTAAAAGGCTGAGTTTCAGGAAATATAAGGGGAGCCAAAGGGAGGAGGACAGGGACGTGTACCTTCAATCTCTAAGGGAAACAGGGAAGGCTGTTAGGATGGTGAAGGCGCAGACAGAGGAGGGTTTAGCATGGTCTGTAAACAGAGGGGATAAGGCATTTTATAGGTACATCAGTGAAAGAAGAAAAACTGGGGGGGGGATTGTGAGGCTCAAAGGGGAGAAGGGAGAGTGTAAGGAGGGGGATCTGGATGAGGCAGAAATACTGAACAAATACTTCTGCTCAGTATTCACCAAGGAGAGGGAGGGTCAAGGACCACAGTTGGGTTGCAGAGGCAATGGGGGGGTGGGAGTGGACACCAGTCCGTTCACAGTGGAGAGAGAGTTCTGGAAGAACTCACAAAGCTGAAGGTGGATAAGGCCATGGGGCAAGACAGCATCCACCTGAGGATATTAAAGGAGCTGCGAAGGGAACTAGCAGTGTCTCTGACGGCCCTGTTCACAGAGTCACTCAACACAGTTGTCATTCCAGAAGACTGGAGGAGGTCACATATAGTCCCACTGCACAAAAGCGGCAGTAGGGAGGAGGTGGGAACTACAGGCCAATCAGCCTCACCTCAGTGGTGGGAAAGATCATAGAGACACTGCTGAAAGAAAGGGTAGTGGCACATATGGAATCCAGCGGTGCTCAGGATTTGAGGCAACACGGATTCACAGTAGGAAGGTTATGTCAAATTAATCTAATAGAGTTTTTTGATTGGGTGACTAGGGAAATAAATCAGGGAGGGGCGGTAGACGTCGCCTACCTAGATTTCAGCAAAGCCTTTTGACACCATCCCACACAGAAGGCTGATTAACAAGATGAGTAGTCTGGGCATGGCATACAAGGTGGTGAACTGGGTTAGAAACTGGTTAACAGGGTTCTATGTCATAATGGCGATTGCAGAAAGGTAATCATCGAATATAGCAAGTGTACATCGCTGAAAATCAATTTCGGAAATTTACACACCCAGCGCAAACCAAAAGGGCACCAGTGACTCGTAATTTTTAATGTTATGCGGGGGGCTATGCTCCCCGCACTACTATAAGATTCTCAACTCCAGGTGGGTGCATGTTGGGGTGGGGTGCAAAACTGTAAAAAAAAAAAATATTCGGGCCCGGCGCAACAAAACGTACCTGTGTCCAGATCAGAACCCAGCATCCTGACCACCGCAGCCCGGCACCCACCCACCACACCATGGAGCCAACTCGGCAGGTCACCACACGGCACCACCCCTCACAAGCCCTCCCTCCTCTCCTGCCCCTCGCTCAGCGTGCTCGCTTCCCCCCAGTGCACGTGTACATATAGCGACATCCTGTCGCTTTTCGCAAACCCCCCCATCTGGTCGCCCTCCCTGGTGTTTCACCCTGTTGACATGCACCGCAAATGGGTTGCCATTTTGGTAGCTGCCCACTTGCAGGTCATGCATGTCACTGGAAACCGGTTAACAGACAGGAGACAGAGCGTGGTGATAAATGGGGTACAATCTGGGGAGAGAGGGTTGACCAGTGGGGTACCACAGGGATCAGTACTAGGACCAGTCCTGTTCAATGTCTTCATTAGTGACATTGCAGAGGGGGCTGGAAGGAAAGGTCTGCCTGTTTGCAGATGACACCAAGATCTGCAACAGGGTGAAAACTCCAGGAGGGGTGCAGAAAATGAAGAGTGACCTGGAGAAGCTTGAAAGATGGTCGGAGATGTGGCAACTGAGGTTTAATGCAAAGAAGTACAAAATAATGCAACTGGGTAGAGGGAACCCTGGGGAAAGCTACAGGTTGGGGAGGAACTGACTGTCACCAAAGAGGAAAGGGACCTAGGGGTTATCATCTCTGATGACCTTAAGGTATCAAAGCAGTGCACAAAGGCAGCAGAGAGGGCCAGTGGCATGCTGGGGTGCATAGGCAGGGGTATCACTTGCAGGAGGCGGTGATGCCATTGTATAAAACATTGGTGAGGCCTCACCTGGAGTATTGCATGCAGTTCTGGAGGCCACACCTGCACAAGGACATAGATAAGGTGGAGACTATCCAGAGAAGGGCAACAAAGATGGTGCAGGGCTTGCACTGCAAAACATATGAGGAGAGATTAAGGGACCTCAATATGTACTCATTGGAGGAGAGGAGACAGTGGGGGAACATGGTTGAAACTTTCAAGTACCTCAAGGGTTTAAACAAGGTGCAGGTTGGGGTCATTTTCCAATGTAGAAAAAGTACTAGAACAAGGGGGCACAACATCAAATTGGAAGGGGGTAGATTAAGAGGTAATGAGAGGATGTTTTTCTACACAGAAAGAGTAGTCAACGCTTGGAATAATCTGCCACAGGAGGCAGTAGGGGCAAGCACAGTGGATGGGTTTAAGCATGCCTGGGACAGGCACAATGGAAGCTTGAGAGGGGAGGGAGCAATGAAAAGCCATTGATCACATAGGGTCAGTGGCCACATACAATGTATAGGGCCTACGGGCAGACTGGCTGGGCCTAGTGGTCCTTATCTGTTGACAATTTCTGTTTCTATGCAGGGGGACACAGGTTTGCCACAGTCACACTTTTTTTCGCTATTTACAGGTCAGGGTTTATGGAAGGGGATTAAACAGGGACCCAGTTAATGCATCAGTGTTGGCTGCGGTGGAACAATTGGTTTATGCCACCCAGAAAGACCCAAAGGGAATAATATGGAAAGTGGTGCATCAGGATAGCCTGGATAGGCAATACTTTCTTGATCTTACACATAAAAGCAAAGCTCTGTGGGAAAGGAACCTAGGGACATTTATCTGGGAGGGATATTGGAGGCTGTTACGTTCCCATATGGGCATACTGATTTGTAACAAATACAAGGAATCTCAGTTTTAAATTTAAACACACCCTATACTGTCCCCCCCCCCCGATTGTACATACTGTGAATATTACCCTGTGATTTCCCCACTTTGCGGAAGATGTCAGACGGATTTAGGTACATACGTCCATTACTTCTGAACGTGTCCGGTTTTACTGTCCTTCTGGAGGGCGATGTCCAATGAGGTCTCAACAATGGCGGGATGGCAGATTTCTATGGCGTCAGCCACTATGCTGTTTGGCATGGAGGACTTCGGGGTGAAGGGCTGGGGGCTGCTTCCTCATTGGATCTGGGTATTGCTGCTGTTAGCACATCATTGTATTCTAAACACTTGGGTCTCATGTACATCACCCACAATCCAGTCCTGGAGAGCCTTGGCTATCCAGACTCTGGCCATGGAGCACCTATCATTTGCTCTGAGGGGTAAGGGGGAATCGCTTTGCAAGCATTTGGGAACCCTTTTTGAGCTCCCTATTTCATGTGGAGGCATAGATTCTGAGGAAGGGTGTGACATAGATCTCTAGCGCAAGTCTAGCAGTGGTGGTTACGATGGGGTTTTGGATCCTCTCTATCTCATTGATTGAATTTTGGGGCACTCTCCCTCTGCCCTGTGCATGTCCACCTATCTATTTATTTTTATTTTTAGCAAGTGACTGTATGTTGGCTCTTTGCTATCTCACTTGATATCCATCTATTGAATAATCTTCATATTAGTGATGGACATTACAGTATGTCAATTGGTTTTGGTTATCGTTGTCTTTAATGTTTGTACTGTTATTGTCTTTTGTTTGTATATTAGTGTGTATCTTTTGTGAAAAATCAATAAAAAGAGGATACAAAATAAATAAAAAATAAACACATTCATTTCTAGTTTATTTTATTTTAGAATATTTGGCCAGAAGAGGCACACATAGCTGAAGCTCTTTTTCTGGAGCAACCTGGGAGCACAGAGAGGTTAAGTGACTTGTGGTAACCCATTATGTAGACAACTCAAATTGAGCAACTCAATTTGAGTGACTCATTTTGAGTGCCTGTAGGAGTAGCAAGTATAGCAGAATAGCGAGGGTTACTGAACAGTGAGAAATAGAGAATAGCGACTGGAGGAATAGTGAGGCAGAGTCAGGAAGATAAGGGTGTGAGGTGTTGTTGGGCAAAGCAGTTCCCAGTGTCTCATTTGGTGTAGTGGCTAGAGACACCACCACTAATGCTGTTGGACCTGGGTTCAGGACTGGCCATGGGCATTCTAGTTTTTTTGTTTGTGGGGGAGGGTTGTTTAATTTATTTTTTGTTTTGCTTGTGTGGTTTCCGTTCCCCTGATGTTGCTATGCCCCAACCGCAGGTTGCCCCCCTCAACGTTGTCCCCTTCCTCGACATGCACCCCCCTGGAGTTGGTTATAGTAGGCTGGGGGACCTCTGCATAAAAAAGTAAGTTAAGATTGTTCCCCATGAAGATTATTTGTAGGGGTTACTGTTTTTCATTTCATTGTAGTGCACATCGCCTTTATGAGGTTTCGGCGATGTGCACTCACTGTTTTAAAAGTCTCCATTTCTCAGTCGTTCTTATGACACAGAACCCAACCATGCCATTAATAAGTGGTCAAAACAGCCCCATCTGGAAAGTAAATTTATTTACCAGCACATACAGCAGCTTCATCAACCCAACTGGGAGAGGCAGAGGCTATGAGTGGAGTACTTCAAGAAAAAATTACTTACTTTAGTATTATTCTTGGACTTCAGCAAGGCGTTTGACTCTGTCCCCCACAATGGTCTGGTGGAGAAACTGATGGGGTTAGGAGTAGGCCCTTTGATGGTCAGATGGATTGAAAACTGGCTAGCTGGACGCACTCAGAGAGTAGTGGTCTGTGGGGAGCTCTCGAACCCTAGAGAGGTTGGTAGTGGGGTACCACAGGGCTCGGTCCTGGGTCCGATCCTGTTTAATGCATAGATATCAGACATCAGGGAGGGTATAGGGTGTGAAATGAGTCTCTTCGCAGATGACTCCAAGATGGGAGCAGTAGTTGAGGAGAAGAGGGAGGTTGGCACTGCAAGGGGACCTGGACACCCTAGAAAGCTGGGCTCACACATGGAGTAAATTTCAATATCACCAAATGCAAGGTGTTGCATCTTGGTCGGGGAAACCCTAAACACAGGTACACCCTGGGAGGGGAGGCGCTGGAGGCCCAATAGGGAAAAAGACCTAGGTGTCATGGTGGATGCATGTATGAATAACTCTGAGCAGTGCAGGAGAGCGGCTAGCAAGGCAAACAGGATGTTGGGATGCATCGTAAGGGGGATCACCTCTAGGAGCAAGGAAGTGATTCTGCCGTTGTACAATGGACTGGTTAGACCACACCGTGAGTACTGTGTACAGTACTGGAGACCACATTTGAAGAGGAACATACAGCTCCTGGAGAGGGTACAGAAGAGGGCAACAAAGATGATACAAGGGCTAGGGGATTTGACGTATGAGGACAGACTTAAGGGGCTCTGCCTGTTTTCATTGGAGGAGAGGAGAGACAGGGGGACATGATTGAGGTCTTCAAGTACCTCAAGGGAATAAATAGGGTAAACATGGAGGGATCTTTAGACTAAAGCAGGGAGGTATCACCAGAGGGCATGGTTTGAAGTTGGAAGGTGGAAGGGTGAGGGGGGAAAGAGGAGGAAGTTTTTCACTGAGAGGGTGGTGGACCCTTGGAATGCACTACCTGGTAAGCTGGTTCAGAGATCCACAGTGGAGTGCTTCAAGAGAGGGTGGGACAGACACAGAAAGTGGATGTATCAGATGATGGCCTGTCCCAGGGGGGTGGGGATGGATGATACAGGTTTCTGGAGCACAAGGGATGGAAGGGTCTCGGCACCCAACTAAGGATCTAAGGTTCGAGCAGACTCGATAGACCGTAAGGCCTAATCTGCTGGCAAATAATATGTTAGTATGTAATGTTGTTTCTCCCCAGGGATACTCAAATACTCATAACTCTTGCAGTGACACTTTAAGATAGAACTGCCCAGAGAGATGGAACATATGCAAATGATGGAATCTTTTGCACATTCCACTTTTTCAAATGCTGCCTTCTACTAACTGCCTACATTCTGAACTCCTCAGATTTCCTGAACGCCTGGTAAAGACAGCACCCCCCCCCCGAGGACTGAATGTCCGGAGTACCTTAGAAGGGGAAAAACACAGATGTGCCAGAGTGTGGCACCCATATTACTGAATATATCATCTTTGGAGTGCAGAGGCTACTGGTTCTAGTGGAGGAGGCAGGGTGGGAGAGTTATGAATATTTGAGTATCCCTGGGAAGAAACAACATTACTGTGGTAATTTTTTCTTCTAACCCAAGGAATACTGCAAATATTCATAACTCTTGTAGACTAAGAAGCAATACCTTTGGATGTGGGCACAGAACCTACTTTGGAAAAAACTCTGCAGGACTTCTGTGTCAAACCTGGCATCATCCCTGGACTGGGTGTCCAGACTGTATTGCCTAGTAAACGTGTGTACTGTTTCCTAGGTAGCTGCTTTACAGATGTCCACTAGACGGACATCACTGGCAGCTGCTATAGTAGCAGCTGTGCCCCTTGTGGAATGAGCCCTCAACCCCGTTGGGGGCTGTTTCCAAGCTTTCGAGTAACAGAATTGGATGCATTGTACTCTCCATCGAGAAACTGACTTTTTCGATGATGGGTTACCTTTCCCCACATCCCCATAAGTCAGGAACAGCTGCTTCCTGTCCTGCCTATGGTCCTTAGTGACTGTCAGGTAGTAGCTAAGCGCTCTCTTGACATCCAGACTATGAAGTCTCTCTTCAGCAGAGCTAGAGTGTTCAGTGAAAAAGACAGGTAAAGTAATGGTTTGGTTCAAGTGGAAATCAGAAACCACTTTAGGTAGAAATTTCCAGTTTGTTCTCAGGACCACTTTGTCCCTGTGGAATGAAATGTAGTCCTGTTCAATGCAGAGAGCCTGGAGCTCACTGATCCTTCTGGCAGAAGTCATTGCCACTAGGAAAACTGTTTTCCATGTGACATATTTCAGATGACCTGAAAACCTAGGCTCAAAGGGGGAACCCATGAGCTTAGCCATACACACATTTAGATTTCATGCTGGCACCGGTTCCCTGTGAGGGGGGTGCATGTGGGCTGGACCCTTAAAGAACCCTTTGAAGATAGGGCCTGAAGCTACAGACACTCTGTCCAGCTGAGATACAAGCAGATACTGTAGCTATGTGGTCCTTTAAAGAGGACAGGAAATCATTTATGAATTGCAGATGAACGAGTAGTTTAATGTCACTGTTAGTCAGTTTGTACATGAGTTTGTCTTTTCCCTTATTGATGTAGTGTTTTTTTTTATATTTTTAATGTTGTCAACCAACAGAAAAATAAAATATGGCTGTTTGTGTACCACTTAGTTTCACATTTCCTGTTTTGACATCAGGCGAGTGAGCGAGGTTGCCAAATGGTGACGTTATCATTCATCCATTCCATGAGCTCACTCAGACACACGTGCGTGAAGCTGTCAGGAACTGACAGCAACCAGGAAGTGATTGCTTTATTTAATGCAGGAATTTTGTTAACCCATTAGTTGTTTTATTTTCACTGCCTGAATAATTAATTGTGCAGGTTCTGAAGCAAATTCTTATAATGTACCCGATTGGAACGAGATTCCATGGTATGAAACATTTTGTCTACTTATTTCAAAAATTAAAGCAAACAGGACTTCGAGTGCATCGATTTCATTTTTTTTTTCAGTTTTATGCTGGACATACGACTTTCTTATGCAATTGCTCTTTGACTAAAGGATGTTCTTTACTAAGTGATTTCTCCCTCTTATTTTTTTTTTTTGAATTGCAAAGAAAGTGCACACCTTCATATTACAGATTGTTGCCCCCCTTCCACACACACACACACACACACACACACACTAAGATGAAGCATAACACACATTCAAAGTGGTGGTGGACTCTCTCTTTCCACAAGTCCACAATACCCGTAGCAGCACAGCCATTCTTGAATAATCACAGCCCTTTCTCCTGGGTAGCCCCATGGTAAATCCCTGGTGCTTAAAAAATGGTGCTGTTTGTTACAAAAGTAATGATGTTCCTGGAGATGGAGAAAACCTTAGGAACAGACTGGGGTATAATTGCTATCACTGGTGTTATCTATAAAGGCGCCCCCCCCCCCCCAAAACTGGATCATTTTTTTTCCATTCCGCACTGCTTGCAATGTCTTGCCAGTCTCAAGTCCCTATCCCCACCCTGCTGTCACTGCTTGCATTCTCGTACCTACCATGTAACTTGCTTTTATTTGTGCAAAATCAAATGACTGAAAGTATGTCACCAGTTCAGAATCCTGTTTCATGTCTGCAAGACATCTGTTCCATTGTTCATCTGTTCTCCCTGTATACTTATCTTGCTCAGGAAAGTGTAAAGGGTGCATTCACTTAATGAGGTTGAGCATGCCTGAGTCTAAAGTTCTTGAAATCCCACACCCCGCTACACAGATCACAGTTACGTTTCACACCTGGAAACAGCAGCTAATATAGAGATACTAATAAAGCCACTGCATTCTGAATCAGACTGAAATACTTTGGACAGCACCAGCCTAATTTTCCAATTGCTGGTTCCAGGAATAAGACGTATGCAGGATCTGATGTTAGCAATTCACATTGGTTCGTTTTGGCTATTCCATGGCTAGGCTATGGCTAGGAACCAGTTGTGGCACCCCCCACCATTCAATGGATGTCCCCATTGGTAAAAGGTCAGATCAATCATGTTCTGTGGGGGTGGGGGAGGTGGTTCTATGAGGGTGAGGGCTAATGTGTGCAGATTAGGCAGTCTGATGGTGGTGGGGTGTGCGATTGTCTGAGGATTTTTTTGCATTGCAAAAGAATAAATGTAAAGAAGAAGACTAGATAACTATACATATAGCATAACATATGGAAATGAAGGATCAGTTTAAATAATAACAGGTTGCTAGTGGCATTGTAAGTATGTAAGTGTGTATGTGTGTGTGTGTGTGTGTGTGTGTGTGTGTGTGTGTGTGTGTGTGTTGGTGTGGGGGGGTAGGCAGCTGATCACCAACAGAAAAAATTAAATAAATACACAAAAATACGGTTGGGGTGTTGGAGGGAGGGGCAGACACAAAAACACCTAGATTTTCATTACGTTGAATTAGAAGCATACTTTGGATTTTCAGAAGAAATACAAAGCCATTGTTTTCTTTTGTGAGCTTTTTTTCTTTTTATAGTGTAAAACTGTGGTGTGAAAAATATGGAATGGTCAGTAAGATTCATGGTTGGTACAGTTTATTCACTGTACCTTTGAAAGGTGAATAGGTGCAAAATCAAAGTGGGGTATCACATCCTCAATGCAAAACTAATATATACGTCGGTAAGAATACATTGTTTCTCCTTCCCAAAACACTACATGCTTTCTGACATTAGAGGTCAGGACCTTTACATTGGGCATCCCCACCAATGATCAAAGTTGTGAAATTTAACAGGGTAGTAAAACGAGTTAAACAAAATGGTAAAATGGGAAGATGTACAAACTTTTACAAGGCATAGCTATTAGTATCGAAAGCATCACTCAATTACTCTGGTGGTCTACATGTCATGGGTCCGATTCCCACAAATGCCACGTGCACATTATGTCCGAATTGAATAGTAAATTCAACCTGTCTTCAGTGCTCCCTAGTTATCACTTACAAACAAACACTTGTTATGATGTTGACATAGGCAGCAAGAAGGAGTTTTAATATAAAAAAAAAGCAATAGGTAAAGGACAGCATTAAAAAGACAAATCCCTGCTACGGGAAATTTCAATGAGGGATGGGTCACTGAATGTATATAGAGAGGAGACTTTAGCACTGCATGGATATAAGGAATACCGGGTTAGCGTTATCAAATAGATCTATTCTATGTGGTACATTCATACCTCAAAAGGTAGCCATTTGCATTCAAACTTCAAAATCAGTCACTCTTTTTTTTACGTGATATAGATGGTAGGCTCATGCACCATATCAGAAGCAGCCTCAAATCCAGCAGTCTCACTCTCACACACACACTCATCACGTCCCTGATTACAAAATATATATATTTTTTTTAATTCATAAATATGTACATGAATATTTTCAATGAGGGTGTAACACATAGAAAATATTATATTACATTCAGCCTATCAGACAATCACACTGTCATTTATAGTGTAAAACCATTAGGAAATTACCTGAAATAACAATTGATATTCGTATGGCTCAGTTTATGAGCTCAATCATTATGTGGCATTTCTAAAATATGTTCAAAAACATCATGAACTAGTGCAGAACTAAACAATTACTGTGAAGTGTTCTCAAATACAAGTTTATAAGGTATTAGGATTCATTCAACAATGCTACTGCAGCAAAGCAAGCAACTACATGGAATTATTGTGCAGGGTCACACTCACCAAACAAACAATATGCCTTGCTTTGTATGCTCGTTTGTATCTCACCTGTATTGTTCTCCACTGTCTTGCTCCACCAATATGTTGTCTCCCCTCCCTGTGACGAGGTGCCTTTGTAAATGAATCTCTGACTCAAAGGTTGTAAATCCGAATTGTGAATAAATAAATAAATAAATGTATCCATTCAGATACTCTCGTGCCTGTTTAGAATGGGACTTCTGGTAACGGCACTTGTGAGAGAGAATAGGCAGAAATGTAAATAAAACTACACAAACAGCTCCCTCTTTACATGAAAATGTTTTTAATTGTGACAAAATTGTTAGGTAATATCAAAAAAAATTGTAAAAACAAATTCCTGCCCCCTTTAAGGTAATGGGCTGTAGGCTCAATGAGTGCAGATGGGTGAGATAGTCCGGCACAGCTGGGACCCCTGCCTGTGCTGGTATCACATCCTTGGTTGAACACCAAATTGAAAACCTTTTTCACATTGCCGCATAGGTTTTCTTGGTACATGGCTTCCTGTAACCCCCTAATATATCCAGAATACTGTCAGATGCAAACCTGTATACTCTAGGTCCTCAAGAGCCATGCCTTGAGCCTGAGGGATCTGAAGTTCAGGTACAGGAGCTTCCCCTGGTTAGAGGTTAACAGGTCGTGCCTCCGAGGGAGGTGCATTGGCTTGGCCACAGACACGGAGATCAGTAGAGAGTACCATAGTTGCCTGGCCCAGTCTGGTGCTATCAAGATCATTGATGCTGACTGGGCCCCGAGCTTGAGCAACACTGTAAACCAGTGGGAAGGAAGGAAAAGCATACAGGTGCTTCCCCGACTGGTTCAGAGCCAGAGCATCCAGGGGGACTGTTCCCTGGTCTGGAGGTCTGCAACAATACTGTGGCAGGTGGTGGTGCTGGTGGGACGCAAACAAGTCTACCTCTGGAGTACCCCACCTCTTGAAAATTACTTACACCACCTGACTGTTCAGGGTCCATTCGTGATGGCCCTGGTTGATTGGACTCAATGCATTTGTCAGTATATTGTCCTTGCCTGGCAGATGAAATGCCTGCAAGGAAACCTGCAGGGAGTATGCCAGACTCCATATTTTCATGGCTTCTGTGCAGAGAGGGCTTGACCTTGTCCCTCCCTGCTTGCTTATGTAGTACATTGTGATGGTATTGTCTGTTCTGGCTTGTACCACCTTTCCTTGCACCAGTGGTGTGAAGGCCTTTAATGCCAGCAGCACTGCTCTTAGCTCCAGCAGATTTATGTGTAGGAGTGACTCTGCACTTGACCATGTGCCCTGTGTGGTGTTATCCCTTACGTGGGCACCCCACCCCAGCAGTGATGCATCTGTTGTGAGAACAACTGATGGGGACTCTTGCTGAAAAGGAACCTCTCCCCTTAGGTTGGCTCTTTCCACCACTGAGGAGCCTGTAACAATGTATTTGTTACTGGAACCCGTTTTGAAGGAGAATCTCTTTTTTCTTGACACCTGTATGACCTAAGGTGAGACTGGATGTCTCTCGTCTGAAACCAGGACCCCATGACTGTGCCAGTGGCTGCTGCCATGCAGCCCAGTAACTCAAGATACTGTCTTGCAGTTTTTGGTCTGTTCAGGCTGAATGAGCCTTCTAACAGAAGAATACTTCTTACCCTGTCCAGAAGAAGATAGGCTCTGCCCTGCAGTGTATTTAACTCTACTGTTATGAACTGCGGTACCTGTGTAGGTTGCAGGACCGATTTTTTCAGATTTATTAGGAAACCCAGAGACTCCAAGAGTCCTTGGGTGAGCTGTAAGTGTTCCATGACCTGCTGAGATGAGTTGCCAACCACCAGCTAGTCATCTAGGTATGAGAAGACTGTTACACCCAGTCTTCGCAGGTGTGCCACAACCACTGCCATGCACTTTGTACACACTTGGAGCTGAAGTGAGACCGGATGGCAGGTTGAGAACTGATAGTTACCTGATGGGAGTCTGAACCTGAGGTACATTCTGTGAGACTCCCTTACGGAGATGCAGAAATAAATATCCTTTAAGTCCAGTGTTGTCAACCATTCCCCCTTTTGGAGTGTTGGCAGAATCAGTGACAAAGTTACCATTTTGAACTTTGGCTTTGTGCCTGTTTAACACCCTGAAGTCTAAGATAGGCTGCCACTCCCCATTTTTCTCTGCAGTAAGGAAATACCTTGATTTGAATCCCTTTCCCTTCTGGTGCACTGGAACAGGTTCCACTGTCTTTGACAGTAGCAGGTTTCAAACCTCTTTTTCCCCAAGAGTTTTCTTTCTGCTTAGGTGGATGGTTTGAAAACTCTGGTTCTTAAACTGGGAGGGATTTGAAACTTAGACACAATCCCTGAACCACTGCTTCCAGGAACCACTTGTCTATGGCGATTTGATGCCAAGCCTGGAAATAGCGAAACAGTCTGCCTCCTACAGGCACTGGGGAGGCAGCCTGTACCAACCTGTCAGGGTGTCTGTTTTGCTTGGGACTGGATCTGGGACTGGGAACCACGTCATGAACCCTTTCTGCCTCTGCCACTGAAGTACCCCTGCTGTGGGTACTGCTGAATTTGGGATGCAGCCATGGCCCAGTGAGAGTCTGCTGTGAAAAGACCTACCCCTGCCTCCCCTGCCATAGGGCTTAGGGGATGTGGAAGTGTTTTCCTTTGTGGAACTGCTCTTGAAGGTGGCTTTGTATTCATACACCTTTTTCATGTAAGCCTCTGTCCCGTCCCCAAAGAGGGAATTACCCTCTAATGGGAAACCCATAGCCTTAGCTTGAGTGTCCTGAGTAAGGTTTGTGGCTCTCAACCAGACAAACCTTCTATGTGCTACAGTATTTGCCATCCATCTGGCAGCAGTATCACTGGAGTCAGCAGACATTTGAAACTGGTACTTGGCTGCCTCAAAACCTAATTTTGCTGTTTCAGCTAGGTCAGCTAAAGAGGAGCTTGGGCCTTGTCAGCCATGGCCAGGACAGACTGCCAGAGAGATACCTGGTATTGAGCAGCACAGGCTTGAAAATGTGCTTGTCTCTTGGCTAAACAGGCTGACAAACAGCCTTTTTTAGCCATGCTGTAAAACTTCCTGGAATCCTTTTCCAGAGGGTGGAATGCCAGGAGTACTTTTGCCTTGTCACAGGCTGCTACTTGTACCAACCCCTGATAGTCAGGGTGGGAGAAAAGGAAATTAACTCCCTCCCTGTCCAACTGGTATTTCTTATCCAACCTCTTATCGAGAGGTGCAGCAGAATTAGGAGTTTGTAAAATCCTTAGTGCATCTTTTTTGAAGAATGTCTTTATTGGAAGGAGCAGCTTTTTAGTGGGTATTAACCCAATCATTTCTGAATATTCTGCTTCCTCCTCATGCTCAGTCACTTCACTGGTGGTGCTGTCCCACCATCCTTTGCACGAAAGTGAAATCTGAGGAATAATCCTCAGAGGTTCTGGGGGTTAGCCAAAGTCCTGTTCAGGAGAAACCTCAAGTTCAATGGGTTCCCGTTCCTCCTCTTCTTCGTACTGTTCACCATAATCCTCCTCCTCCTTTAGGCAGGAAGGTTGAACAGAGGAGGCTGACTGTCTAACAGGGGTCTGCACAGCAGTCAGCCGAACAGCAGGCAGACCCAATAAGGCCTGAATGATTTTGAAGGCCTGTACACTCTCCCGAGGAGCTGGCATATTTATTGCACCTACCGATGTCCCCATTTGCTGAACAGCAGGGGGTTCTGTGTGCTTACTTTTCTTAGATTTTTTCAGGGAACCGGTGAGTCAGCCAGTTCAGCAAGCCTCTTAGGAACTGTCTGTTTACCCATATCAGGGGTGGCATTTACATCTTTTTTGGTTTCACCCACAGTAGTAGAGGGTATCGGCTGGTCACAGCTTGAGGGACCCTTAGGTGGAGGAAGTTTTTTTTTATTATTAAAAACTTTCTATGGATTTTCTCAGGAAAAGTGTTGCAGATGTCACAATCTGCTTTTAAATGTTCATAACCAAGGCAGACAACACATAAAGTATGTTTGTCTGCCTTGTCAAATACTTCCCCACACCAAGTACAAAGTTTAAACCCGGGTTCACCAGTTTTTATTTTCTGTTTTTCTGAAATTTTTAAGGGAAAACCAATAAAATTACAAACCGCTAAATAATTGTTACATTTTTATTTTTATTTAGCGGTCGCGGTTGGTTCCTGAACCGATCGGAACCAGGAACCGAACAAAAATGAATAGAGGTCATCGGTTCAGTAACCGCAGTTAGCAGTTACTAAAATAAACATTTTTAAAACAAAATAAAGTAAGTTAATGGATTTTTTTAGTCAGAAAACTCCGGCTATCAATACAAAAACCCCGATTCCCCTGCGGTTATACCGAACCGGGAGAAACCGAGAATAACAAGTGTTTAACACTAAAAACTATGGTTTAGTATAAATTTACAAAAAGTAAACGGCAGAAAATGAAAGAAAAAAATATATTTTTATGTGTTTTGTAAGTTCTTCACATCACAACGAGATGATGAGGAAGGAAACTCTGAGGATCTACTCTTGACAGGCGGAGAAAGAAATCTGAGAGGTTTAGAATGTAGGCAGTTAGTAGAAGGCAGCATCTGAAAAAGTGGCACATGCAAAAGATTCCATCATTTGCATATGTTCCATCTCTCTAGACAGTTCTATCTTAAAGGGTCACTGCAAGAGTTATGAATATTTGCAGAATTCCTGGTGTTAGGATGCAGAGCTCTGACAGGAGGCCTGGGCAAACTGCTGGAGAGCAACTCATCAGGGTTCACCAGATCCACGACACCAGCTTATACAACAGAAAATTCTCAGTAGATGGCATAGGACACTGTCCGAATTGCTACATATAGGCTTTCAGATTAAAGATGAATGTTGGCACTGGCAGAAAAGTCCAGGACTCATAGGCCACATCCTAGAGAGCTGCCCCAAGATACAACCTCTCCAGAGTAGGGCCATCAGCACTGTAGAAAGCATTGTGGGGGAGTAAATTACCAGCCACTCCTGTGTTCTGGGTGAGCCCCACCATCTGCAAGAAGCCATGGGCAGACGCAGGCCCCTACTCACTACTATGGCAAATAGAGTTAAAATGACAAATAATAATGAAATGGATGCAAGCAGATCCCCCCACATTAGTGGAATGGGAAGCAACTGTTGTCAAGATGGCTTCCTACATGCATATACATTACAGAGGGGCAGGGCAGATAACCCAGTTTGAAGAAGTATAGGCCCCTTGGTTCACAGCTTGGGAGGAGAAAGAGACATGCAGGGTAACAAACCAAAACAGACAGGAAGGGGCAAGTCAATTTTAGGGGCGAACATAGCAGATCTGGAAATCAGGAGATCGTGGGGGTCAAACAAGAAGTGGACCCTCAGCACTGGGTCTCTCTTAACCCCCTCTAACCCTCATCTCCCTTTCTCTGGATCTCACCTGCCAGCATACAACAGCATAAGCGGACCATTGCATCTCCAGAAGGGATCTGGTAATAACTTTGAATAGTAGCAGCAGGTTCGAATATGGAGTAGGACATAAGAACTTAGCTATGACCATGACATGTACCAGGTTATGGTTCTATTACTACATATCAAGGTGCTATAGACGTATAGGATTACATACTACCAACAGTGTTCTAAGGTGTTACAATTTTTCTCTAGTTCTTATTTAGTTTTATAGTGCTAAGAGCTAAGTGATGGGGCGTGTCCTGACCAGGCAGAAGATGGCAGCATAGTTCAGAATCTTTGCAAGAATGACTACAATCTAACCTCATCCAGCTTTCACCAGACCTTTCTTTGGTACCAACTCCTGTGACCATCCTGTAATCTTACTGCCTGACAGTTTGTAAGTCATTTTTGATCCATCATCTACTTATATTCAATTATTCTACACTGTACTGCTGCATACTAGGCCTTATCCTTCAGCATCATGGCAGATCTCCAAGTACAGCAAAGCTCACTTGCTAGAGTGGAAGTAATGTTTTCTGAACTGATGGCTGAGATTAATGATCTAAAAACCTCCACCCAACAGAATGCGACCACTCTTGAAACTTTTAGCCAGAAAATTGCATTTAATGAGAAAGCAACGGCCTGTAATACCACTACTATTCATGACCTCCAGGCTACTGTCTGCAATCAAGATCAAACTATTAAATCCCTACAAGCCAAAATTGACGATATTGAAAATCGTAATCATCACAGTAATTTAAGATTTTTTGGCTTCCCTGAAGGTGTAGAATTAGGAGACACTTTTACTCCAGATTTGAAGCCAGGACCGGCCAGCCGTGTTCCTCGTAGACACGGTTCAGGGCCTCCCGACGCCTCCACCAACCGCCACTAAAACCTCTCAACAAGCTGGATTTGAAGCCAGGACCGGAAAGCCGTGTGCCTCGTAGGCACGGTTAGGGGCCCCCCCGACGCCTCCACTAGCCGCTGCTAAAACCCCTCAACAAGCCAGATTTGAAGCCAAAACCGGCCAGCCATGTGCCTTGTAGGCATGGTTCAGGGCCCCCCGATGCCTCCACCAGCTGCCGTTAAAACCCCTCAACAAGCTGGATTTGAAGCCAGGACCGGCCAGCCATGTGCCTCGTAGGCACGGTTCGGGGCCCCCTGATGCTTCCACCAGCCGCCGCTAAAACCTCTCAACAAGCCGGGTAAGAACATCCACTGGGCTGGGGAAGCTGTGATCGGCTGCTATTGGCCGACCGTGCTCCGAGCCGCACACTCATTGGCCACCGGTTCCAGCCACTGCCTTCTGATTGGTGCTGCTAAATTTGTGCTTTGCTGGGCTCAGCGCCCATTCACTTGCACTGCTCAGTGCTGAATTTTTACGCCCACCCCCCCCCGACCTAAACAGTCTCTTCGCTCCGCCCCTGAGCTAAGGACTCACCCCTTATCCTGCCTCCCATCCTGTCCTTCTGTTAAAACACTCCCACTCCTCCTCCTACATTGCCCTGCTAGCCTTCCCTATTGTACTAAGCATGCCTCACTAGCCCTTGATTCTCAAGTTTCTCCAATTTATTTTTCTGCTCTTGCCTCACACTACCTCTAGCAAATCACAGCTCTGTTTCCCCCTGATATGCCTCTCCTTAGCAACCTCCTCAAGACTCTTCTAGCCCTCTCCCTCTTTCCTCCAATATGCCATCTTCCAAATTCCTCCTACCCCTCTCCACCTCTCACACTAACCATTCAAGCTCGATGCCAGCAGCCTGGCACCATGGCAAATCCTCCCTACCCTCACTTGTGGCACCCTTCTACTAAGGACTAGGTGCAAATGACAGCTCATGCCACTGGAAAGTTGACAAATCGACACCTACTCCTAGCCATTACCCTATGCTGGGACCCTAAACGACTACACTGTACTCAAACTAACAAACAACAGAGGCGTTACATGTCATACTGTGAGCTGCGGCAGATGTCCCTTAAACTCCTGCTCCTCCTCCTTCTTCTGATGTCAGGAAGTGTCCATCCAAACCCTGGCCCTGTTTCTACCAGGGAAACAAATCTTGCAAAAACGGAGGGGGTCTCACCATCGCCACCTTTAAATATCTGTAGCTCCTTCCAAAACTGGCATCCCTTCAAGTCTTTGCCAGTCAACCCAACTCAACATACTAGCCATTGTTGAAACCTGGCTGACACCAAGCACTCCAGACCATGCCATCTCACTACAAGGCTACAATATTTTCAGACTGGACAGGACTAATAAAAGGGAGGGGGTTGTGCTATTTACATTAAGGACAACCTCTCTAGCCACCCTGTCTGCTTTTCCACCACAAACTGCTCAGTGCAATTTCTCCCTGTCAAGCTACTACTTGGTGCCCAAAATAAAATGCTTACTGTGGCCGCTGTCTATATCCCTCCTAAAGATCCAGGGTCCGGCCTCCAGACTGTTCTTGAATTTGTAAGATCACAACCACCTGACACTGAGCTCTTTCTCCTTGGTGACTTTAATATAAATTGGCTCACAGACGTTGGGTCCCTCAAGGATGCTATCCTAGCAGCTAACCTAACGCAGATGGTGAGCTCCCCCACTAGAAAAGAACTACAGAACTGGAACTTGCACTCTCATTGACTGGATCCTTGCTAGCCACCCAGCCCGCATAAAAAACACAGTTGTACTCCCGGACTCTCTCGGTGACCACTCCCCTGTGATCTGTACCTGGACAAATAAGTTCCTAAAACCACCTCCAAAAACCATCTCAAGCAGAGTGCTACCCCATGGAAACTTTACTAAGCTCAAGACCTGTCTTTTACAGCAAGACTGGTCCCCAATATACAATACTCCAGATGTTGACATAGCTCTAGATTATTTTATCACAACTTTCAACACTGCCTGTGACACCTAAGCACCAGTAAAAAAGCGTAAAATCAAAGCGCTCTCAAATCCCTGGATTACGGCCAAACTACTGGCCCAACTCAAAGCTCGGGACCACCTCTGGGCCATAGCCAAAGCCACAGACTCCTTGACAGATATCCAGAAGCATAAACAGGCACGAAACCAATGTACCAAACAAATCCGACTAATGAAGAGCTCCTATTTCAAAAATGCCCTAGCAAACTCCTGGGGTGACTGAAGATAATTCTGGGACATCAGAAATAACACGGGTAAACAGTCCAAATCCTCTCCCAATATAATGACTGTCGATGGAATCACTACCCTAGACCCAATGGTCATGGCAAAGGCCTTAAATAAAACTTTTACTGACCTCAGTGGGGTCCTCCTGCTGGACTTCTTCTCTGACACGGATTCACCAAAACCAACATCTCCTACTGCCTCACCTGACCAACCACTTTTCCACTTCAAAATAGTTAAGGCACATGAAGTCTACAAATATATAAAAAAGGCTATCTCTAAATCCAGAGCAAGCAGTGATACTATTGACCTTAAAATTCTGTCCCTTACCCTGGAAGAGGTGGTGCACCCACTCACCAAAATGTTCAATCTCTCCCTCTGCCTTAGTCAATTTCCCAGCAAATGAAAGTCTGCTACAGTCACACCAGTGTTCAAAAGTGGCGACAAGTCCCTACCAGGAAACTTTCGGCCTATATCTATACTTCTACCTCTCTCCAAGGCCTTCGAACGCATTGTGGCTGATCAACTCTCAGGCTACCTGCATAAGTATAACATACTCTACTTGCTGCAACATGGATTTAGGAAAGGACACAGTACTTCGACCACCCTACTGGAATTCTCAGGAGAAATTCACACTGCCTTGGACAAAGGATATTAAACTGAAGCTGTTTTCATTGACCTAACAAAGGCGTTTGATACTGTTCACCATGGCTTACTTATCACACAACTACACAGTCTTGGGCTCTCGGAAGGACCAGGTGCCTGGGTTAAAAGTTACCTGGCCCTACGCTCTCAATCAGTAAAAATCTCAGAAGTTCTCTCAGACTCAAAACCAGTCCTCTCAGGTGTCCCACAGGGGTCAATCCTAGGCCCCCTCCTTTTCAACCTTTTCCTAAACTCTCTCCCCAAATCTTGCCTGGAACAAATAATACTTTATGCTAACGAAGCTGTGATTCTCTCCTCTCATAAGGATCCGAAACCCTTACTCCACAGCCTGCAACTTGCTTTCTCCAATGTTGAAAAGTGGTTCCTGGATCACAAGCTGGTCCTAAATCACAAAAAAACAAAATCCATGCTTTTCTTCAGTCCACAAAACAGGAAAAGACAAATTCCACTCACTATCAAAATATACTCAGGAAATACCCTTGAGTCAAGTATCAACATTTAAATACCTTGGAATCACCTTTGACCAAGGTCTTACCTTTGCGACCCACATTGATAACACAGCAAAAACAGTGAACCAGCGCATTGGTATCCTGTTCCGAAACTGGCAATTCATTACCCAAGCTGCGCTGAGGATTCCTGTCCAAAGCTCTGTCATCTCAATCATAGACTATGGCTTAATTATCTATGGCTCTGCCACGTCCACCGCACTAAGGCGGATCACAACCACCCTAAACAAGGCCTGTCGGTTGCTCACTGGAGTGCAAAGACATACTCATACATGTGAGCTCTACACTGAAACAGGATGGTTGCAACTCTCAAATCGCATAAGGTACCCCACATGCATGATAGCAAAAAAATCCATCTTGGGCCTCACTCCGCCATGTATCCAAGACCTACTTTGCCTGAATACCAGCATCCGTGCCACCAGAAGATCGGAACACCAGCCTCTCCAGGTCCCCAGATGCTGGACCACACAGGGCTAAAGATCTTTTGCCTATCATGCCCCCAGCTGGTACAATGCCCTGAGCTCGCTCATTACATCCTCCACTTCACTAGGAGGTTTCAAATCTATGGTTTACTCTCACCTCTCAGCCTCTAGCTCCTGTGACTGCCTTGACTAATGATTCTTCCCTCATGGCTGTTTTTACTGTTTATTCATCCTCCTCCTCTACTCCTTTCTTGACAAAGGCCTCTGAGTACCTCTAACTACTCTAAGTCTGCTCCCCTCCCCATATTTCCTCCTACTGTTCCTACCCTGACCATTCCTCCAATGTTTTGTTATTTTCCTTGGATGTACTGTATTATGCTGGCTTATAGAAACCTTTATAATTTGCTGTCCATTCTATGTAACATGTCTTGTTTGTTTGTATACTGATGACATGGAACCTTTCTAAAAGAGCCATTGGCTCAAAGGTAATAATTCCTAGAACAATAAACTAAACTAAACTAAACACTACTGTGCTTTTATTACGTGTGCTGCCTGCAATGCTTGACCTGCCTCCTGACCTAACATTAATCACTGAGCGGTCTCACCGCACTCTAGGTCCCAGGCCAACATCAGACCAGCGACCAAGGCCTATCATTGCTCGCTTCTTGAACTATTCCCACACAGAATTAATACTGAAATGAGCCAGAGAAATGGGGAAACTTCAGTAGCAAGAGTTTAATATTTCCAATTACAGAGACTTTTCAAAAGATTTAACCATCAGAAGGAAGGCCTACAATCCACTTAAACAAATCCTCCACCAAAGAAGCATTACATCTGCTCTACGTTACCCCCACAACACTACACCTTTTCTCGGGCTCTTCCTTCTAGGATTTTGAAACCCCTGATGCCTTAGCCAACTATCTGGAGGTCTCTCTCTGCAATCTTACCCTAAGAGGTTTAGCAGCCATTGGCAACCCGAACACAGCTTTAGTATCCACACAGAGGGTGGACAACAAGGTACAGGAACATGGGGAAAGTGTTGCAGAACTAGCAGCCCCAAGCAGCAATGTCGCAACTGATCTGACCCCAAGGCAATCAACAGGGCTGCAAGAGAAGCTTCTGTTGGGGCATTATTCTTCAAGACTTTTATGCTGTTCTAGCGAGGTTTCACCCCAAACACCCCAAGCTGCAGCCTCTCACCTTCAAATCAACCCCTCTATTCCCTTGAGCAATAAATTTGCTCTCTTGGAGGATGACATGCACTCCTCACAGGAGGATCTTTCCCAGCAAATTTCAGACAAACATCCCTCTAATTTGGGCCCTGTGCCTCAGGGGATGTATTTCTGCCAATAGTTCACGGGTAGAAGTTGTTGCAAGTTCCCCCCTCAAATCTTTAGAGCCACCCAAAAAGAAATGTAGGGCAAAGACCAAAAGCAAGAACATCAATAGTCACAATCCTGCTAATAAATCTAAGGTATCATGAGCTTATATGGTCAGTAATATGGTCACAGTTGCTATATCTTCGTAGATTTTGCTTCCAGAATACTTAAAGGGAGTGCCAGTACACTCTTTCTGCCTAGCTGCCTGCTCTACGGTCTATGCTACCTGGTTGCTTTCACTCCCAGCGCTTGCAGAAAGCAAAGGCTGTACATCGCGGCACTATCAATTTATTTTTTTGTTGCAGTGTTTAAACGACCAGCTTAAAGGTCTTCAAGGGAACTTTGGTATATCAGCAATGCTTTTCTAACCCATTATTTTAGTGTTAGAGCTTATACATTACCTTACTAAACAGGCTCTCTGTATTTAGCCTTTTACTCTCCAGTTTAGCAGTGCATCAGGTTTATAGTCTTTTGGCTGTTCAGTTGCATATCTTCAATCGGTATGTATCCTGATTGTTGCCTTTCCTTTTTTCATATGTGAATTATTATATATTACAAGGCATCTTACCCCTTCCCTCTCCTGATGACAGGTTCTTAAGTATTATTGACAGCTACATTTAATCTATCTCCTTCCCTACACTCCATTATTCTTACTTCTTCCTGTTTACAATATGGAACTATCATTAGCACTCAAAGAGATGGGCTATGTTTGGTGTACTGTTGCAAAGGATTGTCAATCTACATCTTCCTTATGCTCCTTATTTTACTCGAAGCCTACAGATATTATAGAAATCCACTGCTGTGTGGTCCCTCCTGTTTTGGGGCTCACTGGGCCTAGTCTTCTAGACCTAGTCACCCCATATAACACCTATTTAGGCAATTTTTGAGTAATCGGAACTGATCTTTACTATGACTATCTCTTCTGTCTACAGTTATCACCAAAGCCTACACCTCTCCACATAATCCCGATTTGCATTTGGCTCAGAGTGTAAGGGCTTAAATTGACCTCCCCTTTCTTCTTTCCCCCTCAATATTGTATTTATTATGTACTTATTCTGTTGCACTCAGAGTCACTCTAATATGGTAATGATCTAGAACTCTGAGCTAAGTGGCTGTGTTTGAGAAGAGCTCCCAAAGCTAAGTGCTTTTTGATATAATTTTCAGTTTAAAAATTGTTTTGTTTTATGTAAATTTAGGTGATTGTGAAAGACAACCCTGTAGGCTCCAGGAAGATATAAAATTTGTGCGGTAGATATTCGTTGGAAGTCAGAAGAATCAACACATTTATTTAGTGTGATCTTTCTACTCTGATGTGGTTAGTTTTAATACTATTTTAATACTATAGTTTAAACCCTTTCTGAATGTGCCTTTGGTGGTGTCTGATATTGAGAACCTAAGTGTCATTTGTGGGTATCCTGTCTGTTTTGGTAGGTACTTTATTTTCTCTGTTAAACAACTGAGTATACCTATAGCCTAATACTTTATAGTACATTGTATCTTTTTGCTCAGTCTCTAATTTTCTCTTCTTTCTCCAATGTTTTAGAACTGTTTTAGTTATTGTGGCAGAGGTGTGGTACTGTGTTCTTTCTTGTAGTTCAAGGTGCTTTTGGAACTGCTGATTTCTATTGGTTTAAACAATTACATTTTCTTTTCTATTTTAAAAAAGCTACATCAACGGTATGTTGTCACCTGTTTGTTGTTGCTAAGTAGAATGTTTTGCATTGTGCTCTGATTCTGTGATAGAATCTGTATTAGTAGAAGGTAGATTATTGTGATTGTAGTTACCTTTTGATTGTAAGGATAAAGAGCTTAGATAGAAGTGTATGTATTTTCAAATATTATAGGGGAACAGTGGCAGGATTTTTAGGACAGTAAATTAATAAAAAGGGAACTAGGAGAGCTTCAGTAGCAGACAAGTAGTGGAAGTGCAGTATAATGTGGGGAGTGGTGCAATGCAGTGGCTGTGGGGCAGCCATATTCAGGCAGACCTTCTGGACACTGAGGTGCTGCCCTATCTGCATGCATCTATCTGGACTGCAGGATGAGGTAGCCACACTCAGAGTGGAAGTAAACTGGGTCAGGAGTACCATCACCCCTATCCAGGGACCACCCAGTCCAATGCAACTGCCTCAAAGGATGCCGAGAACGAGGAGCACTTGGATGACAGTGGGCTCAGGAGGTTAGAGCAGTCAGGCAGAGGCATCCCAGATCCTATTCTACTCAAGAACTCATGCCACACTGGCAAGCGAGGACAACCAAATACAGGTACCCAGAGAGTGGAAGGAAAGGATGTGAGGTTAGCCAAGGAGGTGACCTCAGCGGGAAAGCAGTGGACCCCAGAGGAGGAGGAAGCAAATCCTGGTGGGGGACTCCATCATAAGAGGGATCCAGCTAGGAACACAGGAGGGGGAGGACAGGGGAGTGAGGTGCCTACCAGGTGCCACGGGCATGGAGGGATGGAAGGAAGATCCTGGGGATCTCTGGGAGGCAAGACAGGAGGGTGAGCTGGATGTCATTATCCACCTAGGTACTAATGACCTGGCAAATGGGGAGCCAAAGGAAGTTCAGGAAGAGTTTAGGAAACTGGGGAGGGTCTCAAGCAAGTAACTCGTCTGTCACTTTCTCAAGTACTACCTGTGAGAGGCAGGGAGAGCATAGGAGTGCATGCACCAGGAACTTTAACTCATGGTTGAAGAACTGGTGCTGTGAGGAAGGGTTTGGATTCATTGGTGACTGGGGACCCACCTGGAGGGATGGAGTTTGTTCAAGCCTACGGCCTGCATCCATCCTGGAGGAATCAAGCACTCAATGATAAGTTTAAATGCTACATTGACAAGCATTTAAACTAGTAAAAGTGGCAGGCCAGCCAAGGAGGTACCTACTTGTCACCCCACAGCTAGCAGTGGAACCAGTGAACCAGAGGGTGGCTATCTCTGCAAAGCAGTGTGCAAAAGATGGAGATTAGTTCCCAAGAGGTGGATAAGCAGAAAAGGGGCAAAATTCAGCAGACGGGCAGACAGCAAGGAGAACCAGGGATAAATGACAACCAAGGAAGGGGCTGGAGTAGAACAGTGACACAGTCTAGGGAGGTCAAATCATGGAAAGCCATGTGTGCAAATGCCAGGAGCCTTAGCAACAAGATGGAAGATCTGGAGGCTGTCATGGTGCAGTCAGACCTGGACATTGTGGCCATCACTGAAACCTGGTGTAATGATAGCCACGACTGGGAGATGGCCATACCTGGCTACAACATATTCAGAAGAGACAGAGCAGGCAGGAAGGGATGAGGAGTGGCACTCTATGTGAAAAATGACATAAGGGCCACAGAGATCCAGGAGGAACAAAATGGGGGAGAGATACTGTGGGTTAAGCTGGAAAGGAAAATGGGGACAGCCATCCGCACAGGTGTGGTCTATAGACCACCAGCCCAGGAGGAAGAAACAGATAGGGAGCTGATGCTAGCCATCCAAAGGATGGCAGACAAAGTGAGTAATACTGGTTGGAGACTTCAATATTCCAGGCGTAGACTGGAGCATCCCAGCAGCAGCAGCAACTAGGAGCAGATTTATCCTGGACTCCTTCAGGTGCCTTCCTCAAGCAACTGGTCATGGAACCAACTCGGCAGAGGCAATACTGGACCTTGTGCTCACAAACAGGGACAGTGTGATGGGGTAACAGTGGGGGAGCACCTGGGAAACAGTGACCACCAGTCATTGTGGTTTGAAATCACAGAAGGAGCAGAACCAAACCACACAAAAACACGTATCCTGGATTTTAGGGGCAGACTTTGGGAAAATGGGGAGATACTTGAAAGAGGCATTAAGGGGAATGGGACAGGAATCAGGGGTTGAGGAACAGTGGGCAGTATTTAAAATGGGGATTACAAGAACAACAGAATTATGTATTAAGCAGGTTAGCAGAGGAAAAGGAAGAGGAGACCATTATGGTTTTCAAAGAGGTAAAAAAGGTAAAGCCAAAAGATTGCATTCAGGCAATACAAAAAGACACAGGCAGAAGGGGATAGGGAGAAGTACCAGGAGAAGCAAAGGGAGGCAGGAGGTCAGTAAGGGAAGCCAAAGCTCAGACAGAAGAACACATTGCAAAATCAGTGGGTAGAGGGGACAAAACCTTTACAGGTACATAAGTGAAAAAAGAAAGACAAAGGGAGGGATAGTGAGACTGAAGGGGGAGGATGGGGCCACGTGGAGGATGACAACAGTAAAGCTGACATACTGAACAGGTATTTCTGCTCAGTCTTTACTGAGGAAGAGGAGCGTAATGGGTCTGAAGGGAGTACAAGGGTGAGAATGGTGCAGAAATGGACACAAGTCCCTTTACAGAAAGGGTCCTGAAGGAACTGGAAGTAATAAGAGTTGATAAAAGCAATGGGGCCAGATGGGTGCACCCTAGGGTCCTTAAAGAACTAAGAGAGGTGGTGGCTGAACCTCTGGCTATCCTGTTTAGCCAATCACTGGAAACAGGAGGTACCCAAAGACTGGAGGACAGCAGATGTAGTCCCTTATACAAAAGTGGGAACAAAGAGGAAGCAGGGAACTACAGACCAGTCAGCCTCACCTCAGTAGTGGGAAGATCATGGAAGCACTACTGAAGGAGAGATTGGTGGAACATCTGATTGTCAATGGACTACAGGACCCAAGGCAGCATGGTTTCCCAGGGGAGGTCATGTCAGACCAACCTCATTGAATTTTTGACTGGATGACTAGGGAGGTGGATCAGGGGAGGGCAGTGGACATGGCCTATCTGGACTTCAGCAAGGCCTTTGACACTGTGCCACATAGAAGACTATTACACAAACTGGGGAATATGTGTGTGGGCAGGACTGTAGTGTGGTGGGTAGGTAACTGGCTGGGTGGCAGGATACAGAGGGTGGTGGTAAATGGCTGTCACTCCACAGAGGGAAGAGTGACCAGTGGGGTACCACAGGGATCAGTGCTGGGACCGGTCCTACTCAACATCTTCATCAGTGACATGGTGCAGGACCTAGAAGGCAGAATTTCACTGTTCGCTGATGACACAAAGCTCTGTAACAGAGTAGACACACCATAGGGTGTAGACAGAATGAGAAGTGACCTGCAGAAACTTGAAGAATGGTCAGGGGTTGGCAGTTGAAATTCAATGCAAAGAAGTGCAAGATAATGCATATGGGCAAAACCCTGGCACAATATATCAGTTGGGGACGAGATATAGCATGCACCAAGCAGGAAAGGATCTTGGGGTTATCATCTCTGATGACCTCAAGGTAGGGAAACAGTGTGACAAGGCAGCAGGTAAAGCAAATAGGATGCTGGGATGTATAGGCAGGGCATTACCAGCAGGAAAGGGAGGTCATAATTCCGCTATACAAGACACTAGTGAGGCCCCACCTGGAGTACAGTGTACAGTTCTGGAGACCATACCTACGTAAGGACATAGACAGGGTAGAGAAGGTTCAGAGGAGGGCAACAAAGATGGTGCATGGATTGCATCACAAGTCCTATGAAGTCAGGTTGAAGGAACTGAACATGTACTCCCTGGAGGAGAGAAGGAGAGAGGGATATGATAGAGACATACAAGTATCTTACAGGGAGGAACAGGTGCAGGAAAACACTATTTTTAAGCGAAAAAGATGTTCCAGGACTAGAGGGCATGGGATGAAGTTGGAGGAGGACGATT
Organism: Neoceratodus forsteri; assembly: GCA_016271365.2. Classification (NCBI taxonomy): domain Eukaryota; kingdom Metazoa; phylum Chordata; order Ceratodontiformes; family Ceratodontidae; genus Neoceratodus; species Neoceratodus forsteri. Next base: position 116,303,300 of record CM028131.1, read on the forward strand.
CAGAGGAAACATGAGAAAGAATTTCTTCACAGAACGGGTGGTGGACAAGTGGAACACCCTGCCAGAGGAAGTGGTGGGGCTGGAAACAATCACGGGATTTAAGAATGCATGGGTTAGACATAAAGGAATTCTGGAGGTCAGGGGTAAGGTGCAACAGACTTCTAGGAAAACAAACTGAACTTACAAGCTCAAATGGGCAGACTGGGTGGGCCATAGGCCCTTATCTGCCGACACTGTCTATGTATCTATGTATCTACTGTTCCTTTTATATTTGTTCATCTGCATTCCGCCTGGCTCCCTGAATTCCTTGCTCTATGTCTAGGCTGTACTGGCATCTCGTATATGGTTCTTTAATTTACTGTTATTTCAAGTTGGTATATCTTGTACTGTTACTATTAATGTTTATAAATAAGTTCTGGTGTTTAGCTTTATCCTTATACCTTGACCTGTTAGCTTAGAATTAAGCTGAGGTTATTACAGTCCCCTGCCTTTCTTGATATTATTCCCTTTCAGTTTAGCTTATCAGGAATACTTACTTTATTATATTACTGGGATCAGACTTAGGTTTGGGCTGATATTTATAACCGGTCCTCTCTAGTCTCCTCCCTACATCGATGCCCCAGACTGTGGTGACAGAGTCTCTTATCCAGTTGGCTGACTCATATCTCCTCACACCCATAAAATGTTTTCTTTGTTACTTAGCTAACAAGTATTGTTGTTGTTGTTAATGACTTTTCTTCTTCCCCATCTCTATTCTAACTTTAATAAGATATCTATGCTACTCACGTATCATACATCTCACTTTTTTTTTGACTTGAATGTTCCTGCCACTCTCTGCATATACGTAAGCTCTCTATATTGTATTCTAATCATCCTCTGCCTCACTTATTTGTCCCTTCACACTCCAGCGATTATTCCCTTTCTTTAACTCTAACAATATGAGTGACATGCTTTTATATACATGGAATGCTTCACCTGACTAAGACCTCCACACCAATTCCTGGCACTTACTTCTACCCCAACCACTCCTCCATACCTCCTACTATTAGTAGCCTTAGCCCCTCTCTGAATCTCCCACCAGCACCTTATCATCATTTTTGCAGTCATAAATCATTACATCTGTTTGTCTGTGTTAGTTTGCCCTGGAGCCTGTAACCACCTGTAGTGCGTGCTTGCTTTGGCTCCTCTATTGGATCTTGGACATTCTGGTTTCTTCTAGGGTACTTCAATTGTATCCTACCTTGTCCTGTTAGGTTGAATCATCCTTATCCTTCATTTGTATATATGTTTATATTACTGTATCTGTTATATAAATATAAATATAAGTGTTCTGTATATGTCTGCTATTGTACCTTCAATTTGATTCTTGACCTATCAGGTCCATCTTGTAAATGAGCTTTGCTCAATGATGTCTGCCTGAATAAATAAAGATTTGATTGATTGATTGATTGAATGCGAAGGGACTTAATTCTCTTTGTAAGCGGAAGCAAATTCTTTCACATCTCAAAAAACATAAAACACAAATTGCTTTCCTGCAAGAAACAAAATTATTAGCAGAGGATGTTCATAGACTTAATAAAGATTGGGTCGGTCAGATCAACGAATCATCCTATACCTTAAAAAAAGAGGAGTTGCTATTCTTATTCATTAGAGTCTCAAATGGTCCCTTGTAAACTCCGTTTCCGATACTGACGGCAGATGGGTAATGGTCAAACTGAATACCAACTCTGGTCCTCTTCTGCTTGTTAATGTCTATGCACCCAACTCCGATTCCCCAGAGTTTTTTCATAATTTAGCTCAACAGATTCTAACCTTTAATACTGATAATACACCAGTTATTCTTGAAGGGATCTTAACTTAGCTTTAGAAGCCAGCATTGACAGAAGTAGCCCCACTACAGAGGCCTACTCTAGAGGTATTAAAGCCATCTCATTACTAATGCAAGATGTTGGATTAGCTGATGTATGGTGCCTCCTTCACCCCCGTGATCGAGAATTTACTTTTTACTCCTCTCTACATAAAACATACAGTAGAACTGACAACTGGTTAGCCTCTCCTGTTATAAAGGAAAAAAACTATTGATTCATCCATCTCTCCCATCATAATCTAGGACCATTCCCCTGTCAAGCTGCAACTTTTGTGGGGCCCATTAGCACCTAAATCTTCTTACTGGCGGCTGGACCCTCTCCTTCTCAAGGATCCCAATTTCTTACCCATAATCAAAGCACAAATTCAGGGCTTTTTCTTCTTTCACAATACCCCAACCAAATATTCTATGTCCTCTGTATGGGAAGCTTTCAAAGCTACGATTCTAGGAAAAATGATCTGTTATGCTGCACATAGGAAAAGAGTAAGGGAACAACAGCTGACTGACTTGGAAAAATCTCTTAAGGCTAAAGAGAATTTATACTTTTCTTCTAATAAGCACCATCCTGATTCTCAACGTCATCTTGAAACTCTTCATCTTAGAGTTAAAATTAATGAATTAATTTCTCGTAAAACCAAACTGGCCTTCTTTAAACTTAAATATAAGTTTTGGGAACACAGCGATAAAAATGGGAAACTCCTCTCTTACCAGCTCAAAGCACAACAAATGGAACAACACATCCTAAGCCTAAAAGATGAACAGGGTACGATTCACTCTGACAACCCCTCTATAAACCGTATCATGAAAACCTTTTATCAAAAACTATACTCTAACACAAATCCTCCATCTACTTTATAAATTCAACAGTTCCTTAAATCGTTACATCTTCCTTATCTTTCTGCTCTTGAAAAAAATTCTTTGGATGAACCCTTCTCACTACAGGAAATCCAGACAGCTTTGTCTTCCTTGAAATCTGGCAAATCCTCTGGGGGTAACGGATTCCCTGTCGATTTCTATAAAATGTTTTCCAACACCTTATGTCCCCTTCTTTTTAATCTTTATCAAGAAGCTTCCAATACTGGCAAGCTTCCCCCATCTTGCACTGAAGCAATCATATCCCTAAGAAAGAAAAAGACCCTACTCACCACGCAAGTTACAGGCCCATCTCTTTATTAAACATGGATGGGAAGATATCTTCTAAACTATTAACTTCTCGACTTGAATCTTTGATTCCCAAGCTAACTCATTGTTCTCAAGCTGGTTTTATTAAACATAGATCTGGTTCTGATCACCTACATTTCTTATTTAATTTAATTCACAAAGCCAAATCCCTCAAGACATCAGCTGCAGCCATAGCTATTGATTTTGAGAAGGCTTTTGATTCCTTAAACTGGGACTACCTTCATCAAGTTTTATCTTATTTTGGTCTTTCTCATACCTTTTGCTCCTGGATCAAGCTATTATATAACTCCCCTGTTGCTAAAGTACTTACTAATTCCACACTTTCCTCTTACTTTCATCTAGCAAGGGGAACTAGACAAGGATGCCCCATTACCTTCCTTGTTTATGTTAGCCATGGAACCCCTGACTGCTTGTTTGCATCAATCTTCTGGCATTATGGGCATACCTGTGAACAATTCAAGATATGTTTCTCTCTCCTACGCGGATGACCTCTTAATCTTACTCGACAACCTGAATGAGTCTGAGTCCCTGTTGGTTGATTTGCTTAATAATTTTACTAACATTTCTGGCCTTGCTTTGAATTATGGCAAATTGCAAACTATGCCCCTTAACAACCACTGTAAAGCCTTTATGAACATACCTCTTGGATTCCACTGGTCACCACAAGGTATAACATATCTAGGAATCAAAATTACTAGTAACTTAGGGAATATATGAGATATTAACTTTAACTCCTTATTTGATATCAAAACAATTCTGAACAGATGGAAGCTTCTTAATCTCTCTTTCATGGAGAAAATTGCAGCCATTAAGATGTCCATTTCTCCTAAGATTCTTTACTTCTTTGCCAATATTCCTTTAGTCTTACCATCCTCCATTTTTGCTAAAATTGATAAATTAACAGGTAACTTTATCTGGGATAGGAAACCACTGAGATTTAACCGCATCAAACTTTGATCACATTGGAAAAAAGGGGGATTCGGACTCCCCTGGTTCAAAGGCTACCTCTGGGCTTTCCAAATGGCCCAAACCATTAAATGGTTTCAGAAACCCTCCCCTCACTCACTACTATGGGTTGGAATGGAATCCGCATTGTGCCTGGGAGGAGTTATCACTTCTTTCATTTTTAATCCCATTTCCTCTAAACTAAAATCTCATTTGACTATATCATCCTCTGTTCTTTATTGGAAACTAACCCACAAATTCCTGAAAATCCAATCCAACACCCTGGTTTTATGCCCCCTTTTGTGGCAATCCACTGCTCACTCTAGAAGATCACCCAATTTTCTGTCATACATGAAGGAACAAAGGCATTTTATTTCTCGGAGGTATCTTGGATCAGAATTCACTCAATCTTAGATCATTCTCAGAATTGCAGGTCACATGGAAACTTCCTAAACAGGACTTCAGGAAGTTTTTACAAATTCGGGCAGCTTATATCTTTTTCTCTAGTTTAGTGTATAGGCATACTCTTCTAAACCCATACATTTCGCACTAGACTAATTTATCAGTAAAATTAAATAGCTCAATTTACAAAGACATTATTGATAATCTACCTGATCAGTCTATACAGGCCAAAAATAAATGGAGTACTTTTCTTAACTATAATATTTGAGATGCACACTGGAGTAATTCTTGGTGTATTGCACATAATACCTTTAAAGATGTCCATAGTTCTTTAATACAAACTAAAATCCTACATCTTTGGTATAGAACCTCTTCTGTGCTTCAACGAATGGACCTATTAAATAATAATAATTGCTGGCGCCACAATTTTGCCAATGGGGATCTACTTCATATCTTGTGGTCTTGCGCTCCCATTAATAAGCTCTGGCATAAAGTCTGTTTACTTGCCTCCAGAGTAACAGGACAAAAACTACCTTTTGACTGCAAGCTATTTCTTCTAGGCATCCTTATCCCCAATAGCTCTCTCCTCTAACATGCACATTTTAGATGGCTAAACATACTTTCTCTTCTGGTCAAACGTCTGATTCTTATGAAATGGAAATCAACTCTGGTTCCTTCTCTTTCAGATGTTCTTCAAAGCCTCTCTCAATATGCCTCTCTAGACCAATTATCTCATGTTACTCATAACCGGCTCACTGTATATGACAGTTGTCGGCATGATTACTTCAAGTACATGAATCTAGTTCTTCTAGACCCTAATTCTTAGGGATATTTAGCCCTTCTTCTTATTTTGCTCTCAGATTAGGTTTTCTAGAAACTTTTGTGCACAGATTTCTACGCTTTTTTCCCTTCTTCCCTGTTTTCTCCCTCTCTCCTTCCCTTCTTCCTTGCTTTTTTCCCTCCTTCTTTTCCTTGTACACTTTTCTCAAATCTTCACCTCTCCATTACTGAACATTGTTTATATTACCACATTTATCACTTTTTGCAGTTTACTGAATGCCTTGCCATAGCCTGCCCTAGCATGTATTTTGTACATGGTTGCTATTTCGGATCCTATAATACCCTATTGATTGTAACCCTTCTGCTCTCAACTTACATCCTGTCTAGGTTTGTGTTTTATTATCAATACATGTATATAAAGCTTCTCCAATATGTTTACCCTAAATACTGTGTTTTGTTAAGTGGTATTTTACACCTTACATGGAGGACAGTCTTCTATTGTATTAGATGTGTGCTTTCTTATATACTCAAATTTCAGTAAAAAGATAAAGTGAAAAAGAGAGTTAAGTAACATAGGAATTCAGCATTAGTCTGCATGAAGTATAACAAATATAAAATACCTTATTGCTCTGTAAATATGTTACTACACTTAGGCCACAACTTAGTGTTCTATTTCCAAGGCTAATAGCCTGGCCAGGATTTTGGAATGCTTATTGTTAGATTGTATGTATACCATGTCTTTATTTATATCTGGTCATCTGTGTTAGTCTTTTGCGTTTTCCCCCTCACTACATTGCCAGTCTTGTAGCAGTGGTACAATCCAACAATAAGCATTCCAAAATCCTGGCCAGGCTATTAGCCTTGGAAATGCAACACTAATATGTGGTTACCATCTGTTTCTCTCAAGCTACTACTGACTTGTAATCAGATCCAAATGTTAGTATTTCTCCCACTATGTATTTTCTTGTCTATACTATGTAAAACTATCTTCCTATGTTCTCCCCTCCCCCAGGACGCATCTGTAATTGAGCAGTACTCTGTTCAGTATGCCTTCCTGGTAAAACGCTTAAATAAATATCAAAAGACAAAATAAAAATCTGATGTTGTTTCCCCCATCCCCAGCTCTACCCCCCCCCAAGCCTAAAGTTAGGCCCAGAGAGAGAGGTAAAGTTAGTGGAATGGAGTGGAGGTATGAAAATGGATTCCCAGAAGTCCCTTTTACTCTTAGGGGTGCCCCCCGAGATGGAAGAGGGGGATACAGAAGGGCATTTGTCCACAATAATGAGGCTGAGTCAGTTAAAAGTGCAGGGAAAAATGCTTGATTCTGTGTCAGGGACCTTGAATGTACTGATGGAATGTAAAAACGCTATAGAAGCGTCCTGGGTACCTGAGGTCTTAGTGACAGAGGGGTTGTAGGAGGCCTGGACCATTATTACTATGTTTAGTACAGTTTCCCCGGAGGAGGGAGTATCCAAGCCCTCACACCCCCCAAATGTGAGGCCTCGGCCTGGATATGGCCTGCCCTGTCAGAATCATATAGAAAATGGAGAATGTTTTCAGGGGTGAAGCCCACCCTCATGGGGAGGAGGACTATGAGTCATGGATAACCTATGTGATACCACTGCAACAGGACCAGCAATGTAGTGAGGGGGAAAATGCAAAAGGCTAACTGAGAGTGTATGAGGCCCTGCCCTTGATGTTATCTGGTCCCTACAGACCACTGACCCTGAAGCTAGTGTGGAGGATTATATAGCAGTACTGGGCAGTGCTTTTGGAAGTACTGAGGCTTGTGAGGATTTGTGGTGGGGGTTCAGGACAACTTGCCAGCAAAGAACGGAACTCCTATCAGAATATGTGCAGAGATTGGCGAAAGCCCTACAAAATGTGTATCGCAAAGGGAGGGATACAGGCAATGGATTTAAATAAGACCAGGTTGGAACAGGTGTTGAGGGGAGCCAGATACTCAGAACTATTATTGTTAAAGCTGGGTCTGACAGATAGGCTGGATAACCCCTCCCTCTGTGTTCTCCTCAGGGAAGTTAGGGAGGTGAAGGAAAGAGATGCTCAGTGGGGACCCCATCCGGCAGTAGTTGCTGCAACCCTCTTTCAGGAGGTCACTCCCCCCTCTGAGCCCTCTGAGCTCAAAGTGTTGCTGAAGGAGTGCGGGAGGCACTGGATAAAATGAATGCTGGATCTAGCAGGTCTGCTGAAGTTCCCTCTAGCCAACACATTTAGTCAGTTTCAGCCCCCTTCCCCGTGATGGGCCTGGGGGTGCTGGCCCTGGTGCACCCTGTGGTTATCCAGATTGAAACTTGCCTTCAGGAACCGTGTCACGCTGTCAGTGAGTTAAAGAACCAGGGCATGCTAAGGGTATGGGATCTCAAACGAAGAGTGGTTATGGCCCAAGCAATTGCTCCTGTCTCAGTACTAGCCCCATTTGTGTACCTAGGGCCACCAAGTCATCCAGAGCTCCGGCCATCCCCTGCAGCCCATTTCCCAACCAGATCCAAAAGAGTAGATAATTTCTGCTACAGGTGTGAGAGGGATGGACATTTTCAGAGAGAGTGCTGGTCCAAGGAAGATCCCGCTTGAGTGAAAGACCAGTTGTTGGGGAGAGAGCCAAAGCCACAGGGAAACTTCAATGGGGCCGGTAAGGGAGTGTACTGGGGCCCCCAACAAGCCCAGCTCCACACTTTATGTGAGGGAATCTTCAGTCAAAGCCACAGCTTCCATACCCCTCAATATGGACAAGCTGGTGGAACCAGCCATAGAGACCACCGTCACCATAAATGGAGTGGCCACTCGGGCCATTTTAGATAGTGGTTCCCAGGTAACAATCATCTTCAAGTCCTGGTATGATAAATATCTGTCCCGCTTAGAACTGCAACCATTGGAGGGGTTGCATGTGTGGGGACTCAGTGAAAAATCCTATTCCTATCTGGGTTATGTCAAAGTTTGGTTTTCCCAACCAAGGTGGCTGGAGTGGGAGATTTGGTTGAGAGCCTGACTTTAATTTGCCCAGAGACTGATATATACAATGGGATGCCTGTGTTGGTGAGTACCAGGACCCACTTAGTTTCCCCTTATGCAAACCTGTCTCCACCCCCTCACTGGTGGATACATATGAGAAAGGCGCTTGAAGAACCTTTTAAATAAGGGGTTTGATGCCAAAGAAACAGCTTGCCTGCAGATGCATAAGCAGAGAGACTGAAGCCAAATGAATCTTCAATGTAGAAGGCTGTAAGCCTGTAGAATGTAAAGAGACCAGGTAGTCCAGTACCAATGGCACTCCTGCCTGCGCTGGCACTATACCCCTACTAGAGCACCAAATAAAAAACCTCTTCCACTTTGCAGCATAGATTTTCTTAATGGAAGATTTCCTGTATCCCCGTAAAACATCCACAACTGGTTCAGAAAGATGCAAACTTGCATATTCTAGGTCCTCAAGAGTCAAGCTTTGAGTCTGAATGACTTGAGGTTTGGATACAGGAACCTCCCCTGGTTGCAGATGAGAAGACTGCTGCCTGGGAAGGTGTATTGGTTTGTCCACTGATATGGATAGCAATAGGGGGTACCATGGCTGCCTGGCCCAGTCTGGGACTATCAGAATCATTGTTGCTGGCTGAGACCTGAGTTTCAACGGCACCCTGTACACCAGAGGAAATGGAGGGAATGCATACAGGAATTTCCCTGACCAATCCAGAATAAGGGCATCCAGAGGAACCAACCCCACTACTGGAGGTCTGCAACAGAACTGTGGCAAGTGGTGACCCTGATTAGAGGCAAAGAGATCTATTTCTGGAGCGTCCCACCTCCTGGATAAGGTCTGCACCACTTGTCTGTTCAGAGACCCTTCGTGATGGGCCTGACTGATTCGGCTCAGGGCAACTTCCAGAACATTGTCTTTGCCTGACAAGTGAATGGCCTGCAGTGAGAATCCCAGTGAGTAAGCTTGGGTCCAAATTTGCTTAGCCTCCATGCAAAGGAGGCTTGACCTTGTTCCCCCTTGCTTGTTTATGTAGTACATGGTGGTAGTGTTGTCTGTCCTGACTTGCACTACCTTTCCCTGTATCAGTGGTGTGAAAGCTTGCATTGCCAGAAACAGTGCCCTGAGCTCTAACAGGTTTATGTGTAAAAGAGTCTCTTCACTTGACCAAGTGCCCTGGGTTGTGTGCTCTGCTAGATGAGCCCCCCAGCCCAAGAGGGATGCATCTGTTTTGAGAATCATTGAAGGAAGTTCTTTTTCGAAGTGAACCCCTTCTCTGAGGTTGGCTTCCTCTTTCCACCACTGAAGAGCCTGAAGAAATGTTTTTATTACAGGGACGAGTTTTGACAGGGAATCCTTTCTTTGGCACCAATGAGCTCTTAAATGAAATTGGATGTCCCTCATCTGAAACCTGGAGCCTAGTACTGCTCCTGTTGCAGCTGCCATGTGGCCCAGGAGTTGGAGAAATTGCCCTGCAGGCCTTGGGACATTGAGTCTGAAAGAACCTGCCAACTGCAGGATGCTTTTTACCCTGTTTCTGGGCAGAAAGGCTATGCCCACTTAGGTATTCAATTCTGCTCCTATAAACTGCAGAGTTTGGGAAGGAGGAAGAACTGATTTCTCCAGATTTAAAAGGAAACCAAGAGATTGCAGAAGCTGCTGAGTGAGCTGCAGGTTTTCTGCTAGCTGCTGTGGTGAATTTCCCACCATCAGCCGGTCATCTAGATAAGGGAATACTGTGACACCTTGTCTTCGCAGGTGAGCCACTACCACAGCCAGACACTTTGTGAACACCCTTGGTGCTGAAGTGAGACCGAAAGGTAGAGCTGAGAACTGATAATGACCTGGAAGGAGTCTGAACCTGAGATCCTTTCTGTGAGACTTCCTTATGGGGATGTAGAAATAGGCATCTTTTAGGTCCAATGATGCCAGCCAATTTCCCTTTTGGAGTGCTGGCAGAATCAGAGACAAAGTTACCATTTTGAACTTTGGTTTTGCTAGGAACCTGTTGAGGACCCTTAGATCCAATATAGGCCGCAGCTCTCCATTTTTCTTTGGAGTGAGAAAATACTTTGAGTAAAGTCCTTTTCCCCTTTGATGTAGTGGCACTGGTTCCATTGCCTTTAGTGAAAGTAGGTGTTTCACCTCTTTTTCCAGCCTTTTCCTTTCCAGAAAAGAGGCTGGTTTGAAAACTCTGTTTTTTTGAAAAGGGAAGGACTTGAAATTCAAGGACAGTCGGTAACCCCCCTACAAATGGGGGTTCCCAAAAAGTCTTCCTCGAGCTTGCCTAAATGCTCACTGCCAGGCTGGTGTCCTGCATTTTAGTAGTTTAAATGTGATTACCAGAGCCTGTATAGCCTCTGTGTACTGTCTCTTTAAGAGCTGCCTGATTGCAGCATAAGTAATCTGAGAGGGAGCTCTGTTGAAAGATGTAACTATTTGCTGAAGATCATTTAGAGTGATAATGTAGTTTGTCTAACCTGCTTTCTTTGTAACAAGGACTATTTTGCTGGTCTCCACTTCTTGGTCCTGGACTGCAAATTGGACCAAATGGTACTGGTGGTACCTAAAATGTAGCCAGACTACAGGAGCTGTCTGAAGCCAAAATCTGTAGGAAATGTAGTTTTTATCTTTTTGTGCCTTTTTTGCAACTGAAGGGGGAGTTCTTGCTTTGACTGACAGCCGAATCGGCCAACCAAACCTTTTGGATCTGAGGGAATCCCCCTAGCTGCCTGCTGTTTAGGGCAGATCTAAGCTGGAAGCTGAAGAGTAAGGAGCTGAAGTGATTCTGAGCAGCAATCCTAAGTGGATTCGCATGGGAGAACAAAAAGTCTGGGTTTTTGGCCTGCATGTTTGTCTGCTGCTCCTGAGAGGGAGAAAAGAGAATTATTTGGGACTAAATCCAGTGGGCCAGGCTCAACCTGAAGAAGACCGAAGATTTTGCTGAATGCAATCGGCCTGTCAGGAATTCCAGCTACGCCTAAGCTTATGGCGTGTACAGAGACTTTGTGATTGTGACCGGGGAGCGTTTTGCCTGGTACAGTAGAATTCCCTTATATGTAAATGTACTAAGAGCTGCTAGTGGGTCGTGAGTTTGTTCCCCGCTTTGTGAACTGTGTCCTGCTAGCTGGAAGCTGTATTCATCCCAAAACGGACTGCATCCAAATTTGTCTCCATGCGGTTTGGGCCTTGCCAGACTGGTCCAGCCAGACTACCCACTGCACAGAGAAGCCATCGACGAGAGACCTGCCTGGGGATCAGCCCCCTGCTCCACGCTTGAACAGGAATGATGCCTCTGTGACTCATGTGGGCCCTGCTCCTCCTGGCATTCCAGATCAACCACCTGCAGTCTCGATTTTCATCCAACCTGTGTCTAGTCTTGGGTACTGTGAGTAAATACCAGGGTAGCTCCTTGCAACAACAGCTTAATCTGAGTGTGTCATCTGATTGTCTTGTTGTTTCATTTCCTTTATGAACTGAGCCCTCTGGCTCCGGATTACAAATAGTGTGTACTGTGCATGTTGTGTTTTCCATCACAGGGCCCCAACCAGATGCAGCCCTGGGCAACAGTCCTGGCTAGCCCATCTCTTCTCCACCTGGGTACCTAGAGGTGTGACTGTGTGGGGGGACTCAAAGCACATGCATAACTCCTTGACCGATATAACCTTTAAGCTAATTAACCTGATTTTGACCCTCCCTTGTTCAAGTCCCCTGAATAAATCAGATCTAACTTTTTCTGCATGTAATCTGACTGTGGTTCCAGTTTGTGCTCAAAGTACTGTACTGTTGCTATTTGCTGTGCATAACCTTGTTTTACGGGGGCCCCTAGGGTCGAGCCAGAGGAACCAGCCCTGGTGTTAAGTGCAAACAGTGTGGGTACTTGTGCGGTGTACCAGGGGTATTGTGAAAGTAATTATTGTACAGTGTTCAGGCCACTACAGGGGAAAGAGGGGGGTTACAATGTCCTGGAAGGCTGTGCCCAGGTTAGCTTGACCACTAGCAACCCTGACCTCCAGGTGGATGCACCCATTTTAGAACTCAGGCCCCTTAACCTGCTACTAGCCAAGTTGGCAGGGGTAGTAGCCCTTGGGATAGCGCCACCTAGGGGTTACAAGTCCCTGACTCACTGTCTCCAGAACCCACTTGTCTGTGGTGATGGTTTGCCAGTTCTGGAAATAATGGGTCAGCCTGCCCCCTACTGGTAAAGGAGAGGCAGCCTGATCGAGGACGTCAGGAGTCCTGCTTGGATTGGGGCTGAGGCTGGGTACCACACCTGGCACCTTGCCTGCCCCCACCCCTGAAGTACCCTTGCTGCGGGTATTGGGGTGCCTGAGGAAGTGCCATGGCCTGATAAAAATGCCTGGAATGAAATTGTCTGCCCCTGCCTCCCCTACTGAAAGGTCTGGAGCAGGTGGAGCATCTTTCTTTTACAGAATTGCTACGGAAGGTAGCTTTATACTCGTTCACCTTCTTCATATAGGCCTCTGTATGGCTGCCAAATAGGGAAGTGCCCTTCATAGGAAAATCTAGAGTCTTATTCTGGGTATCCTGTGTGAGATTTGTGGCTCTCAACCAGGCAAACCTTCTCTGTGCAATCGTATTTGCCATCCACCTTGCAGCAGTCTCATTACTATCTGCTACAATTTGGAACTGGTATTTGGCAGCTTCCAGGCCAAACCTAACAGTTTCAGCAAGGTGTGCTGAAAGAGGAGAAGGTGCTTTCTCAGCCATGTCCAGAACAGACTGCCAGAGAACCTTCTGCTACTGGGCTGCATAGGCCTGATAGTTAGCTTGCCTAATGGCCAGAGAGGCTGACAGGTAACCTTTCTTGGCCATACTATCAATTTTTCGAGAGTCCTTCTCTGGAAGGTGGGAAGCCAGAGAGGTGTTTGCCTTGTCACAAGCTGCAGCTTGCACCACCCCCTGGTGGTCAGGGTGTAAAAACAAAAATTCAACCCCTGTCCTGTCAAGCTGGTACTTTTTATCCAAACGTTTGTCCAAAGGAGGGACAGACCAAGGAGCTTGGAGGAGTTTTAAAATATCTCTTTTAAAGAACTTGTTAATGGGGAGTGACAGCTTTTTAGTAGGAGTTAACCCCATCATTTCTAAATACTCAGCCTCCTCCTTATCCTCTACAGCTTCAGAGGTAGGGATGTCCAAGGCATCAGCAATTTTCCTGATAAAGGGAAAAATGAGAAGAATAATCTTCTATAGTCCTGGGAGGGGAGCCAAACTCCTGTTCAGGGGAGACCTCAGGCTCTGTAGGCTCACCTTCTTCTTCCTCCTCCTCTTCTTCATGCTCCTCATGAAAGAAGGGTGGGTTGGAGGGTGCAGGGGTCTGGACTGGGGACTGTGAAACCACAGGCAACAGATCTTGCAAAGTTTGCATTATTTTTATTTACTGCAGAACATTGGAGTATTCCTGGGGTGAGAAGCATTCTGTTTTCTTAACGAGTTTCCCAGGTACAGACTTTAAAAAGGAGCAGCAATTCTTGTACAAGAGAGAAGCAGACATTTTTTCTTTTTTTTTTTAACTTTGTTTATCTCCAACCCTGGAGAACTTCTTCCAGCAGCCCCGGGAGCTTCCCAGCCTCTACCTCCCTCTGTGACCACTCCTCTCCCCCACCCCGTGCACCAAGCAACACCTCCGGGTCTGAACCCTCCGGAGGTAGGGCCGCCCTATCCATCCAGGACCTATCTTTATAGGGCAAAGTACCCAGCACATGAGTTGGCAGGAGAGGAGATAGCCCGGAATTGGGAGTGTGGGCTATGGAAGGTCGAGGTGCCTTCGTCTATCCCCAGGATCGGGGTTTTTCTCTCTTTTTCGGTTCCCTTCCTCCCTGTAGAGCTGCAGCTGGCACAGCGTTGTGGCTCCACCCACCTAAGGCTTACGCCACGCTGTTCAGTTGGTGATCCTCCAGCCGCTGCCAGAGGTGACTCCACGAGCGAGCGCCTCACCCACCCTCCCCGGGAAGAGAGAGCAGTCCTCTGGACACTCGATCTCTCCCGCCGACTCGGCGGCCCTGGCTCATTCTCGAACCCAGGTTGCCGATGTGGCATGAGGTGTGGCATCCAGCACCTCAACCCTCAGCACCACGGGGCCGGCTTAGAGAACCAGAGACTTGAGATTTGGAATTGAGAAGAAAAAACTCAGAAGAAGGACTCCTTTTTCTGTTTGTACTGCCATTGTAAATAGTTATGCTGAACAATTTTTTTTTTAATTTTTAATTTTGCTATTATTAATAATAAAATGCTATTTGCAAATTTTGAAACTGCTCCTGGTCTTCCTATGCTTCCTGACCTGTGCCTCGATGACACCCCTGTGGGGGCTTACCTTATTTTTCCTTGCCCTCTATTGGCTTCCGCACTGTTTCCAGCCCAAATTGGCTGCTGGGGGGGAGTCTAACCTTGGGACCGGCAATCTGGATATGTGTTCTAAAGAGGTCCACAGGTCCATGCATGTGCAGTAGAACCAGTCTGTTCCCCACCATGGCTGCAGTCTTACAAATGTCTCCCCGGTGCTCTTCATCCCCTAGCTAGGGTAAACAGGGGTCGGACACATGAGAGAGGCCCTTGAGAAGTGGCGGTGGAAGTTAGTTTTGAAGCACCAGTGAGCATACTTTAAAGGGGACCCTTATGAATATTAATGAGGTGGCTTAAATAAACATGAGCTGTATCGCTGCTCCTGGGTGGACTGTGTTCCAGAGCTAGCGACCAGCTGCAGGGGGGGATGGATAAACATAATTAGGTTGTCATTTAACAAAAGACAAAATCAACTAACCAAGGAGAGGACAAATATGGGTATAAGCTGTTTCACTGGGCTGCAGAAATATTATGAAGGTTGGACACTATATGGGACTCCGTATTCGACTGTGAGAGCAGCCATTTTCTAATCCTTTGACTCCTAATGGACAGCAAATCAGCTCTCTAGGCGCTCCAAACTGTTTGAAAGGGCTAATGGGAGAAGGTGTGTAACATTCCCAGGTGCCAAGAGACTTTACCAATAGATAATCAAAGACGGCTCTTGTCTTATCAGTCAGAGGCCAGGATTATCAGGCAAAATCCCAGGTACATTGGGCAGTTGATTCAATCTGTGCCGGGCTCTGACTGAGTCAGCCGGGCTCAGTGTTGTGTGAGAATTTATCTAAGGCCTTTCACAGGGCTTAAAGCAAAGTTTATTCTGCGGAATAAAGGAGAAGACTTCTTCTTGTCTACAGGAACTGTGCATCTCAGCTAATTGTTTCAAACAACTGGTTGGAGTTTGCAGTTTTAGAGGAAAATTCTGCTGCAGTTTATTCTGCGCAATAAAGGAGAAGACTTCTTCTTGTCTACAGGAACTGTGCATCTCAGTTAATTGTTTCAAACAACTGGTTGGAGTTTGCAGTTTTAGAGGAAAATTCTGCTGCAGCCATCCTGCACCAGTTTGGACTAAGAGAACACCTTTGAGCTGGGAAAGAGGTTTTCCAGAAACTGTGAGTAAGCCAAAGAAAAGGTGGTTGCTGTTCTAAATCAGAGAGGCTGGAAGAGCAAAATGTGAGCAGGTGTCCTATGCTTGAGGAACCTGTTGCTGTTATTGAAAACCAGCTGAAGAAAGAAAATACAGGTTACTCACCTATAACAGGAGTTCTAGGAATGGTATATGTTGTTCATCCACACTATCTGGCAGGTTCCTTGCCACTTTAAATCTTGCCGGAAGGTCTTCAAACTGGCTTCTCCCACCCACCCGGGTGGTAAAACTCTCGGTGCCGCCCCATGACACCAAATCTAGCCAGGTTGTGCGTCGAAGCCGGGCAGGTCGGGTGGGTCGTGTAGATGAAAAACACATACCAATCCTAGAACTCCTGTTACAGGTGAGTAACCTGTATTTCTAGGGACATGGATATGTTGTTCATCCACACTATCTGGCAGACTCCTAGCAGTTCGGGAGGAGGGAGGCAAGACGCACACCCCCTACTTAGGGAATAAAGACTGGAGAACCGAGGCTCCAAAACCAGCATCCCGGCGTGACTCAAGGTCGATGTGGTAATGGGTGATGAAGGTATGTGCTGACTTCCAGGAAGCAACCCTGCAGATTTCCTGGATAGGGACGTCTCTCGAAGCAGCTACTGATGCAGCGGTATGGCAGGTAGAATGAGCTCTTATCCCTCTGGGAGGCTCCATGCCCACCAAACTATAGCAGAGATCTATGCAGGAGGTGACCCACCTGCCTATCGTCTGCTTGGCTGCAGGTCTGCCAGGTGCGGCTTCAGCGTAGGTGACAAACAGCTGGCGAACCTCTCCCCGAACTTCAGCTGTCCACTCCTTATAATAAGCGAGCGCTCTTCTAGGGTCCAAAGTATGGAGCCTATATTCAGCCTCTGAGGTGTGATTGGGGTAGAACACTGGCAGAATCAACACCTGGTTAAGGTGAAACTCCGACACCACCTTCAGAAGGAATTTCGGGTGAGGGCACAGGACAACCTTGTCCCTGTGGAAGACCAGATAAGGATACTCGATGGAAAGCGCCTGGAGCTCTCCCATCCTTCTGGCTGATGTGATAGCCACCAAGAAGGCAGTCTTCCATGACAGATGAGAGATGTCACACCTATGCATTGGTTTGAATGGCCTGCCCATGAGCTTAGCCAATACCAGCAGTGGATCCCACAGAGGTGGAGGTTCTTGCACCGGAGGGGATATGTGATCAAGGCCTTTGAAAAAGCACCTGACCACCTTCTCCTGTGCCACTGACTGCTTCCCGGCCCGCGCCCGGTAAGCAGAGATGGCTGCCAGGTACACCTTAATGGTCGTCAACCGAAGCCCTTGCTGAGAAAGGGACCACAGGTAGTCCAGAATGCTAGCCAAGGAACAGGAGGAAGGGTCCAGGCCCTTGCCCTGACACCAAATGGAGAATCTCTTCCATTTGAAGGCATAGCATTTTTTGGTCAACTCCTTACGATGTTGAGGACCTCGTCGGAAAGACCCAAGGCCTGGAACTCTAGCTGCTCAGGAACCAGGTCGTCAGGTGCAGGGATTGAAGATCCAGATGGAATACCTTCCCCTGATTGACTGAGATCAGGTCCGGCTGGTTGGAAGCCGCCTCGGGATCCTGGAGCTGAGACTGAGGAGGTCTGGATACCAGAACTGACGGGGCCAGTCTGGGGCTACCAGAATCACCTGCGCCTTGTCCCTCTTCACCTTGAGAAGCACCTTGTGGATCAAGGGAAATGGAGGAAAGGCGTAGAAGAGGCCCAGGGTCCACAGCCTTGAGAAGGCATCCCCCTGCAGCGAGCCCTGCTGAGGGGGGCGGGCATGAAACAGTCTCAGCTACGCATTCTCCCTGGAGGCAAACAGGTCCACCTGAGGCATGCCCCAGTGGGAGAAGAGATCTTGTACTACCTCCAACAGGAGAGACCACTCGTGAAGCGCAGCCCCTATCCGGCTTAGGACATTGGCCAGGGTGTTGGAGGCTCCTGCCATGTGAATGGTGAGGAGATCTGCCTCCAGGCTGCACATGAGAGACCAAATGCGGAGAGCTTCCCTGCACAGAGGCATGGAGTACATCCCACCCTGGTGGTTTAGGTAGTACATGGTCGTGGTATTGTCCGTCTGGACCTGAACCACTTGATGCCATAGAAACGGAGCGAAGGTGGTGAGGGCTAGATGAACCACTCGAAGCTCCAGCAGGTTGATGTGGCATCGGGACTCCCAAGGGGACCAGAGGCCGTGCACTCTGTACTCCCCCAGATGGGCACCCCAACCCATCAGAGAGGCATCGGTCGATAGAGAGACCGTCGGCTCGGGGCGGACAAACGGGATGCCCTCCTGCAGATGTGCCAGAACGGTCAACCACTGGAGAGTGTTCCACATCCCCTGGGTCACTGTCACTAGCTGATCCAACAGATCGAAGTGCTGTGACCACTGACTGGCCAGTCCCCATTGAAGGGGATGCATGTACCAGCGGGCCCAACGGACCATGCTGGTGCAGGCCGCCATGAGGCCCAGGAGGCGCAGGAAGTCCCAGGTAGGGCACGATTGCCCAACCTGAAATGATTGGGCAAAGGAGGAAAGAACCCCTGCCCCTGTCTGCTGGGAGCCGTGCTCTGGCTCAAAGAGAGTCGAGCTCTGCCCCGATGAAATGTATCACCTGTTTCAGTCCGAGTTCCGACTTGGCCTCATTGATGAGGAGGCCAATCTGAGAGCAAACCTGGAGGGCCAGATCTTTGGACTGCTCCACCTCCACTCTGGAGGGGGCTGCAATCAGCCAGTCGTCCAGGTAGGGGTACACCCGGATCCTTCAGCGCCACAGGAATGCTGTCACCACTGCCATGAAACATAGAAACATAGACTTTGACGGCAGATAAGAACCACTTGACCCACCCAGTCTGCCCATTTCCCTACCTACTGGATAAGCTGCAGATTCTAGTTAACCAACAGCCTACTTCCTGCAACCCCCCACTATAATTGCCTTGTGTCTGTCCCATGCATGTTTGAATTCCCCCACTGTTTTAGACCCAACGACCTCCTCAGGAAGGCTGTTCCATGTATCCACCACTCTCATCGTGAAAAAAAATTTCCTCACATTAACCCTTAGCCATCCCCCCTCTATCTTTAAATTGTGCCCCCTTGTTCTTACACATCTCTTTTCTGAAAGATGCTACCCTCCTGGACTTTGTTGATTCCTTGAGGTACTTGAACGTTTCTGTCATGTCCCCGTCCCTCTTTTTCATCAAGAGTATACATATTAAGCTCTCTCAGTCTCTCTTCATGGCTTCTGCTGCAGACCCTGCACCATTTTAGTTGCCCTCCTCTGGACTGCTTCCATCCTGTCTATGTCCTTGCATAGATGAGGTCTCCAAAACTGCACACAGTACTCCAGATGGGGTCTCACCAACTGTCTGTACAGAAGGATAACCACTTCTCTTTTTCTACTTGTAATGCCCCTCCCTATGCATCCCAGTATCCCACTGGCTCTCCTTACCATGCATTTGAAGACCCTGGGAGCTAGGGAGAGGCCGAAGGGCTTGGCGCAGAACTCGTAAAGGGATCCCTCTGCTCTGAAGTGGAGGAATCTCTGATGAGACGGATGGATTGGGGCTTTAAAGAACGTGTCCTGGAGGTTCAGGGAACAGACCCACATGCCTCGTTCCAAGGATGGGATTATCTGAGCCAGAGTGACCACCCTGAAGGTTCGAGACCTTAGGAACCTGTTCAGGTCGTGCAGGTCGAGGATGGGGCGCCAGCCCTCCCATCCATTTTGGGACCAGGAAATACCTGGACACAAACCCCAGGTCTGGAGGAGGATCCGCCACCTTCCTGATCACCTCTTATTCGAGGAGCAGGGCAATATCGGCTCAGCAGGCCGACAGCAAGGCTGTGGACCCCGTGGCCCCCTGAGGGGCGACGGCTCAAAAGGGTAGAGCCTGCTCGAACTCCAGAGGCAGGCCCTTTCCTACCACCTCCAACACCCAGCGGTCCACGGTGATAGTGGACCAGGTGGAAAGGAAGTGGCAGAGCCGTCCCCCCATGGGGGGAACCCAGGGGGGAGTGACAAGGTTGGGGGCGACACCACCTCAACCCGTCACTGGGCAGGCTTGGAGGAGGGACAGGCCAAGGGACCTCCTGGGCCTTTGCCTCCCTGATTCCTGTTGGAGGAAGCTGCGGGCTTGGGTTTGGGATGCCAAGCGCAAGCCTGCTGGCCCTGGTGCTGGTGCTGTTGGGCAGGATATGCCGCAGGCGCAGAAGGACGAAAGGGCTTGTGCTGCTGCTGTCGGCGGCCTTTGTCCTTCTGGGCGGAGGTGACTGAGTCCAGAGTGGCATTGGACTTTTTGATCCACTGGAGGTTACCTTCCACTCCAGAGCCGAAGAGGTCGGTCCCCAAGAAGGGGACGACCGCCAACTTGTGCTGCGTATCCGCCATGAAGGTGGCTATCCTCAGCCATGCTCTGTGGCACATGGCCACCGCGGCCACAACCGATCTGGCACAGGAGTCCCCTATGTCCAGATCTATTTGGAGCTGCTGCTTCACCACCGCCCTACCCTGGTCCCGAACCTGCTGGACCGTGTTCTGCAGGTCGGCCAGGAGATGGGGGATCACCTCATCCATGGAGCCCATGAGGGCGTGGGAGAAGTGTGCCATCAGCATGGCCGAGCTGGCCTGGCAGAAGCCAAGGGAGGATGCAGCGGTACACCTTGCGCCCAGCGTAGTCCAACTTTTTGGACTCCTTGTCAGGGGGCTTGTCCACGTCCCTAGCATTCCAGGAATGCTGGAAAATGCTGTCGGTGACCAACCCCTCAGCAGAGGGGTGCACCGAAAACCCGGGCAAAGAGCCGGTAGGGACCGCATACTTCCTGGCCATCCTGGCCAAGGGTGCAGGACAGGAAGCAGGCCACTGCCAAAGCTTTAAGGCTGGGCCGACAATGGCCTCAGCCACAGGGAAGGCCTCCATGGGTGAATCCCCTCGGTCCAGTATCTTAGTCAGGGGATACTTGGCCCATCTGGATACGGTCTTGAGCTGCATCCTGGTGGACTCTGAGATGAGCTGAAGCAGACCCATAAAGGACGATGGGCTTTCATCCAGTGACTGACCCCCGGAGGACTCCAGGTCAACCAGCCTGGAGAACAGGGAGGAGTCATTGTCGGACTCCGAGGAGTTCGCAAAGAGCTGCCTAGGGCCTGAGTCACCCTCCATGTGCTGAGGGCAGTCAAGAGTGAGGGTGACCGACAACCTGTGGAGCAGGCCTTGACCCAACTGAGAGTCCTTGGTTAGCACCCCCAATTTTTACTTGTGGAGGCGGAGGTTCCACCACAATCGGTGGTGCAGCAGGTTTCGACTGAACAACCGGGCCAGGCTTGGGCATCTCGACTGCAGCGAGAGGTTGTTTCGGCTGTTTGGGCGACAGCCACTTGATGGCCAGGGAAGGCGTCAGTGTTGACTTGCTCCCAGACAAAAGTAACTGCTTCCACATCAGGTCCTCGTAGCGTTGACGCAATTTGCGCCGAAGCCTCTCCTCTTCTGAGGAGGAAGACGAGGACAAGCGGCGTCGCCGCTTACCTCTGTGCCGAGACTGAGACCGACGATGTCGGCAGGATCGGCTGGACCAAGAAAAAGACCGAGACTGAGATCCTCGGTGTTTCCAAGGACGGGCCTGGGAAGGAGCGGAAGACACCCGCTCTTCCCTCTTCTCAGATGCCTTAATCAGGGACTGCTGCACTGGGGGTGCAGGCAGATCCTCAGTCTCCACCGGGGGAACCGGCAAAGAAGGGTTGTTGGCCTCACCAGTCGACAACCCATCTGACAGGTCGAGAAAAATCTTGACCACGTCGCCGGGTGTCTCGGCCGGCTGACCTGATGAGGACGCCATGAAGCCAGCGGCCTTAGCCGCAACCTTGACCGAAGTCGACAATCAGCTGTCCAAGGAAGGGGACCTCTCCCACTCCCATGAACGCCAACGATGGGACTTACCCTTCGAATCCTTCTTTTTGGACCGAGAGGAATGTCCTGATGGCCCCTCTCCCTTCATGGAAAGGGATTGGCAAAGCTCCTTGAACGAAGCAGAATATGAGGTACCCAAAGAGAGCGGGATAAATGCCGCAACCGAGGAGGAGGAAGATGTGGCCTGGGCCACCTCCTCCTCGAGGGCAATCATCTGCTCGAGCTGCTCAGCCAAGCCAGCTGCTGTGGTAACCGCCCAATGGGCCTCTTTCGACTTTACCAGCAGATAGCGCTTCTCGGGGCACCCAAGCTTCAACCGGGCAGCGCAGTCTTCCAAGACATTGGCCGAGAATGAACAGCATGACTCACAGGCCTGCGGGTCATGTTCTAGGCCGAGGCAGTAGATGCACGTGGAGTGCGGATCAGTCCTGGACATCTTCTGCCCACTAGGGCACTGCCAAAAACCGGGAGTCGATTTGTCCATCGCAGCCACGAGGGAAAAGGAAGATCGAAGTCTTGAAAATGTTAAAACGAGTTTCGGGCGAACCAAAGAGTTAGGATCCAGTCTATCACGCAGAGCGTTAAGGAGGGAACCTGAGCTTCCAAGCGGTAAGGAAGATCTGGCATCATGGGGCAGAGCCAAGAGTTTTACCACCCGGGTGGGTGGGAGGAGCCAGCTTGAAGACCTTCCGGCAAGATTTAAAGCAGCAAGAAACCTGCCAGATAGTGTGGATGAACAACATATCCATGTCCCTAGACCTATTGTTGTAAGATTGGAGTTTGGTATCCATTGCCCAAAGATGCTGGTAAGCAAGAAAGTTGGAGAAACTGTTCTGACTGAACAGCGGAGCTGTTTTCTGTTCAGAGGAAAGAGAAATCAAGTGAATCCTAGCTTAATTCGGATCCAGGTGGGGAACTTGCTAACCCCTACCAAGTGGGGTTTGCTGACCACAGGGGGCCACTGGTGTGTGCTGGGGGAGCTAGGGCACCCATGATCTGTGAGGGAGCGGGGCTGTGGAGCCACTCCTAGGTCTGGGCCTTCTGTGGCTGTGTGGGCCTTGTGTGGGAGCTCTGCAGCGGGCCTGAATAGGCTGACAGTGACAAGCTGCAGGATCTTCAATCAAGGGGACAAATGGCCAGATCTTCAATCAAGCTCAAGTCTTCAGAATACGTACTGTTGCCCATCTGTTCTGCCCTTCCTAAACTTAAATCCCCAGAGATTGAACTGGTGGAAGTCCTCTGTACCATGAACATTCTAGATCTCAAGGACCATGAGTACCCAGGGCTTGCCCTGGCAATTAAGGGGAGTAACTGCTTAATTGTTAACATTCAGTTTCATTGTTCCTAGAGCTCCAACGCCAGCCAACTTGTGGCACCGACCAGGCCTGTGAACCCCTGGGTACCAAGAAAGGACAGAGGGAAGCCACTGGTACCAGTGGGGGTGGGCATCTGGGGTGGTCTGGCCTATGGGCCCTGATGTTATCAATTTTTCCTAATTATTTCTAACCATTTTACCTCCAGAATTAGCCCCTTTTCCAGGTACCTCGACCCAAGCCCTTCCCCATAATGAAGCTGTGTTTTGTTGTTTGAAATTGCTGTGTGAAGGGTACTTTGTGAAAACCAACTGTAAAGTGTATGTGGTATATGGTATTGGAAAACTGTTTGGCGTCCAGTGTGTGGGGTCGTTGGAAGGGGAGGTGGGTAGGTACAGCATTCCAGGGGGCTGTACCAGTGATACATCTGGTCCACTGCAATTCAATCTGGGTGGAGGCACTGCACTATTTTATTCATTTTTCTGGGATAGATCCCCCGAATACCACTGTAGCAGGACCCAGGCCCCTTAACCAGTGTGAAGGTCAACAGGCAGGGGTAGTAGACCACTGCATACAGCGCCTGGGTTGCACTGATATACAAAAAAGAAATGCATCCTAGTTCACATCCAAAAATAGATACAAGCACATCCAAACTGGATGCTACAAGCAATTGCATCTGTTTTCTGCCACAGATCATGACTTTTCGCCAAAAACGGATACAGCTTCTGAAAAAAGCAGCAGGGCCACCTGGACACAAGAGGCTGGACGCACACGCAGACACAGCATGCATCTGCATGCAGCCTTTTTGAAAATGTCCTGGTATGGTATTAACTTCAGCCTGCAGTATGGTTGCAATTAAATTAACTAAAAATTATGTGGCATTACTGCCCTATAAAATCCCCCCCCCCCAAATACTCGAAGACATGTCTGACTGCATTCAGTAGAACACAAGGGGCGGTCTGGCAGGAAGCTATTAAACACAGGAACATTCAAGGAGTCTGTTACCAGATTAAGAAACTGACTGAAGTAGGAAACACTGAGAATGCAGAATGGCGGGGGCTGACAGGGTAAGATGTGCAAAGAGAGAGAACGGAATCTTCACAAGATGTGGAGACTTCAGCTTGCCTGCCAAGATGTCTTTGCCAAGGGAATTATATTTCCAATCCAGATGAGTCGCCAACCACCTGAAGCAGTTACACTGCCTTGACATATGACCTGTCAGAGAGTGTTCCAGCCTTTACTCACCCTACAGAGGCAGGTTGGATGACTAACCAGCTTTATCCGCACCTCTCTGGATCAGGATTTTTTTCATGGACCTGCAGGCCCTGGGCCATGTGACCCTCAACAGTGTAATAATAACTAGGGATTTAAGTTTGTCATGGCAGTCATACACGTCATTGATTCCATGACGTTTGATCTTTATTCAGGACTTTCAGGACTTTCACTAGTGTCATCAGAATGTAGCAATGATGACAGTGCCACAACATTTACTACCGTTTACTAATGATTTCATGAATAAACAATGAGTCATTGAAACCTCATCCATGACAAACTTACATCCCTAATAATAGCACAGCAGAAATTTCAGAAATAATATTTTATAGCTGCAGTACTTGTTAGTCAGCAGAAAATGACAGCACACAATCAGGCTGATCCTCCCTTGCCTTTGCTCTTGTCACCACACTCCAGTTCTCTGGTGACCACCCATACCCATCCACCTTTAACCTCGCCACTTCTGGCAGATCCCAATCTTCTTTCCTCTATGGTGCTGGTCTTCAGAAACAGGGGGGACAAACTCCTCTACAACCATGTAACTCTACCTTAGATGGTGTGTCCTCCACTGCCCTCTCCAGACTCATCAGTGCACTTTATTTGACCAACTGAAGTGTCCCTCGTTGAATGACAGGTGCTTGCAGCATCTTGTACTTTATTTGAAAACTGGTGACTGACAGTGACGCACTGAGCCAAGGCTTGTTTCCAGGTGTGACCCATGTGGAGGGGAACTGTGGCAAAACAGCAGCAGGATACATACTAACAATCAGCTGAAGCAGCATTCGATAAAGGCTTAAACAAATTAGAATTAAAATACAAAACGTGTATGTACAGAGACTAAAGTGCAGTGCTTTATGCGTTCAAGTTCTGGTTTAACAAACATCCCAGTTATCTACGCTCACTCTCGTGCCTCCCTCTAGTCACAATCTTTGTTCCCACACTGGGAAGAAGTGCCTCGTTCCTCGGTGCAAACAGAATTTTGGCCAGTTTACCTTTCATCATGAACTCCATCAAGTATAGAATAACCTTGCCCTGGGTAGCAGTCCACCCATCAGTATCACTTCTGCCAGAAGGTCCCTCAATCTTTTAATATCATCCTCTTGTCACCGCACCGGACTCCTTCCTGTACATTTTTGTTCAATGCTGTTGTGTATTACAGAACTGTAATTTTCTCCCATTGCTAGACTGCACTTCTTGTATATACTATATGTAAATCCTTGTATAGCATTTATTTTACTGTAATATATAAATATTTATAAAATGGGTAGGAAAAATCATGTCTGCTGATTTGTTGGAACACATCACATGACCATGTGTATATTAGAGCGCGACCGCACACCTCAACTTTTAACCCCCTCCAAAACAATTTTAACATTTTAAAGGATAGATAAACCACTCTGAGGTGTGCGGTCGTGCTCTGATATACGCACACCTTGAGTGGTTGATGCACTCAGCCTGTGGCCTCGTGCACAGCAACGCACACCAAGGCGTGCATATATCAGAGCATGACCACACACCTCAGAGTGGTTTATCTGTTATATATATATATATACACACACACACGCACACAGTAATGTGTGTGCCAAACTCAAGAACAAAAAAACTAAAGCCAAAAAGCCCAGCTGGCCAGTTCCGTGGTGCCGAGTGAAGGGGTTCGCTCAACACGCTGGTGACCTGGGCTCACACCGAGCCTGGGTCCCCGGAGCAGAAGCCGGAAGGGAGGGGTACCATAAGCATCCATTGGACAATTCCCTCCCGGGGGAGTTCACCTGGGGCCTTTTAAGGCCAGATTGGTGACGTACTTGGGGAGCGTGATGCGACACGCCCCCATACGTCCCAGCCCCAAGCTGCCCCATGTTCACGCAAGGCTGAGAACTGTGTGAGCGCAGCACAGAAAACACAAAAAGCGTGCCCCAACCAACTGGATGACGAGCGTTTGGTTCCTGCCACCCGGAGCCCGGAGCCAGCCCAGCAGCTACTGGAGAACGTGCCGCTGGCCATCAGGCACTTCCCCCTCAGAAGAGAGGGACCCTCCCGGTAAAGGATATGCTGGGGTTTCCAGGCAGACTGCAATTGGGGCTGGTAGTGGCAGCAGGGGTCAGAGGGCAGTAGGGAAGGTGCTGGCACTCTGAAGGAGTGGCCAATCGGGGCATAGAGGGAGGAGCATAAATAGAATAAACAAAAAAAAAAAGCCCAGCTGGTATAACAGGGAGGTAGCCCAGGCAGTAAAGGAAAAGAGGTCAGCCTTCAGGAATTACAAGCATACCCAGAAAGAGGACAAAGAGGAATATTGTACTAAGGCAAGAGAGAGGCAGACAGAGCAGTCTAGCTGGCCAAGGCCAAGAGAGAGCTGCAACTGGCAGAGGGGATGAAAACAGGGGAGACAGCTTTCTTCCAGTAAATCAGGGAGAAGAGGATATGAAGGATGGGATAGTCAGGTTGGAAAGTGAGGGTGGGTGGGTGGGTGGATGGAGGGAAGTGAGGAGAAAGCAGAAGTACTTAATGAGTACTTCTGTTCAAGCTTCACTAAGGAGAAAGATGGTCCAGTAGCTCAAGGAAGGAAGGAGGGAGGGGCCACCAGGTGGGTGGTGACACAGACAGGGAGACTATGGTTGACAGGAGGAGTATGGGCTTGAAGGCCAAGAGGGTAGACAAATCCCCAGAGCTGGATGGTGTACATCTGAAGGTGTTGAGGGACTTGGTGGATGTGCTGGCAGGTCCCCAGGCAGACCTGTTGAACACTGCACTGGAGCTGAGGAAAGTAACTCTGAACTGGAGGATGGCACATGTAGTAACACGCCACAAAAGTGGGCGGAGAGATGATCCTGGTAACTATAGACCGGTCAGTCTGACCTAAATTGTGGGGAACCTCATAGAAACCATACTAAAAAAAAGACTGGAAAGTTTTCTGGAAGAAACTGGGCTCCAGGATGAGAGGAAGCACAGGTTTGTGTTGGGGAGGTCCTGCCAGGCTAACCTGATTGATTTCTTTGATTAGGTAACCAGGACACTGGAGCGAGACCAAGCATTGGCACCCTCTATCTGGATTTAAGTAAGGCCTTTGACTCTGTTCCCCACATGAATACTGCACACTGTACTCTAGGTGTGGCTGTACTAGCGATCTGTTCAGTGGCAGATAGACCACCGCTTTCCTGCTGATTGTACCCCTGGCTACGCAGCCCAGCAGCAGATTTGCTTTGGCTGCTATCTTGCATTGTGCTGAGTGCTTCAGGTCACTTGTGATCATTACTACCAAGTCCTTCTCCTCCTCTGACCTGATAACCTGCACACCACCCAGCCAGTACTTGGTCTTTGGGTTCTTTGCCTGCAAGTGCATTACCTTTTACTTTTTGGTGCTGACTCTCAGTTGCCAGATACCTGACCATTTTTCTAGCTTAGCCAGGTTCCCCCAGAGGTCATGTCTCTTCCTCTCTATTTCTGCTCTCCCACAGAGCTTTCTGTCATCTGCAAACAGGCATAGTTTGCCTTTTATCCCATCTGTCATATCGCTAATAAAGATATTAAACAACAGGGACCCTACCAGTGACTGGCCTAGCCTCTGATAACTCCACCACCCAATTACCACACTCTAACTTCTGTCATGCAGCCAGTTTTGAACCCACGTAACTAGTTTTTCCCCCAACCCCTAGGTCTTCCAGCTTCCTGATTAATCTCATGCTGCCCCTACCTAAAGAAGGACATCAACCTACTAGAAATGGCCCAGCGATAGCCAGCCTAGTGGCAAGGAGGGTTGAGGCAGCATTGCCTTACCTCTTACCATACCAGCGACCCATGTTCGTGGTGCGAGTGGGTCGTTGGGGCTCGGCCAGGGTGGGAGAGGATCGAGTGTCCGGAGGACAGCTCTCCTCTCCCAGGGAGGGGTGGGATGGAGTCCACTGCTGGACTGACCCCTAGCAGTGACTGGGGGCCAGTGCAATTAACCCATACAAGGGGACAGAGCTGAGCTAGACACTTGGCATGCCGCATGCGGAAGCGTGTGTGGCTTGGCCATTGAAGTCATTGCACACCTTGGCTCCACGCTTGGGGAACAGAAAGAGAGGAGAAAAGAGCCAACCGGCAGGATGAAGACGGCCCCCCACCACCACCACATTGGGACAGCTAGCAACTCAATTGGCAGAGGTAATGGCCGGTAAATAGCCCAGTGGCAGTGATGGGGAGGAGGAGAGAAGGGCAACCAAAATTATCCAGGGACAGCAAGGAAGAACATATAAGGAAAGACTCAAAGATCTCAACATGTACTCCCTGAAGGATAGAAGGGAGAGGGGTGACATGATCGAAACCTTCAAGTACCTTAAGGGTTTCAACAGGGTGAACTCTGAGGGTCTCGTCAGCCATAGTGGGGACAGGATTACTAGGGGGCACTGCCTCAAGCTGTTGGAGGGAAAATTCAGGAAAGAAATGAGGAGGCAATTTTTTATGGAGAGGATAGTAGCTAAGCGGAATGAGTTGCTGGAGGAAATAGTCTTTCTGAAGACAGTGGACAGCTTCAAGAATGGTTGGGATAGAGCAAAAGGGAAAGCTGCATGTGAGGGAGGAGTGGGGGGGGAAGGTAATCAGCAGGGAGGGGGAATCAAATAACGGTGAGGGAGACTGATCCCTCAGTAGATACTGAGGGATCTGCAAACTTGAGCAGAAATGATTGACCACAAGGCTTTTTCCTGCTGGCTCAGTCATGTCTTCATGTATATCTATAAATACTTTTGTTTTCATTTGGACTGTATGATCTTACTTTTTTTCCTTCCCTCCCCCACGTCACACCATAAATGAGATTCTTACATTATCTCGGTATGTTTACCTGGTGAAACGAATTCAGTAAATACTGTAAATAAATGAAATCAGGATTCAGGGCAGGTAATGAGCTTGATGAGTGTGCCAGTTTGCGGCCGCCCCTCAGGCAGAGCCGGGCTGTTTTTCTCCTCTGTAATGCTGCTCTCCCACCACCCTGTGGTGCCCACTGCAGCCACTGAGGGGCCTTGCCAACATACAGTATCTCCTGCGGCTGGAAGGTGAACCTTCGACTGCCTGATCAGAGGTCCTTGATGCCATGGAAGCACTGCGCCCACCCTATCAAGAATGTGTAACCCCCCCCCTGCAAATGGGGGTTCCCAAAAGTCTTCCAGGAGCTTGCTTGAATGCTCCAAGCCTGGATGGTGTTCGGCGTCTAAGCCGTTTATCTGTGAGTGCTTTGAGAGCCTCTGGTACTATCTCTTTAAGAGCTGTCTGCCTGCAGACATAATTAATTTGGATGGGAGTCTGTGTGTTTCCCTGCTTGAGTCCCACTCGAGCTGCTGCCAAATCACTCAGTTTCTGCCATCACTAAGTGGGCAGGGTGAGCACTTTTCAAAGATATAACTGTTTGCCAGACATCATTTAGAGTAATAACGAAAATACAGTTAGTCTAACCTGCTTTTCTTTGCAATCAGAACTGTGTTTGCCTAGACCTCCATTCTAGTTTTGAACTGCTGAACTGGACCAATCAGTGTGGGGAGAGCTTTGAAATGGAACCTGCTGCTGGCAAATCAGAATTGGACTCTCATTGTGGAGCCAGCCACCTATGTACTGTATGGCCAATGCTTCTGGGAATTGTAGTTTAGACTTCGGCGCCTTTTTTCCACCAACAGGGGGAGTTTACTGTGAGTGACAGCAAAACCAGCCAACTGACAGGGAGGAACTCAAAGGAAATGCCCGGCTCTGTCTACTGGAAAGATCAGATGAGTTGTGACTGAAGAGGGAAGGAGCTCCGGGCTCCTGCACTGTTGAGTTTTCACACGGGAAGTTTGTGTGGGGCCCTGAAGTTCGGCCTACAACTGTTTGTGAGTGCCAGTGTAGACTGAATCAGACTTGTAAGGAGAAAGAAGCACCAGAAGTGAGGAAACCAGGCTCACCCTGTAGAAGACTGGAGAAATTGCTGAATCGCGCTCGGTCTGTCAGGAACTGAATCTGTTGTGTGTTCTCCCGGGTATTGTGCAGTAATTGCGATCGGGATACAGAAGCAGCCTGCCTGGTATAGTACTTTCCTTTTACATATAAATGTGTGTAGTGCTTGTGGGGAATCGCGTTTCAAATCCCCTGTACAGTGAATAGAGTGCATGAAGCTGCAAGTAAACCCCAGTTTAATCCAGACTACATCCATTTGCTCTAAACTGCAGTGGGTCCAGTTACAAGGACCTTGTCCACATGGTCTGCTCCTCCTGGCAATCCAGGACAATATGCGTTCCATTCAGTTTCAGCATTGAATTTGTGAGTACAAATCAGGGTAGCTCCCTGCCATCATCTAATTGCAAGTATTCCATCTGATTACTTTTCCTTTCTTTCTTCACGAACTGAGCCTACTGGCTCCAGATTACAAAGTGGGTATTGTGCATGCATTTTCCATCCTCAGGGCCCCAACCAGCTGCACCAAATAGGCTAGACTCTTATTGCCTGGGTACCCAGTAAGAGTGACATTTGGGACTCTGAAATATGTGCACAGTACTGTGATTATTAATGTGACTGAATCGATTAACCTGATTTCCCCCTGTCCCTGTTACTGTCCCCTAAATAAATCAGATTTTGTTGTTTAGCAAAGTTACACTGCTTGAACTGTGTGTCTGTTGAATTACTGTACAGTGATTATTGTATAACTGCATCTTACTTTACAGGGGGTCCCCAGAGTCAAGCTGATTGAACCAATCCTGGGGGTAAGTGTATATTGCAAGGGTACAGTGATTGATTTGCGTGGGCCACTAGTGGGAGGAAGTAGGGGTTGCAGTGACCCAGAGGGCTGTGACCAAGTCATATCAGGCTGTCTTAACCCTGACCTCTGGGTGGAGGCACCCGCCATTGGACCTAGGCCCCTTAACCTGTTAGTAGTTATGCAGGCAGGGGTAGTAGCCCTTGGGATAGTGCCATCTAGGGGTTACAAGAATGCACTGCCTCTGGCAGAACTCTGTAATCCCAAACTGCCTGGTAGCTAGCATCCTGGCTCATTCCCAAACCCAAGTCACTGGCATTGGAGAGTGACTCACTACCCATTAGGCCATATGACGGTCCAGCAATAATGTACTTGTGCACTGGTTTGTAAGAACAGCTCGCGTGCCACCACTCATGGTGTCGATGATCTAGGTTAGGTAACAAGCCCAGGTCACTGGGGGTTGGCCGAGGGAGGAAAACTGAACATCCCAGTGGCTGCGCTCCTCCAGAGAGGGAGGGTTACAATGCCCCACTCTGTTACTGCCACCTATAGGAGTACAGATGGTGGTGTTTTAGCTGGGACATGGGGGGATGCTACAAAAAGCATAATGGGGGGTGCACGTATGCAAGCGCTTCTACCTGCACAGAAGTCCTGGAGCTGCTATCCCCTTGGGGGAGAGGAGCACAACAGCTGGGGAGGAATGAAAGGTGCAAATCCTCTCTGTCTGTGCTCCTTGATGGCTAATATGGTGGGTAGCTGGTATATCTGCCCCACCAGACAGAAGAGCAAAATTAAAAAGACAAATGATTGCATTTCTGACATTCTTAGCTCGATCTTCAGTGCATTTCTAATTCCCACAGATGTTTTAACTACTAGGTTTATACGCCGATGTATTACAATACTACTAGCACTCATCCTGATTGTAAATTTCACAGTACCTCGTCAAGATTTTTAATGATTTCACTGTGGACGTGGCAAAGGGAGAGAAACTGTTATACACTTCAAAACCTCATTTATGACTGCAGGAATAAAACAAAATGAAAAGAGAAACTGGTATATTTGTGTTTTTACCAGAAATGCATCATTGCTAAATTAAAACTGCATAATTTAAATGTAACCCCCTTACAAATGGGGGTTCCTGAAAGCCTTCCCGGAGCTTGCCTAAAATGCTCCCTGCCTAACTGGTGTTTGGTGCAATGCCGCCTAAATGTGGGTGTTGTAAGTGCTTCCAAAGCCTACAGTACTATCTCTTTAAGAGCTGCCTGCTCACAGGCTCCAGCGGGTTGGTATGGGGGGGAGGCAATGGTGTTTCCCTGTTCGAATCCCGCCTAAGCTGCGGTGAAATTGCTCCCATTTGGCAGTCGCTATATGCACAGAAGGAGCCCTTTTGAAAGATGTAACTGTCTGGGCATAATTAGTTAAACTGTTGGTGGGGTTACAGTTTGTCTAACCTGCTTCTTCTGCAGCTAGGACTGTGTGTGCTGTGCACCTCCATTTTGGACCAGGACTTTCTGAAGGGTCCAATAGGGGTAGGGGGGTGTCCCAAATGGAGTAACGGGCAATCAACCAGAATTAGGGGTCTCTAGGGAGTCAGCGGACCAATGAAGATACAACTAGTAATTGTGGGAAGTGAAGGCTAGACCATAGCGCCTTTTTTGCACCACTGAGGGCACGATTAAGTGACTCGCATCTGTAGCCAGCCAATGGGATCGAGTGGCACCCGAGCTGAGAAGATTGCCCCACACTGCCAAGGGACAGAGACGCTGTGGCAGTGAACAAGAAAGGAGCTCTGGGCTCCTGCACCATTGAGTTTTCACGCGGGAAGTGCATGAGAGGCCGGAGGCGGCCATTTGAATAGCCGGCGTGCTTCAGACTAAATCCACGGGGCAGCGGTCAGAGGAGGCTGTGTAAAAGCACAGCTGTCTACCAGGCTCACCCTGTAGAGGACTGGAGAATCTGCTGGATCGTGCTCGGTCTGTCAGAAAAGTGATGCTGCAGTGAGACTCCCGAGTAGCTGTGCGTTCGGTCGGGCCATAGGAGCAGCTGCCTGGTATGGTACCCCTCTGTTGTTTTCCATATAAATGTGTGGAGAAGTATCTGAAGTTCAGGCTCAGCCCTGCGAGTGGTGTGAGTGGTTTGCTTCTGGAGTTGTGAGTACTAAAGCAGAGTAGCTCCCTGTTAAATGTTTCTAGCAAGGGCAAGATCTTCAGGTTGCTTTGCTCACTCACTAACTGAGCCTGCTGGGCTCCATCTAATCTTCGTAGAAACTAAACACTTGTGTGTGTCAGGGCCCCAACCAGCTGCATCGAGGAACTAGCCTTTAGGGCTCGGGTACCCACAGACAGCAACTTATAGGTTAGGCCTGTGCACAGAGCCCTAGGTAGATACTCATATATTGTAGTGGTAAGCCAATCACCCTGATTCCCCCTGGTCCTTGTTATTTCCCCTTAAATAAATCAGATTGCTTGTTTTGCAAAAGTACACTGGCTAGTTTGTGTATTAATAGTGACCTACTGCACAGTGAATGTTGTGTAACTGTACCTTCCTTTCCAGGGGGTCCTCGGAGTGAGCTGAGTGGTTTGAGCCAGGGGGTAAGTGTCTATGGTAAGGACACTGCAACTAAACTGTGTGGGCCACTAGTGGGAAGAAAGGGGGGCTGCAGCAACCCAGAGGGCTGTGACCAAGTCAATCTCGACTGTTCTAACCCCGACCTCTGTGTGGAGGCACCCGCCAACGGATCTGGGCCCCTCACCCTGTTACAGTTAAGGCAGGCAGGGGCAGTAGCCCTTAGGATAGCGCCCCCTAGGGGTTACATAAAGATGTTGCAAGGTTTCCTTTCACTGGTAAGACATAGCGAAGTCATGCTTCACCTTTCACAATGACTTCATGAAGTGACAGCACTTCTCCAAATTTGGGGCATAGTGCAGTTGCAAAATAACACAAGTTACTTTGCAGTGACATCAGTGTTGCATTGAGAAGGATATATAGCTGGCAGGTCACACGCTGTGCAAAAGGTTGATTGCATGGTTCCATTGGGGTAGAGAGTACAGGCCCATGTGACAGTCTAGCAACAGAAGTGAGAAATTTCATTCTGATTGGCAGTGGAATGGGTTTTTAAAAGTATTTTACAGCACATGTATTTGCACAGCTATATTGTGCTTTCTCTCATTCCTCTGAGCTGTGTTTGGATGTGAGCTGGGTTTAAAAAACGTGTTTTTGGCTTGCACACATTTTTTCTGACTGCACTCTCAGTGCTAGTAGCTACTGACTGAAAGTAAAGTGACTTGAGGTTTGGGGAGGGCTCCTAATTTTTCTGTCAGGACGATGTAGGTGCATACTGCAGCCCATGGGTGTAGGCTGCCATCATTTCCAAAAATTATGCCTGTTTGATATAATTAGTGTTGCTCTGCTGGCTAAAAAGCAAGTACATGAGCCCACATTTATCTATTTATCTTCAGCCTTTGTTTTCTGGGTAAGTGAACTGATCCAAGGACCGTTTTCAGGCATCACCCGAGACACAACAGTGGCACATACAGCAGTTCAGATACACGACAATACAATAGGAAAAGCAGTGTACAAGCTGCTCAACACAAGTTCCAACATATACAGACACAGTAAGTATAAACAATGAGGAAGGATAATAAGAGTACATAAAATACAGTTATTACACATGTAGAAGATGCAAATGTAACCCCCACGCCACTTTTGACAAGTTGGCACCCCCCATAAAACATAACTAATTCCCACATATGGCATATAATTTACTTTTAGCAAAAATACTCAGATTGGTACCACCCCTAGCTTTAGAGTATATACCAGGCTCATTATCTAAGGAAAGGGGTGGGGGTACAATTACCAAAATGAACCTTTGTAGACTACAACCAGGTCCAGGGAAGAGGATGCTAGGCGTATGCTAAACCTAACTGCTGAGGGGGCCCCAGTAATTCCACACAGAAAGCAATGATCGAATGTCCAGCGCAGCAGCTGGGATTGTGCAGTATGGCTTTATTCATAGATGTTACTAAAGCACAAGTGGGCCCCCAAGGGTCGATCATGGCAAGTAAGTACATTCTCTTTCCAAAACTCTTTGCTAGGCAGTACAGTTTTCCACAAACAACATTTCCTTTCTCTTTCCCATGGTGTATGTTTGTGGACTGTTTCCACACACTCAGAACATTCTCCTGCAGCAATGGCTGTTGCCCATCCATGAACCAGTTAGCCCTGCCTTGTAGATTCCAGATGGCATTCCTCCCACCCTTTGCCCCAACTGACAGTCTGCCATTCCTTCAGGGTTACACCAAAAGAAGCTTGCAATCCCCACTGAATTGCTAAAGACTCCGAACTTTTAAATTATCACACTTAGGTGAACAGGGGTCCTGGCCGGTGTGATCTAGCCTTATCTTGGTACACACACCCCAGACAACTCCATAAGTTGAGAACTTGTCTCCCATTTTTTACTTACAGATTAGTTGCTCCTTCCTTTAGGTATGGAAACAATCCAGAAAGCATCCTTTTCCAAGGTAGCATGTCAGAAAAATCTCACACAAAGTCCTTCTCAAAGGCAGCTGTATACACACTAGGACCTTCAGGGGGTTGCCCCTTGGATCCACTGAACTCGCAGTCCCTTTCACTCCCCCTGGAGTGAAAATCAAGGAATCCTGCTGCAAAAGGTCTCCATCACTTCACTTGCAACTGTAGATTTAATCCATACTAGGGTGAGAAACACAGGGCCCTCTGTGACAGAGACCCAACTAGTAGACCTCCTGCCACTCTGACTTCCAAACTCAGACTAACTGAACATTCTAAAACCTCCCCTGAGTAGCTGACTCAGAAACGGTTATGCTGCTGCTAGAGTTCTAAATGACATAATCATCCTCATTCAGGCTAGCTGAGTAAACAATGATGTTATGTGAGCAGCCCTAAATGAGCTCCTTACCAGCTGCCTTTTTAACCTGCCTAACACCAGTACTAATGGGATTTTAGTAACCCCAGGGGACTGGGTGGTAACACATATACAAACTATACTATATTAGTTAACAGAATAAGGAAACAGTGAGCACGGAAGGCTAGATAGTAATAATAACACCAAGGCAAAGGATACCTAGGGTAGGGAAGATTGTTGAGGAGATGGGAGAAGGGCAGAGAAGTTAAGTGCCAGAAGTGGGTAAAACACACACCATGGTAGCTAGGTGCAATAAGTTATGTGGTAGGAATGCAGGGCAGAGGTGCAGGGGTAGGATATAGGGAAGAGAACTTAGGAGGGGGAAGAGGAGAGAAGAGGAGAGGAAAGCAAAGCACAGAGTAGGGGATGGGAGTGGGGGAGGAGAGGGGGAGGAAAGAGCAGGCTCAAGGGAGATGAGGCATAAAGGTCCAGATAGGTGGGTAGGAGTAGGGATCACCCTGGGGGGAGGGGGGTTACCCAGGAGAGCAGGAACAGGTGGATTCAGACAGAAGCCAGGATCTGAATTCAGATTTGAAGGAGAGGTGCATGGTAGCTGTGCGGAGGGATGCCTGGATTCTGCTCCAGAAAAAGGGGCAGCCACTGACAGAGCTTTACTTCCCATTGCAGTGGAGACTCTGGGGACCTCTGGGGGGGACCGCTGTTTCACGCTGACACCTTGGGGGAGCATGGACCTTGAGGAGGGATGCATACGGGGACCCAACACCACCATGCAGAGTGCCATCAATAATGCATCCAAGTGCATAGTCATGGAGACACTTGAGAGAGAGGGCTACTTTAGTGAATGATGTAGGTCTCAGTGGTGGGTGGAGGAGGGAGCCAATAACACAAAGTGGCAAACACTATTGTAAACCGAGTTGAGTCTAAGGTGAAGGGTAGTGGACAGAGAGGAGGAGGAGTACATAGGACAGCAATAGCTGAGGGTACGGAGCAGGTTTCCATGGGCAATAGCTAATCTGGCAGCAGGGGTTAGGTAATTCTTCATACGATAGGCAGTGCCTCGTTTTTGGTTAATTCTGCAGAATAGGAGAGGGAAGGGTCAAGAGTTATACCCAGGTATGTGATGTCTGAGATGATCTCCAGAGGAAGCCCCAGTGGGGAGAGCACCAAGAGGGAGGAGTTGGATTTCGCAGTGCTTGCCAGACAGGGTTTCAACCCAAGGAGCATCACCTTGGTTTTTTTCTCATTTACCAGGAGAAGGTTAGACACAAACCAACTGTGGGCAGAGCCATAATTGAGTGAGCACAGAGGATATGTTCTGAGTAGACTTGTCACTGTGATAGAGGACTAAGTCTTTAAAGAACGCTAATGAGACAAGCGGGGCTGGGTGCTGGGAGGAGGCGGGGTTTAATTGAAAAGAATCACAAAGGGACAAAAACTTAAATTTGAGAAAAGGGAAGTCTGGGGGGTGGAGGTTGTGTGAGCTCAGAAACCTCGCTCAACGGGAGGGATGTTTTACTTCATAAAGTTGTGAGCCTGATACAAATATCCTGGTTTCGGCCACAACGCCCTACTACCATCATAGGGGCTCTGAGAAAGTCATGATTTAGGGACACGTGGCGGTCCTTAGCACTGCAAGGAATTCCCTAGGAAGTCAATCCAAAGGCAATGTGTATCAAAGCAATGTTATATTATGTAAAAGATATTACGCTTTGTATAGTTGCGCTATGTTACACTGTTAGAAACTGTTCTAGTGTTATACAGTGTGGTTTGTTAATGAAGGAAGGTAAAAGTTTAGTATTGCAGAAATGGTGGGGGAGAGGGGTAATGCTATAGTGTCAGGGAAATGATAAGCAGAAAGAACTACCTCCTAACAGCATATGATGGAGTTGAAGATTATTTCATATAACGTTAATGGAATTAACTCCTCAATAAAAAGAACAAAAATACTGACAGAATTAAAGAGATTCGACTGCACAGTGGCCTTGCTCCAGGAGACACATCTCTCAGAGATAGGACACTCCAAGCTTAGACGCATGTGGGTAGGAAGGGTGGAAGCAGCCTCACATGAGGTAGCCAAAAAAGCAGGAGTAGCAGTATTAATCAGGAGAGGATGCCCCCTAGAGGTGCGAGAGGTGGAAAGAGATGTGCAGGGTAGATTTATCAGAGTCTCGGGAACACTGCAAGACAAAACAATACATATAATAAACATATATGCACCCAGTGTAGGAGCAGATAGATTTTTTAGTGAGGTATTTCAAAAAATAGCACAGCTCCCCGGGGGCCTTCTAATTGTGGGAGATGACTTTAATGCAACACTGTCCCCTTCGATGTATCGCTCCTCGGGGCATACAACCACTTCTAGACTAGCCAACAAGAAGTTGAAAGCACTGACGGGGGGGGGTTGGTGGACATATGGAGGTCTCGTCATGGGGAAGAAAGGGACTATACATATTACTCCACGCCACAGGATTCATATTCACGTGTAGACCTATTTTTGACCCACGGATAGACCTGCATGTGTTCACAACTTCTCAAATACATCCAATGATACTGTCCGATCACATCCTAATTACTACACAGCTCACTTGGGGAACGGAACAGAGGTGTATGACCTGGAGACTAAATGTCTCGTTGCTCAATGATAAAAACCTAGTGCAACACATTGAGAAAACTATGAGAGCTATGGCAACGGACTCCCCCATGGCTGACTGCTCCCCATTATTATGGTGGGACACCCTGAAGGCAGTAACCAGGGGTCACATAATAAGCCTGGCATCAGCCAAGAAGAAAGGCAGACAAAAGAAACCATTAGAACTGCAAAGAGAAATCAAGATTTTAGAGAGAAAGCATAAGCAGAAGATAGGCGGTGGGGGGAGGCTGGAATCCTAAAGGAACTGAAAAGAGTAAGAGCCGAACTTAGTGCTTTAGAAATTGAAAGGGCAGAAGGGATCTTAAGATTCACAAGCCAGAAATATTATGATGGAGGAGAGAAAGCCATTAAACTGTTAACCTCATTGCTAAGAAAGGACCAAGCTAATAGATATGTCCAGTCAATACAGATTAACAGTAATGGTCAGGATAAAGCTGAAAATCCGGGGGAGATTGCGGTGGCGTTTGAAAAATACTATAATAAACTATACACGGAGGCTAGAGAACCACAAGAGGTTAAATAATTAGTAGGCAGATTCCGGGAGATGCTACATCTCCCTAAGCTAATCACAGAAGCCCAATAACATCTCTCGGCACAAATAACTGAAAAGAAAATTAACTCAGTCATTATGTCCCTCCCAACGGGTAAATCCTCGGGTCTGGATGGATTCCCGGCAGAATTTTACCAAAAATTCAAAAAGATTATTGCTCCAAAACTAGCCATAGTCATGAATAACATTTTAGAAGAGAAACAGATCCCTAAAACCTGGCAGGAGGCCTTAATCACAGTAATACCCAAACTGTATAAGCCCCCTATACACTGTAGCTCCTACAGACCCATTTCCCTCTTAAATCAGGATTGTAAAATCCTAACAAAAATACTGGCCAATCAATTGCAACAGTATATTGAAATGTTAATCCATCCAGATCAGACAGGTTTCATACCACATAGATACATGTCTGACAATATTAGAAAATTGCTTAATATAATTACTAACAAAGATGATTCCCCAACCCCCCAAATAGCAATTTTTCTAGATGCCGAAAAAGCCTTTGATAGGCTGAACTGGATCTATTTGTGGGAAGTTATGGAGCATATGGGATTTGAGGGTTCATTTTTACAGTGGGTTATGGTAGTTTATCAAAATCCTTTGGCCAGAGTCCGAGTAAATGGTACAATATCGAACTCTTCCAGAATCGAAAGAGGCACTAGACAGGGATGCCCACTGTCCCCACTGCTCTTTGCAATTGCAATGGAACCCCTGGCTCAGGCAATTAGGAAAGGGATAAAATTTAGGGGATCCCCATGGGAGAAACCATATGTAAGATTTCCCTATATGCAGATGACACCCTGATCTATCTAAACAACCCAGATACATCGATCCCACTCCTAATGAATATATTAACCCAATTCAG
Organism: Neoceratodus forsteri; assembly: GCA_016271365.2. Lineage (NCBI taxonomy): Eukaryota > Metazoa > Chordata > Ceratodontiformes > Ceratodontidae > Neoceratodus > Neoceratodus forsteri. The sequence goes on from CM028131.1 coordinate 116,343,121, forward strand.
TAAAATTTCAGGTTTCAAGATCAGCTTGGACAAGTCTGAAGCCCTACCCATAAATAAACGTACCTCTACATCCACCCGCAGTAAGATTCCTTTTAAATGGGTGAAGGGAAGCATTCAATACCTAGGAATACAGATTCCCATTAAAATGTCCAAATTATATCAGCTTAATGATGGATCTTTAAAAAACAAGATATATATTTTTTTTAGTTGTTTAACCAGGTATAGCACACTAAGCTGAAAGCTTTTTTACAGGAGCGACCTGGAGGTTAAGTGACTTGCTCAGGGTCACACAGTATGCAAGTAGAAGCTGTAGGATTCAAACCCAGGTCTGGTCTGCTGGATGTCACCAGATTTGCAGCTCAGAGCCTTAGACCACTGCGCTATACTGCCTCTCAAATGTGGACACAAATAGATGCCAAACCCTTACCCTTACAAATTGAATAGATACAGTTAAGATGACTCTGTTGCCACGGTACCTGTTTTAGTTTACAAATCTGCCTATCCCATACCCTAAGAAGGACTGGAGAGAGCTTAAAAGGAAATTGTCTAGATTTATCTGGGCAGGGAGAAGACCCAGAAAAAGATGGGAGCTTATGTCGGAGATCAAAGAGAGAGAAGGGAGGGGAGTCCTGAACTTTTATAATTATTATAGAGCAGCTCAGATGTTACCAATCACAAAAATGATAAACCCAGATTACAGGGGAGGATGGTACTTTATAGAGAGACAGGCTTATCCAAAGATCCCGCTGAGGGTCTTACCATGGGTGGCTCTCCCCTCTGATTTAAAATTCATAAAAAACAGGTGGACCCAACAAACTCTCAAAGTCTGGATGGACTGCAGGCAATGGTGGGAAATCCCCACACCGGTCTGGAGGTATATATCCCTGGACTTCCTCCCTAATTTCCCAACCCACAAGGGAGATAATTGTTTCCAACGTTGGAAAAATAGAGGGCTTAGGGTCCTTACACAGTTTATTCAAAGAGAGACTATCAAATCCTTTACAGAACTGCAAAAAGAATTTCACTTATCTAGAACAATTTTTTTTAAATACCTACAATGCAGACACTATATACTGAATTCACTTAGAATTTCAGCCTTAGTAGCTGACCCATCCCAACCAATCATTGCCATCTTTCAAAAAAGTCAGTTAGCAGATACCAGAGGATTCATATCCTTTATGTACAAGGTACTTCAGGAAGACATAGGGAGAATGCAAGTGGAGAAAATAGAAAGAGGCTGGCAGGCTGAACTCAACATCACAATAACAGACCAAGAATGGGGGAAGGTTTGGTCGGGGGGCTCTAAAACTATGGCCTCTCCTAAATGGAGAGAATATAGGTGGAAGATCACAGCGAGATATTTCATTAGCCTGGTGCTATCTTCCCATTATGCGAATCCACCAACAGACAGATGCTGGCAAGGATGTGGAGGCAGAGGCACTCACACACACATTCTGTGGGAATGCCTGCAGATATTGATATACTGGCAAGAGATCATAAAAGGTTTACAAGAAATGTTCCAGTTGCATAGCATCCTAACAAAGGCTAATATGGTGTTAGCTCTGCCACCAGAAGAACTCACATCTAATAACCAGAGATACTTATTTTATATTATGGACAGAGCAGCTGTAAAGGTAGTCACTCAGCACTGGCTCCAGCCCTGTACCTTATCCTTAGACATGCAGGAATCTAACATGCTACATATTAAAGAAATAGAAGCGGTCACAGCTCGTCTGAGACTAGGTACAGACCATTACAACACAAGGTGGCTACCATACTATGAACATATTGAGAGCACAGAAGGCACACCAGTGTTGAACCAGTTTCTCTTGGCATAGAGGAAGGGGAGAAAAGGGAAGGGAAGGGAAGGGGAAAAAAATAAAAGTAAAACCACACTGCAGACTTTTATAGCTTAGGTTTATAAAGTGTTTCTTTATTAGATATGGATCAGAAAGCTTAATTCATTCTCAGAATGGCAATATGTTTAATGCTATAGGTTCAAACATTGGTAAATATTAACTGAAAATGGCAACCTAATACAGTTTTTATATTGAAGGACATAGACTGTTTACTGGCAACAGGTGGAAACAACTGGAAAACTCATGAAATGGAAAGGTTTAATCAAAAGATAAAAGGTTGCTTGAAGTGGCTTGATCTGTTTAAAAGGGGAAAAAAGAAGAGCTAATGTAAGTCTATGTGTGTAATCATTTACTTAAAAGACATTTAACAATATATAATGTTATGGTATACCTACTGATGTAATGTATCTGAACCTATCAATAAAAATTGTTCTAAGTTAAAAAAAAAAAAAAGAGAACTAAGTCATCAGTGTACAGCAAGGCCGGGCAGTTAAGGCTGTTAGCAGGAAGGGAGTTTATGAATAGGGAGAAAGGTAAGGGGCCCGGGATGGAGCCCTGGGGGACACCTGTAGAGATGGGCAGTTCAGGGAAGGTGGCACCTACTGTCACCGGTTGGGAGCAGACAGTCAGGTAACTCTGGAACCACAGCCGAGTCTCATTTCAGCAGCCAAGCTGGTGGAGTTTAGCAAGATGCAAGGAGTGGTTGACCAGATCGAAGGCCTTGGTCAAGTCTACAAACACCTTGCCAGTGGCTTTACCCTAATCCATGTTCCTAAGGACATGATCAGTAGGGAGGGAAACGGCAGAGGTGGTGCTGTGGTTCTCCCAGAACCCGTGTTGCTGATTGCACAAGAGGTTATAATTATCAATGTAGTCGGATAGTTGATGGTGGACAATCTTTTCAAGTAGTTTACTAAGATGGGGAAGAAGGGAGATAGGTCTGTAACTGTCAGAGAAGAGAGGTTCCCTGGCTTTAAATATCGGGATGACCTTGGCAACCTTCCAGGATGCATGGAAGCTGAGGTGAAAGCGAGGTTAAAAATGAAAGTCAGAGGTTTGGAGATGGCAGGGGCTACAATCTTGAGCATAGAGGGGTAGAGGCCACCACAGCCAGGGCTACCGTAAGCAGGGAGGCTCTAGAGAAGTTTGGTAATAAGCTTTTGGGAGATGGCCCTGAAATAGAAAGATGGGGCAGGTGACGGAGGAAGAGGATGAAACGGGTGTGTCACTAGCAAGAGCTGTAGGAGTAGGGGGTTCCATGGTAGGATACCACTGTTTCCAAAAAGTATGTCTGCCTGACATGTTGTTAATGGTAGCATAGCAAATACATTACCTAGATGGTAGTCCGCCACTGTTTCCAAAATGTGTGCCTGTCTGACATGTTTATTGCTGCTGGCAGAACAGCAGGTACAGTAGCTGACCTGGTAGGCCACTACTATTTCCACAAATTATGCCTGTCTGACATGTTTACTGTTGCTAGTAGAACAGCAGGTACAGCAGCTGACCTGGTAGGCCACTACTATTTCCACAAATTATACCTGTCTGACATGTTTATTGTTGCTAGCAGAACAGCAGGTACAGCAGCTGACCTGGTAGGCTGCTACTATTTCCACAGATTATGCCTGTTTGAAATGTTTATTGTGGCTGGCAGAAAAGTAGTTACAGCAGCTAACTTGGTAGGCTGCCATTGTTTCAATACATTCTGCCTGCCTGGTATTTAAGGAGCAGAAAGCTTGTAGTGGCTGGAATTAGACACAGTGGAGAATCCCATGGAAGAGGAGGAGGAGTAGGCTTGTCATGACCGAAGCAAGGCCCACTAGTATAGGCCCAGAGAGGGATGGTCTTGCAAGTATTTTTTGAGATAGTTGGGCCAATGGACTCACTTGTCAAAGACAGTGTCACTCAATTGGTCATCTTTGTTATCATCTTTGTTCGGCAATCCTCCCTCTCCTACTTGTATATCAGACTTGAAAAGACACAGATATTGAGGCAGGACTTGTACTGCAGACTCTTCTTTAGTCTGCAGCAGCAGAAATATGATGCAGCTGTAAGGGATTAGGTGACTAGTCATTTGTATGAATGTGGGTCACATGACATTTTTGGGTAACAGATTTGTCCATTTGGACTAACTGATGATGACCCCTAGGTCTCTTTTCTCAGAGATCATGCTCAACATTGCCCCCCCACCTTGTCCTGGGGTTCTTGTTCCCTATGTTCGTCACCTTGCAGTTTTTGCCATTGAATTTCAACTGCCAAATCTTTGACAGTCTTTCTAGCCTTTGCAAGTCTTTTTATGTTTCCCTATTCCCATCCTCGCTGTCTACCCTGTCATAGAGCATACTGCCATTAGCGAGAAGACACATCATACCCCGAATTCCTTCTCCCAAGTCCCTGATGAGCGTATTGAAAAGGACTGGACCCAAGACTGATCCTTGAGGCACCCCACTGCTGACCTCCCTCACTGCTGATTTAGAGACATAGCTAGATAGATAAAATCATTTTTCGACAGCATGAAACTATACTTTTCAGCCCTGCTTACAAAGGTGTCCTGTTTTACAAAGGAGGTAACATTTGGTGCATTGGGGCACAATAGATACACAGTTTACAATTAGCATACAAGGTGCGTTTCAAAATTAAGTGCCTTTTTGAATCTTGTGTTTAGGAATCACCACCACACTGAATGCTCCAACAGGGGCAGGGAAGCACCAAGAGCACCTTGAAGAGGTAAAGTCTACAGGTCTACCTCCTTACTTTCTTAAGGGTGTTAGCCCGTCATCCCACCCAAGCCTGACCCTCAATTTATAGGCCCTCCCTATCACATCCTGTTGCCACAGTTTCTAAGTCCCCACTAGCAGGTTATACTCACCTGCCACTAGAGGGTACTCCTTGTACAATCTCCCTATCCACTATACTCCTTTCTGCTCTTCTACCACTCTACCTACATTGGCTTCTTTGCTGCCTCTCTCCATTCCTAGTTAGCCTATTCACTGCCCTATCCCCCCCTCCTCGTTGCCATCCAAGCCTCTCCACCCCTTGCTGTGCACCCCCCAACCATCTTCCATTCCCCCTGCGGCCACTAGAAGTTGCCATTTCACCCCTCCATCCGGGACATGACCCAGTACGCTCCAGCCTCCCAACTGGCTGGTTTACCATCTTTCCCAGGCCTTAAAGACACCTGTCCCCCAGGGTATTTGAACCTTGTACCCTGTGCACCAAAGTCCACAGCCCTACCACTACACGACTGTGGCAGTCACACAACAGACAGCATAGCCTAGACCCTTGTACTTCTCTACTGCCCCATCAGCAAGAGGGACCATGGGTACCAACTCCCCAATGGTTCGCCTGGCCATCCCAGCCCTTCTGATACTGGCCTCTCTCCTACCAGACCACACTCCCTGCACTCATGGTACTGCACCCCCTGACCATACCTTGGTCTCCCGACCACCACCCATACTGGACACAAACCTGGGGCTCCAGCATCCACCTCCCCTCCACTTACCAGGCTCCCCTGCCTTTCTGGGACCCCCTTGGATCCACCTCCTTACTGCTATTCCAACCCTTCATGCTCTATCCATTCCATGCACCCCTGAGGTTGACTTCTCAGCCCGTAGACCAGTAAAGGATGCCTGTTACTGCTGACCGTTGATTAGAATTATCACTTTATTACTGCTACTTTCTGGAAATGTCCACCCCAATCCGGGCCCAACTCCCACAAGGCTGCCCAAGACCTTTTCCTCTGGGCTCCACATTGCCTCCCTGAACATCTACAGCTTGCTATAAAAATCTGATGGGCCCCAATGCTGGGTCATCCAACACCAACCCAACATTATTGCTCTAGTGGAGACATGCCTTTCCAAATCTGCCCCTGACTCCTTCGTCTCACTCCTCGGGTACACCCTCTACCGAGAAGATCGATTAGGCAAATGAGGGAGCAGATGTGCTGTTTACTTATGTGACACCATTATTGGTCATGCAGTCCCCACTGCCAAGATCGACAAGAGAGCCCAGGCCCTCACCCTCAGAATCATCCCTGATCCTACCGGAGGTCCATTCTACATAACGGTCTCCTACATGCCTCCTAGGAACCAAAACCCTGCTGTCCAGTCACTCACAGACTATCTCTCAACTCTCCCTCATAAAGCTGAGCAAGTCTTATTAGGGGACCTCAACATCAATTGGCTTGGCTCCCCAGCTTCACAAGCAAGGTATTCCTTTGCTGACATTGACATGACCCAATTAGTCTCCCGGCCCACTAGACTCAACCCCACCAGAGGAACCAGCACCCTCCTGGACGTCATAGTCTCCAACCACCCCCAAAAAGTCCAGGATATTAAAATCCTTTCGGACTCCTTAAGTGACCACTCCCCTATCTTCTTCCTCTGGTACTTCACCACCCCCAAACCAGTAACTCAATCCTCTCTTCGTAGGCGCCTCCACCCAGGTGGCTTTAAAAAACTCAGGCACTATCTCACCCAGATTAACTGGTCCCCCATCAACCATGCCCCAATGACTGACGCCACGCTCCACCTCTTCACCTAGGCTTTCAACAAGGCCTGCAATCTCGATGCACCACTCACCAGACATCGCTCAAAAAAACAAAATGCGCCCTGGGTCACCCCATCACTGCTTCAAAAACTCCGAAAGAGGGATGACCTCTGGCATATTGCTGCAGAGTCTGGCAAAGTGTCACATAGGCAAGTCTACAAAGCTGCGCGCAATCAGTGCACATGGGCCATCCACAAGGCCAAAGCAGAGCGGAGAAGACACCAGGAGGAAGGACTGCTATGTGACTGGACTTCTCTGCTGGGACTAAAGAAGTAGAACTCTTGTACTTGGACCTTTAATTTAGGGTAAAAAAACACTAACAAAACAAACAAAAAAAAGTGTATGTTTATCTGAGTTAACTGAATTGAATAGTTATCTGAACAGTTATCTAGGTGTAAATCTCAGGTGATTGAAATGATTTGATAGCTGTGAGGTTTATATTACTTGTACAAAGATCTAGTAAGTAGGGGGAGTGGCTTAGCTAGAAGGATTCTAAATTTAAAGACTGCCTTAGAAAGATTCTGCTACTAGCTTGGCAGAAGACACCAGGAGGAAGGACTGCTATGTGACTGGACGTCTCTGCTGGGACTAAAGAAGTAGAACTCTTGTACTTGAACCCTTAATTTACGGTAAAAAAAAACCTAACAAAACAAACAAAAAAAGTGTGTGTTTGTCTGAGTTAACTGAACTGAATGGTTATCTGAACAGTTATCTAGGTGTAAATCTCAGGTGATTGAAAGGATTTGATAGCTGTGAGGTTTAAATTACTTGTACAAAGATCTAGTAAGTAGGGAGAGTGGCTTAGCTAGAAGGAAGCTAAATTTAAAGACTGCCTTAGAAAGATTCTGCTAGTAGCTTGGTAGAAGACACCAGGAGGAAGGACTGCTGTGTGATTGGACTTCTCTACTGGGATTATATTGCCCTCCTTCCCTCCCACCCAAAGCTAGTTCTAATTTTATAGGCACAGGATTTGACTGACAACACGAACTTCCTCTTTGGGAGCAGGAAGTAAGTGATCACAGAGCCACCAAAGACCCACCATCCTAGAAGGGCAAGAGTAGCTCTCTGAACCCCTCTAGCTGCTGGAGGTCTGCCTCTGAGCAAGTAAGGGGTCTACTGAGAAATATAGGATATTCTTGTCTCAGAACAGGACAATCAGGAGCTTAAAGGGCACACAGGTATAAAATAAGGAGAGAGAGAGAAGAAAAAAAAACAGAGGAAAGAGTAAGGATTGCAAAAAGTTAAGGGGCCAGAACTAAGACATGGTGGGAGTGGTACAGTGCAGTGGCTGTGGAGCAGCAGTCTTCCAGGAGACGTTCTGGAGGATGCGGTGTTGTCCCATCTGCAGGCACCTCTCTGGGCTGAGGGAAGAGGTTGCTCATCTCCAGGCTGAGTTGGCCAGGATTTGTGGGACCTCCTCTTCCATCCAGGGACCACCAGTGCCACTGCCATTGCCTCAGAGGTTGCCAAGAAAGAGGAGCGGTTGGACCACAGTGGGCTCAGGGAGGGTGAGGGTGGTGGAACACAGGCGCATCCCTCCAGTTGTACCTCTCCACAATTCCTATGCCATTCTGGCAAAGTGTGGTTCCTCTGTGGAGGCACCCGCAGTAGAGACCAAGGAGGATGCTGGGAACCTCCACAAAGGAGACCAACAGGAGGGTGGCAGGGGACCCAACAGGGGAAGAAAACAACTCCTGGTGGGGGACTCCATCATTAGGAAGGTAGAACTGCAGGAGGAAGGGAAGAGGGAGGTAAGATGCCTGCCTGGCGCCATGCCTTGGAGGGACAGGGAGCAAATCCTCAGGATTGCTGAAGCAGCTGCACAGGGGAGGGAGCAGGATGTCATTGTCCACCTAGGGACAAATGACCTGGCTAAGAAAGGGATTAGAAAAGTGCAGGAAGAGTTTGTGGAATTGGGGAGGGGCCTTAGACAAGTAGCACGCACGGTAACCTTCTCGGAGGTGCTGCCCATCTATGGCATAGGAGAGGCTAGGGTGTTCCACACCATGAGATTCAATCAGTGGTTGAAAAACTGGTGTGGAGCTCAGGGATTTGGCTTCATTGGGGACTGGGGTCCACCTGGAGTGATGCAAGCCTATACTGGCATGATGGGCTGCATCTGTCCAGGAGGGGAACCAGGATCCTAGGTGATAGGTTTAAATGCTTCATTGGCAAGCATTTAGACTAGCCAAGGGGGAAGGCACTGGAGAGAAGCAGGGAAATCCTAGCCCCACCCCCCAAAAGTCTCAGTAGTAAGTGCAGTAAACACCAACATAGAGATGTCAATAGGGAGAAGCGCAGGGGTAAATGGAGAAAGTGACAAACGCAATAAGAACAGGGATGGGTCAGAAAGGGGTAAGGCCATCAAGAAATGGAGGGTAATGAGTACCAATGCCAGTAGTCTGGGCAACAAGCTCCCCGAGCTGGTGGCCTTGATGGAAGAGGGATACCTGGATATCATAGCAGTCACAGAAACATGGTACATAGAGAACCATGACTGGGATGTTAACATACCAGGGTACGTAACCTACAGGAGAGACAGGCAGGGGAGAAGAGGGGGAGGAGTAGCTCTCTATGTAAAGGAAGGGATGAAAGCAACTGAACAAAAGAGTAAACAGGGAGGAGAGGAGGCACTGTGGATCACCTTGGAGACTGGAAAGGGCACCACAATCTGCACAGGGGTTGTGTACAGACCCCCATGTCAGGGGGAGGGAATGGACAAGGATATGATAGAAGGCATTCTTAGGATGGCAGAGAAAGGGGAGATACTGTTGATGGGAGACCTGAACATGCCAGATGTTAACTGGAGCACATTTGCTGCAACCACATCCAAGAGCAGGGCCATTCTTGATGCCCTACAGGTGGCAGGCCTCAGACAGCTAGTTTCAGAACCCACTCATGAGGGAGCAATCTTAGACCTTGTACTCTCAAACAGGGGCAGTGAGAAGATCTCAGATCTAGAAGTGGGTTGCCATCTGTGAACAAGTGACCATCAAACAGTGTGGTTCATGGTAAACTCAGCTACAGAGTCAAGCCATACAAATGTGAGGGTACTGGACTTCAGGAGGGCTGACTTTGGCAAGATGGGAGAGTGCCTCAGAAAAGCACTAGCAAACAGGCTAGGAGGAGATGTGGAGCAACAATGGGGAATCATCAAAACTGCCATCACAGAGGCAACAAGCATTTGTGTGAAGCAAATAAACAAATCAAAACGAATGAAAAAGCCACTATGGTTCTCAAAAGAGGTGGCTGTGAAAGTCAGGAAGAAAAAGATAGCATTCCGGAAGTATAAGGAAACACAGAAGGAGCAGGACAGAAGGCTGTACCAGTTAAGGCAGAAGGAAGGAGGAAGGGAAGTTAGAATAGCAAAGGCCCAAACTAAGGAAAATATAGCCAACTCAGTTAAGAAGGGGGATAAAACCTTTTATAGGTACATCAGCAGGCGTAGAGAGACAAAGGGAGGGATAGTGAGGCTGAATAGAATGAACGGTGGGTGGGCAGAGGGGGACAGTGAAAAAGCATGGATACTGAACGAATATCTCTGCTCGGTACTCATAAAAGAGGAGGGGGAAGTGCCTAATCCAATTAACAGAAGCACTTTTGATAGTGGGGTTGATCCCAGTCCTTTCACAGAAGAAGGGGTTCTGTAAGAACTCCTAAAACTGAAAGTGGACAAAGCAATGGGTCCTGATGGAATTCACTCCAGAATTCTAAAAGAATTAAGGGGGGAACTAGTGAAACCACTGGCTACTCTTTTTAATAAATCATGGACGGATGGTGTGGTACTCGAGGACTGGAGGAAGGCGGATGTGATTCCCCTTTATAAAAGTGGGACCAAGACAGAGGCAGAAAACTACAGACCTGTCATTTTGACCTCTGAGGTAAGGAAAGTGATGGAGTCACTTCTGAAGGAAAGAATAGTTGAGTACCTAGAGACCAGTGGGGCACAGGACCCAAGGCAGCATGGGTTCACAGTGGGAAGGTCATGTCAGACGAATCTAATAGATTTCTTTGACTGGGTGACCAAAGTAGTAGACCAGGGAGGGGCTGTGGACATGGCCTACAGACTTTAGCAAGGCATTTGACACAGTCCCACAAAAGATTAATAGTCAAATTAACCAGCCTGGGAGTGGGTCCCAGGGTGGTAGCCTGGGTAAAACATTGGCTGGACAACAGGACACAGAAGGTAATTGTAAATGGAGTCCATTCTGAAGAAAGAGGGGTTACTAGTGGGGTACCGCAGGGTTCAGTACTGGGTCCAGTCCTTTTTAATGTCTTCATAAGTGACATTGCAGAGGGACTGGAAGGAAAAGTATGGCTCTTTGCAGATGACACAAAGATCTGCAACAGGGTTGATACACAAGAAGGCGTGGAAAGGATGAGAAGGGACTTGGCAAGGTTGGAGAAATGGTCAGAAGTATGGCAGCTTGGATTCAACGCAAAGAAGTGCAAAATAATGCACCTGGGAAACAAGAACCCTGGGGAAGAATACACAATGGGGGGAGGTAGTAACAACAACAAAAGGAAAGGAACCTGGGGGTAATCATATCAGATGACCTTAAGATTAGCAAGCAATGTGAGAAGGCAGTAGGGAGGGCTGGGGGTATACTGGGATGTATAGGGAGAGGCATCACCTGCAGAAAACAGGAAGTTGTTATCCCTCTGTACAGACAATTGGTGAGACCCCATCTGGAGTACTGCATCCAGTTCTGGAGACCCCATCTCCTCTAGGACATAGACAGGATAGAGGCAGTCCAGAGGAGGGCAACTAAAATGGTGCAGGGTCTGCAAGAGAAGCCGTACAAGGAGAGACTAAAGGAGCTTAATATGTATACCCTTGAGGAAAGAAGGAAGGGGGGACATGATAGAAACTTTTATGTACTTCAGTGGAATCAACAAAGTCCAAGAGGGTAGAATCTTTCAGAAAAAGAGATGTGCAAGAACAAGGGGCACAATTTAAAGATAGAGGGGAGGTTCAGGGCAATGTGAGGAAGTATTATTTCACAGAGAGGGCAGTGGATGCATGGAACAGCCTTTCTGAGGAGGTTGTGGAGTCTAAAACTGTGGGAGAATTCAAAAATGCATGGGACAGACATAAGGCAATTCGTGTGGGGGTATGAAGAAATAGGCTGTTGGTTAACTAGGATCTGCGGCCTATCCTGTAGGTAGGGAAATGGACAGACTAGATGGGCCAAGTGGTCCTTATCTGCTGTCAAAGTCTATGTTTCTATGTTTCTACCAGGTCACCCTTACCTCCTGCTGGGGCTCAGCCCGGACCTTCTGGGATAATATAAAACAGCTGAATGGGAAAACATGTCGTTGTCCCTCCATTTCAGCTTTTTGTTGACGTCTCTATTACCATGGACCCCCTCACCATAGCTAGCAGCCTTAATACCACCTTCACTGATCTAAGTTCTGTCCTCCCAGTAGTTTCTTCCACCCCGTGCTGGAATCTCAACCACCTGTCCTACAATGCCCCCACTTCCACAACGCAAGATTTCCACCCATGAAGCCAAACTGTACCTGCAAAAAGCCCTGAGCAGCAATAGCCCTAGCAACGACACTCTGTGGACACCAGGATCCTGCGCCAAGTACTTGATGATGTCCTTGTCCCACTGACTGGCTTACTGAATCAATCCCTCTGTCTAGGTCAATTCCCCAGTGTCTGGAAAATGGCTATTGTCACACCCATACACAAAAGTAATGATAGGTCCTCCCCAAACAACTATAGGCCAATCTCCATACTCTCCCCTCTTTCCAAAGCTATTGAAAAAGTGGTGGCCACTCAGCTCACTGAGTACCTGACCAAATATAACAAACTATTCCCTCAGCAGCATGGTTTCCACACAGGACATAGTACCACCACAGCCCTCCTTGAACTCTCCAGCTATCTGCACTCCTCCCTAGACTCTGGCAATCTTGCTGATGCAGTATTCATTGACCTCTTCAAGGCCTTCGACACTGTCTGCCATCCCATCCTGCTTGACTCCCTCTACCAAATTGGTTTCTCCACTGGTCCTCTTGCCTGGTGCTCCAGCTGCCTCTCAGCTTGTTCCTAGTGCATAAAAATCAATGGGACCTTATCCAGCACCCGACATGTTCACTCCGGGCTCCCCCAGGGCTCCATACTGGGGCACCTCTTGTTCAGTCTCTACCTCAACACCCTACCCAGTGCCTGCTACAGTAAAATTCTTCTTTACGCAGATGATGCCATTCTCTTTGCTTCTCACCATCTACCTGGCTCACTCCAGGACTCTCTCTAGCTCACCTTTAACCAAGCTGAAAAATGGTTCAAGGATCATAGGCTTGTTATTAACCTAAAAAAGACCAAGTCTATGCTATTCACCCACCACCAAAACAAGTCCAAAAATGCCTCCCTCCTAATCCTCCCCAGCACAAAGCACCCCCTAGAGCAAGTGTCCACATATAAATATCTAGGGATTACCTTTGACATGGCTCTCACTTTTCACCATCACATAAATGCCCTCTCAGCAGCCACCAACTCTCGATTAGGCTTCCTCTAACGGCACAAGGACTGCCTCCCTCCCCATGCACTCCGGCTGGCCATCACATCCTCTGTCCTGTCCCTAGTGGATTATGACCTGCCAATATACAATGCTGCTGATAACACTGTTTCAGGAAAATCCAGATCTCTATAAACAAGGTCTGCAGGCTCCTGACCAGGGCACCCAGACTCACCCATACCTGCCTACTCTGTGCCACCACAAACCTCCTCATTCTTGAAGAAAGACTCCACTACCAAACCTGCCTACTATCCAAGAAAATTCTTCTTGGGCTCCCCCTTCCAGGGGTGGCTGCATCCCTTCAACGCGCCACCCCAACAGTGGCCACCCGCAACTCGGATAAGGCCCCGCCCTACTGGTGCCCAGGACCAGGACCTCCCAAGCCCAGTGATCCTTCTGCTACAGGGCTCCCTCCTAGTTCAACTCCCTCCCGGTCAACATCACCAACATGCTCAAAATTGGTCCATTTAAAAACGCCCTTCGTGACCACCTTTTCAACACATGCTGCTGTAAATGCAACTAACTAAATCCCTGTGCCCTCCTCAGGCCTCCGAAGACTCATGCCATCCTGCTCTCTCCAACCTTGACAAAGTCCTCTGGACTGCTCACCCCTCCTCCCCATCCCATAGCTGCTCTGATCTGAAAATATTTTTGCTACCCTCATTGTAACTACATTGTAGGGACTTATGTCTCCCAGTTGTGTCACACGTTACCTATGGAAATTGACCATACATAATGCTCTGCATCACTGTAATAATGCTTTATGACTATAATCTACAGTACGTATTTTATGTATTCACTGTCTGTATTTAGAATGTTGTATTATTGTCTTGTCCTCACTGTGATAAGTTGCCTTTGTAAATGAATCTCTCACTCAAAGGTTGTAAACCTGATTGTATGAATAAATAAATAAATAAAACATACAACAGTTTAACATACATGGCACAGTTTTACCTTAGATGCCCAAACAGTTTGACAGTAGGAGTGCTTACAGAACGCCTGGGGTATGGTTTATGTATTTTTACAGGTAGTTACAAATATCTTTGATCATATTATCCAGCTGCAGTTTAAAGGATTTCAGTGCTAGTGTTCTCCTAGTCACTGGTGGGAGCTTGTTCCACACCTTTGCTACCCATCAGTTTGTGGTCATTTGCCCATCTGAGGATATTCTGGGGAGGTCTGTTCCCCTGTTTATTACCTCCCTTAATCTGTGCGAGTGCTGTGAATTAAGTTCCAGATTTGGGATTCTGATGGCCATTTCATGCAATTTGTAGGCTGTCTGAGACTTTGACTCCATTAACCACATCCCTCCACTGTCTCCCTTCCAACCAGTTTCTTGTCCATCTCACAGTGTCCTTCGCTGCAGCCAGATCCTCTAGTTTCTTCAGCAACCTTCTGTGAAGCACCAAGATGAAAGCCTTGCTGAAATCAAAGTAGAGTAAAATCCGCAGGATAGCCCTTACCCACTACCCTCATTGCTGAGTGAAAAAATACTGTCAGGACTGATGCAAGCTGAGCTCCATGGTAGCATACTTTGCATGTGCCAGTGCTTGGGGCTCCTCATGTGTCTGCATGCATGCCGGGGGGAGGGGGGGATAGGAAAACAAGAAGAAACAAGCATTTGTCAATGCCAAGTGTTTGCTTGCTGGCATTGGCAGTGGTAGTGTAGAAGTTACAGAGCTGCGTAATAGTAATGGCAGTGAAGTATTGAACTGAAGCCAACCCTACCACCACCCTGCAGAGAGTGACAGGCATTGGGGTGTGCCTTTGGGTCGTCAGGCATAACGGCCATGCCATTTCAGTACACCCCACCCTGCAGACACTGGCAAGTGTCACGGTGTTCCTTGGGGTCTTTGGTCCTTATGACACCCCATTCCATTAGGAAATACAGTGAGATGGGCGTGATATAGGAGAATGGGATGAACTTTGGGGCCGAAGAGTCCAAGGCATACCTCGATGCTTCTCACTGGCTGCAGGGTGTGGAATGGTATGAGCATTACAGGCAAAAATCCCAAGTCACACCCCTGATGCCTGTCATTCTCTACAGGGTTGGGCGTTATGGTTGGAAACCCTAATACTTCAGGCATTCGTTGGTATTTGCACTCCAAACTTTCAACATGGTTTTTTTTGTGACCCCACCTCATGAACAGGGGGAATATCAGTTTCTTAGCCGAAAGCTGCTTATGCACAGCGACTACGGCATTTAGCACCACAGGTGCAAAAACATTCTGAAGAGGATGTAAAAAATGACAACTGTACTGTTCATGAGGAGGTGTAAAAAATGGCGATGTTGCAAATCTGCAGTAAAAATATTAAAAAAAATGGTGAAGTCACAAGCGTACACAGAAACTGTGCAACGCACACCCGTAATATAATTAGGTTGGGGATTTTTTTACAGCAGATTATCAACTCAAGCATTTTGGTGCCTCTGATCATGAACAGTGTCACTGTGATTTTCTTTATCTGTCCCGAACAATAATTTCCCACAGCAACCACGCATCTCTGCGCCGAAAGTGTGAAAATACACTTCGGCCATATTGTGAAAAATGACAGCTGTACTGTAAATAAGGCAGTGTGGAAAAATGCCACTGGTGAAAATCTGGACTTAAAATATTACAAAGTCATGAACTTACGATGGTGCGAGGAAACTGCGCAATGCTCACTCGTAACACAGTCATTTTATGGACTTTTGTCACCAAATTTTCAACATAGCCATTTTAAGACCTCTGCTCATGAACAGTGTAAATGCGATTTTCTTAATCTGTCCCAAACATTGCTTTCACGCACCAACAACACCATTGTGCGCTACATGTGCGAAAACACATTTTGGGCGGCATATGAAAAATGTCAGCTGTACTGTTCATAAGGAAGTGTGATAAAACGGCAATGTTGAAAATCTGGAGTGAAAATATTAAATTCGCAAACTTATGAGCATGCATAGGAACTGCACAATGCATGCTCGTAAAACAGTCATTTTTAGGAATTTTTTCACCAGATTTTCAACATAGCCATTTTAAGACCTCTGCTCATGAATAGTGTCACTGTGATTTTCTTAATGTGTCCCATACATTGATTTCGCACATCGACTGCGCCATTGTGCGCTACATGAGTGGAAACACATTTGGGGCAAGATGTGAAAAATGACAGCTGTACTGCTCATGAGGAGGTGTGGTAAAATGGCAATGTTGAAAATCTGGAGTGTAAATATTGAAAATTTGCGAACATACGAGCATACGTGTGAACTGCACAACGCACGCTCGTAAAACAGTCATTTTTTGGAATTTTTTCACCAAATTTTCAACATAGCCATTTTAAGACCTCTGCTCATGAACAGTGTCACTGTGACTTTCTTAATTTGTCCCGTACATTGATTTAGCACACCGACTGCGCCATTGTGCGCTACATGGGCGGAAACATGTTTTGGGTGAGATGTGAAAAATGACAGCTGTACTACTTATAAGAAGGTGTGGTAAAATGGCAATGTTGAAAATCTGGAGTGAAAATATTGAAAATTTGTGAACTTACGAGTGTGCATAGGAACTGCACAACGCACGCTCGTAACATAGAAACATAGAATTTGACAGCAGATAAGGACCGCTTGGCCCACCCAGTCTGCCCATTTCCCTACCTGATGGATAAGTTGCAGATCCTAGTTAACCAGCAGCCTACTTCTTCCTATCCCAACCCCCTAGAATTGCCTTATGACTGTCCCATGCATGCTTGAATTCCACCACTGTTTTTGACTCCACAACCTCCTCTGGAAGGCCGCTCCATACATCCACAACCCTCTCTGTGAAAAATACTTCCTTAAATTACCTCTGAGCCGCCCCTTCTATCTTCAAATTGTGCCCCTTGTTCTTGCACACCTCTTTTTGAAAGATGCTACCCTCTTGGACTTTGTTGATTCCTTGAGGTACTTGAAAGTTTCTATCATGTCCCCTCTCCTCCTTTCCTCGAGGCTATACATATTAAGCTCCTTAAGTCTCTCTTCATATGTCTTCCGGTGCAGACCCTGCACCATTTTAGTTGCCCTCCTCTGGACAGCTTCCATCCTGTCTATGTCTTTGTGGAGATTGGGTCTCCAGAACTGCACGCAGTACTCCAGATGTGGTCTCACCAGCTGTCTGTACAGAGGGATAATAACTTCTTGTTTTCTACTGGTGATGCCTCTTCCTATGCATCCCAGTATTCCCCCCAGCCCTCCTTGCTGCCCTCTCACATTGCTTGCCCACCTTTAGGTCATCTGATATGACTACCCCAGGTCCCTTTCCATTTTTGTTGTTGTTAGTATCTCACCCCCCATTGTGTACTCTTCCCTGGGTTTTTGTTTCCCAGGTGCATTACCTTGCACTTCTTAGCATTGAATCTAAGCTGCCATACATTTGACCATTCCTCTAACCTTGCCAAGTCCCTTCTCATCCTTTCCACCCACCTTGTGCATCAACTCTGTTGCAGATCTTTGTGTCATCTGCAAAGAGACATACTTTTCCTTCCAGTCCTCTGCAATGTTGCTTATAAAGACATTGAAGAGGACCGTCCTAATACTGAACCCTCAAGTGTACCTCACTACTAACCCCCTTTTTCAGAGTGGACTCCATTTACTATTACTCTCTGTGTCCTATTCTCCAGCCAATTCTTTACCCAGGCTGTCATCTTGGGACCCACCCCAGGCTGGCTAACTTGTATATTAATCTTTTGTGTGGACTGTGTCAAATGCCTTGCTAAAGTCTAGGTAGGCCATGTCCACAGCCCCTCCTGATCAACTACTTTGGTCACCCAGTCAAAGAAATCTATCAGATTTGTCTGGCATGACCTTCCCGCTGTGAATCCATGCTGCCTTGGGTCCTGTGCCCCTCTGGCCTCTAGATACTCAACAATTCTTTCCTTCAGAAGTGATTCCATCATTTTCCCTACCACAGGTTAAACTAACAGGTCTGTAGTTTCCTGCTTCTGCCTTGCTCCCACTTTTGTGAAGGGGAATCACATCTGCTCTCCTCCAGTCCTCAGGTACCACCCCATCCTCCCATGATTTGTTAAAGAGGGTAGTCAGTGGTGTCACTAGTTCTACCCTTAGTTCTTTTAGAATTCTGGGATGAATCCCATCAGGCCCCATTGTTTTGTCCACCTTCAGTTTTAAGAGCTCTTTCAGAACCCTTTCTTCTGTAAATGGGCTGGTATCAACTTCTGTATCCAGAGTGTTTCTACTGTTTGTTTTAGGTACCTCCCCCTCTTCCTTTGTAAATACTGAGCAATACAGTCGTAAAACAGTTGTTTTGTGAAATTTTTCCACCAAATTTTCAAAATAGGCTTCTTGATTGCCCACCTTATGAACACTGGCAGTGTCATTTCGTTAATCAGTCCCGAAAGGTGATTTTGCACAGTGACTGCGAAATCACTCTTCGGGCCCGAATAACGCCATGACAGTGACATCATTCATGAGAAGGGGTCACAAAAACCCCATGTGAAAATTTGGTGCAAAAATTCCAAAAAATGCCTGAGATATGCAACAAAGTTGAAAACCCCCTATCTAGCCTATTATACAGCATACCGGCATTTCCTCAGTTCGTGGTCGGCTTTGAAGAGTGCAGACGTATTCCCGGTCCACCGAAGATCATCGCGCAAGGTCCGAGCTAAGTATGGGGTTGGGGGGTGGGGAGGCAGGGCACAGGGGTGGGTGCGGGTTGTGGAAGGGGGGCCAGTGAAACTACGTGGGACCATTTTTTCTTTACAGGTGTTCTTTTTGTTTCCAATGACAACGCAGGACATTTGCCACGCTGGGGTGGGCTCCCAGCGTGGCACAAGGACGGTTGGGGGGGCATTCAGCCGACAGGGGGTTGGGCACCCCATCGCCCAAAGCATCGATTGCCACGCTGGGGTGGGCTCCCAGCCTGGCACCCAGAACTCGGGGGGAGGTGAGGACAGTGGAACCGACGGGGGATTGGGCACCTCCAATTGGCTATATCATGAGTTGCCATGCTGGGGTGGGCACCCAGCGTGGCATTTGGAAGGCTTTGCGGGGGCGGGGGGAGGGCAGCACAGCTGACGGGGGATTGGGCACCCCCGTCGGCTATACAGTGTGTGCGTGCGGGCGGCGCGCATGCCGCGTGTGCGTGTGTGTGTGGTGGGGGCTGCACATGAGCAAGCGATATTTTATCGCTGCTCACTGAAGCATAGCTCCACCTTTGAACTGTATACCACTGCATTTTGGAGCTTGTCATAGACAGTTCCAGCATGCATTGGCTTACAGGGGCCACGCCTGCCAACACACTGACTGAATTAGAAGAGGGGATGACACACCTCCGAAATCTCGGATGATGGCACTATGTTTCTTGCACATGCGTGCAAGCAAACATAACAAACATAATAAATGTATCTTTATTTTTGAAGACCGGGTTTTGTTTTTTTTTGTGTGTGCATATGTGACGTATGAATGAGGGATCCACTCACTGTAGATCAAGGGAGGATGTGAAATGGTGCAGGTACATGGGGGGGTGAACAAAGTGGTAGACAGTAAGCCCTACCAGAGCTTCAGGCTGATGCAGCACAGCAATACATGGGGTGGGGGTGAACAAAGTGGTAGACAGTAAGCCCTACCAGAGCTTCAGGCTGATGTAGCACAGCTGGACTAATGCAAGGGAGGATGTGAAATGGTACAGGTACATGGGGGGTGAACAAAGTGGTAGACAGTAAGCCCTACCTGAGCTTCAGGCTGATGTTGCACAGCTGGACTAAGGCACAAGCACCCATGGCATGTTCTTATAGTCCCCATTTATATGTCCATTTATGTTCTTTCAGCGCTGATTGCCTAACTGAGCCAAGATGTAAAACAGATACTAAAATGTCAGGTTTATTTCAGGTGACCAGGATCGTAGTGGGGGGAGGGGGCAAGTGAAACAATGTCCTGAGAATGTGCTTAAACTTATTAACCGTTGCTGTGCCGTGGAGTGATACACCGGTACAGAATCCCTATATGTTCAAATTCTGTTTGCAGCCTAAAGGTGCTTAGGTGGATTAGCATTTACATTACTCAGCAGCAAATCTTTTTCATACTTTTTGTGATTATCGGTTAAGATATAACCACTAACTGATGACAGACACTTGGGGGCATCAGTCTGTGCTACCAGCAAAGTTGCATTTGCAAAGCTCTAAATATTTATCTGTTGGTAATGAAATGAAAACTGTCAGCTGATAACATTCAGCCACTGTCCATTGCACAGAACAGACATCTCACTGATAGATCTGGAGCAAAGGGACATGCACTTGCCAATAACACCACTACAGCTCCAGACACTGAAGAAAGAAGTTCATGCATTTTCATGGCTGTTAACTTTTTCAGCATTTTAAAACAGTTACTTAGCATCTGCACTAAGATGTTACACGTCGCTGAACTGAATTGTGACACCAGAATCCCTGCGATCAACATTTGTCAGCAAAAGTGAATTGAAAAAATCAATAGATGTATAAAATGGTAAGTTACATGAGTCAATAACAACATATCTGCACGTAATACTTGGCTTAAAATTTGAGCACCACCACATTCCGCACCACAGCGTCAAACAGGGATGCCCTTTATAATTCAGCTAATCTCAAGCAGTTTTCGAGCCATAAAAAGAATTACTGTATCAGTATGGTGGCAGCAACAGGATCAGGAAATTATGAAATAAAATGCAACAGCACCATCATCGGCCATATGTTGTGCAGGTGGAGAGAGTACATGAGCACCCAGGGGTGGGCTGTTAGGCAGCTTCAGATCCGCCAGAGAAAAGGGTGGATTCGATTGTGAGCTACAGTTGAATTTATGTTTTCTTTTTCTATACCTGGTTTTCGCTATTTTGTTAGGGCACATGTCCAACCCTAAGATGTTTAGGGTCGCAAGGTAATGTGACTTCATTGAGCATCTGATTTGAGAAAGATCTGTGTGATTCCATCTAAATGCCAGCTCATGGCAATTCAGAGAAAAAAAAATATTTTGAAGCTGCATTCCCAGACTAAGTGTGCAGTTTAGTGAATTACCACACAGGGGTGTGTATATGACAGCACTAAAAGGCACATTAAAGTGCTTCAATCTTGAAAATCTCGGCCACTGGCTGCTGCTGAAATGCATAGCAGTATGTTCTCCTTTGTGCATTCTGGCTGTTCTTTGTTTCAGCTGCAGGTAGTACAGTACGCTCAAGTTCATTTGCCTAGGTTTTAGCAGCGGGGAGTTCACATTGACAGAGTCTAGTAATAGAAAACGCTTGGAATTACACATACAACAAAGTCTGAGTTTTCACATCAAATGCTGAGGTATTTTTTTTCTGGAGGATTAGAACCCATGGAGTCCATGAAGGTGTGCTTTGTAGAGCTGGCATGTGTAAGGACTGTTAGGCACCCACACATTTTGGTGGTCCTGCTGTGGCAGGGAACAGTTTATTAAAGCAATGATGTGTGGCTTGTCTCTCTAAGCTAGACAAGACTACACCATCCTATCAGGTAACCAACACAGTTGATCTGTGTGTGTGTGTTGGGGGGGGGGGGAGCTGCTCACTGAAGCGTAGCTCCCTCTTTCAACTGGATGCCACTGCATTTTCAACTGCTGTCATAGACAGCTCCAGCAGTGATTGGAGAAGTGTGACCACGCCTGCAAACACACTGACTGAATTGGAAGATGCTGACACACCTCTGAAAAACTCAGATGATGGCACTATGTTTTTTGCACATGCGTGCAAGCAAACATAACAACAACCAGCAGCACATAGGATTTTATTTTTTTTTATTGAAAAGTTTCACCAGGAAGGCACTACTCATCTCCTGGTGCATCCTGATGATGGGGTCACCCAGGTTCTATACCAACTGACTGGCCACCCTCAACTCTGACAATCTTACACAGAAGAACCAATATCTTGACGGGCAGTGTCCAGGCCTTGTATGCCCCAACTCAGGGGGTAAACCGAAAAGTTATCAGAGGGCATGAGCGTCAGAGAAATCTTCGTGCTGGGCTGGGTGGCTGCCACAGGAAGGAGTCCGTGAAAAGCCTAAGCAATAAATTAAAAACCAAAAAACACACCAAGCGTGCTCACTTAAAAATATGTTTAAAAACAAAATGCAGCAAATCTTACCATATTGCTAGAGATGTTGATTTTTGATTCAATACCGCAGTTAAGAGTAACACATTTGGGTTACAGGGTTACTAGTTCTATAGATTTGATTAGTCCCCGGTCATATTACTGCACTTAAAGATCATTGGAAATTTAAAAAACTCAGTCATTTTAATTTTCCTGGAAGCATACACAAGCAGTAGAAACTGCTTTTGTCTTCTATTCATCATTTCTTTATGCCCCCTACTCTGCCGGCCACATCTTCCCCTCTGCTTGCCGTACCCCATCGCCCACCATCCCTGGGACTTACTTGACTCCAAGTCCTCCACAAATTTCCCCCCATAGCAGGGCAGGTGGTAAATCTGTCCTCCCCACCCCCAATTACCTCATCCAGATGAACCAAAGGCCAATCAGTAGTGTGGAACCTGTGGCAAGTGGGAAGTCTTCCTGCTGACGGAGTCTGATTTTCTCCTTTCTGTGTCCCTGCCCACCTCCCTGATGTCGGGCCTGTCCCATCAGACCTCGCATTCACTAGCATGTCCTTGTGGGGGACACAAGCTCTCCAGCCTGCCCACAGGGTTTGCTAGTGTGGCAGATCCAAACACCCTTCCTCCCTCCCTGGCTGGAAGTGTTGACATGCAGCAGTACCATCCAAGCCCTAGGACCACCCAACCAGCTTTCTAGGCTTGCTTTTGAACCAGAGTTGCCAGGATGGGAGTGTGCAGCACTACCTGTTAGTCCATCGGGCAGCCCCTAGAAATTGTGTTTAAGTAATAGTTAAAGTTCTGCAGATTAACTTATAGATGTGACAACATGCTTTCTTAAAAGTAATAATTTTTTTTATTTAATTTTTATCTGCTTGGCCACAGCTTTGGCCCTAGATCGCCCCTAAAACCCCAGCACATTCCAGCCATGGGACATCAGCCCCATGAAGGGACTACCAATCCTGGAGGACCTAACACACGGGTTTTATTTTTACATTGCATCTCCTCCCCGAGGGTGGTGGTGTGCAAGAGAGGCCAAGGAGCATGCCCACGCTGAATGCACTGCTGCTCCGGGCTCCAGCCAACACCCTCCCCATCTCTCCCACAAGGTGGTCTTCGCTGCACCGCCACCCAGCTCATTCCTGAATCCAGGTCGCTAGCGTCGCAAGCAGTAGCTCTACTGCTGTGCCAGAGGGCTGGCTCTTAAAAGTAATAATTTTTTATTTATTTTTAAACAAGCTGTTTTTGCAGTCTCTTAAGTCTATGATACTTTGATGATGCCATTGTCATTTAACAGGTAAGGGAACAGTTCTCACCTCCCTCATCTGTGTCAATCACTCAAGCACCAACACATTCATTTAGTGTCTTCCTTTTATTTTTCAAATTTGGTGCAAAACAAGCTGCACAAAATCCCAAGGGGGAAGGGGCAGCCCTCTTGCCAGCCCCTGCCCCTCCCTACTCACTGAGGTCCAGCCACCCACATGCCTTCTCAAACCTCATCAACGATCCTCCACCGGAGCCTCAGCCTTCTCCACCCCTTCCCCCGACTCTGGATACAGCAGCCCACCCTCCTCCGTGGCTCCCCCTCATTCCCTGCTTTAAAGCGGCAAATAAAGATCATCCCTCCCCCACCCTGTGGTTGCCTCCCCTCGTCCCCCTCCTTCCACTCTTCCCCAAGCAACACTTAACTCCCCTGCGTAGTCAAGTCTCTCTATTGGCAACTCCACTCTCCATTTAAGCAAGTTATCCTGGAAATACTGTAAAGCAGACACCTTTTGTTGCCTTATCTTGTTTGTCAGTGAATATGTATACATTGTATAGTATTTATTGTACCATGTTGCTCTTGTCTGTTCTTTTTGTTCATCACTTGATTCAACTGTAAACTATTGTTTTTGTCCTCCTGTAACCCTATCCCCCGGATCGCACCTGGAAAAGAGCCTTGGCTTAATGTGCTTTTCCCAGTTATCAACTTTAAATGAACAAATAAAGAAGGGTAGCTGCAGCAATCAGGCCACAAGGCCTGCCAACCTAACATTCACCTAAATGGCTTCACCAGAGGTAAGGAGAACAGTTAGGTAGCAATGGCTTAAATACCCACCATAGTATCATGCGACATCTGAAGCAACATCCATACAGAATGAAGTGCAGGTACGTTGATTTGAACAGTCAATCAACCATCACACAGATGATTATTTTTATGTGATCATTTACTGCTCTGGTTACTTAGCCATCACTGGTACCTCGTGGGAATGCAAAACAACTGGGCAGACTGGGTGGGCCAAGCGGTCCTTATCTGCCGTCAAATTCTATGTTTCTATGTTTCTATGTTTCTATGTAACACTGTCTGCTGAAAAAAAATACTTTGGCATTATATTAGCAGCATAATGATTCAGGAATATAAAAAAAATGGATATATTAATAAAAACACTGAAATGCACTTTCCAGACTGGTTCCATTCATTTCAATGGGGACTCCCAAAAATTTCACGAGGACTCCCAGATTTGCGGTCCGGACCCCAATTTTTTTTTTCAAGAAAGTCCTGGACTCTTTAGCAAAAAATCCTACCATGAGCCCTGAGGCAGGGGTAGTAGCCCTTGGGAAAGCGCCACCTAGGGGTTACATCTTGTGGTGGGAAAAGCTTGTGCATACCATGTGAAATGGTCCATAACCACTAACACATTGTCAATGTTTCGCTGATCAGGCTCGAAACTCAAGAAGTCTATCCAGACTAGTTTCATTGGTGTGTTGGTAGTAATGTTGACAAAGGGGGCAGCCCTCTGAGGCAGGGCTTTTCTCTGCAGGCAGCGACTACAAGTCCTTACATGGTGCTCAACATTGGCCCCCATCTTGGGCCAGCAGAATCAAGATCGTACTAGGTCAAGGGTCCGGTCGATACCGAGATGGCACTTATGACTGTGGAGGGACCTCAGTACCGAATCTTTGAAGGCTGTCGGCAGGAGCAATTGTTGCTTGTTTATTTGGCCACCCCGATCTACTGTCTCTCTATACAACAACTGATTAAGCAGCTTCAATCTGGGGCCTTCTTTGAACAATAGAGCGGTTCGCAAATCAGAGGAACACAACTTGGGCACATCTTTTCCTGCGCAAAGGGCGTCAGGTGCTGGATGAATCATAGGATCTTGGGATTGAGCCCATTGAATGCTGTCATTGTCAAACTGAGTTAATGCACTAATATCTAGAGCAGAGAAGTGGCAATACGCGGCCAGTATGCCGGTGTCAGAGGGGCCCAAGCAATCTACTAAGCAGTCCACTGTGTCCGTAGATATCTGTTCATTTCTATCAAACATTTGGCACAATGCTCGGATGTCAGGTTCAGACAGCCTGACCCAGTCACTCTTGGAAATGGGCCTCTGAGATAGGGCATCAGCATCAATATGATTCGGGCCTGGTCTGTATTCGACAGCATAATCATATATTGACACTGCAGAAAGCCACCGGTGCCCCGTGGCATCTAACTTAGCTGAAGTCTGTACATATGTAACCCCTAGATGGCGCTATCCCAGGGGCTACTACCCCTGCCTGATTTGCCACTAACAGGTTGAGGGGCCTGGATCCAATGGCGGGTGCCTCCACCCAGAGGTCAGGGTTTGCAATAGTTAAACTAACTTGGTCACAGCCCTCTGGGACACTGCAACCCCCTTTCTTCCCACTAGTGGCCCACACAATATATCAGAATTACCTTCACAGTATACACTTACCCCAGGTCTGGTTCCGCACTGGGACCTCCTGTGAAATGAGATACAGTGCAACAATCACAGTACAGTACTTTAACATAGACAAATACCTCAGGCAGTATAACTTTGCTGAAACAAGCAGCTCTGATTTATTTAGGGGATATAACAAGGACAGGGGAAATCAGGTTAATTAGCTTATCACTCTAATAATCTACTTTATGGCTCTGTGCACAGGCCTATCCCTATCAGTTACTGTCCCTGAGTACCCAAGCCCAGTGGCTAGTCCAAACCGTGGGCAGCTGGTAGGGGCCCTTTTCACACAGAGAAAAGGAGAATTAAACAGTCAGCAGTACAGTAATTCCATTTGGATTTAATGTGGCAATTCAACAGGGAGCGAACTCCTGAATTAGTACTCACAACCTCCAAATAAGATAGGGTCCTTCAATGTCAGCAGGGCTCACTTGAGGTACACAAACCTCTTCACATCCATATAAAAGAAAGCACTATACCAGGCAGGCTGCATCTGTATCCCGATCGCAATTACTGCACAATACCCGGAGAACACACAGCAGATTCAGTTCCTGACAGACCGAGTGCAATTTTCAGCAATTCCTCCAGTCTTCTACAGGTGAGCCTGGTTTCTACTGTTCAGAGATCCTTTGATTCTTTTCACAGGACGGATTCAGTCCTAACAAGCTGTTACACAAGCTGCAGACCGGAACTCTGGGCCTATACACGTTTTTGACTAAAACTGCACACTGAAAAGCACAGGGCTCCTTCCTTCTTCACTGCCAAAGCTCAACTGAAACTCCAACCAACAAAACGGGCACTTCCTTTGAGTTCCTCCCAGTTCTTGACTGGATTGGCTGTCACCACAATAGACTGCTGCTGTTGGTCCAAAAGGCACTGAAGTCTAAACTACATCTCCCAGAGTCACTGCCCATACAATCCTCTTGTGGCTGGCTCAGATTATGAGTCCAAGTTCTGATTCGTCCAAGGCACCATTTTAGAGCTAGCTTACCCCACACTGATTGGTCCAGTTCAGCAGTTCAAAACTAGAATGGGGAACTAGCAGACACAGCTCTGACTGCAAAGAAAGCAGGTTAGACAAACTGTAATTTCATTATTACTCTAAATAATTTCTGGCAAACAGTTACATCTTTCAGATAGGTTCCCTTTGCACTCCTAGTGACTGCAAAAATGAAGTGAATTGGCAGCAGCTCGAGTGGTACTCAGAGAAGCACACAGTCCCCCATACAACTAATTATGTCTGCAAGCAGACAGCTCTTAAAGAGACAGTACCAGAGGCTCTAAAACACTCACTGATAAATGGCTTAAATGCCAAACACTATTCCGGCTTGGAGCATTCAAGCAAGCTCCTGAAGTCTTTTGGAACCCCATTTGCTGGGGGTTACACCTTCCTGGCCTGGGAAAGCTTGACGTCCGCTCAAGCAAGTACCCATAAGTTTCAACTGCAACCATATACATTTGCATTAGGCTCTCATATGTAATCATCAGTCAATATATCATTTTACCAAGAACACATTTCTGAAACATTGCAGTACGTCACTCTTTACACAGTATTACATACACATTGTACCATAACTCAAGTTATTACCTCTTGTACATGAAACCTGAAGAGAGGGGCCCTTCCCTATCAGTTACCTTGGGGCTGGATGGGGCAAGGGCACCATACTTAGAGGGCAACACAAGTAACTTGGAGTTAGCACTGATGCTCAGTTTGGGCAATGAGCTCGGGACACATACACCCTTTATGGACAACATTGAGAGGCAAGTCCACAGGCCTCCCAAGGGAATCATAACTGAGGTGCACCACAGGCTTTACAGCTCGACCAGTCTTTCTAGGGGAACTGTTATAGTCTCTGCACTCTGAGCCTCATTTTCAGCATTGTCCTCACTTGTCAGGGGAGTCTCCATGGGGTAGAGAGGCTAGAACTTGGGGCACTTTCAGCTCCAGGAGTTACAGTTTCTGAGTCCACAACATTTGGCTCGCATGGAGAGCTTTGACACTGCAGTGGACTGTCAGGGCACTCAAAATACTCTTCTTGTTCGGGTGTATCACCAGTCTGCCCCAATCTATCATTTTCTCCCTGAAAGCTCAAACAGTTCAACCATGCACAATGATTCCATTTCATCTGATCTGATGCTTTGCACTTCACTTTCTGGGAGCATTGGCTCCAGGGATGAAGCTGGGGCTTAGACAGTCCAGAAGGCCCAGCTTTGTCTCCAGTATTGACTAGGGATTGCCCCAAACAATTGACTCAGTTCAGTAAGAAGGATAGTATTCAAAGTCACTCACTTTCTTCCGATATGGACTGACAGTCATGCTCAACTGGGACTTGTGGAGGGAACACTTTAACTTTGCTTCTGTAGGTGCAGACTTTCTTGATCTTTTCTTAGCAGCAGCTCTAGTCACTGGTCCAGAGGGGCATCTTCTAGGGCTCAGACTCAATTAAGATTTGTCCAATGGGCAGTAAATGATTTCTATGCATTGTTTTTACATCTTTTGAATTATTCTCAGGCCTTACTTTGTACACTGGCAGATCATCTAGTTTGCCCACTACAATGTGAGGGAGATGGTGCCATCTGTCAGCAATCTTGTGCTTGCCATGCAGTCCCAGATTTCTTAGCAATACCCGATCTCCTCCTGGAGTTCCTGTGCTTTCACCTTTTATCATACCTTTCTTGTTGGCCAGATTTCTTTGGCAGCCATGGTTTGAGCCAGTTGGTACGCATGAGTTAGCTGGGCCTTTAACTTTGCACATACTGTAAATAGTTGTCAGCTTGAACCCCATCAGGAGAGACCCCAAACACACATCTACTGGTAGTCGAGCTTCTTCCAAACATCAGGCGGTAGGGAGAATCCAGTGGCATCACTTTGGTGCAGTTATAAGCATGTACCAGGGTGCTAATTTGTTGGCTCCATCTAGCTTGTCCTTGGGCAGGGTGCCCAGTATATCTAGCAAAGTGCGGCTGAAACGCTCAGGCTGTGGGTCCCCTGGGGTGGTAAGGAGGGTTCTGACTTCGTGACTCCCCACAGAGAAAGCATCTCTTTGATCAGACGACTCTCAAAGTCTCTCCCTTGATCAGAATGGATTCTTTGTGGAGCCCCATAGTGAACAAAAAGTTTTCTACAAGTACTTTGGCCACAGTGGATGCTTTCTGGTCTTTGGTGGGGAAAGCTTGGGCATATCTCGTGAAATGGTCAGTGACCACCAGCACATTACTGATATTTCTTTGATCTGACTCCAAACTCAGAAAATCAATACAGACCAGCTCCATGGGTGCACTGGTGGTGATGTTAACAAGGGGAGCAGCCCTCTGGGGCAAAGCTTTCCTCTGTAAGCAGCGACTACAAGTTCGAATGTGTTGCTCCACATCAGCCCCCATCTTAGGCCAATAGAATCTGGATCTCACCAAGTCAAGTGTTCTGTCTATACCAAGGTGCCCCATGTGGTTGTGCAAGGACCTCAGTACTGAGTCTCGAAAGGCAGTGGGAAGCACTAGTTGTTGTTTGTCTACTTGTCCCCCTCTGTCTACTGTTTCTCTGAATAACAGTTTATTGATCAGTTTCAACTTAGGACCTTCTTTGTATAACAGTGCAGTTCTCAAATCAGTGGAGCGTAATTTGGACACATCTTTTCCTGCATAGAGGGCTTCTAAAGCTGCTTTGATCATGGGATCACGGGATTGAGCCCTCATCAATACTGTCATTGTCCAGCTGAGGCAGTGCACCAATGTCTATTGCAGAAAAGTGGCAATAAGCAGCAGGTATGCATTCTCAGAGGCTCCCAAGCAATCCACCATGCAGTCCACTGCGTCCGTGGACATTTGTTCCTCCCTGTCAAACTTCCGCAGAGTGCCCGAATGTCAGGTTCTGCCAATCGGACCCAATCATTCTGGGGAACAGGCCTCCGGGAGAGAGCATCAGCATCTATGTGGTTCAGACCTGCTCGGTATTCGAGAGCATAGTCATGTAGATAATGCAGAAAGCCACCTATGGCCAGTGGCATCCAACTTAGCTGAGGTCTGCACATAGGTCAAAGGATTATTGTCACTTTTACTAGTATTTTAGCCCCATACAAGTACTCATGGAATTGGTCAACAATAGCCCACTTCAAAGCTAGGAACTCTAACTTATGTACAGGATAGTTCTTTTCGGATGGGGTCAGACTTCTACTGGCAAAGGCCACTGGTCTCAGGCCATTCTCGTGCTCTTGGTACAACACAGCCCCCAACCCTTACAAGCTAGCACTAGTGTGCAGGACGAAGGTTTTCTTGGATCGGCATAGGCCAGCACTGGAGCATGGGTAAGTTGATATATGATCTCATGAAAGCAGTCTCACAATCAGGAGTCCAGCGGCCTCAAATACTTCACTCGGATGAAAATACACTCTTTCAGTCTTGAGGATGCTGACTTTGTATTTTTGTGGGTTGGGGATACCCTTGAGTAAGGTTAAGTAAAGGCGGATCACTTTAGTAGTCCTTGGATGAAGCGCCGATAATAACCACAGAATCCCAGGAATCTTTGCAGTTCTTTTAGATTTTTGGGCTGTGGCCAGGTGGTCAAGGCCTCAACTTTATTTGGGTCGGTCTCTATTCCTCGGTGGATACTATGTGTCCCACATACTTTACTGATGTTTGAAAGAATTGACACTTATCAATGGACAGTTTAAGGCCAAAGTCCTCCAGTCGGTCCAATACCTTAAATAATCTGCTCTCATGTTCCTCCAGTGAGCTGCCAAACACAATAACATCATCTAGGTATACCAGGCACTCTAGTAAGTTCATGTCCCCACTGCACGCTCCATCAATCGTTGAAAAGTGGCTGGAGCACCTGAAATCCTTGAGGCATCCCTCATGAATTCATAAGAAGCCAAGCGACAGATAAAGGCCGCTCTTCTCATGGTCCTCTGGGGCCATCGGGATCTGGTAGTACCTACTGTGGAGATCCAGCACAGAGAACCACTTGCTCCCGTTTAGGCAGTCCAAAGCATCCTGAATGCGGGGCATTGTGTACTGATCAGGGATAGTCCGCCGGTTTAAGGTGCGATAATCCACACATCCTTACTGTTCCATTCTTTTCCTCACTACCACAATGGGGAAGCATAAGGGCTTCTGGATCTTTGTATTACACCAGCAGCTAACATCTCTTGTAGATGCTGTCTCACATCATCTATGTCAGCAGGTGCTGCAGGCGTCGAGACCTCTCACGAAATGGTCTTTCGCTATGCAGCCGGATATTGTGCTCAGCTCCTTGCACGCATCCTACATCCCATTCCTTTAAAGAAACACCTGGTCTCTCTGGGCAAGCTTCTCACTGATCCTCACTTTCCATTCAGCTGGCAGCGGGAGTCGCTCAAATCAAACAAGTCAGGCGCTACTCTGTCATTCTTCCTGAACTCTTGCTGCTGGGTAGCACTGCAGTGTCTGCACACTGCACGTTAGCCAGGATGCAACCTCTGTTTACTCGAATGTCTCTTTCAGACACATTATGAACTTGGACCATTACCCTTCTGGCATAAGCATGGGCCTAGCGGGAAAATACTAGGCATGACCAGCAGTTTCTCTGGCAATTTTCCATCGCCTGGTGCATCCAACATTAATATTTTATTCTTAACATCCTTTCTGATACGGACCTCTCCTGTAAGGTACACTGGGCATTTGGGCCAGGATCAGAGACTCAGGATCCTTCTTCCATACAATTCCGACCGGTTCCTCTGGTTCTGTTTTTCAGCATCTCTGTGCCTCATAGGCCTTCTTAATTAAAGCCGGAACTCTTAAGCTCTACTAGTCTTTGACCCCTGTTTTCATAACACAACTGTGCCAGCCTTCCAAACATATGAGCATTTGTTCCAATCAACAAAGGACACCATCATACAGTCCATAGTGGGAACACTAAGGCTAGGGTCTCTACTTGTTCGCCACTCCAGCCACGGAGGTGGGGAAAGACAGCCAAATTCGATATACCCGGAATAGGGTAGGCCTCTCACTTAACCCCCATACATGCAGTCCTTCTAATGGTTGTAAGGTACGTCTGACAAATGCTTCTGATACCAATCCTGGAACATAATTGTCACTTGGGAGCCACTGTCTAATACATCTCTGTAGACACTCCATTCACCTTTACAGTGGTCTCCATGGAGGGACCCACTATTCTGGACCAGTCTGAGAGGCGTAGTAGGGGCCTGGGCAACTGACCTTGCCACAAAGGACGTGAATTAGCATTTTGGTGCCCTCACTGGGATCATGTGTGCACCTCTTAACCACTGATTTCTTCTCCAAGCTCTCCTTGTAGCCTATATGCAACTTTGTCAGTGTCTTTGGAGACTGCATTCCCTTTCATGTGCCCATCTTTCCCACAATTATAGCAAAACATACTTTCTGGAGTTTGAGCTGGCCGAGGCGCCACACTGGGAGCCAGGGCGGAGTATTACTAACTGGAAACCTGGGTGCCATCTCTGTCTGCGGCGTGATAAGCATTTGGAGACATCTCGTCAGTTTCTCCACTTCCATGGTCAAGGGATGAGTTTGGAGCTGTTATCAGCGGAGATACATGGTGGGTACCCCACCCCCATAGCAGATGCAGTCGGATATAGGTCAGGGCCTGCATTTGCAGGCGTGGCCTTCATAAAGGGACTGTTTTTGAATTCTCGGATCTCTCTCAACAGTTCGCCTATTGTGGCATATCTTTTCCTTGTCAGAGCACTCATTGACTGTCAACCTCTGCCCCTGAACTTCACTTGATGGATCACCCTCAGTCACCTGGGTCGAGCCACAGCTGTTGGTGCAGTACCTCCCGAGGTCGCCTTTTCTCAACTCCTCGAATTTCTCTCATTAACTCATCATAGGAGGGTGGGGATTCCAGTCGATTTGCCAGCGAATTGAAGCAACAGCAGTTCTGAGAAGGGGCAGACTTAAGGATTCTGTCCAGTCTGGTTCGGTCCAGTTCAATCGCTGGCAAACTACCCTTTCTGAGGCATTCTTGCAACAATTTTTCCAGCCGAGAGACATACACAGACAACAACTCCCTTGGTACTGTTGTGCATTTCTTACTCCACCATAGGTCCTCATCAGAATCTGGGCTCCCAGCACACATTCTCCAAGGCCTCAAGATGAGCCTGTGCAGTCGCTTCAGGGTTACTGGCCCGTTTGGCACGGATGGTAGCCAGGGCAGGACCTCGGAGGCTCTCACTAACCCTCTTTCGCCGCCTTCCGAGCACGCCATTCTAGCACTTGGGGGCAACATAGTTCATCCAGGTCTCCCAGTCATCCTCCCTTGGGGGTGGGGAGGTGCCAGAGAAGATCCTCAACCTTCGGTAAGAGTCGTGACTAATGGCAGGTGCAGAAATAGGAGTCTGCATTGGTTCAGCCACCATTACGGGCACTGGAGCAGGAGAGGGTGTTGGGGAGGAACACTCTCAGGTGGCAAGAATAGTTTCTTCAAGTCCTCCACAGTTTTCCCTCTCCCAGCAACCATTCAGCAAATTTCTCCTCAAAAGTTTCAGATAGTGGTGGGGCTGATTCCCCGGTCTTTACTGTCCTTAGTTATCACTCTCCAAGCAGTGAGGGCTCCTCTGGGGTAATGGTCTGTGGCACTTTGGAGCTATCTATGGGATCCTTAAACTCTACTAGGGCCAGGAAAGTGTGGGTGAGCAGATTAGCATGCCGACCCACCACCACAGGGTTTTGTAAACCTTCCACCTTGGAAACTACTCCTGCACAGTGTCCTATTGATACCCAGGGGATGTCCAGGATAAGCATAGCATTTTGGGGTCGATCTCCTCCCAGTACACCACTCCACCAGCCGTGACAGCCACTTCTGTCGGGTACCATTTTTTCTTAACAGTGGTTCGTAAATATGGCCACTAGAGGACACACAATCCAGCGGTGAGCCTCCAAGATGTAACCCCTAGATGGCGTATCCCAGGGGCTACTACCCCTGCCTGATTTGCCACTCAACAGGTTGAGGGGTCTGATCCAATGGCGGGTGCCTCCACCCAGAGGTCAGGGTTTGCAATAGTTAAACTAACTTGGTCACAGCCCTGGGACACTGCAACCCCCTTTCTTCCCACTAGTGGCCCACACAATATATCAGAATTACCTTCACAGTATACACTTACCCCAGGTCTGGTTCCGCACTGGGACCTCCTGTGAAATGAGATACAGTGCAACAATCACAGTACAGTACTTTAACATAAGACAAATACCTCAGGCAGTATAACTTTGCTGAAACAAGCAGCTCTGATTTATTTAGGGGATATAACAAGGACAGGGGAAATCAGGTTAATTAGCTTATCACTCTAATAATCTCATTTATGGCTCTGTGCACAGGCTCATCCCTATCAGTTACTGTCCCTGGGTACCCAAGCCCTAGTGGCTAGTCCAAACCGTGGCAGCTGGTAGGGGCCTTTCACACAGAGAAAAGGAGAATTAAACAGTCAGCAGTACAGTAATTCCATTTGGATTTAATGTGGCAATTCAACAGGAGCGACCCTGAATTAGTACTCACAACCTCCAAATAAGATAGGGTCCTTCAATGTCAGCAGGGCTCACTTGAGGTACACAAACCTCTTCACACATCCATATAAAAGAAAGCACTATACCAGGCAGGCTGCATCTGTATCCCGATCGCAATTACTGCACAATACCCGGAGAACACACAGCAGATTCAGTTCCTGACAGACCGAGTGCAATTTTCAGCAATTCCTCCAGTCTTCTACAGGGTGAGCCTGGTTTCTACTCTTCAGAGATCCTTTGATTCTTTTCACAGGACGGATTCAGTCCTAACAAGCTGTTACACAAGCTGCAGACCGAACTCTGGGCCTTACACGTTTTTTGACTAAACTGCACACTGAAAAGCACAGGGCTCCTTCCTTCTTCACTGCCAAAGCGCAACTGAAACTCCAACCGACAAAACTGGCACTTCTTTTGAGTTCCTCCCAGTTCTTGACTGGATTGGCTGTCACTACAATAGACTGCTGCTGTTGGTCCAAAAGGCACTGAAGTCTAAACTACATCTCCAGAGTCACTGCCTCATAAATCCTCTTGTGGCTGGCTCAGATTATGAGTCCAAGTTCTGATTCGTCCAAGGCACCATTTTAGAGCCCTAGCTTACCCCTACACTGATTGGTCCAGTTCAGCAGTTCAAAACTAGAATGGGGAACTAGCAGACACAGTTCTGACTGCAAAGAAAGCAGGTTAGACAAACTGTAATTTCATTATTACTCTAAATAATTTCTGCAAACAGTTACATCTTTCAGATAGGTTCCTTTGCACTCTAGTGACTGCAAAAATGAAGTGAATTGGCAGCAGCTCGAGTGGTACTCAGAGAAGCACACAGTCCCCCATATACAACTAATTATGTCTGCAAGCAGACAGCTCTTAAAGAGACAGTACCAGAGGCTCTAAAAACACTACTGATAAATGGCTTAATGCCAAACACCATTCAGGCTTGGAGCATTCAAGCAAGCTCCTGGAAGTCTTTTGGGAACCCCCATTTGCTGGGGGTTACACCCTTCCTGGCCTGGGAAATTGGCGTCCGCGTCAAGCAAGTACCCCATAAGTTTCAACTGCAACATATACATTTGCATTAGGCTCGCATGTAATCATCAGTCAATATATCATTTTACCAAGAACACATTTCTGAAACATTGCGAGTATGCCACTTTACAAGTATTACATACACATTGTACCATAACTCAAGTTATTACCTCTTGTACATGAAACCTGAAGAGAGGGGCCTTCCTATCAGTTACCTTGGGGCTGGATGGGGCAAGGGCACCATACTTAGAGGGCAACACAAGTAACTTGGAGTTAGCACTGATGCTCAGTTTGGGCAATGAGCTGCGGGACACATACACTCACTTATGGACAACATTGAGAGGCAAGTCCACAGGCCTCCCAAGGGAATCATAACTGAGGTGCACCTTAGGCTTACAGCTCGACCAGTCTTTCTAGGGGAACTGTTATAGTCTCTGCACTCTGAGCCTCATTTTCAGCATTGTCCTCACTTGTCAGGAGTCTCCATGGGGGTAGAGGCTAGAACTTGGGGCACTTTCAGCTCAGGAGTTACAGTTTCTGAGTCCACAACATTTGACTCGCATGGAGAGCTTTGGGACACTGGCAGTGGACTGTCAGGGCACTCAAAATACTCTTCTTGTTCGTGTATCACCAGTCTGCCCCAATCTATCATTTCCTCCCTGAAAGCTCAAACAGTTCAACCATGCATAATGATTCCATTTCATCTGATCTGATGCTTTGCACTTCACTTTCTGGGAGCATTGGCTCCAGGGATGAAGCTGGGGCTTAGACAGTCCAGAAGGCCCAGCTTTGTCTCCAGTATTGACTAGGGATTGCCCAAACAATTGACTCAGTTCGTAGAAGGATAGTATTCAAAGTCACTCTCACTTTCTTCCGATATGGACTGACAGTCATGCTCAACTTGGACTTGTGGAGGGAACACTTTAACTTTGCTTCTGTAGGTGCAGACTTTCTTGATCTTTTCTTAGCAGCAGCTCTAGTCACTGGTCCAGAGGGGCATCTTCTAGGGGTCAGACTCAATTAAGATTTGTCCAATGGGCAGTAAATGATTTCTATGCATTGTTTTTACATCTTTAATTATTCTCAGGCCTTACTTTGTACACTGGCAGATCATCTAGTTTGCCCACTACAATGTGAGGGAGATGGTGCCATCTGTCAGCAATCTTGTGCTTGCCATGCAGTCCCAGATTTCTTAGCATACCCGATCTCCCTCCTGGAGTTCTTGTAGTCACCTTTTATCATACCTTTCTTTGTTGGCCAGATTTCTTTTGGCAGCCATGGTTTGAGCCAGTTGGTACGCATGAGTTAGCTGGGCCTTTAACTTTTGCATACTGTAAATAGTTGTCAGCTTGAACCCCATCAGGAGAGACCCCAAAACACACATCTACTGGTAGTTCGAGCTTCTTCCAAACATCAGGCGGTAGGGGAGAATCCAGTGGCATCACTTTTGGTGTTATAAGCATGTACCAGGGTGCTAAATTTGTTGGCTCCATCTAGGCTTGTCCTTTGGGTAGGGTGCCTATGATATCTAGCAAAGTGCGGTTGAAACTCTCAGGCTGTGGGTCTCCTGGGGTGGTAAGGAGTGGTTCTGGACTTCGTACTCCCCACAGAGAAAGCATCTCTTTGATCAGACGACTCTCAAAGTCTCTCCCTTGATCAGAATGGATTCTTTGTGGAGCCCCATAGTGAACAAAAAGTTTTCTACAAGTACTTTGGCCACAGTGGATGCTTTCTGGTCTTTGTGGGGAAAGCTTGGGCATATCTCGTGAAATGGTCAGTGACCACCAGCACATTACTGATATTTCTTTGATCTGACTTCAAACTCAGAAAATCAATACAGACCAGCTCCATGGGTGCACTGGTGGTGATGTTAACAAGGGCAGCCCTCTGGGGCAAAGCTTTCCTCTGTAGCAGCGACTACAAGTTCGAATGTGTTGCTCCACATCAGCCCCCATCTTAGGCCAATAGAATCTGGATCTCACCAAGTCAAGTGTTCTGTCTATACCAAGGTGCCCCTTGTGGTTGTGCAAGGACCTCAGTACTACAGGTCTCGAAGGCAGTGGGAAGCACTAGTTGTTGTTTGTCTACTTGTCCCCTCTGTCTACTGTTTCTCTGAATAACAGTTTATTGATCAGTTTCAACTTAGGACCTTCTTTGTATAACAGTGCAGTTCTCAAATCAGTGGAGCGTAATTTGGACACATCTTTTCCTGCATAGAGGGCTTCTAAAGCTGCTTTGATCATGGGATCGCTGATTGAGCCGCTCGAATACTGTCATTGTCCAGCTGAGGCAGTGCACCAATGTCTATTGCAGAAAAGTGGCAATAAGCAGCAGGTATGCAATTCTCAGAGGCTCCCAAGCATCCACCATGCAGTCCACCTCGTCTGTGGGACATTTGTTCCTCCTGTCAAACTTCGGCAGAGTGCCCGAATGTCAGGTTCTGCCAATCGGACCCAACTCATTCTTGGGAACAGGCCTCCGGGAGAGAGCATCAGCATCTATGTGGTTCAGACCTGCTCGGTATTCGAGAGCATAGTCATATGTAGATAATGCAGAAAGCCACCTATGGCCAGTGGCATCCAACTTAGCTGAGGTCTGCATATGGGTCAAAGGATTATTGTCACTTTTACTAGTATTTTAGCCCCATACAAGTACTCATGGAATTGGTCAACAATAGCCCACTTCAAAGCTAGGAACTCTAACTTATGTACAGGATAGTTCTTTTCGGATGGGGTCAGACTTCTACTGGCAAAGGCCACTGGTCTCAGGCCATTCTCGTGCTCTTGGTACAACACAGCCCCAACCCTTGCAAGCTAGCATCAGTGTGCAGGACGTAAGGTTTTCTTGGATCGGCATAGGCCAGCACTGGAGCATGGGTAAGTTGATATATGATCTCATGAAAAGCAGTCTCATTAATCAGGAGTCCATGGCCCCAAATACTTCACTGGATGAAAATACACTCTTTCAGTCTTGAGGACGTGACTTTGGTATTTTTGTGGGTTGGGGGATACCCTTGAGTAAGGTTAAGTATGGATCACTCTTGAATAGTCCTTGATGAGTTCCGATAACACACAGAATCCCAGGAATCTTTGCAGTTCTTTTAGATTTTTGGGCTGTAGCCCAGGTGGTCAAGGACCTCAACTTTATTTGGGTGGGTCTCTATTCCTCGCGTGGATACTATGTGTCCTACATACTTTACTGATGTTTGAAAGAATTGACACTTATCAATGGACAGTTTAAGGCCAAAGTCCTCCAGTCGGTCCAATACCTAAATAATCTGCTCTCATGTTCCTCCAGTAAGCTGCCAAACACAATAACATCATCTAGGTATACCAGGCACTCTAGTAAGTTCATGTCCCCCACTGCACGCTCCATCAATCGTTGAAAAAGTGGCTGGGGCACCTGAAATCCCTTGAGGCATCCTCATGAATTCATAGGCCAAGCGGACAGATAAAGCGTCTTCTCATGGTCCTCTGGGGCCATAGGGATCTGGTAGTACCCACTCGGAGATCCAGCACAGAGAACCACTTGCTCCCATTTAGGCAGTCCAAAGCATCCTGAATGCGGGCATTGTGTACTGATCTAGGATAGTCCGCCAGTTTAAGGTGCGATAATCCACAACATCCTTACTGTTCCATTCTTTTTCCTCACTACCACAATGGGGAAGCATAAGGGCTTTGGATTCTTGTATTACACCAGCAGCTAACATCTCTTGTAGATGCCGTCTCACATCATCTATGCCAGCAGGTGCCAGGCGTGAGACCTCTCACGCGAAATGGTCTTTCGTCATGCAGCCGGATATTGTGCTCCAGCTCCTGCACGCATCCTACATCCCATCCTTTAAAGAAAACACCTGGTCTCTCTGGGCAAGCTTCTCACTGATCCTCACTTTCCATTCAGCTGGCAGCGGAGTCACAAATCAAACAAGTTGTATGCTACTCGTCATTCTTCCTGAACTCTTGCTGCTGGGTAGCACTGCAGTGTCTGCACAATGCACGTTAGCCAGGATGCAACCTCTGTTTACTCGAATGTCTCTTTCAGACACATTATGAACTTGGACCATTACCCTTCTGGCATAAGCATGGGCTCTAGCGGGCAAAATACTAGGCATGACCAGCAGTTTCTCTGGCAATTTTCCATCGCCTGGTGCATCCAACATTAATATTTTATTCTTAACATCCTTTCTGATACGGACCTCTCCCTGTAAGGTACACTGGGCATTTGGCGCCAGGATCAGAGACTCAGGATCCTTCTTCCATACAATTCCGGCGAGTTCCTCTGGTTCTGTTTTTCAGCATCTCTCTGTGCCTCGAAGTAGGCCTTCTAATTAAAGCGGAACTCTTAAAAGCTCTACTGAGTCTTTGACCCCTGTTTTCATAACACAACTGTGCCAGCCTTCCAAACATCATGAGCATTTGTTCCAATCAACAAAGGACACCATCATACAGTCCAGTGGGGACACACTAAGGCTAGGTCTCTACTTGTTCGGCTACCCGTTACGGAGGTGGGGAAAGACAGCCAAATTGATATACCCGGAATAGGGGTAGGCCTTCTCACTTAACCCCCATACATGCAGTCCTTCTAATGGTTGTAAGGGTACATCAGACAAGTGCTTCTGATACCAATCCTGGAACATAATTGTCACTTGGGAGCCACTGTCTAATACATCTCTTGTAGACCTCCATTCTGTTACAGTGGTCTCCATGGAGGGACCTACTATTCTGGACCAGTCTGGAGTAGGCGGTGGTGTAGGGGCCTGGGGAACTGACCTTGCCACAAAGGCGTGAATTGTGCTACCTTTTTGGTGCCCTCACTGATCATGTCGTGCACCCTTAACCACTGATTTTTCTCCGAGCCTCCTTGTAGCCTATATGCAACTTTGTCAGTGTCTTTTTGAGACTGTCATTCCTTTCATGTGCCCATCTTTCCCACAATTATAGCAAAACATACTTTCTGGAGTTTGAGCTGGCTGAGGCGCCACACTGGGAGCCAGGCGGGAGTATTACTAACTGGAACCTGGGTGCCATCTCTGTCTCGCGGCAGATAAGCATTTGGAGACATCTGCTGTAAGCTCTCCACTTCCATGGTCAAGGAATTGAGTTTGAGCTGTTATCAGCGGAGATACATGGTGGGTACCCCCACCCCTATAGTAGAGTGCAGTCGGATATAGGTCAGGGCTACGTACTTGTGCAGGCGTGGCCTTCATAAAGGGACTGTTTTTAATTCTCGGATCTCTCTAGCCAGTTACGCCCCATTGCTTGCATATCTTTTTCCTTGTCAGAGCACTCATTGACTGTCAACCTCTGCCCCTGAACTTCACTGATGGGTCACCTCAGTCACCTGGGTCGAGCCACAGCTGTTGGTGCAGGTACCTCCCGAGGTCGCCTTTTCTCAACTCCTCAATTTCTCTCATTAACTCATCATAGGAGGGTGGGATTCCAGTCGATTTGCCAGTAACTGAAGCAACAGCAGTTCTGAGAAGGGAGCAGACTTAGGATTCTGTCCAGTCTGGTTCGGTCCAGTTCAATCGCTGGCAAACTACCCTTTCTGAGGCATTCTTGCAACAATTTTTCCAGCCGAGAGATATACACAGACAACAACCCCCTTGGTACTGTTGTGCATTTCTTACCTCCACCATAGGTCCTCATCAGATCTGGGCTCCCTTACATTCTCCAAGGCCTCAAGATAGGCCTGTGCAGTCGCTTCAGGGTTACTGGCCCGTTTAGCACGGATAGTAGCCAGGGCAGGACCGAGGCTCTCACTCAACCCTCTTCGCCGCCTCCGAGCATTGCCATTCTAGCACTTGGGGGCAATATAGTTCATATCCAGGCCCCAGTACATCCTTCCCTTGGGGGGGAGGGTGCCAGAGAGGATCCTCAACCTTCGTAAGAGTCGTGGCTCAATGGCAGGTGCAGAAATAGGAGTCTGCATTGGTTCAGCCACCATTACGGGCACTGGAGCAGGAGAGGTGTTGGGAGAGAACACCCCAGGTGCAAGAATAGTTTCTTCAAGTCCTCCACAGTTTTCCCTCCCAGCAATCATTCAAATTTCTCCTCAAAAGTTTCAGATAGTGGTGGGGGCTGATTCCCCGGTCTTTACTGTCCTTAGTTATCACTCTCAAGCAGTGAGGGCTCCTCTGGGGTAATGGTCTGTGGCACTTTGGAGCTATCTATGGATCCTAAACCTCTATATTAGGGCTAGAAAGTGTGGGGTGAGCAGATTAGCATGCCGACCCACCACCACAGGGTTTTGTAAACCTCCACCTTGAAAACTACTCCTGCACAGTGTCCGTATTGATACCGGGGATGTCCAGGATAAGCATAGCATTTTTGGGGTCGATCTCCTCCCAGTACACCACTCACCAGCCGGTGCACAGCCACTTCTGTCGGGTACCATTTTTTTTCTTAACAGTGTGGATTTGTAAATATGGCACTAGAGGACACACAATCCAGCGTTGAGCCTCAAGATGTAACCCCTAGATGGCGCTCATCCCAGGGCTACTTACCCTGCCTGATTTGCCACTAACAGGTTGAGGGCCTGATCCAATGGCGGTGCCTCCACCCAGGTCAGGGTTTGCAATAGTTGAACTAACTTGGTCAGCAGCCCTCTGGGACACTGCAACCCCCTTTCTTCCTACTAGTGGCCCATACACAATATATCAGAGTTCCTTCACAGTATACACTTACCCTCAGGTCTGGTTCCGGCACTGGGACTTCCTGTGAATATGAGATGCAGTGCAACAATCTGAGTACAGTACTTTTAACATAGACAACACCAGGCAGTATAACTTCTTTAAGTTGAAACAAGCAGTTCTGATTTATTTAGGGATATAACAAGGACAGGGGGAAATCAGGTTACTTGGCTTGTCACTTAATAATCTATCTATGGCTCTGTGCACACAGGCCTATCCTGTCAGTTACTGTCCCTGGGTACCCAAGCCCTAGTGGCTAGTCCAAACCGCGAGTAGCTGGTAGGGCCTCACACAGAGAAAAGAGAATTAAACAGTCAGTAGTACAGTAATTCCATTTGACTTAATGTGGCAATTCAACAGGAGCACCTGAATTAGTACTCTCAACCTCCAAATAAGATAGGGTCCTTCAATGTCAGTTGGGCTCACTTGAGGTACACAACCTCTTACACATCCATATAAAGAAAGGACCTATACCAGGTAGGTTGCATCTGTATCCCGATCGCTACTTACTGCACAATACCCGGGAGAACACACAGCAGATCTCAGTTCCTGCGAGACCGAAAGTGCAATTTTCTAGCACTCCTCCAGTCTTCTACAGGGTGAGCCTGGTTTCTACCTTCAGAGATCCTTTGATTCATATATGCTTTTCACGGGACTGATTCAGTCCTAACAAGTTGTTACACAAGCTGCAGGCCGAACTCTGGGGCCTTACACACGTTGACTAAACTGCACACTGAAAAGCACAGAATTCTTTCCTCTTCACTGCCAAAGTTTCAACTGAAACTCCAACCCGGATAAAACCAGGCACTTTGAGTTCCCTCCCAGTTCTTGCACTGGATTGGCTGTCACCAAGGCTAGACTGCTGCTGTTGGTCCAAAAAGGCACTGAAGTCTAAACTACATCTCCCAGAGTCACTGCCTATACAATCCTCTTGTGGCTGGCTCAGATTATGAGTCCAAGTTCATGATTTATTCCAAGGCACCATTTTAGAGCTAGCTTTACCCCACACTGATTGGTCCAGTTCAGCAGTTCAAAACTAGAATGGGAACTAGTTGAACACAGTTCTGACTGCAAAGAAAGCAGAGTTAGACAAACTGTAATTTCATTATTACTCTAAATAATTTCTGGCAACAGTTACATCTTTCAGATAGGTTCCCTTTGCACCCTAGTGACTGCAAAATGAAGTGAATTGGCAGCAGCTCGAGTGGTACTCAGAGAAGCACACAGTCCCCCATACTAACTAATTACGTCTGCAAGCAGACAGCTCTTAAAGAGACAGTACCAGAGGCTCTAAAACACTCACTGATAAAATGGCTTCAATGCAAACACATTCAGGCTTGGAGCATTCAAGCAAGCTCCTGAAGTCTTTTGGAACTCCCATTTGCTGGGGGTTACAATCTTCCTGGTTTGGGAAAGCTTGGCGTCCCGCGCTACAAGTAATTATCATAAGTTTCCTTTGCAACCACATATACATTTGCATTAAGCTCGCTGACGTAATCATCAGTATATATCATTTTACCAAGAACACATTTCTGAAAACATTGCAGTATGTCACTTTACACAGTAATATATACACATTGTACCATAACTCAAGTTATTACCTCTTGTACATGAAACCTGAAGAGAGGGCCCTCTCATCAGTTACCTTGGGGCTGATGGGCAAGGCACCACTTAGAGGGCAACACAAGTAACTTGAGTTAGCACTGATGCTCAGTTTGGGCAATGAGCTCGGGGACACATACACTCTTTTTATGGACAACATTGAGAGGCAAGTCCACAGGCCTCCCAAGGAATCATAACTGAGGTGCACCACAGGCTTTACAGCTCGACCAGTCTTTCTAGGGGAACTGTTATAGTCTCTGCACCTGAGCCCATTTTCAGCATTGTCCCTCACTTGTCAGGGGAGTCTCCATGGGTGTAGAGGCTTAGAACAGGGCACTTTCAGCTCCAGGAGTTGAGTTTCTGGGTCACACAAC
The DNA here is from genome assembly GCA_016271365.2 of Neoceratodus forsteri. Classification (NCBI taxonomy): domain Eukaryota; kingdom Metazoa; phylum Chordata; order Ceratodontiformes; family Ceratodontidae; genus Neoceratodus; species Neoceratodus forsteri. The sequence continues at coordinate 116,387,036 of CM028131.1, forward strand.
ATTTGGCTCACATGGAGAGCTTTCGGACACACTAGCAGTGGACTGTCAGGGCACTCTAAATACTCTTCCTTGTTCAGGTGTATCACCAGTCTGCCCCATTCTATCATTTTCCTCCCTGAAAGTCTCAAACAGTTCAACCATGCACAATGATTCCATTTCATCTGATCTGATACTTTGACTTCACTTCTGGAGCATTGGTCCAGGGATGAAGCTGGGGTCTTAGAAGTCCAGAAGGCCCAGCTTTGTCTCCAGTATTGACTAGATTGCCCTAAATGACTGACTCAGTTCGTGAAGAAGGATAGTATTCAAAGTCACTCTCACTTTCTTCCGATATGGACTGGACAGTCATGCTCAACTGGGACTTGTGGAGGGGAACACTTTAACTTTGCTTCTGTAGGTGCAGACTTTCTTGATCTTTTCTTGCTTGCAGCAGCTCTAGTCACTGGTCCAGAGGCATCTTCTAGGGGCTCAGACTCAATTAAGATTTGTCCAATGGCAGTATTGGATTTCTATGCATTGTTTTTACATCTTTTGAATTATTCTCAGGCCTTACTTTGTACACTTGGCAGATCATCTAGTTTGCCCACTACAGTGTGAGGGAGATGGTGCCATCTGTCAGCAATCTTGTGCTTGCCATGCAGTCCCAGATTTCTTTAGCAATACCCGATCTCCTCCTGAGTTCCTGTGTTTCACCTTTTATCATACCTTCTTTTGTTGGCCAGATTTCTTTTGGCAGCCATGGTTTGAGCCAGTTGGTATTTTATGGAGTTAGCTGGGCCTTTAACTTTGCACATACTGTAAATAGTTGTCAGCTTGAACCCCATCAGAGAGACCCCAAACACACATCTACTGGTAGTCGAGCTTCTCTTCAAACATCAGGCGGGGGGAGAATCCATGGCATCACTTTTGGTGCAGTTATAAGCATGTACCAGAGTGCTAATTTGTTGGCTCCATCTAGGCTTGTCCTTTGGGTGCGGGTGCCTCAGTATATCTAGCAAAGTGCGTTGAACAAGTTCAGTCTGTGGGTTCCCCTGGGGTGGTAAGGAGTGGTTCTTGGACTTTCAGACCCCACAGAGAAAGTATCTCGTGAGCAGACGACTCTCAAAGTCTCCCTTGATCAGAATGGATTCTTTGTGGTGCCCATAGTGAACAAAAAGTTTCTAGTACTTTGGCCACAGTGGATGCTTTCTGGTCTTTGGTGGGAAAGCTTGGGCATATCTCGTGCTGATGGCCTAGTGACTACCAGCACATTACTGATATTTCTTTAATCTGACTCCAAACTCAGAAAATCAATACAGACCAGCTCCATGGGTGCAATTGTGGTGATGTTAACAAGGGGGCAGCCCTCTGGGGCAAAGCTTTCCTCTGTAAAGGCGACTCACAAGTTCGAATGTGTTGCCCACATCAGCCCCATCTTAGGCCAATAGAATCTGGATCTCACCAAGTCAAGTGTTGTTCTGTCTATACCAAGGTGCCCCATGTGGTTGTGCAAGGACCGGTACTGAGTCTCGAAGGCAGTGGAAGCACTAGTTGTTTGTCTACTTGTCCCCTCTGTCTACTGTTTCTCTGAATAACAGTTTATTGATCAGTTTCAACTTAGGACCTTCTTTGTATAACAGTGCAGTTCTCAAACTCAGTGGAGTGTAATTTGGACACATCTTTCCTGCATAGAGGCTTCTAAAGTTGCTTTGATCATGGGATCGCTGGGATTGAGCTCACGACTACTGTCATTGTCCAGCTGAGGCAGCACCAATGTCTCATTGCAGAAAAGTGGCACAAGAGCAGGTATGCAATTCTCAGAGGCTCCCAAGCAATTCACCATGCAGTCCACTGCGTCCGTGGACATTTGTTCCTCCCTGTCAAACTTCCAGCGTAGAGTGCCTGATGTCAGGTTTCTGCCAATCGGACCTAATCATTCTGGGAACAGGCCTCCGGGAGAGCATCCAGTGATCATGTGGTTCAGACCTGTTTGTATTCGAGAGCATATTACATGTAGATACTGCAGAAATACCCATGTATATAGTGGCATCCAACTTAGCTGAGGTCTGCACATAGGTCAAAGGATTATTGTCACTTTTACTATATTTTAGCCCCATACAAGTACCATGGAATTGGTCAACAATAGCCCACTTCAAAGCTAGGAACTCTAACTTATGTGAGATAGTTCTTTTGATTAGGGTCAGACTTCTACTGGCAAGGCCACTGGTCTCAGGCCATTCTCGTGCTTTTGGTACAACACAGCCCCAACCCCTTGCAAGCTAGCATCAGTGTGCAGGACGTAAGGTTTTCTTGGATCGGCATAGGCCAGCACTGGAGCATGGGTGTTGATATATGATCTCATGAAAGCAGTCTCACAATCAGGAGTCCAGTGGGCCCCAAATACTTCACTCGGATGAAAATACACTCTTTCAGTCTTGAGGACGCTGACTTTGGTATTTTTGTGGGTTGGGGGATACCCTTGAGTAAGGTTAAGTAAAGGGCGGATCACTCTTGAATAGTCCTTTGATGAAGCTTCATAATAACCACAGAATCCCAGGAATCTTGCAGTTGTCTTTTAGATTTTGGCTTGGCCAGGTGGTCAAGGCCTCAACTTTATTTGGGTCGGTCTTATTCCTCGGGATACTATGTGTCCCATACTTTACTGATGTTTGAAGAATTGACACTTATCAATGGACAGTTTGACAAAGTCCTCCAGTCGGTCCAATACCTTAAATAATCTGCTCTCATGTCTCCAGTGAGCTGCCAAACACAATAACATCATCTAGGTATACCAGGCACTCTAGGTAGTTCATGTCCCCATTGCACGCCCATCAATCGTTGAAAGTGGCTTGGGCACCTGAACCTCTGAGGCATCCCTGCTGAATTCATAGAAGCCAAGCGACAGATAGCGTCGCCTCATGGTCCTCTCAGCTATCGGGATTCAGTGGCACCCACTGCGGAGATCCAATAGAGAACCACTGTTCTATTTAGGGCAGTCCAAAGCATCCTGAATGCGGGTAATAGTACTGACTAGGATAGTCCGCCAGTTAGCGGTGCTGGCAATCCACACATCCTTACTGTTCCTATCTTTTTCCTCACTACCACAATGGGGAAGCTACAGGCTTCTGATTCTTTGTATTACACCAGCACACATCTCTTGTAGATGCCGCCTCACATCATCTATGTCAGCAGGTGCCAGGGTCAGACCTCTCACGAAATGGTCTTTTCGTCATGCAGCCGGATATTGTGCTCAGCTCCTTGCACTGATCCTACATCCCATTCTCTTTAAAGAAAACACCTGGTCTCTTGGGCAAGCTTCCACTGATCCTCATTTCCATCTAGCTGGCAGCGAGTCATTAAATCAAACAAGTTAGGTGTTGCTTTTGTCATTCTTCCTTGAACTCTTGCTGCTGGGTAGCACTGCAGTCTGCACAATGCACGTTAGCCAGGATGCAACCTCTGTTTACTCGAATGTCTCTTTCAGACACATTATGAACTTGGACCATTACCCTTCTGGCATAAGCATGGGCTTTAGTGGCAAAACATTGGCATGACCAGCAGTTTCTCGGCAATTTTCCATCGCCTGGTGCATCCAACGGATATTTTATTCTTAACATCCTTTCTGATACGGACCTCTCCTGTAAGGTACACTGGGCATTTGGCACCAGGATCAGAACTCAGGATCCTTCTTCCGTATAATTCGAGTCGGTTCTCTGGGTCTCTTTTTTCAGCACTCTCTGTGCCTCATAGGCCTTCTTAATTAAAGTTTGAACCTAAAGCTCTACGGTCTTTGACCCCTGTTTTCATAACACAACTGTGCCAGCCTTCCAAATATATGAGCATTTGTTCCAATCAAAGGGACACCATCATACAGTCCAGTGGGGGACGCACTTAAGGCTAGGGTCTCTACTTGTTCGGCCACCCAGCACGGAGGTGGGAAAGACAGCCAAATTCGGATATACCCGAATAGGTGGCCTTCACTTAACCCCTATATGCAGTCCTCATGGTTGTATGGCACGCTGACAACGCTTCTGATACTAACTTGGAACATACTGTCACTTGGGCCACTGTCTATACATCTCTTGTAGACACTCCATTCACCTTTGCAGTGTCCCATGGAGGACCCTCATTCTGACCAGTCTGGAGTGGTGGTGTGGCCTGGGCAACTGACCTTGCCACAAAAGGACGAATTAGCATTTTGGTGCCCCACTGGATCATGTCGCACCTCTTAACTACTGATTTCTTTTCCAAGCTCTTGTAGCCTATATGCAACTTTGTCAGTGTCTTTGGAGACTGGCATTCCTTTCATGTGCCCATCTTTCCTACAATTATAGCAAAACACTTCTTCTGGAGTTTGAGCTGGCTTAGCGCCACACTGCTTGTGGCGGGAGTATTACTAACTGAAACCTTGGGGTGCCATCTGTCTGTGTGCGGATAAGCATTTGGAGACATCTCCAGTTTTCCACTTCCATGGTCAAGGAATTGAGTTTGAGCTGTTATCATGGAGGTATTGGTGGTATCCCACTCTAAGTGGATACTGATCGGGATATAGGTTGGGCGCCTTTTGCTGGCGTGGCCTTCATAAAGGGACTTTTTGAATTCGGATCTCTTTCAACAGTTCGCCTCATTGTGGCATATCTTTCCTTGTCAGAGCACTCATTGACTGTCAACCTCTGCCCTGAACTTCATTTGATGGGTCACCTCAGTCACCTGTGTGAGCTACAGCTGTTGGTGCAGGTACCTCCCGAGGCTTTTTCAACTCCTCGAATTTCTCTATTAACTCATCATAGTGGTGGTGATCCCAGTCGATTTACAGAGATTTAACTGAAGCATTGCAGTTCTGAGAAGCAAGCAGACTTAAGGATTCTGTCCAGTCTGGTTCGTCCAGCGCTCAACTCGCTGGCAACCACCCTTTTCTGAGGCGTTCTGCAACAATTTTTCCAGCCGAGAGATATACATGACAACAACTCCCTTGTCTGTTGCATTTTTTTCCTCCACCATAGGTCCTCATCAGAATCTGGGTTCATAATAGCCTCCAAGGCCTCAAGAGGGCCTGCACGCTTCAGGGTTACTGTCTGTTTAGCACGGATGGTAGCTAGGACCCGGAGGCTCTCACTAACCTCTTTCGCTTTTCGCCTTCTGGAGCATTGCCATTCTAGTAATTTGGGGCAACATAGTCTATCCAGGTCTCCCAGTCATCCTCCCTTTGGGGGTGGGAGGTGCTGAGAAGATCCTCAACTTCAAGAGTCGTGATTGCAGGCAGAAATAGAGTCTGTATTGGTTCAGCCACCATTTCCGTATTTAGATAGGTCCTTCAATGTCGCAGGCTCACTCTGAGTACACAAACCTCTTCACACATCCATATAAAAAGAAAGCACTATACCAGGCAGCTGCATCTGTATCCCATCTAACACGTATCACCACCTCGAGAGAACACACACAGCAGATTCCAGTTCCTGACAGACCCGAGTGCAATTTTCAGCAATTCCCTCCTAGTCTTCTACAGGGTGAGCCTGGTTTCACTCTTCAGAGAGATCCTTTTGATTTTCACAGGACGATTCATCCCGTTGTTACGTTGCAGACCGGAACCTGGCCTTGGCACACGCTTTTTTTGGACTAAAACTGCACACTGGTGCTGCCAGGGCTCCTTCTTCACTGCCAAAGCTCAAATTGAAACCCAACCCACAAACCAGCATCTCTCCCTTTGAGTTCCCAGTTCTTGACTGATTGGTTGTCACCAATAGACTGCTGTTGTTGGTCCAAAAGGCCTGAAGTCAAACTACATCTCCTGGAGTCACTGCCCATACAATCCTCTGTGGCTGGCTCAGATTGCAGAGTCCAAGTTCTGATTCAACAAGGCACCATTTGTAGAGCTAGCTTGTTCAATAATGATTGGTCCAGTTCAGCAGTTCAAAACTAGAATGGGAACTACAGACACAGTTCTGACTGCAAGAAAGTATTTAGACAAACTGTATTTATTGTTACTCAAATACTTCTGGCAACAGTTACATCTTTCAGATAGGTTCCTTTGCACTCCTAGTGACTGCAAAAGAGGCATTGGCAGCAGCTGAGGGTACTCAGAGAAGCAATACAGTCCCCCATACATTAATTATGCTCGCAAGCAGACAGTTCTTAAAGAGACAGTACCAGGCTCTAAAACATCACTGATAAAATGGCTTCAAATGCCAAACACCTTCTGGCTTGAGATCGGGCAAGTTCTGAAGTCTGGGAACCCCATTTGCTGGGGGTTACTTTCTTGGTTTTTGACGTCTGGCCAAGCAAGTACCCCCATGTTTCAACTGCAACCATATACATTTGCATTAAGCTCGCACACGTAATCATCAAATATATCATTTTACCAAGAACATATTTCGAAAAAACATTGCACGCCACTTTTGTTAATAGTATTACATACAACATTGTACCATAACTCAAGTTATTACTCTTGTACATGAAACCTGAAGAGAGGGGGGCCTCATCAGTTACCTGGGGCTGGATGGGGCAGGCACCATACTGAGGGCAACACAAGTAATTTGTTGAGTTAGTCACTGATGCTCGTTGGTCAATGAGTTCGGGACACATACACCTTTATGGACAACATTGAGAGGCAAGTCCACAGGCCTCCTAAGGAATCTAAATTGAGGGTCCACAGTTTTACAGCTCTATCAGTCTTCTAGGGAACTTTAGTCTTCTGCACCTGAGTCTCATTTCAGCATTGTCCTCACTTGTCAGGAGTCTCCATGGGGTGGAGAGGCTAGAACTTGGGGCACCTTCTTGGCCCAGGAGTTACAGTTTCTGAGTCCACAACATTTGGCTCGCATGGAGAGCTGGACGGCTGGAGTGCTGTCAGGCACCAGTCACTTTTCTTTGTTCCGTGGTGTATCACCAGTCTGCCCCATCTATTTTCTCCCTGAAAGCCTCTCAAACAGTTCAACCATGCACAATGGTTCCATTTCACTGATCTTGATACTTTGACCACTTTCTGGGGCATTGGCCTTGGGATGAAGTTGGGGTTTAGACAGTCCAGAAGGCCCAGCTTTGTCTCCAGATGACTTTGTGGGATTGCCCCTCAAACAATTGACTGGTTCTGCAAGAAGGATAGTATTCAAAGTCACTTAATTCTCTTCCCGACATGGACTGAAGGCAGTCACTAAACGGGACTTGTGAGGGACCACTTTAACTTTGCTTCTGTAGGTGCAGATTTCTGATCTTTCTAGCAGCAGCTCTAGTCACTGGTCCAGAGGGGGCATCTCTTAGGCCTGGACTCAATTAAGATTTGTCCAGTAAATGATTTCTATGCATTGTTTACATCTTGAATTGTCTCAGGCCTACTTTGCACACTGGCAGATCATCTAGTTTGCCCAATTACATGTGAGGGAGATGGTGCCATCTGCTGTGCTAATCTTGTGCTTGCCATGCTGTCCCAGATTCTTAGCACACTCGATCCTCCTGGTTCCTGCTTTCACCTTTTATCATATTCTTTGTTGGCTGATTTCTTTTGGCAGCCATGTTTGTGTTGGTACGCATGAGTTATTGCTTTAACTTGGTACATACTGTAAATAGTTGTCAGCTTGGACTCCTCAGAGAGACCCCAAACACACATCTACTGGTAGTGAGCCCCAACATCAGGGTAGGGGAGAATCCAGTGGCATCACTTTGCATAAGCATGTACCTGAGTGTTAATTGTTGGCTCCATCTAGGTTTGTCCTTTGGGTGCAGGTGCCTAGTATATTTTGCAAAGTGCTGAAACGTTCAGGCTGTGGGTCTCCTGGGGGTGGGCGAGGTTCTGGACCAGACTCTGCACAGAGAAAGCATCTCTTTATAGAATGCATTCTCAAAGTCTCTCCTCGATCAGAATGATTCTTTGTGAGCCCCATAGTGAACAAGTTTTCAAGTACTTTGGCCACAGTGGATGCTTGTCTTTGTGGGAAAGCTTAGTTCTCAGAAATGGTCAGTGACCACCAGCACATTGATATTTCTTTAATTGACTCAAACTCAGAAAATCAATATGACCAGCTCCATGGTGCACTGGTGGTGATGTTAACAGGGGCAGCGCTCTGGGGCAGCTTTCTCTGTAAGCAGTGAAGTCTGGAATGTGTTGCCCCCACTGTCCCCATCTTAGCCAATAATCTGGATCTCACCAAGTCAAGTGTTCTGTTAGCACTAAGGTGCCCGGTTGTGCAAGGACCCAGTACTGAGTCCTAAAGGCAGGGGAAGACTAGTTGTTTGTCTACTTGTCTCTGTCTACTGTTTCTGCGAACAGTTTATTGATCAGTTTCAACTAGGACCTTCTTTGTATAACAGTGCAGTCTCAAATCAGTGTTTTAATTTGGACACATTTTTCCGCATGAGGGCTTCAAAGCTGCTTGATCATGGATCGCGGATTTAGTTCCACTACTGTCATTGTCTGCTGGAGCAGTGCACCAATGTCTATTGCAGCAGTGTGGCATAAGCAGCAGGTAGCAATTGTGAGGGTCTTGCTATCCACCATGCAGTCTATCGTGTCCTTGGTGGACATTTGTTCTTCCCTGTCAAACTCTACAGAGTGTCTGGTGTCAGTTCTGCTAATGGACCCAATCATCTTGGGAACAGGCCCCGGAGAGCATCAGGACTATGGTTCTGGACTTGTTCGTATTCGGAGAGCATACCATGTAGATAATGGAGCCAGCTATATTGTGTGGTATCCAACTTAGCTGAGGTCTGCAATAGGTCAAAGGATTGTCACTTTTACTGTATTAGCCCATAAGTACTCATGGAATTGGTCAACAATATCTGCCTCAAAGCTAGGAATCAACTTGGTACAGGATGTTTTTTGGATGGGGTCAGACTTCACTGGCAAGGCCGCTGGTCTCAGCCATTCTGTTTTCTACAACAGCTGCAGCCCCCAACTTTGTAAGCTAGGATCAGTGCAGGACGGTTTTCGACTGCATAGCCAGCACTGGAGGCTGGTGTTGATATGTGATCCGTGAAAGCAGTCTCTCACAATCAGAGTCCAGTGGCCCTTCCAAATACTTCAATTCTTGATGAAAACATTATCTTTCAGTCTTGAGGGACGCTTGACTTGGTATTTTTTGTGGGTTGTGGATACCTTATAAGGTTAAGTAAAGGGCGGATCATCTTGAATAGTCCTGTGCATCGCCTTATAATAAACTACAGAATCCCAGGAATCTTTTGGTTGTTCTTTAGATTTTGCGTGCTTGGCCAGGTGGTCAAGGCCTCAACTTTATTTGGTTCTGTCTCTATTCCCTCGGTGGATACTATGTGTCCTACATACTTACTGATGTTTGAAAGAATTGACACTTATCAATGGACAGTTTAAGGCCAAAGTCCTCCAGTCGGTCCAATACCTTAAATAATCTGCTCTCATGTTCCTCCAGTGAGCTGCCAAACACAACATCATCTAGGTATACCAGGCACTTCTAGTAAGTTCCATGTCCCCCACTGCACGCCTCCAACAATCAAAGTTGAAAAGTGGCTGGGGCACCTGAAATCCTTGAGGCATCCTCATGAATTCATAGTAGCCAAGCGGACAGATAAAGGTCAGTCTCTCATGGTCCTCTGGGCTATCGAAATCTGGTAGTACCCACTGCGAGATCCAGCACAGAGAACCACTTGCTCCCATTTAGGTGTCCAAAGCATCCTGAATGCGGCATTGTGTACTGATCAGGATAGTCCGGCCAGTTTAAGGTTAAAAGCGAGAATCCACACACATCCTTACTGTTCCATTCTTTTTTCTCACTACCACAATGGGGGAAGCATATAAGGGCTTGGATTCTTGTATTACACCCAGCAGTTAACATCTCTTGTAGATGCTCACATCATCTATGTCAGCAGGTGCCAGGCGTCGAGACCTCTCACCTAAAATGGTCTTTCATTGCGTACGGATATTGTGCTCAGCCTTGCACGCATCCTACATCCCATTCTTTGAAGAAACACCTGGTCTCTCTCAAGCTTCTTACTGATCCTCACTTTCCATTCAGCTGGCAGCGGGAGTCACTAAATCAACAAGTCATGCTATTTCCTGTCATTCTTCCTTGAACTCTGTTGCTGGGTAGCACTGCAGTGTCTGCACAATGCACGCTAGCCAGGATGCAACCTCTGTTTCATTCAATGTCTCTTTCAGACACATTATGAACTTGGACCACCCTTCTGGCATAAGCATGGGCTCTAGTGGGCAAAATACTAGGCATGACCAGCAGTTTCTCTGGCAATTTTCCATCGCCTGGTGCATCCAACATTAATATTTTATTCTTAACATCCTTTCTGATACTGGACCCTCCCTGTAAGGTACACTGGGCATTTGGCACCAGGATCAGAGACTCAGGATCCTTCTTCCATACAATCTGACCGGTTCCTCTGGTTCTGTTTTTTCAGCATCTCTCTGTGCCTCATAGGTCTTCAATTAAAAGCCGGTCCTAAAGCTCTACTAGTCTTTGACCCCCGTTTTCATAACACACTGTGTCAGCCTCCAAACATATGAGCATTTGTTCCAATCAACAAAGGACACCATCATACAGTCCAGTGGGGACACACTAAGGCTAGGGTCTCTGCGTTATCTGGCACTCCAGCCACGGAGGTGGGGAAGACAGCCAAATCGGATATACCCGAATAGGGTAGGCCTTCTCACTTAACCCCACATGCAGTCCTTCTAATGGTTGTAAGGTACGCCTGACAAATGCTTCTGATACCAATCCTGGAACATAATTGTCACTTGGGAGCCACTGTCTAATACATCTCTTGTAGACACTCCATTCACCTTTACAGTGGTCTCCATGGAGGGACCCACTATTCTGGACCAGTCTGAGAGATAAGTGGTAGTAGGCTCGCAACTGACCTTGCCACAAAAGGACTTGGGACTAGCACTTTTGGTGCCTCACTGGGATCATGTCGTGCACCTCTTAACCACTGATTTCTTCTCCAAGCTCTCCTTGTAGCCTATATGCAACTTTGTCAGTGTCTTTTGAGACTGGCATTCCTTTCATTGCCCATCTTTCCACAATTATAGCAAAACATACTTTCTGGAGTTTGAGCTGACGAGGCCATGCCTGGCTTGTAAGGGAGTATTACTAACTGGAAACTCGTCATCTCTGTCCGGCGTCGTGATAAGCATTTGAGACATCTATTCACTTGCCCACTTCATGGTCAAGGAATTGAGTTTGAGCTGTTATCAGCTGGAGATACATGGTGGGGTATCCCACCCCATAGCAGATGCAGTCGGATATAGGTCAGAGTTCTGCACTGTGGCATGGCCTTCATAAAGGGACGGTTTTGAATTCTCGGATCTCTCTCAACAGTTCGCTCCCATTGTGGCATATCTTTTCCTTGTCAGAGCACTCATTGACTGTCAACCTCTGCCCCTGAACTTCACTTGATGGGTCACCCTCAGTCACCTGGGTCGTAGCCACAGCTGTTGGTGCAGGTACCTCCGAGGCCTTTTCTCAACTCTCGAATTTCTCTCATTAACTCATCATAGGAGGGTGGGGATTCCAGTCGATTTGCAGGGACGTAACTGAAGCAACAGCAGTTCTGGGAAGGGGCAGACTTGGATTCTGTCCAGTCTGGTTCGGTCCAGTTCAATCGCTGGCAAACTACCCTTTCTGAGGCATTCTTGTAACAATTTTTCCAGCCGAGAGACATACACAGACAACAACTCCCCTTGGTACTGTTGTGCATTTCTTACTCTCCACCATAGGTCCCTCATCAGAATCTGGGCTCCCACATACATTCTCCAAGGCCTCAAGATAGGCCTGTGCAGTCGCTTCAGGGTTACTGGCCTGTTTACATGGATGGTAGCCACAGGGCAGGACCCCTGAGGCTCTCACTAACTCTCTTTCGCTGCCTTCCGAGCATTGCCATTCTAGCACTTGGGGCAACATAGTCTATCCAGGTCTCCCAGTCATCCTTCCCTTGGGGGTGGGGAGGTGCCAGAGAAGATCCTCAACCTTCGGTAAGAGTCGTGACTAATGGCAGGTGCAGAAATAGAGTCTGCATTGGTTCAGCCACCATTACGGGTACTGAGCAGGAGAGGGTGTTGGGGGAACACCCCCAGGTGGCAAGAATAGTTTCTTCAAGTCCTCACAGTTTTCCCTCTCCAGCAAACTATTCTACAAATTTCTCCTCAAAGTTTCAGATAGTGGTGGGGGCTGATTCCCCCCCGGGTCTTTACTGTCCTTAGTTATCACTCTCCAAGCAGTGAGGGCTCCCTCTGGGGTAATGGTCTGTGGCACTTTGGAGCTATCTATGGGATCCTTAAACTCTACTAGGGCCAGGAAAGTGTGGGTGAGCAGATTAGCATGCCGACCCACCACCACAGGGTTTTGTAAACCTTCCACCTTGAAACTACCTCTGCACAGTGTCCGTATTGATACCCAGGGGATGTCCAGGATAAGCATAGCATTTTGGGGCTCCATCTCCTCCTGTGTACACCACTCCACCAGCGGTGCACAGCCACTTCTGTCGGGGTACCCATTTTTTCTTAACAGTGGTTCAGAATATGGCCACTAGAGGACACACAATCCCAGCGTGAGCCTCCAAGATGTAACCCCTAGATGATGCTATCCCAGGGGCTACTCCCTGCCTGATTTGCCACTACAGGTTGAGGGCCTGGATCCAATGGCTGGTGCCCACCCAGAGGTCAGGGTTTGCAATAGTTAAACTAACTTGGTCACAGCCCTCTGGGACACTGCAACCCCTCTTCTTCCCACTAGTGCCCTACACAATATATCAGAATTACCTTCACAGTATACACTACCCTAGGTCTGGTTCGCACTGGGACCTCCTAGAATGAGATGATACAGTGCAACAATCACAGTACAGTACTTTAACATAGACAAATACCTCAGGCAGTATAATCCTTTGCTGAAACAAGCAGCTCTGATTTATTTAGGGGATATAACAAGGACAGGGGAAATCAGGTTAATTAGCTTATCACTTAATAATCTATCATGGCTCTGTGTAATAGCCTATCCCTATCAGTTACTGTCCCTGCACCCAAGCCCTAGTGGCTAGTCCAAACCGTGGCAGCTGGTAGGGCCCTTTACACAGAGAAAGGAGAATTAAACAGTCAGCAGTACAGTAATTCCATTTGGATTTAATGTGGCAATTCAACAGGAGCGACCCTGAATTAGTACTCACAACCTCCAAATAAGATAGGGTCCTTCAATGTCAGCAGGGCTCACTTGAGGTACACAAACCTCTTCACAATCCATATAAAGAAAGCACTATACCAGGCAGGCTGCATCTGTATCCCGACGAATTACTGCACAATACCCGAGAACACACAGCAGATTCAGTTCCTGACAGACCGAAATGTATTCAGCAATTCCTCCAGTCTTCTACAGGGTGAGCCTGGTTTCTACTCTTCAGAGATCCTTTGATTCTTTTCACAGGACCGATTCAGTCCTAACAAGCTGTTACACATGCTTGCAGACCGGAACTCTGGGCCTTACACACGTTTTGACTAAAACTGCACACTGAAAAGCACAGGGCTCCTTCCTTCTTCACTGCCAAAGCTCAACTGAAACTCCAACCGACAAAACCAGGCACTTCCTTTGAGTTCCTCCCAGTTCTTGACTGGATTGGCTGTCACTCACAGACTGCTGCTGTTGGTCCAAAAGGCACTGAAGTTCAAACTACATCTCCCAGAGTCACTGCCTCATACACCTCTTGTGGCTGGCTCAGATTATGAGTCCAAGTTCTGATTCGTCCAAGGCACCATTTTAGAGCTAGCTTACCCACACTGATTGGTCCAGTTCAGCAGTTCAAAACTAGAATGGGGAACTAGCAGACACAGTTCTGACTGCAAAGAAAGCAGGTTAGACAAACTGTAATTTCATTATTACTCTAAATAATTTCTGGCAAACAGTTACATCTTTCAGATAGGTTCCCTTTGCACTCTAGTGACTGCAAAATGAAGTGAATTGGCAGCAGCTCGAGTGGTACCAGAGAAGCACACAGTCCCCCATACAACTTAATTACTGCCTGCAAGCAGACAGCTCTTAAAGAGACAGTACCAGAGGCTCTAAAACACTCACTGATAAATGGCTTAATGCCAAACACCATTCAGGCTTGGAGCATTCAAGCAAGCTCCTGGAAGTCTTTTTGGGAACCCCATTTGCTGGGGTTACACCCTTCCTGGTTTGGGAAAGCTTGGACGTCCGCGTCAAGCAAGTACTCTTAAAGTTTCAACTGCAACCATATACATTTGCATTAGGCTCGTATACGTAATCATCAGTCAATATATCATTTACCAAGAACACATTTCTGAAACATTGCAGTCGTCACTCTTAACAGTATTACATACACATTGTACCATAACTCAAGTTATTACCTCTTGTACATGAAACCTGAAGAGAGGGACCCTTCCCTATCAGTTACCTTGGGGCTGGATGGGGCAAGGCACCATACTTAGAGGGCAACACAAGTAACTTGGAGTTAGCACTGATGCTCAGTTTGGGCAATGAGCTCGGGACACATACACTCCTTTATGGACAACATTGAGAGGCAAGTCCACAGGCCTCCCAAGGGAATCATAACTGAGGTGCACCACAGGTTTACAGCTCGACCAGTCTTTCTAGGGGAACTGTTATAGTCTCTGCACTCTGGAGCCTCATTTTCAGCATTGTCCTCACTTGTCAGGAGTCTCCATGGGGGTAGAGAGGCTAGAACTTGGGGCACTTTCAGCTCCAGGAGTTACAGTTCTGGAGTCCACAACATTTGGCCTGGATGGAGAGCTTTGGACACTGGCAGTGGACTGTCAGGGCACCTAAAAATACTGCCTTGTTCGGTGTATCACCAGTCTGCCCAATCTATCATTTTCTCCCCTGAAAGCTCAAACAGTTCAACCATGCACAATGATTCCATTTCATCTGATCTGATACTTTGCACTTCACTTCTGGGAGACATTGGCTCCAGGATGAAGCTGGGGGCTTAGACAGTCCAGAAGGCCCAGCTTTGTCTCAGTATTGACTAGGGATTGCCCGAAACAATTGACTCAGTTACATAAGAAGGATAGTATTCAAAGTCACTCTCACTTTCTTCCGATATGGACTGACAGTCATGCTCAACTGGGACTTGTGGAGGGGAACACTTTAACTTTGCTTCTGTAGGTGCAGACTTTCTTGATCTTTTCTTAGCAGCAGCTCTAGTCACTGGTCCAGAGGGGCATCTTCTAGGGGCTCAGACTCAATTAAGATTTGTCCAATGGGCAGTAAATGATTTCTATGCATTGTTTTTACATCTTTTGAATTATTCTCAGGCCTTACTTTGTACACTGGCAGATCATCTAGTTTGCCCACTACAATGTGAGGGAGATGGTGCCATCTGTCAGCAATCTTGTGCTTGCCATGCAGTCCCAGATTTCTTAGCAATACCCGATCTCCCTCCTGGAGTTCCTGTGCTTTCACCTTTTTATCATACCTTTCTTTGTTGGCCAGATTTCTTTTGGCAGCCATGGTTTGAGCCAGTTGGTACGCATGAGTTAGCTGGGCCTTTAACTTTGCACATACTGTAAATAGTTGTCAGCTTGAACCCCATCAGGAGAGACCCCAAAACACACATCTACTGGTGATCGAGCTTCTCTTCCAAACATCAGGCGGTAGGGGAGAATCCAGTGGCATCACTTTTGGTGCAGTTATAAGCATGTACCAGGGTGCTAATTTGTTGGCTCCATCTAGGCTTGTCCTTGGTGCAGGGTGCCTAGCATATCTAGCAAAGTGGTTGAAACGTTCAGGCTGTGGGTCCCCTGGGGTGGTAAGGAGTGGTTCTGACTGCGACTCCCCACAGAGAAAGCATCTCTGTGATCAGACGCACTCTCGAGGTCTCCCTTGATCAGAATGGATTCTTTTGTGGAGCCCCATAGTGAACAAAAGTTTTCACAAGTACTTTGGCCACAGTGGATGCTTTCTGGTCTTTGGTGGGAAAGCTTGGGCATATCTCGTGAAATGGTCAGTGACCACCAGCACATTACTGATATTTCTTTAATCTGACTCCAAACTCAGAAAATCAATACAGACCATCTCCATGGGTGCACTGGTGGTGATGTTAACAAGGGGGGCAGCCCTCTGGGGCAAAGCTTTCCTCTGTAACAGCGAATTACAAGTTCGAATGTGTTGCTCCACATCAGCCCCATCTTAGGCCAATAGAATCTGGATCTCACCAAGTCAAGTGTTCTGTCTATACCAAGGTGCCCCATGTGGTTGTGCAGGACCTCAGTACTGAGTCTTGAAAGGCAGTGGAAGCACTAGTTGTTGTTTGTCTACTTGTCCCCCTCTGTCTACTGTTTCTCTGTATAACAGTTTATTGATCAGTTTCAACTTAGGACCTTCTTTGTATAACAGTTGCAGTTCTCAAATCAGTGGAGCTGTAATTTGGCACATCTTTTCCTGCATAGAGGGCTTCTAAAGCTGCTTTGATCATGGGATCGGGATTGAGCCCACTCAATACTGTCATTGTCCAGCTGAGGCAGTGCACCAATGTCTATTGCAGAAAAGTGGCACTAAGCAGCAGGTATGCAATTCTCAGAGGCTCCCAAGCAATCCACCATGCAGTCCACTGCGTCCGTGGACATTTGTTCCTCCCTGTCAAACTTCGCAGAGTGCCCAATGTCAGGTTCTGCCAATCGACCCAATCATTCTGGGAACAGGCCTCCGGAGAGAGCATCAGCATCTATGTGGTTCAGACCTGCTGGTATTCTAGAGCATAGTCACATGTAGATAATGCAGAAAGCCACCTATGGCCAGTGGCATCCAACTTAGCTGAGGTCTGCACATAGGTCAAAGGATTATTGTCACTTTTACTAGTATTTTAGCCTCATACAAGTACTCATGGAATTGGTCAACAATAGCCCACTTCAAAGCTAGGAACCTAACTTATGTACAGGATAGTTCTTTTCGGATGGGGTCAGACTTCTACCGGCAAAGGCCACTGGTCTCAGGCCATTCTCGCGTTTTGGTACAACACAGCCCCCAACCCTGCAAGCTAGCATCAGTGTTGCAGGGACGTAGGTTTTCTTGGATCGGCATAGGCCAGCACTGGAGCATGGGTAAGTTGATATATGATCTCATGAAAAGCAGTCTCACAATCAGGAGTCCAGCGGGCCCCAAATACTTCACTCGGATGAAAATACACTCTTTCAGTCTTGAGGGACGCTGACTTTTGGTATTTTTTGTGGGTTGGGGGATACCCTTGAGTAAGGTTAAGTAAAGGGCGGATCACTCTTGAATAGTCCTTGATGAAGCGCCGATAATAACCACAGAATCCCAGGAATCTTTGCAGTTCTTTTAGATTTTTGGGCTGTGGCCAGGTGGTCAAGGCCTCAACTTTACTTGGGTCAGTCTCTATTCCCTCGGTGGATACTATGTGTCCCATATACTTTACTGATGTTTGAAAGAATTGACACTTATCAATGGACAGTTTAAGGCCAAGTCCTCCAGTCGGTCCAATACCTTAAATAATCTGCTCTCACGTTCCTCCAGTGAGCTGCCAAACACAATAACATCATCTAGGTATACCAGGCACTCTAGTAAGTTCATGTCCCCACTGCACGCTCCATCAATCGTTGAAAGTGGCTGGGGCACCTGAAACTTTGAGGCATCCTCATGAATTATAGAAGCATGCGGACAGATAAAGGCCGTCTTCTCACGGTCCCTCTGGGGCCATCGGGATCTGGTAGTAGTACCCACTGCAGAGATCCAGCACAGAGAACCACTTGCTCCCATTTAGGCAGTCCAAAGCATCCTGAATGCGGGCATTGTGTACTGATCAGGATAGTCCGCCAGTTTAAGGTGCATAATCCACACACATCCTTACTGTTCCATTCTTTTCCTCACTACACACAATGGGGAAGCATAAGGGCTTCTGGATCTTGTATTACACCAGCAGCTAACATCTCTTGCAGATGCCGCCTCACATCATCTATGTCAGCAGGTGCCAGGCGTCGAGACCTCTCACGAAATGGTCTTTCGTCATGCAGCGGATATTGTGCTCAGCTCCTGCACGCATCCTACATCCCATTCCTTTAAAGAAAACACCTGGTCTCTCTGGGCAAGCTTCTCACTGATCCTCACTTTCCATTCAGCTGGCAGCGGGAGTCACAAATCAAACAAGTCAGGGTTACTCTGTCATTCTTCCTTGAACTCTTGCTGCTGGTTGTAGTACTGCAGTGTCTACACAATGCACATTAGCCAGGATGCAACCTCTGTTTACTCGAATGTCTCTTCAGACACATTATGAACTTGGACCATTACCCTTCTGGCATAAGCATGGGCTCTAGCGGCAAAATACTAGGCATGACCAGCAGTTCTCTGGCAATTTTCCATCGCCTGGTGCATCCAACATTAATATTTTATTCTTAACATCCTTTCTGATACGGACCTCTCCCTGTAAGGTACACTGGGCATTTAGGCCAGGATCAGAGACTCAGGATCCTTCTTCCATACAATTCCGACCGGTTCCTCTGGTTCTGTTTTTCAGCATCTCTCTGCCTCATAGGCCTTCTTAATTAAAGCCGGAACTCTTAAAGCTCTACTAGTCTTTGACCCCTGTTTTCATAACACAACTGTGCCAGCCTTCCAAACATATGAGCATTTGTTCCAATCAACAAAGGGACACCATCATACAGTCCAGTGGGGGACACACTAAGGCTAGGGTCTCTACTTGTTCGGCCACTCCAGCCACGGAGGTGGGGAAGACAGCCAAATTCGATATACCCGAATAGGGTAGCCTTCTCACTTAACCCCCATACATGCAGTCCTTCTAATGGTTGTAAGGGTACGCCTGACAAATGCTTCTGATACCAATCCTGGAACATAATTGTCACTTGGGAGCCACTGTCTATCACAGCTCTTGTAGACACTCCATTCACCTTTACAGTGGTCTCCATGGAGGGACCCACTATTCTGGACCAGTCTGGAGAGGCGGTAGTGGGGCCTGGGCAACTGACCTTGCCACAAAGGACGTGAATTAGCATTTTGGTGCCCTCACTGGATCATGTCGCACCTCTTAACCACTGATTTCTTCTCGAAGCTCTCTTGTAGCCTATATGCAACTTTGTCAGTGTCTTTGAGACTGGCATTCCTTTCATGTGCCCATCTTTTCCCACAATTATAGCAAAACATACTTTCTGGAGTTTGAGCTGGCCGAGGCGCCACACTGGGAGCCAGGGCGGGGTATTACTAACTGGAAACCTGGGTGCCATCTCTGTCTGCGCGTGATAAGCATTTGGAGACATCTCGTCAGTTTCTCCACTTCCATGGTCAAGGAATTGAGTTTGGAGCTGTTATCAGCGGAGATACATGGGTGGTACCCCACCCCCATAGCAGATGCAGTCGGATATAGGTCAGGGGCCGTGCATTGCAGGCGTGGCCTTCATAAAGGGACTGTTTTGAATTCCCGGATCTCTCTCAACAGTTCGCCCCATTGTGGCATATCTTTTCCTTGTCAGAGCACTCATTGACTGTCAACCTCTGCCCCTGAACTTCACTTGATGGGTCACCCTCAGTCACTCGGGTCGTAGCCACAGCTGTTGGTGCAGGTCCCTCCCGAGGTCGCCTTTTCTCAACTCCTCGAATTTCTCTCATTAACTCATCATAGGAGGGTGGGGATTCCAGTCGATTTGCCAGGCGTAACTGAAGCAACAGCAGTTCTGAGAAGGGGGCAGACTTAAGGATTCTGTCTAGTCTGGTTCGGTCCAGTTCAATCGCTGGCAAACTACCCTTTCTGAGGCATTCTTGCAACAATTTTTCCAGCCGAGAGACATACACAGACAACAACTCCCCTTGGTACTGTTGTGCATTTCTTACTCTCCACCATAGGTCCTCATCAGAATCTGGGCTCCCATACACATTCTCCAAGGCCTCAAGATAGGCCTGTGCAGTCGCTTCAGGGTTACTGGCCCATTTAGCACGGATGGTAGCCGGGCAGGACCCCGGAGGCTCTCACTAACCCTCTTCGCCGCCTTCCCGAGCATTGCCATTCTCTAGCACTTGGGGCAACATAGTTCATCCAGGTCTCCCAGTCATCCTCCCTTGGGGGTGGGAGGTGCCAGAGAAGATCCTCAACCTCTGTAAGAGTCGTGACTAATGGCAGGTGCAGAAATAGGGAGTCTGCATTGGTTCAGCCACCATTACGGCACTGGAGCAGGAGAGGGTGTTGGGGAGGAACACCCCAGGTGGCAAGAATAGTTTCTTCAAGTCCTCCACAGTTTTCCCTCTCCCAGCAACCATTCAGCAAATTCTCCTCAAAAGTTTCAGATAGTGGTGGGGCTGATTCCCCCGGTCTTACTGTCTTAGTTATCCTCTCCAAGCAGTGAGGGCTCCCTCTGAGGTAATGGCCTGTGGCACTTTGGAGCTATCTATGGGATCCTTAAACTCTACTAGGGCCAGGAAAGTGTGGGTGAGCAGATTAGCATGCCGACCCACCACCACAGGGTTTTGTAAACCTTCCACCTTGGAAACTACTCCCTGCACAGTGTCCGTATTGATACCCAGGGGATGTCCAGGATAAGCATAGCATTTTGGGGTCGATCTCCTCCCAGTACACCACTCCACCAGCCGGTGCACAGCCACTTCTGTCGGGTACCCATTTTTTCTTAACAGTGGTTCTGTAAATATGGCCCACTAGAGGACACACAATCCCAGTGGTGAGCTCCAAGATGTAACCCCAGATGCGCGTTATCCCAGGGCTACTACCCTGCCTGATTTGCTACTAACAGGTTGAGGGGCCTGGATCCAATGGCGGGTGCCTCCACCCAGAGGTAAGGGTTTGCAATAGTTAAATCTAATTTGGTCACAGCCCTCTGGGACACTGCAACCCTTTCTTCCCACTAGTGGCCCACACAATATATCAGAATTACCTTCACAGTATACACTTACCCCCAGGTCTGGTTCCGCACTGGGACCTCCTGTGAAATGAGATACAGTGCAACAATCACAGTACAGTACTTTAACATAGACAAATACCTCAGGCAGTATAACTTTGCTGAAACAAGCAGCTCTGATTTATTTAGGGGATATAACAAGGACAGGGAAATCAGGTTAATTAGCTTATCACTCTAATAATCTACCTATGGCTCTGTGCACAGGCCTATCCCTATCAGTTACTGTCCCTGGGTACCCAAGCCTAGTGGCTAGTCCAAACCGTGGCAGCTGGTAGGGCCCTTTCACACAGAGAAAAGGAGAATTAAACAGTCAGCAGTACAGTAATTCCATTTGGATTTAATGTGGCAATTCAACAGGGAGCTAATCTGAATTAGTACTACAACCTCCAAATAAGATAGGGTCCTTCAATGTCAGCAGGGCTCACTTGAGGTACACAAACCTCTTCACACATCCATATAAAGAAAGCACTATACCAGGCAGGTTGCATCTGTATCCCGATCGCAATTACTGCACAATACCCGAGAACACACAGCAGATTCAGTTCCTGACAGACCGAGTGCAATTTTCAGCAATTCCTCCAGTCTTCTACAGGGTGAGCCTGGTTTCTACTCTTCAGAGATCCTTTGATTCTTTTCACAGGACGGATTCAGTCCTAACAAGCTGTTACACAAGCTGCAGACCGGAACTCTGGGCCTATACACGTTTTTGACTAAAACTGCACACTGAAAAGCACAGGGCTCCTTCCTTCTTCACTGCCAAAGCTCAACTGAAACTCCAACCAACAAAACCGGGCACTTCCTTTGAGTTCTCCCAGTTCTTGACTGGATTGGCTGTCACTCAATAGACTGCTGCTGTTGGTCCAAAAAGGCACTGAAGTCTAAACTACATCTCCCAGAGTCACTGCCCATACAATCCTCTTGTGGCTGGCTCAGATTATGAGTCCAAGTTCTGATTCGTCCAAGGCACCATTTTAGAGCTAGCTTACCCCACACTGATTGGTCCAGTTCAGCAGTTCAAAACTAGAATGGGAACTAGCAGACACAGTTCTGACTGCAAAGAAAGCAGGTTAGACAAACTGTAATTTCATTATTACTCTAAATAATTTCTGGCAAACAGTTACATCTTTCAGATAGGTTCCCTTGCACCCTAGTGACTGCAAAATGAAGTGAATTGGCAGCAGCTCGAGAGGTACTCAGAGAAGCACAGTCCCCCATACAACTAATTACGTCTGCAAGCAGACAGCTCTTAAAGAGACAGTACCAGAGGCTCTAAAAACACTCACTGATAAATGGCTTAAATGCCAAACACCATTCAGGCTTGGAGCATTCAAGCAAGCTCCTGGAAGTCTTTTGGGAACCCCCATTTGCAGGGGGGTTACACATAGGTCAATGGGTTATTGTCAGTCCTCACCAATATTTTCACCCCAAAGAGGTACTTATGAAACTGGTCGACAATGGCTTATTTTAATGCAAGGAACTCCAACTTGTGCACAGTGTAGTTTCACTCTGACAGGGTCAAGCTCCTACTGGTGAATGCCACTGGTCTCAAACCATACTCATGGTCTTGATACAGTACAACTCCTAGACCCTGCAGACTGGTGTCAGAATGCAGCACAAAGGGTTTGGTGGGATCAGCATAAGCGAGGATGGGGACATGGGTGAGCTGATATATGACTTCATGGAAAGCTGCTTCACAGTCAGGCATCCAATGGGACCCAAAAAGTTCACCTGGGCAGAAATATGCTTTGTCTGGTTCTTTGACCGACCCTTTTTTGTATTTCTGATTGGTAGGAGAGTAACCCTGGGTAAGATTCAAGAGTGGCCAAATCACTTTGGAATAGTCCTTTATGAACCAAGGGTAGTAGCCACAGAATCCCAGGAAACGCTGTAGTTCTTTCAAATTGTGGGGCTGGGGCCAAGTAGTCAAGGGTTCAACTTTACTAGGATCAGTCTCTATCCCCTCTGTAGACACTATGTGTCCCACATACTTCACAGAGGTTTGGAAAAACTGGCACTTGTCGATGGACAGCTTGAGGCCGAAATCTTCCAGTCGGTCTAGTACTTTGAACAGTCGACTCTCATGCTCCTCTAGGGAGCTCCCAAACACAATGACATTGTCCAAGTACGCCAGGCATTTTAGCAAATTCATGTCTCCCACCGCTCGTTCCATCAGTCACTGGAAGGTGGCTGGGGTGCCCGATATCCCCTGTAGCATTCTCAGGAATTCATACAACTCCAAAGGACAGATGTAGGCTGTTTCCTCATGGTCCTCCAAAGCCATTGGAATCTGGTAATATCCACTGTGAAGATCCAACACCGAGAACCATGTGCTCCCATCCAAACAATCCAGAGCATCTTGTATACGGGGCATGGTGTATTGATCGGGGATGGTCCACCGATTCAGAGTTTGATAATAAACACACATTCTCACAGATCTATTCTTCTTATGCACAGCCACAATGGGAGAAGCATATGGTCTTCTGGATTCTTGTTTCACACCAGCCATGAGCATTTCCTGCAAGTGTCTTCTCACATCGTCTATGTCTGCAGGAGCTAGGCATCGAGACCTCTCTCGAAATGGCTGTTCATCATGCAGGTGTATGTGATGCTCCACACCTTGGACACACCCCATGTCCCATTCCTTCAATGAAAACACTTGATCTCTCTGGGCAAGTTTCTGGCTAATTCTAGTCTTCCATTCAGCTGGCAATGGGAAGTCACCAAAATCAATCAAGTAAGGAGTCACTCTGTCTGTCTTGCCAGGATGCTTGGTGCTGGGCAACACTGCAGTGTCTGTGCAGTGTACTGTAGCTTAGGTGCATCCTCTGTTCATCCGGATCTCCTGATCTGACACATTATGAATCTGGACCTTCACTTATCGTGCGTAGGCATGAGCACGAGATGACAAGATGCTGGGCTTAACCAACAATCCTTCTGGCAATTTTCCATCGCCTGGCACGTCCAACATCAGTATTTTGTTCTTGACATCTTTGCAGAGGCGGACCTCCCCTTGAACAGTACACTGGGCATTAGGGGCCAGTACCATTGAATCGGGATCCTTCTTCCACACAACCCCTACCGGTTCATCCTGGTCCATTCCTTTGGGGTTCTGTTGCAGATCATAGGCCCTCTTGATCAGAGTGGGAATTCTTAGGGCCCTCCCAGTCTGTCACCCTTGTTTCTCGCAAAAGAGTTGTGCCAGTCTCCCAAACATATGGGCATTGGTTCCAATTATCAGGGGAATCCCATCATACAGTCCAGTAGGGGGACACATTAAGGCCAGTGTCTCGACTTGCTCCTCTACACCAGTTACAGCTGCAAGAAATGACAATCAGAGGTGGATATATCCTAAGTAGGGATAAGACTTGTCGCTCAGCCCCCACACATGTACGCCTTCCAGGGATTGTAAGGGCACAGCAGATAAGAGTTTGTCATACCAGTCCTGAAATACAATGGTCACTTGCGACCCACTGTCCAGCACAGCCCGAGTAGGAATACCATTCACAGCCACAGTAGTCTCCATTGAGGGGCTCACTATTTTGGACCAGTCTGGAGGGACAGCAGCAGAGACCTAGATAGACGATTTAACCACAAAGGGGTTTTATTTAGGATGTCCGAAGCCTTCATTGTGGTTATTTCGTGCACCCCTTGACCACTGATTCATTTTCTGAAGCTCTCCTTGAAGCCGGTTCACCACTTTCTCTAAGTCTTTTTGAGATCAGCATTCCCTCTTCATATGGCCATCCTTTCCACAGTGGTGACAAATGATAGACTCGTGGGTCATCCTTGGAGAGAACATTGCATGAGAAACTGAAATAGTAGCAAGGGATCTGGGTCCAATATCTGCTTGCAGTGGTGAGAGTGGTACAGTGTCTCTCAATAGTTCCTTTAGGGTGGCAGTCAATTCTTTGATTTCAGCCTGGGAGCTACCCTCAGTAGAGGTTGCCTGAGGGTGTGCCCCCACCCCCATGGCAGTCACGTCCTGAGAGGTACCATAATCTTGTTCCATGGGGGGAACCCTTGCAGAAGAGCCTACCCTCAACTCTTGGACTTCCTTTAATAGCTCAGCTTTCAAAAACTGGGCCCAGGGCGGGAAGTTCTTTGCATTCTCAGACTGCTTGTTAGGTGCCAACGTTTGCCTCTGAACCTCACTTGGATGATCACTCTCTGTCACTTGTGCAGTAGCAACAGATATTGGTGAAATTCCCCCCCCTCCCCCAGATCGCCTTTGCTCAACCTCCCAAATTTCTTTCATGAGCTCGTCCTAAGAGGGGGACGATTCCAGTCGGTTGGTGAGGCGCAACTGAAGCAGTAACATTTCTGAAAACAGAGCAGACTTCAGGATCCATTCCAGTCTAGTTCTATCTAATCCATTTGATGGCAAACTACCCTTTCTGAGGCACTCTTGTAGCAGCTTTTCAAGCTGAGGTACATACACAGATAATAGCTCCCCTGAGTACTACTGAGTGTTTCTTACTCTCCACCACAGGTCCTCATCTGAATCCGGGCTCCCATACACATTCTCCAATGCATCAAGATAGTCCTGTGCAGTTGCTTCAGGGTTATTGGCATGGATGGTAGCCAGAGCAGGACATTGGAGGCTCTCACTCAACCTCTTTCATTTCTCTACTTCTGAGCATTGCCATTCAAGTACTAGAGAGGCAACATAGTCTATCCAGGTCTCCCATTCATCCTTCTCCTGGGGGGTTGGGAGGGTGCCCAACAAGATTCTCAACCTTCAGTAGGAGTCGTGACTAATAGCAGGTACGGATATAGGGGCCAGAATTGGCACGGGCACAGAAGGTGGGGCAGTAACAGATGCTGGAATGGGAGAGAGTGTTAGGGAGGGAACACCCCCAGGTGGCAGAAATAGTTTCTTAAAGTCCTCTATGGTTTTCCCTTCCTCCAGCAACAACTTAGCAAATTTCTCCTCAAAAGTCTCAGACAATAGGGGGAGCTCATCCTCCCCAGGGTTTTTACTGCCTCTAGTTATCACTCTCCAGGTGGCTGGGGCCCCTTCTGGGGCAATAGTCCCATGGCACTTTGGAACTGTCCACTGGGTCACTACATTCTACTAAGGCCATGAAAGTTTGGGTGGTCAAATCATCCTGTCGCCCCACCACCACAGCGTTTGTTAAACATTCAGCTTTGGAAAGTACTCCTTCTACAGCGTCTTTACCAATGTTCAGGGGAATATCCAATACAAGCAGGGCATTGTGAGGGTCAGTCTCCTGCCCTGTACACCACCCCACCAACTGGTTCACAGTCACTTCTGTTGGGGTAGCCATTTATGTTTGACAATAATTCATAATTTTGGCCACAAAAAGACACAAAATCCCAGCAGTGAGCCACCAAGATGTAACCCCCTAGGTGGTGCTATCCCAAGGGCTACTACCCCTGCCTGCTTGGCTAGTAGCAGGTTAAAGGGCCTGAGTTCTGAAACAGGTGCCTCCACCCAGAGGTCAGGGCTGGTAATGGTCAAGTTAACCTGGGCACAGCCCTCCGGAACACTATAACCCCCCTCTTTCCCCTCTAGTGGCCTGAACACTGTACAATAATCACTTTCACAATATCCCTGGTACACCACACAAGTATCCACACTGTTTGCACTTTCCACCAGGGCTGGTTCTTCTGGCTCGAACCTGAGGACCCCCTGTAAAACAAGGTTATGCACAGCATATAGCAACAGTACAGTACTTTGAGCACAAACTGGAACCACAGTCAGATTACATGCAGAAAAAGTTAGATCTGATTTATTCAAGGGACTTGAACAAGGGAGGGGAAAAATCAGGTTAATTAGCTTAAAGGTTATATCAATCAAGCAGTTATGCATGCACTTTGAGTACCCCCACACAGTCACATGGGGATTTTCAGGTAACCCAAAAGGTTCGGTTGGCTGAGGGAACTGTCACAGAAAGGGCTCCCCCTTCAGGTCCATTGAGGTGCCAAACACTTAAAACTACAAAAAGTACAGGATTTCCATCCCACAAGACCTCTGGGGACAGTCTCCATTTTAGGTCCCCAGAGGTTCGATTGGTCCAACACTGGAAGCCCAGAACCAAAATGGTGGCTCCTATTCAAAAGGCTCAAGCTGCAATTGAAAGCAGGTTAGATAAACTCCTCTTTCATCATTATTATGACAGATAAACCGTAAATAATCACATTTCCTAACAGGGCTCCCTCTACACATACAGTATAGCAACTGCAGAATGTGGCTATAAAATAGACGGTCTGGCTGGTCGTGAGCCTTAATTACTCGGACCCAACGCAGACTGATTTCCAAACACAGAATAAGTGCTCTCTTAAAGAGACAGGCGCGGAGGCTCACTAAAGCACTCTCACGCAGAAAAACAGAACTACTGCAGACAGGACACCAGCCTGACAAGAGGAATTTAGGAGCCCAGGAAGACATTATAGTAAACCCCACTTTGTGGGGGGGGGGTTACCTATGGTTGCCAGGAAGACTGGTGCACCAGGGTGTGCTTTGCTGGGAGTAAAGATATGCTTCCCTGGGGCAATCTATTATATTAGCATATGAAGTGAATGAAACATGTATTTTTTTTTATTTATTTTTTTTTACGAATCACAACTACCAAGAAAGGATGGTTTAGAATAGGGTGAAATTTGCCCTATTTTTTTTTAAAGGAGGTGAATGACTGGTGCTCCTACACAGTCCCCAGAAAGCTAGATCTCATCTGCCTAAAGGAATGAATTCTTGGACCCAGCTCTGCCTGGGGAGCTGGATTTCATGTCAGATCAGATCTCAGTTCCATTAAGACTGACTGGTTGCCCTGAAGTTTGCTGCTCAGCTGAGTCCCCTTCCAACCAACACTGTACAGGATGTGAGATACCAGGCCAGCTTGAGTAAGTGCACAGCTTATTCCAATGACACGATCATATACTCAGTCCGCCATCCCAGCTGGAGGAGGGGGATATGTTTAAAGAGAACTCAGCCAGGTCAGAAGGCAGGAATAGCAGTCCTTGATCCTGTTGTAGAAGCCGCATGAGCAGCCAGGCTATTTATAAGTTGCAAAGTCACCCAGGGATAGCACATTACAGTTTGCAAATACTGCCTCAGGCCAGAATTATTTAGTGACTGTAGGGGCCCCTGCATACAATCTGTCTGACGTGAAGGTCAGGTTAAAAAAAAGGTTTGCAAAAAAGGTTGAATTAGACACTTTATGTTAGTGTATTTCACTCACTATGATGGTATCTGTGTCCTCCAAAGAGACATTTAGAATATTGAGCCTGATATGTCCTTCCTCCTCCCCCAAATAAACGTTCGGTCAGAAGCATCAGGACTCTCTCCAGCAAAATGAACAAGAGCTGAACTCCCATTTTATTTCAAAGGGTGCACATGTCAAATATTTGTTACCTGCAAAGTAAGCTAAAGTTTGAAAGTTAAGACTTTGGTCTTTAGAATTTCACGTTTTTTAAGACAGGAGTGTAGCTAGTGTAGCCACCCCCTTCCCGATGTCTAGGGGTTCACAATATCCCAGGGGAGGGGGATCCACAGCATAGCAAATCTCACCAATAACTCTCTTCAGCTTCAAGCATGGAATAAAAGTGCTAAGCCTCCCAAAGGCATCCCGTTTCTTACTGGAGCAAATGCTCCACAGCCAGATGCTAATCGGAGCCGTATCCTCTGCATCCTCACTGCTACCCATGCTGAGCAATCACCACAAGCGGAGATCTCTAGGGCACTCCATGGCCCACTCAGCAAAAGCCCGGCAGCCTTGAGGCCTATCCCTCCAAACAGGCCCTTGCACGGGTAGAGGTTCCCCCAGCCATCTCACCAATATCCCTGGGCGAGCTGCAGAGGCTCTGCCACAGCCTGCTGCAGCCCCAATGTCCCAGCAATCACTAACCCCACTCACAGGGCCTAAACTCGGACCCCAGAGGTCCTACCTTACCTGCACCTCCTTACCTCTGGTGATTCTCTCTCACTAACCCCCCCAGGTTCCAAGACCCCAAACGAATGGCCACAGTTGCCTAAACTGGATGTTCTCCCATGACTGCCCTCCCATGAACCTGGTGCCTCACCGCTGAAGCCACCGATCTGCCTAAAGTGGTGGGGTGGGGCCACCCCCGACCTGCCTAAAGTGGGGGCCACCCGGGCTCACCCTCGCACTGCCCTTGCATTGCCCGCGGGTGTTCCTTCCTATCCTAGGTGGCAACTCCCCCATCTTCTTCCTGAAACTGCCTATTTATACCCTGAAACCCTGCTCTCTAATGCCACCAAGTGGCAGCTAACAGAAATTGCACACCTAGGGCACCTAAAACCCTAAACTCTGGGGGCAAGCAAAAGAAGGAAAGGGGTCCCTAAAGGGAGCATACGCCACTCCCAAATGAGAGGGGACTTACAGTTGGAAGGTAGTATTTGTACAGAAGTTCTGTTTTTTGCTCACTCCCCCAGTTTCTTCTTTTGTTTTATCAAGGTTTTTCTTATCCCCAGCTCACCGGTTGGCACCACCCTCCCCTCATCCTCAGCTCACCCAATGACACCCCCCAGCCCTGTCACCAACCTCACAATACTGATCCCACAGGTGTTGCATTCACAGTACTTGATATCTAAGCAATCCACCTCCATGTAATAATGGACAAAGGAGGCCCGTTGTGCCCCACAAGAGTTCTCCTATAATATCAGTCAATCAATCAATCAAAATCTTTATTTATCCGGGCGGGCAC
Source organism: Neoceratodus forsteri (assembly GCA_016271365.2). Taxonomy (NCBI): domain Eukaryota; kingdom Metazoa; phylum Chordata; order Ceratodontiformes; family Ceratodontidae; genus Neoceratodus; species Neoceratodus forsteri. The sequence goes on from CM028131.1 coordinate 116,416,578, forward strand.
CATTGAGCAAGGCTCATTTGCAAGGTGGACCTAGTCATGAATACATCAAAGTACAGTACAGAAGCAGGTATACAAAAAGCAGTAATACACAAGGAAGAAAAAGTATATACAGTGTATACAGTACAGTACAAGGTTGAAATCAATAAATCAAAAAAAACAGCATTATTTTACAACTGAAGAAGTCAGCAGATGTACAATCAACCACAGACATACAGGGGTTATAAACTGAGATCTTTTGAGTAAGGCAGCCAGCAACTACACATATAGGGGAAAGAGGCCGTGTATGGGATGGCAGGTTAGAGAGGTAAAGAAGAGGAGGGATATATTACCGATGACTGGGGGAAAAATTGGGCTAAAACCACAGAAAGTGACGATGCCTGTCATGTACTTGTTTATTATGATAATGACGGAGGAGGGGTAGATAATTGGGACACTGCTATGGATGGGGTGGGACTTTAGCCAGGCTGGAGCGGACAGGGAAGGGTGGGTGCAGCAGGAAGAGTTAATAGGGAAAGAGTGAGAGCCAGGGGTAGAAACATGGTGAGCGTCAGGATGGAAAGAAGGAGTTGCGGAATTAGTGGGCTAGTGATGAGGAAAACATTTTCAAGGTGCTTTCATGTAGCGATCGTAGAGCGCCCTGAAGATATTCAGGCTAACAGGGCAGCTCAGCTTCAAGTTCCTTTGTAAACCGTTCCACAATGTGGGTAAAGAGAAGCTTAGAGCAGCTTTGCCGAAATGAGTTTTGACCCTTGGAACTTGGAGGGCAATTGGGGAATAGCTTCTTAGAGCGTAGGTGCCTAACACACTCCGGGGAATACAATCTGAGACATATGAGGGGAGCTTGTTGGTCACCGCTCTGAAGGCCCATAGGGCAGCATTTCTATTCCTTCTATAGTGAAGGGAAGTCCAGCCTAACAAAGAGTACAGGGAGCAGTGGTGTGTGGAAAGTGGAAGGCCAGTAATGAACCTGATAGCTCTGTGGTAGAGGGTGTCCAACTTAGCCAGTGCAGAGGCAGTGCAGAGGCTGTACAGCAGGTCCGCGTAATCTATTAAAGATAGGAAGGTAGCTTGAACCAGTTGAATCTTGGCCTCCTTTGTGAGCAGGTGGTTAATTCTGTAGAATAGTCCTAATCTTTGCCTTAGTTTCTTCTGTAGTTCTTCGAGATGGTCGGCAAAGGAAAGTTTATGATCGAGCCAAACTGCTAGATATTTGAATTTAGCTACATACTCTAGTGTTTCTCCAACAACAGCGGTAATTTGTGGGATAGCTCCCCCCCAGCAGGAATTGCCGCATGCAAGGAGGAGGAGGAGGAGAAGAGCATGGCTTGTCTTTTTTGCATTGAGCAAAAGCTTTTTGTTTATGAGCTGCTATTGTAGAAGGTTAAATTCAGCTTGGAGGTCTTCAAAGGGTGCTTCCAGCTTGGGACGACTCAAGTACAGTACAGTGTCATCCGCGAATAAGTGGATGTTGGCTTTTTTGATGGGGTCATTGATATTGTTAATGTAGACTGCAAAGGGGAAGGGACCAAGGATAGAGCCCTGGGGCATGCCCTTCAGCATAGGTTTTAATGCAGAAAGATCACCTTCAGCTTTAACCTGCTGTTTCTGTTCTCTGAGGTAGTCTGCAAACCAGCACAAAGATTTATGGTCCAGGCCTAAGGTGCTTAGGGAGGCAAGAAGCAGGCTGTGATCGACTGTGTCGAATGCCTTACTAAGATCCAAGAAAACGGCACAGACATGCTTCTTCTTGTCAAGGTCTAAGAGTCAATCACTGATCACCTTAGCTAGGGCTGTTATGGTGCTGTGCTTTGCTCTGAATCCAGACTGAACCTGGTTTAATAGGCTTCTGGATTCTAAGTATACCCCTAGCTGACCACACACTATTTTTTCTAGTATTTAGACAGGATGGGGAGGAGGGAGATCGGCCTGTAATTATTTAGATCGCAGGGGTCACCTGCTTTTAATAGAGGGATGACATGGGCTATTTTCCATTGATGGGGAGGCTACCCTGGGAGAGTGACATGTTGAATAGGTGGGTGATTGGCACCACAAGCACATGGTAGGCACATTTCAGATAGTATGGCTCTATGAAGTCGGAGCCTGCTCCCTTCCTGGTGTCCAGTTGCAGCAGTAGGTATTCCACCTCTTTTAGAGAGACAGGCAGGAGGGAGAAGGCCTCCTCAGTAGAGGGGGACTCGTGGGTTGGTGGGCCCTAAGCTGTGCGGAGGTCATTAGCAGGAGACGTGTCAAATGGTAGCGCTGCCATTGCAAAATGGTTATTGAGGGCTTCCAATATCTCCGATCGGTTAGAGATAATGCTGCCACCGGACTTAATTTTTGCTGGAATGGAATTACCAGGTGTGTGTCCAGACATGTCTTTTAATGTTTTCCAGAGCTTTAAAGGATTTCTTGAGGCAGTGGCTAGCTCCGAACGATAGTAGGCGGCCACCTAGATGCCGTAGATGCAGCAAGGGGATCCCTTGGTGTGCTGTAGCCGCTATGTACATCTGGTTGTACACCCCACAACCATTAGGGATAGTCATTTAGGTCAATTTAAGGCTAGCTCTGTTAGTTGGGAGTGACAGTTCTGCATATGTTTCGATGATCTGTTGGCGGGCCACAATATATTCCTCCTGTGATTGCATAACAACAGGAAGAAAAAATTACTCACCTTAGTAATTATGTTTCTTCTAATGGAGTCTTGCTGTATTCTGACTATTGTAGTTAGCTCCAGCCTTCAAACTGCCCCGGAGAACAAAGGGTTAACTTTCTATGCAGTGCATAGAATGCTGAGCTCGAGCTCGGTTGTGGTCTCTGTCTGCAACTCTTTGAAACTTAACTGTCAGATTCTTATGAGCAAAAACTCACTAACTATCCTATGTGGAAATTGTAAACATTTTTTACTAGCCAACTGGCAACAAGGAGTTTTGGATTCCCAAAAAAGGCTCAAGTCAGGAAACCCAAAACCAAAAACCAATCCAAATAAAGATAACAATAACAACAAAACACCCAAACAAAAGAGGAGGGTGTGTAAGAAGCACCTCTGGGGTGCAACACTGCACCTGCCCACCCACTTCCCAAAAACAGGTTCTGAGAGGGGAGGCAGGGAGGAAGGTCAGAATACAGCAAGAGTCCATTAGAAGAAACATAATTACTAAAGTGAGTCATTTTTTTCTTCAAACAACATGAAGTCTTGCTGTATTCTGACTATTGCAGACTACCAAGCAGTACCTCCATGGAGGAGGGAGGGACAGAAGAAAAAATTACTCACCTTAGTAATGTTGTTTCTTCTAATGGAGTCTTGCTATATTATAGACATTAGCAGTTTGATCCAGCTGTAGAACTGCCCCGGAGTGAAATGGTTAAAACCATTCCAAAATAGAATTTTGGCACGAGAGCAGCTCTATCTGTGTCATTTCAAACTTGAACTGTCAGATCTTTACTGAGCCAAACTCACTAAGGTCTGTGTGGAAGCTGTAACTCACATTAGCCAAATGGCTACCTAAATAATAACAACCATTGATGGTCCCAACACCCAAGACTCAAGTCAGGGACCAGAAATACTAACACCATTCTAATAATATGAAAAGGAACATAAGTATAATAAAACACACACACGCATATATACATACACCCCCAAAGTCCCAAGGGGACAAAATGCTAAAAGAACATAAGTAGTGCCCACACTAAGTTGCCCGCACCCCACCAAGTAGAGGTTCTGAGAGGGGCAGGTGGGGAGGGTTCATAATATACAAGACTCCATTAGAAAACAACATTACTAAGGTGAGTAATTTTTCTTCAAACAACATGAAGTCTTGCTATATTATAGACATTAGCAGAATACACAGCAGTACCTCCATGGAGGAGGGCAGAACCTACTTAGGGAATAGGCTCTGAAGAACAGCTGTGCCAAACCGAGCATCTCTCCTGGCCTGGACATCCAGGAGTAATGCTTGGTAAAAGTGTGTACCGCTTTTCCAAGTAGCAGCCTGGCAAATCTCTAATAAAGGATATCTCTGGCAGCAGCTAGAGACGAGCTGTACCCCTGGTAGAATGAGCCTCAAACCAGGGGGCTCTGCCCACTTTCTGATAACAAAATTGGATACAAGAGACAATCTACCTGGCTATTGATCTCTTAGTGGCAGGTTTGCCTTTCCCAACTTCACCATAGGTAAGGAAAAGTTGGAGGATTCAACTGAGACCTTGGTACGCTCTATATAATAACTAAGAGCTCTCTTAACATCCAGGTGTGCAACCTCCTCTCACCCAAGAGGAGTGATCAGTGAAAATACTGGAAGGAGATAGATTGATTAAGATGGAAATCTGAAACCACCTTAGGCAAAAACTTCCTATTAGTCCTAAGGACTACCTTATCCCTGTGGAAAGAAATAAAGTCAGTCTCCACTGAAAGGCTTGCAATTCACTTATTCGTCTGGCAGAAGTGATAGCCACTAGAAAAACAGTTTTCCAAGTTAGGTACTTAAGCTCTGCAGAAGACAGAGGTTCAAAAGGGGTTGCATTAACTGGGCAATGCAAACATTAAGGTCCCAAGCAGGGCGGTTCCTAAAGGGAGGATTAGTATGGAGTAATCTTTAAAAAACTTGGAAACACAGGATGAGAGGAAAGAGGGGATGACTTTCCTGCTGATACAAAAGCAGACACAGCTGCCAAATGAACTCTCAGGGTAGCTGGTCTGAGACCCAAGGATTAAGATGTACCATGTAATCTAACAAAATGAGCAATTCAGCAGATTCTGGGGAAATATTTTCCCAGCACACCAAATGGAAAACCTTTTCCATTTAGAACTATAAGTAGTCTCCTAGTGGAAGGCTTTCTGGAAGCCTTTAGGATCTCAAGAACACCCTGAGAGAGGTGTAATCAGCAAACTCTAACTCTTCAAGAGCCAGGCCTTGAGGTTGAGGGATTTGAGGTCCGATACCAAACCCTTCCCTGGGCACAAGTCAACAGATTGTGATTCCTGGGAGGCACAGGGAAGATGGACTGTCAGAGACAGAAGGAGTGGGTACCAGGGCTGCCTGGCTCAATCCGGGGCAATCAGAATCACCCTGCAAGGCTGAGATCTGATTTTGACTAGTACTTTGAATAGGAGAGGAAAGGGGAAGCATAAAGGAACTTCCTCCCAATCCAGAAGAAGGGCATCCAGGGAACTGAGCCCAGCACTGGAGGCCTGCAACAGAACAGAGGAAGTTTGTGATTGTCTGGGGCTGCAAAAGATCTGTCTGAGGGATGCCCCACCTGGCAAAAACTATCCCAGCACTTGAGGATCCAGGGACCATTCGTGATGGCCCTGGGAAATCCTGCTGAGGGCATCCGCTTAGGACATTGTCCTTCCTGGAAGATGAACTGCTATGAGGGAAGTGTTCAGGAATAGGCCAGAGACCACAACTTCATTGCCTCAGTGCACAAGGCCGAAGACCGAGTGCCCCCTGTTTGTTGATGTACCACATTGTTGTGGTGTTGTCTGTTCTGACTTGTATCACCTTGTCGTGGACAGATGCAGAAAAGCTGAAGAGCTAAAAGACAGCTCTGAGTTCCAGCAAATTGATGTGCAGCAGAGATTCCTGGGGGACCAAACTCCTGAGTGGAAAGGTCGCCCATGTGGGCTCCCCAACCCAGAAGGAAAGCATCTGTAGTGAGAGTCAAGTCGAGAAGGGGAAATGAAGGGACCCCTCCTTTAATTGCTCTGATCCTGCCACCACTGGAGAGCTAGGATCAAGGTTTGAGTCACTGGGACCAACTTGAAAGGGGGTCTCTTCTCTGAGACCAAAAGGTTCTCAAGTGAACTGAATGTCTCATCTGAAATCTGGCTCCCTGCACAACAGCTGTGGATGCAGCCATGTGCCCCAGGAGCTGCAGAAAGTGTCTAGCTGGTTGAGAGACCTGCAGAGTGAAGGAAGAGGCCAGAGCCACTAAATTCCTTACCCTTTCTGGGGAAGAAAGGCTCTGGCTAGCTTTTTGTCCAATTCTGCCCTATAAAGGTGAGTACCTGGACTGGTTCCAGAACCGATTTTGGTAGGTTTAGCAGAAACCCAGGGAGGTGAGAAGCTGCTGGGTGACTGCAGGTGAGATTTTACCTGTTCTGGGGACTAGCCTACAATGAGCCAGTCGTCTAGATAGGAAAAACAGCAATCCTCTGCCTCCTTAAGTGGGCCACTGCCACTGCTAGACACTTGTGAATACCCTGGAGCAGAGGTAAGGCGAAGGGCATTGCTCTGAACTGGTAATGACCTGAGGGCAGTCTGAATCTGAGGTACTTTCGATGGGATCTTCTGATTAGGACATGGAAATAGGCATCCTTGAGGTCCAGGAGGCTAGCCAGTCCCCTGGCCTTAGGGAAGGTAAAATCATTGCCAGAGTTACCATTTTGAACTTTGGTTTCAAAAGATGCTTGTTCAGATATCTGAGATCTAAGATGGGCATGCCATTCTCCTGTCTTTTGGGGTAGGAGTATCTGAATACAGACCCCGCCCTGATGCAGGGAGGAACCCTTTCTACTGCTCTGAGAGCTAACAGGGATGAGACCTCTGTTTCAGAGCGAGGGTCTCTGAAGCACTTGCAGGTAGAAAAATCTGCTTCTCAACTTGGGAAACTTTTGAAGCTGAGAACCAGACCCTGGCTTACTACTTCCAGAACCCACTTGTCTGAGGTTAAAGAAGCCCAATTCCTGACTGAGTAAGCCAGCCTGCCCCCCACTGGTAGGAGGAGAATGGGCCCTGGGCACCCATCAGGGTGCCTGTTTCAAGGAGCTTTAGGGCTGGGGTGGGAGCAGATCTGCCCACCTCTCATCTGCCCCTGCCTCTGAAGAAGCCCCTCTGAGCATAGGCAGAGGAGGCCTGAGTCTGGTAGAAAGGCCTGTGAAAAGGCCTACCCCTACCCCTGGGGGCATGCCTTTGAGGTGTGGCTTGCCTCCTTAGCCTGGGCATTCTTGTAAGTAGTCCATATTCATCCATCTTCTTCATGTAATTCTCTGTCTGCTCTCCAAACAAAGAATTTCCCACCACAGGAAAATCCATAGCCTTAGTCTGGGTATCCTGTGACAAACTAGTACACCTGAGCCAGGCCAACCTACGGAATAGCTACAGATGTGGCCATAGACCCTAGAGGAAACATCATTAACATCCACAGCAGCATGAAACTGAACCTTAGAGGCTTCAATGCCATCAGCAGCCACCTGTTCTAGTTCACTAGCCAGCTGGCCATGGGCCTGCTTGGCCAATTGCATAACAGTATCCCATCTAGATTTCTGATACCTAGCTACGTAGTCATATAATTTGCTTGCCTGAGTCCCAGAGAGGCTGCCATATACTGTTTTTTGCCATGGCATCAATCTTCCTGGAATCCTTGTCAGGAGGATGAAGCCAAGGAATATTAAATTTATCACAGGCAGCAGCCTGAACTACCCCAACATGACTGCATTGCTTGAGAAAGGAATTCTGTATCAGGGCCTGACAATGTATACCTTCTGTCCATCTTTTATCTACAGGAGGCACAGAATTAGGAGCTTTTAAAATTGTAATTGTTTGTTTCCTAAAAAGACTTATGTAAAGGAATAGACAATCTCTAGACTCTGGAATATCCATCATTTCTACAAAATCAGGCTCCTCTTGCTCATCCACAGCTCTTCTAAAGGAAGCTGGAGGGTTTCAGCAACTTTTTATAAAACATAAATGAGATGGGGACTCAGACAGCATGGGGAGATTCTAAAGGTCTGTCTGGGAGATGTCCGTTCGGCAGGCACCCAGACCTTCCCAGCCACATTCATACTGTTCATAATCCTCCCCTCCCTCTGGTTCATAAAATTCTCAATATCATAATCTTGAACCACTGGGACCGGACGAACCGACCTTTTACCAGATAGTGGTGGTTCGGACGGACCCTGAGACAGTGACTGGACAATTTGTATGGCTTTTGTTATCTCTGCAGAGTTGGAGAAGGAATTTTGGACTCCAGACCTGCTGATTTTCTTGTTTTCTTTACTGGAATTGGTTCCTCAGAACCAGCTTTTCTTTTACCCGAGGAAGTCTGGCCCTGGTCAGAGGGCACTCCCTCTGGTTCGGTTGGCACCGAACTGGGCTGGCCATCCGGTCAGTGGACTTTTGCCTCTGCCCCTGAGCCTGCCCAATCTTTTTCCAGGGTGGCTGCAGGAAATTCTTACATACCTGCAGTCTGACTGGAGGTGGTCAAACCCAGACAATAAACACATGGTGTGTGGGTCAGCCTTGGCAAAGACTTCCCACAACCATCACAGTGTTGAAACCCAGTGGGCCCGTTTTTCTTTTGGGTTTCTCAGACATAATGCCAGCCTAACCAAAAACTTGCCCTTTAATCGGAGTGCCAGGTAAGACACCTTATGGTTCCTAACTATGTCACGGTATTGGAAAACCATAATAAATCCGCTTTTTAGAACCGATAAGAACCGGGAACCACACTCTAAAATAGTAACTTTAGTTTTAAATGAGTTTTAACCACTGATCGGTTCAAAACTGAACCGATAACTTACAAGTTCCACACAGACAAAACCTTCATTTACTTACGGTTACCACAGATAGAGCTTGAACCGAACGGTTTTATGTTAAATAGAACTATTCTTGTTAAATCCAACCGAGAAAACACTTTTAAACCGAGAAATGAACTGAGCAGAAGGAGAAATCTCCGGAGCGACTGTTCACTGAGGCAGAGTAAAGAATCTGACAGTTCAAGTTTGAAATGACACAGATAGAGCTGCTCTCGTGCCAAAATTCTATTTTGGAATGGTTTTAACCATTTCACTCCGGGGCAGTTCTAGAGCTGGACCAAACTGCTAATGTCTATAATATAGCAAGACTTCATGTTCTTTGAACCTACTTTGGGAATAGGCTCTGAAGTACTGCTGTGCCAAACTGGGCATCGCTCCTAGCCTGGATATCCAGAGAGTAAAGCTTGGTAAAGGAATGGACTGTTTTCCAGGTGGCTGCTTGACAAATTTCTAACAGTGGGATATCCCTGGCAGCAGCCAGGGAAGCAGCTGTACCTCTTGTAGAGTGAGTCCTCAGGCCTGAGGGTGGAATCTTTCCTAGTTTCTCATAGCAGAATTGTATATAAGACACAATCCACCTGGCAATAGTTCTCTTAGTGGCAGGTTTGCCCTTTCCCACTTCCCCATAAGTGAGGAATAACTGGAAGGAATCAAACCTGTGACCCTTGGTACGCTCTATGTAGTAGCTAAGGGCTCTTTTAACATCCAGACTGTGTAGCTTCCTCTCTCCTGAGGAAGAATGATCAGTGAAGAAGACAGGGAGAGACATGGACCGATTCAAGTGGAAGTCTGAAACCACTTTGGGCAAGAACCTCCTGTTGGTTCTAAGGACCACTTTCTCTCTATGAAAAGAGATAAAATTAGGTTCCACTGACAGGGCTTGCAGTTCACTGATACGTCTGGCAGAGGTAATAGCTACTAAAAACTCAGTTTTCCAAGTCAAGTACTTAAGTTCTGCTGAGGACATAGGCTCAAAAGGAAGTTGCATAAGCTGAGCAATGCAAACATTTAAGTCCCAGGCAGAGGCAGGATCCCTAAAGGGAGGACTGGTATGAAGCAATCCCTTGAAAAATGTACAGAACACACGATGAGATGATAGTGAGGAAGACTTTCCCACTGACAAAAAAGCAGAAACAGCTGACAAGTGTACCTTGAGAGTAGCTGGTCTGAGATCTAGGCCATTAAGATGAACCATATAATCCAAAACTGTAGACAATTCAGCAGTGTCTGGAGGAATATGCTTCTTGGAACACCAAATGCTAAATCTTTTCCATTTAGAGTTATAAGTCTTTCTGGTGGAGGGCTTTTGAGAATATCCAGAATCCCCTGAGACAGATGCAAATCTGCATACTCTAACTCTTCAAGAGCCATGCCTTGAGATTGAGAGACTGAAGATTGAGGTACCATATCCTCTCCTGAGAGGAGGTTAACAGGTTGTAATTCCTAGGAAGAGACAGGGGAAGATGGACTGCTAGAGACAGCAACAGGGGGTACCAAGGCTGTCTGGCCCAGCCTGGAGCAATCAGAATCACTTTGCAAGGTTGTGACCTTATCTTGACTAGGACTTTGAACAGTAGAGGAAAGGGAGGGAAGGCATACAGAAATTTCCCTTCCCAGTTCAAAATCAGAGCATCCTGAGGGACTGAACCCAAGACTGGGGGTCTGCAACAAAACAGAGGAAATTGGTGATTGTCTGGGGCTGCAAAGAGATCTATCTCTGGAGTGCCCCACCTTGAAAAAAATTACTTTCAAAACCAGAGGGTCCAGGGACCATTCATGATGGCCCTGGGAGATCCTGCTCAGTGCATCTGCCAGCACATTGTCCTTTCCTGGAAGGTAGACTGCTATCATAGAGGTCTGCAAGGAATAAGCCAGGGACCACAATTTCATGGCTTCCGTGCACAAGGCCATAGACCAAGTGCCTCCCTGCTCGTTGATGTACCACATGGTGGTGGTGTTGTCTGTTCTGACCTGAACCACCTTGTTCTACAACAACTGAGAGAAGGCTTGCAGGGCCAGAAAAACTGCCCTGAGTTCCAGGAGACTGATATGAAGAAGAGACTCCTGAGGTGACCACAGTCCTTGGGCTGTGAGATCCCTCAGAAGAGCTCCCCACCCCAAAAGAGAAGCATCCGTGGTAAGGACCACCGAATGAGACTGAGTGACAAAAGGGACCCCTTGCCTTAAATTGTCCTGATCCTGCCACCATTGTAGAGCTTTGATCAGAGTCCGAGTCACTGGAATCAGTTTGGTAAGAGGGTCCTTCCTTTGGGACCAAAAGGCCCTCAGATGGAACTGAATGTCCCTTATCTGAAATCTTGCCTCTTGGACCACTGTTGTAGAAGCTGCCATGTGGCCCAAGAACTGAAGGAAGTGCCTTGCTGGTTGGGACACCTGAAGGCTGAAGGAAGAAGCCAGTTCTATAAGAACTCTTGCCCTTTCCAGGGGAAGGAAGGCTCTTGCTTTGACAGTATCTAGATCTGCCCCTATAAAGGTAAGGAGCTGCACTGGTTCAAGAACTGATTTGGGGAGGTTGAGAAGAAAAGCCAGAGAAGTGAGCACTTGCTGAGTCACTTGCAGGTCTGATTTGACTTGGTCTGGAGACTGACCCACTATAAGCCAATCGTCCAGATATGGAAAAATGGAAATCTTTTGCCTTCTTAGAAAGCCAGGCACTTTGTGAAGACCCTTGGAGCTGATGTTAGGCCGAAGAGCATTGCTTTGAACTGATAATGGCCTGAGGGCAACTTGAACCTGAGGTACTGTGGGAGCACCTGATGGGAAAATGAAAGTAGACATCTTTGTGGTCCAGGGAGACTAGCCAGTCCCCTGGCCTTAGAGAGGGAAGAATTATTCCCAGAGTCACAGTCTTGAACTTTGGTTTTAAAAGATGTTTGTTCAGGTATCTTAGATCTGGGATGAGTTGCTACTCCCCTGTCTTTTTTAGGGTAAGGAAGTATCTGGAGTACAGACCTTTGCCCTAGTGTAGGGCAGGAACTCTCTCTATGGTTTCTAAAGCCAGAAGAGATGAAACCTCTGCCTCCAGGGCAAGGGTCTCAGAGAGACCTGCAGGTGGAAAAGATCTGGCTCTCATCTTTGGAAATTTTTTAAAGCTGAGAACCAGTCCCTGGCTTACTACTTCCAGGACCCACTTGTCTGATGTAATAGACATCCAGTCTTGGACATAGTAAGACAGCCTGCCCCCCTACAGGGATAGGAGAGTCGACCCGGGCATACCCATCAGGGTGTCTGCTTGGCAGGGGCCTTAAGCTGAGGAGTGGATGCAGCCCTGCTCATCCCCCTTCTGCCTCTCCATCTGAAGAACCCCCTCTGTGAAAAGGAAGAAGAGTCCTGTGCTCGGTAAAATGGCCTATGAAAAGGCATGCCCCTGCCCCTAGATTGCTGCCTTTGAGGAGTTGCTTGCCTCTCCTTGGCCTGAGCACTCCTATAAGTGGTCCTGTACTCATCCATTTTTTTCATGTAATTCTCTGTCTGCTCCCAAACAGAGAATTACCCACCACAGGAAAATCCATGGCCTTAGCCTGGGTGTCCTGTGAGAGGCTAGTACATCTGAGCCAAGCCATCCTCCGAAGAGCCACAGATGTAGCCATGACTCTTGATGACATATCATTGGAGTCCACAGCAGCATGAAATTGTACCTTTAATGCCTCAATCCCATCAGCAGCCACCTCCTCCAGCTTCTTGGCCAGCTGGGGGGAGACCTGTTTAGCCAGTGCCAGTACAGTGTCTCACCTGGACTTCTGGTACCTGGCTGTATAGGCCATATAGTTTGCCTGCCTGAGTCCCAAGGAAGATGCAATGTACTGCTTCTTTGCCATAGCATCCATCTTCCTGGAGTCTTTGTCTAAGGGGTGTGAAGCCAAGGGAATATTTGCCTTGTCACAGACAGCAGCCTGCACTACCCCAACATGGCTGTATTGTTGGTATAAAAGCTCTGTATCTGAGCCTGATAGTGTATACCTCTTGTCCATCCTTCTGTCAACAGGAGGTACAGAATTGGGAGACTAGGATTTTTTGTGTCTGCTTCCCAAAGGATTTGTGAAGGGGAATAGACAGTCTCCTGGACTCTGGGATGTCCATCATTTCCACTTAATCAAGCTCCTCCTGATCCTCTATTGCCTCCTCAATAGGAAGCTGGAGAGTTTCAGCCACTTTTCTGTAAAACAGATAGTGGGAAGGGGACTCAGAAAGCCTAGGAGGGGAAACACCAGAAGGTCTGTCTGGGGAGATGTCCGGTTCCACAGGCACATCCAGGCTTTCACCATCATCACCATCATCTTCAAACTCCCCCTCCTCCTCAAACTCCGGTTCTTAAAAGTCTTCGGGGGTATAATCTTGAACCGGGGGAACCGACCAAACCGAACCCCTGCCAAAAGGTGCTGGATCGGTCGGAACCGGGCGAAGCGATTCCACAATCCGAATCACTCTGGCTATTTCCTCGGCAGTCAGAACATGAACCTCTGGATCCGAACCAGTTGATTTCTCTTTGCACTTCCTTTTTGTAGGAACCGACCCCCCAGGATCAGCTCTCTTCTTGCCCGAAGAAGTATCGCCTTGGTCAGAGGGCACTCCTTCTGATTCGGTCGGAACCAAACCGGGCTGGCCATCCGGGTCAACGGACTTCTCGGCCTCCTTTTCCCTAAGTCTACCTAATCTCTTCTCAAGGATAGATTTAGGAAAATGTTTACAAATTTGGCAGTCTGTATCGAGGCGTTCAAACCCCAGACAATAAAGACAGGTGGTGTGGGGATCAGCCTTAGCAAAGACCTCCCCCCACTCACAGCAGTGTTGAAACCCAGTGGGCCCGGTTTTTTTCTTGGGTTTCTCAGTCATGGCCAACCTAACCAAACTTACCCTTTTTATGGCAACCGCCAGGTAAGACTCCCTTATCGGTTCCTAACCGTGTCATGGGTATTGTAAAAACCGTTCAAAACACATTTTTTTTAGAACCAATAAGGATCACACTCTAAAGTAAAACACAAGAATTCACTGCAAATGATCGGTTCAGCTGAACCGATCTAACACATTACAATTTCCACACAGAAGTCCAACAAAAACATATCTAGTACTCACAGTACAACAGACAGAGATTGAACCAACTATGTGGAATAATTTCGGTTTAAAACTGACAACTTAACTGACACTTTAACCGACTTTCGAACCAAGCTGAAGGAGAAATCTCCAGAGTGACTGTTCAGTGAGGCAGAGTAAAGAATCTGATGGTTGAGTTTCAAAGGGATGCAGACAGAGATCTCAACCAAGCTCAAGCTCAGCATTGTATGCCCTGCATAGAAAGTTAACCCTTAGTTCTCTGGGGCAGTTTAAAGGCTGGAGCTAACTGCAATAGTCAGAAGACAGCAAGACTTCATGTTGTTTGAATAACACCACATAAACAACATAAATGAATTAGTAATTATTTGCTAAAAACAATATCAACTTCCAGTGACCAACAGGACCTGGATATAAACAGTTACTACTTGACTTTAACTTGTCGTGGTCTATCCTTGGAGAGTTAGTTAGATAATATAGCCTCTAGCTGTGGGGCGAGGAGGGAGTGCAGGGTGTACTATCAGGTAGTTACAGAACAGGGTAAGGTACATTTGCTTTCTTTAGTAATTGTTTCACCTATTGTTTATCAGTGATGGTGATGAGGGCATTTAGGTGGCCAAACCTCTTAATGTATGTTTGGGGAGCATTTCTAATGTGGTGGGCTAGTTTTTATAGCCAGAGACATTCTAGTGTGTCTGAGAGCCATTCCTTATATGCAGAAGCTTGGGAGTCTAGTCACAGGCGAAGGATAAATCTCTGCGGCATTGGCAACCAGTGTTACTCTGTGTTGCCTGCTAGCCGCTACTCTGGCATGGCCCACATTTCCAGCTACACATATATTCTGTTCTATAAGTTCTCTGTAGCCCGGGAAGGTGTTAAACTTCAATTTGCTCTCTTGCCAAAAGGTTTGGATAACAGGACATTCCCAAAGCAGATATATTAATGTTCTTTCTGGGTGGTTGCATTTATAACATTTTGCTGGGGATATTTTCTTCATCTTATGAAGCTTTTTAGGTGTATAGTACATGTTGCTGAGTATTTTGATTTGTTGGGTTGTGAGGTCTATCAGGGAGGTAGCTTTTCTGGAAAATGTCCATATTTTGTTCCAATCCCAACTCATGGTGTCAATGCCAAGTTCTGTACCCCACTCTATGCCTTATTTTCTGTGGCTTCCCCATGTATCCAGGAGACCAAGGAGTAATACCACATGGATATGGAAGTTGGGGTGTTCAGTTGGGAAATAAGGGTAGTTTCTCATTCAGATGTATGGGGTCTTGGGGTTTTACAGCCCCAATGTTGGGTGACTGCATGTCGTAATTGAATATACCTGTATGCATCTGTTGGTCTGAGTCAATGTTGCTGTTGCAACATTCAGGTGGGGGTGAATCCCATGAGGGTAAAAACATCTTGTAGGCACCAAATTCTGTCATCCTTCCAGCCTTGCCATTGAAGATGAGTTCCTGCAATAAAAATGTTGCAGTTTACCCAAATGAGTTGATCAATGTTGGTTCTGAGGATACTCTTGGTGCTTTTAAGCATTTTCGTTAGGACTTGCTGTTTACATCCCAATGTGGTGTCAGTCACTAATTGAGAAGTCAGTTCATACAGTAGGGTCAGAAGATCTGTGTCAGCTCTTTTACACAGTTCTTGCTCTATTTCTACCCATTCTGGAATGTGTTTCTGCATCCAGACATTACCTGTAACTAACAGCCAGTGTGAGGCATTCCATAGCTGTGAGATCCAATAATATAGGATAATGTCCAGAACCTTGAGACCTTCCCTGTCAGTGAGTCTGGCAAGATGCTGTAATGCCCCCCTCAGCTTTTTGTGCATGCATATAAATTTAGAGGTTAATCTTTGGAGTTCTTTTAAATGCTTTGGTGGGATGGTGGTATATATCGTGGAAAGAACGAACAGGATGCGGGGGAGTATGTTCATCTTCATTGTAGTGATTCTCTGCCCCAAGGACAGAGGGTGGTTGTCACATCTATTTAAAATCGGCCTTGATTGTTGAGATAATTTTGCAAAGGTTGTGTTTATCTGTGTCTGATGAGGATGCATGTAGGACGATTCCTAGATACTGGAGAGTCTTTTTTTTCATTGCGTTCCATATTCTCAGAATATGTTCCTGTTGCATTTATGGTTCACAGGCAGGATCTCAGATTTATCAGTGCTCAGTTTGTAGTCCGAAAAGATGCCAACATTCTGGATGCAGGGTAGTACTGGTGAGACTGAGGTCTCCAGCTTGCTTAATGTCAGGAGGATATTATCAGTGTAGGTTACTTGATTGTGGCTAGCATCTCCAATTTCAATGCCATGAATGCCAGGTTCCGCCTGTATCTTGCAGAGTAGGGGTTCTACAGCTGAGCTGAAAAGAGATGGGGACAGGGGGTATCCCTGCTGTGTGTCTTGTTCCATTGTGAACTCCAGGGACAGTACGCCATTTGTGCAGACCATTGCCTTCGGGTTGGTGTACAGGAGCGTGAACAAGTCTTGGGTGTTTTGTAGGAAGCCACTGAGTTATAAGATCTTAAATAAGTACCACCGTTCTACCTGCTTGAATGCTTTCTCAGCATCTAGTATAATCAGAAAGGCAGGAGATTCCAGGTTTTGGGCAACTCTCATGATGTACGTGACTCTTCTGGACTTGTCCTAGATAAGCTGATCTGGCATAAAACCTGTTTGGGTAGGACTGATCAGCGAAGTGAGCACTTTGAGTATTTTGTTAGCTAAGACCTTTGCAAGTGCTTTTGTGTCAGTGTTTAGTAGTGTTATCAGTCTACACCTGGCACAGGCAGTGTGTTTTTTGTTTGATTTTGTGTCAGTGTTTAGAAGTGTTATCAGTCTACACCTGGCACAGGCAGTGTGATCTTTGTTTGATTTTGTGTCAGTGTTTAGCAGTGTTATCAGTCTACACCTGGCACAGGCAGTGTGATCTTTGTTTGACTTTGTGTTGGTGTTTAGCAGTGTTATCAGTCTACACCTGGCACAGGCAGTGTGGTCTTTGTTTGACTTTGTGTCGGTGTTTAGCAGTGTTATCAGTCTACACCTGGCACAGGCAGTGTGGTCTTTGTTTGACTTTGTGTCAGTGTTTAGCAGTGTTATCAGTCTACACCTGGCACAGGCAGTGTGGTCTTTGTTTGACTTTGTGTCGGTGTTTAGCAGTGTTATCAGTCTACACCTGGCACAGGCAGTGTGGTCTTTGCGTCGGTGTTTAGCAGTGTTATCAGTCTACACCTGGCACAGGCAGTGTGATCTTTGTTTGACTTTGTGTCGGTGTTTAGAAGTGTTATCAGTCTACACCTGGCACAGGCAGTGTGATCTTTGTTTGACTTTGTGTCGGTGTTTAGCAGTGTTATCAGTCTCCGCCTGGCACAGGCAGTGTGGTCTTTGTTTGACTTTGTGTCGGTGTTTAGCAGTGTTATCAGTCTCCGCCTGGCATAGGCAGTGTGGTCTTTGTTTGATTTTGTGTCGGTGTTTAGCAGTGTTATCAGTCTCCGCCTGGCACAGGCAGTGTGGTCTTTGATTTTGTGTCGGTGTTTAGCAGTGTTATCAGTCTACATCTGGCACAGGCAGTCTAGTCTTTGATTTTGTGTCGGTGTTTAGTAGTGTTATCAGTCTCCGCCTGGCACAGGCAGTGTGGTCTTTGTTTGACTTTGTGTCGGTGTTTAGCAGTGTTATCAGTCTACACCTGGCACAGGCAGTGTGATCTTTGTTTGACTTTGTGTCAGTGTTTAGCAGTGTTATCAGTCTCCGCCTGGCACAGGCAGTGTGGTCTTTGTTTTGGGTGAGAGAGTAATGATGCCTGTCATCATTGTATGCAGAAGGGCCCTAGCTTTTACTGCTTCTTCATATACCTGAAGCAGAATTGGAGCCAACTGGTCAGTGAATGTAGTGTAAAAATCTGGAGAATATTCATCATTCCCTGGTGCCTTTCCTTTCAGGATGGATAACAAGACTGTCCATCACCACCCTTCTCACGGACTTACTGCATATCAACCGCTTGCCCAGGGTTATGATAGCGGTGAGTGGCCTGCCATGTTGGTTGTGTATGGCTCTGTGGGGGGGGGTGTTGGTGCAAGGGGCTTTTTTTCTCCAGCTTATGGTTATCTCCATAAGAGTGCCAGAGTCCAATGACGTACACGCATGCATGCCTGCCATCTAGTGGCTGCCCTTCCCCTCCTCCTATGTCCTCCTGCTTTGCTACAATCTGGCCTCCACTAGGTGGCTGCAAGTTCCTACGCACGCTCGTCAGTTTGTGAAATTTCAATATTTTCACTCCAGATTTTCAACATTGCCATTTTACTACACCTCCTTATGAGCAGTACAGTTGTCATTTTTCACATCTCACCCACAACATGTTTCTGCACATGTAGCGCACAATGGCATAGTCGGTGTGCGAAATCAATGTATGGGACACATTAAGAAAATCCCAGTGACACTGGTCATGAGCAGAGGTGTTAAATGGCTATGTTGAAAATTTGGTGGAAAAATTCCCAAAATGACTGTTTTGGAGCGCATTATCAGCAGTTCCTACGCACGCTGGCAAGTTTGCGAATTTGTAATATTTAGACACCAGATTTTCAACAGTGCCATTTACCAAGATTTTAAGGAGCAGTACATAGCTACCATTTTTCACATCTCGCCCAAAATGAGCTTCACAAGATGTTGCGCATTGCCAATGGTAGTCGGTAAAGTAAAACAATGTTTGGGACAGATTAAGAAAATCACAGTGACACTGGTCATGAGCAGAGGTTTTAAAATGGATATGTTGAAAATTTGGTGATAAAACTCCATAAAATGACTGTGTTACGAGTGAGCATTGCGCAGTTTCCACACACCCTCGTAAGTTCATGACTTTGCAATATTTTCAGTTCAGATTTTCACCAGTGGCATTTGTCCACACCTCCTTATGAACAGTACAGCTGTCATTTTCCACAACATGGCCGAAATGTGTTTTCACACTTTCAGCACAAAAATGCGTAGTCGCGGTGGGAAATCATTGTTCGGGACAGATAAAGGAAATCACACTGACACTGTTCATGATCGGAGGTCCCAAAATGCCTGTGTTAACAATCTGCTGTAAAAAAATTCCCAAACTAGTTACATTACGGGTGTGCGTTGCACACTTTCTACACACGCTCGTGACTTCACCAGTTTTTTTAAGATTCTCACAGCAGATTTTCAACATTGCCAATTTTTACACCTCCCCATGAACAGTACCGCTGTCATTTTTCACATCCTGTTCAGAGTGTGTTTTTGCACCTGTGGTATCAAATGTCATAGTCGCTGTGCAAAAGCAGTTTTCGGATAACAAACTGATATTGCCACTGTTCATGAGGTGGGGGTCACAAAAAAAAATGTTGAAAATTTGGAGAAAAAATATCAATCAATACCTGAGGCGTTAGGGTTTCTGACCATAACGCCCTACCCTGTAGAGAATGACAGGCATCAGGGGTGTGACTTGGGATTCTTGCCTGTCATGCTCATACCATTTCACCCCCACCCACACCCTGCAGCCAGTGAGAGGCATCAAGGTGTGCCTCGGACTCTTCGTGCCCAAACTTCACCCCATTCTCCTATACCGCACCCATCTGACCGTATTTCCTGATCGAATGGGGTGCGCATGAGGGCCAAAGACCCCAAGGCACACCGTGACACTTGTCAGCAGGGTAGGGTATGGTGAAATGGCGTGGTCGTTATGTCTGACGACCCAAAGGCATACCCCAATGCCTGTCACTCTCTGCAGGGTGGTGGTGGGGTTGGCTTCAGTTCAATACTTCTCTGCCATTCCTATTATGCAGCTCTGTAACTTCTACACTACCAATGCCAATGCCAGCAAGCAAACATTTGGCATTGACAAATGCTTGTTTTCTACCTTATGAATATGCCGTAGACCTGTTACTCTGTCAATGGCCTATCTATTCATACTCATCTGTATTGCTCCCTTATGCCTATTCCATGCCTGCCTGAAACCCTGCACTGTATTCATATCCACCACTTCCTGAGGTAGGCCATTCCATGCATCTACCACCTTTTCTGTGAAAAACAACTTCCTCACATTCCCCCTTAATCGGCCTCCCTCTAATCTCATGCTGTGTCCTCTCGTCCTGCTATTTTTCTTATATTTAACCATGTTAGACTCTTTCACCTTGTTAATGCCCTTAAGATGTTTGAATGTTTCGATCTTATCACCTCTCTCCCTCATTTGCTCTAGGGTATATGTATTGAGCTCTGTTAATCTGTTCTCATATGTTTTCTGATGCAGTCCCTGCACCATTTTGTTTGCCCTTCTCTGGATTGCCTCCATTTTGTTAATATGCTTGTGCAGGTGTGTCCTCCAGTACTGCACACAGTACTCCAGATGGAGCCTAACCAGTGTCTTGTAAAAAGGGATCATTACCTCCCTTTTACGACTTGCGATACCCCTACTAATATACCCCAACATCCCTCTAGTCCTACCTACTACTTTAGTGGACTGCTTGGATGATTTCAGCTCATCTGTGATGATGATGCCCAAGTCTCTTTCATTCCTTGTGATTGCCGGCAACTCCCCTCCCAACCTATAGGTGGCTTCAGGGTTTCTCTTCCCTATGTGCACGATCGTGTACTTCTTTGTGTTAAACCCCATTTGCCACTCTTCCAACCATTTTCCAGTTTATCTAGATCTCTCCTCATTCTGCCCACCCCATCTGGATCATCTACTCTGTTGCAGATCTTGGTGTCATCTGCTAACAGACAAACCTTAACCTCTAGTTCATCTGCAATGTCACTGATGAAGATATTGAAGAGGACTGGCCCCAGGACTGATCCCTCAGGTACCCCACTTGTGACTTGTATCTCTTCTGACTGTACACCATTTACCACCACTCTCTGTTTTCTGCCCACCAATCAATTTGCCACCCATTTGACCAACTTCTGACCCATCCCAAGCCTACCCAGCTTATTAATTAATCTTATATGTGGAACAGCATTGAACGCTTTGCTGAAGTCAAGGCAGGTGACAACAACTGCTCCCCCTTGGTCCACCACTCTGGTTACCCAATCAAAGAAATCTATGAGATTAGTTTGACAGGACCTTCCTGTTGTAAACCCATGCTTTTCTTGGACCCTGTGCTCCTATGGATTCTAGGTGTTGCACTATCCTTTCCTTAAGGAGTGCCTCCATAATCTTGCTCACTACTGAGGTAAGACTGGCTGGTCTGTAGTTCCCTGCCTCTTCCCTGCTACCACTCTTGTGGAGCGGGATCACATGATCCCTTCTCCAGTCTTCTGGGACCTCTTCTGTGCTCAGAGACTCACTAAATAGTTCTGATAATGGCTTTGCTACAGTAGTTCCACCCTTAGCTCCTTTAGTACCCTGGGATGTGTGCCATCAGGTCCCATTGCCTTGTCCACCCTGAGCTTATCGAGCTCTTGTAGGACCCTTTCTTTTGTGAATGGACTAGTGCACATCTCCCTCCCTCCTGTGTCCATGGTGCTGAGCTGTGGGCCCAGCCCTACCTTCTCCTCAGTAAATAGTGAGCAGAAGTATCTATTTAGGATAGATGCTTTTCCTTGGTCTTCCTCACACTCCTCCTTATCCCCTTTGAGCTTAGCAATACCCCCTCTGGACTTTCTCCTTTCACTAATGTATCTATAGTAAGTCCTGTCACCTTCTTTTACTGTCTGTGCTAGTGTTTCCTCGATTTCGACCTTTGCCTGCCATGCTGCTGTCCCTGCTTCCCTTAGGGAAGTTTGGTGTGCCTCTCTATCTTCATCCCACTGCGTTCCTTTATATTTCCTGAAGGCCAGCCTTTTTGTCTCTGACCTTTTCTGCTACTGTTTTTGAGAACCAAAGTGGTTTTCTTCTTCCTTTTCTCTTGCTTTTCTCTCTAACACAGAGGAATGTTGCTTCAAGTGTTGCATCCTTAATGCTTGCCCACTTTGCCTGTACCCCCACACCTGTAGTTCTTCTTGCCAGGGCTAGCTTAACTCTGTTGGCTATTTTATCAAAGTCAGCTCCTCTGAAGTCCCATATTTTTGCCTTGGAATGGGATAATTTAGTTCTAGTGGCCTAACTGAAGCATACCATGTGATGGTCACTGGCCCCCAGGTGACCTTCTACCCGGAGATCTGTGATCCTTTCCCCGTTAGTCAATACTAGATCTAGGATAGCCCTGTCTCTTGTGGGTTGTTGTCCATTACAGATGAGTTTGTGGGTATATAACCTGGTCTGAATAATTAGAAGGAGGAAAATGAAAGCAAAAGTTTGATTTTGTGTTTTGTTTGTTTTTGTATAACTTGTTATATCATGTTAAATTACTTGTGCCCCTGTAAATGAGGTCACTGTGTGGATACCCTTATGATCCTCCCCTTCCTGTTTTGCTATAGGAAATGTCACGACTGTGCTACTGTATAAAAGGAGTATAGCGTGGGATGGTTGGGGATGGGAGTGGATGGCTTGGCCCTTCCCCTGCCAAAAAAGAACCACGGATGAAAGAAACAACCCACAAGAGACAGGGCTATCCTAGATCTAGTACTGACTAACAGGGAAGGGATCACAGCTCTCCAGGTAGGTCACCTGGGGGCCAGTGACCATCACATGGTATGGTTCAATTTGGCCCCTAGAACAAAATATGAAAATTATGTACCTACCGTAATTCTTGATCTTCTTGGACGAGTCTCCACCACTCATTCACACTAGTGGGATTAGCGCCGGAGGCACAAGGACCCATCGGGAGCAAACTTTTTGCTGGAGGGTCGGCGCGAGAGATGGCGCCACGAGGAATGGCGCCACGAGCAGCGGCTCGAGCGGCAATCACTATCTCGGCGACGACCCTCCAACCGCCTCAGTACCTTTTTTACCAAGGAGGTGCAGCGCAACTAACGTAAAGAGTAAATCTAACCTTAAAAAACGGACATAAGACAGTCTGTACGACCCGTGTAAGAGGGGTCAGCAAAGAAGTCTTCACGGCCCAAAGATTTGAGGAGTGAAGACCAACACAGCGGTGAGCTCGGGGATGGAGGGGGTAGAATGAGTGGTGGAGACTGGCCCAAGAAGATCAAGAATTATGGTAGGTACTGTAATTTTCATATCTTCCTGGGCATAAGTCTCCACCACTCATTCACACTAGTGGGAGAGTACCAAGCTGATAATCCCCCAAAAGGGCGGCAGGAGAGCCAGAGCTCACGCGACTAAGATAGAAGTCCATTAAGGATAGTTCTGCTGAATGCGGAATGTCGACTGGCATGAACATCCAGTGCATAATGCTTAACGAAGGTATGCACTGAGCTCCAGGTGGCGGCGCTGCAGATATCTGCAATTGGAATATTGCGACTTCCGCTAGGGATGCCGCGACTCTAGTAGAGTGAGCGTGACTCTACCTTCTAATTTAACTTGAGCCATGGAATAGCAATGTCGAAGGCATGCCACTAACCATGATGAGATGCATCTGATAGCGACAGGTTGACCCAGCCGAGTGTCGCTGAAAGAAACAAACAGTTGCTGAGTCTTGTGAAAATTCTTGGTTCTATCTAAATAGAACCACAAGGCTCTCTTAACATCCAAGGAATGAAGAGATCGTTCCCCTTCATTTTGGAAATTAGCGAAGTAAGAGGGAAGTACCAGAGGTTGGTTTAGATGGAATTCTGACACAACCTTGGGAAGAAATTTAGGATGAGTACGGAGAACTACCTTGTCTTTATAGAATACAGTATACGGAGGGTCCGTAACCAGGGCATGTATCTCAGAGACCCCATGGCTGAGGAAATGGCCACCAGGAAGGCAGTCTTCCAGGTAAGAAATTTTAGCTCACAGGTAGCTAGGGGTTCGAAAGGCTTCCGAGTGAGCATGTCCAGCACCAGGTTAATGTCCCAGGCTGCAACTGGATGCTTAACAGGGGGTCTGGTATGAAGAATCCCCTTAAGAAATCGCTTCACCATAGGTAACTCAGCCAGAGTCAAGGAAGAAACCGGCTCATGGAACGCTGAGATGGCACTAAGGTGAACTTTAACTGTGGAGTACTGGAGACCTGAGTTTGATAGGTCCAAAAGATACTCCAGAACCTTGTCAGGAGGACAGGAAAAGGATTCAAGAGGACTTTGCACACTAGAGAGAAAACGCTTTCCATTTGAAGAGCGTGACGTTTTTGGTGGCTGGCTTCCGAGCAGCCAGAAGGATGTCTGAGACTCTACGAGAGACATTGAACTGATTCACTTCTACCTCTTCAGGAGCCAAGCATGAAGGTGAAGTGATTTCAGGTTGGATGGACCAACGAACCCTGAGTCAAAAGATTGATTTGCAAGGAAGTGGTCTCGAGAGGCTGCCAACATACTGTTGAGTAGAGGAAACCATAGTTGCCGGGCCAGGAGGGAGCAATGAGAATCATTTTGGTCCCCTGAGACTCGAACTTGAGGAGTACTCTGGATTAGAGGAAGCGGTGGAAAGCGAAAGAAAGCGTTTGTCCACTGCAGCCTGAACGCATCCTGACAGAAAATGCCAGGCCCTGGATTTCTGGAGCAGAAGAGAGGCAGTTTTGCATTGAGTGGGGATGCAAAGGTCCAGGTCTGGAGTCCCCACTCTTGAACAGTGACCGAACTACGGCTGGATCGAGACCACTCATGAGGTCTGCCTCCGTTCTGCTGAGGTGATCTGCTAGGTCGTTTTGTATACCTGGCAGATAAACCGCTTGAATCAGAGACTTGTGCTCCAAGCACCACTCCCACACCCTCATTGCTTCCCTGCAAAGGGGATAAGAATGAGCACTGCCTTGCTTGTTGATGTAATACATCACAGCTTTGTTGTCCGTTTGAAGGAGAATGTTCTTGTGACAAAGGATATCCTTCAGAGCTCTGATCGCATAGAGGACTGCTCTCATCTCCAGGACATTTATGTGGAGATGAGTTTCGAACTGAGTCCACACACCTTGAGTGTGGAGGGAGTGACAGTGAGCTCCCCATTCCATTAGCGATGCGTCTGTGGTGATGGAGATCTGATGATCCGGGGGAGCAAAGGGGAACCCTTCCAGGAGATTGCTCTCTTGAGACCACCAGGTGAGAGACCTTTGAAGGGGCTCCGTCATCTTGATGGGATAAGACTGGGGGTGAGAGGTCGGAGACCACTGGAGTGGAGAGCATCCATTGGGTGTGTCATGTGCAACCGGCCAGTGGTACAGTGAACACCGAGGCGCCATGAGACCCAACATGCGTTGCATCGAGAGCTGTAACCGATTGGTTCTCCCCGATGTAACGGGCCATCCGAAGGATAGCGAGTCTTCTGTCCTCTGGAAGGAAAGCCTTCACGGAAGAGGTGTCTAGAAGCGTCCCTATGAAAAGGAGCCTCTGGGAGGGCTGCAGTTGTGATTTTTTCAAATTCAGCAGAACTCCCATGGACGTAAGAAGACGAGAAGTCGTTTGCACGGCTTCCAAAGTCCCTTGGCTGGAAGGGCTTGCTAGAAGCCAATCGTCCAGGTAGGGAAACACTCGGAGTCCGATCTTCCTGAGATGCGCAGCGAGAACTGCACAACACTTTGTAAAACTCGCGCGCCGAGTATAGCCCAAAGGGCAGGACTCTGAACTGATAATGCTGACCCAAAGCTACAAACCTGAGGAACTTTATGGTGGGTCGGTGGATGGGGATATGCTGGTAAGCGTCCTGCATATCCATGGAGGCCAGCCAGTCGTGCTGATGCAGCAAGGGTAACAGGGTACCTAGGGAAATCATTTTGAATTTCTCCCTGGGGAGAAATTTGTTTAACTTTCTGAGGTCTAGAATGGGGCGCATTCTCCCGGATTTCTTTGGAACCAGAAAGTAATGGGAGTAGAACCCTGTGTTTCGCAGATGCGGGGGCACCAGTTCTATTGCCCTGTTGTTTAGAAGGCCCTGGATCTCGGCGGTGAGGAGGTCTGACTGAGAGACCGACAACCTGGGTTGTCATCTGGGAGGACAATTCGGGGGGGGTTTCCAAGAAATTGAGAGAATAACCCTCGTGAATTATCCGAAGGATCCATTTGTCCGAAGTTATGGACTTCCACTGGTTGTAGAAGTACATCAGACGACCTCCCACCGGAGGAGAAAGTTTCACCTCGGGCAATGTGGATGGAACTTGGGCCAGCAATTCATAAGGTGGTGCTGGGGGCTTTAAAAGGCAGCGCCATTACCTGCTGCTGAGCATCATTCGTGAAGCCAGAAGTACGCAGCCAGGAATGGTGCCGAGTACAAATACCTGCGGTTGCTGAGCGAGAAGCAGTGTCGAAAGTGTCCATGGCGGCTTTGACTTGTTGGTTATTGGACTCAATACCTCTAATAATGGTCAGAAGAAGCTCTGACTTGAGTCCAATCTGGAAGAGCTTCAACCATTCTTTTCATAGAGTGCCACAGGATATACATACTGAGAAAAATAGCCTTGATAACTGGCAATACGCATACTTAGAGTGGAGGCAGCAAAGACTCTTACCTAATGTATCAATCTTAGAGACTCTTTATTAATAGGTCGAGCTGTAGTAGTTTGAGGAAGAACGACCTTGTCATTCTCTGCCAGGACTACAATAGGATCCGCAAAGGCTTGGGATGCCAAATGGGACGATCCTTGGGAGCTGAATACTTTATCAATGGATTTAGCCACTGAGGGAATAAGAGCAGGATTATTCCAAACCATTTGAGACAGCGCCTCAAGGAAGGCTGGATCGGAGGAGTCAAATCGAGGGATCTCCGAGCATGAAGATACTGAAGTCTTAATATCTTCCCAGGATCGATGTCTGTAGTCTGGAGAGAAAGAGTGATCTCAGGTTCTTCAACAGAGACTTAAAGGACAGGTCCTCACCACAGGCTCTGTAGCAAAGAAAGATCCTGTTTCTCCACTTCATCACCCAACCAAAGGTCTGGGTCAGGCTCAACATCATCTCCTGATGGTCCAGGAAGGACTGTTTGGACAGAAAAGGAGGAAAATTAGAGAGGAGGAAATAGCAGAGAAACAAGGAGAGTCCCGAGGGCCCCCAGCACCGAGAAGGCAAAACCGTTGAAAAGCGGCACAGCGGAGGGCACGACACCGAAGAGGCCGCAGCAGCTTCCACTGGCGTCCCGGTGTACCAGCGAGGAGCCTGCACGCCCGATGGTGCCGCCGATGCCCGCGGTGTCAACAACAGTGCCGCCCAACCAAGCGGCGCCACCGACAGCACTGCCAGACCCAACGGCGCCGCAGATGGCGCCGCGAGACCACCCGGCGCCGCGGACGGCACCGCAAGGCCCAGCGGCACTGAAAATGGTGCCGACAAGCCAACAGACCCTGCCGAAGGTGCCAGGAACGCCCCAGGAACCTGGAAAGCTAGAGAAGGAAAAAAAACAGGAGATAAGGGCATCGGTGTGGCCCCCTGTGCCACAGCCATGTGAGGGGGTAAACACCTAAGCGCGGAGTCGCTGGCACCGAAGAAGGCGCCGTGCGACTAGGAAGGTCCAACCGCCCTACCTGATCACCGGAGGAGCCCGAGGGCTCCGTGGCAACCGAGCCAGGCAGAAGAACCAACCACTGAGCCCATCGCTCCATAAGAGCGGCCCACTGATGAAACTGCTCATCTGGAGCCCTACCTATAGGTGGGGAGGGGCTCCGATGTCGAGGACGACGGTCACCGGAAGTTGGCGACTCTGAAGAAGGAGACCGGCAACTAGCTACGATAACTGATTGTCGACACGCAGACATACCAGAGGGCGACCTCGAGTGATGCCTTCTCTTTTTTGACCTGTGGGCCGAAGAAGAGCTCGAGGCCGAACGGTGCCGAGAATGTGACCGCTTATTTTTATGCCGACGGGGGGACCGCCCATCCCCCCGGGTATCGGACTGACCGTTGTCGGAACCCCGCTGAGGAGAAGGAGGCTGACCGGACCCAGCCCGGCTGACTGAACAGCTTTCATACGAAGTCTCCCTACCGTCACCTGACCTGCTCATGGTCGACTCCGTCCAGTAGGCCGAGACTTCTTCAAGTAAGTTAAATTTAAAATATTAGACAAATTTAACGAAAATAGAATAAAATTAAGCGCTACTACTATCGTGATAATGTTACAAAACAATAAACTGAAAACTATGCGCTAGTTTGAAGTTTGACTCCCGAAAGGCGAGCGACGTTGTCACTGAAGCGCACTCGACGGCGGGAAAAAAGGAACTGAGGCGGTTGGAGGGTCGTCGCCGAGATAGTGATTGCCGCTCGAGCCGCTGCTCACAGCGCCGTTCCTTGCGGCACCATCTCTCGTGCCGACCCTCCAGCAAAAAGTTTGCTCCCGATGGGTCCTAGTGCCTCCGGCGCTAATCCCACTAGTGTGAATGAGTGGTGGAGACTTATGTCCAGGAAGATCATCCCATTCCACAGCAAAAATATGGGACTTCAGAGGAGCTGACTTTGATAAGATGGCCAACAGAGTTAAGCAAGCCCTGGAAAACAGAAATACAGGTGAGGGGGTACAGGCAAAGTGGGCAAGCATTAAAGATGCAATACTTGAAGCAACATCCCATTGTGTTAGTGGGAAAAGGAAGTGCAAAAGAAGAAGGAAACCACTTTGATTTCCAAACACAGAAAAGGTCAGAGTCAAAATGCTGGCCTTCAGGAAATATAAGGGAACGCAGCAGGATGAAGATAGGGAGGCATACCAAACTTCCCTAAGGGAAGCAGGGAAGGCAGTAAGGCAGGCAAAGGCCCAAACTGAGGAAACACTAGCACAAACAGTAAAAGAAGGTGACAAGACTTTCTATAGATACATTAGTGAAAGGAGAAAGTCCAGAGAGGGTATTGCTAAGATCAAAGGGAATAAGGGGGCGTGTAAGGAGGAGGACCATGTAAAAGCATCTATCCTAAATAGATACTTCTGCTCAGTATTTACTGAAGAGAAGGTAGGGCAGGGCCCACAGCTCAGCACCATGGACACAGGGGGGAGGGAGGTGTGCACTAGTCCCTTCACAAAAGAAAGGGTCTGGGGGCGTGGCTAGCTATCCAGGTAAACGGATGCACTTCCAGAGAGCTCTCACTTCAGTATACTTAATTTAGCCTATTTTTTTGTAATTTACGCCTAACTTGAACTTTAAATTATATTTACTTGTTCCCTTGAGTCCAGCTGGTACTGGGGATACCGAATTTGCCGTGATGGGGTGGAAAAACATGGACCAGAAAATTAATTTCTAAGGACATGGATATGTTGTTCATCCACACTTATTGGCAGGTTCCTTGCCGCTTTAAATCTTGCCGGAAGGTCTTCAAGCTGGCTCCTCCTACCCACCCAGGTGGTAAAACTCTCGGCTCCGCCCCATGATGCCAGATCTTCCTTACCGCTTGAAGCTCAGGTTCTCCTTAACGCTCCGCGATAAGACTGGTTCCTAATCCTTCAATTTTCGAATTTAAAAGTTTTGCTAAAAGACTGTCTGTCTCTCCCTCCTGCCGCGATGGACAAATTGACTCGGTTTCCGGAGATGCCCTTGCGGGCAGAAGATGTCTCTGATGGATCCGCACTCCACGTGCGTCTACTGCTTGGGCCTTGAGCATGACCCGCAGGCCTGTGACCTGTGCTCTTCCTTTTCCGCCTACGTCCTCGAAAACCGTGCTGCCTGTTTGCAACTGGGGCATCCCGAGAAGAGGTTTCCTCCGGTAAAGTCGAAAGAGGCCCGGTCGGCGGTGTCCGCGGCGGCGGGCTCGGCGGATCAGCTCGAGCAGATGATCGCCCTCGAAGAGGAGGCGGCGCAGGCCGCTTCTACCTCGGCTGCAGCATTTGTCCCGCGCTCTCTCGGTGCCTCTTATTCGGCTTCTTTTAAGGAGCTTTGTCTGACCCTCTCGACTAAAGGTGAGGGTCCAACTTCTTCTGGACCGTTTTCTCGGTCCAAAAAGAAAGACAAGGGTAGGTCTCACCGTCGATGCTCTTGGGAGCGGGAAAGATCCCTCTCCCCGAGTGGTCGGCCATCGACTTCGGTCGACTTCTCAGCTTCGGCCACTGGTCTCACGGTGTCCCCGTCAGGTCAGTTGACTGAGACTCCCGTCGACGCTGTCGAGATTTTTCTTGACCCGTTGGATGGGTTGTCAGCTGGAGAAGCTGAGAATCCCCTCTCCCCGGTTCTCCCGGTGGGAGTTGTGGATCCCGTTGGCTCGTCTGTGCCTCCAGTTCGAGCCTTGGTTGAATTGTCGAACCAAAGGGAAGTGCCGATTCCCGCGACACACCTCCATGGCGTCCTCGGCATAGCCGAGGTTCTCGGTCTCGGTCTCGGCGACGTCTTCACGGTCCAGCCGTCATAGGCGGTCTCGGCACCACCGCTCGTCCTCTTCCTCCTCCTCTGATGAGGGGAGGCTTCGGCGCAAGTTGCGTCGACGATATGAGGAACTCGTGGCAACAGCTCCTTCTGTCTGGAAATAAGCCGACACGGCTGCCTTTCCCTCGCCATTAAGTGGTTGTCATCGAGTGGTCAAACAACCCCTCGCTTTTAACCGAGGAGCCTGTTCCAGGCCGGTTGTTTGGCCACCTAGCTGCCCCACCGATCTCGGGTGGAACCTCCGCCCACAGCCATTAGTTGGGGCTCCGACCAAAAATTCTCGGTTGGCTCAGGGACTGCCCCATAGGCTGTCTGTCACCCTCACTCCCGACTGGCCTCGGCAGGTGGAGGGTGGCTCAGGCCCGAGGCAGCTCTTTGAGGACTCTTCCAAGTCCGAGGACGATTCCTCCCTTTTCTCCAAGCGTATGGACTTGGAGTCCTCAGGGGACAGTTGGCGGACAATAGCCCATCGTCCTTCCTAGGATTGCTTCGGCTCATCTCGGAGTCCACTGGGATGAAGCTCGAACCTGTTTCTAAATGGGCCAGATATCCCCTCACGGAGATTCTGGACCGAGGGGATTCCCCTACAGAGGCCTTTCTGGTGGCCGAGGCCATAGTGGGTCCGGCCTTGGAGCTCTGGCAGCGCCCTGCTTCCTGTCCTGCGCCTTCGGCCAGGATTGTCAGGAAATGTCTTGGTCCCTACGGTTCCCTGTCGGTTTTGGCGTACCTTGGCTGAGGGGTTGGTTACCGACAGCGTTTTCCGGCGTGCCAGGAACGCTAGGGATGTGGACAAACCTCCTGACAAGGAGTCCAAGAAATTGGACTATGCCTGGTGAAAAGTCTATGCTGCGTCCTCCCTCGGCCTTCGCCAGGCCAGTTCGGCCATCCTCATGGCACATTTTTCTCATGCCCTGTTGGGCTCCCTGGATGAGGTCGTCCCTCATCTTCCTGCGGATCTGCAGGCCACGGTCAGGCAAGTGCGGGACCAGGGCAGGGCAGTGGCCAAACAGCAGCTCCAGACTGCTTTAGACATTGGGGACTCATGTGCCAGGTCTGTGGTGGCTGCAGTGGCCATGCGTCGTCGGGCTTGGCTGAGGATATCCACCTTTACTTCAGATACCCAGCACAAGCTGGCGGATGTTCCCTTTTTGGGGACTGACCTCTTCGGCCCTGGGGTGGAAGGTCACCTGCAGAGGATCGAGAAGTCCAATGCTACCTTGGACTCGGTCTCTTCCGCTCAGAAGGACAAAGGCCGCAAACCACAGCCTAAGCCCTTTCGTTCTTCTGTGCCCGCGGCGTGTCCGGCCCAGCAACGTCAGGGCCAGCAGGCTCGGGCTTGGCATCCCAAACCCAAGCCCGGGGCTTCCTCCAACAGGAAGCAGGGAGCTAAAGGCCCAGGAGGTCTCTCGGCCGGTCCCTCCTCTAAGCCTGCCCAGTGACGGGCTGAGGGGTGTCGCCCCCAACCCCGTCACCTCACCCCAGGTTCCCCCGTTGGGGGACAGCTCCGGCACTTCCTTTCCGCCTGGTCCGTTATTACCATGGACAGGTGGGTACTGGAGGTGGTGGGAAAAGGCCTGCCTCTAGAATTCGAGCAGGCCCCGCCCTTCAGAGTCGTCACACCTCAGGGGGCCTCGGGGTCCGCAGCCTCACTGTCAGCTCGTTGGGCCAACATCGCTCTCCTCCTCCAAAAGGAGGTGATCAGGGAGGTTGCAGACCCTCCCTCAGACCCGGGGTTTGTGTCCAGGTACTTCCTGGTTCCGAAACGGACAGGGGCTGGCGCCCCATTCTCGACCTACACGACCTGAACAAGTTCCTAAGGTCTCAAACCTTCAGGATGGTCACTCTGGCTCAGATAATACCATCTCTGGAACATGGCATGTGGTTCTGCTCTCTGGACCTGCAGGATGCGTTCTTTCACGTCCCTATCCGTCCATCACATCGGAGATTCCTTCACTTTCAAGCAGAGGGATCCCTCTTCGAGTTCCGAGCCATGCCCTTCGGCCTGTCTCCAGCTCCCAGGGTCTTCACCAAATGCATTGCAGTGGTGGCAGCTTTCCTGCAGCGCCGAGGGTTCCGGGTGTACCCTTACCTGGATGATTGGCTGATAGCAGCACCCCCTCCAGACAGGAGGTGGAGCGGTCCAGAGATCTGGCCCTCCAGGTTTGCTCTCAAATCGGCCTTCTCATCAATGAGGCCAAGTCAGAACTCAAGCCGAAGCAGGTGATTCTGTTTATCGGGGCAGAGCTCGACTCTCTTCGAGCCAGAGCACGGCTCCCGGCGGACAGGGCCGAGGTTCTTACCTCCTTTGCCCAATCATTTCTGGTTGGGCAATCGCACCCTGCCCGGGACTTCCTGCGCCTCCTGGGTCTCATGGCGGCCTGTATCAGCATGGTCCATTGGGCACGCTGGCACATGCGCCCCCTTCAGTGGGGACTGGCCAGCCAGTGGTCACAATGCTGCGATCCATTGGACCAACTAGTGATGGTGACCCAGGAGATGTGGAACGCTCTCCGGTAGTGGACCGTTCCATCTCATCTGCAGGAGGGCATCCCGTTTGTCCGCCCCGAGCCGAAGGTCTCTCTATCGACCGATGCCTCTTTGATGGGTTTGGGTGCCCATCTGGGGAAAATGCATGACGGGCTCTGGTCCTCAAGGGAGTCCCGATGCCACATCAACCTGCTGGAGCTCTGAGTGGTCTGCCTAGCTCTCACTGCCTTTGCTCCGTTTCTCTGGGGTCAAGTGGTCCGAGTCCAGACGGACAATACCACGACCATGTACTACCTAAACCGCCAGGGCAGGACGCGCTCCATGCTTCTATGCAAGGAAGCTCTCCGCATTTGGTCACTCGTGCGCAGCCTGGAGGTGGATCTCCTAGCCATTCATGTGGCAGGAGCCTCCAACACCCTGGCCGATGCCCTGAGCCGGATAGGGGCTGCATCTCACGAGTGGTCTCTCCTGCCAGAGGTAGTACAAGATCTGTTCTCCCACTGGGGCACACCTCAGGTGGACCTGTTTGCCTCCAGGGAGAACGTGAAGCTGAGGCTGTTTCATGCCCGCCCCTCAGCAGGGCTCGCTGCATGGGGATGCCTTCTCGAGGCTGTGGACCCCGGGCCTCTTCTACGCCTTTCCCCATTTCCCTTGATTCACAAGGTGCTTCTCAAGGCAAGGAGGGACAAGGCGCAGGTGATTCTGATAGCCCCAGACTGGCCCCGCCAGTTCTGGTACCCAGATCTCCTCAGCCTCAGCTGCAGGCTCCCGAGGCAGCTTCCAGCTCGCCCGGACCTGCTCTCAGTCAATCAGGGGAAGGTGTTCCATCCAGACCTTCAATCCCTACACCAGACAGCCTGGTTCCTGAGCAGCTAGAGTTCCAGGCCTTGGGTCTTTCCGACGAGGTCCTCAATGTTGTTGAGGCGTCCCGTAAGGAGTTGACCAGGAAATGCTATGCCTTCAAATGGAAGAGATTTTCCATTTGGTGTCAGGGCAAGGGCTTCGACCCTTCCTCCTGTCCTTTGGCAAGCATTTTGGACTATTTATGGTCCCTTTCTAGTCTAGGGCTTAGGTCGACGACCCTAAGGGTGCACCTGGCA
Source organism: Neoceratodus forsteri (assembly GCA_016271365.2). NCBI lineage: Eukaryota > Metazoa > Chordata > Ceratodontiformes > Ceratodontidae > Neoceratodus > Neoceratodus forsteri. The sequence goes on from CM028131.1 coordinate 116,450,030, forward strand.
GCCATCTCTGCTTAGCGGGCATGGGCCGGGGAGCAGTCAGTGGTGCAGGAGAAGGTGGTCTGGCGCTTTTTCAAAGGCCTTGATCGCATTTCCCCTCCGGTGTGAGAACCTCCACCTCCATGGGATTTACTGCTGGTACTGGCAAAGCTCATGGGCAAGCCATTCGAACCAATGCACAGGTGTGAACTCTCTCACCTGTCGTGGAAGACCGCCTTCTTGGTGGCTATCATGTCAGCCAGAAGGATGGGAGAACTCCAGGCACTCTGCATCGAGTCTCCTTACCTGGTCTTCCACAGGGACAAGCTTGTCCTGCGCCCCCACCCGAAATTCCTTCCGAAGGTGGTGTCGGAGTTTCACCTTAACCAGATGTTGACTCTGCCGGTGTTCTACCCCAATCACACCTCGGAGGCCGAATACAGGCTCCATACTTTGGACCCTAGAAGGCGCTCGCTTGTATAAAGGCGCACGGCTGAAGAGTCGAGGAGAGGTTCGCCAGCTGTTTGTCACCTACGCTGAAGCTGCACCTGGCAGACCTGCAGCCAGCGGACGATAAGCAGGTGGGTCACCTCCTGCATAGATCTCTACAAGTTGGCGGGCATGGAGCCTCCCAGAGGGATAAGAGCTCATTCTACCTGTCATACTGCTGCATCGGTGGCTGCTTCCAGGGATGTTCCTATCCAGGAAATCTGCAGGGCTGCTACCTGGAAGTCAGCACACACCTTCATTACCCATTACCACATCGACCTTGAGTCACGCCGGGATGCTGGTTTTGGGGCCTCGGTTCTCCAGTCTTTATTCCCTAAGTAGGGGGTGTGCACCTTGCCTCCCTCCTCCCGGAGAACTGCTAGGAGTCTGCCAATAAGTGTGGATGAACAACATATCCATGTCCCTAGAAATACAGGTTACTCACCTGGAACAGGAGTTCTAGGAATGGTATATGTTGTTCATCCACACAACCCACCCAACCTCCCCGGCTTCGACGCACAACCTGAGCTTCCAGCGGGCCAGATCTGGCGTCATGGGGCGGAGCCGAGAGTTTTACCACCCAGGTGGGTGGGAGGAGCCAGCTTGAAGACCTTCTGGCAAGATTTAAAGTGGCAAGGAACCTGCCAATAAGTGTGGATGAACAACATATACCATTCCTAGAACTCCTGTTACAGGTGAGTAACCTGTATTTCTTTACCCCACATGATGGGGCCTCCAAACCTCTGACTGCGCCAACAAATATCCCCACGGGGGATACAGGGGCTGGGGAACCTGGTCCGGCTACATTGGAGTCTCTATAATCACCAGTTCTGACTTTCACTAAAACAGTCCAGCATATAGATGAGAAAAAGGTTGGGTATAACACCCGATTGCTACAGGTGGAAAAAAAATTGGATCATCTGATGGAAACGGCGCAGATGCAGAGAAATCCTCGAACCGGGCCCAAACCACGGCCGCCTCCTGTGTGAAGGAGCAGGCTTTGCTTTGCTCCAGAATGAAGCATATGGAAAATTTGACCCATGCTGCTAATATCTGGATCATCGGAGTCCCGGAGGGCACAGGAGGAGAAAATCTTTCGCTTTATTTGAATGCCTGGTTATCGGAGACCCTAAGACTTGATCTACAGGACCAATTGGTCCATGCATACAGGGTTAATATTCATAGACCTGAGTCTACAGAGGGTTCCAGAACAATCATGCTTATCACCGTGTCTGTGGTGGTGCGGGATCATATCTTGCAAGCAGTTCGAGCAAGGCACAACATTGAGATAGATGGGTCTAAAGTCCTATTTTTCCCCGAACTTTCTTACTCCACTCGCATGAAATGGAAAGGATTTGATGCGGTCAGGAGACGTCTCAGGGTATTGGAGATCCTGAACAACTTGTTGATGCCTGTCCAACTCCATGTAATGGTGGGAAGAAAGGCATATATATATATATATATACCAAACCTAAAAAAGCTATGAGGATCGTGGAAAAGTTGGAGACCGAGAGGGCAGCCCGAGAGGGAGACCATTCATCTGATTCAGGGGCTGAGGACACCTGAAAAACACAAGGAGTGGGACATTAAGTTTTTGTTGTATTAACTCACTATCTTTCCTGCTTCAAAATTACCCCTATACAGTTTTTTTTACTCTCCTGAAAGTAGATGGACAGAATAACACTTGGACTTAATTTCCTTCTGCTGATATAATCCACTTTCAGGGACTTTAATAACGTGGAGAAGGTAGGGGCAATGGGTCAGATTTAGGGTTTAAATAACGGAAAAGTTTTGGGAGATGATGTGCTAATATCTAAGTTGAACTTTTCTCTTGTGTCTTTAATTAATCCTTTATGTAACACTGTGAGAGAAAAACTGGGAGATATAATAGAAGCTATAGAATTAAAGGTGCATTTACTAATTGAGGGCCTTTATGGCCTGGGATCTTCATTAATATACATTAAGTGGTAATTGCCATATTATAGGCATTGATAGCAATAGTCATATGGGATATGCGTATTGATGTACAAGAAAGCATTTTGTTTCATGCTATCTGTAATTCTCCCCAATCTTGTACCTAATGTAACAATGGATCACATATCTGTATATCTTTTTAATGTTGCTTACACTGTGATGTATTACATTGTTCAGGAAGTTACAGTGCAATGTATTTGCATAAACTCTGTAAATAAAAAGTACAAAAAAAAAAAAGAAAGAAAGGGTCCTACAAGAGCTCGATAAACTCAGGGTGGACAAGGCAATGGGACCTGATGGCATTCATCCCAGGGTACTAAAGGAGCTAATGGTGGAACTAGCAGAGCCATTACCAGAACTGTTTAGTGAGTCTCTGAGCACAGGAGAGGTCCCAGAAGACTGAAGAAGGGCTCATGTGATCCTGCTGCACAAGAGTGGAAGCAGGAAGGAAGCAGAGAACTACAAACCAGTCAGTCTTACCTCAGTAGTGGGCAAGATTATGGAGACACTCCTTAAGGAAAGGATAGTGCAACACCTGGAATCCATAGGAGCACAGGATCCAAGACAGCATGAGTTTACAAAAGGAAGGTTCTGTCAAACTAATCTCATAGATTTCTTTGACTGGGTAACCAGAGTGGTGGACCAAGGGGGAGCAGTTGATGTTGCCTACCTTGACTTCAGCAAAGCTTTTGATACTGTTCCACATAGAAGATTGATTAATAAGCTGGGTAGGCTCAGGGTGGGTCAGACATTGGTCAACTGGGTGGCAAACTGGTTGACAGGCAGAAAACGGAGAGTGATAGTAAACAATATACAGTCAGAAGAGATGCAAGTCACGAGTGGGGTACCTCAGGTATCAGTCCTGGGCCAGTCCTCTTCAATATCTTCATCAGTGACATTGCAGATGGACTGGAGGGTAAGGTTTGTCTGTTTGCAGATGACACCAAGATCTGCAACAGAGTAGATGATCCAGATGGGGTGAGCAGAATGAGAAGAGATCTGGATAAACTAGCAAAATGGTCGAAGAGTGGCAACTGGGGTTTAATGCAAAGAAGTGCAAGAGCAATGAGAAACCCTGAAGTCACCTATAGGCTGGAAGAAGAGTTGCTGGCAGTCACAAAGGAAGAAAGAGACTTGGGCGCCATCATCACAGATGACCTGAAATCATCCAAGCAGACCACTAAAGCAGTAGGTAAGGCTAGAGGGATGTTGGGGTGTATTAGTAGGGGTATCACAAGTCAGAAGAGGGAGGTAATAATCCCCTCTTTACAAGACACTGGTTAGGACCCATCCAGAGTACTGCATGCAGTACTGGAGGCCACACCTTCAACAAGGACATTAACCAAATTGAGGCAGTCCAGAGAAGGGCAACCAAAATGGTGCAGGGACTGCATCAGAAAACATATGAGGACAGATTAACTGAGCTCAATGTGTATACCCTAGAGCAAATGAGGAAGAGAGGTGATATGATTGAAACATTCAAACACCTTAAGGGCATTAACAAGGTGAAAGAGTCTAACATGTTTCAATATAAGAAAAATAGCAGGACAAGAGGACACAGCATGAGATTAGAGGGGAGGCCAATTAAGGGGTAATGTGAGGAAGTTCTTTTTCACAGAAAGGATGGTGGATGCAAGGAATGGCTTACCCCAGGAAGTGGTGAATATGAATATAGTGCAGGGCTTCAAACAGGCATGGGATAGGCATAAGGGAGCAATACAGATGAGTATAGATAGATAGGCCAATGACAGAGCAAAGACCAAAGGCACATTCATAAGGTAGAAAAAAGAAATGGGCAGACTGGATGGGCCTTGTAGACCTTATCTGCCGACAACTTTTATATTTCTATGTTTCTATCGGTAAGAGCAGAAGCAATCAACCAACAACAAATGCAGTAGCCCTGAAAGCTTTGTCAAATGATAGCTAAAACTATAAAACCTGTAAAGCACTACCTGTAATAATTTCACAGAAGAAGATATACCCTGTAAAAAACACTTTGCTACAGAGAAAAATAAAGTAGTAACAGAAGTTATACTTTGCAAAAAAAAAATTGAATCAGAGAAGATAACAGCAGTAATCTGTAAGCACAAACCTGTAGGCACACCTTGTAATAATGCAGCAGAAAGCATATCCTGCAACAACAATTTGAATCGGAGAACGATAAAGCAGTAAAATGTTAGCAACAAATAGTATCAACCCCTGTGTGTACAATAGAAAATAATAGCACACAGTAAATCTGCCTATCCAAAATAAGCCTTAATCTTTTTCCTTGCTCTGATAAGGTTCCTTGCTCTGTCCTGACAAGCAACATAGAAAAAAAGAGCTAAGGTGAAGCTAGGTGCCTTTTCCAGCAAACCTAGTCTTCCACCGTCTTTGTCTGGGAACTCGGTAAGAGATCCTGCTTCTCACAGAATGTTCTTGTAAGTTTACAGAATGTTCTTGTCAGTTTCATTCTTTGCAGGTGCAGCAAAACAGTACATGGTGTCCCAGAAGTGACCTCTTGTTGACAACTCTTCAAAAGGCTTATAAACTGCATTACAGGTTAACTCCTTGAGTTCCAAATAGCTTTTTGCAATCATTTTAACAGTATAACTATATAGAGTTTTAAACAAAGGGATATCAGTATCAGTGACATTTCCACATAAAGATTCACATATATTTGTTATACCCGCAGATATGCAAGAGGGAAGAAAAGACATAAATAGCAAGGGAAGGCAGAGAGATAGTGAGAAGCAGAGAACTGTGAAACCGTCGGAGTGATCAGTTCCTAGGTCGCACATGAAAATGTGGTTGCACAACCAGACAGACAAGAGACAGAAAAGGAGATGATAGAACAGACCCTTGCGTTTAAACTCTTTCTGCATAACAAATGGGTCAGGGCCTTATTCAACCCTGTCACAGTCTCCTGAGATGCACTTCAAGTGAGAGTTAAGTGAGCTAGATGTGGATTCTGAGAGACCTGCTGACTTTAGCTTGTCGAGGAGAAGAGGGTGGAGAAGAGGGTGGGAGACAATGTTGAAAACTTCGGCTAAACCAACAAAGATGGTGGAGGTGATAAGGCTCTGGTCCATGCCTGTGTGGATGGAGTCAGTCAGCCAGAGGAGGGAGGAGAAGTTGGTGAAGTGGTGTTTGCAGAAGTCTGACTGGAAGGGGTGAAGAACAAGGAGTAGTCAAGGAAAGCAGAGAATTGAAATAGCAGTATGTACTCTTGGAGTTTGGATAAGGTTGGAAGGAGGGAGATGGGGAGTAAATTGCTGGGAGAGGAAAAGTCACCACCTTTGGGAAGGGGAATGACAGTTGCGTGCTTCCAGGTGTCAGGGACAGAGGTTAGAAAGAAGGAGAGGTTAAGTAGGGAAAAGTTGGGAAAGGCAATGGCAGGAGCAAAGAGATGTAGGAGCTTGGGGTCCAACCCATCAGGGCTCCTGCCTTTTTGAGGGTTGAGGGCCAGGAGAGCACTGATAGAAGTAGCCAGGGTAACTGGCGAGAAGGAGAAGGAAAGAGAAGGAGGGGCTTGTGGAAGGGTTGGAGGATGGGGATAGTTGGGGGGAGACGGATACGAGTGAGATAGCACATGTGGTAAAGTAAGAGTTGAAAGCACAGGCCACAGAAGAAAGGTCGGAGGCCACAGAAGAAAGGTCGGAAATTAAGGTATCACCCACCTTGAGGATGGGGGGCTGGTTTTAGGGGGAGAAGAGAGTGTGGATGGCTTTCCAGAACTTGGAGGGGTGGTTAATATTGTTCTGGAAAGAAGAGGAAAAGAACTCAGCCTTTACTAGCTTGGTGGCTTTGGTACAAGTATTTCTCAGACCACGGTATCTGATGAGATCTACTACCTGTGTGCCCGAGGACTTGTCTTCCATGCCAGGTCATGTGCATGGAGACAGGCCGAAAGTTCTGCTGAGATACTTGGAGGTGAAAACCTCAAACCCTGGTTTTCCTTAGGGGTCATGCAGGTCCCAGATTAATAAACATTTAATTTATTAATTACTGGATACTTACATTAATAATTTAAAAAAATGTATTTAAATTCTAATAAAAATTATAAATTCCTTCAAATCAGAGCTTACTCAGAAAAAAATTTAGGAATACAGGTAGACCAACAACAAATTCCTCTGATCTTCCCCTTCATATTAGACCTCATGGTAGAGGCAACACCACCACATTTTTTTGTCCAGGTGTTATCAAGCCTTAATAGCTAACCCTATGAATATTAAAGAAAGCTTACCAGTCACTTGGGAAGCAGAACTCACCATTGCATTTATGGACAAACAATGGTTCTCAACCTGGCAAACACAACGTAAACTTACCAACTCATACATATGGAGGGAATACAGATGGAGAATAGCAAATAAAAATAGCAGATATTTTTGCACTCCACAGACTGCTAACTATATCTCAGTATACAATGCCTCATGTTGGCAGAAGTGAGGATGCGAGATGGCTACCCATACACATGTGCTGGGGTCCTGCAGACAGTACTATAGCACATTATCCCAAATCTAGGTCAGCACTTCTCCTTTATGATCATCCCCACCTTAACCACAAACACCACATATATCTGGTGGGCATACTACTAAGAGTAGCCAAAAAGACTCTAACTGCAATATGACTGCAACCAACCTTCCCCCATTTCTCAATGGGAAGAAATAATTTCAGACATTTACAAATAGAAAAATTGACAGCACAGTTACAAAATAACCTCACCATCTTACAAAACAGATGGAATACATTTTTATCATATATTATGAATCTTAGACCAGAAATGGTACCATAGGCCAGACAGTATAATATAATACAGGTTCTTTCAACTTCCGCATTATTGCCAAAAACTGGAGAGGACAATGTGGGGGAATTCAACTTTGGCAGAGGTGGAGAGAGAGAGATTTTAAATGCTCGACTAAATGAGAAGGGCTTAATAGACAGAGCGGTGAACTTAGACAGAAGATAATTGTCTAACAATACCACAAGAGTTCGAGTGCATTGGAAGAGGGATTTAGGATTCCAAAATTTCTGATGATAATTGGGATCTCTTATTAGGTTTACATATGGGCCTCCTTCTATATAAAATATGCAAAGAGATGCAATTCAAATTTTTGCACCATCTGTATCTCCCCCCTCCCCCCCCCCACCGAGTGTGGCACACAAATTTTATCCGTAGGTGTCTCCGAGCTGTGGGAGATGTAGAGCACCACGGGACACTTTCTTCCACTATTACTGGGAGTGCCCGATGCTACAAAAATACTGGCAGGACATTGCATAAGAATGATCAGGGGTGAGGGGGGAACTGGTGCCGTGTCTCCCCTCTCACTGTTATTTGTGGTGGCAAGCATAGAGGATGATGATGAATGGATTTCATACCCCAGATGGATCAGAATATTGCTGGTAGTGGCTAGGCAGGGCATTCAGAACCTTTGGGTGGCTGGGACAGCTCCCACCTTGGCACTGTGGAAAAAGTTGTCCATACAAGTGCTAGCGGAGGACAAACTGATATATGTTCTGAAAGGTAAGGAGGAATGATCTGCTGAGAGAGGGAGCCACAGGATAGGAGGCTAGGAGAATACAGGTTGGAGGAAACCCTTACATTTGATCTGGAGACGAACTCTGAGGATGATCGGGGAAGAGATGGCCCTGCCTGTTTTAGCAGAGGGGGAAGGAAGTGTCCTTTGAGGGGAGCTGAGTGATAGAATCTGGTCGTAGCTTCAATCTAATAATAAATAAATTTCTTTTGTTAGAACTGGAAGTGAGATTTTTTCAATAGTTATAACTATGAAATATTCAATAGTATTAGCTTTTATATGACATGGACTATAACTTTCTGTTTTTTTTAGTTGTACTAATCTGGGTCTTAGGGAAGGGAGAGGGGGAAGAAATGCCATATTTGTGACACAGTATTTTGTATATTGGGGAATGAGTCACAGTTTTGTATAGATTTTATAGAGGATGGTATGTATTAAATGGTCATTTATTTAATTTAAGAATGCCAGTTTTGTTTTTCAAGGAAGTTATAAGTATACAAAGATTTGATATATGACCTGGACAAGAGGGATGATAAGACCATACAGGGCATAAGAGTTAGAGGAGACCTATCATTATTAATGCACGGTGACTCAGAAATGGAGATGGCTTTATAATGACATGTGGATATTGTTTCTTCTTAGTTTTGTACTATGCTTAGCCATTCGGTCTCTGTATATATTTTTTAAATATAATTTTTATTGATTATAACATAAGAGACACAACATCAATAACATACAATTGGAATTCGATTCTACTTGAATCAACATTACAAGTATTCACACAAAGCCTCAGGAACAGTCCATTTACTGCATATCCTTAAATGTTTTCTATAACCAGTTACCTCTATATAATGTATGGGGAGCCCTTATAATGAATAGCCTGGTATCTTTTAATTGTCATGTAATCTCATTGTTCTGATGTAAAAGCTGTAAACCTTGCTTGTCTACATCAGATCGGTGAGATGACAAGATGGAATCAGTGGCACTCGACAGCATTCTAGTCCTAGAATGCAATATACGAGTGTTTTGAACTGATAATCAGTAGCTGTAGTTTAAACGTGGTCACTGAGTATGCAAACATAAATGGCACAATGTCCTCACCAAGTGCACAACAAAGCAGGCTGGATTCTTAAAAAAAATTTATTCTTGCTTTTTTGTCTTACTTCCCCCACCCTTATCTACAGGCAGCCTCCGGCGATCGTGAATCCCCATCTCGGCTGACGAATGTCTCCCACAAACCCCTCTGTCCCATGCAGTTGATATGTCCTCTTCCTGAGTTACCACACGACGACTGTTGTCCAACTGGATTTGACACGGTGATTTCTACTTCAGTTTCAACAACAGTGAAAAGGTTTATTTTTAAAAAAACAAGGACCTGCTAAAAACCCCAAACGCTATAAAAGACAATGGGCTGAGGTTATGCTGTTTACCGGTTTGAAATCACCTCTTGTGGTTGCCATGCCGACAGTAAACCTCTCGAGCTTTACAAGCGTGGCAACTGCTCGAGGTGATTACAACCTGGTAAACAGCATAACCCCAGCCATTATCATCTATATAGAATAAAGCACTTTCACAACTTCTATATCAATGTTCCAAGTTTCTACTGATACTTATTTACTTAGAAATAACATATGTTAGGTCCCCTGCAGAACCCCTTTTTCCCAATGAGAGTAGCACCCTCCCTCGAGGCACAGGATCGGCCCTATGGGACAAAGTCAGAATCAAGCTGAGTCATGTGCCACACCCCTTTTTGTCACTTGTCAGCAAAGGATTTCGTTTTTTCTTGAAGTGCAGACATCAGTTTTTCTAACTGGTAAATATTCATTACTATATTTCTCCAATGGGAATAACCAATGTCATCCATCTACAGGTAATGGCCTTTTTTGCTGCTAACAAAAATATAGGTAATAGTGTTCGTCCCCATGATGTCTGGTTTCGTAGCATTATGGAAATCAATAGCATCTCAGCCGTCAACTCCAGCGGTCCCCCCAAGACAATCCCGCAACTCATTCTGCACTGTGAACCAATATGGCATCAAAAGAGGACAAAGCCAAAAGATATGACCCAAGTCTACCACCTCACATTTACAACCCCGCCAGCAGTGACCATAAAAAGAGGGCATTTATTTAATTAACATTGCTGGCGCTCTAAAGAATCAATATTGACATTTCCAAGCATGTTCTCTCCAAACTGTGGAGAGAGTGGCTTTTATTGCTGGTATTGCATATTTTAGCCTATCTTCAGGTGTTATTGATAGGTCCAAGTCTGTATTCCATTTATTTAAGACTGTTAAGGTTGCATCTCCTAGTGTGTCCCTCAAGATTCGGTATATCTGCCCTATAAGGTGATCACCCAAGTTATCCTGAATACTGTCATTCAATAACTATAATAAGGGTGGTTTGGGATGAGGCAATTGCCTCCTGTCCTGGTTCTGGTGATGTATGTAGGCCCATAACTGGAGATATTGGAAATGATCTCTACACGGCAACCCAAACTCCTTCTGCAACGCTTCAAAGGTAATAATACCTGTTGTGGTTAATACCTGATACAAATAATGTAATCCAAGTCGACGCCAGGCCCTAAATGTTGGGTCCATAGCAGCTGGTCCAAAATTTTCATCAGCCGAGATTAGGCTCATGTAGTAAAATGTTTCTGAAAATTTCAGATGGTATTTCATCTGATTCCATACTTTTAGAACTCCGCCAGTGAATTCTGTAAAATTTCTTATGGGAATAGACTTCCCCCTTGCTGCAAACAGTATAGGGGCTAGATCATAGAGATCATTCAGTGAGCTTTCTATCTCCTTCCAGGGTGCAGAATATTTAGTGGTCAGCCAGAGAATTTGTATCTTAAGAAAAGCTGCTCTGGTATACCGTTCACGGTTAGGCAAATTCACCCCTCCCAATGCTAACAGTAAATTCCAAATGTAAAAACTAACTCTGGGGCGTTGACCACCCCATATAAAATTCAATATAATTTTATTTCAAGAGGTAAAGTAGAAGCGGGGTGGCCAGACTGGCAAGTTTTGGAACAAGTATAGTAGTCGGGGCACTATGTTCATTCTTATTGTTTCAACTTTTTGAAAGAAGGATGAATTCAATTTTCCCCAGTTGAGAAGATCCTGTTGTAACTTATGGGTTATGGGTTCATAATTTATATGGGCCAAAACATCTATGTCTTGTAGGATATGTATGCCTAGATATTTTATCTTAGTCTGCAGCGATCACAAGGGAAGGAGGCATTTAAGATTTGCTGCTGGAGTAAAATTAGGAGTTAAGACCTCTGTTTTAGTAACATTTAATTTAAAATCTGCAAGTTTTTCAAAGACACTTAGTATTTCCCATATCTTAGGGATCAACTGTTCTGGTGAAAGAACTAAAAGTAAGATGCCATCTGCAAACAATGATATTTTGTGTTGCATCTGACCCAGACGTATCCCCTCTATACCATCCTCCCTTCAAATGGCCGCAGTCAGAGTCTCCATATATAGATTGAAAAGAAGTGGTGAAAGAGGACACCCCTGACAAGTGCCCCACTGTAGATTAGGGTGGTCAAGGCTCCATTGACCCTAACGTAAGCCTTATGGACCCTATAAATATTTCTTAATCATACTAGGAAGGACTCTGGAAACCGAAGGGCAGACAGAATGTCCCACAGAAATTCTTAGGACACTCTATCAATTGCCTTCCTGGCATCCAAATTTAATAGGACTACTGGATTTTTTCTTGTTTGCAAGTATTCCATTAGCAGCATGGTCTTATGACTATTATATGTGGTATTACTGGCTCTAATAAAACCAGCCTGGTCTGGGTAGATCCTGGTTGGTAGCATTTGTTCCAATCGGGACACCCAGATGACCATGTAAAATGTATAGTCAGCATTTAATATAGAGATTGGGAGGTAAGAGGAAGGGTCTGTTTCATCTTTTTCTGGTTTCAGTACAGCCGCCAAAACCACATACGCCCAAGATGGTGGGGGAACCTCATCATTCAATACATCACAGCATATCTGCTTCAAACTGTGCAGTAGTAACCTCGAAAATGTTTTATACCACTCAGCGCTAAAGCCATCAGGGCCTGGACATTTGTGGGGTTTGGCCACTTTAATATGATGCAATATTTCATCAATATTAATAGGTGCCTCTAACCGTTGCCTTTGATCATCAGTTAATTTAGGTAAGCCCGGCTGGCCCGGTGGTGCTAAGGGTTGAGGCGCTGGATGCTACATCTCGCGCCATGCTGGTGACCCGGGTTCAGGAATAAGCCCAGGGTGCCAGTGGTTGGCAGGGGAGGGAAGAGATTGAGCATCCGGTGGACTGCTCTCTCTTCACAGAGAGGGATGGGGAAGTGATTGCTCAAGGAGCGACCTCTGGAAGTGGCTGGAGGTAGCCCAAAGTAGCATGTCATATGCCTGGGGGTGGAGTGGTGGTAGTATGTTGCCTTGACAGCCGGGCTCCACGGGGGACCTACAAGTAAAATACCCTCCCCTCTTCCCTCTGATAGGCGAAGGCGTCTCCCACCCAAGGACCACACTCCTAGAAGTCAGACACGGCTCTCTCCTTAGTCCTCCTCCACCTCGGCCTGGAGCTCAACACTATAAGAAAGAGCGCTCTGGGTGGGGGTGACCCTTCCCCAGAGGGAAGACCCAGGTGCCTGGTGCCAGGGGGGAGTGGAGACAAGCCGGGTCATGCAGGGAGGTAGAGTCTGACGAGTTGAAGGTCGCTGCAGAGAGTTCGGTGGGGTATAAGGATGGGATGGGAAAAAAATAGAGTTCGAAAAAAAAATTGGGGTAAGCCCAGTTGTTGTAAAAATAATTGTCCGTCCATGAGGTAGTCATGGCACTGGCTGTATATACAGTAGAGAATGGTAGTAATTTGTAAATACAGTCTGGATTTCCTCTTCAGTATGAACTAACTTATCTGTAAGTGGATGCCTTAGTTTTAATATGATTGCTGTTTTTTTTCCTGCATTTGTAGTTTGCGTGCCAATATTCGAGCTTCTTTTGATCCCCCTCATAAGTTCTTTGTTTTAAATACATCGGGGTTTGTTGTACCTTATAGTCTATGATCCTTTGCAATTCCTCATTAATTTCTCTTATTATAAGCTTTATTCCATGTCCTCCTCCCTATATAGTAGTTGGTAGCTTTGCAACTGCTTTGCAAGGGTGGTATAGCGGGCCTCTATCTGGGGTTTTTCCCGAACAGCATATGCTACTCCCCCCCCCCCAAAAAAAAAAAATTACTGCCTTCAAAGTATCCCACAGCAAAGCAACTGAAGTCTCTGGACAATCATTTTCTTGGAAAATCTGGGGGATTGTATCCTGGATAAATGTTTTAAGCTGAGGGTCATTTAATAAAGATTCATAAAGACGCCACAATGTTTTTCCACCTCGTCTTCCCTAAGTCTATTTTTAATAGAAGAGAGTGGTGGTCTAATAAAAGCCAGGGGCCTACAGAAATGTCCTGTAACAAATGAAAATCCTCGCACGTAATAAAAAAATAATCTAGTCCTGAATAACTCTGAAACCTTCCTGAGTAATATGTGTAGATTTTTTTGTGTGGGGTACAATTTTCTCCATGCATCAACTATCCCAAGTTGATCAAAGGAACCTTTTAAGTAATGGAGAGCATTAGACATTCTATGATCACGTTGGTTCGTGGTATCCAAATTAACATTCCAGATCATATTAAAATCCCTCCATTAGTTTTTCCTTTAAGCGATCAAGGACCTTTTTCAAAAAAGTTCATACCACTGGAACTGGGGTCTGTGGAGGGAGATAACACACTGACCAGTGTTACTTACTGTGCATATAGTGTATCCTGTATGATGGTGTACTTACCCTGGTGTCCATGTAGCTAGAATGGACCTCCAGTGGAGGGGAGCAACACTATTGTACCTTGTCTTTTTCCGCTAGGATGTGAGGATGCGAAGACCCCACATCATTGTCCCCAATGCAATTTGGAATCACGTTCAGATAAATGAGTTTCTTGTATAAAATAGAGGTCCGCTGGGTTTTCATGTAAGTATTTCATGAACCTTGTGCTCTTAATCGGGTTTTTCAAACCGTTAATATTTTATGAAAATATCTTTACAGGTATTGAAGACATCATGTGAAGAGTATCAGAGGATACTGCTCCCATTGAGAAGCACTCCCTCCCCCAGCACAAGACGCCCTTTTCCATTCACCTGCTGACCAAGTATGGACTACAGCCTCTCCCAGATGTCTTGAAGGACCCCAAGCAGTCGACCGGAAGAAAAGCATGAACCACCTCGCTTTGGATTTCCTCCAAAACTCCCGGGAACAGTTTCTCACTTTTTCTGTAATAAAGACCTTCCTGTTGCTCAACTTGACTGTATGTGTTTTGTGTTTTTAAAACAACAGCTGACCTTGTCTATATATTTGCATATATAGTAAGAAACCACACTTGGAATAGAGAACATTATCCCGTAACAGTTCAAACCTATATACAAAATGACTTCCAGTTTGGAAGTGGGAATAAACATCCACTTCCGTGGTCCCCTAAGGGGGGATTGCAGGATCCCCAACCTCCTAGGGCAGAGAGCACAAATCACACACTGTGTGGAAATAGCCCCCCGGGGACTTGACTGTCCCAAACTAAAAAAAGCCCTAACAAATATGTCAGAAAAAAAGAATATTGTTCCGAACTATAAAAAGCCCTGACAAATATGTCAGGAGAAAGAATATAATAAATGGTGACGTCATTAATGCTCTCTGCTAGCAGGGCTTCAGAGCTCCCACTCCCCCACTTTGAATTTGTCATTTTGCCATTCCTGTTTTTAAATTTTTTTCCCCCTGCTATTCCTCTCTGCCTTCTTTTCCCCTTTCCTCTCCCCGCATCCTCCCGAGGGAGCAGAAGAACAATGAATAAGCCTAGTGTTAGAAGGCGGTACCAAAAGTAAACAACAAACAGAACATTTAGTGTTATTGTGCCTATCAGCCCATGTCTTTTATAAACATCTGGGCAGGAAGCCAGATCTGACACCTTAAATTAAGGGCCCATAGCCTGAAAACCCCCCACACCACAGGCAATCCTTTGTATTCTCCAACTAATTACTCACAGGCTTCAAAGGAAAAATATTTACTATTCCTGTCCCATTGCTCTTTTTAAACACCAAGGGTAGTGAGCCACATAGCCTTTTCACTTGAGATTCACATGAATATAGAAGATCAAAGTTAAATAGGGTCCCAAAATAGTAGTTTATGTTTATTGAAATGTTTCACCAGGAAGGTACACTGAGCAACAAGTCACTTGTCTCCTGGTGCAACCTGGGGGGAAGGGCCACAACTGAATGAGACATTATTTATTCAAGCTACAGGATCAACGTTAACATACAGTTGTAAGGCAGGTGTTACAAACAGTGTTGCGCATAACACGTAGAAAGAGTGGACAATAATAAGTAAACAAGTGCTTATGTGAAAGGAAAGGGGGAAAGGGGAGGGAGGGGTGAGGTAGGGGAAGGGGAAGAGTCGTGCCCCTTGAAACCCCTTCAGGATATGAGGAACCCTGCAAGGGGACTGGGGGGATCAGAGAGAAGGGGAAAAAACTGTGTCCCAGAGAGACCCCTTTAAGATGGCGGGGGGAAAAGTAGATGAGATATACAAGCCCCTGGAGAGCATTCAGGGTCCTTTACATTCTGTGAGAGATCAAGGGAGGCCAGTAAGGGGGAGCAATTAGAAGGAAGGGGAGAAGGGGTGGGTGTACACAAAGTAAAATGAATATCATGGTGGTGGGGTAGGGTTTGTCTAGGGCTTAGAGGAGGGAATTAGGAAGGGACATGGCAGGAGCAGCTAGGTGCAAGGTAATTATTGAGGGCAGAGCTGTTGGAGCAGGTGGAGGATGAGTGCCAGATTGGGGGGGGGGGGTTTCCACATATTTGGGAGGCAGTGAGAGTAACAGGATTGGGCGATCTGGGTGGATCTGCTTGGGACAACCAGAGTACAGGAGTCGGTTGATCTAAGGGAATGGAAGGGTGGGGGTTGTTATAAAGGAGGGGGTAAGGTAGGAAGGGAGCTCACCCAACCAGTGCTTGGTCGACCAGTAGCTGGTCAAAGAGGCAAGCAATCTAGTGGGGACACTTATTCAAGTCAATCTTTAACTCAGCCCCTGTTATCTTACAATTTTTTAACAAACACGAAGATGCAACATCACGTTTGTACCATATTAACAAAATTCTCTACCTATTGCAATGGGGCTGGGAAGAAATATTCATCAGCAACCCCCAACCCCAATGATTAAGGCACAATAAATGTTTAAAAAAAAGGAAAATAAAAAAGGCTCTTAATGAAACCCACAAAGACAAAAGGGCCCCAAGACTTATTAAAAGATTGTTAATCAGCTAAGACTTAAGATCAGAAACTAAAAAGACTCAGCACAGCTGCCCACCCCCCATGGTGAATGGAAGGTTACTACCATTCTTTTTCAATGTTCATTTCAACTTGATTCTCTCCTGCTATTTAGTCTGTCCAGGCAATTCAAAGCATGGATTGCTTGTAAAATAAAGGTTTCCATCTGGGATGAAATATAAATTTAGAGTTCCACCACTTCTCCACCAAGCTTCAAGAGTTCACCTATGGTAAACCCACAGGAAACAAGGCAGGTAAAGGGGGAGGTTGGGTGCGGCCACACAGCCCCAGGCCCCCCTAGGCCTACCACAACTCTCCCAGCCAGGTAGACAATACTCTACCAGCTGAAGATGTGATTATCATTTATAAAGGCCTAGTGTGGGGCCAGGAAAGCCGACAGTCGATGATTCCCCCATGCTCCCAGATCATCAAAACTCCTCCCCCCGCATCAAATTACTCCCCACAGGACATGGGTTATAGCTCCATTTTACAACTTCAGCACCTCTGAACGGCATTTCCAGGCCTGTCCATAGGAGAAACATAGAAACATAGAAGTTGACGGCAGATAAGGACCGCAAGGCCCATCCAGTCTGCCCATTTCTTTTCTACCTTATGAATGTGCCATTGGCCTTTGCTCTGTCAATGGCCTATATATTCATACTTATCTGTATTGCTCCCTTATGCCTATCCCAAGCCTGTTTGAAGCCCTGCACTGTATTCATATCCACCACTTCCTGAGGTAGGCCGTTCCATGCATCCACCACCCTTTCTGTGAAAAAGAACTTCCTTGCATTACCCCTTAATCAGCCTCTCTCTAATCTCATACTGTGCCTTCTTGTCCAGCTATTTTTATGTTGATTGTATGCATGCACAAGAAACATATTGCAGCAGCTTTCTCCAGAAGCAGGTTGTGGAGGCACGGCACTGTTGTGGCCAATGCCTCCACAGCCTTTAAAGGCTTGGCCCACTTCCCCCAATGCCTTGGCACACTGCTGCTGGCACTAGTTCAGCTAGTGTGCTACAACCTTGTAAAAAGTTAGCCGCTGCAAGCAGGAGCTGCCCCGTCATTGCAGCGTCAGCCATTCGCTGCAATGAGGGAGTGACCAGTCATTGCAGGGTGGGATCTTGAAACACTGATATTGTTTGTAAACATGGCAGCGGCTTGCTGCCGTGTTCACAAACAATATTAACCCCCCCGCTGAGGGGTGCCCAACCCCCTCGGCAGCATATGCTCCCCCCAACCGTGTTTATTTGCTGACGGGGGCCCCAGTCCTCGTCGGCTTCAGTGCCGCAAGAGTTATGTTGCTGACAGGGGAGCCCACTCCCCATCGGCATTATGTAAACTCCCCCCCGCTTTTGTTGTCTGCCAGTGGAGTGCCCAGTCCTTGTCTGCATAATGTCACCCCCCTCCTTTTGTTGTGTGCCGACAGGGGTGCCCAATCCCCATCAGCATAATGTAATACCCCCCTTTTGTTGTGTGCCAACGGGGGTGCCTAATCCCCCATTGACACGCTGGGAGCACACCCAGCATGCCACATGCCCTATTAGAAAAACGGTCCGCAATGTCTTTTTTTCTAACCTGTAAAAGGAAACGGTTCTTTGACGGTCTCCTGCCCCCCACAACCCGCGCCTCACCCACCCACTGCACACTTTGCCTCCCACACCCCATATTTACCTCCAGAGTCCAGTGCGATGATCTTTGGTGGACTGGGAACACATCTGCACTCTTCAAAGTCGACCACATAACTGAGGAAATGCCGGTAAGCTGTATAATGGAATAAATAGGGTTTTCTCAACTTTGATGCATATCTCAGGCATTTTTGAAATTTTGGCACCAAATTTTAAGCATGGGGTTTTTGGGATCCTTCCTCATGAATTCTGGCACTGTCATGTCATTATTTGGCCCCAAAAGGTGACTTCGCAGTCACTGCGCGGAATCCCCTTTCGGGACTGATTAATGAAACGACGGTGCCAGTGTTCATGAGGTGGGCCGTCAAAAAGCCTATACTGCAAATTTGGTGGGAAAATCCAAAAAATGACTGTTTTACTAGTGTACATTGTGCAGTTGCTATGCATTCTCGTAACTTTGCGAATTTGCAATATTTTCATGCCAGATTTTCAACATTGGCATTTTTTCAGACCTCTTTGTGAACAGTACAGCTGCCATTTTCTACATCCCAGCCGAACTATGTTTTCACAGTTCCGGCGCAGAACCACGTGGTCGCTGTGGGAAATTGGTGTTCGGGACACATTATGAAAATGACAGTGACACTGCTCATTAGCAGAGGTCCTAAAATGCCTATATTGAAAATTTGGTGACGAAAGTCCATAAAATGGGTATGTTACGAATGTGCATTGCGCAGTTTCCACGCACGCTTGTACATTCACAACTTTGCAACATTTTTACTCCAGATTTTCAGCGTTGCTATTTTGCCACGCCTCCTTATGAACAGTGCGGCTGTCATTTTTCACATCCTGGCCGAAATATGTTTTCGCTCTTCTAGCGCACAATACCACGGTCGCTGTGGGAAATCAGTGTTCAGGACATATTAAGAAAATCACACTGTTCATGAGCAGAGGTCCTAAAATGTCTATGTTGAAAATTTTGTCATGAAACTCCATAAAATGACTGTGTTACGAGCGTGTGTTATGCAGGTTCCACGCACCCTTGTAAGTTTGCAAATTAGTAATATTTTCACACTGGATTTTCAACACTGGCATTTGTTCACACCTCCTTATAAACAGTACAGCTGTCATTTTCTCACATCCTGGCCGAAATGTGTTTCCACGCTTCCGGCGCATAATACTGCAGTCGATGTTGGAAATCAGTGTTTGGAACAGATTAGGATTGAGCAACTGGGGGGGTGACAGAGCTCAATGGAGCTCTGTCAGGACTGCTGCACATGTCTTTGTGGGCAGGCAAAGCCAGCAACACAGGCAGGAACCCAATACAAAAAGGCAGCCTGCAGCAGCGGGAGACTCAGAATGAGCGAGTGAGGGAGGGGGAGTGAGTGAGCTCAACGGAGCTCTGTTGGGACTGCTGCAGATTTCTTTGTGGGCAGAATAAGGCAGCAATGCACACAGGGGCCCAGAACAAAAGGGCAGCCTGCAGCGGCGGGAGAAACAGAATAAACGAGTGAGAGCGGGTGAGTGAGCAAGCTCAACGGAGCTCTATTATGACTGCTGCAGATTTCTTTGTGGCCAGAAGAAGGCAGCAACGCAAGCAGGAGCCCAGCACAAAAGGGCAGCCTGCTGCGCCAACAGAAACATAACTAGCGAATGGGGGGAGGAGTGAGTGAGCTCAACAGAGCTCTGTCGGGACTGCTGCCAATTTGTTTGTGGGCAGAAAAAGGCACCAACAGAGGCAGGAGACCACTACAAAATGGCAGCCTGCAGCACCAGGAGAAACAGAATGAGTGAGTGAGACAGGTGGAGTGAGCGACCTCAACAGAGCTCTATCGGAACACCTGCTGATTTATTTGTGGGCAGAAAAAGGTGCCTATGCAGGCAGAAGCCCAGTACAAAAGAGCAGCCTACAGTGCCAGGAGAAACACAACCAGTGAGTGAGAGAGGGGGAGACAGCGAGCTCAACGGAGCTCTATCGTCACTGCTATGGATTTCTTTGTGGGCAGAAAAAGGTGGCAATGAAGGTAGGAGCCCAGTACAAAAGGCCAGCCTGCAGTGCCAGCAGAAACAGAACAAGCAAGTGAAAGGGGGGAGTAAGCTAGCTCAACGGATATGAGTCAGGACTGCTGCAGATTTCTTTGTGGGCAGAATAAGCCGCCAACAGAGGCGGGAGCCCAGTACAAAAGGGCAGCCTGCAGCGCCAACAGAAACAGAGTGAGTGAGTGAGTGAGTGAGTGAGTGAGGGGGAGTGACCCACCTCAACAGAGCTCTGTAAGGACACCTGCAGATTTCTTTTTGGGTAGAAAAACGTGCCAACACAGGCAGGAGCCCAGTACAAAACAGCAGTCTGCAGCACCGGGAGAAACAGAATGAGTGAGTGACACAGGGGCAGTGAGCGAGCTCAACGGACCAACGCAATCAACATTCGGCATTGACAAATGCTTGTTCTTACATTGAAATATGTCAGACTCTTTCACCTTGTTAATGCCCTTAAGGTGTTTGAATGTATCAATCATATCACCTCTCTCCCTCCTTTGCTCTAGGGTATACATGTTGAACTCAGTTAATCTGTCCTCATATGTTTTCTGATGCAGTCCCTGCACCATTTTGGTTGCCCTTCTCTGGACTGCCTCAATTTGGTTTATGTCCTTGTGAATGTGCAGCCTCCAGTACTGCACGCAGTACTCCAGATGGGGCCTAACCAGTGTCTTGTAAAGAGGGATTATGACCTCCCTCTTATGATTTGTGATACCCTTACTAATACACCTCAACATCCCTCTAGCCGTACCTACTGCTTTAGTGGTCTGCTTGGATGATTTCAGATCATTGGTAATGAAGACACCCAAGTCTCTTTCTTCCCTTGTGACTGCCAGAAACTCCTCTCCCAGCCTATTTGTGGCTTCAGGTTTTCTCTTCCCTATGTGCATGATCTTGCACTTTGTGTAAACCCCAGTTGCCACTCTTCCGACCATTTTGCTAGTTTATTCAGATCTCCTCTCATTCTGCCCACACCATCTGGATCATCTACTCTGTTGCAGATCTTGGTGTCATCTGCAAACAGAAAAACCTTACCCTCAAGTCCATCTGCAATGTCACTGATGAAGATATTGAAGAGTACTGGCCCCAGGACTGATCCCTGAGGTACCCCACTTGTGACTTGCATCTCTTCTGACTGTATACCATTTACCACCACTCTCTGTTTTCTGCCCGTCACCAGTTTGCCACCCAGTTGACCAACATCTGACCCACCCTGAGCCTACCCAGCTTATTAATCAATCTTCTATGTGGAACAGTATCGAAAGCTTTGCTGAAGTCAAGGTAGGCAACATCAATTTTCCCTTGGTTCACCACTCAGTTACGCAGTCAAAGAAATCTATAAGATTAGTTTGACAGGACCTTCCTTTTGTAAACCCATACTGTCTTGGATCCTGTGCTCCTATGGATTCCAGGTGTTGCACTATCCTTTCCTTAAGGAGTGCCTCCGTAAGAAAAAATTACTCACCTTAGTAATTGTGTTTCTTCTAATGGAGTCTTGCTGTATTCTGACTATATGCAGTTAGCCCCAGCACTTGAACTGCTCCGGAGAGGAAAGAGTTAACTGTATGCCAAGGCATAGAACATTGGGCTCAAGCTTGGTTTTCAAACCTCTGACCCAGGTACTCTTCAGTGTAACCGTCAGATTCTTACGAGCCCTATACTAAGCAACTAACAACCCAGAAATTGTTTTTAAAACTTTTGCGCCAAAGGGCAAAATACATCAATTTTAGGGTCCAAAGACTCAAGTCGAGACCCCAAAAAGAATCTGAGTAGGTAATAAAACAAAGGAACAAGAAACAATCTTCAATTAAGAAGAGGCACCCAGGTATACCCCTGGGGTGCAACACTGTGCCTACTCACCCACATCCCAAAACAACTAGGTTCTAGGAGTGGAGGCAAGGAGGGAGGTCAGAATACAGCAAGACTCAATTAGAAGAAACACAATTACTAAGGTGAGTAATTTTTCCTTCAAACAACATGAAATCTTGCTGTATTCTGACTATATGCAGACTACCAAGCAATACCCCCAAGGAGGAGGGAACTACAGAACCTGTTTTGGGAACAGGCTCTGCAGTACTGCAGTACCAAACCTAGCATCACTTGTAGTCTGAATGTCCAGGGAGTAATGCTTGGTGAATGTGTGAACAGTCTTCCAAGTGACTGCTTTAGAGATTTCCACTAAGGGTATGTCTCTAGCTGCTGCGACCGGAGCAGCTGTACCTCTGGTGGAGTGAGCCCTCAGGCCTGAGGATGGCTCTAGCCCCAATTTTAAGTAGCAGAACTGTATGCAAGAGTCAATCCACCTAGCAATAGTTCTCTTGGTGGCAGGCTTACCTTTACTCATCTCCCCATAAGTGAGCAACAGCTGGGAGCAGTCATTTCTATGGGGTTTAGTGGATTCTAAGTAGTAACTCAGAACTCTCTTTACATCAAGACTGTGTAATCTCCTCTCTCCAGAGTAGAAGAGATCTTTGAAAAATACAGGCAATGTCATAGATTGGTTCAGATGGAAGTCTGATACTACTTTAGGGAGGACTTTCTTATTTGTAAGAAGGACCACCTTATCCCCATGGAATGAGAAGAAATCAGGTTCCACTGATAGAGCCTGTAACTCACTGATTCTGGCAGAGGTAATAGCAACCAGGAATACAGTTTTCCAAGTCAGATACTTGAGCTCAGCTGAGCAAAGGGGTTCAAAGGGAGGCTGCATCAGCTGTGCAATACAGATATTCAGGTCCCAAAGAGGAGTAGGATCCCTGAAGGGAGGACTGATGTGAACCAAACCTTTAAAGAATTTCCTGAAAACTGGGTGGGAGGCTAGAGGGGAGATCTTCCCAGCCTAAAGAAAAGCAGAAATAGCTGCCAAATGCACCTTAAGAGTGGTAGACCGAAGGCCTAAACTGTTAAGATATACCAAATAATCTAAGGCAGTGGCCATATCAGCTGAATGTGGCTGAATGTACCTCTGGGAACACCAAAACCCAAACCTCTTCCATTTAAAATCATAAGTTTTCCTAGTAGAAGGTTGCCTACTGGCCTTAAGGATATCCAGAGCTGATTGTGAGAGACGCATATTCTAGCTGCTCAAGAACCAAGCCTTGAGCTTGAGTGTGTAAAGGTTGGAGTATAATATCCTCCCCTGAGCAGAGGTGAGGAGGTTGAACTGTCTGGGAAGGCACAGGGGGATTGTCACTGATAGTGACAATAGTAGAGGATACAAAGGCTGTCTGGTTCAATCCAGGGCTATCAGAATCACAGTGCAGGGCTGGGACCTGATCTTGACTAGAACCCTGAGTATCAGAGGAAAGGGAGGAAAACCACAGAGAAACCTGTTGGTCCAATCTTCTAGAGAAAGAGACCCCCACAGAGGGGGCCTGCTGCAGAATAGAGGGAACTGATGGTTGTCTGGAGCTGCAAAGAGATCTATCTCTGGAGTGCCCCATCTCTTGAAAATGGTCTGAAGAATGAGAGGATTCAGGGCCCATTCGTGGTGACCCTGAGAAATCCTGCTGAGAGCATCTGTAAGTACATTGTCTTTCCCCAGAAGATGCATGGCAATCAGGGAAGCCTTCAGGGAATAAGCTAGTGACACAAGGTCGAGGACCAAGTGCCCTCCTGCTTGTTGATGTACCACATGGTTGTGGTGTTGTCTGTCCTGATCTGCACCATTTTCCCCTGAATTAAAATTTAAAATGTCTGAAGGGCCAGAAAGACAGCACTGAGTTCAAGGAGATTTATGTGAAGGAGAAACTCCTGATGGGACCAAGTCCCCTGAGCAGTATGCTGATCCATGTGGGCTCCCTATCCCAGCAAAGAAGCATCTGTGGTGAGAGTCACTGTGGGAGCCTGACTGAGGATAGGAACCACTTGCTTCAAGTTGTCCTCTTCCAGCCACCACTGGAGGGCCTGAACCAAAGTTAGAGACACTGGAACCAACTTGGAGAGGAGACCTTTTTTCTGAGACCAAAAGGCTCTTAGGTAAAATTGGATGTCCCTCATCTGAAACCTTGCCCCTTGCACTACTGCAGTGCAGGCTGCCATGTGGTCTAGCAACTGCAAGAAATGTCTGGCTGGCTGAGACACAAGTGGATGAAAAGCGGAGGCCAGAGAGGTGAGAGATTGGACCCTTGATAGAGGAAGGAAGACCTTGGCCTGAACAGTGTCCAGCTCCACTCCTATAAACATGAGAAGCTGAACTGATTCCAGAACAGACTTTTCCAGATTTATTATGAATCCTAGGGAGTGTAGAATATTTTGAGTGACCCCTAGAGCTGATCTGACTTGGTCTGGGGACTGACCCACTATGAGCCAGTTGTCCAGGTAAGGGAACATTAGGATGCCTTGTCTTCTGAGGAAGGCCACCACTACTGCTAGGCATTTGGTGAATACCCTTGGGGCAGATGTTAGGCCAAAAGGCATTGCTCTGAACTGGTAAAGGACTGAGGGCAGTTTGAACCAGAGCTACTTTCCATTGGACTGCCTGATGGGTATGTGGAAATAGGCATCCTTGAGATCCAGAGAGGCTAGCCAGTCTCCTGGTCTCAGAGAGGGAAGAATAATTCCCAGAGTCACCATCTTGAACTCTGGCTTAAGTATGGGTTTGTTTAGGTACTGTAGATCCAGGATACACTGCTCTGAGCTCCAACAGGTTGATGTGTTGAAGTGATTCCTGAGGGGACCACTGTCCACTTGCTGTGAGGTCTAGCATGTGTGTTCCCTTCCCAGGAGGGAGGTATCTGTAGTCAGAACCACTTGTCAACGTACAGGTCTGGAAGCATAGGAAAACCAGGAACAGTTTCAAAATTTGCAAATAGTGTTTTATTTTTCTCAATAATTGCAAAGTAAAAAATAAAAAATTATTCAGTATAACCATTTACAAAGGCAGTACAAACAGAGAAAACTAAGTCCTTCATCTGAGGGTATCTCTTAATCCCAAGTTTCAGTCTCTCACTCTCCTTGTCTCTCTCACAAAAGCATTGCTGCCCCTTTTATGTCTTTGTCTGGGGACTTGTTAAGAGAACCTGCTTCTTACAGAATGTTCTTGTCAGTTTCCTTCTTTGCAGGTGCAGCAAAAAGAACATAATGACCCAGAACTGACCTCTTGTTGACAGCTCTACAGAGAATTTGCAAGCCAGCATTTCAGGTTAACCCCTTGAGTTCCAAATAGCTTTCTGCAATCATTTCCCCAGTATTTTTATTTATTTAAGTCTAGGATTACATATATATTTGAGCTATGACCTCTTTTACAAAGGTTCCACAGCATAAGAAATGCAAGATTAAACAGGACAATAAAGTGAATAATCAAAGACACACATGATAATCAGTCAGTTACAAGCACATGAAAATGCATACAGTCAATCTGATATCAGCCAGAAGGCATTGTCAAGATACACAGGGCACAGGGGGAGGAAGGGAAGAGGAAGGGAGAGAGTAGGGAGTGTATTACTATATACAGTTTTAAACAAAGGGATCTTAGTATCAGTGATATTTTCACATAAAGAGTCACTTTTTAAAAAAAAACTGCAGCTATGCAAGGGGGAAGAAAAGACAGAGCTAGCAAGGGAAGGCAGAGAGACAGTGAGAGATGGAGAATTGCGAAACTATCACAGTGATCAGTTTCTACAGTAGGTCTCACAAGAAAATTTGGTTGTGCAACCAGACAGAGAAGGGATAGAAAAGGAAAGGACAGAACAGATCCTTGCCTTTAAACTCTTTCTGCATAACAGCTGAGACACGGCCTTATTTCAGGGCCTTATTTAACCCTGTGTCACGCCACTGAGGGGCACTCCATCTGGAAGGGCACCCCTTCTCTGAGGTTTGACCTGTCCTACCATCACTGCAGTGTCTGTATTAAGAGTTTTTGATACAGGAACCAATTTGGACATGGAGTCTCACTTTCGGACCAATGGGACCTCAGATGAAACTAGATGTCCCTCATCCGGAACCTGGATCCTGGGACCACTGCTGAGGCTGCTGCCATGTGACCCAGGATTTGCAAGAAATGCCTTGCTGATCTGGGTCTGCGTAGCTGAAAGGACCCTTCCAGCTCTATGATAATGGACACCCTGCCCTGGGGAATGACGGCCCTGCCTTGTAAGGTCTTCTGTTCTTCCCCTATTAAATGCAAGACCTGTATTGGTTCTGGTTAGGATTTCTGGGCATTTATTAAGAACCCCAGTGACTCCAGAGTGCTCTGCACTAGATCCAGAGAGTCTCTAGTTTGTTGAGAAGAATGCTGTATGACCAGCCAGTCATCTAGGTAGGGGAAGACAGTCTCCTTAGGTGTGAGACCACCACTGCTAGACACTTTGTGAAGACCCTTGGTACAGAAGTCAGGCCAAAGGGCATGGCTGTGAACTGGTAATGTCCTGAGGGCAATCTGAACCTCAGGTACCTTCTGTGACCCAGATGGATTGATATGTGAAAATAAACATCCTTGAGGTCTAAGCAGGCTAGCCAGTCTCCTTGCTGAAGGGTAGGAATTATGGCTAAAGTGACCATCCTGAATTTTGGTTTGGTTATATGCTTGTTGAGAAGTCTGAGATCCAGGATGGGTTACCAGTCTCCATTTTTCTCTTGTGTCAGGAAGTATCTTGAGTAGAAGCCTTTTCCCCTATGGGATAGGGGAACAGGCTCCACTGCTTTTATCAGCAATAAGTTTCTGATCTCTGCCTCCAGCAAACACCTTTCTGTAGGAGTTGCTGAGGGCAAACCGCCTGTTTCTCAGCTTGGGGAGGGTTTTGAAACTTAATGACAGACCCTGCTCACTACCTCCAGAACTCACTTGCCTGTGGTGATGAAAGCCCATTCTTGGAAGTAGTAAGCCAGTCTGCCACCTACTGGCAGAGGGTAGGTGATCTGGAGAGACACATCAGGGAGTTTGATTTGGCTGTGCCGCTGCCTGGGCTGCTGGTCCAGCTCTTCTCATAGTTCTTCTGCCCCTACCTCTAAAATAACCTCTGGATTACTGGTAGTCTGGTAAGGTCTGGGTCTGGTAGAAGGGTCTAGAATATGACTCCCTACCCCTGCCTCCCCTAGCATGGGCTCTGTATGAGGTAGAAGGCCTATCTCTTGTAGTGTTACTCCTATAAGTGGCCTTGCATTCCTCCACTTTTTTCATCTGTTTAGTCCCAAAAAAGTAAGTTGTTTTCACAGGGGAAATCCATGGCCTTTGCCTGGGTATCCTGCATTAGGTTAGTTGTTCTTAACCATGAATACCTTCTCATGGACACAGCTAGATTCATGAGCTGAGCTGCTGTGTCATTAGCTTCTACAGCCATAAGGAATTGGTATTTAGTGCCATCTATGGCAGTCCTAGCTGTCTCAGCCAGATCTATCCTCAGTTCCCCAGGCACCTTGTGTGCCAGTGCCAAAACAGCAGACCACAAAGCCTTTTGGTGCTGGGCTGCATAAGCCATGTAGTTGGCTCGTCTGACCAACAGAGATGCCCCTAGGTACCCATTCTTCCCCATTGCATCAAGCTTCCTGGACTCCTTGTCAGGAGGGTGAGATGCCAGGCATACCCTAGCCTTATCACAGGCAGCTGCTTGTAACACCCCTTCATGGTCAGGGTGTTTAAAGAGAAATTCAGCATGGCTTCTGTCAAGCTAGTATTTCTTGTCCACCTTTTTATCCATTGCTGGGGCAGAAGTAGGTGTTTATAGAATCTTCAAGACAGCTTTTTTCTGGGATTTATGAATGGGGAGCATCAATCTTTTAGTGGCTATAAGCCCCATCTTGTAGAGGAAGTCAGCCTCCTCTTCCTCTTCTTCTGTTTCCTGCAGAGATAGATTGAAGGTGTCTGCCATTTGCCACACAAAGGCATTTTGCCAGAAAAAAGCCTCTGGACCCCGTGGAGGGGGGAACAGAAGTCCTGTTCTGGGGAGACCTCAGGTTCTATGGGTTTCTCCCTGTCCTCCTCCTCCTCTTTTTCATACTCTTTGTATGAGTATTCGGTTTCCAGAGTCAGGGCATCCATCTGAACTATGGTAGGAACCACTGAAGGAACCAGATGTGACACCAGAGGAACCAATGGAACCGTTAGAGGAGCTAAATTACCAACAGTCTGAAGTGCCTGCAACGTCTGCAGGACTCTGGCAATGTCCTCAGCAGAGGGCATAGTTGGTCTTTCCACAGAGAGCTCCTTTGCTTTTTCAGCAGGAGGTGCAGTGTTATGTTTTTCCTTATGTTTGCACTTGGCTGGAATCAGTTCCGCAGTCGGTTCCACAGGCCTTTTTGATTTAGCAGAATCAGTCTTGTCAAAGGGCTTATCAACCTGTTCATTGCCCTTATCTTTTTTAGCAGGAACATCTTTTTTTGAGGAGGTGGCTTCTTCAGCTGTTTGAGAGGGAGAAGCTGCAGTAGCCATGAGTTCTAACATTTTAGCCCTCTTTTTTAATGTTTTGGGACAGAACATTTTGCAGATCTCACAATTACAAAATATATGGCTGGTACTCAGGCCAAGTATATACAACTCGTGCCTATCAGCATTTGCAATGATATGGCCACAGGTTAGACCATTTTTAAAACAAGTGGGTCCTGTCCTCTTTTTCTTAGGAGGAGTGTTTGACATTAGTGTCAGCCTCTATTATACAAATACTGCAGAAAAAAACCCAAGTACTCAGTTCGCACACAGCAGGGAACCGAAAAACAATAGTTTCCTGAAGAAAAAAGGGAACCAAAAAACAAATAAAAACAACAATAAATGTAACAGGGACAATGGTCCTGCATACCAAAACAAATCTAAGTAGTTTTTAAAATAAAAACAAGTAACTTTTTAGTCAGAAATAGCGGTTCACCGTGGTTCTAAGAAACTGGAGAGGAACCGAAAAAGCACACTAAAACTAAAACTCTAAAATATTAATGAGGGAGCAGTCATTTATAAATATAAGTAAATTAAAATGATACTCAGTGAGAAATGAACTAGCAGTTAAAACTCAAGGCGAGCTCTCCAACGCATCCAAACTGGCAGGCGGAGAAATAGATCTGAGCTCATTAAAGCATGGCAGTTGCTAGGGGGAGCAGTATTAAGCAGTATTAAATTGGCACAAGCCAATGAGCAGTCCATCATTAGCATATATCCCATTTCTCTCTGTGGCAATTCAACACAGGGAGCTAACTACACTAGTTAAGCACATTGAAGGATTCCGGGGGTTAGAAACTAAGGTTCTAGACTTTGGAGAGGTGGATTTTGATAGAATGAGGGAACTGGTTACATGAAGCTGGCAGGGGTGCAGGCAGCAGAGGGGGTGGATGGTAAATGGCGATTGATAAAAAAAAAGTTATTAGAAGCAATGAATCTTTGTAATACAGCCGTAGGAAAAAAAAAAAAACAAGAAAGGATGTAAACCAATCTGGTATACAAAGGAGGTGGATGAGGCTCTGGCAGTGAAGGAGGAAAGGAAGGCCTACAAAAAATTACAAGGCAAACCAGACAAATAACAAGCATTTGTCAATGCCGAATGTTTGCTTGCTGGCATTGGAAGTGGTAATGTAGAAGTTACAGAGCTGCGTAATAGGAATGGCAGTGAAGTATTGAACTGAAGCCAACCCCACCACCACCCTGCAGACAGTGACAGGCATTAAGGTGTGCATTTGGGTCGTCAGGCATAATGGCCTCGCCATTTCACCACACCACCCTGCAGACACTGACAAGTGTCACGGGTTCCTTGGGGTCTTTGGTCTTATACACTCCCATTTCATTAGGAAAATGGCGTGAGATGGGTGCCAAGCATAGGAGAATGGGGTAAACTTTGGGGCTGAAGAGTCCAAGGCATACCTCGATGCCTCTCACTGGCTGCAGGGTGTGGAATGGTATGAGCATTACAGGCAAGAATCCCAAGTCACACCCCTGATGCCTGTCATTCTCTACAGGGTTGGGAGTTATGGTTGGAAACCCTAATACCTCAGGCATTCGTTGGTATTTTCACTCCAAATTTTCAACATGTTTTTTTTGTGACTCCACCTCATGAACAGGGGGAATATCAGTCTGTTAGCTGAAAGCTGCTTATGCACAGCGACTACGGCATTTAGCACCACAGGTGCAAAAACATTCCGAACAGGATGTAAAAAATGACAGCTGTACTGTTCATGGGGAGGTGTAAAAAATGGCAATGTTGCAAATCTGCAGTAAAAATATTTAAAAAAATGGTGAAGTCATGAGCGTACATAGAAACTGTGCAACGCACACTCGTAATATAATTAGGTTGGGATTTTTTACAGCAGATTGTCAACTCAGGCATTTTGGTGCCTCCGATCATGAACAGTGTCACTGTGATTTTCTTTATCTGTGCCGAACAATGATTTCCACAGCGACTATGCATCTCAGCGCTGAAAGTGTGAAACACACTTCAGCCATGTTGTGAAAAATGACAGCTGTACTGTTCATAAGGAAGTGTGAAAAATGCCACTGGTGAAATCTGGACTGAAA
Source organism: Neoceratodus forsteri (assembly GCA_016271365.2). Lineage (NCBI taxonomy): Eukaryota > Metazoa > Chordata > Ceratodontiformes > Ceratodontidae > Neoceratodus > Neoceratodus forsteri. The sequence continues at coordinate 116,480,441 of CM028131.1, forward strand.
ATATTACAAAGTCATGAACTTACGAGGGTGCGTGGAAACTGCACATTGCTCACTCAGAACACAGTCATTTTATGGACTTTTGTCACCAAATTTTCAACATAGCCATTTTAAGACCTCTGCTCATGAACAGTGTAACTGTGATTTTCTTAAATCTGTCCTAAACATTGCTTTAAGACACCAACAGCACCATTGTGTTATGTGCGAAAACACATTTTGGGCGATATATGAAAAATGGCAGCTGTACTGTTCATAAGGAAGTGTAATAAAATGGCAATGTTGAAAATCTGGAGTGAAAATATTAAATTTGCAAACTTACGAGCATGCATAGGAACTGCGCTGAACGCGACGTCAGAAACAGTCATTTTTAGGATTTTTTCACCAAATTTTCAACATAGCCATTTTAAGACCTCTGCTCATGAACAGTGTCACTGTGATTTTCTTAATGTGTCCCATACATTGATTTTGCTACATACTGCGCCATTGTGCACTACATGGGCGGAAACACATTTGGGCAAGATGTGAAAAATGACAGCTATACTGCTCATAAGGAGGTGTAATAAAATGGCAATGTTGAAAATCTGGAGTGAAAATATTGAAAATTTGCGAACTTACGAGTGTGTGTAGGAACTGCGCAATGCACCCTCGTAAAACAGTCATTTTTAGGAATTTTTTCACCAAATTTTCAACATAGCCATTTTAAGACCTTTGCTCATGAACAGTGTCACTGTGACTTTCTTAATTTGTCCCGCACATTGAATTCGCACAGCGACTGTGCCATTGTGCGCTACATGGGCGGAAACACGTTTTGGGTGAGATGTGAAAAATGACAGCTATACTACTCATAAGAAGGTGTGGTAAAATGGCAATGTTGAAAATCTGGAGTGAAAATATTGAAAATTCGTGAACTTACGAGCATGCATAGGAGCTGTGAAACGCACGCTCGTAAAACAGTCATTTTTAGGAATTATTTCACCAAATTTTCAACATAGCCATTTTAAGACCTCTGCTCATGAACAGTGTCACTGTGATTTTCTTAATTTGTCCCGTACATTGATCTCGCACACCGACTGCGCGCCATTGTGCGCTACATGGGCGAAACACATTTTGGGTGAGATGTGAAAATTACAGCTGTACTACTCATAAGAAGGTGTGGTAAAATGGCAATGTTGAAAATCTGGAGTGAAAATATTGAAAATTTCACCTTACGAGCCTGCGAGGGACCTGTGAACGCACGTCAGAAACAGTCATTTTTAGGAATTTTTCACCAAATTTTCAACATAGCCATTTTAAGACCTCTGCTCATGAACAGTATCACTGTGATTTTCTTAATTTGTCCTGTACATTGATTTCGCACACCGACTGCGCCATTCTGCGCTACATGGGCGGAAACACATTTTGGGTGAGATGTGAAAAATGACAGCTGTACTACTCATAAGAAGGTGTGGTAAAATGGCAATGTTGAAAATCTGGAGTGAAAATATTGAAATTTCGCGAACTTACAAGCTCATGAGGAACCGCGCAACTACCTCTTTAGAAACAGTCATTATTTGATTTTATATCAATTAACATGGGTTTTTGATTCTTCATGAATGATGTCATTGTCATGGTGTATTAGACCGAAGGGTGATTTCCGCAGTCACCGCGCCGAAATCACCTTTCGGGCCCTCGGTCAACGCCATGATAGTGACATCATTCATGAGAAGGGGTCCCAAAACCCATGTTGAAAATTTGGCAAAATTCCCAAAATGCCTGAGATATGCACAAGTTGAAACCCCCAGTGTAACCCATTATACAGCTTACCGGCATTTCCTCAGTTCGCGGTCGGCTTTGAAGAGTGCAGACGTGTTCCCGGTCCACCGAAGATCGTCGTGCCGGAGTCCGGAGGTAAGTATGGGGTGAGGGGGTGTGGGGAGGCTGGGTGCGCAGTGGGTGGGTGCGGGTTGTGGAGGGGGTTGGGAGATGCGCCGGGACAGTTTTTATTTTACAGGTTTAAAAAAAAGACGCTAGGGACGCTTGCCACGCTGGGGTGGGCTCCAGCGTGACACAAGGACTTGGGGGCGTTCAGCCGGCGGGAGATTGGCACCTCAGCGGCCAAGGACTCAGAGTGCTTGCCACCCTGGGTGGGCTCCCAGCGTGGCACCTACAACTGGGGGTGGGACGCAGCTCAGCAACTGGGGGGGGACGCAGCTCAGCCGACGGGGATTGGGCACCCCATCGGCTATACAGTACAGGGGCGCGCATGTCTGTCTGTGCATGGGGGGGAGCTGCGCGTGAGCAGCCGATATCTTATCGGTGCTCACTCAAGCGTAGTTCTTTCAATCGTTTACTGCATTTTGGAGCCGCACATAGACAGCCCAAAATGCATTGGCTTACAGGCCGCGCCTGCCAGCCCACTGACTGAATTGGAGGAGGAGGTGACACACCTCCGAAATCTCCAATGAAGGCACTATGTTTTTTGCACATGCGTGAAAGCAAACATAAAAACAGGGAAGTCAATAGACCAAGATGAAAGATATCAAAGTTCAGTGTTACAGGTGCAGAGATGCAGCCTTTTCGGACACATTCTGAAGACTGTTGTGCTGCCCCATTTCCACAAACCTCTCTGGGTTGAGGACAGAGGTTGCTGGACTCCAAGCCAAGTTGGCAATGATGCAGAGGACCATTTGCCCCACCTAGGGGTCACCAAACCTGCCACTACTGCCTCACAGGATGCCTAGACAGAGGCAGCATGACTGGACCTTGGTGGGCTCTGGGAGGGTGAGGGTGGCAGGTGGAGTACACACTTCTCAGCCTATGCCACTACAAAAAATTCATTCTCCGTACTGATGGGATTGGAGGGCCAGGAGGAGGCATCCATCATGGTGGCAAGGAGAGGATGTGAGGGTCCTCAGAAGGGAAGGCCCCAACATGAGAGGAAGAGATGCCCAGCCATGCAGGAAGCAGCTTTTGTCATGAGGGGGACAGACTTGGGGAATAGAAAGAGGAGTGGAGAGGGAGGCAAATTGCCTACCTGGCACTTCAGCTTGGAGGGATGGAGAGCTGATCCTGAGGATCATTACAGCAGCAGGTGATGGGAAACAGATAGATGTCTTTGTCACCAGGGGGAACTAATGATCTGGTGATGGATGGAGTAGGGGTATTGTAGAGTAAGTTCTGGAAACTGGTTAGGGGCCTTAAGCAGGTAGCACTCATGGTGTCCTTCGCCAAGGTATTTCCTGTGTAAGGCCAGGGGAGGACAGGGCACTCTGCACCAGGAACTTCAACAGCTGGTGGAAGACATGGTGCATGGAGGAGGGTTTTGCCTTTCTTGGGAACAGGATTCTGACCTGGAAGAATATGGGCCTTTACAGATGTGAAAACATACATCCATCTGGGAACAGGAATACAGTCCTCTGTGGAAAGTTTAAGTGTTATATGGATAAGCATTTAGACTAGAAAAGTGAGGAGGCTATATAACTAAGGGAGATATAAACTGCCCTCCTCCCCCTGCAGTTGAAGCAACAAGGAGGGAGTGGCCCAAGGGGAGCGCTGCCTGGGCAGGGGCACAAGATGAAGGGGTGTAGATAAAGTGGAGAACACAGGGGTAAGAACAAAAGAAGCAGAAAGAAAGGTGTAGAGCAGGCAAGAAATAACATAATGAGGGAAGAAGGGCGTTGGGGGAGATATGGGGTACAGCACATGCAGAAAGGAGGAAGGAAAGGAGGGGTGTGGGTAGGGAGAGAGAAAGGTTTGGAGAGCCGCATGCACCAATGCAAGGAGTCTTGGAAATAAAATTCTGGACCTGAAGGCCATCATGGTGGGGGCAGACCTGGATCTGTTGTCCATACCTGAGTTGTGGTGCACAGGAAATCATGACTAGGATATGGCCATACCAGGCTAGTCTCAGTTCAGAAGAGATAGGGAGGGGAGGAAGGGTTATTCTGCATGTGAGGGAGGGCATCAGGGCTATGGAACTGCAAGGAAACCCAGAGGTAAAGGAAGGGCTGGAGATGCTGTGGGTCACCCTGGAGACAGGAGCAGGGGCCACCATTCATACTGGAGTGATATACAGACCTCTAGCACAAGGGGAGGAGTTGGATAAAGCACTGGAGGAAACCATCAGCAGCAAGAAAAAGGGAAGTGCTGCTCACTGGGGACTTCAGTCTGCCAAATGTGCATTAGAGTACTCCATCTGCAGCTTCAGCTAAAAGCAAGGCTATCACTGACTCCTGCAGGGGAGTGTCACAGGCAGCTAGTCAGCATACCCACTAGGTAGGAGGCAGTTTTGGACCTGGTGCTATCTAACAGAGACAGTATTGCAGGTGTCACAGTGGGCAGTCCCCTGGGGACCAATCATCACCATGCAGTGTGCTTCAGCACTGAGATGGATGCAGAGGCAAACAACACAAAGACGAGGGTCCAGGACCTTAGGAGGGTGCATTTTAAAGAAACAGGAGACTGTCTCAGAAGCAGCTTAGCAGGGAATGATTGCAGGGAGGGGGTAGAGGAACAGTGAAGAAAATTAAGGGAAGGCATAGTGAAAGTAACTACATAGCCCCAACAAATCTCTTTACCCTGGATGAAAAGCTATTTTATCAAACATACATCCTCACAAAGAAAATACACCTGGGGCTTACCCCCTTGGGGGTTTCTGCCTCTCTCCTATCCTCCCACACCTCGGTGAACACCCGCACTGCCAACCGGCAGATGTGGTCCATCCTGAGGGTTAGAACCTCCTTAGCCCAAAGGTCATTCCCACACAGGGCCCCAGCCTGGTACAATGAACTCCCTTCTAACGTCTCCTCCATCTCCAAATTAGGACTTTTCAAGTCAGCCCTCAAAGAGCACATTCTCACTTCACGGCGCTGTCAATGTACCAGCTAGTGTTCGGTCATCTATCTATCATCTTACGGGACCACCCCGCCACTGAGTTCCTACCGATAGGGCTACCAAACATTACCTATTAACAATGCCTCCTTTGGCTGCACTCACAAGTATCTGTCTAATTCTCTACTCGCTGTAAATATCAAACTGTTACCCCCCACCAGCAAACTTATTGCTCTTGAAAACTGCAAAATACAGCTCTTGGTAACATGTTCAATGCAATGTATAGCTGATCTTGATTCTGCAATATTGTATAACCAAAAAAAAACTGTAACCTTTAGCTGCCATTCTATGTCTATATGTATTAAGTGTTTATGTTTGTTTTTCTGACGCGGAGCTTTTGCAAATGAGTCCCTGACTCAAAGGTTGTAATCCTAAACTCTGTTAAATAAAATAAATAAATAAAATAAAGCACAGTTCTTTTTATTAACAGGGAATATCCAGAAAGCACAGTGGACACAGCACTTTTCCAGGTCAGAAATATGCCCCATAATCTTCATCCTCGCAGGAGGGGTACTATCATGCAACAATAGTGATTCATTCCACTAGTGATTCCCTTCCATTCTACACTTTCTCTTCACAGGATTATCACTAGGAATGTCCCTGTTCTGCAAACTGACCTTAATATCAAAGCTTCCTTTACAGAGCCACCAATTGCCCCCTACCACTGACCACCCACCCTGTGGAATCTCCTGGTACGAAGCAGCCTGCATACTTCTAACAATTCCTCCTTACCAGGAACCAAAGCTTGCAACAGAACTCGTTATTCCTGCAAATTTACTTCTAGTGTCACTGAAATCCAAGCTCCCACAGGTGTTTTCCACATCACCAAGGAGTTCTCATGCACTTCCAGTAATGTAATATATTGCATTTTTTGCAGGAAGCGTGACACTATCTACATTAGAGAAACTGGCAGATGCCTGGCTGACAGATTCAGGAAACATTACAGGGCAGTCTGGAGTAGAGACACTAATAAACCCATTGTATCCGACTTTGCCTCCAGGGACCATAATGTCAACTGTCTTTCTGCTTGTGTCCTTCAGCAGGGTTTCTGGGATGCTGACCAAATAAAAAATATGGAAACCAAGTTAACCATCTGCCTAATTGTTAGGAGTATGCAGGCTGCTTTGTATTTGGAGTGTCTCATTCCCAATCTCGGGCATCAGTAATCAGTTTCAAAGGGGCAAACTTCGCTAAGATGAGAGAATTCACCGACAACAGACTAGAGGCTATTATGCAATTTTTCAATGTCAACCACCTCTGGATGGTAATCAAACAAACTATCACAGATGCCACAAGACAAAATTACTCACCGTAGTAATCTTGTTTCTTCCAAGGTATTCTTCAATATCAATAAGAAAAAAAAAGCTACAGAGAACAAAATTGGAAATTTACATATTTTGTTGTCTCAGTTTGGAGGTGGTGAGTATCAGTTTCAACACTAATTTACAGTTGTTTTTTTTATTATTTATTTCTATTTTTAAAAACTCCTTCCTCCTTCCCATCCAGCTCCGCATCATCTAAATGTGCCAATGGAGTCCACCCCTGCTACCCGCCTACCTGTACCAGTTCATTCCCCCATACTGCTGTGGTTTACACCCTGGGCGGGGATGAGGTGGGGCAGGAATATCCCGAACACTAGACTTCATCAGGCTTGAGGCGGCCAGGCAAGCAGGAGCACATCGAGGCCATACTCGGTGCTCCATCTCCCCAGAGCTGGAGGGAGTATTTTTCCACTGTTCTGGATGTCACTTGTCCAGACGTCAAGGCACCTAGTGTCGATGTTATGACATCATCCCCTCTGTTCATCTGCTTGATGTGCTTGCCATGCCCCAGACCTCTGCCTAGGGCCAGTCAAGTGCTGAGAGGCTTCCCTCCCCGGAGAAGACGAGCTGTCCCTAGGATGCTCAGGCCTTCTCCCCAGTCGACCCCCAGCTCTCCAGGCTCCGTTCCTGAACCTGCTGTTGGCGTTATGAAGGAATTCAACCATCAAAGGACGGATCACCCCATAATTTACAAGTTTTATTTGTTTATTGTGCAGTTATGCCTGGTCCCTGGGGAATGTTATTATTATATTCTCATGCTTCATTATGTACTAAACATTTATTTAAATAGGCTGTGTTTTAGCACATAGTCTAATGACATATCAGTACTTTCTACTATTTAATAGCAGGTGTTTTTTTTTTTTGTAACAGAAAGGGATTGTGTTTTAGCACTTACCTTGTACAGTGTGAAAGGTCATATATTTTTGCTGCTGTCATAGGTTTGTGGAAACATGTTCCCAGTAGTTGGCTCAAAGTCTCTGAAATTGTAGTGAGTTTGTATAGTTTTCTGTCAGGTTCCACAGGTTGGTCTGTTGGTTGGCCATGCAGAATTCTTGAGATTTGATGTTGCTTTTTGTCATTTATTTTGGCATAATCATTTTTGCTTTCCAACTGTTTGTGTCCTGACACCTGGCTGATTTTGGCAGGTGGAGCTCAGGTTTTGAATTAGGTGCTTCATGACTGAGTCGTTTGTTAGTCGTTTATCTGTTTTTTTTACAGTGCTCACCAGTTTATCAATGACTACAGGTTGGTTCTCATATCATGAAGCTCAGTAAAGCTCTTCTGCATTTGTAATAATAGCAAGAAAGAAAGGGGAGTTGGCATGCAGGCATTTTGCTGGTCTCTGCTCTCTGTATTTAAAGTAGTTTGCAGCGGGGGCATTTTTTGGTATCATTTTCTATCAGGTAGCCCTGCGATTCAACTGTTGGCGCTCTTTTTCAACTGGTACCACTTCTAGTTTTTGTATTGACTGCCCTGGTTCTAGCGTAAAAATCTTTACCATTTTCATCCATTTTAAGTTCGTTGTCACCACACCAAACATTCCACATTTCAGTGTTACCCCTGACACTGAAATTAGCGGCATTATTTTTAGCAATGAGCCAGGACAGGGGGTGCTCAAGTTGCTTTGATGCATAGTTATTCGATGACGGAGACTGTCGGCTTGTCTGCTGCTTTTGGTTTACCATCCTTTCCTTCACTGTTAAGCTTTTTCTTCAGCTTTTTTTTCTGAACTGCAGGATGTGCCATGTTTTTCCAGATGCTGGTAATGTTGACAGGGAAGCACTGCGCCCTTCATTCCTAAGGTATATTTCAGTACATTGGAGGGAGGCCGGTAATGTTCAGGGTTTACAGTGGATAGCACAGTGCATAGTATGATGGCACAGCCACTTGTCTAGGTCAACTAGGATTAAGTTGTGACAGGGTTGTTTTAAATCATGTCCCATTTGTTATGCACAGAGAGAGAGAGAGAGAGAGAGAGAGTTAAAAGCAAGGATCTAGTTTGTCCTCTCCTATTTCTACCACTTGTCTGTCTCTTGCCTGCAGAGCCTGCCTTAGCATGGTAAGAACTGAGCATTGGCACAGGGCCCCAAGAGCAGAGGGGCCCCAAAAAGCCTTAACTGTCCAGTTGGTCTCCTTTCTTCCTGGGGACCTGTAATTCAAGTACAGTAAAGTACAAAATTGACACAAAACTAGCTGAAAATGAAGATATAGGGAGGCCATGGTAGGGACGCAGCTGTTCTTGGGGGCTTCGCACCTTCTGATATGGGACCCCAGCAAGGAGGTTTGCACAGGGCCCCAGGGTAGCTAGGGCCAGTGCTGTTTGCCTGTCTGATTGCACAATCATATTTTTTCCTGGCACTGTGGAATTGGCCACTCCGATGGTCCCACAATGTCCCCCTGTTAGCTCCTTTTCTTCACTTGCTGTTTCTAGCTGCTTCTGTTCTTTCTATCTCACTCCCCTTGCTTTTCTGTGGTTAAAAAAATAGTTTGTGACATGGCAGTAAATGTTAGACTCAAATAAGAAGATTACATTGGTGGAACAGCAACACATGACGAAGGAGAAACCATGCATTAATTCCCTAGTAATACACACTTGGTCATGTATTAATCCATGGTTGCCATCGGGAGCATGCTTAGAGTTCAATGAGGGAGACAGAGACAGACACATACACAGACGACTGGCTTACTATCCCGCATAGAGTGCCAAGAGAAAGTTGGGAGAAGTTTTTGTTTTCCGTGGTCACAGAGACAGAGAGTGGAGAGAGAGAAACTCAGCAGAAGTACTGTTTCTTCTAAGAGGCACAAAGTCAAGTGCTATGTGCTGGGCTGGCAGTATAACCTAGAGGTTAGAGTAACAAGCTGTGAACAAGCTTGGTACATCCAGCAGACTAGACCAGGGTTTGATCCTCACAACCTCTGCTTGCATACTGTGTGACTCTGAACAAGTTACGTAACCGCCCAGTGCTCCCAGGTCACCCCTGAAAACAGGCACTTGTGCCTTACCTGGTTACCAAATACTAAAAAAAAATGTGTTTTCTTTGTCCAGTTTTCTGTTCTATTTTCTGTTGCACAGTACATCCTTTCCTACTCACCCAAAATGCGGAACTCTGGGACTGGAGCAGTCAGTGTGCCCTCCCAAAAGACAGAGGAGGGAGAGAAACAAAAATGAAGCAAAACATACCTCTATTGGCAGCTTGCTCCGCTGTTGTTAACACCCGACCATAGCACCGTGCCGAAACTCCGTGAACCTCCAGAAAGACAGTAGTACTCACTGTACCATTTGAAAAACTTCTGTAATAGAACAGAAAAGTAATAGACACAAAAGAGATATATATGTGGTGATAGAAATGTACATTTGTAATATGACGGGCTCCATTCTATGTACCAGTTTTGAAGTCATATACAGTTGAAATATGAGTCAATATGCAAATATTTCTCTTTCACCCATAATGCAGTAGTTTGGATGTATGAATGGTAAGTATAAACGAAGTGGATTACGTTAGAAATAGCCATTTGTATTAACAGAAGTACATGTCTTTTATCTGTATTAGTTCTCTATAGTGTTAGACAATGTTTTTAAATGTAATAGTTGTACATCTTTTTGTAGTTGAACAACTATGCAAGTATTAGCCATTCACCCAAAATCCACTAGTTTGCATGCATTAACAGCAAGTATGAGTGGGGGCGATCACTTTAGAAATATGTATTTCTATCACCAGACATACATGTCTTTTCCCTTTATCTGTGTAATTCTGTGTGATATACCGCTGCAAGCTGTATTAACAGTTCATTCATGATCAAATCAATTTTCAATTTTATTTTTACAGCACCTTTTAAAGCCAAGGTGCTGTACATAAAACCAAGTACAGCAAATATAAATAAGATTAAAAACAAGAACAGTAAAAACAGATTGTCCATATTTAGGGAAGGCTAAATTAACTAAATAAGTTTTTAACTCAGTTTTAAACCTATCGACAGTCAGGCATTCTCTTAACCGACAAGGTAGAGAATTCCACAGGGTTGGAGCTGAAAAAGGAAAAGCACAAGAACCAGATGTCTTCAATCGTACCCTGGGAATCTCTAGCAATCCCTCATCTGCAGATCGGAGAGGATGGAGGATATCAACCCCTGGTAGCCCTAGGTAGAGGGAAGTGCAGTAATCAAGATGGGTAGTGACGAAGGCATGGACCAATGTTGGAAGATCATTCGGAGGAACCAGTTGTTTCACCCAGGCAATATTCCTCAGATGGCAAAAAGAGGATTTGATGACAGCTGACACCTTAGATTTTAGAGTCAGACCATCGTCAAAAATAACAGCCAGGTTTCGCACCCCATCTGAGGTATTGAGCAGTATACTACCAAGCAACAAGCCTGATGGTTGTTCAGCCCCCGAACATGCCCCCGGATGACCTGGATCCACTACCAGCACTTCAGTCTTGTCTGGATTTAGTCTCAGCCAGCTGGAGCTCATCCAGGTTCTGATCTTAGTAAGGCAATTATTTAGCATGGAGAGTACATCATCCTGTCTGGGCAGAAGGGACATATACAGCTGAGTGTCATCTGCATAGCAGTGAAAACTCAGACTGTATCGCCTGATGATATCTCTCAATGGCAGCATGTACACTGCAAACAACATGGGGGCCAGAATGGAGCCCTGCGACACCCCACATAGCAGGGAGTGAGAACCAGAGGAATAAATCCCAGTGGCAACTCTCTGAGACCTGCCCGTGAGGAACGAATGGAACCATTTAAGGACTGTACCAGACAGCCCACAAAAGAGCCACAGGTGCTCCAGCAGCACACCATGGTCTACAGTGTCAAATGCCACAGAGAGATCAAGAAGGACCAGAATGGTACATGCCTTTCGATCTCTAACCATTAGGAGGTCATTCAGTACCTGTCAAGAGCAGTCTCAATGCTATGCTTCTTCCCAAAACCAGACTGGAGAGCATCATAGACATTGTGAGTTGTAAGATGATCATCCAATTGCAACGCAACCACCTTTTCAATAACCTTACCAACAAATGGTAGGTTAGAGATAGGCCAATAGTTGGCGAGACAATCTGGATCCAAGGAGGATTTCTTAAGAAGTGGTCAAACGACCGCCTCCTTGAGGGGGTCAGGAAAGACCCCTTCCCCTCTCCAAGGACTTCCAGACAATTTCAGCAAGGATCGGGCAGATAACATCTACATATCCCACTAAAAGGGGTGTAGGGCCCGGATCCAAACTACAACTGATTGGGCGCAGTGTTTGAACAATCTTCACCATGTCCGTGAATTCCAGCCAGCAGAAATCTGACCAGACAGACCGAGTGCATGCCACTTCCTGTCGACCACTGCAATCTCTCGCAGGAGTGGTCGGACCTATGCCAGACCTGATGCTGGCAACCTTATCTATGAAGAATCGCGTGAACTCCTCGCATCTCAGCTGAGAAAAGCTTCTCTGGGCTGGAGACAGATTGGATTGCACAATATGTCAACAGTCCAGAAAAGCTGAGCCAGTCAATTCCGCGCAGCAGAAATCTCCATGGACAGGAATTCTGCCTTCTTACGGGTGATTTCTGATTGATAGCTATCATAATGTGCCATCAACCTAAGCTTGTCAGCATCATGGCTGGACCCCCGCCAGGTTCTCTCCATCCTTCAGCCGGCTCACCTCAGCTCCTTCAAGGAGCCATCAAACCAAGGGGTTTTGGGTAAAGGGTGAGACGACGAACACGAATAGGAGCAATCTTGTCCACAGCATCTCCCACAGCCTTATTGTAGGCTAGTACGAGATCATCTGGATTCATGCATCTACCCAACAAGCCTGATAGGTCCAGCACCACCGATAGGTCACTAGGGATAAACTCCCCTAAAAGGGCACTACTTAACCATCTCTGTAGGGGCAGACCTATTAGGGCTGTCCTGAAGCTGAACCTTATGGTGTGATGGTCAGACCAGCTGACTGGTTCCACCCCCAGATCAGCTATCTTCATTCCCAAAAGAAAGATCAGATCCAACAAGTGCCCCCCAACATGGGTCGAGGAGGTAACTACCTGTGTAAGGCCCAGTGTCGTCATCAGCTGGAGGAGATGTGGACCAAAAATGTGAGAGTTCATCGTCGACCCAGGCATTGAAGTCCCCCAAAACTATCCATCTGGGGGACCTCAACACCATGTCGACGATGAAGTCTGCTATCTCCTGCAGTAATTCTCCTCCATCTCCTGGTGGATGGTAGATGAGAAGAATCCCGCAACCTACACCCTCTCCCAGGATATATTCGAAGGATCTAGTACTTCCCAATGGCACATCCGCAAGGACGATATTAATATATATAGATTCTGCAACATGCATGCACACAGTTGCTAATATACCTAGCCTGTTAAAAATACACAGCTGAACACCATAGAAACTTTTAATAAGCAATATTCTACGCTTGTTTTCCTTTCTGTACCACAATTAATTGAGCTCAAACACTGTTTACCTTGCACTTGCCATGTTACAAGTGCATTAAGCCACTCAAAAGAAGGCTCCTACTAGGGCATTTTTATTATTATTATTATTATTATTATTATTATTTCTTAATGGAAATCGGAATTACAATCCTTTGAGTCATTGACTCCTTTGTAAAGGCTCCACGTCATTATTTACAGACATTTGTTACAACACTGTGTTACAGACAATTATTACAATAAGGTGCTACAGAGGGAAATATAATACACAGTAGTCAACATGCTAGTCGCTTAGCTAAACATCTGAGGGTAGAGTAGACCCTGAGTCAAATAACATTCAAAGGGTGAGAAACCCTGAGTCAAGTAGCATACATGAAACATTCACTGAAATAATCTTAGGTCTTGTACCCAACTACAACCAGGTTCCTAATTCAGCACACTGAAATAAGGGAGGAAAGGCTAGCAAGGGAACAGTGACTGGCACTTGGTCTGGAAAGAGGGATGTGCAGAGCAGGCTGGGAAGTTTACGTGCAATCACAGGCCGAGCCTTTACGGAGAAACTCCCTGAGGGAAGTTTTGTAGTGACCAGTCTTAGGCAAGGCTGAGATAGAGATAGGGAGGCCGTTGAGCCATAGAGGGGCCCTATGATAGAAAGCTCTTTGGCCAAGTGCGGTCCTACAACAGGAAACCAGATGAGGAGCTTTGGACAAGTACCTGGATACCTTTTGTTGGGGAATGGGCAGGATAAGGGTGTGGAGACCTGGAAGGAAGAGTTTGCAGTAGATCTTCTTGGCCAATAGACAGGTATGATATTTTAGATGGCCCTTAAAGTTTAGCCAGTTGGTATGACTATAGAGATCACATGTGTGGTTCCATCTATCACAACCCATTACAAGGCAGCAGGCTTTGTTTTGGGCAGTCTTTATTCTGCACAGGGCAGTAACATATGTGGCCCCATAGAACATGATCCCATAGTCTACAACAAAGAAGATCAAGGATTGCACAGCTAGACGAAGGTCATCTGGAGATAGGCAGTGTCTGGGCCTGTAGCGTAGCCCAATTTTGGTGTTGATGGTAGTACTCAAAGTGTGAATATGTGGATGACAAGTGAGGGACAAGTCAAGAGTGATGCCCAATTATCTGAAGGAGTTACCTGCTCAATTAGGGAGCCTTGTTGATTGTGAATATGAAGGGTGAAGTCCCTGAGGGGGTTTTGGCAATAAGAGAAAATCATTGGCTTGTTTTTTTTATTGTTGAGGATTAGCCTACGCTCTGTGAACCAGGTTTCCATTTCTGTGAACAGCTTTTGAAGAGTTTGTTGTAGTATGGAGGGATTAGGGTGGCTTGTGAAGATGACAGCGTCATCAGCATAGAAAAGTAAACGCTTCGTGCAGGCACTGGGTAAGGAACTTCAGAAGAGGCTAAAAAGGAGTGGACCAAGCATGGAGCCTTGCTGGACCCCTTAGCAGACTGGGAGGCAGGTGGAGAGGGTGGAGTTAATATTGACCCACTGGGTCCTGTCACTTAGGTAGCTTTCAAACCAGGATGTGGGTTCAGGAGCTAGACACAAGGAGAACAGAGAGTTAAGTAGGAGGGCATGGTTGACTGTGTCAAACATCTTAGTTAGGTCTATATAGACAGACCCAACAAAGCGTCTGTGGTCAAGGGCCTTATGTGTGATATATTTTATAAGAGCTGTGGTGGTGTTGTGACCCTTGCAGAAACCATGTTGTTCGGGGCATAGGAGATTGTATTTGGATAAGTAATCTGACAGCTATTCAGCACCACTTTTTTCTAGGGCTTTGGAGAGGGGAGTTAATGTGGAAATGCGATGGTAGTTGTTGGGAGAGGTACGGTCTCCAGTTTTGGGGATAGGGGTAATGACTGCCCATTTCCAGGGGGTGGGAAACTGCCCTAGACAGAGGGAGAGGTTAATGATTTTGGTTAAGGGGATGATGACTGTATCGAGAGTGAGGCAGAGTAGTTTTAGGTCCAGCGTATCCCTACTATTGCGTGACTTGCCAAGGACCTTAGAGAGATAGGTTTTGGCTTCTCGCGTGGATATGGCACAAAACTGGAAAGGGGGGCGACTGTGGTGGGGAGAATGGTTGGGGGGTGAAAAAGTTAGGCAGGAGAACACTGTTAAGGAACACGATCCCATAGTCTACAACAAAGTGGTGTTCAAAGCGTCGGCTATTTGCAGTGGGTCTTGTGTCAGGATGTCATTCACAGTGAGTATAGAGGGAGGGGGGGGGACAGCTTTACCGCTAAGGTCTTTAATGGTGTCCCAGAATTTGTGCCCATTGCCTACAGCTGAGGAGAAGGCATGCTGGCAGTAGGTGGACTTGACCTGATGTAGGGCCCAGGTGCATTTGTTCCTGGCCTCCCCTGTACCACTGCCTGTCTTGCAGCAGTCCTGAGTCAAGGGCTTTATACCAGAGGCAATCCCGTTGATGCATGAGGTCAAGTAGGTTTTGGGAAAGCCAGGGGGTATCACGGCCTTTAACAATCTGTTTGGTGAAAGGGGCATAGAGATCACAGGTCACATTGAACACAGAGATGAAGCAGGAAAGGGCACTGTCGGAGGAACTGGCTGTATCAATGGGGGACCAGTCATAGTTAAGGAGGTGGTGTTTAAGGGAGGCTAGCGAGACCTTTCTTAATCTATGAGTGTAAGCGACTTTAGGACAGTTTGCTGTCTTACTAGACCACCAGCATAGCACAGGTGAATGGTCACTAAGGGTGTCAGGAAGCACCTCAACCCTTGAGATTCATTTGGGTGATTAGTAAAGATCAGGTCCAATAGTGTGGATGTACCAGTTTTGAGGTTGAGTCTTGTGGGGGAGACTACCACTTGAGTAAGGTCAAGGGCAGTGGCTGAATCTTTGAAGGGTTCAGCCATGGGGGAAAGCCGGTTGATGTTAAAGTCACCCATAATTACAAGTTCTCTATTGGAGGGGAGTTGGAAGATGTAGTTATTAACAGCATTAAAAGCAAGTTTTTGGTTGTACAGGGGAATGTATACAACCAATCAATCAATCAACCAATTAAAATCTTTATTTATCCAGGCAGGCACCATTGAGCAGGGCTCATTTGCAAGATGGACCACAACCAGGATACAGAGGGTTTTGCCAGGGCTCCCCATGAGTAATTTTGTTATAAGAATTTGGGCCCCATGTGCTGGTGGGGGAACTGAAATGATTGAGGCTTACAGGGATTCCCATATGTACAGGGCACAATCCCCACCTCTCTTGGCTTGTCTATCAGTCCGGAAAATAGAGTAATTATTCAAATTCACATGAGTGTCATCGACCTATACTGATAGCCAGGCTTTAGTCAGTGCCAGGATATCTGGTTTGTGCTGGGCCATCCAGCCTTGAAGGTGGTCATACTTTTTCTGCAGGCTGCAGATATTTAGGGTTGCAATTATTAATGCATGGTTGGATGGTTGGGGCACTCAGCCTGCATCCTTGTGCTCCAACCCCCTCCTCCAACCATGCATTAATTCCTTAGTAGAAGCCTCCTTTCTCGTGGCTTAATGCATATATGTTGCTGAAATGAATGTTAGAAAAGATACCAGTCTGGAACACAAGCTTATTGACAAAAATGTCAACAGGAGATCAGCCCTGGGACAGAATGTTCTATTTTGCTGCACCTCCAAGCTGGCCTCTGGAAAGAAACTGACAAAGTTCTGAAAAATTTTATGAGAAACAGGAGACTGATTTATACCAATAGGATGCAGACTTTAAACTGTCAGGAAATGACACCTTATAAAAACAGAGAAATGTTTGTTTTTACGTTCCCTTGCGCGCATACGCAAGGAACGTTTTAGGACAGTAGCACACTTTGAGGTGTGCTCTCCTTTCAATCCACTGCTCCGTTGAGCAGGTGTGGGCGATCCTGCACCAATGGGTGCGGGGTGTGTATGACAGCAGTGGTCTTCGCTTCGAAAACCACCGCTGTCGTCACAGAGCACCATGTCACACCGCCCCGGAATCACGCCGCCTCTGTCCTCCTTGCCACACTGGGAGCTCCACCAGCGGGCAACGCCCCAGGTCATCTGCCGGCGGGTGCCCAATCCCTGCCGGGCTCCTCGGCCCCCAGCCATCCTTCTGCCATGCTGGAAGCCCACCCCAGCGTAGCAAACGCCCCACGCAGTCTTGTTTTTTTTTTCACCTGTAAAGCAAAAACGGTCCCACGCGCTTCTCCCAGTCCCCCTCCCACAACACGCACCCACCCACTGTGCACCCAGCCTCCCCACACCCCTGCTCACCCCATACTTACCTCCGGAGCTTGGCATGACGATCTTCGGTGGACCAGGAAACGTCTGCACTCTTCAAAGCCGACCGCTAACTGAGAAAATGCCAGTAAGTTGTATAATGGGTTAGATAGGGGGTTTTCAACTTCATTGCATATCTCAGGAATTTTTTGGAATTTTTGCACCAAATTTTCAACATGGGGTTTTTGGGACCCCTTCTCATGAATGATGTCACTGTCATGGCGTTATTTGGGCCTGAAGGGTGATTTCGCAGTCACTGCGCGAAATCACCCTTTGGGCCTGATTAACGCCATGACAGTGACATCATTCATGAGAAGGAGTCCCATAAACCCCATGTTGAAAATTTGGTGCAAAAATTCCAAAAAATGACTGTTTTACGAGCATGCGTTGCGCAGTTCCAACGCAGGCTCATAAGTTCACGAATTTTCAATATTTTCACTCCAGATTTTCAACATTGCCATTTTACCACACCTCCTTATGAGCAGTACAGCAGTCGTTTTTCACATCCTGCCCAAAATGTGTTTCCACCCATGTGAGTGCTAGCAGGCGCAGTCGGTGTGCGAAAATCAATGTGTGGACGATTAAGAAAAATCACAGTGACAATGTTCATGAGCAGAGGTCTTAAAATGGCTATGTTGAAAATTTGGTCAAAAATTCCAAAATGACTGTTTTACTAGCGTATGCTAGCAGTTCACACACGCCACACGCTTATGAATTTTCAATATTTGCACCTAGATTTTAACATTGCGAGTATGTGTTAAGTAGTTCTTACGCAGACTCATAAGTTCACACATTTTCAATATTTTCACTCCAGATTTTCAACACTGCCATTTTACCACACCTCCTCATGAGTAGTACAGCTGTCATTTTTCACATCCTGCCCAAAACGTGTTTCCGTCCATGTAGAGCACAATGGCGCAGTCGGTGTGCAACTCAATGTATGGGACACGTGAAAAAATTACTCACCTTAGTAATGTTGTTTCTTCTAATGGAGTCTTGCTATATTATGACATATGCAGTGAGTCCCAACATTCGAACTGCTCTGGAGGTGAAAGAGTTAACTTTCCATGCCAGGCACGGAACACTGAGCTCGAGCTCAGTTGAAACTCTGTCTGTTGTTCTTCAAACTCAAACTGTCAGATCTTTACAAGCTAAACTCACTGAGGTCCTGTGTGGAAGCTGTAAACCTACACTAGCCAACTGGCTACTAAACATAATAACACATTTTTTGGTCCCAAAACAAAGACTCAAGTCAGGAGACCCAAAAAATGAAAAACACAACACCAATTCACCCCAAAAAGGATGGGCGAAACAACAAGGTGGGCATCTACTAAGTGCTATTGATTGCACTGCCACCCACATCCCAAAACAAAGGTTCTGAGAGGGGCAGGCGGGAGGGGAGGTCATAATATAGCAAGACTCGTTAGAAGAAACAACATTACTAAGGAGAGTATTTTTCTGCAAACAACATGAAGTCTTGCTATATTATGACATATGCAGACTACACAGCAGTACCTCCATGGAGGAGGACAGAACCTACTTAGAAATAGGCTCGAAGCAGCTGTGTTGAACCGACATCACTCCTAGCCTAGATGTCCAGAGAGTAATGCTTGGTAAAAGTATGAACTGTTTTCCAGGTAGCTGCTTGACATATCTCTAGGATAAGGATGTCCCTGGCAGCAGCCAAATAAGCAGCTGTACCTCTGGTAGAGTGAGCTCTCAGGCCTGAGGGAGGAACCTTACCCAGTTTTTCATAGCAAAATTGGATACAAGAGACAATCCACCTGGCAATGGATCTTTTAGTGGCAGGTTTCCTTTTACTAACCTCACCATAAGTGAGGAACAGCTGGAGGGAGTCAAACCTTTGACCCTTGATACGTTCTATGTAGTAACTAAGGGCCCTTTTGACATCTAAACTGTGCAGTCTCCTCTCGCCAGAGGAGGAATGGTCAGTGAAGTACACAGGGAGAGATATAGATTGATTAAGGTGGAAATCTGAAACCACCTTAGGCAAGAACTTCCTGTTAGTCCTGATGACCACCTTATCTCTAAGAAAGGAGATAAAATCAGGCTCCACTGACAAGGCTTGTAATTCACTTATGCATCTGGCAGAAGTGATGGCTACCAAGAACACTATTTTCCAAGTCAAGTACTTAAGCTCTGCTGAAGACAAAGGCTCAAAAGGGGGTTGCATGAGCTGGGCAATACAAATATTGAGATCCCAGGCAGGGGCAGAGTACCTGAATGGGGGGTTGGTGTGAAGCAACCCCTTGAAAAACTTAAAGAATACAGGATAAACTGAAAGAGAAGAAGGCTTACCTGCTGATAAGAAAGCAGAGACGGCTGCCAGGTGCACTTTTAGGGTAGCTGGTCTCAGCTCCAAGTTATTTAAGTGGACCATATAATCCAGGACTGTGGGCAAGTCAGCAGATTCTGGGGAAATATGCTTTCCACAGCACCATATGGAAAACCTCTTCCATTTGGAATTATGAGTAGCCCTGGTGGAAGGCTTCCTAGAAGCCTTAAGGATATCCGTTACACCGTGGGAGAGGTGTAGGTCAGCAAACTCTAACTCTTCAAGAGCCAGGTCTTGAGATTGAAAGATTTGAGGTTCGGGTACCAAACTCTCCCCTGAGCGCAGGTTAACAGGTGATTCCTGGGAAGACACAGGGGAAGGTGGACTGCTAAGCACAGTAGGAGTGGGTACCAAGGCTATCTGGCCCAATCTGGAGCAATCAGGATCATCTTGCAGGGTTGAGATCTGATTTTGACTAGCACTTTGAACAGAAGAGGGAAAGGCATAGAGAAATGTCCCCTCCCAACTAAGAAGGAAGGCATCCAGAGGGACTGAGACCAGCACTGGGGGTCTGCAGCAAAAAAGGGGAAGTTGGTGATTGTCTGGGGCTGCAAAAAGATCTATCTGTGGGGTGCCCCATCTGACAAATACTACCTCCAAGACCAGAGGATCCAGTGACCATTCGTGATGGCACTGGGAAATCCTGCTGAGAGCATCTGCCAGGACATTTTCCTTGCCTGGGAGGTGAACCGCCAGAAGGGAGGTGTTCAGTGAGTAAGCCAGAGACCACAACTTCATTGCTTCGGTGCACAAGGCCATAGACCGAGTGCCCCCTTGCTTGTTGATGTACCACATTGTGGTGGTGTTGTCTGTTCTGACCTGAATAACTTTGTTCTGAACAGATTTGCAAAAAGCTTGAAGTGCTAGAAAAACTGCTCTGAGTTCCAACAGATTGATGTGGAGCAGAGATTCCTGAGGGGACCACAATCCCTGGGTAGTGAGGTCGCCCATGTGAGCTCCCCACCCCAAGAGGGATGCATCTATAGTAAGGATTAAAGAGTGAGACTGAGGGGCAAAGGGGACCCCCCTGCCTCAGATTGCTCTGGTCCTGCCACTACTGTAGGGCTTGGATCAGGGTTCGAGTCACGGGGATCAATTTGGTTAGAGGGTCTCTCCTTTGAGACCAAAAGACTCTTAAATGGAACTGGATGTCCCTCATCTGAAATCTTGCTCCCTGCACTACTGCTGTAGAAGCAGCCATGTGTCCCAGGAGCTGTAGAAAGTGCCTTACTGGTCGAGAGACCTGCAGGGTGAATGAGGAGGCCAGAGAGACCCGGGTCCTTGCTCTGTCCAGAGGGAGGAAGGAAGGCTCTGGCCTACTCTGTGTTCAGCTCCGCGCCTATGAAGGTGATGAGCTGGACAGGCTCTAGAACTGACTTTGAAAGATTCAGAAGGAAACCTAGAGAAGTGAGCAGTTGCTGAGTTATCTGAAGATGTAACTTGACTTGGTCTGGGGACTGGCCTACTATGAGCCAGTCATCCACGTAAGGGAAGATGGCAATTATTTGCCTTCTTAGGTGGGCAACTACTACTGCCAGGCATTTTGTGAATACCCTTGGAGCAGAGGTAAGGTCAAAGGGCATTGCTCTGAATTGGTTATGGCCTGAGGGCAGCTCGAACCTGAGGTACTTTCGATGGGAGCTTCTGATAAGAATATGGAAATAGGCATCCTTGAGGTCCAGGGACACTAGCTAGTCCCCCTGGCCTTAGAGAGGGTAGAATAATTTGCAGAGTCACCATTTTGAATTTTGGTTTTAAAAGGTGCTTGTTTAAGTATCTGAGATCCAGGATGGGCCGCGATTCTCCTGTCTTTTTTGGGGTAAGGAAGTACCTGGAGTACAAACCTTTGCCCTGGTGTAGGGGCGGAACCCTTTCCACAGCTCTGAGAGCTAGGAGGGAATAGACCTCTGCCTCTAAGGCAAGGGCCTCTGAAGGATTTGCAGGTGGAAAGGATCTGGTTCTCATCTTTGGAATTTTTTTGAAGCTGAGAACCAGTCCCTGGCTTACTACTTCCAGGACCCACTTGTCTGATGTAAGAGACTTCCAGTCCTGGACAAAGTAAGCCAGCCTGCCCCCCTACAGGTAGCTGAGAATCGGCCCTGGCAACCCCATCAGGGTGCCTGTTTGGCAGGGCTTTGGGCTGAGCGGTGGAAGCAGGCCTGCTTGTACCCCGTCTGCCTCTCCCTCTAAAGAACCCCCTCTGGGCGTAGGCAGAAGAGGAGGCCTGGGCTTGGTAAAAAGGCCTATGAAAAGGCCTGCCCCTTCCCCTGGGAAGCAGCCTTTGAGGAGTGGCCTGCCTTTCTTTGGCCTGTGCACTCCTATAGGTGGTCCTATACTCATCCATTTTCTTCATGTAGTTCTCTGTCTGCTCCCCAAACAGAGAACTACCCACAACAGGAAAATCCATGGCCTTAGTCTGGGTGTTCTGTGACAGGCTACTACATCTGAGCCAAGCCATTCTGCGAAGTGCCACAGATGTAGCCATGACTCTTGATGACACATCATTAGAGTACACTACAGCATGGAATTGCACCTTAGATGCCTCAATACCATCAGCAGCCACCTGCTCCAGCTCCTTGGCAAGCTGGCCAGGGACCTGTTTTGCTAGATCCATAACAGTATCCCATCTGAATTTCTGGTATCTGGCAACATAAGCCATATAATTTGCCTGTCTGAGTCCCAAGGATGCTGCCATGTACTGTTTCTTTGCCATGGCATCAATCCTCCTGGAGTCCTTTTCAGGGGGGTGTGAAGCCAAGGGAATATTTGACTTGTCACAAGCTGCAGCCTGCACTACCCCAACATGGCTGCATTGTTGTGTAAGGAACTCTGTATCAGAGCCTGACAATGTGTACCTCTTGTCCATTATCTTATCCACAGGAGGTACAGTGTGAGGAGCTTTTAAAATTGTAAAAGTCTGTTTCCCAAAAGATTTATGCAAGGGAATAGACAGTCTCCTAGACTCTGGGATATCCATCATTTCCACATAGTCAGGCTCCTCTTGATCATCCACAGCTTCCTCCATAGGGAGCTGGAGGGTTTCAGCCACTTTTTTATAAAACATAAAATGAGAGGGGGACTCAGAGAGCCTAGGAGGGGACACTCCTGAAGGTCTGTCTGGGGAGATGTCTGGTTCAATGGGCACATCCAGACTTTCAAATCCACATTCACTTTCCTCATACTCCTCTTCCCCCTCCTCCAGTTCATAAAATTCCTCTAAATTATACTCTTGAACCAATGGAACCAGCCAAACCGTATGCTTACCTGATGGTGCCGGTTCAGTCGGAACCGGGGAAAGCGACTGGACAATTTTAATTGCTTTGGCTATTTCTTCAGCAGTTGGAGAGGAAAGTTTTGGCTCCACACCAGCTGATTTCCTAGTCCTTTTTGCTGGAACCGACTCCTCGGAGTCGGATCTCCTTTTGCCCGAGGAAGTCTCGCCCTGGTCAGAGGGCACTCCCTCCGGTTTGGTTGAAACCGAACCGGGCTGGCCATCTGGTTCAGTGGACTTTCTGGCCTCCCTTTCCCTGAGCCTACCAACTCTCTTTTCCAGGGTAGCCGCAGGAAAATTTTTGCAAATCTGGCAGTCTGCATTGAGGTGGTCAAACCCCAGACAATAAACACAGGTGGTGTGGGGGTCAGCCTTAGCAAAGACTTCCCCACAGACACTGCAGTGTCGAAACCCAGTGGGCCCGGTTTTTCTTTTGGGTTTCTCAGACATAATGCCAGCCTTACCAAACGTACCCGTTTATGGCAATCTGCCAGGTAAGACCCTCTTATCAGTTCCCAACCGTGTCACGGGTCGTGGAAAAAAACTTAACAAAATTTGTTTTTTCAGAACTGATAAGAACCGGTAACCACACTCTAAAAGATAGATTAAGATATTTTAAGCAACTTGATCAGTTCAAACCGAACCGATAAACTGTTTACAAGTTCCACACAGAAAGAAACTAATGTAAAACCTATCTAGTACTCACAATACCACAGATAGAGTCTGAACTGACCAGTTGCGGTTTAAATTCGGTTGAAAAAATCGAGAAAATAATACTTTAACCCGACAAAATGAACCGAGCAGAAGGAGAAATCTCCGGAGCGACTGTTCAGTGAGGCCGAGTAAAGAATCTGACGGTTTGAGTTTGAAGAACAACAGTCAGAGTTCTAACCGAGCTCGAGCTCAAAGTTCCATGCCTGGCATGGAAAGTTAACTCTTTCACCTCCGGAGCAGTTCGAATGTTGGGACTCATTGCATATGTCATAATATAGCAAGACTTCATGTTGTTTGAATAAGAAAATCACAGTGACACTGTTCATGAGCAGAGGTCTTAAAATGGATGTGTTGAAAATTTGGTGAAAAAATTCCTAAAAATGACTGTTTTATGAGTGTTCATTGCGCAGCTCCTATGCACGCTCGTAAGTTTGCAAATTTTCAATATTTTCACTCCACATTTTCAGCATTGCCATTTTATCACACCTCCTTATGAGCAGTGCATCTGTCAATTTTCACATCCTGCCCAAAACATGTTTCCACCCATGTAGTGCACAATGGCACAGTCAGTGTGCAAACTCAGTGTATGGGACACAGTAAGAAAATTACAGTGTCACTGTTCATGAGCAGAGATCTTAAAATGGCAATGTTGAAAATTTGGTGAAAAAATTCCTAAAAATAACTGTTTTACGAGCGTGCGTTGTGCAGTTCCTACGCACGCTCATAAGTTTGCGAATTTTCAATATTTTCACTCCACATTTTCAACGTTGCCATTTTACCACACCTCCTTATGAGCAGTACAGCTGTCATTTTTCACATCCTGCCCAAAACGTGTTTCCGCTCATGTAGTGCACAATGGCGCAGTCGGTGTACGAAATCAATGTATGGGACACAGTAAGAAAATCACAGTGACACTGTTCATTAGCAGAGGTTTTAAAATGGTAATGTTGAAAGTTTGGTGAAAAAATTCCTAAAAATGACTGTTTTACAAGCGTGCATTGCACAGTTCCCACGCACACTTGTAGGTTTGCGAATTTTCAATATTTCCACTCCAGATTTTCAACATTGGCATTTTACCACACCTCCTCATGAGCACTGCAGCTGTCATGTTTCACATCATGCCCAAAATGTGTTTCCGCCAATTTAGCGCACTATGGCGCAGTCGGTGTGCGAAATCAACGTATGGGACACATTAAAAAATCACAGTGACAGTGATCATGAGCAGAGGTCTTAAAATGGCTGTGTTAAAAATTTGGTGAAAATAATTCCTAACAATGACTGTTTTACGAGTGTGTGTTGCGCAGTTCCTACGCACGCTTGTAAGTTTATGAATTTTCAATATTTTCACTCCAGATTTTCAACATTGCCATTTTACCACATCTCCTTATGAGCAGTGCAGCTGTCATTTTTCACATCTTGCCCAAAACATGTTTCCGTCCATGTAGCGCACGATGGCACAGTCGCTGTGCGAACTCAGTGTATGGGACACATTAAGAAAATCACAGTGTCACTGTTCATGAGCAGAGATCTTAAAATGGCTATGCTGAAAATTTGGTGAACAAATTCCTAAAATTAACTGTTTTACGAGCATGCATTGTGCAGTTCCTACGCACGTTCGTAAGTTTGCGAATGTTCAATATTTTCATTCCAGATTTTCAACATTGCCATTTTACCACACCTCCTTTTGAGCAGTATAGCTGTCATTTTTCAAATCCTGCCCAAAACATGTTTCCGCCCATGTAGTGCACAATGGCGCAGTCGGTATGCGAAATCAATGTATGGGACACAGTAAGAAAATCACAGTGACACTGTTCATTAGCAGAGGTTTTAAAATGCCAATGTTGAAAATTTGGTGAAAAAATTCCTAACAATGACTGTTTTAGGAGCGTGCGTTGCACAGTTCCCACGCATGCTCGTAGGTTTGCGAATTTTCAATATTTCCACTCTAGATTTTCAACATTGCCATTTTACCACACTTCCTTATGAGCAGTACAGCTGTCATTTTTCACATCCTGCCCAAAACGTGTTTCCAACTATGTAGCGCACAAGGGGGGTAACTAATAGGTCATGCTGAAAATTTATTGTGCAAATACCAGCAATCGCACAGGGCATTAGGGTAAAGCACCATACGTGCCAAACACCAATGCAAATACCTGCAAGCGAACATTCCGCATTGACAAATGTTTGTTTTTAGTGCTAGAGGGATGGAGATTTTACAGAGAGACTCTCAGATGTAGGACTTTGTTTGAACTGTCTGTATGAAGAGCTATCCTGCACTGTTTTACATTTTTTTATGTTATTGTTACTGATAATAATTAAATGCTACTTGTGAATTTTACTACTTCTGGTTTGCCTATGTTCCATGACTTATGCCTCTACCATATAAATCATCTAACATTTTTTCTATGACAGACATTGGGCTCTATGCTCTAATGTGCGGATTGCCTATGTGCCCTGTATCTGAGGCACATACGCAACCCTAAATGTGAAATACACACAGCAGACCCCCCCCCGTGACATTTACAAATGGAGTGCATACTAGCTGTGCACCAGATGCCCCAGCCACACCGGTAGCTAGACGCCATAGGCAGTCTGGGGGGCGTGTCATGGTGGGCTTACACTATGTGCCATTCACTAAGGAACATAGCGCCTGGCACAGGAGGGTGCAGGTTATGGCAGGGGGAACCCTGCCATTACCCAGTCCACGCCCCCAAGGATGACACCTGTTGGCCATGGTGGGACTGGGAGTAAAGCATCCATGTTGCCCAGCCCACTAGGCAGGTGGGGAGGGCTTGATAGGAATTCAGGTCCATGCCTTCCCACACTCTCCTCCTTCCGCAGCACAAGAGATCCACTCTAGGATCCATGACAGTCATTCAGTTGGATGCCTGCCTGGGTCCACAGCTCCGCACTCGGCCATGAACCTGCGTGCCGGGGGGGCAGGGCCACAGACAGGCGTCTGGTGATGGAGAATACCGGCTGGTGCGCACCTGTCCACAGGTGCAGAGCTGCGTGGGTGGAGTACATGTCTTCATTGTGTACCTTACGCTTTTTGATGCATAGAGCCCATTGTTATGTCTGCCTGGGTTTCTCTGGATGGTTTTAGGTTTCAGGCACTTTGTATAAACTTCTCAATGGCTTTTTCATGTACTACAGGGCCTGCACTGAGCTAGATTGCTCAATGTCTTGAGGGTCAGGTGTTGGGAGCTGCAGTAGTGCTGTCTGGTCCTCCTGAGGCTTTGTTATCATTTTCAATTTGGATCAGGATTTTTTCTATCTCTATTTCGATGCTAGAGTTTTGGCTAGTGGAATTTTCCATTTTTTTCTACTGGGTCTGTAAAATATGACTGTGACTGCCTGAGTTACAACACCTTTGGCCTCTGTTTTTAATTTTGAATTTTAGGATTTTATAACTGTGTATTAATGTTCTTCTTTTATCAACCCGTTAAATTGATATTTTCCATATTGTTTCTATTGTTAGGCACCCACAGGCTCCAGGATTGGGTGCCAGAAAAATAAAATTTGCCTTGCCTTGTGACGTATCTACTATGTGTATAAAAGGATATACCTTTATTTATGTACATAGCAGCTCTAGATAAAAATGTATGTATTTTACACAGATCACTTCCATTTTGTTTGTTTAAATACTTTATTCACTATATTACCAACAACAGCTTCAGTGTCAGTGGCTCAGCAGGTAGCACACTCGCCTCTGAGGCTGAGAGATCAGAAGGCTGAGGGTTCTATCCCCACACAAGGCACTTGGGTTAATATCCCAATACTGACACTGTACTGCATGGGGGGGGGTGCTGCACTCCTGAGGTGCCGTCCTTCTGATGAGGTGTTAAACCGAGGTCCCATCTGCCTGTTCAGGTGGATGTTAAAGATCCCATGGCACTTCTCGAAAAGAGTAGGGTAATTTCCCCGGTGCCCTGGCCAAATTTCCCCACATTCACTAAAAATACCACCAACAGCTTAATCTGGTTCAAGGTCAGTTGGCATTCATCTGTATCCCCCTCTCCCAGGGTCGTGCCTGAAAATAGGCAGAATCTGTCTAGTGCACTTACTCAGTCAACAAAAACTAAATAAAATAAATAAAAAATAAAATGTGGTCAGATTTTCAGGCTTGCATCTGTATTCTCACCCCCACCCGAGGCTGAAATAGGTAGTAATGTCTAGCCCTTCATTCCCGGTCAACAAAAGCAAAATAAATAATGACAATACCACAGGAAAACATGGCAAAGTACTGTAAGAAAGATTTGCCTTCTTCGACTTAAAGCAAAGCCTGCACAGTCTAAATGTTCCTTGATATTATGCCTTGCACATTACCCACTTGTCCCGAGGGGCGAAATAGAAGACTATTACCTTGACAATTAAAGGGCGAGCTGATGTATATATGGAATCAGCTGCTCCTTTTGAAAAGTTGCTGCAGAGCTGCATCATCTTTTTATTTAGAATTGGTTTAGCCTGGATAACCCAACGGAGAGGAAACATCGCGTTTACAGTGGGGATGGGGGCCATTGCTGTTCATCTGCCTAGGAAACCAACGCCCTGGTTGCCAAATGGCTTGCCCATTCTCATACTGACTGTTATAGGAGTCAAACCCAGAATTTACTGGCTAACGGCCCTTTGCTCAAACTAAATCATAACCCCAGCTTATTGAGGAGACTTGAAAACTGTTGTACTGCAGAAACTGCAAATACACTCTAGATAATATAAATAATTGGATTTAGTAATGCATGTTGCATAGACCTTTAATAGCCACACTTCCTACTTGTGTGAAAGTGTAAATGAGAAACTTGGAAGCATTAACAAGGGTGGCAGCATCTAGTCCTAAGCAAGGTAGACTTCAAATCATAAAAGAACTTCCAGAAAGAAGTTCAGAAAGAACTGGAAGGGGACAGGATCAGTTGTGTTCCAGGACAGTAGCTGCTGCTTGTTGTTTTCACAGGGTTCTTGGGGATTTTACTTGGTAGAAGGTTAGTTCTTTTCTTTCTTACTTCTAAGGGGCTAGCGGGGTATTGTTTTGGGGGCTGCTGGAAGTTTGAAAACTGGTTTGGTGGCTGTAAGTCAGCTCATTTTGTGGATGTTTCACTGTGTAACAGGCTGTGCTGGTGGAGGCCTATTTCTTCTGATTTAAAACCTATTTGGTGGGATTTGCTTGGGCCTGGTTCTTTGGCTGCTGGGCTTGGAGGGAGACACAGGGCTGATACACTCTCTCTGAGTCAGGTGTCTGCCCAAGACCCCCCCCCCCCACCCTCCCTCCCAGAATTCTGCTAATTTATAGGGGAACACCTGCCCTGCAATTGGAGGAAAAGGCTGCAGGTGCAGCTCATATAGTTCTAGCCACTGGAGGTTGGATTTAAAGGCTGGGAGAGAGGAGCTTAGGGAGTTGTTCATTTCCCTTATAAGTTTAATGTGCTGTACTGCACCTAGTAACAGGGTTACTGGTGTACAGTGGGACTGTCTCTAAGATTAGTGGGTGACCTGATTAGGCAGTAGGGTGTATCTTGGACTAGGGGAGAACCTGGTGACTCACCCAAGGAAACCTATTTGGAAGGGGATGGAACCACAAGTCATTAGGGCCGGCATCTTTGGGAGGGTGGTGGGGTGCACAGGGTGTGGAGCAGCCATGATACTGTACTAGGCTTGGAAGTCCGGTGGTTTGCCCAGTGTGCCAGCTGGCACAGCAAGGGAGGAGGGTGTGGGATTGGGAGACAGCTGCGGGGAAGGGGGGCGATATGGTTGGGGAAGGGGGCTGGGGATCTCCCACAGGGTTGCACCAAGCACTGGGGGCGGGGCACAGGGAAAGGAGTGCAGGAGAATACTCAGGGGTCACATAGGGACCCTGGCAGAGGAGGTCCAAAAGGACACTACCAAGGAAGCAGGCAGGTAACTGGGGACCCTCACAAAGGAGGGACGGAGGGACAACATTCTCAGGGAAGTAGGCAGATGGCCAGGGCTGGACAGAAGGAAGCAAGGCGGGGAGGTGGACCAGACTTTACACTCAGTAACTGCTTCAAATCTCTTCTTCTGCTCGAGGATGAGGGGGGTGATGTAGCCACGACAGGGGTGGTTAGAGCGGAAAGGAGTGGGGGCAGGAGGCAGGGGCAGATAGCAGGAAGAATGGGGGGACCTGGAATGCAGGAAAATGGGGAGCAGTGAATCAGAGCAGGAGGGCAGGGAAGAGGGAGGAAGCCTGAGGGAGAAGGACCAATTGGGAGGAAGAAGGTAAAGGAGAAGGACCAAATTACAAGGAGGATTCAGTAAGGGGTTGAGGGTTTAGGCCAGGGGAGCACTGACGAGCAAGGAGGAACTAAATGGAGACAGGATGGAAGGGAGGATGAGCCAGGCTAGTTTAGCTGATGGGGAGAAGGACCAGTCACGAGCAGTGAGGGGTGTAAGGTACAGAAGGATACTCAGGAGGAGGAGAGGCATAGGATTGGAGGGGAGGGGGTGGCCATGGTAAATAAGGAGGGGCTCTGTCTTCACCCCCCCTGGGGAGCTGGAGGATTGCGGGAAAAGGCCGACTGGCAAAGTGCAGACCAGGGGAAAACAGAATCCCCATGGGAACACGAGCAGGAGAAATGGAACTATAGGGAAAGGGTGGAAGGTAGTCCTGCTAAATGCCAGGAGCTTGGGCAATAAAATGTCTGAGCTCCAGGCGATGCTAACTGAGTGAGCAGTGGATGTGGCAGCGGTCACTGAGACTTGGGCCACTGCAGGACACGACTGGGACCTGAACCTGGAGGGTTACACTATGTTCAGGAAGGACAGGGGGAGGGAAGGGGAGGAGGGGTAGCAATGATAGTCAAAAACTGCTTTGGCATAGGAGGAGGCGGAGGTAACTGTGGAGGCAATTTGGGTCACCTTGATAACAGGGGGCAAGAGAGTAAAATAGGAGGGTTTAGGACCCCTGCACCTGGTGGAGAAGCTGGAGGAGAGTCTGGTGGCAGATGTTGGGAGACACTGCAGACTGGGCAGAGGAGCGGTGGTGGTGGTGGGGTACTTAAACATGCCAGAAACAGACTGGGAGACTATGATATCCTCTGTGGCCAGGGAACAGAGGTTGTTGGATGTCTTTCAGGACGCTGCTCCTAACTCAGCAAGTGGGGAACCGACCAGGGAGGCGCGGATATTGGATGTGGTCCTGGCAGACAGTGACCAGATTGGCAGCCTGAAGGTAAGGGACCCGTTGGCGGGGGCTGACCATGCCATGGTCTAGTTATGCCTGGACCTAGGAGGGTAGAAGGCTGCACAAAGATGGAGGTAACTGACTTCAGGGGCGGATTTTAAAATGGGAAGGATCCTAATGGAGCATTTGGATGGTATTGGGTCAGACATGGACGCTGACATTAGGTGGGAAATCATCAGAAGGGGGTGCAGGATGCTCCAGCACCTGTGCAAGAGTAAGATAAAAATGCAGTAGGGCCTCGTGAACCTGCTGGTGGACCAGGGAGGTCCAGGAGGTGGTGCAGGGAAAGAAGGCAGCCTATAGGCAATTCAAGTGCTCAAGGAGTGAAAGGGATCGAGGGAGTACGAGCTGATGGCTAGAAGGGCCACTAGGATGGTGAGGGCAGCTAAGGCAAGGAAGGAGCAGAACCTGGCCAGGGAAATGAAACATAGAAACATAGACTTTGATGCAGATAAGGACCGCTTGGCCCATCTAGTCTGCCCATTTCCTACCTACAGGATAGGCTGCAGATCCTAGTTAACCAGCAGCCTACTTCTTCCTACCCCCACCCTAGAATTGCCTTATGTACTGTCCCATGCATGCTTGAATTCCACCACTGATTTTGACTCCACAACCTCCTCAGGAAGGCTGTTCCATGCATCCACTACCCTCTCTGTGAAATAATACTTCTCTACATTGCCCCTGAAATCCTCCTTCTATCTTTAAATTGTGTCCCCTTGTTCTTGCAAGTCTCTTTTTCTGAAAAATGCTACCCTCTTGACTTTGTTGATTCCACTGAGGTACTTAAAAGTTTCTATCATGTCCCCCTCTTCCTCCTTTCCTCGAGGCTATACATATTAAGCTCCTTAAGTCTCTCTTCATATGTCTTCCGTGCAGACCCTGCACCATTTTAGTGCCCTCCTCTGGACAGCTTCCATCCTGTCTATGTCTTTGCGAAGACTGGGTCTCCAGAACTGCACAGTACTCCAGATCGGGTCTGACCAACTGCCTGTACAGAGGGATAATAACTTCCTGTTTTCTACTGGTGATGCCTCTCCTGTGCATCCCAGTATCCCCTAGCCCTCCTTTGCTGCCCTCTCACATTGCTTGCCCACCTTTAGGTCATCTGATATGACTACCCCCAGGTCCCTTTCTACTTTTGTTGTTGTTAGTATCTCACCCCCCATTGTATACTCTTCCCCTGGGTTTTTGTTTCCCAGGTGCATTATCTTGCACTTCTTAGCATTGAATCTAAGCTGTCATACATTTGACCATTCCTCTAACCTTGCCAAGTCCCTTTTCATCCTTTCCACCCCACCTTGTGCATCAACTCTGTTGCCTGTTGCAGATCTTTGTGTCATCCGCAAAGAGACATACTTTTCCTTCCAGTCCCTCTGCAATGTCGCTTATAAAGACATTGAAGAGGACCGGTCCTAATACTGAACCCTGCAGTACCCCACTAGTAACCCCCCTTTCTTCAGAGTGGACTCCATTTGCTATTACTCTCTGTGTCCTATTCTCCAGCCAATTTTTTACCCAGGCTGTCATCTTGGGACCCACTCCCAGGCTAGCTAACTTGTATATTAATCTTTAGTGTGGACATCAAATCTGCCTTCGGACTACTCCCAGTTCACCTAGATGGCCAGGACTTGCTGGGGATGTGAAGGTTGAAGAGTAATATTATGTTGATAATTGCATGCCCATGGGGTGTTCCGTAGCCTGTGCAGTATTCGAACATTTCAGCACATTTATACACTGGGCAGTGGTAGTGACACCAGGATGCCAGGGGATTGTCCACTATATCAGTGACTTCTTGTTTGTCAGCCTTCCGGACTCACCAGAGTGTAAGTGTGTGATGTGGTTATTTCAGCAAATATGCAAGCAGTTTGGTGTTCCCTTATGTAACTAGGTCGCTGTGGATGTTATGGTTACTACCCCTGCCTTGAGGGCTCAAACAAAGTAGAGGGACCTAGGCTCTGTTCTTAACAATAGGAGAATTTGTTCCCATTAAAATGTTAATTAGCACAGTGCCTCCACCCAGAGATGAATTAAAGTGGGTCAGATGTCTGATGGGTACAACCCCCTGGGATGCTGTACCTACCCATCTCCGCTTGCAGTCACCCCACACATGGATTACTAGAAACCAGAACAATCTTGCAATACACGTGTATTCTGTGTTCTTATGGGATAATGATTAATTAATGAATGTACCATATAAAATTGATTGATTGCCCAGAAACCACACCACCTGAGGAAGATTCACGTCTGAGTCGAACTGCTGGGGTAGTTTTTTGTGAGACTCTGTATGCTGATATTTACCATGCCTGAATGATTTGAGCAGTATGCTTTAAATAAAATATCGGCATGGTAATTTGAGTGCTGCTTTTTTTTCTTTGAACTGCCCACATGCAGTTATTAACTGTAGCTAATAATACACACACCAATAACATGTTCATAAGACAGCTGTAAAACAGGTTATCCAAGAATTTATTTACACAGGGTAGGGACCAGAGTAGGGAAGAATGATGCAGAGGATTTAAGCAATTTTTGAATGCTGTAAATGAGAGGCAATCACTTTGTCAGAAAACGGTAATATACACAATACCCAACCCCACCAGCATAAATGCAGCCATATAATTCAGCAGCCCACCTGAACTAGACACATCACCCATTCCCCGACTGGTACCAATGGCTGGCCAGCGTTGGTCCACGTAGAAATAAATTGATTTAAATTTAAACTCCTCAGGGTTTTAGCAGATAACTATTTGGTGGAAACTTGCAACTCCTAGCCAGATGGCCAAAAACACAGTAACTTTTTGGAAACTGCTGTACAATTCCCCTAGTGGCAGGACAATCCCTGCACTGACTCACAGTTCTGAAGATTCAGGATACAGGGTCTGCGCAGCAACAGTTCTCTCAATCTGCAACTTGAGGGTGCCTTCAAGCAAAGTGCAGCTTGCAGCTCTGGACTGTGCGGCTGGAACAGCAGGTTCTCTGGGTCAACTGGAAACCTTTTGCTTCTAGGCCGCTCAGAAGACCTCTCATGCAGCTGTCTTTCTCTGTCTCTCTGCAGCTCCATCTACTTCTCCGCAGTGCTCTGGAAGGACTAGTCCCAGGAGCAGGGCCACAGACCTCCCTCATACGTCCAAGCATCCAGCCCCAGAGGGTGGTGATAGTCGGTACCTGGTGTTGGTGCTAACCAGCCGATTCCTACACCGTCTTGAGGCAGATAATCTTCTCCAGGATTTCAGGACCTCCAGCTTACTCCACTCTGCAGGTTAGCAGCTGTGGATTCCTTTAGGCCACAACTGGATCAGCCCTTCTGTGTTCAGGCAGGATTCAGTCACTCAGGATTTCTCAGGTATCCAGGCTCAGATTCAACAGAACATCAAATTTCACTTTACTCTGGCTTTCCAGACTGTAGAATGCCTCAGGCAAGTCTCATGGAAGGCAGCTGTGGAAACCTTAGGTTTGCTTCCAAACTTTTTACTAGACGCAGTTTAAACCCTCCTTACTCGTGAAGAACTCACAACAGACTGCCCCAAGCCGAATCTGCCTCCTGGGGTTGAGAAGATCAGCTGTAGTGTTCAAGTTGTCCATACATCTGTCTATCAGGCAAATTAGTATTCAGAACATTCAGTCGATGCCTGATCGATTGCCTGTAAGGGCACCAAGAGCACAGTCCTTACCCCCTTCCCAGGAGCCACTGCTAAGTCCTCCAGGGCTCCTTGAACTCTGATTGGTGGAGACAGGGGTCGGGGTGACAAATATGGCTGCTACCCAAACAATCAGTTTACTGTCCCAGTTTTAACTTTATTTTGCAGCCAACACTATTATTTTTTATATGCACCCATATATTGATTGCTGCCCCTCTGCCCTGGCATCTGGTGGCAGAATGGGGTTTGACAGGCATGCCCGCTGCTTGTTCTGAGTGCTGTGGCACTCTCTCCCCCCCTCCCCCGGTGACAGCCAGAGCTATAAATATTCATGGCAGCCACGGCTGCTCTTAAAGTTGTAACAGTCTTATAAAGCTTTTGAGGAGTTTTTATTTCTCTCCCCATGTGTCTCCAGGCCCCCTTACTATTTTCTGATGTCCCATGGGGCCAGAGCATATAAAGGAGACATTGCAGGAGCTGCCAGAGCAGCTTTTACAATTAGCGTCAAAGCACTAACTGGCAGATGCCTGCTCTCACATTTGAGCAGGCTTCCAGCTCGAACACTTGCGCACTTTACAGTGCGGCATTTGGCAAACTGCGAAGTGGGTGGTTTACTTTTGCTTCACTCCACTGGTCCCCCAGCAGGATTCAGGCACATGGGGGCCAGCAGGAGTGCATCAGGGGACCCAGACTGGACTGAGGACTGACGGGAGAGCAGAACAGCGCCCAGGGAGGTGGACAAGGTAAGCCCCACCCATTGGGGGGGCGATGTTACACTTAAGCACAAGTAAATTGGAAGGCCCCAGGCCCATCATGTCATTTCTGGGAACAGAGATTAATGTGGAGGCAACTGAAAGCCACCTGGCCAAGAACAAGATAACAACCCGCAGGGCTCTTCTAGAATGAGTCAAGGCAGCTGGAAAGATAACCATCAAGGAGCTCCAGCAGCTCATGGGCCACTTGAACTTTGCTTGCAGAGTTACCCCCATGGGGAGAATATTCCTGAAATACATGGCGAAAGTCGGAGTTGGGGCCCAGAAACCATACCACCAGATTCAGGTGACAGAGGGCATGAGGTAAGACCTGAAGGTTTGGTATACCTTTTTATTCCACCATAATGGGGTATCCATATGACCTCAGACCATGTACAGTGACAACGTGGAGCTGGCCTCAGATGCATCTAGTGAGCTGAGTTTTGGGGCATACGTCACCAAACCCTTGTGTGCATCCTGCTGGCCTGAGTGCTGGGTTGAGGCTGGACTCACCTGCTAACTAGTCCTGCTGTAATATTTAATGATGTAAGGGCTTGCAGTAAAGCCTAGAGGTTAGAGTAATGAGCTGTGAATAAGCTTAGTACATCCAGAAGACCTGGGTTTGATTCCCACAACCTCCACTTACATACGGTGTGACTCTGAGCAAGTCACTTAACCTCCCCAGTGCTCCTGGGTCGCCCATGAAAATAGGCACTTGTGCCTAGTGGGCCTTACCCGGTTACCAAAGACTAAAATAAAATAAATAAAATGATAGTGGTGGCAGTGCTAGTGTGGGGCAATCAGCTGTGGGAAATGAAGGTGATCTTTCAGTCAGACAGTATTGGGTGGTCCATACCATCAACATGCAGCTGGGGGTGAAAAGGCCCCTATGAGGATCTGATAAGGATATTTATCCTTTGACACCTGCTGGTTAACATTCCTTTTAAGACTGTTCATGTCCCATGTGTTGAGAATGGTATTGCTAAGGCTTTGTCTCGTTCACAGTGGCAGAAGTTCAGGGAACTGGCTCCGGTGCTGCAATGAGACCCACAACCGGTCCCGGTCTTCTAATGGGAGGCAGTGACTCTGAGGCCTGGCAGTGGATCTATTGCTCAGGATGAAGGTAGACATACGATTCATTTGTAGGTGACCTGAGAAAGAAATTCTTTGGTCTCACATCACCCAGAGGCACCACTGGCATCACGCAAAGGATAATTAAGCAATGGGCAAAGTGTGAGAAGCATTAACATGGAAATGCGTGCCTTCATGGATTCCATCAGGGGGACCATTGTGAGACACAACAACATTGGCACAGAGTTATAAGGGCTGTACACCAAGGATGGA
This sequence comes from Neoceratodus forsteri, assembly GCA_016271365.2. Classification (NCBI taxonomy): domain Eukaryota; kingdom Metazoa; phylum Chordata; order Ceratodontiformes; family Ceratodontidae; genus Neoceratodus; species Neoceratodus forsteri. The sequence goes on from CM028131.1 coordinate 116,516,609, forward strand.
GTGCACTTGTGGGACAATGCTTTGGATTTATCTTTAGAATCCCTTCGCTGCATCTTGAAGAAGTACCCAGAGAGAGCTGGTGGACATTGTTGTCAACCTTGTGGGGGCTTGGGAGTCTCACAAGAGTGATGGTTCAAGGGGAGAAGGGACAGCACTGCTTCTGTCCCTCCCTGGTCTTGATGGAGCATGGGGTTAGGTGACCAGGCATGTGGTTCAGGAAGGCTGTCGCCAACTTCATCAGGCTTTTCATTTTCCTTTTATTTAAACTAGGGTTTTTGGATATATCGTCCATTTTCAAAGATGTCCATGGTCAAAAACAGACATTCGTCTCCAAGGAGGTGTTGAAGAGGTCCGTCGAGGGGCCTGCTAACACCTGCACCAGTGCCTTCAGGACCCTTGAGTGTACACTGTCTGGTCCTGGTGCCTTGTCCACCCGCAAGGCTTTAAGGTCCTTCAGAACTGTAATCTCTTGGATGACCCCATCTGTTATCTTTGCCCCTCATTCACCCTTGCCCCCTTTCCCCGCAGTATTGGGCCATCCCTTTCTTTTGCAAACACTGAGTAGAAGTACTCATTGAGTGCCTCTGCCTGTTCTTCCCCTTATTCCGCCCATCCCCCTTGACTCTAACAATGTCATCTCTACAACTCCTCTTCTCCGTTATGTATTTAAAGAACCCCTTTTCCCTGTCTCTGATCCCCTGAGTCAACTTCAGCTCCTTTGCTGCCTTGTCTGACCTGGTCACCTCCCTAGATGCCTTTGTGAACACCTCTCTATCCTCCTCATGCCACAATTTTTTTAACTTAATAAAGGCCAATCTTTTTTCCCTCACCTTCCACTCCACATCCTTGCTGAGTCAGTTAGGTTTTTTGGACCTGGACTGCTTACTCTGAGATTTGGCACACATGTTGGTGGCCTCATTCAGTCACTTCCTAATGATTGCCTACTTCTGTTCAGCATCCATCACTTGGTTAATTTTAGCTAAATACTCCTCTAGGATGCTGCCCATTCTGGCAAAATCTGCCTTCCTGAAGTCCAACACTATTGTCCTTGTCTTAGCCGACTCCCTCCCTGTGTTGAGGATGAACTACACTAATCAGTGGTCACTTCCTGCTAGAGGGTCCTGTACTACCACATCCTAGACCTGATCACCATTTGTTAGCACCAAGCCCAGTATGTTCCCTTCTCTAGTGGTTCCATCACCCCTTGCACTAGGTAGCTATCTTGGATAGCCTCCAGCAGCACCTGTTCTCCAGCGTGTGCTGTAGTTACTGTCTGCCAGTCAACCCCAGGTAGGTTGAAGTCTCTCACTATAACTGTATTTCCCTTGCCACTGACCTTCCTGATTTGCTCCCCCAGCTCCCTAGCTACCTCCTTGCTCTGTGAGGGTGGCCTGTACACCACCCCATCCTGAGCTTCTTGCCTTTAGGGCTTTGGAGCAATACCCATAAGGCTTCTGGCCTCCCCTCATCCCTCTCCTTCCTGGTACACAGTGTCCCCTCCCTGACACAAATAGCTATTCCTCCAGCCCTTCCCCCATCCGATCCCTGTGGAACACCTTGTAACCCAGAACCTTAAGATTCCCGTCATGGTATCGGATGGCCCAGGTCTCTGAGATGGTGGCAATACCTACCTCTCCCTTTACCATCATTGCCTGGAACTCTGCCACCTTGTTTGCTAAGCTCCTTGCATTCAAGGATACTACAGTCCACCTTGTGTCCCACCCCTCCTCTTCCCGTCTCTCCTCCTTCCACTTTTGTCTTGGTAACTTGCCCTCATTCTCCTCATCCCTCTTTGGGGGGGCAGAGGCATTCCAGCCTCCCATGGAAGATGCTTCCTCCCTGCTATCTGACTCAACCCTTCCCCTAATCAGTGTAAATCTATTTTGTCATGGAATTCTATTAAGAAGCAAGTCATTAATAAAAATACATTTTCCCACACTATTTTTACGTTCTGGTAACCTAGAGAGAGAGAGAGAGAATCAGCTGAGGATCTGGTAGACATTCCATTGTGTACCTGATCCATGACTAAGGACATCAATTGGGGGGAGCATCATTATTTTTCAATTTCCAAGCTCAGTAACCAAACTGATAATCAGTACATTGTGTTAAATTTAACCAGTCTGAGATCAAGTACAGCTCATGGGTATGTATGTTCAGTGATAAATTAAAGGCAGATCTACTGTACGTGCTGTATTTAGAAGTACTGCTGGCGCTGCCTCCCACCCTCTCCCAAGACTTGACCCCCATGGGCAAAAGATCCCAGCCTAAATGGTTGCTACAGGGGCATTCATTCAAACCCTTCTACCTAGTGCAGGGAAGAAGGGCACCGTTGGGTACCTTATGTAGTCCTGTAAATATACAGTAGTTCTACATTACCTCAATTTCTCTATTTGCACATTGCTATTAGTTCTGCAGCTGTCTCCTTTTCCTCTCCCAGCCTCTGAATTGTGACATGCATGGGAGATTCTCCCTCTCTGGGGGTCCTTGCCGACGGCAACCACCACAATACCAGCAAGATGGTTCTGGACCTTCTACACAGGAACAGAGGTTCAGAAAGGGGAGCAGGCATACATGTCTGGCAATCATCTCCGAAGAGTAAGGCAACTTCCTGCAGTTCTCTCAGCTGCCGTCAGCTGGCTCCTCCCCTCAGAGGACTGGAGCAGACCAGCTGGTTCAACCCACTGAGACACCAGGGGATTAATCCATTAGAGGTCTCGAAGAGGTCTCGTAGAACTACATAAGGAGCAGGGTCCTTGTAGGAGCTACATGTTTATTTATTTCAAAAGTTTTACCAGGAAAGACATACTGAGCTGATAACAGCTTGTTTCTAGATATATTGGGGGGGAGGGGTATGCGGGGAAGTAGACAATAAAAGGTGTAATAACTACAATAAATTAACAGTTGTGCAAACAATAACTATTTGGTGCGGAGTAACAGTGTGGCAAGGTGCCTTTGACAAAGTAAATTGCAAATGATAAACTGTGAATCAGGGAGGGGAGGCAGGGGAAAGGATCACAGTGCAAAAGCAGGTCTTGAGCTAGCCATGGCTGGAGGGTGACGAGCAGCAGCTTAAGAGCTGGGGTCAAAAACAGTTACAGGAGTGAGTTGTAAAAGCACAAAGGAGAGACTTGAGAGAGAAGAGGCAGAGTGGATGAACAGAGGAAGAGAGGAGGGAGAGGGAGGACATGATAGAAACTTTCAAGTACCTCAAGGGAATCGACAAAGTCCAAGAGGGTAGCATCTTTCAGAAAAAGAGGTGTGCAAGTAAAAGGGGACACAATTTGAAGATAGAGGGAGGACGGCTCAGAGGTAATGTGAGGAAGTATTTTTTCACAGAGAGGGTTGTGGATACATGGAACAGCCTTCCTGCGGAGGTAATGGAGTCAAAAACAGTGGGAGAATTCAAAAATGCATGGAACAGACATAAGGCAATTCTAGTGGGGGGGGGTTGGAAGAAATAGGCTGTTGGTTAACTAAGATCTGCAGCTTATCCATTAGGTAGGGAAGTGCACAGACTAGGTGGGCCAAGCGGTCCTTATCTACCTTCAAATTCTATGTTTCTAAGAGATGACCAGAGCTTTGGTAAACAATAGGAGAAAGCAGCTTGGCCAGCAGTAGATTTCTTGAGGGGGGGAGGGATCTGAGCCAGTGTTGTGGAGTGAGTACAAGGATATAGAGGGAATGAGAGGAGAGAAGTAAGGTAGGGAAGACGGGAGCCAAGCCAGAATTTGCATATTAAGGAGGCACAGTTGGCGAGGCACCTGGCATAAAAGGGAGGGTAGAGAGGGGGCATATTATAGAAAGCACTGGTGAGTGTGAGGGAGGGGGCAGTCCAGGGCAAAATGACAGAAGGACAGAAAGAGGGGTTCCAGTCTGGCAAGAGTGGACTTGGGGGGTGACACTGTAAATGATGTAGCCATAGTCAAAGATGAAGCTATACAGTGATAGTACTAAAACCTTTGGAATCCGAGCTGTAAATGTTGGGTGCCATGGGAAACAGAACTGAAGGAGGATATTATGATATTTAGTGTCAAAAAGAGGACCTGCTCTGCAAATCACCAGGTCCTGTGTATGAAGAAAAGGAGAGGAAGAGTCTGATCTGGAAACGGCAGAGAACTCCAAGAAGAAAGTAAGGACCCAGATAGCCTCCCTCATCCCATAAAAACATCATTGATTATATACCAACAGCATGAAAATTCAGCAACATTTTGAGAAATATATCACTTTATAAACTTAGCTCAAAATGTGCTGCTTCCCAATTGACTAAATAAGTTCTGTGACCCATATGTTCATTCCCCAGAAATACACAGGTTGGAACAAGTTCAGGCAATGGGTTTGGAATTTGGGCCAATCACATACAGAATTCATGAGCCACTTTATTCATCCCCGACTTCCATCACAAACATGGCTACACCCTTCACACATTGAAAACCTGCCACAAGGCCTAAAAAGTAAAGTTTCCTTAAATAAAAAAAAAACTAAATGATTAAACACTCTTTCCTGTCTTGATACCCTCCTCATACACATAAGCAACATTTAAATATGAAGTACTAAACACATTTTTAGTTCCTGGTATTTCTGTCATGATCATGAGTAATTCCCCTTCTATCCTTACGAGCTGCCTGGGTAATCTCTGCTGCTTGTGCTGCTCCAGCTAAAATAGAGACATTAGCTCCATATAAGGCCTTCTGTTGTATATGAGGGGTAAATATTCTGCCATAGGAATTCTGCAGCAGTTTGGATTCCTGTGTTCCATAACAAACAAACATTCCATCTATTGAATGTGTGGAAAGAGAGATGATGGAGAAGTGGGGAAGGACTACTGTTTATTAATTACTTTTAACAAATGAAAATACCTGTTTTTTTAATTGTTTCTCATTTTACCCATTTTATAAGTGCAATAAGATACTCCAGGTCATTGGCTGTCTGGGGTTAATGCACGTCCAGGTGCAAAGGGCACTCAGTGCAAGGGCCTTGTGCCTTATTGAGTATCTGGGTATGCACTAATCTCTGACAACCAACATCCTGTCATGCCGTGTTGCTTATTTATCAGGGGTATCTGCCCCCGAGTTGCAAACCTACATTACAGAAATAAAAATTAAAATCTATGATACATCACACAGAAATATGGACCCCTATATTTCTGTAAGAAAATTAACCCAAAATCCAGTACCTAGATTAGGGATATTAATTTAGCAATGTGGCATGACAGAATGTGCATTATTGTGGGGTAATGGCACACCTTGGGAAGTGAGGCATGAGGCAGTGCTGAGTACCTTACACACCTGAGAAGTGCTGTTATTCCACAACTACATTCATCCTGGAGTGCCTTATTGCAACTATTAACAATAGATCATCATCTGATCAATGTTTTAAGTTAGCTACAGTAGATGTCACAAAAATATAGAGAAAGCTTCCTTTTATTATTGGCTTGGTACTTTTTGGAATTTCATTCCACATTGTGTCAGACTTGAAAAGAAATATGGACACTTACTTGCTGCTTAAAAACTATCTCAGCTCAGTGAATACCTGTATTTGTCATGACTTGTAGTTTAATCATTGTTATTTATTGTTAAATGTATATAGTGTTGTTTGTTTGTATACAGTGACCACGGTTAATTATGCAAATTGGCAGTTTTTTCCATGGGCTTTTTTTTTTACATTTTTATTAGTCTTTTTTCCCTGTTCTTGTACCCGTACCCCACCCCAGTCGCGCGCACATGCCACGGCTCCAGAGGACCCTCCTGATGCTTTGCTGCCCCGCCTGTCTGTGCTACCCATCAGACCTCCACCTGATGGGAGTAGAACTATGGGGGGCAATGAAGATCTTCCCCAGGAGAGGAGAGCTGCCACTGGCTGCTCAGTTCTGCTCCTTCCCTCCCCGCAAGCCAACCCCCAATGATCCTGTCCCATTCCCGAACCCGGGTAGCCAGCACAGCACAATGTGTGGCATCTAGCTTCTCAACCATCAGCACCACCGGGCTGGCCTGGCTTTTTTTTAATGAAGTGATTATAAAATGGTACCTCTGATGTTTATTTTAAAACCAAGTAAAGAGGTTTGTACCTGTGTTGTTGTGCTGGTATAATTCATGGTCATGAGATCACACCTGACCATTAAGAGGTCTTTGTTCCTCCTTCCCATGTTATAATGACTGGTATGCATATATGTTGGGAGTTCCATTCTAAAACTGAGGAATGAAAAATAATCGTCTAATCTTGGTGCAAATGTGAATTACCAAAATCAGTTACATCCTCATCTAAAACACTGAGATAAATACATAAATTAGATACCTGAAAATCCAAAAGCCGAGAATGACTTCAAAATGTAGTACTTAAATCAGGGGATAGCTAAGTGGGCCACATCTACTGGTTAAAAGCCCACACATCTTGTACACTTGTTTGCAGATGACACCGTTTTATATGTCAGCAACCCATCGCCTGCTACAGCTTGTGAAGTTCTACAAACAGAATTCTCTATACTACAACATCAATTATTGGAAAAAAAGCTTCTTTTAAATGCAAAGAAAACAAAAGCAATGTTTTTCTCCACCCAAAGCCATACAAATCCCTCATTACTAAACAACCTCCCCCAGCTATCCACTATCCTTGGTGAAAGCCTTGATTATGTAGAAAAATTCAAGTATTTGGGGGTGTGGCTAGATAGCAAACTTGACTACACAGTTCATATTGAAGAACTTTTAAAAAAGCTTCGCCAGAGACTTGGTCTATTTTTTAGAATAAGGCACTTTCTAAACAGAGATTCCAAAATGAGGTTGGTCCAGGCCACATTTCTCTCAGTAATTGACTATGCAGACTTCCTCTATAGTCACTGCCCTATCTCCTACCTATGCAAATTGGATACACTATACCACAGAGCTCTGAGGTTCATAACAGATCTACCATTTAACACTCACCATTGCTCTCTCTATGCAGCAGTCGGTTGGACATCTCTACATCTCAGAAGAAACAGTAATGCTGCAGTGTGGACATACAGAATTTTGACTAAGATGCTTCCAAACTATATATTAGACTGCTTCGCACAGGCCACAGCTGGCACCTACGCCCTAAGAAGCTACAATTTCATTATGCTCAAAGTGCCTAAAGTCAACACCCGGCATGGGAGATCTGCTATCAGCTATAATCTAGCTATATCATGGAACACGATTCAAAAGTCCTTGAAGCTGATCAACCGGGTATCCTTAGCATCCTTCAAGCATCTATACCTAAGTCTCTTCCCTGAAAAATGCAATTGCTTCCACAAGTTCTAGTTTATTCGCAGTTCTTTCCTTCCCCCTCTCAGGCTGCCATCATATCATGGCAATTCACTTCCCTAGAATTCATCTCCACAGATACCTCACCCCCTGGCTATAATCTTCTCCCATTAACTCCAGGCTCCTACCTTAGCCCTTATCACTGCCTTTCACCTCCCAGTTCTAGCACCAGCCCCTGCTCTAGTCATGCGTGCCCCTTCCTACCATGTCACTTGTCTCAGTCTATGACCACCTCTTTCAGTCATCCAATCACTATTTCTCTTTGTCCACATTGACTTCCTTGGATCTTTGGAATCTTGGGTATATCATGTTGAATGTATGCCATGTTTACTGCCAATGTTGATATGTATATACTGGTTTACCTAGAGTGCATCTCATATGTTCCTACCATATTCTGTTATGTTTAAACAATTTCTGTTCTTGATTTCTGTATATAAGTGTTTTAATTATTCATGTACATATACCAATTATTGAACCTTGATTACTGTATATAAGTATATACGTGTTTTAAATCTTCCTATACATGTACCAATTATTGAACCTTGACCTTATCAGGTCCATCTTGCAAATGAGCTGTGCTCAATGACGTTCGCCTGAATAAATAAAGATTTGATTGATTGATTGATTGATTGATTGATTGACATCTTTTCAAGATACCCAGTACCAGCTGAGCCCAAAAAAGATCCACTGGTGCTAGCTCATCCCTGTAGTGGCAAGAAAATGGAGCTCCCCAGCACCGACAACTGTTGAAGGTGTAGGAGAGAATCTGACACCATCCTCCACACTCTGTGGTCCTACCCAAAAATTAAGATGTACTGGAACCACGTGATTTCCAGTGAGACTGTTGTGGGCCACTCCATGCCACATTCCCCAGGTTTTTGGATCCAAGGTAGGATATACAATATACCCTGAAGTTCACACAGAAAGGGGCACAGCCTGCCCTTGCAGCACTAGAAACAAAGCAGCAGTTCTAGCTAAAATGGAAAGCCGAAATCCCTCCAAATATGGAGGTACTGACTGCAAGCAATGGTAACTCTAGTTGAATGTGAGAAACTATCCCACGATGCTGCTGGGAAACTTCATAAATACAGGATTAGGCAATCTGGACCCTTTTTCTAGCATTACAGGAAGTGTTTCTGCTGGTTAAAGGGCTAAATAAAGGCTCATTTTGTTTAAATCTCAATTTAGATCAAGTGTTTATATTATGGGGTCCCTATGTCACCAAGCAGTGTTTTTAGCACAGCCCAGTTTACAGTACTTCTTTATGGCAAATAGAAGAAATGTACCCTAGAGGATTAATTTACTTGATGTGTTCTGCTATAGTATTAAGATTATGATTTGATGGATTGCCTAACAAATTATATGTCTTTAAATGAAAATTAAAAGTATTTACTGAACAAAACAGAGGAATCAACTTGGTTTAGGTGAATAAGGTAGGCAATTCCATGCATGGAGGCTAGAGAAACTAAAAGAACAACCACCAACTGAGGCAAGGGAGCCAGGGAATTAATTACGTAGGGCAACTGAAGAGGAATGAAGGGGCTTTGGATCTGAATTAGTTATGGCTGTGTAACTAGAGGCTGCTATTGGTGGTGAGGGTGTTCTGGGGTGAGGTTGTTGTCTATAGTAGTAACACCGTGACTATGTTTTATTGAAAGTCGTAGGATGGACTACCCATTGGCACAACAGTAGGGCTACTACTCACAACAGCAGCAACCTAGGTGTGAGTCTGAGCCTGGTTCTTTGGGGGACACAGGTTCCAAACAAAGAGTAACGGTGCTACTCTATATGGGGTCAGCGCTTCCTTTGAAGGTCAGCTACACCCTGTTAATACAGACTTAGAGCTCATTTCAGTGCAAGGGATCATGCCATTGATGCGCCTTTCAAACAAACTGTCCCCTGTTTACAGTTGCCATGAGGACAAAATGACACACAGTTCACATGCTTTCTATCTTGGAGAAAGCAGTGGGGGCAGGCTACAATGAGCATCTGATGGACAGGACGGCACTAGGTCTGAACAGCACCTGTATGAACAGTGCTATTTAGAACAGGGGCAGAAACAAATGCCGCAAGTAAAGGCAGTGCCACTGGTAGCAGTCGCAAAGCACACAGACGACTGCTACCAGTAAAAAAATATATTTTAGTTGGGGACTCTGCCCCCTGCGCCACCCACAACTAAAATAATCAACTCCGAGTCAGAGTTGGATTATGGGGAAAACCAAAAATTTGGGAGACTGGGATTACAACCCTAGTCTCCACCACCATTCTGGCCAAGCTGCTCCAAGATTTAGCCCTCTCTGTCACAGGACCAGCTTAGCCAGCCACCCCAATTCCACATCCCTTGTCTTTTCTCTAGTACCATGGGCAGCGACATGGGTAGCACTTACTGCACTATGCTGTTTAACCCCTGTCACAGTCCGTAATATGCTCTTCGTACAGCGCTCTTTTTCCTTGTACTATATTTGTAGCGTTATTGTAAACAGTTACCAGTGGGACGAGGAAAAAAAGTACTTTTTTTTTTGCTTGCAGCTGGAAGTCTAGAGATGGAACAACTACAAATTATTGTTTTGGTTGAGTCTTCAGGGCAGCTGAGACTGCGACCGAGACTGCTGTTTCAAGTTGAGCTGGGAGGAAGATACGGTGGGCTTAAAAGGGGACACTATGTGCAAATGGACATGGGCAGCTTGAAGACTGAGGGCGCAGGTCTTCATTGCAGGGATCATCATGACTGACATGACAGCCTGGTGAGTATGAGGCAGGGGAGATGATACTGAACAATAAAAGATTGTGCATATCTTTAGCCTGGTGATTGGAGAAGCACTACTGAAAGGTCACACCTGCCTCGTGTACATCTACAGATATTAGGTTACTGTACCATGTGTATGTCCTTTGATTCACTCACATGGTACAATAAATGTGATCTGTCCCACTGTTTTTAATGTCCCCTATTTCTCACTCTCAGTGGGACACTGTCCCAGTTACAAGACTTTCCGAAATGAACCCTGCTGATTCGAAAGAAAAGATAGGGAAGCACTCAGATGCACTCTGAAAATGTGAGCGCTACCATATACATCCTGAGCCTCAGTGCACATATGCATCAGAGTCTAAACAGACAGGAGGACTCAATGCAGGCACATTTATCAGAACCAGGCTTATAGGGGGGCACTGTGGCGCTCGAGTCAACTAGTAGCCTGAATATAGCGCCCTATACCTTGGAGATATAAAACTAAAATAAAATACTCTTTTTATGAACAACATTTGAAATTCTAAACCACAGAGTTGGTAGGATAAGGTGCTGTAGTCAAGATGGGTAAAAAAGATAAGCAGCAGTTGGAAGGCACAAAACATAAATCAGCTCTTGGAGTACAGACCACGAGAGCAGTGCAGGGGAGAGTCCCCAACCCACCACCAGAAACCGCAGAAGAAACACTTCAATCTTTCAGCATTAAAATCAGTCGGTTGATACAGCCAGTATCGGGCCTGGCTGAAAAGTCTGACACACTTACTAACTGGGTGGTAGTTCTGGAGACAAATATGGAACAGGTTCAGTCTTCTACAGTTGAAGCTGAGAAATGGGCAGATGCAGCCTTGGGAATGGCGGCTTCTCTCACAAAGGAGAACCATCAGCTCCAATTGTGTCTGGAGACACTGGAAAACCAGGCACGATCAGCAAATATTTGTCTGATAGGTATGCTGGAAAGAAGCAAAGGGGACCACCTCTCCTTATTTTTGCTGGACTGACTAAAGCAACAACTGGGGGATAATGTACTGAATATCCCGTTCCTTATTCAGAAAGCATAATGGGTGACTCCATGTGAAAGGCCAGATAATCCGGAGGCACCATGGGCTATCATTATGGTGACGGATGGAGAGGGAACAAGGGACTTTCTTTTGGCTCTCACCAGACAAAAGGGGCCACTGCTTCAGGATGGTTATCAGGTATGATTGTACCCAGACTTGAGTTATGCAACTAGGCAGTGCAAAAAGCATTTTGATGGCGTGCGCACCATGTTAAGAGAAGCTAAGATCCTCTGAAGATGAGGAGGCTTGACTAACCTGGTGGATAATCTTTCCCATAATCATGGAAGGACAGTGTGGTGGGTAAGTGTCGTCCTCATATAGGGCTGAACATTGATGTTAATAATTCTACTTTTAATTTCGAGTTAGCCTCTCTGCCTGGGGTGGCCTGCCACCACACTTATGATTTGAGGAGAGTGTTTTTTTCCTCTGTTGACTCTGCGAACTATCACTATTATGCTCCTTGGTTAATATTTTACACTGCATAGAGTTCTGTAAATTGTTCAGGCTAGAACTGTAAGTAGAATTTCTGTACTGCTTTCAGGGCAATTTAACATGAAGAAGGCATGGTGATATCTCCCTTTTCCTCTAGGTTAAGAGGGGGCGGAATTCTAGTACTTTTGGTTGGAAAGAAAAACTACTGAATAAAAATCCATGCACCTCATGGGCAAATGTACATGGCAACGAATAAGAATAAGTAAATGTAATGTTATTACACAGTATTTCCCTCAACTGAGATGTATCTATATTGCACTGAGATGCTTTTACTTGTATGTATTAAGAGGGGTGGCACCCTCATTGCCTTCAATGTCACAATTTTTCTGAATGCTTGATGTTTGAGCATAAACTGTGTGTTAATGTTTTAAAAACATTAAACATAAAGTTAAAAAAAAAAGAACCAGGCTTATACTATCCAGATTATTTGTCCAAAAATGTGCAAAGAGGTGGTAACATAGACTGCCCCTAAGGACTACACGGTAATGCAATCTCAGAAAATTGTGCAACAGGTAAAAGACTTAAGTGCTAAAGAGAGATATAGGGTTGGCTATGACACCAAACACAGTTACCTCTCACCAAAACCGCCATCTGTGCCAACCCCCCGCGCTTTGCCTAAAAAGGCTTCATTAGGGGATGTGGCAACCATCCTAGCTAACTCTAATTGTAGACTAACCACTTCATTGCTATTGGATTCTATGGCTGTCACTCTGCTGACTTCAGCATTAAATCTCCCGCACACCAGGAGCAGTATATGAAGCTACTCTGGTGCAAATGGAACCCCCAGTGACAGTCATAATGACTTAGTAATAAAGTAAAAGCTTCCACAGTGAAGCTAATAGTGCATTAATACAAAAATACCAAAATGTTTAATACAATATACATGTTATCAAGCATCTGAAGAACATATTACACTAATAATTGGCTATAACATAACTAAAGTAACAGCAGGAATACAGCATTATCTGATCTGATGGGCAGGACAGCAAAACAATACAAGGTCCTCATTTCCAATGTTCAGAAAATTTACCATTAGGCAAGACAGTCCATTTACATATCACCACAATGATATTCATTGTTAGAATATTTCTAGTTTTTGTAAAATATATGTTTCATTGAGCCAGTCCGTCAAAAAGAAGTGATGTTCTCAGAAATTATAAAATGATCACAGATCAAGTCCAGATTCTAGAGCCCCAAAAGACAGGACAATCCTCACATACTGTTGCTGGCATGCTTGAAAACTCCAGCCCAACGAAGGAGGAGCATGTAAAAAGAACCAGAGGACAGGCAGTATAACCAGTGCAAGCGCATAACAAAAAACGTTGAGATTTCCAAGCCGGATTAAATAGAAACATAGACAATGATGGCAGAAAAAGACCAAGGTCCATCCAGTTTGCCCAAGTTCCCTAAGTAAGCCTCTCAAATTGGGCTTACCCTGTGGTCTCCAGCCCCAGCACTGCCCCGCCACTCCTCCAAGGGGTACCGAGTGGGATTCGGACCCTGGCACCTTTGGGTGCTTCGTGGCTGAGCCGACACCATCAGTGCTGTCCTCGGGCCCCATAAGATCCGTGTAACAATGGGGCTGAGGTTCTGAACGCTGTTTCGGCACCTTCAAGAGCTCAAAAAAAAAAAATAAATTGCAGTCCTGAGAAGGCCAAGGAATGGGGATCAAAAATGTAAACAAAAATGGCAGCCCGCACTTCACTGGGCGTGCGCGGCTGCCAGGGGTGTACAATTCAAAGGAGCTATGGCTCCATTTCCGTATTCGGCCATGCGGCTGACATTAAAGTACATTCCCGGCTCCAGGGGAGCCAGGGAACCGATTAAATGATGACCAGGAGGCCTCGGGTCTTAGGGGGGATGTTTTCATAGAAACATATAATTTGATGGCAGATAAGGGCCGCTTGGCCCACCTAGTCTGCTCATTTTTTTTTTTACTTGTTTAACCAGGAGTAGCACACTAAGCTGACAGCTTTTTTACAGGAGCGACCTGTGAGCACAGGGACGTTAAGTGACTTGCTCAAGGTCACATAGTATGCAAGTGAAAGCTGCGAGATTCAAACCCAGGTCTAGCCTGCTGGATGTCACCAGATTTGCAGTTGAGAGCCTTAAACCATTGCACTATACTGCCTCCCCAAATTTTCTACCTACTGCATAAACTCCAGATTCTATTTGATCTGCAGCTTACCTTCCTCCTACCACTAGAGTTGCCTTCTGCCTATTCTATGCATTCTTGAATTCCCCTGTTTTTGCCCCAATGACCCCCTCTTTAAGGGTTTATACGTTGAAAATCTGGGCTGGACTGTTTGAGACCCTATGATAAACAAACATGGCAGCCCCCATAGAACTACAGAAGGCAGGGGGCTGCTGGGGAATGATAAAGGTCAGGACAATTGTCCGGGAATGCTGCAGCCAATCTGCGGAAGGCTGTCAGAAAGCTATAAATAGGACTGGTTTGCTGCCAAAAGGGAAGAGTCGTCGAAACAGCTGAAGTGTGTGTGAGGAAGAAAGACTGCCATGGACTTCTGAGCCAAAACTACTGCACCTATGTTCCAACTGGTTTGGCTACCGACTTCTCAAAGAAATTATTAAGCTGAGCTGCAGGAGAAGAGACTGGGTTGTGCTGCTGAGCCTTTACAATTTGGGGATCAAAGGTTGGGGCAGTACTTTCAACCTGACAGAAACAGTGAACCTTAGAAACAGACTGAGCTGCTGTACCCCTTCGGAGGGGAAAGTATTGGTGAGTGCAAATTTCTGGCAAGGGGAGAGCTGATGAGTGCTGTGGCAAGCAACTGTGAGAGAACCCAGCACTGTTGTGAAAAGAGACAACCAGAGGCAGAGCGCTGGGGTTAAGAGACTGTGCAAAAGCCCAGCTGACCACGGAGTGCAACAGAGGGGTCTAGGGGACCACGTACATCATTTCCACAGACCAAAGAAGAAGAAGCAGACCAGAGGGGGAAGACATCGACAGGCTTGCATGTGTGAAAACTGTCTACAAAAGCCTCCGGATGAAGTTGGCAAGGCCAGGCAGGTGAAGACCAGTGCGCCTTCAATTTCTTCAGGCTTCAAGATCTGTGACTTTGTGGTGCACCAGCATCCAAAGACCTCCACAGTACCATGCAACTGCCATTTTGACTGCAACACTGCCAGCTGAAAACCCCCCTTTGTGAGCTGCAGAACCGTAAGTACCCTGAGCTGTGGCTTTGGGGAGTTTTATTAGCTAGCTAGTTAGGTTACAGGGGGTAAGTTCTGGGCTGGACTGCATCATCTACAAAGTTGTGCCCAGGCAGAGAGTCCAAAAGCTGAATTGGTTAACAGTTATTTGGGCCCCGACAAAAGACCCCAGGCCCTCATCACCACCCTGGTGAGGTACCCACTGCATAGGGACATTTCTGGGTGCGCCCAGTGATGGGAGGAGGCGTTACAGTGTGGAAAATCATTGTTTCTCAAAGTGTTGTGCTATTTGATATTCTCCCTTTTTCTCCTCCCTCAATAAATAATTTCATTGTTTGCATGTTAACTACTGTTGCTGTGACTTATTACCACAGAGATACTGGGGGTGGGGGATTGTTATTGTATGGGGAATGTGTTCTGGGGGGCAGCTTATGTATTTTCCTGGGGGGAGTAACCTGTTCTTTGTCCACAGGTATCCATTGCCACTTACTCTGGATGGAGGCACTGCACCATACTTGTTGACTACTATGGAATCCAGGCCAGCCCCCTCGGAGGTGTATACCGAGTTGACCTGAGGGCCCCAGAACAGCCTAAGTGAGTCAAAGGGTTGTTACACTTATATAGTCCTGGGACCTACTGTTATACATCAGCATACGAACATACAAAATTTGCCAGCAGATAAAGGCCTAGTGGTCTACCGAATCTGCTTGAATGTGCAGCTAGCACTCCTTATTCTGCAGCTGTCCTTCTCTCCCACCCTTCCCCTTCTTTGCCCTGTCCCAGCCCCTTTTGAAGCAGTCCACTGTTCTACTGGATACCATTTCTGCCGGTAATGCATTCCACCCAGCTACCACCCTCTCTGTAAAAAAGTGTCTCCTCATCTCCCTCCTGAACCTTCCTCCCTCCAGTCTCATATCATGGCCCTGGGTGTCCCTCCCCTCCCTTACTTTGAACAGCCCCTCCATACCTGTCTTGTTTATTCCTTTCATGCACTTGAAGGTTTCAATCATATCCCCGTCCGCCTCTCCTCCAAGAGTACATGTTCAACTCCCTCAGCCTCCTCTCATATGGTAAGTCCCCCAGACCCTTGATCATCTTTGTTGCCCTGCGCTGCACCCGCTCCAGTAACTTAATGTCCCTCTTCAGATACGGGTGCCAGTACTGCACGCAGTACTCCAGGTGTGGTCTAACTAATGACCTATACAGTGGCAGAATCATCTCCTCCCTCCTCGAGGATATTCCCCTTGCAATGCAATCCTGTATTTTGTTGGCCTTTGCAGCTGCCTTCCTACATTGTGCCAAGTTGTTCATTGACCCTGTAAGGAGCACACCCAGATACTTCT
This sequence comes from Neoceratodus forsteri, assembly GCA_016271365.2. Classification (NCBI taxonomy): domain Eukaryota; kingdom Metazoa; phylum Chordata; order Ceratodontiformes; family Ceratodontidae; genus Neoceratodus; species Neoceratodus forsteri. The sequence continues at coordinate 116,532,690 of CM028131.1, forward strand.
CCTCCTCTGTCTCAGCTAGCTGCACTCCCCCCCCCCCCAGCTGGTAACTCCTCCTTGAGGTTTTCACCCCAAAATTCAGCACCTTGCACTTTTGGCATTGAACTCCAGCTGCCAGGTGCAACCCCTGCCATCACCCTAGGTCATCCACCACTGCTCCCATCTTGGTGTAGTCAGCAAACAGACTGATCTTGCTCTTTATGCCCAATGATATGTCTGCAATGAATATCCCAAACAACACTGGTTCCAACACTGAGCCCTGTGGGGCACCACTTGTCACTACCCTTGGGGATGAGAGCTCCCCACCCACCACAACCCTCTGTTGCCTTCCCTGAAGCTGGTTCCCTACCCATCTCACCAGCTTTGCACCTACCCCTGTGCCTTCTAACTTACTTCCCAGCCTCCCATGTGGCACTGAGTCAAATCCCTTACTGAAGTCCAGGTACAGGACATCCACTGCATTGCCCTCATTCAATTGCCTAGTTACCCAGTCATAGAACTCCACCAGGTTGGTTTGGCAGGATCTGCCACTTACAAAGCCATGCTGTCTGCTGTCCTGTAGTCCTTTGGCCTCCAGGAGGGCTGCCAGCCTCTCTTTCAGGATAGCCTCCATCAGCTTACTCATGATGGATGTGAGGCTCACCAGTCTGTAGTTATCCAGTTCATGCTTGGGGCCACTCTTGTGGAGGGGCACCACATGAGCCATCCTTTAATCCTGAGGTACACACCCCGAATGTAGTGAGGCATTAAATAGGTCTGCCAAAGGTCCTGCCAGGACCTGTGCCAGCTCCTTCAGTACCCTGGGGTGGATGCCATCTGGGCCTGGCACCCTGTCCACCCTCAGTGCCCTCAAACCCTCCAGAACCTGTCCTCCGTAATTTCCCCATCCATCACCCCCTCTCCCTCTGTTTCTGTCCTCCCTCCCCCCTTGGTATCACCCCCCTCTTCTCCTGAGTAAATACAGAGCAGAAGTAATCATTTAGTGCTTCTGTCTTATCACCCCCTGCTTCCACCCAACCCCGCTCCTTCCTAATCCTTACTATGTGGTCCTTACAGTTCCTTTTCTCCCTGATGTACCTGAAGAAGTCCTTCTTCCCCTTCTTAATACCCTGCGCCAGCCTGAGCTCCGTAGATGCCTTGGCTGCCCTTACTGTCCTTGTCACCTCCTTCAATTCCTTCAGGTACTCCTCCTTGTCCTCCCCCTCCTTGTTTTTTTGTGCCTTCTAAAGGCAGCTCTTTTCCTCCTTACCTTTTTCATGACCTCCTTGCTTACCCAACTAGGTTTCTTTGCCCTAGCTTTGTTGATCTGGACCTTGCTGCAGGTTCTGGTTACCTCCACTATCCCCAGCTTTATGAGCTTCCATCTATGGTTAGTGCCCATACTAGGCTGAATTCTGGCCAGGTAGCCTTTTACCACTTCCCCCATCCTCTCGAAGACGGCCCTCCTGCCGTCCAGCGTCCTTGTGCTGGATTCCACTCCTTCCTTACCCATATCCAGCGTGAACCATACTGAGTGGTGGTTGTGACACTTGGACAGCTGGTTCTGATTGCTCTATGATTTTGTACTATAAAAATGTGTTATTGAGTGTCTCTCATGAGACATCCCGTGCTCCTGGGATGAACCCCACCCTCCACCCCCCAGGTTTCAGTTCAAAGGACAGGACATGTTAAACAGCAGATCTTTGTAATGTGGTTAACTTCCAAAAAGTCGCATTTTATGGCCTTGTTGTTGAGCTGTGCTTCTTTGAAGCCAGGAACTAAAATACCCATTTTATGACTTCTTCAGAGGAAAGAACAGTTAATTTCAACTGGTGCTAAAAGACGTTATATGACAGCTAAGTGAGAAAAACTGCAGAATTGTAAAATTTCTGTGATGTCTTGGGAAGTAGAAAAAAACACACCAAATCAAAGGAAAGACTCAAGATTAAAGAGTCATATGGGGAAACGAGTTTTTGCTGATGTCACCTTATTTAATATACCCCCTGAGTGATGGGACATCCTGTGTGCATTAATTTTTATATTTTACAGGGAGGAGCTAGGTGACATCATGGAAGGGGCAGGTTTAGAGACAGTTTAAACTGTATTCTGTATTTCCAATTAGAGTCACTCCTGTTTTGATTCTTATTGAAACAACATCTAACTAAAGCACTGTAAGAAGGTATACATTAGATAGAGAAAGTCTAACTATATGTTGGTAGGAATTTGTACTTTTACTTGTTTTCTTTTAAGTGATTGTATGCATTGTGGTATATTGTTCTGTGGTTACATTTTACATATTTTATTAATTTTAAGTAAAACCTCTTATTTTAAAGAGATTGCCTGTGTCTTCAAAATTATTTTGCCTGTGAGGTACAGATGGTTAAAGTTGACACTGTTCATAAGCTTAATGGTATACCAAACTGGGAAAAGTTAAGAATTTATCTAAGGTCTTTCATAGAGTTTTTATGGGTTCATTTTGTATACCTGGTTAGGTGCCCGTACACGAAAGATATCTGGCATTCTTCGAAGAGCAGAATTATCTGAGCCTGTACATTTGGGTACACTAGCAAGAGGTTCACAGTTTGAATCCCTCCAGAACTTAAGACCAAAGGTGATTTGAACCCACAAAACAGACAGGAGGGTCACCCTGTTCACAATACTGCACTCGGAGGTTGGCACTGTGGGAGCAAAGGGCCTGACCTGCTAAGTGGGGTTGTGACAGTGGTCACTCCTCACCAGTGGTTCTTCCACCCTGAGTTCCCTCACAAACACCCCACATGTCAGCACGAGGTCAAGGGTACTCCCTAACCTGGTTGATTCGCTGACCATTTGTACCAGGAAGCTGTCCTGGAAGGCATTCAGCAGTACCTGCTCCCTTCTACTCCTGGTTGTTGGGTACTCCAATCCACTCTTGGCATGTTGAAGTGCCCCACAGTCACCACACTACCCTTCTCACAGGTCCTCCTGATCTGTTCTGCTAGTTCCCTGTGTAATTCTTCTGTCTGAGAGGGCGGCTTGTACACCACTCCCATCCTGAGAGTCCTGTTCTTGGAATCCTGGATTTGATCCATAGTGACTGCATATTACCCTCCTCCCCTTCCTCTCGTACACACTTCAGTCCTTCCCTCACATATAGTGCCACCCTCCCTCCTTTCCCAATCACTCTATCCCTACAAAATATCCTGTACCCTGGTATCGACCAGTCCCAGTCATTGTAATGAGTGGCCTAGAATATTACCAAACTAGCTGCATTTTTTGTGATTTACTGTGTGTAAACTTCGGATTTTCAACTTTGGGCAATGAGAGTGCCCTGACTTTTACTTCTTCCAGGCTGTGAGAGAACCCGGGGGGTATTATAAGCTCCATCTCCTGCGTATCCAGTGAGAGGGGGTTGCAGGAGATTTTATTTTATTTTTTTGTTAGTTTCTCTTTTTTGTGTTCTCCGAGAGCCAAGTTTTGGATTAAATTAACCGTGTAGTGGGAGGAAGGGTTTATTGATTGGTGAAAAGGTTATTTTATTTTTATTTTATTTTTTGGTTTGGGTGGTGAGAGAATCCTAATTTCTTTTTTGTTATATGTTATGTATGTGTGAGGGGGGAATTTAGATGTCTTTTGATTTAAGCTCGGACTTGTTTTGTTTAATAGTAGGAGGGTGGTATTTTAGACTGTTTGTTAAATTTTCTGAAATTTATTTTGGGGTGGTTAGTGTTATTGTAATTAGGTTTTGTATTGTTTTTGGTTGTGCAGTTGCAGCATGTGCTGGCCTCTAACCCCCACGGTGGTGCGCTACTCTTCCTACTCTCTTCATGCCCTTCACCCTTTTTATTTTCTCCCTGTCCAATTTGAGACTTACCAGTGCTGTAGAGTGCTGGGAATTATTCATAGGAGAGGGAGATGGGTGAGGGTGATGAACAGGGGAGGAGAGACGAGGGGGGTCATCGTATTAGGGTAGTTGAATCCAGAAGGCGCCCTAGGGCAACATGGAACCCAGATCATGGTTCACCATGCCTGGTGCCTATACCCAAGGCCACTACCAAATTTGGTAGGCAGATGGTCCGGACAGCCTCCGAGGTTCATCCAACTCGGGCTGTGTTGTGCAATGCCAGGTCCATCAGGAACAAGACCACTATTATTGCTGATCTTGTTGGTTCGGTGGACCTGGTTTGCATCATTGAGACCTGGCTGGATGAAAATCCAGGCCCCATAGTGGAGGCTATTACTCCGGCTGGGTACTTGGTGATACACCGCCCGAGATTGGATCACGGGGGGGGGGGTTGCGGTTTGTTTCAAGACTGAACTGGGCCTCACGTGTGTAGTAGTTGAGGATTCTGAGTCCTTTGAGTGTACAGTGGTAGCAGGTGTAGGCGTTCGAATCGTTCTCATCTACCGTACACCCAGGGATGGGAAGTGATTCCTTCAGGAAGTGGCGGATTTCATCATTGACATGGCATTTGCATTGCCCAGACTGATGGTCCTCGGTGATTTCAATGCCTGGGTCGACGACGAACTCTCACAATTTGGTCAGCACTTCCTCCAGTTAATGACTTCTCTGGGCCTCACACAGGTGGTTTCCACTTCTACACATAAATATGGACACTCCCTGGACTTAGTCTTCTTGCTAGGGATCGAAGCATCCAACGTGGGGGTGAAACCAGTCATTTGGTCAGATCACCACACTGTGGGGTTTAGTTTTTGCACCCGCCTTAGAAGGCCTGTCCCTGTGGAGATGGTTAGGTACCATCATTTATGGGATATAAATTTAACGCCTTGCAGCGGTAGCTGACCTATCGTCCTCGTGTTGGCGTAGAAGTGATCTTAGACCTTGTGTCAGCCTATAATTCAGCTGTTATGGTGGCTCTGGATTCTATTGCTCCTGTCTGTGTGCACCTCCTCTCCCTTCGCCCCAAGTCCCCTTGGTTTGATGGGACTTTGAGGGAGATGTGGAGACAGGGGCGAAGGTTAGAACATTGCTGGCGTAAATCTGCCCTTGATGCTGATCACCTTAGAGTGATTGACCATTATTCAGTCTATCCATCTGCAATTACCTGTCAGAAGGCAGAATTCCTGTCCAGGGAGATTGTGGTTGCTTAGAATCGACCAGCTCAGCTATTTCAAACTGTAGACAGACTGTGCAACCCAGCCTGTCTGCAAGTTCGGAAAGCTTTTTCGCATTTAGAGTGCGAGGAGCTTGCTCGATTTTTTGCAAATAAGGTGGCTGACATCAGGGCGGATCTGCAGTCAGCAACTTCTAGCAGGGTTGTGGTTGGTCAGTGTGAGTTCGCTATACCTCAGTTTTCTTGGAATTCCTTCAATTGGCCTGATTTCATGGATGTCATGAGGATTATTCAGAGTGTGCGCCCTACATGCTGTAGTCTGGACCCTGGACCGATCTCCCTAATTTTGGGTTGTATCGATGTAACCCCCAGGGGGCCCTATCCTAAGTGCTACCACCCCTGCCTGCCCAGCTGCGACAGGGTAAGGGGCCCAGATCCGTTGACGGATGCCTCCACCCAGAGGTCGGGGTTAAGACAGCTAAGATTGACTCGGTCACAGCCCTCTGGATTACTGCAACCCCCCCTTTCTTCCCACTAGTGGCTCACACGGATTAATTACAATGCTCTCCCCCTGTACACTTACTCCCCAGCTTGAACCTCTCAGCTCACTCCGGAGACCCCCTGGAAAGTAAGGTACAGTTATCACGTGCTCACTGTACAGTATATCCTCAGTAAGACACAATCCAGCCAGGGTACAGTTGCAAAACAAACAATCTGATTTATTTAAGGGTAGATAACAAGGACCGGGGGAAATCAGGGTGATTGGCTTATCACTATAAAATATTTTTAACTACCTAGGGCTCTGTGCACAGGCCTAAACCTTTTAATTACTGTCCATGGGTACCCAAGCCCTAATGGCTAGTCCCTCGTTGCAGCTGGTTGGGGCCCTGACACAAATGTGCATTTACTTTCCTGAGCAGATCAGAATGAGCAGAAAGCTCAATTAGTGCAGTCAGCAGTATAACAAAATGACTTTTTTTTCTTTGCCCCTTGTTTGTAAGGTTAACAGGGAGCTACCCTGATCCAGTGCTCACAACTCCAGCAGAGAACCACTCCTTCACCACTTGCAGGGCTGAGCCTGAGCTTCCAGGGCCTCCTCACACATTTATATGGAAAACAACAGAGGGGTACCATACCAGGCAGCCGCTTCCAGGACCCGAACAAACTCACAGCAATTTTGGGTGTTAGCAGCAACTTCAAACGTCCTGACAGACCGAGCGCAATTCAGCAGATTCTCCAGTCCTCTTCAGGTGAAGCCTGGTAGGTAGCTGTGTTTAATCACAGCCTCCTCTGACCGCATGCCGGCGGATTTAGTCCAGCGCTGTCTAGCTATTGAAAACGGCCGCACAGGCCTCTCACGTGCTTCCTGCATGATCAATCAATGATGCAGAAGCTCAGAGCTCCCTACAGCTCAACAGTTACAATGTCTCTCCCCTCCAGGAAGTTGGACTTAGCCTTCCCAGTTGCGCGCCACCCGATCCCATAGGTGGGCTGCAAACACCAGGCTATAAGACCTGTCTCCATTGGTGCAAAAAGGCACCTTGGGGCATACTTCCCCTCCCAGGATTACTAGCGAAGTCCTCATTGGTCAGCCGGCTCCACCTAGAGTCCCGTCCTGATTGGTCCAATGCGACAGTTCGGGACCAATATGGAGGAGATAATCACAACAGTCCTTGCTGCAAACAAAAAGCAGGTTAGAACAACTACAATATCATTATTGCTTTGTTATTTTTCTGCACTGAGTCACATCCTTTAACAGAGCCCCCCTCTGCATACTTGGCGATGGCAGAAGGGAGCTATTTCCAGCGGCCTGGGTGGGACTCAAGCAGGACAACACTCAAACCCCACTCCTTTGGAGTAATTATGACTGCAATTAGGCAGCCCTTAAGAAACAGTACTGGAGGCTTTAAAAGCACTCACCGCGCCCGCATTTAGCAGCCTTACACCGAACACCAGCCAGGCAGTGGGCACTTAAGCAGCTCCTAGGAAGCTTTTAGGAACCCCCATTTGTAGGGGGTGTTACACCGATATTATCGGTCCAGTCCTGGTGCAAATAGTCTGGTGCTCTCTGGAGTCAGGTGAGTTTCCTAGCTCCCTGAAAGAGGCAGTGGTGACACCTCTCTTGAAGAAAGCTACTCTGGACCCAGACTGTTTCACTAACTACAGACCTATCTCTAACCTTCCCTTTGTTGGGAAGGTGATTGAGCAAGTAGTGGCAGCTGAACTGGAGGACCATTTTACCATCCATGACATCTATGAACCCCTCCAGTCCAGTTTCCCTAAAGGTCATAGTACCGAGACAACGCTGGTTCGGGTGCTCCATGATCTCCTGAGGGCGAAAGATCAGAAGAGACGTTCCATCTTGGTTCTCCTAGATCTCTCTTCAGCTTTTGACACCGTGGATCACATGGTATTGATAGCATGTCTGAGGCATTTATGTGGAATATCTGGAACCGTCCTTCGATGGTTCATCTCATTCCTCACAGGGAGATTACAAAGAGTTGTGTCCGGGGTCTTTTCCTCAGGACCAACAGCTTTGTTGTGTGGGGTGCCTCAGGGATCTGTGCTGTCACCTATGTTATTTGCAGTGTATATGCTACCCATTGGAGACATTGTAAGAAGGTATGGGCTGAGGTTTCACTGTTATGCAGATGATACCCAGCTATACCTGTCTTTTGCACCCGACCAGGATGGAGTTCTCTCAGTCTTTAACAACTGTCTGAATGAAATCCAGGAGTGGATGGATTCTAGCTGGCTGAAATTGAACTTAGAAAAGACAGAGGCATTGGTTGTGGACCCTGGTTGACAGATAGAGGGGTTGGGTGTGGGTGTGTCTTCAGGACTTTTTCTTGGTGGCATTTCTCTCCGAACCTCTGAACGGGTACGTAACCTGGGGGTAGTCGTTGATGACAGACTGACACTGCAGTCGCAGGTGTCAGCTGTCATCAAGACTTCCTTTTACCATCTTAGGAATATCGCCAGAGTTAGGCACCTGGTTCCATCTGATGACCTTCCAACATTGGTCCACGCCTTTGTGTCCTGGCACTTCCACTACTGCAACTGCCTTTACTTTGGTCTTTCAGGGGTTGAAATTTGCCACCTCCAGCTGGTGCAGAACGCAACTGCTCGGGTTTTGACAGGTTCTAGTAGATCCTGTCATATTACTCCGGTGTTGCGCGAACTGCACTGGCTGCCTATACGGTGGCGGATCACCTTTAAAGTCGGTTTACTGACTTTCAAAGCCCATAACGGTCAGGGCCCAGCCTATCTGAAAGAACTTCTGGTTCCCTACTTCCCTGGTCGATCACTCCGCTCAGCCGATGAGGGGTTGCTAGAGATTCCTAGGGTGAATCTTAAATCATCTGGCTCTAGAGCATTTTCTTATGCTGTGCCTTCCCTTTGGAATTCTCTACCACGTCGGTTACGGAAGTGCACTACCATGGAGGAATTTAAGAGACACGTAAAAACTTTCCTTTGGCAAATGGCCTTTTTAGAAAATTGAATTGTATCTGGAATATGATCTTTTATCTTGTTGAGACTGTGGATTTTAATGCCTGTTTTATACTGTTTAACTTGTAAAGTGCTTTGGAATTGGAAAAGCGCTGTATAAATAAAAACTTATTATTATTATTATAATGCACATAATTATAAAACTGGTTACAAATCAGATTTTTGACTGAGTCCCTGCGGTTAAAATCTCAAAATGAAAACTCTAAACAGCTTCTCTTTGAAGAAGGCGAGTTCGATCACTTCCCCTCCAAGGCTGTTTAGCATGTTTCAAGGCCACAAAGCTAAATGCATTGGTATCTGAGTTATGGGCATCACAGAAATGTCTCTAATAATGGTGTATCTTCCTTCACCCCGATAATACTGTGGACATCCTCCTGTACATGCTCCTTCAAAAGTCTAACTGTCCAACCTATATACAGAAGACCAGCGGAGTATGTCACATAGTGTATCAAAAAGGAAGTGAGGTAGCTAATACATTCCTTGATAGCACAACTGATAACATTGTTTGGATGGCAAGACTTTTTACACGTCTTCCCAAAGCAGCATATGTTACAGTAAACACAAACATGGAATCCCGGCAGTTTAACAGGAATCCATGTAGTATTAACCCCTAGTTCTTTTCTCATACTACTATATATCAATTTGTAGTATATGGATTAGCCATATAATACAAGACAAATATAAGACAAATGTTGGGCAACCTACAAGGCCTCCCATAACAATAATGATCTGATGGCTTATAGGCACCTCAGAAACTCCTGCAAAAGTGCCATCCGCTCAGCAAAAAGCGAGTTCTGCAAAGCCGCCTTACTCTCCTCTGGCAGCAACCCGAGGAGTTTCTGGCAAAATATTAAAAATGCTATTGGGGGGTCAGCTAAAGCACAGGTCACTGACCTGCTTGTTGGTGGGTCAGCTGCAATAACCCCACACCATTGCAAACACCTCAACTCCTTGTTTTCCCGAATCTCCCCCTCCCTCCCCAGTCCCCAGTCGCCTGTCCCCTGGCACCCCCTCACCCGATCTCCACCCCCGGACCCCATTCCAACTTAGACAAGTGTCACCTAAGGAGACCCAGAAGCTGCTCTCAGGCCTCTCCCCTCACAGCGGAGCAGGACATGACAGCCTTGAGCCGAAACTGCTCAGACTGGGGGCCCACCTCCTTGCCAGGCCCGTCTCGCACCTATTCAACTCCTCCATTAACACTGGATCATTCCCGACCTGTGGAAAGTGGCCACGGTCGTTCCTGTCTTAAAACAAGGGAATCCCAAAGATCCTCGCAACTACCGCCCCATTGCCATTCTGTCCGCCACCAGTAAACTGCTCGAGAAAGCCGTTGCCTCCCAGTTCTCCCAATACATCCAGGACTGCAATATCTTCTCTCCTGCTCAGCATGGCTTCAGGAAAGAGCACCGCACGTCCACCGCCCTTGCTGTTGTCACTTCACTGATCAGGGCAGGTGCTGACCAAGGCAATCTCACTGGCGCCATTTTCGTGGACCTTTCAAAAGCTTTTGACGGGGTTGATCACCCCCTCCTCAGGTCCACGCTCCAATCCCTCGGGTTCTCCTCCTCTGCCCATGCTTGGTTCCTGAACTACCTCTCCAACCGACAGCAATACACCAACTTCAATCGGACCTTCTCCAACCTCTCACCAGTCCTCTGTGGGGTCCCTCAAGGATCTGTCCTTGGTCCGACCCTATTCTCACTATTTATCAATGACCTACCATCCGTCACAACCCATGCCCACACCACCCTGTACGCGGACGACCTCGTCCTCCTGGCCATCTCTCGGGACATCTCCACAATAAACTCCCAACTGAACATCAACTTTGAACGCATCCATACTTGGCTGGGGGACCACAGGCTCACCCTCAATCTCAATAAAACCCAAGCCATGCTGTTTGGGTCCTTGAACAAAATAAAATCCTGCCCTGCTCCTCTGCTGATCCTCGGGGCCGACGGCTCGCCCCTTGAGATGGTAACCTCCGCCAAGTACCTGGGCGTCACCCTGGACCCGCAGCTGGACCTTACCTTACACATCCGTAATGTTTGCAAGGCCACTAATTGTAAGCTTGGCCTAGCTTATTGAGCCAATAACTGCCTCACCCACGCCGCCCGCTTGGCCCTTGCCAGCAGGGGTCCTCCTCCCCTCACTCTGCTACGGACTCGTAACATTTGCCCCAGTTCCCAAATCCAGCCTTTCAAAATAGGACACAGCCTACAACAATGTTTGCCGCTTCGTGCTTTCCGCCCCTTCCCTCACCCACCGTTGTGATCTTTACAACCGCTTAGAGTGGCTTCCCCAGGAGAAGCACCGCTCCTTCGTTCTAGGTAATTTCATTGACAACATTATCCACTCTGGCACCCCTCCAGCCCTAGCCCTTCCCCTCAAACCAGCTGCCCCATCCTACCACCTAAGATCTGGGACAAACCAGGAACACCTGGTTCCTAGAACCTGCACCTTTGCGCGGGATCGGTCCTTCCACATATACGCCCCCAAACTCTAGAACTCGCTCCCTGAGCTCGCCAGGGCCTCCTCCTCCCATCCAAGCTTTAAAGCTTCCCTCTGGAACTTCCTGAAACCTTCTTCCCCCGTCCCTGCTCCTCGTAGCCTACTCCATTGCCCCTCTCCTCCCTCCAGCCCATTTGGGTGGGGGCCTCAGCCCTACTTGCACTTCTTCTCCAGTTCCGGCCAAGTATCCTGGACCTGACCCCCTGCCAAGGGCACCTCTCCCTTGCAGGCACTTACCATTGTCTTTGCTTCTGTCTACTCCGCTGTTCACCTCCTCACTTACATCCTTTATGTCCCATCCTATTGTTATGCACCATGCCAACCTTGTCCTAGAGCCAGCCTTGAAATGCTTGTTACTTTAGGTATTTTTTCTTGTCTTCTCAACTGTCCATGTGTGAACCTTTGCCAACCATACTCTAGAGCTAGCCTTGTCATGCCTGTTTATTCCCTATGTATTTTTCTCGATTCCCCAACTGTCTGTGTATGAATTTTTCTGCCAACCCTGCTTTAGAGACAGCCTTGAAATGCCTGTTTTTTCCTATATATTTCTTTCGATTCCTCAACTGTTTGTGTATGAAGTTTTTCACCTGTAACTCTCCCAGGTCGCACCTGAAAATAGGCACTTGGCTGTCTACTGTGTTTACCCGGTTAACAAACTCAAATAAATAAATAAATACTATCAAAATTGATGGAAAAAATTCCCCATAATACTGTACTTTGTATCCCATAATACCATACTTGCAACCTCGTAATGCTATCATTCCGAGCTCTCAATGACAGTATTATGAAACAGATCCAAGTCCACGTGCTGATGAATTCCTCGTGCTCAGCGTGGGTCGGCTTTTACTGTAATTGCTGTCTACAGTAAAAGCTGATTCGCCCCTGACAACAAACACCAGAAAATGTGTCTGCCAAAGTGGCTGTGAGTGAGATTTCATTTGAATAACTTGGCAGCACACACTAGTGTCAAACAAGATTTTCCCCCTCCATGCTGTTGGTGGGTTGATACAGGAAGCTGAGTTAGGCAGCTGCGGAAGAAGAGAGCTATTATCCAGTTTAATCATCAAACACACGACAGAGGACTGCAACAAGAAGCCCGCTGGTTGAAGCTGAGGCCATCTCCCAGGTAGTCGTTGGTAATGGGCTTACCTTTTGTTTCAAACCGCTGCTCGCAGGTTGGGTGCAGGGAGGCATGGAGACAGAGAGATGGGAACAAAATCAAAACACCAGGAGGGGCTGTTGGGAGAAGTCTAGATTATGTAGTACTGTCTAGCAACTGGTTCCTGAGATTTACAACAACTTTCAGGAGTATAACAACTAAATAAAGGAAGAAACATTTCTGTTTCACACTAGTCTCTGCATCGGCAAAAAATAATTTTCGGTATTCTTGACAGTGTCACATACACCAACTCTGAATCAGACAGATTGACAGATTGGCAGTACATTTTTGATTTGCAGAGATCAGCACCCTGGATCCATGTATTACAAAAAATAAAAAGTGAAGCATTGTGTATCACTTGAATGTAATACCATCTTGAGGTTCTGGTGACATGTTGGAACCTCTCAAGGTTCACTCTCAAGGTTCACATGTCACCAGAACCTCTCGATGGTATCACAGACTCATAATATACAGTCCCCAATCTATTGCTCTATTTATCTCTTATGTTAGTGGGGCTTCTAAAACTGATGTGTGGTTTGTTATCCACGCTCTCTTTCACCTCTGTATCACTTGGTTTGTTATCCACGCTCTCTTTCACCTCTGTATCACTTGGTTTGTTATCCATGCTCTCTTTCACCTCTGTATCACTTGGTTTGTTATCCACGGTCTCTTTCACTTATGTATCACTTGGTTTGTTATCCACACTCTCTTTCACCTCTGTATCACTCAGTAAAATATGCCAATTCACATATGCCATTTGGCCAATTCTGATAGCTAACTGGATGTACTCTACTGAGACACACTAGTGTGTCTTCAACTGTCTGATTTTTTCTACCTTCCAAAATGATCTCCCTTCCCGTGGTTTCAACTTTACAGTGAAATTCTGTGTTATAGCCACGACTTGAAAAACGTCAGTTCATCAGCTTGTTTACAGAATTTCTCTGTGCTGAAGTTATACTTCACATGGAGGAACTGACTGTATGGGATGGGCCTTTTTAATGGCCAAGGGTGTGTGCTTTTAGCATGTAAAAGTTAGTTCATGGCAACAGCTTTTTTAAACCCCTTGGTTTGTACTTTTTCTCCTAGGGATATCTGTAGTGTCAAATCCAAGAAACTGATTGCTGTGGCATTGAGTACTGAAGTGAATGTAAAAGTCAAATCATTTTTTTTAATATATATATATATAGCTTTTTTCCTGACTGCCGCCACCTTCTCTCATCATTGGGCTCTTCAGGACTCTCCCAAGGGCCGTCACATATGGTGGTGGGGGGACATAAGCTTTTTCCCCGATTTTCTCCCCATTCTCCACGCTGAAGTGCACACACCCCAGAGTTCCGCAGCCATCCCTTCCAGTGCCCTCCTAGACCTGCACTACTACCTGGCCTCCACCAGGTGGCAATAATTCAGCAGAGCGTGCAGTTTCCTCTTCCTTGGGAAAGGACGCAGCCATCGAGCACTCAATCCGTTCCTTCCCCAGCCGACGCCTGGCAACCCACGCTCATCAATGAACATGGGTTGCAGGTGTGGCAGGAAGTAAGGCACCAGCTCCTCAGCCCTCCACACCACTGGGCCAGCTACAAACTGAGATTGTTAATGTTCAACCTGTGACAAACCATCTCTTTCTCTGGGCTGTAAGAGCTTTTAGAAAGGTGTCTGTCTCTGTTTTTTGCTGCCAACAGCTGGTTCCACCAGCAAAAATCAACTCCCCCCCTGTACAGAGCTAGGAGGTCAAACATGCAATTGCACAGGTTAAAGTCTGGTACTGTGCCTTTCGGGTGGTGGATGCTAACAGGGTATTCCTTTGCCAGTGGAAACCATAAAATACCTTAGAAATAATTTAAAACACAACCACAACTGTTGTGTAAATAAATAATCTTTCTACATAAAGAAGGTCAAAAGTTGCATTACAAGATTTATACACATGTCTAACAAAACAGAAGAACACTATACAGGAAAAATAAACAAATGGTTTTAAATTACAGATGACAAAAAGAAAAAGGCTATTCCTAAATTAAGCTATTCTTATCCCTCTACTACACTTGGAAAGACTTAATCCCTATGCTATCTATCAGCTCCCATAGACGTAGTTAGAGCAGTAGGCTCAAAGTTTTTCCTCTCTGATGGTAATTCCAGCAGAATACTCCTTGATGTAACTGTCTTACAGCATCTTATAGTCCCCCTTTGAATAGTAATTCTTGTGCCCCTTTGAATGCACCAACCATTTACCATATATCTGTTTAATTGTTCCAATCAGTTTAAAGAGCCCAACAGATATCCAATTAGATCAATGTAACCTCCAGTTTATATCTGAGTGGTCCAATCCTTTCAAACCCTGTGTGTGTGTGTGTGTGTGTGTGTGTGTGTGTGTGTGTGTGTGTGTATGCCCGCTCCCCCTCTTCGTCTTTCTGGCTGAGATTTATGACTCAGACCATCACCTTATCTCAGTGCTGCTAGGCAGTGGAATTCCAGTGTGTTTTATTTTCAGAAGGCCAGAAAAAACAAGCCGAAAAAATTCAAGCCATTAACTTCTTTCCAATTTCTGTCACACAACCCTTAAACAAATTTTTATTTTATTTTTCATTTATTGAGTCTTGGATGACAACACATTTGAGCAATACAACTTATTTACGAAGGTTCAATGTCAGTAGTACAAAAAAAAAAAAACAGGCAAACAATAAATAAGTAAATAGCAGATATCAAGAATATACTTAAAAAAAAAAACCATCAAAAGCAATCAAAATAGCACTGAATGCTGCTCCATATAACAGTAGAGTGGGCTAGAAGAGAGGGGAGCCTGGGAGGCCTTGTCAAAATCCAGGAGAGAAAGTAATGGGGTGTAAGGTGGGGGATGGGAGAAACAAGAGGGAGAAGGAGATGAGTTGCACAGGAGGTGGAGAGGGAAGGAGTGGAGTTGCAAAGCAGGTATTGTGGATACAGAGATGAGAGGATGGGGAGGTGGAAGGAGGGAAATGGGGTGACTGCAGAGAGAAGGGGGAGTGCTAGTGAAGTGAGGGGGAGGAAGACAAATTAATAGTATAAGGAGAAGAGGTGGTGTTTAGTCAAGAGAGGGGGCAGCCTAGCAGGCCTTGTCGAAAACCCAAGAAAGAGAGTAATATAGGTGGGAGAGAGGTGAGAGAGAAATGTAGGGAGAAGGAGGGGAAGAAGCTGCAAAAGAGGTGGCATGAGATAAAAGAATGGGTGGAGGGTGGAAGAGAGAAGGCGAGGAGGAGCAAGGGAAGAACGTGAAGATGCATGAGCAGAGAAGAAGCAGGGGTGAGAGGTGGAGGGGAAAAATCTCGAGATTAGGATCAAAATGAAGTGCCAAGAGTTAAAAGTGCCAAAAGGTATAAGTATAATGACAAAATAAGTAGAAGCCTGCTAAGGGCGGCAGTCACATATACTGTTTGTTCCACTTCTGTCTATGTGCCTTTACAGACATACAGACAATCATCAATATGTCACTGCTAGGAAATCAAATTCTCTTTAAAGGGACAAGAATCAGAGAAAACAGCCTCATTCTCCCGTAGGCCCAAAAATAGGTTGGCATAGGATAGGGCCATGCAGGTCCCCATCGCTATGCTAACCATCTGTAGATGAAAATCTCCATTACAATCAAACACATTATACTTCAAAGTGAATTCAATCTCTTGGATAATAAAATCGACAGGGAAATAATTTTCCCTATGTGAGATTGCCTTTTGGACTGCTGAGATGCCATCAAAATGCCTAACAGAGGAATAAAGCACCTCCACATCCATGGACAACCACATCCAGCCCTCTTCCCTTACTAAATCCTTGAATTTGTACACTACATCCCCAGTGTCTCTGAGGTAGGATCTCAGTTTGACCAGCTCTTCCTTAAGAAAAGCATTGATAAACTTTGATACCTTATCGGTCAGGGATCCCACCCCAGAGACAATGGTCACCCCAGTGGTTTAAAAACATTATTATGCACTTTAGGAAGTGCATAAAGTGCTGGCCCACCAGTGCAGCGGTAGCACTACCCCTCACGATGCTGATGATCCAGATTTGAAAGCAAGCCTCAGCTGTTGGAGGGGTGGCTGGGGTGAAGGATTGAGCATCCTAAGGACTGCTCTCCTCCTCCAGGAAGAGGGGTGGAACCACACTCAGCTGACCCCTGGTGGAAGCCAGGGGCCTGCAACCAGAGCGCATCAGGATCAGGGAGGTGGGACAGATGTTGACATATATGCTGTAGCGTTATTGCACGCCACGCCTCCCAGAGAAGAAAATGGGAAAATGCTAAATCACACGGATGCTGCCCGCCTCTCACCGCAGGCCCCACACCATTGACCTGTGGTGCTCCCCGGACACCAAGCTAGAGGTCCGTCATGGGGAACATGGCCCACCCCTGATGGCCCCACTCTGGGGGTTGGGGGAACCAGGAAGGAACACTGGGAGAGGTATGACCCAGGGACACGGGTGACAGGGCTGGGCAAGAAGGAAAGGGACTATGGGGACTGATCTGATAACTGAGACAGCAAAAAAACCAAAAGGGAGTATATAAAATATGGGGATGACTGAATGTGGTGTCCACCATCATTATAGCTGTATTGAGAATTTCAAACAATTCCTTCCTGTGAACATCAGTAGGATTGTTACCATGCTTAACACAGTTCTCATTATTCCCCAGTAAGTCACAAATCATTTCCATATCAATTCTTCTTCATAACAGTATTACCTTCTTTGTTGGCAGATTTGATAATCAGATCATCTCTATCAGCAAGGGTGTCCAAAGCTTTTTTATGTTGTCTTGTGCAGACGCAAGCAACATCTTGCAGTAGTATTAGAACAGTGAAAGGTGTGTCAGTGTTGGCGAATGCAGGGCAGGCTTTAGTAGGTGCATCCCTCATTCCCCAATTAGCCAGCATGCTAGCGCTGACACAAGAATTATGTAAAGTGCCACCAACTTGAATGAAATGTGCCACTGCAATCAGAGGCAAGCTCGTCATGCAGCTGCACAGATGACCTTCCGTACGTGCCTCTCCTGGTGAAACATTTCAATATACATGGCAGCGGCACGATCCCCAAACAAAGCTGACATCAGGGGTGAAATCCCTGTGTTGGCATGTCCCCCACCTCCCCACATTGTGTGGCACACTGGGAGCCCACCCCAGTGTGCCGCCGCTCACATAAAGCCGACCATGTAGGCATGTTCCTTCCCCCCACCCCCATTGTGTGGCACACTAGGAGCCCACCCCAGTGTGGCCAAAATCCCCCCCGAAAGTCATGAGGCACATCAGGAGCCCACCCAAGTATTCCCAACATTTATTTAATTTCACCTGTAAAGAAAGAAAATGGTCCTGTGATGTCCGTTTTTTTTTTTTGTACCTGGAAAAAAGAAAATGGTTGTGATCATCAGTGGAGCGGGAACACATCTGGACTCTTCAAAGCCGA
Organism: Neoceratodus forsteri; assembly: GCA_016271365.2. Taxonomy (NCBI): domain Eukaryota; kingdom Metazoa; phylum Chordata; order Ceratodontiformes; family Ceratodontidae; genus Neoceratodus; species Neoceratodus forsteri. The sequence continues at coordinate 116,550,315 of CM028131.1, forward strand.
AGTACAAAATGAAGAAATGCCGGTAAGCTGTATAATGGCATCAGAGGGGGAGGGGTTCCACTTAGGTGGATATCTCAGCCATGTTTTTGAATTTTGGCTCCAAATTTTCAACATGGGATTATTGGGACCCCACCTCATGAACTCATGCACTGTCATCTTGTTATTCAGTCCCAAAAGGTGATTTTATGGTCACTGTGTGGAATCACCTTTCGGGACTGACTAATGAAACAACAGTGCCACTGTTCATGAGGTGGGGTCCCAAAACACCAAGGTTGCAAATTTGGTGAAAAAATCCAAAATACTGTATTATGACGTGCATTGCACAGTTTCTATGCACTCGTAATTTCACAATTTTTAAGATTTCACTCCAGATTTTCAACACTGCCATTTGTTCACACCTCCTTATGAACAGTACAGCTGTCACTTTTCACATGCTGTCCGAAATGTGTTTTCGCACATTTGGCGCACAATGGCGCATTCACTGTGGGAAATCAACTTTCGGGACAGATTAACAAAATCCCAGTGCCACTGTTCATGAGCGGAGGTTCCAAAATGCCTATGTTGAAAATCTGGTTAAAAAAATCCCCAAAATAATTGCATTAAGGGCGTGCATTGCACAGTTTCTACGCAAGCTCATGACTTCAATTTTTCATATTGTCACGCCAAATTTTCAATATTGCCATTTTTTTTACACCTCTTCATGAATAGTACAGCTTTCATTTTTCACATCCTGTCCGAAATGTGTTTTTTCACCTATGGCGCCAAATGGAGCAGTTGCTGTGAAAAGTCACCTTTCCGTAACAAACTAATAGTGTCACTGTTCATGAGGTGGGGTCACAAAAAGTCCATGCTGAAAATTTGGGGTGAAAATACCAACAAACACCCGGGGTGTTAGGGTTTCCAACTTTAACACCCCATCCTGTAGAGACTGACAGGCATCAGGGGTGTGACTTGAGATTGTCAGCTGTAATGCGAACGCCATTCCACCCCCACCCTGCAGCCAGTGACAGGCATCGAGGTGTGCCTTGTACTCTTCAGCCCTAAAGTTCACCCCATTCTCCTATACTGCTTCCATCTCAGCATATTTCCTTATGGAATGGGATGTGCATAAGACCTGAAAACCCCAAGGTACATCGTGACACTTGTCAGCGTCTGCAGGGTAGGGTGAGGTTAAATGGCCAATGCCCCAAAGACACACCCCAATGCTTGTCAGTCTCTGCAGGGTGGGGATGGGGTTGGCGTCAGTTCAATACTTCACTGCCATTCCTATTATGCATCTCTCTAACTCCTGCACTACCAATGCCAATGCCAGCAAGACAACATTCGGCATTGACAAATGCTTATTGTCTACAGGGCCAGAAATGTGTGAAAAAATGTGTTGTTCTCCATGGAATACCATTTCCCAAGATTTGGTGTACCATCTTGAAAACTGGTATACCAACCCTTTTTTGTATATTACTATTTTTTGCTTGGCCCAGTTGTGTTTGGAATGAATAATTTTTTGTTTTAATTTAATAAGAATTCTTTACCAAAAAAATTTTCTTTTTTTTCTGGGGGGGGGGATAGGTAATTTACTTCAACTATATTGGGTCACTTAGTTTTTAAATATGTTCTGCATGCTTGACCAATTACCTGTTTTAATCACACTAAAAAGCTGCAGTTTGAAAAATTAACAGGTCATAACCTCCAAATGCCTAAAGATTAAACAATGCACCCACACTTAGACTCAAAGTATTTTTTTAATACACATGGCACAAAGCACATCAACTAGTAGAATCACTTTTTATGTACAGCGCACGGGGCAGGCAAAGGAAATCATAGTCTCATGTAATTAAATCAAATTACTTTCCTTTTTCACCGTAGCAGAACTGGCCTCTTTGAACTACTGCAAAGGGGGGGGGGGCAGGCAAAATCAAAAGCTGCAACAATCACTTCCACTGGACTTTTATACCATACCAGTAAAATAAATTATTACCCAAAACTGCAAAATTCTGCATTTTTATAACTTTTCACTTGGGCTCAGAACTTGCACAGTCAGGTCAAATAAAACTTTTAGACTTGCGTCTGATCAAGTTCGCCCATGTCTTCTGTCCCTGAGTGCCATCATCAACGTAAATGGGAAAACTTGTGGCCGTTTTAACGTAATACCAGCCTCTATGTTGTTTTTTCCATATCAAATCCTGATTACCAAAATAGATAATAAGTGACAGCAGTGATGACCAGCAGAACAGCAATCACCAAGCAGAGGTCCCTGAGAGAGTCCGTCCTGATGTAGCATGGTTGGCGCCTAGTGAGGGAAGGACCACGTGTACAAGACAGGCTGAGCTCAACACTGTGATTTCATGTTATTTGCCATGATATTTTGATCAGTCTTTGGGCAGAATGCACTGTAAGTGGCACGAAAATCAGCTGACAGATGGGGGAAAAAAAGGCCTCAAAAACTTCTAGAGAACTCAGCCGAACCACAAAATAGCAGCAGTCTTTCAAAATGGGGGGGCCACAAACCAATATACAAAGTGGGTTATCAGCTGACAGTATTTGGTTTTCCATGCACGATTTTTGGTATGCATGGAACACGAAACAGAAGTGAATTTTGAGCCCTGCTCTATGTGCATTTGTATCATATCCACTGAACGCTCTTTAACGTATGAGAGAATAGTTTTTTCAAATGCTTAAATACTGGGCTTATAAGGGGTAGGGCAAACTATTGACTTTGGAAGAAACTTTTTCTGATGTCCCAAATATTACTTACTTGAATCCACAGCAAGGTCATCGTCCTCTGTTATGGCACTTTCGCCCAAATCCTATTAAATTCCAAAAGACTCCAGGAGGGAAGCTATTAAACGCATCATTCATATTTCATTACCTCAAGACCACGATCCCTGAATCAAGGTTAACATCAATGCCCTGCACGCTCAAGGTATAAGTGTATTTGCAAGGCCTACCAGGCGGTTGCCGGCTAACTTAGAGAGATATTGTCATTGTGGACAGCAGAGACCATGACAAAGTGGCCAGTGGACTGATGTGCAAAATAAGGACTGCCTCAGAGACTCTGCTTACCCCCAAAGATCCATGCTTGCCCCATCTGAACCATAATCAACCAGACAGTGGGAAACTCCATTTTCTCTGTAAGGGTGACAGCTTCGTAACTCCTATTTCATTCTCACTTCACACACTTCTGAGTTTCTTGCCATCCCCCGAAGGGGTAGAATGACAAGCTACTAAGCCTGGAGCTTCTTATAAAATGCCCCCCTCCCCCAATACAGTCTGTGCCAAAGAGGTGAGTATGGCCAGGAATACATCCTCAAGGGGATTCTCCAACTTATGGTGGATTACATATAGTAACATGGCAACACAGAACTATGAGATTGGATGGGAGTCTCAGTCCATCTTGTCCGCCCCACTACCTGCTTCATCAGCAGAGGTGAAATAAGCATGCTATGCATGCACGTACCAATTTATAACGATTCCTTATGCACTCTACTACCCAGCATACCAGTGATTCCCTCGATAAGCAGAAATGCATCCAGGCTTACCTTAAAGGCCTGTGCAGTCTTCATGTCCAGTGCCTCCGTTGGTAGGTTGTTTCATAGGTTCACTATCCTCTGGGAGGAAAAAGGTGACTCCTAATTACCCCTGAAGAAAAAATTACTTACCATGGTAATCATGTTTCTTCCAAGGGAATCCTTACCAATTGACATATGCAGCAGTTAGCCTTCACCATTCAACTGCCCCGGAGAGAAAAGAGTTAAAGAATCTATGCAAATAGTGGAACGTTGATAGGCTCAAGCTTGGTTTTCAAACAACTATCCCTGATGCATTCTATGTAACCATCAGATTTTTATGAAGCATGTACAAAAAATATGCTATTTATGCTATGCTAAAGAATTAACTCTCCCTTAAGAACCACAATCCTCCAGGAAGAGCATCTGAAAAGACTCAAGTCACAGATGCCCCAAAACAACCAACCTAAGCAAATTTCAACAACAAAAACATGAACTGCTGGAGTGCAGTGCCCACCAGGTTCTAGTATGGGGAGGTAGGGTGGGAGCTCAAAATACAGTTAAGATTCCCTTGGAACAAACAAGATTATTATGGTAAGTAATTTTTTCTTCAAGCCCCAGGAAATCTTTACTGTATTCTGACATATGCAGACTACCAAGCAGTACCTTTGGAGGTGGACATAGAACCTATTTGGGAAACAGGCTCTGCAGTACTGCTGTGCCAAACCTGGCATCATTTCTGGCCTGGGTGTCCAGGCAATAGTGTTTAGTAAAGATATGATGTTTTCCAGGTGGCTGCTTTGCAAATGTCTAGCAAAGGAATGTCTCTTGCAGCTGCTTTAGAAGCAGCTTTACCCCAAGTAGAACAAATCCTGAGGCCCACTGGGGGCTCCTTGCCCAGTTTGCTAACTGAATACAGGCAACAATCCAGCATGCAATAGTCCTTTTAGAAGCTGATTTGCCTTTCCCCACTTCTCCATAGGTCAGGAAGAGTTAAGTGTTATCCTGCATATGGCCCTTTGTATGATCCAAATAACAGTTAATAGCCCTCTTTACATCTAGGCTATGTAGTCTGTGTTCCCCTGAACTGGAATGATCAGTGAAAAAGACAGGCTAGGTAATAGACTAGTTGAGGTGAAAATCAGACACCACTTTTGGGAGGAACTTCCTATCAGTTCTGAGGACTACCTTGTCCCTATGGACTGAAATGTAGTTAGTCTCTGTGGATAAAGCCTGGAGCTCACTTATCCTCCTGGCTGAAGTAACTGCCACCAAAAACACTGTTTTCCAAGTCACATATTCGATATCTGCTGAAGACATGGGCTCAAAGAAAAAACTGCTTACCATAGTAATGTTGTTTCTTCTAGTGGAGTCTTGCTGTATTCTGACTATATGCACTTACCCCCAGCACTTGAACTGCTCCAGAGAGGAAAGGGTTAACTCTATGCAGGAGCATAGAACGTTGAGCTTGAGCTCGGTTTTCAGACCTCTGTCTCTGGTACATATCAGTGTAACTGTCAGATTCTTACGAGCACTATACTAACTAATAGCTATAGAAATTGTTTTAAATTTTAGGCCATAGGCAACAAATGCTTGGGTCCAAAAAGACTCAAGTCGAGAACCCAAGAAGAACCATATGTAGATAGTGAAAATGCAATAACAATAAAATAAAACAAAAAGACCCCACCTGGCCAGGAAGGGTACAAAGGTACACCTCTGGGGTGCAACACTGTGCCTGCCAACCCACATCCCAAAAGACTAGGTTCTAAGAGGTGAGGCAGGGAAGGAGGTCAGAATACAGCAAGACTCCATTAGAAGAAACAACATTACTATGGCAAGTAATTTTTTCTTCAAACAACAAGTCTTGCTGTATTCTGACTATATGCAGACTACCAAGCAGTCCACCCCGGAGGAGGGAATAACAGAACCTTACTTTGGGAACAAACAGGCTCTGCAGTACTGCTGTGCCAAACCTAGCATCACTCTTAGTCTGGGTGTCCAGAGAGTAATGCTTGGTAAATGTATGGACTGTTTTCCAGATGGCTGCTTTACAGATTTCCACCAAGGGAATATCTATAGCTGCTGCCAGGGAGGTAGCAGTACCCCATGTCAAGTGAGCCCTCTAGCCTGAGGGGGTTTCTTTCCCCAATTTTGAAAAGCAGAATTGGATACAGGAGACAATCCACCTGGCAACAGATCTTTTAATGGCAGGTCTACCTTTTCCTACTTCTCCATAAGTAGGAAATAACTGGGTACAATCATTCCTGTGAGACTTAGTATGCTCTGTATAATAGCTAAGTGCCCTCTTCACATCCAGACTGTGTAACCTCCTCTCCCCTGAGGAAGAATGGTCAGTGAAAAACACAGGCAAATACATAGATTGATTCAGATGAAAATCCGAAACCACTTTAGGAAGAAACTTTCTATTCGTCCTAAGGACCACGTTATCCCTATGGAAGGAAATAAAGTCAGGTTCAACTGACAGAGCCTGCAATTCACACATTCCCCTGGCAGAAGTAATGACTACCAGGAAGACAGTCTTCCAAGTCAAGTACTTAAGCTCAGCTGAGGATAAAAGTTCAAAGGGGGGGCTGCATAACCTGTGCAATGCAGACATTCAAGTCCCAAGCAGGAGTAGGCTCTCTGAAGGGAGGATTGATGTAAACCAGACCTTTGAAAAACTTACTAAAAACAGGGTGAGATGCCAGAGAAGATCCCTTCCCTGCAGAAAGAAAATCAGAGACAGCTGCCAAATGCACTTTAGGGGTAGCAGGCCTCAGGCCTAAGCTATTAAGATGAACCAGAAAATCCAGGGCTGTAGCAATGCTCACAGAGCCTGGTTGCATGTCTTTCTCAGAACAACAAATACTGACTCTTTTCCATTTAGAATTGTAGGTTTTTCTAGTGGAAGGTTTTCTGGAAACCTTAAGGATATCCATTACCCCTTGTGAAAGATGCAGACCTGCATATTCTAACTCTTCAAGAGCCAAGCCTTGAGCCTGGGAGACTGAAGATTGGGATACCAAATCCTCCCCTGAGCGGAGGTCAGAAGGTCATGCCTCCTGGGCAGAAACAGGGGAATTGAGACTGTCAGGGACAGCAGCAGAGGATACCATGGTTGTCTGGCCCAATCTGGAGCCACGAGGATCACTGTGCAGGGTTGAGACCTGATCTTGATCTTCACTCTGAATATCAGTGGAAAAGGTGGGAAAGCATGAAGAAACCTGCTCATCCAGTCTAACAGGAGAGCATCTAGGGGCACAGTTCCCAGGACTGGAGGTCTGCAGCAGAATAGAGGAAGTTGATAATTTTCTGGGGCAGCAAAGAGATCTATCTGTGAAGTGCCCCATCTCCTGAAAATTACCTGCAGGACCTGAGAATTCAGGGACCACTCGTGGTGACCCTGAGATATTCTGCTTAGAGCATCTGCCAGCACATTGTCTTTCCCTGGAAGGTGAACTGCTATTACAGAAGTTTGAAGAGAATAGGCTAGTGACCATACCTTCATAGTTTCTGTACACAAGGCCGTGGACCGAGTGCCCCCTGCTTGTTTATGTACCACATTGTAGTGGTGTTGTCTGTCCTGATCTGCACCACTTTCCCTTTGACTGATTCTGAGAATGCCTGAAGGGCTAGATACACAGCACTGAGCTCCAGAAGACTGGTGTGAAGGAGAGACTCCTGCTGTGACCAATTACCCTGTGTGGTGAGAGTCCCTAGGTGGGCTCCCCACCGCAGGAGAGAGGCATCTGTGGTCAGGACCACTGAGGGTGCTTGACTGAGAAATGGGTCACTCTGTCTGAGATTGTCCTGATCCAACCACCACTGGAGGGCTTGGACAAGAGTCTGAGTCATTGGAATCAGTTTGGTGAGATAATCCTTTTTCTGAGACCAAAAAGACCTTAAATGGAACTGAATGTCCCTCATCTGGAACCCGGCTCCCTGAACCACTGCAGTGGAAGCTGCCATGTGGCCTAGGAGCTGAAGAAAATATCTGACTGGATGAGACACCAGAGGTCGTAAAAAAAGAAGCCAGATCTGTAAGGGCCTTTATCCTTGAGCATGGGAGGAAGGCCCTTGCCTGACTAGTATCCAGCTCTACCCCTATAAAGGTAAGAAGCTATACTGGTTCAGGAACTGACTTGGATAGATTGTGAAGGAATCCCAGAGAACTTAGAAGATTCTGGGTGACCACTAGAGCTGACTTGACTTGGTCTGAAGACTGGCCTACAATAAGCCAGTTGTCTAGATATGGAAAGACTGAGATGCCCTGCCTTCTGAGGAAGACTACTACTACTGCTAGACACTTTGTGAACACCCTTGGGGCAGACATCAGGCATGGAAAGGCATGGCTCTGAACTGGTAATGACTTGAGGGCAACATGAACCTGAGGTACTTTCTGTGGGAGCACCTGATAGGAATATAAAAATAGGCATCCTTGGGGTCCAGGGAAGCTAGCCAGTCTCCCGGCCTCAGAGAGGGAAGAATTATTCCCAGAGTCACCATTTTGAATTTTGGCTTTGTGATGTGTTTGTTCAGATATCTCAGTGTAACACCCAGGGAGTGCTACCCTAAGGGCTACTACCCCTGCCTGCCTTAACTGTAACAGGGTGAGGGGCCCAGATCTGTTGGCGGGTGCCTCCACCCAGAGGTCGGGGTTAGAACAGTCGAGGTTGACTTGGTCGCAGCCCTCTGGGTTGCTGTAACCCCCCTTTCTTCCCACTAGTGGCCCACACAGTTCAGTTACAGTGTCCTTACCATAGACACTTACCCCCCCTTCCCCCCGGATCGAACCACTCAGCTCACTCCGGGGAACCCCTGAAAAGTAAGGTACAGTTACACAATATTCACTGTGCAGTATTTCACCATTAATACACAAACTAGCCAGTGTACTTTTGCAAAACAAGCAATATGATTTATTTAAGAGGAGATAACAAGGACCAGGGGGGAATCAGGGTGATTGGCTTACCACTACAATATATGAATATCTACCTAGGGCTCTGTGCACAGGCCTAACCTATAAGTTACTGTCTATGGGTACCCAAGCCCTAAAGGCTAGTTCCTCGATGCAGCTGGTTGGGGCCCCAACACAAATGAACATTTAATTCCTACGAAGATTAGATGGAGCCAGCAGGCTCAGTTAGTGTAGTCAGCAAAGTAACCCAGAAGATCTTACCCTGGCTAGGAACATTTAACAGGGAGCTACCCTGATTTAGTACTCACGACTCCAGAAGGGAAAGTGCTCTCACACCACTCACAGGGCCTAGCCTGAACTTCAGACACTTCTCCAAACATTTATATGAAAAGCAACAGAGGGGTACCATACCAGGCAGCTGCTCCTAGGGCCCGACCGAACTCACAGCTAATCGGGGAGTCAACGCAGCTTCACTTTTTCCTGACAGACTGAGCACGATTCATCAGATTCTCCAGTCCTATACAGGGTAAGCCTGGTAGGTAGCTGCACTCCTGCACAGCCTCCTCTGACCACTACCCAGCGGATTTTAGTCCGATACTCGCCGGCGACCAAGCCGCCCGAATCTGGCCTTCCACACATATGCGCTTCCAGCGCAAAAACTCAACAGCGCAGGAGAGCCCAGAGCTCCTTCCTCGCTCACAGCCACAACATCTCTGCCCTTTGGCAGTTAGGGCAAGTCTCTCCATTCGGGCACCACCCGATCCCATAGGTGGGCTGCAGATGCCAATCACTTGATACTGCCCCTATTGGTGCAAACAAGGCGCCATAATCCAAACTTCACTTCCCAGAATTACTAGCTGAGTCTCCATTGGTCAGCAGGCTCCATTGAGAGGCCTGATCCTGGTTGGTCGCCAGTTACTCCATTTCAATCACCCCTGTTACCCTATTGGCCCAGCTCAGCAGTCCAGGTCCAAAATGGAGGGGCCAAGTACACAAAGTCCCAGCAGCAATGAAAGCAGGTTAGACAACTGTAATTTCACTAATACTTTAAAGGATCAAAGCCAAACAGTCACATCCGTCAGAAGGGCTCCCTTTGCACTTTTCAGCGACTACAGGATGGGGCGATTATACCGCAGCTCAGGCGGGATTCAAACAGGGAAACACCAGTCCCCCCCATACCAACCCACTAAAGCCTGCAAGCAGGCAGCCTTTAAAAAGACAGTCCTGGAGGCTTTAAAAGCACTCACAACGCCCGCATTTTGGTACCATAGCGCTGAACACCAGTTAGGCAGGGAGCATTTAGGCAAGCTCTGGGAAGGCTTTTAGGAACCCACATTTGTAAGGGGGTTACACCCTTCTTGGCCTGGAAAGAACTTAACATCCGCGTCAAGTAGTTACTCTTAAATCACTTTAAGGTAAAACAGTTTAGATTGACAGCACATTAGACCTTTTGTTACATACATTGGCAATGTACTCACAGTTTACTATTGTTTATGCAATATTACAAATACAGACAACCTTTTTCTTTTTAAATCAGGTCATTACTTCCTGCCCATGACACCTGGAAAGAGGGAGCCCTTCCCTATCAGCTACTTGCGGGCTAACTGGGGCAGGGGTACCATACTCAGAGGGCAGTACTAACAGTCTGAGTCATTTCCCAGGCTAACTTGGGCAAGGAGCTCGAGGACAATACACCCCTTATGGACTACATTTAAAGGCAGGTCCACAGGCTGAGCTAGGGACTCGTAACTCAACCTTACTACACTTCTGCGCCTCGATTCGGTCGTCTAAGGGGTCTCGGAAAAACCTGCTACAGGCCCCGATTCCATTTCAGCCTCATTTAAATTAGTAGAGGGAACCTCCATAGGAGAAAGGGACCCAGGGCCCATAGTACTTTCAGGAACAGGACCCTCTGTATCAGGACTCACACTGCTTGGTTCAGCTAGGGACATTTCTGGCACTACCAGAATGCTATCAGGACACTCAAAGTATTCTTCAGGTTCTGGCATATCACTAGCTTGCTCCTCCACATCACTTCCTTCTTCTGAAAAGTCAGATAGCTCAGCCAGGCCAGACAGTTCAGCCAGGCTCAAGGATCCCACCTCTTCGGCTTTGCTGCTACTCACTTCATCCTCGGGGAGCATTGGCTCCGGAGACAAAGCTGGGGCTCAGACAGTCCAGAAAGCCCAAATTTATCCCCAGAGTTAATTAGGGGATTGCCCCTAAACAGTTGGCTCAGTTCATAAGAGGGGTAATACTCAATGTTATTCTCACTGTCTCCAGACACAGATTGGCAATCAGCTTCATCAGAGGGGGGTGGAGAAGGCCTCGCTAGTTTGATTTCCAAAGATTCAACCGATCTTAGATTTTTCTTGGCAGCAGCTCTAGTTACAGGCCTGGGGAGGGGGGGGCACTGAGAGGCTCAGCTTCTATCAAAATCTGTCCGATTGGCAGCAGATGATTTCTGTGTATAGTTTTCACATCTTTTGAATTGTTTTCAGGCCACACTTTATATACAGGTAAATCGTCCAGTTTTCCCACAACAATATGAGGGAGGTGATGCCATCTGTCAGCAATCTTATGCTTGCCATGCAGTCCCAAATTCCCCAATAGCACTCTATCCCCTTCTCTCAGTTCCATTGCTTTCACTTTATTATCGTACCTCTCCTTATTGGTCAGGTTTCGTTTAGCAGCCATGGTCTGGGCCAGTTGGTAGGCATGGTTTAGTTGGGCCTTCAATTTCTGTACATACTGTAGATGATTTGCTGCTTGTACCCAATCAGGAGAAACCCCGAAACACACATCCACTGGCAGTCTAGCCTCTCCCAAACATCAGTCTGTACAGGGAAAATCCAGTGGCATCACTTTTGGTGCAGTTATAAGCATGTACCAAGGTGCTAATCTGCTGGCTCCATCTAGGCTTGTCTTTGGGTTGCAGTGTGCTCAACATATCAAGCAATGTGTGGTTAAACCTTTCAGGTTGGAGATCTCCCTGGGGATGATACGGGATGGTTCTTGACTATCATACTCCCCCACAAGGATAGCATTTCTTTAATCAGGTGGCTCTCAAAGTCCCTCCCCTGGTCAGAATGGATTCTCTGGGGGGCCCCATAGTGAACAAAAAAGTTCTCAACAAGTACTTTAGCCACCGTGGTTGCTTTCTGATCGTTACTAGGAAAAGCCTGCGCATACCGGGTAAAATGATCATTGACTACCAATATGTTGCTGATGTTTTTCAAATCTGGTTCTAGACTCAGGAAATCAATGCAGACCAGTTCCATAGGGGCACTAGTAGTGATGTTAACCAGGGGAGCAGCCCTCTGAGGCAGGGTCTTTCTTTGTAAACATCGGCTACAAGTCCTGGTATACTGCTCCACACCAGCACCCATTTTGGGCCAATAAAATTGGGACCGCACTAAATCAAGGGTTCGGTCTATGCCGAGGTGTCCCATGTGATTGTGAAGGACCTCAACACCAGTTCTCTAAAAGCAGTGGGCAACACCAGTTGTTGTTAGTCTACCCGGCCCTCTTTGTCCACAGTCTCCCTCTATAGTAGTTGGTTAATCAGTTTCAACTTTGAACCTTCTTTGTATAACAAGGCAGTTCTCAAGTCAGTGGAAGGCAGTTTGGACACGTCTCTCCCTTCTTGCAGAGCCTCCAAAGCAGTTTTTATCATGGGGTCTCGGGAATGAGCCCGTTGGAGATTATCATTGTTGAATTGGGGCAGCGCACTAGTGTCTAATGCAGAAAAATGACAGTAAGCAGCAGGTATGCAGTTCTCGGATGGCCCCAAACAATCCACCATACAGTCCACAGCATCAGGAGACACCTGTTCCTCCTTGTCAAATTTTTGGCAAAGGGCTCTTATGTCAGGTTCTGACAACCTGACCCAGTCGGTTCGGGGCACAGGCCTCTGAGAGAGGGCATCCACATCTATATGGTTTAGGTCTGCTCTGTACTCAACAGCATAGTTGTAGGTGGCCAATGCAGAGAGCCACCTATGGCCAGTGGCATCTAACCTGGCAGAGGTCTGCACATATGTCAGAGGATTGTTATCAGTCTTCACCAATATCTTGGCACTATACAAGTAGTCATGAAATTGATCAACAATGGCCCATTTCAGGGCCAGGAACTCTAATTTGTGCACTGGATATTTTTTTTCTGAAGGAGTTAGACTTCAGCTGGCAAAAGCTACAGGTCTTAGCCTGTTTGGGTGCTCCTTATATAACACAGCCCCCAATCCTTGTAGACTGGCATCAGTATGGAGAACGTACGGCTTGGCCGGGTCTGCATAGGCTAGCACTGGGGCATGGGTAAGTTGATGTATAATGTCATAGAAAGCTTCCTCACACTCAATAGTCCAGCGGTTTCCAAACACATCATTCGGACGAAAATACTTTTTCTCAGTCTCAGAGAGCACAACTTTCTTATACTTTTTGTGGGTGGGAGGGTACCCCTGAGTAAGGCTGAGGAGGGGCGGATCACTTGAGAATAGTCTTTGATAAACCGCCTATAATACCTACAAAACCCCAGAAACCGCTGCAGTTCTTTCAAATTCTTTGGTTGCGGCCAAGTAGCCAAAGCTTCCACTTTGCTGGGGTCAGTGTCTTTGCCTTCAGTGGATACTATGTGCCCCACATATCTTACAGAGGTTTGAAAGAACTGGCACTTGTTTATAGATAACTTAAGACCAAAGTCTTCCAGCCGATCCAGGACCTTGAACAATCGATTTTCATGTTCTCCCAAGGAGCTACCAAACACTATAACATCATCTAAATAAACTAGATATTCGAGCAAATTCATGTCCCCCACAGCACGTTCCATCAGGTGCTGAAAAGTAGCTGGGGCACCTGAAATTCCTTGAGGCATCCACATAAACTCATAGAAGCCTAGGGAGTAAATGAACGCTGTCTTCTCTCGATCCTCCAGAGCCATCGGGATCTGATAGTACCCACTGCAAGGTCTAACACAGAAAACCACTTACTGCCATTTAGACAGTCCAAGGCATCCTGTATGCGTGGCATGGTATACTGGTCTGGGATGGTCCGCCAATTCAAGATACGGTAATCTACACACATCCAAACAGCCCCACTCTTCTTCCTCACTACTACAATGGGGGAAGCATAGGGGCTCCTGGATTCTTGTATAACACCAGCAGCAAGCTTCTCTTGCAGATGCCGCCTCACATCGTTTATGTCAGCAGGGGCCAGGCACCGAGATCTCTCTCGAAAAAAAGGCCTTTCATCATACAGCCGTATGTGGTGCTTAGCCCCTTGCACACATCCCATGTCCCATTCTTTTAGGGAAAATACCTGGTCTCTTTTGGCAAGCTTCTCACTGATCCTCACTTTCCATCCAGCAGGCAACGGGGAGTCACCGAAATCAAACAAGTCGGGAGTTACTCTGTCATCCTTCCTCGAACCCTTGCTATTAGGCAGCACTGCAGTATCTGCACAATGTACACTTGCCAGGGTGCAACCTCTATTTACTTGAATCTCTTTGTCAGACACATTATGAACCTGAACCATCACCCTCCTGGCGCAAGCATGGGCTCTAGTAGGCAAGATACTGGGTTTAACCAGCAGTCCTTCAGGCAATCTTCCCTCCCCGGGTGCATCCAGCATCAATAACTTATTCTTAACATCTTTTCTAATTCGGACTTCCCCTTGCAAAATACACTGGGCATTTGGGGCAAGTAGCAATGGTTCTGAGTCCTTTCTCCATACGACACCACCGGGCCTTCAGGTTCCTCCTGGCTAGCCTTCCTCTGAGTCTCATAGGCCTTCTGGATCAAAGTAGGTATTCTTAAGACTCACCCAGTCCTAGAAACTTGCTTTTCCGAACACAATTGGGCTAATCGACCAAACATGTGAGCATTTGTCCCAATGAACAAGGGCACCCCATCATACAGTCCAGTGGGGGGGCATGCTAAGGCTAGGGTTTCCACATGTTCATCCACCCCAGCAACAGAAGTAGGAAAAGACATCCAGATTCGGATATACCCCAAATATGGGTAGGCCTTATCACTCAGCCCCCATACATGTAGACCATCGAAGGGTTGTAGAGGTACCTCGGGCAGGTGTGTCTGATACCAGTCTTGGAACATAATGGTCACCTGGGAACCACTGTCCAACACAGCCCGGGTGGGGATCCCATTCACTCGCACTGGGGCCTCCATAGAAGGCCCCACCACATCAGACCATTCAGGGGACACAGCACTGGCAGTTGCTTGGGCATTGGCCCGGGTCACAAAACTCTTCCAAGGGGGTCGGGTGTAGGCCCTGCGGTGCCAGGTGATCAACTTGCTACTGACCTTCCTTAAATTCTCCGGTGACTGGCACTCAGTCTGAAAGTGTCCATCCTCCCCACAATGATAGCAAAACTTGGGGTCCCAGGGGTCTTTAATGGGAGGGGGATACCTCGCCTGCTGGGGGCCATCCTGGGGGTGAGAGGGCTCCCCCTGACTAGGGTGTTTGTTTCTAGATGACTCTGGTTCCTCAAACCTAACAGGATGGGTAGCAGTTTGCTTCAAGTCCCTCACCAGTTCTCGTAAATTTCTAATCTCGGCCCTCAACTCACTTTCTACTTGAGGATCAGAGGAAATGGCACACACCCCCACCCTCCTTGCAACTCTGAGGGGACAGGGGAAACATCAGGACCCCTCGAAAGGTGGGTCTCATCCGGTTCACTAGGCTCGGGGGGTTGGCACAGATTCACAGCCCCCACATAAGGTTCCCACCCCTCCTTATCAGTCTCTACTTCTCGAATCTCCCTCATCAACTGACAGTACTCGAGCGGGGTAGCCCATCTATCATGTAACTTAAGTTTTAACAATATCACACTGGAAAATCTAGCAGACTTCAAAACATGTTCCAACCTGACCTGGTTCAAGGCTGTGGCTGTGATTCCCCCTCTTTCCGATAGGCCTTCTGTCAGGCCCATTCCATCCTAGTAACAAAGGCAGACAACTTCTCAATCCTCCATTGCTTGGCAGACTTGAATTTCCATAATAAGTCTTCCCCAGTTTCTATACTCCCAAACACTCCCTCTAAAGCAGAAAGGTACTCTGCTGCAGTGGCTTCCAGGCTAGTGGCCAGCAAGAACCTAATGGCTTCCAAAGCTGGGCCCCGCAGACTCTCCACCAGTCTCTTTCGTTTCTCCCCCTCAGAGCATTGTCACTCCTGGACTAGGGGTGTGGCGTAGTCCATCCATGATTCCAAATCATCCTCCCCTGAAGGCACTGGCACTGTGACAGAAAAAAGTTTTAGCCTACAGTAAGAATCTAGCTGTATAGCAGGAACCACTAGAGGCAGTGGAGCCAAGATAGAACCCATTGGGGGCTCCAGAGAGGTACCAGGGGAAGCCTGAGGGGTGGGTTCACTGGAAAGGTCCAAGGTCTGCAGTAACTCGGGGGCAGTCCTCCCTTCCACGGCTAACAATTTAAGCAGTTTATCTTTGAAACTATTAGTCTGGGGAGACCCCCCCGGGGGTGACTGACCCACTCCGAATGTGAATGACCCTCCACCCCTGTTGGGCACCTTCCGGGTAGATCACTGGGGGTACCTTCTCGGGATCGATGGCTATGCTACACAAGAGTAACACCTGAAAAGTCTGATTGAGAAGGTCAGCCATACGCCCCTTCACCTCTACCTTGCCTAAACATTTAACACGCTCCACTGCAGAAATAACGTCAGCGGTTGTTGTCCCCAAAGGTATATCTAGTAGTAACACAATTCTCTGAGAGTCCAGCTCTTCAGCTTCACCCCACCCCATCAGTTTATGTATTATCGCCTTAATAGGGTCCAGCTTAATCTTAGCCATGATATCCCCTTCCAGTTGTGCCTTTAATTTATCCATATTTATGCACTTCGCCCATTCGGCCACTGGGGACGCTAATCCCAGCGGTGCCTCCAATTTGTAACCCCCAGGGGGCGCTACCCTAAGGGCTACTACCCCTGCCTGCCTTAACTGTAACAGGGTGAGGGGCCCAGATCTGTTGGCGGGTGCCTCCACCTAGAGGTCGGGGTTAGAACAGTCGAGGTTGACTTGGTCGCAGCCCTCTTCCCACTAGTGGCCCACACAGTTCAATTACAGTGTCCTTACCATAGACACTTACCCCCCCCCCTCGAACCACTCAGCTCACTCCGGGGACCCTCTGAATAGTAAGGTACAGTTACACAATATTCACTGTGCAGTATTTCACCATTAATACTCAAACTTGCCAGTGTACTTTTGCAAAACAAGCAATCTGATTTATTTAAGAGGAGATAACAAGGACCGGGGGAATCAGGGTGATTGGCTCACCACTACAATATATGAGTATCTACCTAGGGCTCTGTGCACAGGCCTAACCTATAAGTTACTGTCTATGGGTACCCAAGCCCTAAAGGCTAGTTCCTCGATGCAGCTGGTAGGGGCCCTGACACAAATGAGCATTTAATTCCTACGAAGATTAGATGGAGCCAGCAGGCTCAGTTAGTGTAGTCAGCAAAGTAACCAGAAGATCTTGCCCTGGCTAGGAACATTTAACAGGGAGCTACCCTGATTTAGTACTCACGACTCCAGAAGGGAAAGTGCTCTCACACCACTCGAAGGGCCGAGCCTGAACTTCAGACACTTCTCCAAACATTTATATGAAAAGCAACAGAGGGGTACCATACCAGGCAGCTGCTCCTAGGGCCCGATCAAACTCACAGCTAATCGGGGAGTCAACGCAGCTTCACTTTTTCCTGACAGACCGAGCGCGATTCAGCAGATTCTCCAGTCCTCTACAGGGTGAGCCTGGTAGGTAGCTGCGCTCCTGCACAGCCTCCTCTGACCACGACCCAGCGGATTTTAGTCTGATACTCACCGGCGACCGAGCCGTCCGAATCTGGCCTTTCACACACATGCGCTTCCGGCACAAAAACTCAACGGCACAGGAGCCCAGAGCTCCTTCCTCACTCACAGCCACAACGTCTCTGCCCTTTGGCAGTTAGGGCAAGTCTCTCCATTCAGGTGCCACCCAATCCCATAGGTGGGCTGCAGATGCCAATCACTTGATACTGCCCCTGTTGGTGCAAATAAGGTGCAATAATCCAGACTTCACTTCCCAGAATTACTAGCTGAGTCTCCATTGGTCAGCAGGCTCCATTGAGAGGCCCGATCCTGGTTGGTTGCCAGTTACTCCATTTCAGTCACCCCTGTTACCCTATTGGCCCAGCTCAGCAGTCCAGGTCCAAAATGGAGGGGCCAAGTACACAAAGTCCCAGCTGCAATGAAAGCAGGTTAGACAACTGTAATTTCACTAATACTTTAAAGGATCATAGCCAAACAGTCACATCTATCAGAAGGGCTCCCTTTGCGCTTTTCAGCGACTACAGGATGGGGCGATTACACCGCAGCTCAGGCGGGATTCAAACAGAGAAACACCAGTCCCCCCATACCAACCCACTGAAGCCTGTGAGCAGGCAGCCCTTAAAGAGACAGTACTGGAGGCTTTAAAAGCACTCACAATGCCCGCATTTTGGCACCATAGCGCCGAACACCAGCTAGGCATGGAGCATTTAGGCAAGCTCTGGGAAGGCTTTTAGGAACCCCCATTTGTAAGGGCGATACATCAGGTCTAGGATGGGTCGCCACTCCCATCTTTTTTGGGGGTAAGGAAGTACTGTAGGATACAATTATGTCACATTAGTTTTATTTAGCACTCCGATGTCTCTACACACTTTAGCGGTACTTTAAATTAGCACTGTACTAGTCACTCTGCACATCTGAAATCTCTGTAATACAAACTGAGTTGTCATCTAAAAGAAAACTCAAAATCAAACCGGGTTGTCACTGGTAGGCAATCACCTAATTACAGTTCAGATTAGCAATCATTCACTACTTCACCCCTCGCAACTCGCAATTCACAACTCACAAAATGCTGTCTGGCAGGTAATTCTCACTGTAATTGGATTACAGTAATTGCCATCACTGAAACTGATTGCTAATTGTTTTGCTGCACCTGTAGTTATCACTATTAGTAATGCATTACTGCATGCATACCTGTTCAGCATTCGTTTCTGGATGGTAAGCGTATTACTTTAAGCATTAACATTTTCAGTATTTTTTGATTTCAGTAAATGTTGATTTTCTTAGATGAGCGAGCACTGACAGTGCATTACTCTGTTACAGGTGCCCTGGAGTGAACCGAGTTCAGAACATTCACCCGTAGCGAAGACTGAGAGAACAGAAAGCAGAACAGCACTTTTCCTTTGTTTTTTTCTTGCTTCCACTTTACTGTACTGCTAAATAAAGATCATGTTAAATAATGTATGCGGTTGTATTATTTTAGTGCATTCTTGTTACCGGTGAATATAGTGACATTTTTTTAGTAGCAAATATTTTGTATTCTGCAGTATCTTGAATACAGCCCTTTCCTCCTGTGCTGTGGAGGAACCTTCTCCACCGCTTTTAAGAGTAGTAGGGAAAACGCTTCTACCTCTAGAGCAATTGTTTCCAGGGGTGTTGCAGGTAGAAGAGACGTGGCTCTCAATCTGGGGAATCTTTTGAAGCTGAGAGCAAGTCTCTGGCTTACTACACCAAGACCCATTTGTCTGAAGTAATAGACTTCCAGACCTGGAAGTAGTAAGCCAGCCTGCCCCCTACTGGAATGGAGGAGGCGACCCAGTCTGATACATTAGGGTGTCTGTTTGGCAGGAGCCTTAGACTGAGAAAAGGATGGAGCCCTGCTCATCCCTCTTCTACTTCTCCCTCTAAAGAACCCCCTCTGCTGAAAGGAAGAGGAAACCTGAGCTTGGTAAAAAGGCCTATGAAAAGGCCTGCCCCTGCCAGCCCTTGACTGCTGCTTCTGAGGAGTGGCTTGCCTTTCCTTGGCCACTGCACTCCTGTAGGTGGTCCTGTACTCATCCATCTTCTTCATGTAAGACTCCGTCTGCTCCCTGAACAGAGAATTACCAGTGACAGGAAAATCCATGGCCTTCGCCTGGGTATCCTGTGAAAGGCTAGTACACCTGAGCCAAGCGAATCTCCTTAAGGAGACAGATGTAGCCATGACTCTAGATGCCACATCATTAGAGTCCACAGCAGCATGAAATTGAACCTTGGATGCCTCAATACCATCAGCAGCCACCTCCTCCAGCTCCTTGGCTAGCTGGGGGGAATCCTTCTTAGCCAGCCCCAGAACCATATCCCACCTGTACTTCTGGTACCTGGCTGTATAGGCCATATAGGCAGCCTGCCTGAGTCCCAAGGAGGATGCCAAATATTGTTTTTTGGCCATGGCATCCACCTTCCTGGAAGTCTTATCTGGGGGCATCTGAAGCCAAGGGGATATTAGCCTTGTCACAGGCTGCAGCTTGCATTACCCCAACATGGCTGTAAAGATTGTACAAGAAATCCGTACCAGAACCTGATAGCATATACCTCCTGTCCATCTTTTTATCCACAGGAGGTACAGAAGTGGTCATTTGCAAGATCTTTTGGGTCTGTTTCCCTAAGGACTTATGTAGTGGGATAGACAGCCTCTTGGACTCTGGGACGTCCATCATTTCCACATAGTCAGGTTCTTTCTCCTCCTCAGCAGCTTACACAACTGGGAGCTGGAGAGTTTCAGACACTTTTTTGTAGAACAAAAAGTGGGAAGGGGACTCAGAATGTCTGTGAGGTGAGACATTGAAAGGCTTGTCTAGGGAGATGTCAGGCTCAACAGGCTCATCTAGGCCTCCAAAATTATCATCATCATAGGGAAACTCTTCATCTCCCTCCCACTCGACATCATAAAAAGCCTCCGGATCATAATCCATTGGGGCTGGAATCATCCAAACTGACTGCCTGCCTGAAGGCATTAGTTCGGATGGAACCGGGCGAAGCAACTGTACAATGCTTATCGCTTTCGCAGTCTCCTTAGCGGTTGAGATCTGTGGGGTTGGATCCAAACCGGCTGATTTTCTCTTTTTCTTAGACAGAATCGAACCCTCAGAATCGGCTCTCCTTTTGCCCAAGGAGGTATCACCCATGTCAGCAGGCACCTCCTCAGGTTCGGTCGGAACCGAACCGGACTGGCCATCCGGATCAGCGGATTTCTCTGCCTCTTTTTTTCTTCAGCCTACTTAATCTTTTATCCAAGTGGCTTTGGGAAAATGCTTACAAATCTGGCAGTCTATTTTGAGGTGGTCAAATCCCAGACAATAAACACATATGAGGTGGGGATCAGCTTTAGCAAAAACCTCCCCAAGCTCAGTACAGTGTTGAAACCCAAGGGGACCGGTTTTCTTTTTGGATTTCTCAGACATAGCCTTTTTCAAAAGTTACCCTTCTCAGCTTTCAAGCCAGGTAACACAAACTTATCAGTTACCAACCGTGTCATGGGTCATGGAAAAAAAATGAAAAAAGTTACGTCTTTTTAAATCAATAAGAACTGGACCCCACAATTAAATGAGGGAATTAGAAAAAAGAACAGATTTGTTTTGGTTCCCAACCGGACCGACCGATAGGAAACCGAAGAAAAACAATTTCTAAATCAACAATTCACTACCTACTTACACTACCTGTACCATAGATAGAGACTTGGTATCCAAAATAAATGAAACAGTTGAGAAAAAACAACCTATTTTTACTTTAACCAAACCAAAGCGAAGGAGAGATCTCCGGAATGACTTCACAGTTAGGCGGAGTAAGGAATCTGACGGTTACATCGATATGCACCAGAGACAGAGGTTTGAAAACCAAGCTCAAGCTCAAAGTCCTATGCTCCTGCATAGAGTTAACCCTTTCCCCTCTGGAGCAGTTCAAGTGCTGGGGCTAACTGCATACAGTCAGAATACAGCAAGACTTCATGTTGTTTGAATGGGGGTTGCATTAGCTGTGCAATGCAAATGTTCAGATCCCAAGAAGGGACTGGCTCCCTGTTCGGATGGGGGGGGGTGCAAATGAAGCAATCCTTTGAAGAACTTCCTGAAAATTGGGTTGGAACTAAGGAAAAGCCCTTTCCCGCTGAGAGGTAGGCAGAGACAGCTGCCAAGTGCACCTTGAGTGTAGATGGCTTAAGGGCTAAGGTATGAATATGTGTTAAATAGTCGAACAGGACTGGGAGCCCAGCCTGGTAAGGGTCTGTGATCCTTTGCTGGCACCAGATAGACAATCTCTTTCATTTGGAGGTGCAGGTCATCCTTGATAGACGGCTTCCGAGAGACCCTTAGTACCTCAAGGACCCCCTCAGAATGATGCATGCTAGCATACTCTAAGTCCTCAACAGTCAGGCCATGAGCCTGAGGGACTTGAGGCTGGGGTACAGGATCCTCCCCTGGGAGGATGTCAGCAGGTTGTGGCTCCTGGGGAGGCAAATCAGTCTGGAGATTGACAGGGGCAAGAACAGGGGGTACCAAGGCTGCCTGGCCCAATTTGGAGCTATGAGGATCATTGCTGTTGATTGGGACCTGAGCTTGTTCAGCACTCTGAGCAACAGAGGGAATGGAGGGCAGGCATACAGTAATTTCCCTGTCCAATCCAGTATTAGTGCATCTAGTGGCACTGTGCCCACTGCAGGAGGCCTGCAGCAAAACTGGCAAATAGTGATTGTCTGGGGCTGCAAAGAGATCTTTCTCTGGAGTGTCCCATCATCTGAAGACAGACTGCAGGATCTGCCTTTTCAGAGACCACTCATGGTAGTTTTGATTGATCCTGCTCAGTGCATCTGCTAGTACTTTGTCCTTCCCTGGAAGATGAACTGCTGAAAGGGAGACCCTGAGAGAGTATGTTAGACTCCAAATTTTAATGGCCTCTGTGCACAGTAAGGTGGATCTTGTGCCCCTTGCTGGTTCATGTAATACATGGTTGTGCTGTTGTCTGTTCTGATCTGCATCATCTTGTCCTGGACCAGTGAGGCGAATGACTGAAGGGCTGAAAAACTGCCCTGCGCTCCAGCAGATTTATGTGCAATAGAGACTCCTGCTGGGACCATGTGCCATGTACAGCGAGTTCTCCCAGATGGGCACCCCATCCCAGGAGGGAGGCATCCATCGTCAACACCACTGTTGGGGACTCTTATTAGAAAGGAACCCCTTCCCTGAGGTTGTCCCTTTCCTGCCACCAGTGTAGTGCTTGAAGAAAAGTTCCCGTTACTGGTACTAGTTTTGACAGGGAGTCCTTTTTTCTGGAGCCAGTGAGACCTGAGGTGAAACTGGATGGCTCTCATCTGGAATCTGGCTCCTGGGGCTGTTGCTGTTGAGGCTGCTAAGTGACCCAACAGCTGCAGGAAAGGTCTTGCTGGTCTGGGGGGTGTGAAGTTGGAAGGAGCTTGACAACTGCACCAGGCTGTCCACCCTTTCCCGAGGAAGGGATGTCTTTTCTCTTTGTGTGCCCAACTCGGCTCCTATGAAATCCCAGAGCTGGACCAGCTGCAAGACTGACTTTTTTAGGTTCATCAGGAACCCTAGAGACTACAGGGTAGCCTGTGTGAGAACTAGGGCATCCTTTACCTGCTGAGGATACTGACCCACGAGTAGCCAGTCTTCTAGGTAAGAGAACACTGTTATCCCTTGTCTTCTCAAATGTGCCACCACCACAGCCAGCACTTTGTGAATACCCTTGGGGCCAAGGTGAGACCGAAAGGCAGGGCTCTGAACTGATAATGACCTGATGGCAGTCTGAACCCAAGATATTTTCTGTGAGACTGTCTGATAAGGATGTGGAAATAGGCATCCTTGAGGCCTAGGGATGCAAGCCAGTCTCCCTGCCTGAGAGTGGGCAGAATCATTGCCAGAGTGACCATCTTGCACTTTGGCTTTGTCAAACATCTGTTTAGGGTTCTGAGATCCAGTATGGGTCGACACTCCCCATTCTTTTTTAGGGTTAGGAAATACCTTGAGTAGAACCCTTTTCCCGTGTGGGAGATAGGTACAGGTTCTACTGCTTTTGCCAGTAGCAGGCTGGCTACTTCTAATTCCAGCAAGGCTTTTTCCACTAGGGTTGCAGGTTTGAACAGTCTTGCCCTTAATTTTGGGATGCATTTGAAGCTGAGAGCAAGACCATGGCTCACTACTACCAGAACTCACTTGTCTGTGGTGATGACAGACCATGCCTGGAAACAGTGAGCCAGTCTGCCCCCTATTGGTACCGGGGAGGTGACTCTGACAGCCACATCAGGGATTCTGCTTTGTCTGTGTTCTGGCCTGGGGACTGGGGTCAGCCTGCCTGCTGCCCCTTCTACCCCTGCCTCTAAAATATCCACATTGTTGCTGGTAGCTTGGGAAAGCCTGGGTCTGATAAAAAGGCCTTGTATAGGCCCTTCCCCCACCTCCTCTACCTTGTGTAATGCCCCAAAGTTGGGGCATCCCAGAAAAAAACTAGAATCAATAAATAAATTAGGGGTTTACAGGTACTCAGGGTGCCTGCTGAAGGTGTAGGCTGCAGGATACAATGATAAGGGGCAACAAAAAGTAAAGATTCACCTCCTTATAAAGGGAAACTGTAAAATAATACAGAAAAGTGCCCTGTGCACTTTACAGTATGGTCAAAAAGCAGATTTAATAGCAGCACATGTCATAATGGCTTGGATGGAATGCTGTGCTGAGCTGCTCATGCACAGCATTCCAGTCCAAACACTCCAGAACCTGAGGGTTTGATTTTAAAAGTTTAACAGTTATTCTGGGTAGTAGTTCCTGCTGGCTGTGGAGCAGAGAGGACGCAGATGGTTAAGTGGAACCAGTAGAGCTTACCTGGTGGTTGAAGCTGTTCCCCAAGAGCCAGTCTGTGTGCCTGCTCTGGCTCTAGCCAGTGAAGATCCCTCCATAGCTCTGTTTTGGCTCCGTGGTGCCATCTGGGCACCAGAAGAAAGTGATCGGCCATTTGCCACGGTTTGGGCTGTGTAGCCCTGTCGATTTATTGTTTTGACACCCCCCTTGCGTTTTAAAGTTTAATTTTCAGTCCCCCGTCGGCAGCCCTGCCAGCCGCATCACGCCGCTCGTCTTGTCGGCCGTCTTAGGCCCACCAGTCATCCCCTCAGCTGCCTGCACATTCCCTCCCACTGCCAGCATCCCTCCGGACTCCCGACAGCACAGCATCCCTCCGGAGGACGGTGGAGCGGTGAGTCAGTGGCAGCACTTGAAGCGTGCTGACAGCCTGTGAAAGCAAACATTGTTTTCTTCAAAGCTCAGAAGGCGCTGAAAAGAGCCGCCGAGCGCCGCAAGGGGAAGCGGATCATCAGGACCCGAAATTAAGTATGCAGAGGGGAGGTGGGCATAGCGACGCCCAAAGGAGGGGCCAACCATCAAGGCCTGTATAGCAGTCTTTGAATATTCATTAGGGGGTGGGATTTGGGGGCAGTGTTTTTGTTACTGAGTGACAGCTGCTCTCAGAGAGCTGCATATTTAAAGGGGCCCTGCCACTCTTAGTCATTTCCAGATTTAAAGGGGCAATCCAGGCCCAATATAAAGTGGGGCACCAGG
Source organism: Neoceratodus forsteri (assembly GCA_016271365.2). Lineage (NCBI taxonomy): Eukaryota > Metazoa > Chordata > Ceratodontiformes > Ceratodontidae > Neoceratodus > Neoceratodus forsteri. Next base: position 116,575,163 of record CM028131.1, read on the forward strand.
CCCAATATAAAGTGGGGCACCAGGCTCAATATAAGGTGGGGCACTAGCCCCAATATAAATTGGGGCACCAGGCCCAATATAAGGTGGGGCACCAGGCCCAATGTAAGGTGGGGCACCAGGCCCAATATAAGGTGGAGCACCAGGCTCAATATAAGGTGGGGCACCAGCCCCAATATAAATTGGGGCACCAGGCCCAATATAAGGTGGGGCACCAGGCCCAATGTAAGGTGGGGCACCAGGCCCAATATAAAGTGGGGCACCAGGCTCAATATAAGGTGGGGCACCAGCCCCAATATAAATTGGGGCACCAGGCCCAATATAAGGTGGGGCACCAGGCCCAATGTAAGGTGGGGCACCAGGCCCAATATAAGGTGGAGCACCAGGCTCAATGTAAGGTAGGGCACCAGGCCCAATATAAAGTGGGGCACCAGGCTCAATATAAGGTGGGGCACCAGCCCCAATATAAATTGGGGCACCAGGCCCAATATAAGGTGGGGCACCAGGCCCAATGTAAGGTGGGGCACCAGGCCCATTATAAGGTGGAGCACTCAGGCTCAATTAAGTAGGCACTAGCCTAATATAAAGTGGGGCACCAGGCCCAATATAAAGTGGGGCACCAGGCCCAATATAAAGTGGGGCACCAGGCCCAATATAAGGTGGGGCACCAGGCCCAATATAAAGTGGGGCACCAGGCCCGATAAAGTGGGGCACCAGGCCCGATATAAGGTGGGGCACCAGGCCCAATATAAAGTGGGGCACCAGGCCCGATATAAAGTGGGGCACCAGGCCCGATATAAGGTGGGGCACCAGGCCAAATATAAGGGGCACCAGGCTCAATATAAGGTGGGGCACCAGGCCCAATATAAGGTGGGGCACCAGGCCCAATATAAAGTGGGGCACCAGGCCCAATATAAGGTGGGGCACCAGGCCCAATATAAAGTGGGGCACCAGGCCCAATATAAAGTGGGGCACCAGGCCCAATATAAGATGGGGCACCAGGCCCAATATAAGGCGGGGCACCAGGCCCAATATAAAGTGGGGCACCAGGCCCAGTATAAGGCGGGGCACCAGGCCCAATATAAAGTGGAGCACGAGGCCAAATATAAGGTGGGGCACCAGGCCCAATATAAGGCCGGGCACCAGGCCCAATATAAAGTGGGGCACCAGGCCCAATATAAAGTGGGGCACCAGGCCCAGTATAAGGCGGGGCACCAGGCCCAATATAAAGTGGAGCACCAGGCCCAATATAAGGTGGGGCACCAGGCCCAATATAAAGTGGGGCACCAGGCCCAATATAAAGTGGAGCACCAGGCCCAATATAAAGTGGGGCACCAAGTCCAATATAAGGTGGGGCACCAGGCCCAATATAAAGTGGGGCACCAGGCCCAATATAAGGTGGGGCACCAGGCCCAATATAAAGTGGGGCACCAGGTCCAATACAAAGTGGGGCACCAGGCCCAAGTCTTGGTAGGGCATCAGGCCCGAGGTAAAGAAATGCGGCGTGGGCCGAGGTAAAAGCTTAGCAGGCTAGGGAGGCCCCAACCTAGTTGTAATAGGGCAAACCAGCCTAGTGGTACTAAAGGGAGGCCCGGCCTAGTGTAATAGGGCAAGCCAGCCTAGTGGTACTAAAGGGAGGCCATGGCCTAGTGTAATAGGGCAAACCAACCTAGCAGTACTAGAGGGAGGCCCTGGCCTAGTGTAATAGGGCAAGCCAGCCTAGTGGTATTAAAGGGAGGCCTTAGCCGAAACGTCCAGGGATAGCCGGATCCTATTCAGGAAGAGATCCCATTCAGGAAGATCCTACATTTAGGAAGAGGAGTTTGTCTAAGAGTGCTCAGTTCGCCTATACTGTGAAGCTACTGTAACAACTGTACTGCTTATGCACTGGCTATTGCTCTAAGTACCTGAACTATCGCCCTAAGTACCTGAACTATTGCCCTAAGTACCTGAACTATTGCCCTAAGTACCTGAACTATTGCTCTAAGTATCTGAACTATTGTTCTAAGTATCTGAACTATTGCTCTACGCATATTAACTATTGCTCTAAGCACCTGGACATTGGCCCTCATCAGTAATAATTACCCCTAAATTTATAATTTGCCCTTCCCCCGGCAAATTATTGTATCATTCCACAGTTCTCTGGGCATTTTTCAGTTATATGGTTACTACTGTATGAAGACAGTCTCAGTCTTTTACCACACTGCAGTCCCATAGGTGATCTGTAATACTACATACTCAGAATCAGTCTCTACTCAGAAGAAGACGTCTTCTCAGCATTCTTCACTTCTGTGGGATCATCCATCAGCTCATCACGTCTGTCTGTGTTGTCCACCAAAGTCGAGTCTGTCGCCAGTCGTACCCGCTGTTTCTTGTTTTCCACAGCTCAAAGGTATGTCCGCCGAAACGCATCATGACAGCCGTGCCCGTGTCGTTCCATGTGGTTCCTGTTCCAGATGTCCCGAAGTTGGTTGCCCTCTACAGAAGAGTGTGCTCATCCTGGAGAACCTGGTCTGCGCCTTTCCTGGTCATTCGCCGAAAGTCGAGTTCGTCGAAGTCCAGCACGGGACGCATCTGCCGTTTCTTTGTTTTTGTGTTAGTTCCTGATCCTAGGATTGCAGAATCAACCATCATCTCTTCAGAATTGTTCTGGTTCCTGGTCCTGTCAGAGTTCTTTCCGAATCTAGCTGGCCCTTGGAGTGCCGTAGTATCAGTCAGGTCGTGGTAGTCCTCCATTGGATTCGTCGCCACGCAGGTCTTGATCCCTCTTCGTCCTTGGCAACTCTGGAAGTGGGTTTTGGCTGAGAAACCCTTTGTTTTCAGTGTGTTAGCTCAGAAACCAGTTATTCTGGTTCTTCATTCCGGCAGCCTTGGAGAGAGTGGGCTTTTGCCGAAGAAACATATGGTCTGTTTACCAAACCTCTCACCACCCCAGTTGCCTTAACTAGGTCTTTGCTGGGAATTGTGATTAGGGTTCTACAGTTCTGTTTTATTTCCCTTGTAGCTACCAATAGAGAACGACGGTGTACATGAAGACGCCGGATCCCTGGACTCTTGTAATATCTAGACTCTGATGGAAATGTGTGGTGATAATTACCCTAGTACAGTTCTGAGTAGCTTATGTTACCTGATCCTCATCTAAGAGTATTGAAGTGTAGAATAATTTCAGAATAAGAGTGGCAGTAGGCCTATAGTCTATTCTTGTGGTAATAATCTTAGTAGTCGTAGTTAAAGTATTTATCTGTTTATTGCCCTATTAGTCTTGGGCAACCCCTCCTTCCTCTTGTGACTGTGTCTCTCTAACCTTGGTACAAAATAAACGCCCTGCGGGCATTGAAGCACTAGGTCGACTCCTGCCTCTCCTTGTCTGGGTAATGGTTATCCTATCCACATAATTCAGACCTTGGTGCCTTACTCATCTCTTTTTACCACCTTAAGAGTAGAGTACCTCACAGAGCACCTCTAGACCATTACACTTGGTTCTTCTAGGGAGTAGAAGTTTTCTCCTTGGCCGAAGCACTCTTACAGGCAGCCTTGTATTCTTCCAACTTTTTCATGTAGGCCTCTGATTGTTCCCCAGACAGAGAAGTCTGCTCACAAGGAAAATCCAGTGCTTTGGTTTGGGTATCTTGGGAGAGGTTAGTGGTCCTGAGCCGGGTGAGCCTTCTCAGGGACACTGTGGTTGCCATAACTCTGGTAGCAGTGTCATTAGCATCCACTGCCATGTGAAACTTATATTGGGATGCCTCAATGCCACACCTGGCAGTCTCTGCTAGGTCAGCTGCAAGGGAAGGAGTAGCATTGCTGGCCTATTCCAAAACCGAATTTCAGAGACTCTTCTGGTATCTGGATACGTAAGCCATATGGGTGACCTGCCTGATAGCCAGAGAGGCCCCCAAGTAGCCTTTCTTGGCCATTGACTTAATTTTCCTTGAGTCCTTGTCAGGAGGGTGAGAGGACAGTGGTACATCTGCCCTATCATAGGCAGCTGCCTGTACTGCTCACTCATGTCTGGGGTGACTGAAAAGGAATTCAGCCCCACCCCTGGCTAGATTATATTTTCTGTCCATTTTCTTGTCTACAGGAGGGACAGAAGTAGGAGTTTGCAAGATTTTCAAGGCTTCTCTTTAATTATTTGTGGATGGGGAGAAATAACCATTTAGTAGCTAGAAACCCATCATGTCCATATAATTCTCTGCTTCCTCCTCCTCCTCAGTGGTCTCCTGGGTGGGAAAATCTAGAGTCTCTGCCACCAACTTCATAAAAGAAAAATGAGAGGGATACTCCTCCAGATGTTGAGTGGGAGACTCAAACTCCTGCTGCTCTGGAGAAACCTCAGGTTCGATTGGTTCCTCTAGATCATCTTCATCCCCTTCTTCATCTCCTTCATACTAGGGATCCAGTTAGAAAGAACCAGGAACCGAAGAAGGAGCCACCGGTTGAACCGCAGTATGAACTGCTGGTTGTTGAGGAGCCTGTTGAGTAACCGGGACTGAAGAACCAGGGATACTCTGCTGTAGCTGTATTATTTTTATTGCATTTGCAATTTCTTCAGCGGTTGGAGCTACCAAAACCTTAGGTTGTTGTTCCTTTTTCAAATGCTTCTCCTTTTTCCGTTTTTAGCAGTGGTGGGAAGTTTTGCCCTTGTCAGAGGGCTTTCCCTCCGGTTCCTTAGGTTTCTCCTTGTCAAAGGAGGGAGCCGGTTTACCAGAAGGTGGGTCAACAGCTTTTTCAGCCATTTTCTCTCTCAATCTGTTAAGTCACCTGTCAAGCGTAGACTGAGGGAATAGTCTACAAATTTCACAGTCTGAATCAAGGTGATCAAACCCTAGACAGACAACACAACCAGTATGGGGATCAGTCTTTGCAAATTGTTCACCACACCCAGTGCAATGCTGAAAACTCATAGGGCTGGTTTTCTTTTTGGATTTCTGTGACATAACCTTTCACCAAACTTTTGTTGGTTCTGTGCCAACTTAGCCAGATAGTAAAGTAACACCAGTCCTCTTTTTCTTTACTTACTTTTTTTTTTTTGATCGGTTCAGCGACCGAAGACAGAAACCGAGAACGTCCAGTTTAAAACACAGAAACAAGGCACAAACGGCTACTTATACAATTTAAACTAAAGAAAACCTTTATGCAAAAAATAAAGTAAAATATATATCAGTTCCTTACAGGTTCAGAGAACCGATGAGGAACTGTAAGCCTACCCAAGTAACGTTAAATCTACACTAAATTACTTGTACCTCAAGGACAATATTCTGAAACTCAAAAATAAATTGGTAACTTTTGAAAAACCAAGAAAAATAAGAAATCTTCAAGAAGCTGAAGGAGCAATCTCCGAGATGTCTAACTTTGGCAGGCGGAGTAAAGAATCTGACGGTTACATAGAATGCACCAGGGACAGTAGTTTGAAAACCGAGCTTGAGCCTTTCAGTGTTCCACTACTGGCATAGGCTCTTTAACTCTTTTCTCTCTGGGGCAGTTGAATGGTGAAGGCTAACTGCTGCATATGTCAGAATGCAGTAAAGATTTCCTGGGGCTCGAATTTAGAAACAGAGAAAACTGACAGACAGAACATGAACAGTCCATCCAGTCCATCCCAAAATTCCATAGAGACACTGGAGTCACTATTCTCTCTCTCCCTCCCAGTCACCTCTTCCCCTCACTCCACTGCAAGTCTGATAACTCCTTTGTATGCAGTCCAGTTCCTCTTGAATCCCACTGTTCTCTTTGCCTCCCCAAATTTGTCCAGAAGTTTGTTCCACTCATCCACCACCCTTTACATGAGGTAATACTTAATGTCTTTTTTGAACCATCCCCCCCTCCCCCGCCCTCCAGCTTGAGTGCATGCCTTCTGGAGGATGCACTGTTTGCTACTTTGAACAGACTTGCTGTGTCCACACTGTAGAACCCTTTTATGAACTGGAAAGTCTCTATCACGCCACCCCTCTTCCTTCTGTTCTCCATTATATATATGGTGAGTCATTTCAGTATCTCATGATATGCCTTGCACTTCTAACCATGGATGATGTTTGTAGCCTTCCACTGCACTGTCTCTCATTTATTCCTGCCCTTCCGTTGGTGTGGGCCCCAGAACTGGACACAGTATTCCAGATGTGGACTCACCAGTAATCTATATAAAGACAATATTCACCTCCCTTCTCCTGCTAGGAATCCCTTTCCCAATGCACCCCAGCATTCTGTGAACCCCCTTATATATCTTGCTGCACTGAGCAGCCTGCTTTAGGTTACTTATGATCATCACTCCCAGGTCCCGCTCCTCTTCCTTGCTCTCTACTGGTGTCCCATCAATACAGTACACTGTTCCTGGATTCCCCCCTATTGTATGTGCAGCACCTAAATCTCTACCGTCAAATACTGGGCTACCTCTTCAGTCTCCTAACATCCATTTCTCATTATGTTAATTCCTTCTTCACTGTCTTCCCCTCCTGCAGAGCTGGGTACCAGCAGCAACCGGGCTCATCTTGTACTGGATTCCCTCTCCTATGTCACTGATATACGTATTAAGCAGGAGTGGTCCCAGGACTGACACCTGTGGTAGCCCAATAGTCACTGCCCCTTCCTCAGAGAATGTATCATTTAGGACCACACTCTAGGTTTTATCTGTCAGCCAGTTTTTGACCCATCCAGTTATTTATTCTCCTATTCCCACATAACTCTGCTTCTTAACCAGTTTCTTGTGTGGCACCAAGTTAAAGGCTTTTCTGAAATCCAGATATAGTACATTAATTGTCTGGTCCCTGTCTGCCATCTGTGTCGCTGTATTAAAGAAATCAGTTATGTTAGTCTGAGATGACAGGCCCCTAGTGAACGCATGCTGGTTGCCATCCATTAAATCCTTTTTCTCCCACTATCGATCTCATGCTCATTGATCTGCAGTTTCTAGGATTTCCCTTATGAACTCCTTTGTGTAAGAGAACCTTATTTGCCCCCTTCCCTCCACGTCCTCAGGCATATCACATGTTGCTAAGAAGAACACAATGGAAAAACTCAGAAACATAAAGAAAAAAGTGTAAAGACAGACTTACACAAGTAGTGAATCAAATCAGCATGTTTTCATGTCCGGAGAAGGGCAACCAGGATGATCCAGGGCCTGCACGGCAATACCCATGAGAAGCGGCCCAGGGAGTTCAACATGTATTCTCTTGAGGAAAGAAGGGAGAGGGGAGACATGATTGAAACCTTCAAGTTCCTTAAGGGTATGAAAAGGGTGCACACTGAGGGCCTCTTCAGCCTTAGCAAGAACAAGACCACAGGGCACACAGCCTAAAGCCTGATGGGGGAAGGTTTAGGAGGGAGATAAGAAGGCGCTTTTTCACCAAGAAGGTGGTGGCCAAGCAGAATGAGCTGCCAGAGGAGGTGTTATCCCTAAAAACGGTACACAGCTTCTGGAGTGGTTGGGACTGGGTGATGGGAAAAATTGCAGGTAGAGGGGGGAAGTGAGGGGGAGTGAGGGGGAAGTACTAGAGCAAGGTCAACAGGGAAACGGGGAAGGGGGGCAGTTCCCTTTGAGAATACCTAGGGAGATGCACAATCGAGCAGACTAGATAGACTGTAAAGCTATTATCTGCTAGCACGTTCATATGTTCATATGTAAACCATCTGAGGTTAATACACTTCCTGAATCTCATTACTGTTATCTCAATGCTTTGAATCATGAAAGTGACAAGGTGCTACTGATTCTCCAGAAAAGATTATTCTAAGACTTCTTCCCATGGTTCAAAGGGGCAGCAGGTGACACATGTCATGCCCCCTCTATGCAGTTTAAAAAAGTGGACAGCTTTACAGTCGAAGCACTGGGGCAGTGTGAGGAGGTGACTAGAAGTGTTTCCAGCTTTGGAATTGTTCACAATTTTGATTTAAAACCTTGGAGCTTTGTATTCTTCTTTAGTGTAGTGTTTGTGAGTGGTGCCAGACTTTGGATTCTTCTGATCAATTTGGGCTTGCCACCCTTCCTGAATGCACCAGCTCCATTCCTAAGGGCAGGTAAAAACTTTTGGGAGCCCTTCATTTACCTATGCTATCCATTTTATAGTCCTACAGTCTCAGTACCTATAGAACCAGCCTCCAGAGACTTCCCTTCTATAGTTGGCATGCATCGATCATTTCTGTCATTTTGTCCTGTTTTTTTGTCACAGTCAGTAATCAATTGTATTCTGTGCTTCAGTCACTCAGTCTAGCCTGGCTTGTTTTTTACTGACTCTCGTAAAGGCCATAAAGCTTCATCATCAGTCTCCTACTGCAGTTCTTCTCCTACTGGCTACCTCCATGACAGCCCATGGCTTCCGGGACTCCCTGTCCTCGATGCCGACAGTTTTGGCAGACTAGATGGACCCTTGGTCTGTATCTGCCGGCAATGTCTGTGTTTCTGTGTAAGAGGAGTCCCACATGATGGGTAGGTCCCATCTCTGTTTTTTATCCCAGATGTAGCACTTCACATCTGGCTACGTTGAATCTGAAGCTGCCAGTTTCAGACCAATCCCACAGCTCGTTCAGGTCTTCCTGAAGTTCGTACCCATCAACAAGGGAATCCACCACCCTGGCAAGCTTAATGCCATCTGGGGACTTAAGCAGCCCACTGGAGAACCCAACTTCCAGATCATTGGTAAACATGTTCAAGACCAGTGTCCCTCCCCAGCACCAATCACTGAGGGGACAACTATCTTATAGTGCATGGGAGAGCTTGATTAACGATGGAATTCAGTGAATTCCTAATGTTGTACCATCATAGTGATGTTAACAGGTTGTTGTACCCTCATGAGTATGTCACTACGATGATACAACAACTTGGAATGTGCTCACACTACCGTAACCAGGACAGCCACACCAATAGCTTTTTTTTCTTCAGTTTCTTCTCACTGCTGTGAGGAGAAAAAGTGAGCCACCATTATAACTGTCTGAATCCATTCACTGTTTTTTTATTAATGTGTACTTCCTCAATGTTGTTGTTTGAATAATTTAAATAAAAATAATAAAATTCTCAGTTGGCAGTGTGGAAAGTAAGGCTTTAGCCCTGCCCACCTCGTTCTGCCCATCCTAAACCCATACATGTCCCCATCACCCCCACTACCTTTTGAGGTGTCTCCTTCATCTCTATCCCATCTGCAGCCATGGTACCGACTAACAACACGCATGGGAGTGGCAGTGGCCCAGGAATGTTATGGTATGGAGAACTGCAGGTATGGAACATAAGGTACAGAGGCATAGTAGGAGAACATAACATACGAGAACAGTAGGATGCATACAACACGAAAGAAAGAAGAATAGTTTTTTTTTAAAACTTCTCAAGAAATGCTTCATTGTTGCACTGTTGCCCATACACTATAAAAGACAATGGATGGGCAACAGTGAACAACAATGCAGAGTTCACTTCTCGAGGTTGTCATGACAACCATAGACCTTGAGAGCGAACTTGGTTGTCATGACAACCTCGCGAAGTGAATACAATGTTATAGAGTATGTTAGAAAGTTGTATTTGTTAAAAATCTAGGTTTCCCTAGTGTTGTTGTACCACTGATGTAACGTCACGATGTTGTTGTACCATCGTGGGTATGTCACATCGATGGTATAACAGCTCTGCCCACATTTGCGCATGCACAAGTTGTGGTTCGGGGAGAATACAAAATGGGCACCACAGTTCATCGGAGGCACAGGAGGACATCTAAAACTTGCAGTAAGTGCTGTTTTTTCTAAACAGTGGCTGGCACACAACAGGATAACCGCATGTGTTTTTAAATATTTAAGATCACACAGGAAGGAGTGCAGTGTGCACGGGCAGGAGAGGTGGGGTCACCGACATCAGGCGTGACCCTGGAGGCAGTCCAAGTTTTTTTTTTTTTTTTTTTTACTGCTGCCCATACACTGCAAAGACAGCAGATGGGCTACAGTGAACAACAACACTGGTTCACTTCTCAAGGTTTTCATGCCAACCGAAGTGAATACAATGTTGTTGTTCACTGTTGCCCATCCATTGTCCTCCATGTATAACCATAGGAGATGTTAGAATGTCTCTGAGCACTCCTCTCTACTCAGAGCTGTGCCAGTCTACCACGTCCTCTGTTTCCTGCTCCTAAGCCAATTAGCAATCCACCTTGTGCACTACATGTCTCGTGTATGCCACGCTGGTTAATTTTACCCATAAGCTTGTCATATACCACAGTATCAAAGGTCTTGCAGAAGGTTTCAGGTGCTCTAGCGCTTACCCCTGGGGGGGGTAGATCTGTGGAGGCTGAAGCACGAGCTCTGCTGGAAATGTCAGAGGCTGAGCAGACTGGTTGATGGTCTAGGTGGACGCCGGCGACTCATTGTTGAGACCACGTTTTATCCATAACCCATCTAAATAGCTCAGGAGGCTAGATTGCAGCAAATAATTGCTGGCACTAGCGATGAGCTTAAGGTTCAAATCTTCCCTAAGGGGAACCACAGTTATATATGATTCCCAGAGGCCAGATTGGTCTCTTCCCTTGGAGAGAACCACTGGTGAGGGAAAGAAAAATAATCAAAACAAGCAAGTCCTTGTGGGAAAGTACCTCTTCCTATACTGAGGCCTTCACCAGTGTTAAATCACCATGAGGATGCATGGTCACACTCAGAGGTTGTTGGGTAGGTTATGTGGCCTCGATCAGTTGACATTGACAGAATGCATAGGAACGAAGGGGGTCCGCTGCTATAGGCCTCCAGTAGGGTCTCTCTGCCCACTCCTTAGATAGCTGCGAAGGGGGGGGCACTGAGTAGGCCAGGCCACACCATATTTTACACTCCTCCCTGCTTTTACTAGAATGGAGAATGCGAGGTGGAGGGCTTCTTCTTGCTCTCTCATTGCTGATGACATAGCATCACCCCAGACACACAGATATAAGGGAGATAAGGTTTAAGTGAGAAGGAAGAACTGGTGGGGTGAGATTCTTCTAAATCTAGACTGGGTTTTTACCAGATAGTAAGTTAAAGTTATCTGGTGCCCCTAAGGTTGGTGTTAACAACGTGCCCTTCTGGCAATCAGGTGGTTCTATAGCCCGAGCCGGACAGAGGGTTCACGAGTTGGGATTCTCCAACCACTACTCTAACTAGTGAGATCTAAAAGAGGGTGGAATTAGGGTAAAACACCTTGAAGATAACTATGTTTTGTTGGGTTAAACAAGTATTCAAGTTCCAGTTATGTTGTGTAGTTGATTGCTATAGGCAAATGTTGATAAAGTTATTTGAAATACACAGTGTTGTAGGACATATGAATATTGAGTGGCATGCATTACCCCTCCTCCAGATTGAAAGTTGGTATTTAACCCTCCCCAGTATCAATGGCTGACCTTAAAATAGTCACACTCAATGTGTGTGGGATTAATAGTCTGATTCAAAGAGCCAGAATATTACAAGATCTACGTAGGCAAGGAACTACAATAGCCTTCTTACAAGAAACACATTTGACTGCAGCAGAGCATATTAAGCTTAAAAGATCCTGGGTAGGAAATGTATACTCTTCTCAATTTGAAACCAACTCACACCGTAGAGGTGTGGCAATATTGATAAAAAGGGACACTCCCTTAGAAGTTTTGAGGGTCAAAACAGACCCGGAAGGAAGGTTTTTCAAATCTGGAGCTCGTATAGAGGTCAACCATGTATTCTGGTAAACAAATATTCTCCAAATGATGAAACACCTAGACTCTCTTTTATAGAGAAAATTGTTAAGGAGGCGGTCACTGACCCCCACAGTATGGTAATTATTGGAGGGGACTTCAATGAGGTCGTATACCCAGGAATGGATAGTTTGGGGAAAAACCAGGGAGGGCTCTCGAGGTTGGGCAAACTTATTCTACGCCTTAATCAAGAACTAGGTCTATCAGAATGTTGGCGATTCATGCATTCTAAGGAGAGCGATAACACTTATTTTTCCTCACATCATGGAGGGTACTCCAGAATAGATTACTTTCTAATATCTACTAACTGGATACAGAAAATAGACAGATGTGACATAGGCTCAATCACTGTTTCAGATCACGCCCCAGTAGCCCTTAAACTGTTTTCTACTCCCATCCCCACACAGTCAAGCTGGAGACTGAATGTGAGCCTTCTCACAAGAGAAGATTTTCAAGAAATGATCAAGGACATGATCCAAAGATTTGAGCTAGACAACCCCAAAGGAGAGACAGGGGAAGGGATAAGGTGGGACACTCTCAGATGCAGTCTTAGGGGAGAAATAATCAGATTTTCAGCTGGCTTAAAAAAGAACGTGCCCTTAACAGAGTACAGTTGGAGCAAACCGTAGCACAATTAGAGACTTCACACCAGATTCACCAAGATCCTCAGGTTAAAAATGACCTAGACAAAGCAAGACGGGAATTAAATCAAATTTGGACCTTCAGATCGAAGGACAGCTAAGATATGCTCGACAAAAATATTTCGAACAGAGCAATTGAGCCGGAAAGTTGCTAGCATGGCAACTCCATCAGGAGATAGCTAGTAGTGCGGTGTTACACATACAGGGAGAGGAGGGGGCGCAGACCACAACAGCACCTAATGAAATACTTCAGAGGTTTAAAGATTTTTATGCTACCTTATATGAGGCTGAGAATTTTCCCGGTCATCACACAAATGTCCAATCCTTTTTGGAGGGTCTCCCGATACCTACCCTAACAGAAGAAGGTAGAGCAATTCTAAATGCCCCAATCACCCCACAAGAGATATTAGTCAAAATTAAAACAACGAAAAATGGTAAGGCCCCAGGGCTGGATGGTTATCCAGTCAAATTTACAAGGGCTTCACTTCCCAATTACTGAATCAGCTGGTTGCCACTTGCAATGAGGTTTTGATCAGCAAACAAGCAGTCCCACCCTCTTGGAATCTGGCTCAGATATCAGTGATTCTGAAGCCAGGTAAAAATCCTGAAAACTGTGGTTCCTTTCATCAAATATCTCTATTACCTGTAGACTTAAACATTTTCACAGGGATATTGGCTGATAGACCACAGAAATGTATAGCCACTCTTATTCACCATAATCAAACGGGCTTCATCTCGGGGAGGTTTCTTCAAGACAACATGTGTAGGTTGTTAAACATTATCACAGCCCAGAGGGGTTTCACTTCCTTGCAGTTGGCTATCAGCATGGACACTGAGCAGGCCTTTGACAGGGTGGACTGGCACTTTATGTCAGCCACCCTGTCAAAGTTTGGGTTAGGGGAACATTTTGTATCGACAATAGCGGCCCTATACCATAGACCAGAAGCTGAAGTCCGAGTTAGCGGTTTGCTCTCTGATCGCTTCCCCCTGAAGGGCGCAGGCAGGAGTTGCCCCTCTCACCACTGATCTTTGCGTTATCATTGGAGCCCCTAGCCATACAGATACGAAACAATCCAAACATTACGGGAATCTGGACGAACGGAGCCAAACAGAAAGTAGCATTTTACGCCGATGACTCACTTTTCTTCTTAAAAGAACCCCTGACCTGTGGAGGAATTTCTTTTATATATCTTTCTTTCATGCATACATATAAAGCAAAGTGTGGTAGTGTATTATAATGTAGAGCTGCTAGTGTAGTTAAATATAGCCAGGTCTGAGTAGAAGCTATGGGTCATTATAAGTTCATAAAAATCACAAAGCAAGCAGAAAGCAATAGCTCATGCTGGCTGAAACCAGTTCCTTAGGTTGTGAAAAATAGTAAGCTAGATAAAACTGAGCAGAACTGGTTGTACCAGCCTGAATAGCAGGCTTGGGCAAAATATAGAAGATAACAGCACGTCGAGGCATTGAAGAAAAGCTGACGTTGCTATGGTGTGAGTGAAACTCAGTGTTTCACTCAGGTCAGCTGACCCAGGCATATGTATCAAGCAGTAATGGGAAAGAAATGAAATAAGCCAATGGAAAAGTACCTAATGCATATCAATGTGTTTTTCTGTTACATTGCTGAAAACTATGATTAGCTTATACTGAAATGTTGGTGTTTTCCAAGGTAAAAGTGCTATAAAATACTGTGTAAAACTTTGTTAGGGAGCTCTCTCCTTTAGCTGAGGCTCCCACATATATGTGCAGACAATAAACTGAGTTTATTGGAATAACCATGAGTGTGGTTATTGGTACATAGAAATTAAGGTAAAGTATAGACAATGAAGAAGAATCTGCGACCACAGTTTTAGCATAATCGGCAGGATGGCTTCACTTCTCCGTGTCACACTGTGATCGGACTGCCAAGTCCCAGCCTCAGGGAGGTGGCCCGGAGGTTCAAGTCCCACCATATGTGTGGCGCCTTTGGGCAGTGACAGCCATCATTTACTGTCTTAGGTGCTGGGGTGGCACCAAAGGTGCTGGGTGGGCACTTTCGCGTCAGGGACACTGCAGAGAGTTAGAGTGCTGGGTGGGCACTTTCGGCGTCAGGGCCCAAAAAGTAGGAGTGTTGGGTGGGCACTCCAAGACCGGTTAGGCGCCTTTTAGGGACTACAATGGGAAATACAGTGGACCTCTACCAGATGGATCTCAACCTAGTACTGTTAAGAGATTTTTTTTTGTTTTGTTTTGTTTTTAAACTGCAAACCAGAGCTCTGAAAAAAGACTTGGTTTGGCAGGTTACTAAAATGGCCAAAAGAAAACCTTTGAAAGGGTTAAAACCTTTAAAAGGGTTAATAGCTGCAGTGTTTGGAAATTATCATGAAGGTCCTGCAGTCAGTTTTCTTACTCAGACTTGTGTATCGGAAAAGAAGAAGAAAAATACCTTGGCACCGGGTAAGTCTGAATTTTTTTTATTCAAAGTTGTTTTATGTTTGTCTGTTTTATTTCTGTAATACATATACTAAACAAGGTAATGCTCCGTCTTTCTCGTGCATATTTTCTAGCTTATATCTGTGTTCTGTAATTATGTTCTGTTGTCAAGGTTGCGAGATAGGATTGACTGCCTTCGGTGCACAACATATTACAGTAAAAAAGAAAGAGGAAGCTTCTTTGCCTCATATCTGACTGTTTTAATTGGTTTTATTTTTAATGAAACATTTGTGCTGCCTAGATAGGGTCAGTAAAGAACTTTTGTATGTAGTGGTTGGAGCAGGTAGTGTTGAAGGTGAAGAGTTATGACGTCATAGATTGCAATGTGCAGAAAGATTTGTAGTTTGCAAGCAACGTGCCAAGCCACTGCTAGGTGAAAATGTAATGTGTTAACAGCTATAAATGGCTTTATCATACTTCTAGTTAAAACCAGAAACTTTTTGCAAAATGGCAGAGTGCCATATTTTGGCTATGCCCCAGAAGGTGTAACCATGTTATTCTAGATGTGTTCACTTACAGATGGTATGTTGTGCTGTGTTTTAAAGGTGTTGAAAGGAGTTAGAATGTGTTTAAAAAGTGTTTTGTTCTGAAAAGATTTGGCATGTAGATATGTATAAATGTGTTGGTTTAAAAATTGTCAGTGTTACAAGACAGGCAGGAGGCAGCACATATATCTAAAACACGTACAGTTTTCTAATAAAACTATGGGCATTACCTCAGCAAATTGGTGTGAAACAATGTCAGTCTTATTTTGTGTTAAGTATCTATTTTTGTGTATGTGTGTGCACTGTCTTG
Organism: Neoceratodus forsteri; assembly: GCA_016271365.2. Lineage (NCBI taxonomy): Eukaryota > Metazoa > Chordata > Ceratodontiformes > Ceratodontidae > Neoceratodus > Neoceratodus forsteri. Next base: position 116,590,722 of record CM028131.1, read on the forward strand.
GCCAGCAGTTTTATTGTGTGTAGTGTTCAAGGACACTACAAAAATAGCTGGGTTTGAACGACCCTTGCATGCACACTGTGACCTTTGCACGTTATTTGACCTTCTTGTGTTTCAACATTTTATGTTACTACCAGTTCAAACTTGATGTGTATTCCATACCAAAAGCACAACTTTTCACACAAAATGTATGTTTTTATGAAAGCACCAAGAGTGAACCATGTAATTTGACTTTTATTGCAAAACTAGTATTCTAAGTGAAGAGGAACAAACTTTTCTTCTCGTCTCACTGCTTCTGACTTGCAGCCAACACAGGCAATACTCCAGCTGGAAGGAGAATTATTCATCATCTCCCATATTTTATTATATATATATATAGTACATGACAAAGGACTATTACAGCCGTTTTGAGAGTTTACCATCTACAGTTAAAAAACAATGGTTTTGGTTTTTATGTGTGACCATGGTGTAATCATTTTTTTTGTCTTTTTGAAATGCATTCTAAGAGATACGTACGTACGGTATTACCATCAATCTGGATTTTTTATAAACTCAGCTGACATTTTGTCATGCTTAGGATAAGGGAACCCAGGGATGCTTGGCTTCTTTTATCCTATGGAAATAATCTTGTTTTATTTTTAAACTGGTGTGTGTTTGTTTTTGTTGTTTGTCTGTGTTTCTTCTCTTTCTTCTAGAAAAAAGTTCCCCATCTTTATAGTAAGTATGAAACTTACTAAACTAATTGTAATATTATCTTGTTATAATTTAAAGTGTAGTAGGTGGGGATCATGTCACCATCCACAGCTAACCTTTTTATTGCTACAGTATTCGAGCTGTCTCTTCCACTAGTAGGAGCTTGGGGAAGGGGTAGCTACCCTTCCTCCCTTCTAGTGTAGTACCCACAAGGTTGCAAGATACATCACTTTCCCCAAAGGGGTAAATAAAGAAAATGTATATTTGCCAATAATTGTTTCTTATTTACAGGTTTAAAAGACCCAAAGTATTTTAACAGCATAACCCAGCCCAAGCCCTTCTGCTTTTTCTAGTGCAAACAGTTAAATCTCACACCTATTATTGGTACAAGGGTTTCTGCCCTCAGCAAGTAATCAGTTACGCTGGAGGGTGAAGTTGTGTATGTATGTCCACACATATTCATTCTTTTGATTGTCTTTTCAGCTGTCTTATCCAGTCAAAACAAATGAAAAACAACTTTTGTCATAGCCTTACAGCAATAAATGCATTTTTTTTCAACCAGTAAATTCACAGTACTCTAACATTTCTGGACTCTAAGCTAAGTTTACAGTTTATATTTGTTGTTTAAAATGTATTTTATGCATTATGCTCAATACTGAGATTGTTCTATTACAAACATGCTTATGTTTCATGTTTATGTTATAATGTTTTGATATACATCTTGCTACACTGTATCATGTGTGTATTCAGAAAAGTGCTCCACATGTATAACGTTTTTAATGCTCATGACAAACCTAAATACTGGGACCAGCGTTGCTGACCCACCTACAATATGTTCCAAAGCAAAACCAAAAGTAAAATTAATGCTCCGTTTGTCTTATTACTCACAGGTACCCCTGAAGAATGAGTGTACTCTATGCAGGTTTTGTCATTTTAAATGTTAACAATTATAATATGCAAAATTTAGATTGTACTCAAACCTATGCTTCAAGCCTTACCCCTCAGTACTTTGAGTATTTCACTATACAGGGTAAGAGAAGGTAGACCTTTTCACTTGTCACAGGTGCAATAGGCACTGTTATTAAATTAGCATGGCCAACAACATATGTTGTCCCACTAATTGCATTGTGTAAAAGGCATATTGTTATGAACAATATGTTTAAAGCGTGTAACTGCATTAAGCAGGTTAGCAAGAGAAAAGAAGAGGAGACCATTATGGTTTCCAAAGAGGTGAAAAAAAAAAAGTGAAAGCCAAAAAGATAGCATTCAGGCAATACAAAAAGACACAGGCAAAAGGGGATAGGGAGAAGTACCAGGAGAAGCAAAGGGAGGCAGGGAGGTCAGTAAGGGAAGCCAAAGCTCAGACAGAAGAACACATTGCAAAATAGGTGGGTTGAGCGCCCTAGCAAGATACGCTTAGGTGGGTTGAGCACCCTAGCAAGATACCCTTAGGTGGGTTGAGCACCCTCGCAAGATACCCTTAGGTGGGTTAAGCACCCTCACAAGAAACCCTTAAGTGGGTTGAGCACCTTAAAACTGTGGAGGAGGATGACAACAGTAAAGCTGACATACTGAACAGGTATTTCTGCTCAGTCTTTACTGAGGAAGAGGGGGGTAATGGGTCTGGGGATATGATAAGAGACATACAAGTATCTTACAGGGAGAAACAGAGTTCAGGAAAACACTATTTTTAAGCAAAAAAAGATGTTCCAGGACTAGAGGGCATGGGATAAAGTTGGAGGGAGGACGATTCAAAACATGAGAAAGAATTTCTTCACAGAGCAGGTGGTGGACAAGTGGAACACCCTGCCAGAGGAAGTGGTGGGGGCTGAAACAATCACGGGATTTAAAAATGCATGGGATAGACATAAAGGAATTCTAGAGGTCAGGGGTAAGGAAACAGACTTCTAGGAAAACAAACTGAACACCAAGCTCAAATGGGCAGACTGGGTGGGCCATAGGCCCTTATCTGCCGACACTGTCTATGTATCTATGTATCTATGTATTGTAACATTACAAGATTTTATAACTCAGGTCTCCATCAGGCCTGCTTGCAACAGACAGGAAATAATGTTCATCACTGTCATAACTGCTTCTGTGATTTGAAAGCAGGGATGTAATCATAACATTGTCATGATTTACAGATGGTCAAATGGTATAATTGAACCTCGGCCTGCACCCCAGGGTGTCGGTTGATGTCCCATTTTATTTTCTCTTTCAATTGCCAGAATTTAGGCTCTGTCACCACTCTTTACAAAACAAAAAAGCCAAATGGTTTACAAGATTGTTTATGTGTTTTTAATTCAGTGTCTAACACACTTTGCAAGTTTGCAGGTTTCACGGTGTAGCACATAAGATCTCCACATTCCACAGCAGTAAAACTTTCATCTAAGTTGCTGAGACCTTCATCTTTTTCCTGGAAAGAAAACAACTGCCACAGCTTTGATGTCATCACTACCTTTGTGCCTGACTAGTTCCATATAAGGACTATTGCATGAATCAAGTTATTATTAAACTTTAAATCAACTGAAGAAGGTCCAGTCAGTTCAGACTCTGCAATCAAGCTTATTGTTTCTGCTTACTATGAAGTTAAGTCTGGGGAAGGGGCACTCCCCTAACTCCAGCGAGAAGATTCTGCTTCAATTGACCTTCAAGCAATACATCCATTTTCTTCACTGCCGCTTGTTCCAAACATGGCTGGTACCTTATACAACCCTATTACTCTGGTTTATTGTAAACTGTTACTTTTTATGAACTATTAATCTTTGTGCCGGGGTGTAATCAACTATCACGACACAAATGCCATGCAAGTGTGTGTGTGTGTGTGTGTGTGTGGCTCCATTAAAAAAACTTAATGAACTCAGTGCATAATCTAATGCACCCCTGGCCAGTGTGTCTGCCAATCAGCCATCCAGCAGCCATCAACGTGAACACTGACTTTTCTACTGTGCTGGTGTTTGTTTTTAAATTACTGTCTGCATTGCAACCATGTGCCTTGTGGGGTTACCACCATTCTGCAAATGACATTTCATCTGTACTGTAACTACATCAACCTGTGGATACTTATATGAACTTTATGGACTGTTAACTTTATGGACTGTTATGTTTTATAAGGACTTATCTGTCAAGAGACATTATCAACAGATTCTTCAATTAAGCTCCAAGGGTGTGCCACACCTCAACACAAGGTAGCAACTACCTTATTCACTCTCAAAGTGGATTCCATGAACTCTTTTTCATCGATAAAATTGTTATGTTATATTGTGTTATATATGGTATCACATGTTAGCATTTTTTCACATATTTCAATTGTGGTGTTGACATCCCTCAATTCTGTATTATGTTTTACAAACTCACCATTGTGTTCCATCTGTAACTCCATGCCTTAACTATCTGTATGCTGGCAACCAGTTTTAAATCATATAGGTAAAAAGGGGGGTGGTTCGTTGATACAGAGTATCAAAAGGGGGGAGTGTGGAGGAATTTCTTTTATATATCTTTCTTTCATGCATACATATAAAGCAAAGTGTGGTAGTGTATTATAATGTAGAGCTGCTAGTGTAGTTAAATATAGCCAGGTCTGAGTAGAAATGAGGTCATTATAAGTTCTTAAAATCACAAAGCAAGCGAAAGCAATAGCTCATGCTGGCTGAAACCAGTTCCTTAGGTTGTGAAAATAGTAAGCTGGATAAAACTGAGCAGAACTGGTTGTACCAGCCTGAATAACAGGCTTGGGCAAAATATAGAAGATAACAGCGCGTCGAGGCATTGAAGAAAAGCTGTACATTGCTATGGTGTGAGTGAAACTCAGTGTTTCCACTCAGGTCAGCTTGACCCAGGCATATGTATCAAGCAGTAATGGGAAAGAAATGAAATAAGCCAATGGAAAAGTACCTATGATATCAATGTGTTTTTCTGTTACATTGCTGAAAACTATGATTGGCTTATACTGAAATGTTGGTGTTTTTCCAAGATAAGAAGTGCTATAAAATACTGTGTAAAACTTTGTTCAGGGAGCTCTCTCCTTTAGCTGAGGCTCCCACATATATATGTGCAGACAATAAACTGAGTTTATTGGAATAACCATTGAGTGTGGTTATTGAGTACATAGAAATTAAGGTAAAGTATAGACAGTAAAGAGAATCTGCGACCACAGACCTCATTGCCTCATTGTTAGAATCCCTGAAGAAATTTGGTTCATTAGCAGGTTATAAAATTAATCTAAATAAATCTGAAGCAGTAGTGCTAAGCGGAACTCTCCCAAGGCAATTTAAGGTAAATTTTCCCTTCATCTGGGCTAAAAAAAACACTTGTGGAGTGGGCTTGCAGACTACAAAGAGGTTGGCAGGTGACATCAGCAATTTCAGTAGATACTACCAGAATTTTTAAAAATAACCTGCTTAAGCTATACAAAATGTTGCAAGCAGACTTTGCCCGCTGAAAACTGTTACCCCTTACCATATACGGTCGAATCCAGGTGATAAAGATGAATGTATTGCCTAGATTGTTATTTTTGTTCCAAACCCTTCCAATCCCCATCCCACTACATTTTTTGACCCAACTGTCTAGAGACATTTCCAGATTTGTGGGGGGGGGGTGACATCGTCCAAGACTACTTCTTCAAATCTTGATGAGATCCAGGGGAGAGGGGGGCCTGGGACTCCCTCACATATACAATTATTATCTAGCAGCCCAAGGGGCACAGCTAGTTACCTGGGCCAAACAACATATGGACTCAGGATGGTACCTAATAGAGGCTGAGGCAGTGCGGAGAAATCTTAAATTATGGGCACTGCCCACTGGTGCCATAAGTTCCCAGATTTGGCTTACCATCTCTAACCCATGGGTTAAACATTCTCTACGCATTCTATCAAAACTAAAGAAGGTAACACAAACCCCGAACACATTAGGCCCACTCTCTTTGATTAGGCATGAAGAAGGTTTTATCCCACCCAGACTGGATCAAGGATATGCCTACTGGGAGCATAAAGGACTCACTACCTTTAAACAAATGATAGACAGAACAGGATGTCTCCCATATGCTACCCTTAAGGAGAGATTTACACTTCACAGGGAAAATTTTTATAGATACCTTCAAACAAGACAATTTATAAACATGGGACATAACCTTCAGATGATCAGTAGAGAATTAACACAATTAGAGACTTACTGGTGGGACGCTATAAGGATCAAGGATAATTTGAGATACCTATCCATCCTGTATAAAGTCCTCTCCTCCTGCCTAGGGGCCCAGATGATGGAAAGGATTAGAGAAAGGTGGGAAGTGGAGATCAATGAAGACATTCCAAGGAGGGAGTGGGCTTGCAGACTACAAAGAGGTTGGCAGGTGACATCAGCAATGATTTGGCAGGAGTTTAACTAGAAAATTCTGATGTGATACTTCAGAACTCCGGTGACTACCCAACATTTTAACCCGCAAACCACGGCAGCCTGCTGGCGTGGATGTGGGGAACCCAAAGGAACACATTACCACATATTTTGGGGGTGTAGTAAATTACAACAGTTCTGGCACCTTATTCATGACACTTTAGTACAGGTGTGTGCTATCCCCCTTCCCTTTACTTTTCAGAATCTGGTGCTGGGTTTCCCTACCTTGTCCTCCAAAAAACAAAATAACAGAACTGTGCCAGATATTGAGGGTTGCAGCTCTAAAATGCATCACAATACAGTGGTTATCTGTGGACCCCCCATCCTTGGGACAATGGGTTTCTAAGGTGGAGGAGATAGAGTGTTTAGAAAGTATTACCTATACGAAACATTTAAGGAAGGAAAGATTTCTAGAGGTATGGCATCCTTGGCATTGTGGAGAGAAGTCTGGAGGGGAGAGGTAGATTTAGAGAGGGAAGTACAGAATACTTAAATTCTAAGGGGGAGAAGGAGGTAAAGGTTTTTGTTAAATGCTGTAGAATCTTAAGCATTGTACATAAGAAATAACATCACTGTGTATACACAAGTTATGTTTATTTTGGTTATATGTTAACTTGTTTTTATGAGTTCATTAATTCAGAAGTCGTCTGAGAGGAAGCCTAAGTGCACACTGCAAGACTGTATCCATCCTCTAGAGGTCTAAAAGCCTTAAAGAGTGTGCACCCTGACTGATAACTCCTGGCCAGGCCTGGAAATAGCTTTATAGATGACAAATGGAATTTATTCTGTTTAAGTTGAAACTACCATTGTAATAGTATATCTTACTGTGTCAATGATTTGGATAAACTGTATCTGCTGACTCTGTTTCCCCTTATGGGGAATTATTAACTGTACCATATACTTGAGACTTCAATAAAACATCTGAAGTTAAAAAAAAAAAAGGTCTTGCAGAAGTCCAGATAGACTACATCCATGGCCCTGCCCCTGTAACCTGTGGGCTACAGTTAGTCACAGATGAACGGAAGCAGAAGCAAGACAATGGAGTGGCAGAGATACTGACAGTTCTTTTTTTTTTTTTTTTTTGCATTATCTGTTTGTACCTCCTCCTATGTGCCCACTGTCATCCTCTCCTTCAGGCTGCCAGGTCCTGCCATTGCCTCCTCCAACCGATCCACCATCCAGCTGCTCCGATGCCCCCATTATCTCGGTCATATCTCTTCGCTGGGGGGGGGCTCCCATATCCCACCAGGGCCATCGGGAGGAGAGACCAGAGTGCACGAAGCACTCCCTTGCAGCTTCACCAGGATACAGAAATGCAGCCTGGAGGCATCATGGTTGGGAGACGCAGGGAGGCAGGGCCGCTGTCATCCAGACAGCATGCGTGCATTTTCACGCTTTTCTCATCCCTTGTGCACCGCTCTTGTAATACCCCCTGGTCTCCACCAGGGGACACTACAAGCGAGGCTTCCCACCAACCCACCCTAGGAGAGAGAGCAGTCCTCCAGATGCTCAATCCTCTCCTTCCTCTACCAACCCCAGTGCTCCAAGTCTGTTCCTGAACCCAGGTTGCCGGCGTGGTGTGAGGTAAGGTGCCAGCGCCTCAGCACTCTGCGCTACCGGGCCGGCTCTGACAGTTCTTTAAACAGTCAGGAGGATATATTGGATGCATTGTAGGTACTGTACAACTACACGCTGAAAGTTTCACTGAGACCTGAAATTATAAATCATAACAGCATTCATAGCCAGTCAGGACCGTTTGCCTCTAAACATTCATGACACTTATGTATATTAATACATCCTCTGAGACCTGTCTTATGATTCTAAGAGTGGTCTCACGTGCATTTTTTTTTTCCCATAAAGCTTTTTACCTTTCTGGACTTGTGGTGCAGGCAACTCTCAGCCCAACCCTACAGTTGCTCATGAAATCCTACAAACAGAATTCTCCCTGTTACAACATCAGCTACTCGAGAAAAAGCTTCTGCTAAATGCAAAGAAAACCAAAGCAATGATGTTCACAACTCAAAACTCCACCAACACATCCTCTTCAATCAATCTCCCCCAGCTATGCACTATACTTGGAGAAAATCTGGAGTATGTTGAAAATTTCAAATACCTAGGTGTGTGGATTGACAACAGACTTGACTTCACTTAGCATCTAGAACAGGGGTTCTCAAATGGTGAGGCCAGCCTCCCTTGGGAGGCCCCAACCTGTTCCAGGGGAGACTCAAGCAAGTGTGAAAAAGTACTATATTTAAACTTTGAGTTTTATATATTTTGTGTGAAGAGATGAAGCAAACTGAAAGAGGATAAGAGTAGGTGAATTTTATGTATTTATTTACTAATGGGTGACAAGGGAAGATGAATGAGCCAAGGCTCATTTCAGGTGTATCCGGGGAAGAGTAGGGAGTGAATACATTTTAAAAGGTAACTGCAAAACAATCAAGAAATACACAATGAACAATAGTGTAAACAAATATGGACAATAAACTAATAATGAGTGGTGGTAATTGATCAATTTGCAGATTAATGGCAGAACTGCCCAGATATAAAGGTTGAGCATAGAAGTGCTATGAGCAACAGCAGGAAGGACAAAATAATCCCCAAGAAGTTGCTTAGAGCAGGGAAGGAGCAGGAGAGGGCAAAAGTATGTAGGAAGGTTATTTCATTTAGGGAGGAAACAGAGAAAGTAGTCTGACCCATGAAGGCACTGTAACAATGCTTCAAGAATGAAAATAGTGGAGCAAGTAGACTGGCCTGTTGGGGGTTACAATAAGCTGAATAATAATATTTGTTTATTTTATTTATTTGTTATTCAGATAACGCCTTTGAACACATGAGCTCTTTTTCAAAGGTTCCATGTCAGTATAAGACAAAGAACTGAATGTGAGCCAAGTACTCAAAGGGGTTTCAATTTTTTCATGGTGTACTGCGCAAAGTACAGTGTGTTATTTTTCTTTGGGGAGGCCCAAGATTATTTCAGTTTTTGGGGGGAGGCTCAAAATCTTTTCCATGGATTTGGGGAGGCTCACTGTGACAAAGTTTGAGAACTATTGATCTAGAACAACTGTTAAAAAAGCTTCGCCTAAGGCTTGGCCTCCTCCATAGATTAAAACCCTTCCTTAACAGAGACTCAAAGATGAGATTAGTCCAGGCCATCTTTCTATTAGTCATTGACTATGCAGACTTCCTCTATAGTCATTGCCCCATTTCCTACCTTCAAAAGTTGGATACCTTATATCATAGAGCAATAAGGTTCATTACAGACCTGCCATATAATACCCACCATTGTTCTCTCTATGACGCAATTGGATGGGTTTCCCTTCATGTCAGGAAGAGCAGAAATGCAGCTCTATGGATCTACAGAGCTTTATCAAAAAACTCCCAAGCTATATCCTGGACTGATTCACCAGAACACTCTAGCTCCTATGCCCTAAAAGCAACAATATCATCCTGCTCAAATTGCCCAAAGTCAACACCAAAATAGGGAGGGCAGCAATCAGCTATTCTCTAGCTATAGTATGGAACACCCTACAAAAATCCTAAAACTGTCATTATCATTCCATTTACATCCTTTAAGCAACACTGTAACTATTCTTCACAGAAAGCATGATTGCTACCGCTAGAGATAGAATAGTCATCCCACAAAACTATATTCCAATCACATATGGCATATTCCTTCCAGTCAGACACCCCAGTATATGGCACCCAATATTCCCTTCACCATCCTTGTACTCATTATGTGTGTGACTGTCATGACACTCATTGGGATATATATGTACTGTACATATTGTAGATATTAGTTTAACCTTCTCTTAACCGAGTTTCAACATGTGAATTCACTGTATATTATTGTGTTATAAACATCATTTTTTTCTGTATGTATAACTGTCTTATAAGTATGTGATGTAATTGCTGTGTATCAACTCGAACCTTGACCTTATCAGGTCCATCTTGTAAATGAGCCTTGCTCAATGATGATCGCCTGAATAAATAAAGATTTGATTGATTGATTGATTGATTGAATCCCTGCATTCTCCAAGTGGTCATCCATCTCCCCTGGACCTCACCACAATCTCCCACAGATTGCCCCCCATGGTGGGGCCAGGAGTGAGAGAGCTGTCCTCCCCCTCCCACGGAGACTCACATCTAGACAGCGAGGTCGAGGTGACGGTATGCACCAGAGACAGGCAGGTGAGATTTCACTAAGCCTGCAGCCACTACCTATTTTTCTTTTCTCTCCCCCCCCCCCTGACATCAGACACATCCCCTGCAGGCTTTGACATGTCACTGGCATCCCCTCTGGAGGAGCAAGCTAACTGGCCCACTGCAGAGGTCACCAGTGAGGCGGAACCCGATGCCATGCCTCCGCAGGTTGGGAGCATTTCTCCAGCCCCCAGACTATCCAGCCGGCTCCCTAAGTTCATTACCAAACTCAGGTTGCCTGCGTGGGAGTGCAACGTGCTACTCATTGAGCCGATGGGTGGCCCACTCTCTCTTGTGCAGTCTTAAAGTATGAGAACTGCAAAATGAAGAAGAGTGGTTCTGATACCTTATTGTTACAAACCCCCCTTTTATGTTGCCTCTACCACCATGCCCAGTAAAGAGATGGAAAGCAGGCAACAACCTAAGGAGCAACTACTGTGTCTAGGGGTAATTTGATGGTCCATCTCCCCAGAAACCACCTGGTGTTATTGTACAGCTCCAAGACTGGCTTTTTCCCCACATCACTGGAGGCATGGCCCACCGAGGTGCCATCTATGTAAGTCTCTGCACTAGCCCCATGGAAATGCTCTGGCCATGCTGCCTGTGCTCCTCTGTAGGACACCACTTACCTCTTGATTACATCGTCTTTGAGACACCAACCATGTGTCCCATTCTTCCTGTGGTCACCGTGTGCTGGTCATGCACCTCTGTCCTATGCCTCCCATCACATTCTCCCTCCCTTGGCTCCAGAAACAAATGAAGCCACCGTTGATTGGCAAGAAACAGATTTCATATTGCACCACAATGTACACTTTGCATCCCAGTAGGCATCTCAGGGATGGTCAGCATGTCCAGTGCCAAGCAGTCACAGCTACAGAAGCTTCCCGGTTTCCCCACATCTGTCCCTTTGCCCTAACGTTCAGATCATCAGTGCCTGCCAACTGCACTGAATCTTCTGCAATTCAGTTTCCTTCATTGTTCGTTTAGCTCACAGGCCTCTGCCAGAACTGATTTCTTCTCGGTTGCCCTCGTGTTGCTGGCACATCGGCACAGCTGATGTGGGAACCCTCAGGTGGCCCTCCATGAGGGTGGACCCCCAATAGGCCCTTACTGTCCCCAATCCTGGACTCCAGTCAGGGCTCGAGCCTCCAGAGGCCCACACCAGAGGGAACCAGTGCCACCCTGGACTCGTAACCCTGCCACCATCCTGGTCCCTCCAGTTCTCTTCAGCTGTTCACACCCGGAGAAGCATACCCTGATGTGCCCAGAACCCAGAGGGCTCTGTCTGGATACTACACGCAAAGGACTAGAATGGAACACAATTTTTGGAGGAACCAGAGTTCCCATATCTATGCTCCTAGCAAGTTGGAAAACATCCATCAAGGTTTCTGGCTAATAGGCACCATCTGTGCAGAGCACAAGGGAAACATTTTGTCACCAAACAGAACATTTAAAGTAAACAGGAAAGACACTGTTTCACATTCTGAGATATGGGCTATAACTTTAGACCTTTAAGTACAAAACATTTTCAGAGCACACATTTAAACACAGTCAAGGCCCAAGTCTCTGGAGACCAACACCAGAAGCAACCACTGCCACCCCTAGACTTAGGACCCGGCCACCATCCTGTGCACCCTGTCCCTCGCCTGCTGTTTGCAGCCAAAGAAGTATACCTGGAGGTCCCCAAAACCCAGGGTGCTCTGCCTGGAAACTGTACACACAGGACGAGAACCAAATACACTTTTTGGTGGACCACAGCCTCTTATATATGTCCTAGCGGGCAGGAAAAACAACTGGGATGGTTCCAAGCTGATGCAGAGCACAGGGAAAACATTTTGTCACCAACTGGAACATTTGCAATAAACAGGAAACACATTCTTTAATGAGCTGAGACATGGGCTATATAAATTTAACCCCTTAAGTTCAAAAAATCCCCAGTCTGCAAATATATACACGTAGGTTAACTTGTAACCTCTGTCTGTGAATGTACGCGAGACCACACTTGCAACCACGAAAGTTATCTCAGGATGTATGAATAGGTATTTATCAAAAAAATCCTCCACTACTTATGAATCTGCATGTTTCCACAACAACTGAGTGACACTCCTTACAGTAGATGGATTTCACATGCACTGGAATGGAGTGCCCTGATTGATCGATAGAGATCCCTGAAGCTATAATTAACATACAAGGGTCTCTCGTGCAAACAGCTTTAAATTTCTAAAGTCTGAAGTTCAGCTGGCATTATAAATCCATTTCCCATACAGGGGTTCTTTCTTATTTTCTGCAAAGTAAAACGTTTTGATTTTTAATTAACGTTCCATCTTTTTAAGAACAGAAATCTACAGCATGATTCATAATATGTTGAGCTAGAGTGCTGCTACTTCTGGTTCTAAGCATGCGTTTTCAAGTCCTCTGTATGCCAGAACAGCTTAGCTTCGCTTTGCAGTTCTCTCACCTAAAGAGTGCAAGATAGCACTCACAGCCATGAGAGGCACCAGAACTGTGCATATAGCAATACAGTGCAAGGCAGGTCACTGGTGAAGTGGAGGCCACTTCACTTAGTGCAAAGAATCATGCTCCCCAAGATCTGCTTGGCCTCAAAGCCAGACCTTTCCTTCTTTAGGAGAGAAAAAAAATACTGTTTTTTCTATTTAATAAAATTGCTTTTCCTTTCGTCATTATGGAACTGTTTCTCCTGTCCGTTATTTCATTCTAACTTTAAGTCAGTTTTGTTTTACAGATTGAATTGCAACTACCTCTGGACACAATGCTGGGTCCTTGTATTTGAAAGTGAAACTTGCTTTTATTTACTGTGATTTTTCTGTCCCAATTATTGATTTGGTTAGGGCATTGTATTAGAGCAGTAGTTGATGTTGGCCAGAGATGTAACCGGGTGACTGATCAGAGCCGTACTGTACCTACAGGGCATGCAACAAGCTGAGAAAATCACTGTTTTGTAATTGTCTGCTCTAGTGTCCCCAGCAGTTATGATTCACCCCATTGTCGCTACCAAGGACAGTGTGACAGACAAGAAATGAGAGCTTCCATTTCCTATCATCAGTGACCTGGAAAAAGCACTGCAGATGTACAGTAGCATCCCTTCAGCAGCCTGAAATAGGCCTGGATGTCTGCCTGTTCTCATATGCCACTCTGGTTTCATGGACACACAGACGTGGGTAGGGACCAAGCTCTTTCTAGTCCTTTCTGAGGGGAACATAACTAGCTCTGCTGCCTTGTGGTGCTGCAGGACTCTCTGTTTTTCCATAAAAGGAGATCGTTGGGTCATTTCAAGGGGCTTTTGTCTCATGGATTCGAACTGAATACAGTGGTTTAACTCGGCTATTTCTCTAGGCATCTTCTGTAGCCACACAGGGGTTCAAAGCTAATCCACTCACTTAGCTCAGCACACCTGCAAGGCACCACCAAATGGCTGAGACCTAACTTTTCCTGTCTAAACAATGCTGCTCAAATTAAATTCTATTTTTAACAATTAAACCTTCAGGACTGTCCACAATACTTAAGCCATTTTATTCAGTTTGAATCCATGGAACAAAAGCCACCTGAAATTACCCATCAAGTAAGCATTAATCCATGACAAAGGAGTGCTCTACTAAGGAATTAATGCCTGGTTGGGGGGAAGGGGCATGAGGCTGCAGTCTGAGTGCCTCCAACCACCAGCCATGCATTAATTCCCTAGTGCAGCCCTCCTTTGACGTGGATTAATGTGCTTGTAACATGGCAAACAGAGGGAAAAGGCTGTTTTCAATCAAATAAGTTTAGTACGTAGATGAGGACAAAGTGATATTATTACCTGAGGAAGCATTTTATAGTGTTGAGTTGCATGTGGAACTGTGCCCATGCACGTTCAATGGTAGAAGACTTGGTTTGCTGGCCAAGGCACCTAGCTTCACCGGAGCATTTTCCTTCCAAGACTGCTTGAAAGGCAGAGTAGAGAACCTTACCAGAGCAAGGGAAAAGGATTAAGACTTCTTTTGGCTAAGCAGATTTACTGTGTGGTGTTGTTTTTATTTTTTACTCACAGGGATTGCTACTGTTTGTTGCTAACATTTCATTGCTTTATTTTTCTCTGTAGCAAAGTGCTTCTTACAGCGTATATCTTCTCTGAAATTATTACAGGTGGTGCTTTACAGGTTTTACAGTTTTATCTAACATTAGGATAAGCTTTCAGGGTTACTGCATTTGTTGTTGACTGATTGTTTCTGCTCTTACCTCCTTGTTCTTTCGTCCGTGGGTCTTCTTTTTCAGCAGGGGAAGGGCCCAGCCACTCACCCCCATCCCCAACCACCCCACCCTACACTCCTTTTATAGGGTACCACAGTTGTGACATTTCCTGTGGCAGAGCAGGAAGGGGCGGATCAGTGGGGCATCCACAAGGTGAGCTCATTTACAGGGGCACTAGTAATTTAACTTGTTATAACAAGTTAAACAAAAACAAAACACAATCAAATCATTACTTGCATTTTTTTCCTTCTAATTACTCTGACTAGGTTATAAAGCCAGCAACTTATCTGGAATGCTAGGTACTGTGGAACAATTTTCAGAAGGACAGTCTTATAGGATTTAGGACACTGTCCTACATGCTGGGCCATTGGAGATCTTAGTAATCAGCTCCGGGCAGCATGGGCAGAGATTGCACGCCTCAAATTTCATATTCAAGAGGAAATACATTACAAGAACCACCCGCCATTTCTCCAGCATCCAACAGAAAAACCTCGACCGCAGAGGGATGCTGGACCAGGAGGTTGGCAGGTGGTTAGGAGGGGCAAATCGTGTGCCCCATCACTCTCTGCTCTCCAACATATTACCTCCAAAAACCATATAAACACTACAAACAGGTATCTGCCTCTATCTCTGAAATCAAACAAAGAGGCAGAAGACACTGCAGAGCAGGACACTGGTGCACAGGAGCTAGCACAACAAAACTCACCCAAATCAGGAACCAAAACAAAAAAAGCAAAAAGGGAATCCAAAAAACTTCTGATCATAGGAGACTCCATGATTCGGGGAGTTGATATCCATCTCCAGCCAGGGGTAATGGTCAGATGTCTCCCAGGTCCATCAGCATGGAGAGACACTGACCGCATTGCTAAAATTGTTCACAAAGCAGGAGAAAACATTGATGTCCTAGTACACATAGGGACTAATGATCTCGCCAGCTGGTCAGTTGTGGAGACCAAGGAAAACCTGACCAGGCTGGGTGACAAACTATCATCCATTTGGTCCGGCAACTCCTTCTCTGAGATCCTGCCAGTCTGAGAGAAGGGAGCAGATGGACGGTAGGTCAGAGAAGGGGAGATGGGGAGCTAAACACGTGGCTCAAGGGCTGGTGCCAGGAAAAAGGACACAGATTTATAGGGAACTGGCAACAGCTCTGGGAGCGAAAGTTCTTTAAATTTGATGGACTGCATCTGACTAAGGAGGGAGTCAGTGCATTGGGGCAGAAGTTTGACGTCTTTGCAGAATATTTAAACTAGCAAATGGGGAGAGGGGTGCAGCACCCCATACGTCGAATGGGAAGAAAACTCCTCCCCCCTCAGCTAGTGGTCAAACAGGGATTCAGCATGTTTGCAGTTCATTTGCATCACCAGGTAAGAAAAAGGTTTGTCTCCACACAACGCACAGGGTAATGCCAAACCTCACCCAACAACTAACACACTGAATCTGGCCAATGGAAAATCATGTACAATGCTCACAGTCTGGGAAATAAGATCCCAGACCTGCAGACAATAATGTCAGAGGCTAAACTGGACATAGTAGCAATTAGTGAGACGTGATTTACCAGTAACCACACTTGGGAGACTTCAGTACCTGGCTATGTATTGTTCAGAAGAGACCGAGGTGCAAAAGGGGGAGGAGGGTCGCCCTATATGTCAATGAAAATATCAAAGCTACAGAAATTCAGAATACACATAAGGAGCCAGAAGAATTGTGGGTCACCCTGAAACAGGAAATGGGACAGCCATAAGAACTGGAGTTGTCTACAGGCCCCAGACCAGGGGAGGACACAGACACATTACTGTTAGAAGATATACAAAACATGACAGCTAAAGGGAGGTTCTGATAATGGGAGACTTCAACATGCCAGATACAGATTGGTCAATACCAGCAGGAACATCTGCCAGAATTAGACACATAGTGGATTCCCTGCAGGGGGAGGGCCTCAAACAATTGGTACAACAACCCACAAGAGACAGGGCTATCCTAGATCTAGTACTGACTAACAGGGAAGGGATCACAGATCTCCAGGTAGAAGGTCACCTGGGGCCAATGACCATCACATGGTATGGTTCAATTTGGCTACTACATCGAAATCATCCATTCCAAGGCAAAAATATGGGACTTCAGAGGAGCTGACTTTGATAAGATGGCCAACAGAGTTAAGCTAGCCCTGGCAAAAAGAAACACAGGTGAGGGGTACAGGCAAGTGGGCAAGCATTAAGGATGTAATACTTGAAGCAACATCCCATTGTGTTAGACAGAAAAGGAAGTGCAAAGAAGAAGGAAACCACTTTGGTTCTCAAATACAGTAGCAGAAAAGGTCAGAGCCAAAGGCTGGCCTTCAGGAAATATAAGGAACACAGCGGGATGAAGATAGGGAGGCATACCAAACTGCCCTAAGGCAAGCAGGAAGGCAGTAAGGCAGGCAAAGTCCCAAACTAAGGAAACACTAGCACGAACAGTAAAGAAGGTGACAAGACTTTCTATAGATACATTAGTGAAAGCAGAAAGTCCAGAGGGGTATTGTTAGCTTAATGGAGAAAAGGGAGCATGTGGAGGAGGAGGACTCATGTAAAAGCATCTATCCTAAATAGATACTTTTGCTCAGTATTTACTGAAGAGAAGGTAGGGCAGGGCTCACAGCTCAGTACCATGGACACAGGGGAGGGAGGTGAGCACCCCTTCACAAAAGAAAGGGTCCTACAAGAGCTTGCTAAGCTCAGGGTGGACAAGGCAATGGGACCTGATGGCATACATCCCAGGGTACTATAGAGCTAAAGGTGGAACTAGCAGAGCCATTAGCAGAACTGTTTAGTGAGTCTCTAAGCACAGGAGAGGTCCCAGAAGACTGGAGAAGGGTTCATGTGATCCCGCTCCACAAGAGTGGTAGCAGGGAGGAGGCAGGGAACTACAGACCAGTCAGTCTTACCTCAGTAGTGGACAAGATTATGGAGGCACTCCTTAAGAAAAGGATAGTGCAACACCTGGAATCCATAGGGGCACAGGATCCAAGACAGCATGAGTTTACAAAAGGAAGGTCCTGTCAAACTAATCTCATAGATTTCTTTGACTGGGTAACCAGAGTGGTGGACCAAGGGGGAGCAGTTGATGTTGCCTACCTTATCTTCAGCAAAGCTTTTGACACTGTTCTACATAGAAGATTGATAAATAAGCTGGGTAGGCTTGGGGTGGGTCAGAAGTTGGTCAACTGGGTGGCAAACTGGTTGACGGGCAGAAAACAGAGAGTGGTGATAAATGGTATACAGTCAGAAAAGATGCAAGTCACAAGTGTGGTACCTCAGGGATCAGTCCTGGGGCCAGTCCTCTTCAACATCTTTATTAGTGACCTTGCAGATGGACTACAGGGTAAGGCTTGTCTATTTGCAGATGACACCAAGATCTGCAACAGAGTAGATGATCCAGATGGGGTGGGCAGAATGAGAAGAGATCTGGATAAACTAGCAAAATGGTCAGAAGAGTGGCAACTGGGATTTAATGCAAAGAAGTGCAAGATCATGCACATAGGGAAGAGAAACCCTGAAGCCACCTATAGGCTGGGAGGGGAGTTGCTAGCAGTCACAAAGGAAGAAAGAGACTTTGGCATCATCATCACTGATGACCTGAAATCATCCAAGCAGACCTCTAAAGCAGTAGGTAAGGCTAGGGGGTGTTAGGGTGTATTAGTAGGGGTATCACAAGTCGTAAGAGGGAGGTAATAATCCCTCTTTACAAGACACTGGTTAGACCCCATCTGGAGTACTGCGTGCAGTATTAGAGGCCACATCTTCACAAGGACATTAACCAAATTGAGGCAGTCCAGAGAAGGGCAACCAAAATGGTGCAGGGACTGCATCAGAAGACATATGAGGACAGATTAACAGAGCTCAACATGTATACCCTTGAGCAAAGGAGGGAGAAAGGTGATATTATCAAGGCATTCAAACACCTTAAGGGCATTGACAAGGTGAATGAGTCTAACATGTTTAAATATAAGAAAAATAGCAGGACAAGAGGACACAGCATGAGATTAAAGGGGGGCCGATTAAGGGGGAATGTGAGAAAATTATTTTTCACAGACAGAGCAAAGGCCAGTGGCACATTTATAAGGCAGAAAAAGAAATGGGCAGACTGGATGGGCCTTGCAGTCCTTACCTGCCGTCAACTTCTATGTTTCTATGTTTCTAATACTCTGTATTCATTTATATTGTGACAGCACTTTCAACTTTACAGCGTTCCATTTTGTAACACAGCACAGAGAAAATGTAAAAAAAAGTACCTCCATTGAAAAAAACACTAATGTATCAACTCATTGCTTTCATTTTTCCTTCCCATTCACTATTGCATCTAGGGTAAAGTATGAAGATTTGCTTATGTCTCTAAGGCGATACATGCAAATCTTACTACTTTATTCAGAATGCACTACTGAGTGGGGAAAGAAAAACGAAGGTGAGGACTTAACAGATAACTTTTTTAATTACAGAGGTAGATTTATTTGTTTGTGATGATGCTGATTGCTGCAAGCTGCTGTCTCTCTTCTCTCTGATGGCCAACTCACCATCCGGTTCTACGGCTCTGTTCCTGTAACCACTTACATGGACTACCGGGGTATGCCTCACTGTGTAAGGGACAGGGTTGTTCATGTCCAGAGCTCCTCAAGGTGGCTTAGTAGCAATGTCATTGGACAGGAATCTTTCTCATACCACTTCCCAAAACTTTGTAACTCCCTGCCACCTCCTATACGTCTCTCCTTATCCTCAAACTCTGTCTCTTTAGCCCTACATAACTTCTATTCCCTAACTGCACTTGTCTCTAACCCCCTCTTCTCTCTCCTTCCTAAGCAAATTCTCCTTCTACCCTACCTATCTGCAGTCCCCCACCAATCTGCCACACTGGTCGCATGGTCTCCCCCCTTCCCATGCTCCCCGTCCCTTATGTGCATCCCCTACTACCCTCCCCTACTCTCCCAGGTTGTTGCCCCCCCTCCCATCCTCCTGCCCTTCCCCCTCCTGTCCTCTCTGCCTATGCCCTGAGCCCCTTGCAGGGTTCTCTGAACCCTGAAGAGGCATAAGGCCTGGCCCCTCTCCCTTTGTCCATTTTCTCCCACTCTCTAATCCTATTTCCCCTTGTAGGGATTCATTGCATCCTGAAGGGGATTAGATTAGTCACCTATTTGTATCTGTTTCCTACCCTTCTCCCTCACCCACCTCTTTATCCTTTGTCCTCCCTTTCCCCTACCTCCTCCTCCCCCGCCCTCCTGCCCCCTCACCCCCTTTTCCTCCACTCCCCTTCTATCCTCCCTCCTCTGCTGCTTAGTCCAGTTCCCCTGGTAGGGTTTCTCTGCATCCTGAAGGGGTTCTGTTTCTAGCCTCCACTTTCCCCTTTCTCTTCTCTCCCCCACCCTCAATTCATCACCCTCTCCACTTCCTCACCTGTCTCACTCCTGCCCTACTGCCGTTTCATCCCCCCTCCCCAGCAGCCCAGTCCTACTTCTCTTATAGGGCCCTGAAGGTTATTTCTTGCTAGGCAGCTTCCCCTTCCCCTCCTCCTCCTCTCCCCCCTACCCTCGAGTCATCATCCCCCCAACTCCGCACTCATCTAATTTCTGCACTCCCATGGACCTACAGGCACGTCCCTCCTCTTGCTCAGCCTACCTTCATGGCATCTTCATGGCACTTCTACTTTAGCCTGTCTCCTCTGGGAGTTTTCATGCTCTCAGACTGCTGCTACACCTGCTTTGTCCCAGTCTAGGTTCTAATGCCTGTCCTGGTGCCCTCTTCGCCTCAGTACCGGCAATGCATGGTTTTGTTTTAGAAAGTGCGCTGTAATTGTTCAAACTCCTGTTAATGTATAGTTCCCAGACTGCTAATTGTTTGCTGCGCTCTGTTTTTATTACCTAGGACTGTATTCCTGACTGGTTGTCTAAGTCACTCAGTCCGTACCTGTACCACACTGTTATGTTCTGTAATTGTGCTGCATTGCTTTGCTCATGTATTGATTTACTCCTGTATTGTAATTTGTTTGGCTGCTCTCCCAACATTATAACCCCTCTCCCCCAGGATGCTTCTGGAAATGAGCTGTTTCACAGCTCATGTTGTGTTTCTTGGTGAAACATTTTCCAAACAAATAAAATAAATACATTTTTTCAGACTTACTGCTCCTCCGTTACAGTGTCTGCTCAGTGCTGGAGTTCCACAGAGTGGGTGGGTAGGAAGGAACATACTCTGCAGGACAAAGTTTGACAAAAAAACACTGTGCTCCACTTTCTCTCAGGACACAGTGGGTGAGGTTTTTGTGTCTCTCTCGATAGCGCCACCTATAGGGAGGAATCGAGCTACAGGAAAAAATCCACAATGAGATGTGGGAGAGGGAGTGATTAATCTGTCTCTATTTATGTCAGTAAGCGTGCTCCCGATGACAAGCGGGCATTACTAGGGAATTAATCCCTGCTTCAACTTGGGTCTTGTGTCCTACTTTAACCAATCTAGTCCCAGCATTATGGTACACTATTTATTGCCATGTCACAATCTTCTTTTGTCTACTTTTGTGGGTAAGCGTGATATAGTTTCCCTTTTGTATGTTTGTAATACATAAGCCAGGGGTGGCCAACCTGTAGCTTATGAGCCACAAGTTACTCTTGAAGCAGTTTGATGTGGCTCTCGAAGGGTTTGTCAATTACATGTCAAATACATGTCACAGTCTTTTAAATTTGAGAAAAGTCAAAGTACAGGAACTGAAAGCGCCCTGAGTGCTCAGCAAGCTACTTTTACTAAGCCTGCAAGCAAATGTAAAGCTCCAGAGCTGCTCTGGATAACTATTCTAAAATTACAAGTATTTAAAAAAAAATACTGTAACTTAATAAAATATGATTATTGACTATTTACTATGACTATGTATTCTAACTCCTAAATATAGGTATGGTATGAGCTGCACATTGGGTATGGTACGAATCACACATAGTTGTGGCTCACATCTTACTCAGAAATGTAAATGTGTCTCACGACCCCGAAAAGGTTGGACACACCTGACATACTGTAAACTATTGTATAACCCACAATAGGGCAGGGGTGTATCAGGCAGTACAAGTCTGATTAAATATTCATGTGCCTAGCAAGACTCCTATTTGGCTACTGGATCAGTCATTAACATCTTAAAAATGACTGTCTAGCTGCCAACTGACATGCAGCACACGTGGCTCATGCACTCCATTCAAAACCTAAAGTAAGTAACCCAGTTCCACCATTCATGAACCTTTTATTGGAAGCCTTGGGAGGAATGGAGCAAATCAAATTGATTGGTCTAATATATAAAGCTCTTAGAGATATTTGGAAGGAATGGTCTAGAGATATGCCAACCCAATGGAACAGAGAGTTAAATATTAAAATAACATATGTAAAGTGGTTAGAAACTATCCAATATTCGATGAAGGCAACACAAATATCTTTTTGGTCAGAATATATCTGGAAATGTCATGTTAGATATTTTATTACACCAGATTAATTAAATATCTACCAGTGAAATATGGGTTGTGCTGGAGGAAGTGTGGTGAATCAGAAGCATCTCTGACTCATATAATATGCTCTTGTCCTAAAGTGGCACCCTACTGGCAGGATATCACTAAAGGTTTAAGGCAATTAATAGAGCTAGACCTTGAATTGACACCTGAAATGATTATGCTATAAGTTCAACCAGAGGGACAGCTCCCCCCTCAAAAAAAGTATGTTATACCTTTATTTAGCAATGGCCCAAAAAAGTATTACTTGGTTATGGCATACAACTAAGCTGCCCACATTGTCCCAATGGCACAGTGCTATGATAGAAGTCTATCAGATTGAACGAATAGTTACAAATAGAATGGAGCGTAAATCTGCATTTGAGACTAGATGGAGACCCTGGGTTTTTATATTTCCCCTATAGATGCATTTTTTGTACCCTTAAATGCTGAGAGAGAAAGAGATGTCAGATTAAATAATGCATATGAAATTTCATACCCTCTACTGAAATACATGAGACTTATGAATAATAACCGTGCTCTAATAACTGGTCAGCAATTTTTTCCATCGTCTGACCCAGTTATAATTTGCGCAAACACGCACCACAGCAGTCAAACAAGAGCTGCATCCTGATTGGCTGTTTATTCATCCTGGCCGGGCAAACTAGTTTAGAAAATATGGCGACTCCTCTGTCCCACTTAGTGAGGAGCCGCCACACCAAAAACACTGAGTGTGTATATTTAACTTTTAAACATCTTTTCCTCCCATAATTGCATCTGCCTAATCCTGGCATTTTAATCCTACTCTGCGCACTTCAACCCTTCACCGGAGAAAAACTGCTGCCACCGGGGAATACCTCAGACAAGCTTCCCAGGTAAGCGCCAACGGGAGCGGACAAACCACAATCAAAATAAATTACAAAAGCTTGTCTAACTGCTAAAACCCTTGGGGCAAAAAAATGCTGAACAGCAATTATAACAAATAAGAGATGGGGTGGTGTGTATAACTCAATTTTACACACACCCTCGTTGTGGGATGCTTTCATAAACCCCTCAGGCTTCGACCTCGGGGTTTATGTAGCATCCCCACAACTCGGGTGTGTGTAAAACCTCATTATACTCACCACCCCATCCATTACTGTATATGTAATAACTTTAATACTCTTCAGAGAACTAGAAATGTATATGATCATAAAGCTGAATGTCTGCTGTCTGTATGTAAAGATATATAATGAAAAGAAAATAAAGAATATAAACAAACAAAAGTGAGTAAAAAATAAAGAGT
Source organism: Neoceratodus forsteri (assembly GCA_016271365.2). NCBI lineage: Eukaryota > Metazoa > Chordata > Ceratodontiformes > Ceratodontidae > Neoceratodus > Neoceratodus forsteri. The sequence goes on from CM028131.1 coordinate 116,614,019, forward strand.
AAGGCTGAAATATGTTATTGCAATTAGATTTATAATCACAATAACAGCCTCGAAGCTAGTCACTTCCTTAGATTAGCGACTGCATGAAGGGAGGTTGACTGGAGGGAAGTGGCCCTCAGCTGCACCTCGGGCCACCCATCCCCATCTAGACATTAATCCCTCAGAAATGACCAGCTTCTTGGTCATTATTGCTTTATTAATACATGCCCCTGGTGGTTGTGAGGCATGAAGCCAACAGCTACTGTAGGTGCCCTTCCAACCACCAGGAAAGTGCAATAATGCCTGATACACCTATGCCCTGGAGTGAGACATTGCACTACAAAAACTGGAAAAAAAAGTTGTTTATTTAATTGAAAAATATTTTATTTTCATTTAGTTAGGCTATTGCTAAGCAGAATAGGGTAGGTTAGTTATGAAGTAGCCATATACCAGAGATTAGTCAACGGTTGGGTGATTTGATTAGACCAAAGAAGTTACTATGATTTTGAAGCCCATTTTATATGAACTTATAAACAAACCAGCAGACAAAGGCCTTATGGTCTAGCTAGTCTACTCCAGTGTGCAGGTCCCACTGTGTTTACAATGGGACTGGCCCCTCTCCCCCATTTCGCCTGTGACCCCCACCTCGCCTTGAATACCCCCCCACTCCCCCTTACTCTACCTACAACTTTTCCCTTTACTCTGTCCTATCCTCTCTTGAAGCTATCCACATTTTCAAGAAGGCCACCTCCCCCAGCAACTCGTTCCACTTGGCCACCACCCTCAGTGAAAAAGTGTCCCCTCATCTCCCTCCTGAACCTTCCTTCCACCATCTTTAGGCTATGCTCCCTAGTGGACTTGTTCTCACTAAGGCTGAAGGGGCCCTCAGTGCTCACCCTGTTTATACCTTTGAGTTACTTGAAGGTCTCCATCAAGTCCCCCACCTCTCTTCTGCCCTCAGGAAAGTACATGTTGAGCTACTTGAGCCTTTCCTTATAGGTGTTGCCCTGTTGGCCTTGGATGATCTTGGTTGCCATTCTCTGGACTGTTTCCAGCAAGCTGACATCCTTCTTAAGGTAAGGGCACCAGTACTGCACACTGTAATTTAGGTGCGGCCTCACAAGTGATCTGCACAGCAGCGACATGACCTCCATCTTCCTGCTGGTAATCCCTCTGGCTATGCTGCCCAGCATCTGATTTGCACTGGCCGCTGCTCTTCTGCAGTGTCCCGAGTGCTTCAGGTCAGTCGTGATGATTATTCTCGGGTCCTTTTCTTTCCCCGACCTGTTTACCTACGCACCACCCAGCCAGTATTTGGTCCCTGGGTTCTTTGCCCCCAAGTGCATAACCATACACTATTTAGCACTGAACTGCAGTTGCCAAATGCCAGATCGCTTCTCTAACCTAGCTAGGTCTTCCCTGAATTCCTGTCTCCCCTATTCCATGTCCATCCTTCCATAGAGCTTTGTGTCATCCGTGAACAGGCAGATCCCACCAATTATCCTATCTGCTATGTCACTGATGAAGACGTTAAACAATACCAGACCGAGTACCGAGCCCTGTGGGACCTCACTGGTCACTGGTCTAGCTTCTGAAACTTCCTGCGCCTACCACCTTTAGACTTCTGTCCTGTAACCAGTTTTTGATCCATCTAGCAAGCTTTGCCCCACTCCCTTCAGATTCCTGACCAGTCTCTTATAAAGCACAGAGTCAAAGGCCTTGCTGAAGTCCAGATACAGGACATCAGCCACTTGACCCTTGTTCACTGTCCCAGTCGAAGAAGTCAATTAGGTTAGTCTAGTAGAACCTCCCCATCAAAAACCCATGCCACCTCTCATCCTGGAGCCCATTTTCCTCCAGAAAGCTCACAGTCTTTCCTTCAGGATGGTCTTCATCAGCTTCCCTACTATTAAAGTCAGGCTGACTGGCCAGCAGTTCACTGGTCCATCCCTTGACCCACTTTTATGAGAAGCACCACATGTTAGAGGTGGGCAAGTCAGAGTAGGCTTGAGCCTGGCTTGAGCTAAGTGCTTGGCTTGGCTCGACTTGACCTCTGTAAGCAACTGAGAACCAAAGTCAACCCAAGCCATTTATGGTCGACATAAGCATTTTTCCCTGCCTTAGTAGCTAATGTAATGTTTAAAACATTCAACTCCTATGTGGAGAACAGCCTGCAGCAGCCAGGGACTGGCTCATGTTTTGGCTCGCAGACTCAAGCCAGATGCCTGGCTCAGCTCTGGCTTGGCTCTAGGTGAAAAATTCCTGGTTGTCCCACTTCTGCTAAGTGTGCAGTTCTCCAGTCCCAGGGCACACTCTCCAACTCCAAAAAGGTGAAACAGGGCTGCCAGGGGACCCACCAGTACCTCTGCCTGTTCTCTTAGGACCCTTGGGTGCACACCATCTGACCCTGGGGATTTATCCACCTTCAGGGCTCTTAGGCTCTTATGCACCCTGTCAACTTGTATTATGCCATCTGTGGCACCCCCTCTCAGTTCCCACCTCCCTGTTCCCTTTTGGCACTGGTCCTTTCTTCTCCCTGGTGAAGATGGAGCTGAAAAACAAGTTACTCACCTGTAACAGTAGTTCTAGGAGTGGTATATGTTGTTCATCCACACTTTCTGGCATGTCCTTGCCCCTTTAAGATTTGCTGGAAGGTCTTCAAGCTGGCTCCTCCCACCCACCCGGGTGGTATAACCCTCGCCTCCACCCCATGACACCAGATCTCACCCACTGGAAGCAGAGGTGTGCGTCGAAGCCCAGGAGGTCGGGTGGGTCAGTGTGAATGAACTACATATACCACTCCTAGAACTACTGTTACAGGTAAGTAACCTGTTTTTCTAGAGATGTGGATATGTTGTTCTATCCACACTTTCTGGCAGACTCCTAGCAGGTCTCTGGGAGGAGGGAGGCAAGGCATACACCCTCTACTTCGGGAATAGAGACTGGAGAACTGAGGCTTCAAAACCAGCATCCCGGCGTGACTCAATGTGGTAATGGGTAATGAAGGTGTTTGCTGTCTTCCAGGTAGCAGCCCTGCAGATATTATGGATAGGGACGTCCCTAGAAGCAGCCACTGGCACAGCAGTATGGTGGACAGAGTGAGCCCTTAGCCCTACGGGTGGCTCCTTAACCGCCAGCCTTTAGTAGCGATCAATGTAAGATGTAATCCATCTGCCAGTCATCCACTTTGCTGCAGGTATTCCAGGTGCAGCTTCAGCGTAGGTGACAAACAGTTGGCCAACCTCTCCTCGAACTTCAGCCATCCGCTCCTTATAATAAGAAAGCACTTGTCTCAGGTCCAGAGTATGGAGCCTGTACTCAGCCTCTGAGCAGTAGTTCAGGGTAGAACACAGGCAGAGTCATCACCTGGTTAAGGTGAAACTCTGACACCACCTTCGGAAGGAAATTCGGGTTGGGGAGCAGGACAACCTTGTCCCTGTGTAAGACCAGGTAAGGAGACTCCACCAAGAGTGCCTGGAGCACCCCAGTCCTTCTGACTGACATAATAGCCATCAGAAGGGCACTCTTCCACAACAAGTGTGACATCCCACACTTGTGCATCGGTTCGAATGGCTTGTCCATGAGTTTTGCCAAAACCAGCAGTAAATCCCATGGAGGTGGAGGTTCATGCACCGGAGGGGATATGTGATTGAGGCCCTTGAAAAAGCATCAGACCACTGTCTCCTGTGCCACCATCCACTAACCGGCCTGCACCCGGTAAGCAGAGATGGCAGCCAGGTGCACCTTAAGGGTAGTCATCCGGAGACCTCCTTTGGAGAGGGACCAAAGATAGTCAAGAATACTGGCCACAGGACAGGAACTAGGGTCTAGGCCCTTGCCCTGACACCAAATGGAAAACCTTTTCCATTTGAAGGCATAGCACCTCCTGGTAAACTGCTTCCTAGATGCCTCAACCACACTGAGGGCATCGTTGGAAAGACCCAAAGCCTGGAACGCTAGTCACTCAAGAACCAAGCTGTCAGGTGCAAGGATTGAAGGACCAGATGGAATACCTTCCCCTGATTGACTGATACCAGGTCCGGGCATGCTGGAAGTCGCCTCGGGGAGCCTGTCACTGAGGCTGAGCAGAGCTGGATACCAGAACCGGCGTGGCCAATCTGGGTCTACCAGGATCACCTTCACTTTGTCCCTCCTCACCTTGAGAAGCACTTTGTGGATCAAGGGAAACAGAGAGAAGGCATAGGAGAGGCCTGGGGTCCACAGCCTTGAGAAGGTATCCCTCTGCAGCGAGCCCTGCTGAGTGGAGTGGGCATGAAACAGCCTCAGCTTTGTGTTCTCCCTGGAGGCAAACAAGTCCACCTGAGGGGTACCCCACAGGGAGAACAGGCTGTGAACTACCTCTGGGTGAAGAGATCACTCATGGGACGCTTAACCTACATGTTGAGGGCATCCGCCAGTTGGTTCGAGGCTCCTGCCACATGGATGGCTAGGAGATTTGCCCCAGTCAGCTCATGAGGGTCCAGATTTGGAGCGCTTCCCCTACATAGAGGCCGGGAGTGCGTGCTGCCCTGTTTGTTGAGATAGTGCATGGATGTGGTGTTGTCCGTCTGGACCTGGATCACTTGACCCCACAGAAATGGAGCTAATGCATTCAGCACCAGCTGGACTGCTCAGAGCTCCAGCAGGTTGACGTGGCATTGGGACTCCTCAGGGTTCCAGAGCCCATGGACCCTGTGGTTCCCCATGTGGGCTCTCCAGCCTGTGAGAGAGGAGTTGGTCATGAGGACGACCGTCGGCTCAGGGCGGACAAATGGGATTCCTCCCTGCAGATGTTCCGGGATGGTCCACCACTGGAGGGCATCCCAAAGACTCTGGGTTACCATGGCCAGCTGGTCAAAATGACCCTGATGCTGGGACCACTGCCTGACCAAGCCCCATTGAATGGGATGCATATGCCACCAGGCCCAACAGATCACAGTGGCACAGGCCGGCATGTAAACTATAAGATGTAGGAAGTCCCGGGAAGGGTGCAATTGCCCAACTAGAAATGACTGGGCAATGGAGGAGAGAACATCCACCCTGTCTGCCGGGAGCTGGGATCTGGCTCGGCAAGAGTTGAGCTGTGCCCCGATGAAGTAGCACACCTGAGAGGGCACGAGTTCTGATTTGGCCTTGTTGACCAGGAGGCCAAGTTCGAGACAGGTCTGAAGGGTCAGATCCCTGGACCTCTCCACCTCCACTCTGGAGGGACCCACTATGAGCCAATCGTCAAGGTAGGGGTACACCCTGACCCCTCGATGCCGAAGATGGGCTACCACCACTGCAATACATTTGGTGAAGACCCAGGGGCCTGATGACAGGCTGAACAGCATGGCTTGGAACTTATAGAGGGTTCCCTCCGCTCAGAAGTGGAGGAACCTCTGGTGCGACGAATGGATCGGGACATGGAAGAACGCATCCTGAAGATCCAGAGAGCAAAACCTAATGTTTCGCTTGGGAGATGGTAAGATCTGGGACAGAGCTACCATCCAAAAGGTGCGCAACCTGAGATACTGATTCAGGTCATGCAGATCCAGAATGGGGCGCCAGCCCCCCCTCCCATTTCGGGATCAAGAAGTACCTGGAAATGAACCCTGGGTTGACTGGGGGATCTGTAACTTGAGCCACTACCTCCTTGAGGAGGAGTTGGACAATGTCATCTCAAAGAGCCAACCGAGTTTGTACTGATACCCTTTCCTCACATGGGGCACGGGCTTGGCTTGGTGGGTTCTGCTCGAATTCCAGAGGCAGTCCCTGACTGACCACTTCCAACACCCACCTGTCCATGGTAACAATGGACCAGGCGGAAAGGAAGTGTCAGAGCTGGCCCCCCATGGGAGGACCCAGAGCAGGCATGACGGGTATGGGTCTGGACACCCCCATCCCATCACTGAACAGGCCTGAAGGAGGAGGAGGGTCCAGATGCGGGACCTGGACCCTTCCCTCCTGGTCTGCATGTAGACTGCGTGCCTGACTTGGGCTGAGGGCGCCAAGACTGGGCCTGCTGCTGTTGCCCAGATTTAAAATGGGTCTATTTGGCTGCAGGGGCAAAAGGGCAAAAAGCCTTCTTCTGTTTTTTGGAACCCTGGGATTACTTTTATGCACGCATAGCAGAGTCCAATGTGATATTGGACTTCTCAATATGTTCAAGGTGAATGTCCACTCCTGGACCAAACAAGTCGGCACCCAGGAACGGAACATGTGCCAACTTGTTCTGGGTGTCAGCCATAAAGTTGAGACCCGCAACCAGGCCCTGCAGCACATGGCAACCATGGCTGCTACAGAACGGGCACAGGAATCCCCGATGTCCAAGACTGTTTGGAGTTGATGCCTAGCAACTGCCCAACCCTGGTCCTGGACCTGCTTGACCATGGTCTGAAGGTCCACGGGAAGGTGAGGAAGCACCTCATCTAAGGAGCCCAACAGGGCATGGGAGAGGTGTGCCATAATCACAGCCAAACTCCCCTGATGGACAACGAGCAATGAGGCCGCAAAAACCTTTCGGGCGGAGTGCTCCAGTTTCTTGGATTCTTTGTCCAGTGGTCTATCAGAGTCTCCCGAATTCCCTACCCATCTGAACACAGACTCAGTCAACACTCTCTCAGCTGAGGAATGCTGTGTAAATCTCAAAAGGGAGCCAGTAGTACCATGTACTTGCGGGCCATCCTGGCAGACAGTGCTGGGCAGAAGGCTGGGTGCTTCCAGAGTTCCAGGGCTGGGCCAATGATGGCTTCAGCTACTGGAAAGGCCTCAGTTGGGGAATTCCCTCATCTGAGGATGTCAGTCAAGGGATATTCTATCCATTTTTCAACGGGCTCCAGCTTCATCCCTGTAGATTCGGAGATGAGAAGGAGGATGCCATAAAGGAGGTGGGACCCTCCTCAGCAGAAAGACTCATGGTATCGTCGTCCCAAGAACAGGATGTCAATTCAGCGTCCTCGGACTCTGAGAAGTCCGGATATAGCGGTCTGCTACCGGAGTCACTGAGAACCTGCTGCGGGTGGTTGGAAGTCAGAGTGACAGATAGCCTATGCCGGAGGCCTGAGACAGGCTGAGACACCATGGGAGGAGCCCCCGAAAGAGGCTGTTTTGGTGGCAACCCCACCAGGATAAGTGGAGAGACCAACCTCGGCCGAGTTGAGGTGACATTGCTGGCTCCATGGGAAAGGGTCTAGGCAACCGACTCTGCAGTGATGACGATGGTCTAAATAGCGACAGCCATCTGTAATGGCCAGGGTGGAAGGGACTGCCTTCACCCCAGTCAGGACCAGCTGCTGCCACAGCATGTTCTCATAGCACTGGCGCAATTTGCATAGGAGCCTCCCCTCATTCGAGGAGGATGAGGACAAATGGCCGCGCCACTTTTTGAGTGTCGTTTATGCAACTTCCTCTGCCTTTCAGTTGTGCATGTCTCAGAACCAGACATTGACCAGCGGGGGGACCGACGGGGGCATTCAGAAGATGGGGAGAACCTCGGCTCCTCCAGGTCATGGATGACCACTGCCTGGGGCTTCCCAGCGAGCTGGGTCGCCTCATCTGCGATGGTCGTTAAGACCAGAGTCCTAAACAAGGAGTTGTTGGGCTCATCGAGTGACAACGGGTCAAAGCAGTTGAGAATGATCTCAACCTAATCATTGTCCCATGTCTGGGCTGGCTGACCTGACAGGGGTACAGTGAGGTCGGCAGCTAAGGCCACAACATCGGCTGAAGCTGAAACAGGAGACTCCTGGGACCGCGAAGATCGCGCTTTGTTCCAAGAGCGGTGTCAACAAGACACAGTTTCTCTCGGGTCCTTTTCCTTTTTACGGGGTCTGGAGATATGAGAGCCAGGGCCATCTCCATGAGTGGGAAGGTATTGGACCATCTCCTTAAAGGAACCTGAAAAAGAGAAGCCCAATTTGAGTGGAACGAAAACTGAGGGCAAAGATGAGAGTTCAGCAGTCTCTGCCACCTCTTCTTCAAAGGCCTTCTTTCATACCTCTCAACCTCCCTCATCACGAATCAGGGACAAGGCTTAGAATGATCAGGGACAAATAACCAAAATCAGGGACACAGCTGATAAAATAGTAATACTAGTTCCAGAAGCTGTGAACAACATGCTTCTTAGTGTGAATAGCATTTTCTTAATGAGAACTAGACTGTAACACCAATGGCTGGCATTATTTTGTTATTCAAATCCCTACTCTTCAGTGACAGAAATCCCAAACTTAGGAGGGACAGAAGAAATTTCTGAGGCAAAATCAGGGACATCCCTGAAAATCAGGGACAGTTGAGAGGTATGCCTTCTTTTGTTCCAACTGTTTCATGGACCCCATAGTCATGGAAATCGCAAGGTGGGCATCCTTTGATTTGACCAGCAGATGCTGTTTTTCCGGGCATCTGAGCTGGAGATGATCCTCCAAGATGGTAGGATGGAACGAGCAACAGAAATTGCAGGCCTGGATATCACGGTTGTGACCCAGGTAGTACACGCACATGGCATGCGGGTTCATCCTGGACATTTTCTACCTGCAGGGACACTAGTGGAACCCAGGGTGAGGACTTGTCCTCCACTGAGGTTGCAATAATAAAGTTATTTGGAGAGAGTCGATGAATCTTAATCGGTAGAACCGAGTTTTGGAGTGCCAGGGCCTACTAAATGCGGAAGCGAGAAGGAGTGAACCTGTATCTTCCAGCGGAAAGGAAGATCTGGCATCAAGGAGCAGAGCCAAAGGTTATACCACCTGGGTAGGTGAGAGGAGCCAACTTGAAGACCTTGTGACGAATCTTAAAGGGGAAAGGACATGCCAGAAAGGGTGTTTAGAACAACATATCCACATCCCTAGAAGTATTTGTTAAGCACCTCTACTTTCTCTTCACTACCGTCTGCCCAATCTCCCTCTTATTTTAATCTGACAATCTCATCTTTAATGTCTGTCTTCTTCCTATATATTAGAAAAAAGGCCTTCTCACCTATTTTTACTCCTTGTGATAGCTGTACTTCCCTTGTAATCTTTGCCTCTCTAACTGCTCTGCTCTGCTCACCTCCCTTTTTTTAGCACAGTAGTCCTCATTATCCTCCTCCTCCTGAGTATTTTGCATTTCCAGAAGGCTGCCTTCTTGTCCCTTACTATGTTTCCCCCCCCTGTCCGAACCAGTTGGGATTTTTGGCCTCAGAATTCTTAATTTTGGCACACTCACTTGTAGCCTCCATCATCCCCCCACACCACCTTTATTATGACCCATTTCTGTTCTACTTCCATCTCCTTTCTCATCTCAGCAAGGTGTCCTACTAGAATATTTCCCATGCTACTACAGATAGCCCTCCTGAACTCCAAAACCTTTATCTTAGTCCTGACCAGTCCTCTGCCATGTCCAGGTGGAACCACACTGTGTGGTGGTCACTTTCTATATGTGGCGCTTCCACCTTTACATCCAGAACATGACAGTTAGACAGGACCAGGTCCAGTATGGCCCTCTTCCTAGTGGGCTCTTTGACACCTTGTGTCAGGAACCCACTGGAAGGCATCCAGCAGTACATGCTCCCTGCTGGAGGAGGTAGCTGGAAATCTCCAGTCCATCCCAGGTAGATTGAAACACCCCATTATTACTACCTCTCTCTTGCTGGACATTTCCAAGGTTTGGTACCCTAGTACCTTGTCCAGCTCCTCATCCTGGGAAGGTGGCCTTTAGACCACCCTCAGCCTTAGTTTCCTCCCCTCAGTGGATAGTATCTGCATCCACAATGCTTCTGTCCTTCCTTCCACCTCTTCCTCTCTGGTATGGGTTATTCTCTCTTTCATGTACAGAGCCATTCCCCCCCTTTCCTGTTCCCATATCCTTCCTATACATTTTATACCCAGGGGGACTGCGAGGTCCCAGTTATGGTTCGGTGTAGCCCAAATCTCTGAGATGGCTGCTATGTCCATCTCTCCCTTGGTCATCAGCAACTGTAATTCAGCCATTTTGTTTCCTAGGCTTCTGGCGTTGAGAAGCATCACACTCCACTGTGACTCGAGTTCCCCTTTTCCTCCACCCCCCCTCCTCTCTCCCCTCGTTCCTCCACCCCTCTTCCTATTTTGATTGAGGGGAGAGGTCTATTGGCCTCCTCTACCAGGTGACAAAGGGTGCTGTGCACCCTGCTGCCTCCCTTATCAGTTTAAATTGAGGCTTTACCCCATGAATTCCTCTAGCTTGCCCTTCAGGACCCTTGTGCCCTTCTTGCTTAGATGTAATCTGTCAGGTGCATACATGGCTTTGCTATCTCAGATCTTTCTCTAGCCACCAATTAACCTGTACCCTTCCACCTCACACCACCCTCTGAGCCATATGTTGAATTCCTCTCTTACTTTCTATACAGTACTAGCCTTCAGGACCAGTAGCACGTCCTAGAAGGCTATTATCCCCCCCCTTGAACTTATATTGCACTACCCCTACCTCACATCCTGCAAAGTTGTCCATATTCCAGGTGAACTATAATGTGAGGTTTCTCTCCCTCCTGACCCTCATGTTGGGCTATAGGAGATCCCCCTCTCTCTCTCTGCCATCATCCCTGGCATACACTCCACCCTCCCATGGTTGGCCCTGGACTCTCCCCCATCTCACCCCCTTAACTACTGAATCACCCAAGATCACCACCCTCCCCCACCATTTGGGCCCTTTCTGTCCATGCTGCTGTCCTCTCAACCTGCCTTCTCCTTCTCCTCCTGCCCAACTTGGGAGTCCACCTCGACCCCCGGCACAAGTTGTCCCTGTCCCAGCACCCTCCTCCTCCTGTTCTTCTCTCCCATATGGCATGCACCCTATCATTCAGTTCTGCTTACCCCACCATCCTGTCCCCTCGCTTTTATTTCCCCACCACCCCCTTACCTACTCTACCTGCCCACTTCCTCTCACCTGAAAATACAGTTACGTAAGAACTTACTGTAAAAGTAGATCTTCGAGAGAGGCTCTTGCAGTAGGTATTCACATATAGGACTGAGCCACCAGGAATCGGGACCCCACAGAAAAATTTCTAGCTAGCGGTCTCTGGTGGGGGACCACTCCAATGTCAGGTGACCGGCGTCATACGACATCGGTATAAAGGGGCGGTCCCACACGCCTTCCAGTTCTTTTCCCACCAAAGGCCAAAGAGGCAAGATGAGAGAGAGAGATACCCCATGGAAATGAAGCAAAGGCTTAGGGAGGACGGAGGGCAGGAAGGCAATCTACTGCAAGAGCCTCTCTCAAGATCTACTGTTATGGTAAGTTCTTACGTAACTGTACTATCTTACTTCGAGAGGGCTCTTGCAGTAGGTATTCACATATAGGACTGAGTCCCAAACAGTCTGGAACAAGAAAAAGCACTCAGGAGGAGGATTGAGATCCATAGCATAGAACATCAGGGCTGAACGGGTCTCATGAAAGGAGACCTTGTAGGACAGCCAACCCGAAGCCTACTCTACGGCAAGAGGCACTGTCCAAACTGTAGTGTTTCGTGAAGGTATGGACAGAAGTCTGAGTAGCGGCTGTGCAGTTGTCTGCCGCGGACACATTCTTGAAACAAGCCGCAGAGGCAGCAACTCTTCTGGTGGAGTGACCTCTGACTAGACCCGAAGGTTCTTGTTGAATTTGTCGTAACAGAAAGTGATACAATGTGCCAACCATTTTGTTAGGCATTGCTTAGAAACAGCATTGCCTTTTCTTTTGTGAGCAAAAGAGACAAAAAGCTGATCAGTCTTCTTGAGATCCTTAGTCCGAATGGTGTAGTATCTCAGAATTCTGTGAACATCCAAAGTGTACAAGAGGTACTCCCCTTGATTGGAGTGTTGCGTAAAGGAAGCAAGTAGCTCAATAGATTGACTCAGCATAGATTCAGCCACCACCTTAGGGAGAAACTTAGGGTTGGTGTGTAGAGCCACACGTTCCTTGTGAAATATCAAGTATGGTATTTTACACATTAAGGCCTGGAGCTCGGAAATTCACCGAGTGGAAGTAATGGCCATTAGGAAGAGTGTCTTCCAAGAAAGGAACTTCAGATCAGCTGTTGCTGCTGGCTCAAAGGGAGGCAGAGTAAGCTTCTCCAGGATGAAATTCAAGTCCCACAAAGGGGCAGGAATGCGGATGGGGGGTCTCAAATGGAGAACCCCTCTGAGGAAAGTCTTAGAGACCTCCAGCTGAGCAAAAGTCCTATTTCCAAAGGGAATATGGTAGGCTGAAATAGCGACCATGTGGACTTTTAACGAGGAATGGCTGAGACCCAGATTAAAGAGGTGACATATGTAGTCCAGGACTTTATTGGCTGGGCACACAAAAAAGGCTCGAAATCCTTTTAATTTGCCCAAATAGAAAACCTTTTCAACTTCATGGCATAGGTGGACTTGATGGAAGGCTTCCTGGCCTCTACCAAAATGTCTGCTACGAAAGGAGAGACTTAAAAGCAGGCTTTAGCTACGTCTGCAGGAGCCACGCATGTAAATTAAGGGATTTGAGACCTGGATGAACAAGGGTCCCCTGATCCTGGGTAAACAATCGTTGCTATAAAGGAAGAGGAAGTGGAGGTTCCTCTGAAAACTGTTGCAGAAGAGAGAACCAAACTTGTCTGGGCCAGGAGGGAGCAATGAGAATCATTCGCGCTCCCTCTGATCTGAGTTTGTTCAGGACCATCGGAATTAAAGGAATGGGAGGGAAGGCATAAACAAATCTGTCCCTCCAAGTGAGAGACAGAGTGTCCCATCAAAAAATGTCTTGCCCTGGAGTGAGCGGGCAGAAGGCAGGAAGCTTTGCGTTTTGGGGAGAGGCAAAGCGGTCTATCTGAGGTGTTCCCCATCGCTGAAAGATGTTGTTTACAACTTCTTGATCCAATTCCCATTCGTGGGACCTGGCTGAGGACCAACTGAGTTGATCTGCCAGTGTATTTTCCACTCCTGGAATGTGAACCGTGGTCAAGTGAAGATGGTGCTGGGCTTCCCGGCACAGAGGGTAGGACCGTGTCCCTCCCTGCTTGTTGAGGTACCAGACAATGCACATGTTGTCTGATTGTATGAGGAGATGGCCGGGGAGGATGAACGAGAGTAGAGCCTGGAGGGCATAAAGGACTGCTCTCAGTTCGAGCACATTTATGTGCAGGTTTTGTTTGAACTTGGACCAGCTGCCCTGAGTCCTGTGAGACCCCAGATGGGCACCCCAACCTTCTCCTGATGCATCCATCGTCAACGTCTGGGAGGGCAGCTCAATGTAAAAATGAACTCCCAGGCACAGGTTTTCCTGAACCATCCACCATTGCAAGTCCCTGATCATGGGATCGGATACTAGAACTTCTTGGTCTAAGTTGTCCTTGGTTTGGTCCCATTGAGACCAAAGCGTCCATTGAGAGATCCTCATATGGAGCCGAGTAAGTGGGACTGTCAGAATGGCAGCTGCCATTAGCCTGACAAGACGGAGGACTGACCTGGATCCGACGCTCCTGCGAGCGGACAGAAGATGGGCCTCATTCTGAAGGGTGTCTACCCTGTCCAGAGGCAAGAAGGCTTTACCCGTGGTTGTGTCCAGAATCGTCCCTATAAATTGAAGACATTGACATGGGACCAAATGGGACTTGGCCTGCTTGATGGTGATATCCAGGCTGGTGAAAACCTGCAGGATAAGGGAAAGGGAGTGCCGGAGTTCCTCCCTGGATAGGGCTGCCAGGAGTCAATCATCCAGCTACGGGAATACCTGTACTCCCTGGGTACAAAGGTGGGCCGCTACCACAGACAAGCATTTGGTAAACACTCAGGGGGCCAGGGAAAGAACTAATGGGAAGCTCTTGAATTGGTAGTGGTCCACCTGAAAGAAAAAATGAAGGAATTTGCAGTGGGAAGGGCATATGGGAATATGCAGGTAGGCATCCAGCATATCCAGTCCCTGCTGAAGAAGAGGTAGAAGACTCTGCAAAGAGAGCATTCTGAAATATTTGTACTCCACAATCATGTTCAGGGAGCTGAGATCTAGTATAGGCCTCAGATCTCCTGTCTTCTTTGGAACTAGGAAGAAATGGGAATAGTAACCGGTTCCCCAAAGATGGCTGGGAACAGGCTTTATTGCCACCTTCGAGAGAAGGGAGATGATTTCCTCTAGGACCAGAGGAGGATGTTGTGGGGAGTAAGACAACTTGGGGGGGCACCCAAGCATCTAACGTTATCCTCTCCCAGCCCGGCAGATGGGAGGAGAATCTCCTCCCCACCAGTTCCTCTGGAACCTCCAGAGGCAGTGGGAGAGGCAGGGAGTCAGGAGGTGTGGGGCAGGCAGCAGCTTGAAGCTCACAGCTTTTGCTGGGGGAGTCTTGGTTGCTGGAGGGGCCTGACGTTTGTTGGCACATTTACCCTGTGGTTTTTGTCTTTGTCGGTTTTGGCAATGAAAAGGATGCTGCTGCCCTTGAGGGGGCCTGTACATAGAGTTGACAGACTTGAGTACAGTACCCTTCTCCTGCAGTTCGGTAATGATGTCCTTGACATCACCCCCGAACAGCACCGAACCCCTGAAGGGAGCATCCCGAATAGCGGATTGAACTTCAGGGACCAAACCTGACACACAGAGCCAGGCATGACACCATAGGCCTACGGCAAAGGCCGAGCTCCTTCCAGCTGTGTCCACTGCATCATAAATGGCACGAAGCATGTCCCGGCTGGCCAAGCAAACAGAACGGACAAGATCAGCCACTTCTTGCTTAGTCTGTGACTGAGGAAGGGAGTCCAATTTGGATTCCACCTGGCTAACGATGGTCTTCTGGAAATCCCCCATATGTGCCACGTAGTTAAGAATCCTAATACCAAGGGTAGAAAAGGAATAGATCTTCTTTCCGTATTGGTCCAGAAACCAAGATTCATTATCAGGCAGAGATGAGCTGAGGTGTTTGGGATTGGCGGAGCGGCTGTGAGTGACGCTAATGACCACCGAATCCGCCTTGGGGTGAAGGCTAAGAAAGTCTACACCCTCAGGAGCCTGGTATAGCCTGTCCGCCTTCCTTGGAAGGGGGGCTAATGCAGAAGGTTGTTTCCAAATGGTGGAAACAAGATCTGCGTGAGGCTCTATCCAGGGTGTAATCAGTGTAGGAGCGGTCTTGGGCAGATCCAGATGGGTGAGTTTTTTATGCTATGGGTCTGGCTCCACTGATTGCCACTGATGTACTTCCTGGATTTTCCTCAATAACTCCAGAAAAGAAGGGTCCTCCAGAGGGGACTTCGGAGGAGTCCTCGGCCTGGGGCATTCCGGAGTACGTGGCTCGCCTTCGGGGTCAGAGTGGCCGGACTCTGAGTCTGAGTCAGAAGTTTCTGATGAAGAGGAGGAAGACTCCTCCCTACAAGGGGGAGGGACGGCCCCTCTGGGGAGTTCCCTGGGGCGCGTATCCTCCCCTTCTCGGGAACCAGAGGGCTCTCCTCTGGTGTCTGGAAGGGGGAGGGACTCTTCCATCTCCGACATAGGGGACCTTGTATAGGGTCCAGCATCGCTAGATGACTCTGGACCTCCCTGGTGAGCTGAGCCTTGGCGTCAGCCCACCAGGAGGCCAAGGTCTCCTTCAAATCCGCTGGCAGCTGAGGAGTGGGTGGCAGAGGTGGAGGAGGAGGAGCAGGATACAGATATTGAGGGTATCCGTAAAAGGAGTATCCGTAACCCAACAGCGGGTAGCCCAGCATCAGGTACTGAGGCATCGGGTACTGCGGCACCAGATATTGTGGCGTCGGGTACAGCAGCACCAGATATTCAAACACCATGAAGTCTTGCTATATTATAACATTAGCAGTCAGCCACTGCAGCTGAACTGCCCCGGAGAGGAAGGAGTTAACTCCAGAGGATCTGGAGTTCTACAGCGCGAGGGCGCTGTGCCCAAAGCTCTATCTGGCAGTTTCAAATGAAACTGTCAGATTCTTTACTCCGCTTCACTGAACAGTCGCTCCGAGATCAGCTCCTTCAGCTCGGTTCATTCTCGGTTCAAGCGAGTATTTTTGGTTCATTTGAACGGCAAAAGTCATTATTTTACCGCATTTTGGTTTAAAGCTCTATCTGGTAACCGTAAGTACTAAATTTTAAGTCTGTGGAAAATTAATTGTCGGTTCGGTTTTGAACCGATCACTTTGTTATTTCTACATTTTAAAAGTGTACAGTGGTTTTAGAGGTGCAGTTCCCGGTTCTTATCGGTTCTAAAAAAGCAGAATTATAACGTTTTTCAAATACCGTGACCGCGAGTTAGGAACCGATATAGTGTCTTGCCTGGCACTGCCATCAAAAGGGCAAGTTTTGGTTAGGCTGGCATTATGTCTGAGAAACCCAAAAGAAAAACCGGCCCACTGGGTTTCAACACTGTGATGTCTGTGGGAGGCCTTTGCCAAGGCTGACCCACACACCACTTGTGTTTATTGTCTGGGGCTGACCACCTCTGTCAGACTGCCAGGTGTGTAAAATTTCCTGCAGCCACCCTGGAAAAGAGATTGGGCCGGCTCAGGAGCAGAGAGCAAAAGTCCGCTGACCGGATGGCAGCCCGGTCCAGTACCCACTGGACCAGGAGGAGTGCCTCTGACCAGGGCGAGACTTCGGCAAATGAAGGCTGGTTCAGAGGAACCAGTCCCAAGTAAAAAGACAAGGAAATCAGTAGGTTTGGGGTCCAAAATTGTGTCTCCAACTGCTGCAGAGATAGCTAAAGCCATTCAGATTGTCCAGTCACTGTCTCAGGGATCTGTAGAACCACCAACAGTTGGTAAAAGGTTGGTTCGTTCAGTCTCAGTGGTTCAGGATTTTGAAGTTGAGGATTTTTATGAACCACAGGAGGCGGAGGAGGAATTTGATCAATATATGTGTGGCTGGGGGGGTCTGGACGTGCCCATTGAACCGGACATTTCTCCAGACAGACCTTTAGAATCTCCTCCTATTCTGTCTGAGTCCCCTTCTTTCTTTATTTTTTACAAAAAGGTTGCAGAAACCCTCCAGCTTCCTTTAGAGGAGGCTGTGGATGAGCAAGAGGAGCCTGATTATGTGGAAATGATGGATATTCCAGAGTCTAGGAGGTTGTCTATTCCTTTGCATAAGTCATTTAGGAAGCAAACAACAAAGATTTTAAAAATCCTCATTCTGTCCCTCCTGTAGATAAAAAATGGACAGAAGGTATACTTTGTCAGGCTCGAATACAGATTTCCTTACTGAACAGTGTAGTCATGTAGGTGTGGTACAAGCTGCAGCCTGTGACAAGGCTATTCCTCTGGCCTCATCCTCCTGATAAGGATTCCAGGAAGATTGATGCCATGGCGTAAGAAACAGTATATGGCAGCTTTTGGGGACTCAGGCAGGCAAATTATATGGCTTATGTGGCTAGATATCAGAAATCTAGGTGGGACACAGTATTAGCAGTTAGCCAAGCAGGCCCATGGCCAGCTGGCTAGTGAGTTGAACAGGTGGCTGCTGATGGCATCAGCCTCTAAAGTTCAATTTCATACTGCTGTTGATGTTAATGATGTTTCCTCTAGGGTCATGGCCACTTCTGTAGCTTTTCAGAGGTTGGCATGGCTCAGATGCACTAATCTGTCCCAGATACCCAGTCAAAGGCTATGGATTTTCCTGTAGTGGAAATTCTCTGTTTGGGAGCAAACAGAAAACTATATGAAAAGATGGATGAATACAGAACTACCTACAAAAGTGCCAGGCTAAGGAGAAGCATGCCATGCCACAAAGGCATGCTCCAGAGTGGGGGCAGGCCTTTTTCAGGCCTTTTTACCAATTTCAAGCCTCCTCTGCTGTCTGCAGAGGGTTTCTTCAGAGGCAGGGGTAGGCGAGGCACAAACAGACCGTCCCCTCCCCTCAGCCTAGGGTTGCTGCTAAGCAGGCACCCTGATGGGGTGCCCAGGGCCGATTCTCCTGTACCAGTGGGGGGCAGGTTGGCCTATTTCAGCTGGAACTGGCTGTCCCTAACTAAGGACAGATGGGTTCTGGAGGTAATAGGCAGGGTCTGGTTCTCAGCTCAAACACTTTCCAAAGATGAGAGTCAGACATTTTCCACCTGCAAATCCTTCAGAAGCCCTTGCTTTGGAAGCAGAGGTTTCTTCTCTGGACTGCAAAGCAGTGGAAAGGGTTCCTCCTTGCCGTCAGGGCAAGGGGCTTTATTCAAGATACTTCTTACCCCAAAGACAGGAGAATGGAGGCCCATTCTAGATTTAAGGTACCTGAACAAGCATCTTTGAAACCAAAGTTCAAAATGTTGACTTGGCAATGATATTGCCTTCCCAAGGCCAGGGACTGGCTAGCTTCCCTGGACCTCAAGGATGCCTATTTTCATGTTCTGATCAGGCCTTCTCACCGAAAGTACCTCAGGTTCGAACTGCCCTCAGGCCACTACCAGTTCAGGGCAATGCCCTTCGGCCTGACCTCTGCGCCAAGGGTATTCACAAAATGTCTCGCTGTAGTAGTGGCTCACTTAAGCAAGCAGGGTTGCTGTGTTTCCCTACCTGGACGACTGGCTCATTGTGGGTCAGCCTCCAGGTCAGGTGAAACCATTTGCAAGTCACCCAGCAGCTTCTCACTTCCTGGGATTCCTGCTAAACTTACCAAAGTCAGTTCTGGAACCGGTTCAGGTCCTAACTTTCATAGGCGCAGAATTGAACACAAGGTTAGCCAGGGCTTTTCTTCCCCGGAAAGGGTGGACAGACTCATCGCCCTGGCATCCTCCTTACCCTGCGGGTCTCTGACCAACAAGGCATTTTCTGCAACCCTGGGCACATGGCTGCTTCCACAGCTGTCGCATGGGGAGCAAGATTCCAGATGAGGGACATTCAGTTCCATTTGAGGGCCTATTGGTCTCAAAGGAAGGACCCCCTTACCAAGTTGGTTCCAGTTACTCAAACTCTGATCCTAGCCTCCACTGGTGGCAGGTCCAGAGCAATTTAAGACAGGGGTTCCCTTCATTCCCATTTCTCTCCTCACCCTCACCACGGATGCCTCCCTGTTAGGTGGGGGCCTACCTAAGCGATCTTGCCACCCAAGGTGTGGTCTCTCAGGAATCTCTGCTCCACATCAATCTGTTGGAACCTCAGAGCTGTCTTTTTAGCTCTTGGTGTTTTCAGATTCTGTCCAGAACAAAGTGGTTCAAGTCAGGACAGACAATACCACCACAATGTGGTACATCAACAAGCAAGGGGCACTCGGTCTTCAGCCTTGTGCACCAAGCAATGAAGTTGTGGTCTCTGGCCTACTCCTGAACACCTCCTGATAGCGTTCACTCCCAGGGAAGGACAATGTCTCGCGTGGACGCCCTCAGCAGAATTTCTCAGGGCCATCACGAATGGGCTCTGAACCCACATGCTGGGGTCCGTCTTTGCCAGATGGGGCACTCCTCAGATAGATCTTTTCACAGCCCCAGACAACCATCAACTTCTCTTTTCTGTTGCAGGCCTCAGTACTGGGCTCAGTCCCTCTGGATGCCTTTCTGTTGGACTGGAAAGGGAAGTTCCTGTATGCCTTTCCTCCTTTCCTCTTCTTTTCAGGGTACTAGTAAAATCAGATCTCAACCTTGCAGAGTGATTCTGATTGCCCCAGATTAGGCCAGACAGCCCTGGTACCCTCTGCTTCTGTCCTGGCAGTCCCACCTGCCCTGAGCCTATCCAGGAGTCCATTACTTACTGGCCTGTGCACAGGGGAGTGTAGTATCGGACCTCAAATCCCTCCACCTCAAGGCTTGGCTCTTGAGGAGCTAGAATTTGATGACTTACACCTTTCTCAAGGTGTCATGGATATTTTAAAGGCTTCTAGGAAGCCTTCCACTAGGGCCACTTATAATTCTAAGTGGAAGAGGTTTTCCATCTGGTGCTCTGAGAGGCAGATTATCCCAGAATCTGCTGATCTTCCCATTCTTCTGGAATATTTGGTCCATCTGAATTCCCTAGGCCTTAGACCAGCTACCCTGAAGGTTCATCTGGCAGCTGTCTCTGCTTTGTGTCAGCAGGAAGCCTGCCTCCTTTCTTCTCACCCTGTGTTCTCAAGTTTTAAAGGGTTACTCATACTAACCCTCCTTTTCGGGAACCAGCTCCCGCCTGGGACCTGAATATTTGCATTGCTCAGTTAATGCAACCCCCTTGAGCCTCTGTCTTCAGCAGAGCTCAAGTATTTAACTTGAAAACTGTTTTCCTAGTAGCTATCACCTCTGCCAGACGATAGTGAGTTACAGGCCCTGTCAGTGGAAGAAGATTTTATCTCTTTCCACAGAGATAAGGTAGTCCTTAGGACTAATAGAAAGTTTTTGCCTAAGGTGGTTTCTGATTTCCACCTGAATCAATCTGTCCTCTCCCAGTATTTTCACTGAGCATTCTTCCTCAGGTGAGAGGAGACTGCACAGCTTGGATGTCAAAAGAGCCTTAAGCTACTATTTAGGCGCACCAGAGGTCATAGGTTGAATCCCTCCAACTGTTTCTTACCTATGGCAAGGTTGGCAGGAAAATCTGCCACTAAGAGAACAATTGCAAGGTGGATTGTTTCTTGTATCCAATTATGTTATCAGAAACTAGGTAGAGTACCCCCTCAGGATTGAGGGCCCACTCCACCAGGGGTACAGCTGCCTCTAGCGGCTGCTAGGACATTCCTATTCTGGAGATTTGTCAAGCTGCTACCTGGAAGACAGTTCACACCTTTACCAAGCATTATTCCCTGGATGTCCAGCCCAGGAGAGATGCTCGGTTTGGCACAGCTGTGCTTCAGAGCCTATTTCCTAAGTAGGTTCTGACCCTCCTCCATGGAGGTACTGCTGTGTAATCTGCTATCGTTATAATATAGCAAGACTTCATGGTGTTTGAAGAAAAATTACCACCTTAGTAATTGCTTTTCTTCTCATGGAGTCTTGTATATTACAACCACCCTCCTCCTGCCCCTCTCAGAACCTCTACTTGGGTAGGGATGGCGAATTGGTGCAAGCACTGTGTCATGCCATTGTAGTTATCCCTACCCTCTTTCCTTTGGGTTAGGGATCTGGTTGCTTTACTTAGGTTATTATATTGCCCCTTCCTGGACTTGAGTCTTGGGGGAAGGGGGGTTCATAATGTGCTTGTGGTGGTAGAAATGAACCATAATACCATCAATTTTGTTATTATGGTTCTGGGTGTTTCTTTGTTGTTTATATTGTTGTTACTACTACTAGTAGGTAGCCATGGGCTAGTGTAGTTTTTTCACACAGACTTTCTGTTCTTTGATGTTAGCTTGTAAAGATCTGACAGTTTCATTTGAAACTGCTAGATAGAGTTTTGGGCACAGCGCCTCGCCATAGAACTCAAGATCCTCTGGAGTTAACCTTCCTCTCCAGGGCAGTTCAGCTGCGGCTGACTGCTAATGTTATAATATAGCAAGACTCATGAGAAGAAAAGCAATTACTAAGGTGAGTAATTTTTCTTGTGGTGTCAGGTACTGGTGTCAGAATTAGGAACCAGTCTTATACGCAGAACGTTAAGGAGGGAAATTGAGCTTCTAAGCGGTAAGGAAGATCTGGCGTCATGGGGCGGAGCCGAGGGTTTTACCACCCGGGTGGGAGGGAGGAGCCAGCTTGAAGACCTTCCGGCAAGATTTAAAGCAGCAAGGAACCTGCCAGACAGTGTGGATGAACAACATATCCATGTCCCTAGAATGGCCTACCTCAGGAAGTGATGGATATGAATACAGTGCAGGGCTTTTTCTTATTTTTAAACATGTTAGACTCTTTCACCTTGTTAATGCCCTTAAGGTGTTTGAATGTTTCAATCATATCACCTCTCTCCCTCCTTTGCTCTAGGGTATACATGTTGAGCTCAGTTAATCTGTCCTCATATGTTTTCTGATGCAGTCCCTGCACCATTTTGGTTGCCCTTTTCTGACTGCCTCAGTTTGGTTAATGCCCTTGTGAAGGTGTGGCCTCCAATACAGCATGCAGTACTCCAGATGGGGCCTAACCAGTGTCTTGTAAAGAGGGATTATTACCTCCCTCTTCCGACTTGTGATACCTCTACTAATACACCCCAACATCCCTCTAGCCTTACCTACTGCTTTAGTGGTCTGTCTGGATGATTTCAGGTCATCTGTGATGATGATGCCCAAGTCTCTTTCTTCCCTTGTGACTGCCAGCAACTCCCCTCCCAGCCTATAGGTGGCTTCAGGGTTTCTCTTCCCTATGTGCATGATCTTGCACTTCTATGCGTTAAACCCCAGTTGCCACTCTTCCAACCATTTTGCTAGTTTATCCAGATCTCATCTCATTCTGCTCACTCCATCTGGATCATCTACCTGTTGCACATCTTGGTGTCATCTGCAAACAGACAAACCTTACCTCCAGTCCATCTGCGATGTCACTGATGAAGCTATTGAAGAGGACTGGCCCCAGGACTGATCCCCCAGGTACCCCTACTTGTTACTTGCATTAAATCAAGGTTGAACCAATTGATGAGGCTGCAGAGAATGCAGGTATGTGTTAGTCTGTTACAACCAGTGACTAGTCGGGCAGGCTTTATTCAAGGCAACCCTTATACTTTGTAGAGTGGTGTTATCTGCAGACCCACAGACAAGGATCCCATAGTCTATGAGGAAAGAACAGAGGAGGAGACAGCAAGCCAGAGGGCCTCAGGAGGTAGACAGTTACAGTGGACAGTAGAGCTGGCCTAGTCCTGGCATTACAGTAGATCCAAGGAGGCGTGTGCCCTGACGGTGAAACTGGATCAAGGGTGATCCCAAGGTATTTGAAGCTATGTACTTGTTCGAGGGATAGGAGATGCTTGGTATGAATTAGGAAGGGGGGCACCTTTGAGTTTGTTTTGGTAGTGGGAAAAAAGCATGACCTTAGTTTTTTTGTGGTTAAGCACCAACCTGTGATTGGAGAACCAGGACTCCACCTTACTGAAATAATCTTGTAGTGATGATTGAAGGGAAATGGGGTTAGAATGAGAGGAGAAGAGGACAGCATCATCAACGTACATGATGATCTTCTCAGGGCAGGCCTTGGAAAGGTTATTAACAAAAAGACTGAAAAGAATGGACCCCAGTATGGAGCCTTGAGGTACCCCTGAGCACACAGGGAGGCAGCTGGAGAGGGTGCTGTTTATTTTAACCCATTGAGATCTGGCGGAGAGGTAATCATCGAACCAGGTGGTGACTTCATCAGAGAGGCCTAGCTGGGAGAGGGAAGATAGGAGGAGGGAGTGGACAGTGTCAAAGGCTTTCGACAGATCAATGAAAACAGAGTCGGCAAAGTGCCTGTTATCAAGGGCAGAGTAGATAAAACTAGTGAACTCCAGAAGGGCTGTAGTGGTACTGTGACCTCTCCAGAAGCCTTGTTGTTCACCACAGAGAAGGTCATACTTAGTAAGGTAATCAGTGAGGTGATCCAGATGATTTTTCCAGTGCTTTTGTGGGGAGGATGGAGATAGGCGTAGTTCCCAGGGAGGTACGGTCACCAGTTTTGTGAATGGGGTGATAAAGCCATTTTCCAGACTAAGGAACTTATCCAGACAGAGGGGCAGTTTAGAATGCAGATGAGAGGGGAGAGGACCGCATCCAGGACTAAGCGGGAGGAGTCTGAGGTCCAAGGTATCATTACTGTGCTGGATGCCACTAAGGGCTGTAAGGAGGTACGGTTTAACTTCCTGGGCGAGATGGTGGGAAGTAGAAGGGCAAGGAGTGAGTGTGGGGGACTGAGGGGTGTGGGAGGGGAATCAAAGAAATTGGGCTGGAGTACTGAGCTAAGGTCAGATAATGAGGAATTTAGGGTATCCGCAATAGTTTATGGGTTGGTAGAGAAGGAGTGATTAATGATAAGCTGGGTTAGGGTGGAGATGAGGGCTTGCCATTAATTTCTTTCTGTTATCCCAGAATTTACACCAAGAGCCCCAGGTGGAGGCAAGGACGTCCTAGTACTCAGCTTAGCCTTGCAATTGGCCCAGGTGCACTTCTTGCATGCTGCTCAGTGGCACTGCCTATCTGTGGGCTTGCCAGAGTCAAGTGCCTTTTGTCAAAGCTGGTCCCAGAGGCGCATCTGGTCCAGAAGAGCCTACGTGATCCATGGGGTGTCAGGGCATTTGACAGTGCACTTGGTGAGTGCAGCAAATCTATCACAGGCCAGGTTGAAGGTCTGGATGAAATAATCAAAGGCAGAGTCAATATTGGGGGCAAGGTTTATTGGGGACCAATCCCAAAGAGCAAGGTGGTCCTTTAGAAGACTCAGTTTTCCTAGTTTAAGCCAGCACAGCAGAACTGTGCCGGGGGCCTGTTTTTTAAGTCTGTAAGACCAGCTGCAGAGAACAGGGGAATGATCGCTTATAACATCTGGTAGTACCATGATGCTTAGAATCTTATGAGAGTGGTTGGTTAGGACAAGATCAAGAAGGGCAGAGATTCTATTTAAGGGGCTGAAACGAGTGGGGGAGATGACTAGCTGGGTGAGGTCTAGCACCTAGGTATCATCTTTGTAGGGGGGAGGCCAAACTAGAGAGCCAGTTAATGTTAAAGTCCCCAGTGGTTATTTGCTCAGAGTTGGTGGAAAAGTTGGAGAGGTGGTTCAGAACAGACTGGAAGGCAAGTTTCTGGTTGTGGGGTGGAATATAAACAGATGTGACTAACAGTGGTGCCCTAGAAGTATCTGTGCAGATTTTTAGGGATAGAGCTGGGCACCAGCCTCTAGCTGGGAAGGAGGAGGCATGGGTCTGAAGGGAATCCCAGAGGTAAACTGCACAACCTCCACCTCCTTTCCCAAGTCTGTCCACATGGAACAAAGTGTGACCAGGGATGGAGATAGCTGAATCAGGGATGGAGTTAAGAGCCATGTTTCAATGAGAGACAGGATATCTGGCTGGTGTTGAGCGATCCAGAACTGGAGAACATAAATTTTTTAGTAGGCTACATAGATTTAGTGATGCAATGTATAGGACAGGGGAGGAGGGGGGTTGGAGAGGGCAGGGGGCCAGGATTAGGATGAATGTTACCAGACAGTAGTAGGAGGAGGAGAATTCTGGAGCAGAGCAGGTGCTGCTGCATCGGTGGCTGGTGGAGGCAGGTGAGATGATGGGGTTTAGCAGGGGGGGTGGGGTAAGGCAGGGTATGTAGCAGGGGAGGGAGTAAAAGAGGGGAGGCAGACAATGATCAGCTGGGAGGACATCGGAGGGGAAAGGTGGGTATGGGGACGGTAACAGTGTTGGAAGTGTGTTGACAAGGTGGGGGGAGCAGGGAGGCAGCAGGCATGGGGCAGGAGGGGTAGTTAAGTGGGTGGACAGGAAGATGAGCAGAGTAAGAAGTATGGCCCTAATGATGGATAGAACAGGGAGGTGGGGAGAGGCCATGGCTGGGGAGGGAGGTGTAGCTAACAAGCAACTAGGTGTAACCAAGCATGGAGGCAGGCCATTTAGCATAGTGGTAGCAACACAGACTGCGGAGCAGATGGAACAAGGTTTAAACCTGGGGTGTGGAAAGTGGAAAGATAGGTAAAAAAGGGTGGAAGCGGGAGGGGAGAAGCAGAGGGGAGAAGGGAGAGCAGGTAGAAGGTGGAGTTGGGTGGAAAGGAAAAAAGGGATAGAACAAGAGACAGTACTGACTCCTAGTGGTCACAGGTGGAAATGGTCAGAGGGCCTGAAAGGGGAGGCAGAAGGGCCAGAAAGTAGACAGGAGAGGTTCAGCACTACCATCTGGTGGTGGGAGATAACCTACAAATGGAGGGGGAACATAGAAAAGTTAGGGTCACGTGACAGGAAAAGGAAATAAATTGGGAGACACTTGGGGGAGGATGGGTTAGCAGTTGATGCGTAGTGTCAACGGGCTAACACCCCTCAGGAGCAGCTTTGCAGGAAGGCTGGCGAGTTACCTTTAAGGGTCTTCCGTCTGCGCTTTTTGCAAGACACTGCATTGCATACAGTCTAGCTTCCATGTATGAACTCTGGGGAGAGGTAAGGGTGATGGCAGTCACCTAGCAACCAAACAAAACAAGGAAGTAGCAAAGGTGCAGGATCGGGACTACTGGAGGCGGACCTTGCTCCACCTGGATTCAGGTAAGGAGGTTCGAAATACTCCTAAAAGGCGCTTTGCCAAGAGCACAGGGCAAACTGTTTTAAGGCTAGAAGACCACCAAATAAGGTGGCGGTTTCACCGGTAATCCAGGGAGGACTGAGTCGAGTCACCAGAAGTATAGTAACTTCCAGCACCTGGCTATGTATCTGCGCCCCGAGCGAGTGCGTGACGCGTGCCCCGTGTGCAGAACACCGATGTCTGCTGTGTCTGCTGGGGACAACAGGGGACCAGGGCAAGAAATCATAGGCTTGCTAAGACAAAAGATACGTGTTTGTTTTTCATTGAGGACCACAGATAGGGAGCTGATATTAGTGCATGAGAAACACTAATTAAAAGTCATCAAAAACTGAGAGTTATTGGAATGTTAGTGTTTCAGATAATATGTATACCAGGGATGAGCCAACACCAAATGTTAAATGTGATGTCTACTTATTACAACGTTGCAGGAGGAAATAGAGTTCCTGACTAAGAGGTTCACAGTGAAAGCAGAAAAAGGCCTTCTAGAGGAGTTCATTGACAGCATTGCCAAAGACATTGCACCTTGTCCTCCCTTAGAAAATAACATGGAACAAACAAACAGCTTAAATCAGGACAGAACAAAAGAGGAAGTGGGACACTTAGAGCAGACACAATCCATTATTGAGGAATGGAGTTTAGTTCAAACCAGAATCAAAAAAGGAGGGGAGGACAGGTTTACAATAGTGCCCCAAAAGAATTTCAGAATAGATTTTGGCTCCTGGACCAACAACCTGATATTGACAAAAATAATTCAGCGTTTTTAGCAACATGGATGCGACTGAGAAAAAAAAACACAAACGTTGGCAGTGGTGCGGTATGAAAAACTGTGGTGGTTTTAAGAAAACATTCATATGAAACCCTAAAAGGGGATGAAGGCACAGAAACAAAATCAGATGCAGAGAAAGATGTAGGCAGTAAACCACAGGCTGGTACTAGGAGAGAACATATGAATTTACCCTTACAAACCACATAGAGATATATTAATAATAGGGGATTTTATAACCAGAGGTACGGATACAACAGTATGTAGGGACGAAAAGGGCATACAACAGTTAGTACTCTACCTGGCGCCAAAATTAGTGATGTGAGAGAACTACTAGATGGCCTGATGGAAAATGCAGCAGACCCTCTGGTAGTTACCATGCTGGGGTGAACGATACTGACAAAAGAGTGTTACAGGATATATACATTGATTATGAAAATATAGCATCCAGAATTAAGAACATTGGTGGAGATATAATCATATCAGGACTATAACCTGTTCATGGATATCAATATAAAAAACAAAAAAAACAGGGATGTAAATTCTGTAAATGGCTGGCTACAGAAAATGGTGTGCACAAGAAGGGTACGGTTTATAGACAACTGGGATTCAATCAAGGATGAAAGATTATTTGGACCAGACGGGTAGCACTCTAACAAAACAGGCACTAGGATACTCACCTGGAGATTCAATGAACAAATAAGGATTCATTTAAACTAATAAGATGGGAGGGTTAGGGACATACCTCAGACAGCCAAACAAATGCATCCTGGGCTCACCCACCAAAAAACTAAAACAGGGTGAGGGTAATCTTATTAAAATCAGAAGCATTGTAAATAAATTTGAGGAACTTCAGTACATTTGACATTCCAAAAATGCAAATGTGTGTAATCACTGAGACATGGTGGGATAAAATGATGAAAAGGAACATGCCATAAAAGGCTATAACTTATACTGTAAATCTAGGGTATATAGAAAAGGCAGAGGGTGGCAGTCTATGTATCTGAGGAAATATAGATGGAAGAGATAATTATAGATTCAAATGACCTAAAACAAGTATGGGTTAAAATAACACTTGAAATCCTCTAAGATAACTTTAGGAGTCATTTACAGACTCCATCTATAAAACTGGAGGATGGCATAGCCTGTAACATTATATCCAGAGCCTAAACCCAGCTGATAGGTTACTACTAATGGGAGAATATAACCTGCTAGGAATCACATGGAAAATACCTTCGTGGATATCTTTGACCAAGTGGGCCTGGAACAGTTAGTCAAACAGACGACTAGAGGTGATAAAACCCTTGATTTTTTTTTTTTTTCGCCTTACTTGCCAACCTGGCCTGCCTCTCCTTCCGGTTGCTCATGGCTCCTCCAACCCCCTTGCCCTGACCCCCTTCTATTCACCTGAGATTGCAGCCGACCCAGGGGTGGCCCAGCGTATCCCTTCGCCAGATGGGTCCCTCTCTCCGAGATGGAAGTCACCAGGAGGGAAACCAGCGCACTAGTCAATCAGTCCCGGGTGCTGCTGGAGGTGGATTCCAGGGCATCAGGGCATCACGAGTTGGCAGGAGCCAGCAGCCATCATCCGCAGACCAGGAGGCCAGGATTTCTGCTTTTCTCCCTGGGGGCATGGTGTGCCATGAACGTCTAGGCCAAGCCGACATTCACCATGCCCCTTGTGCAATGGGGCTCACTTAAGCTGCTGCTCTCCCAGCCTCCGCCAGGAGGCAGCAGACAGCGAGCCACATCCCCTCAGAAGAGCAGTCGGGATGCTCAAGCCTACTCCCCCCCCCGGCCAGTTCTCCAGCGACCCTAGTCCGTTCCCGAGCCTGGGTCACCGGCGTCGCAAGCAGAAATCCAACCGCTGCGCCGATGAGCCGGCATTTGATTTGATTTTAACAAACATGGGTAACTCCAGTCAGGATTGTCAGGTTACTGTGCCACTTGGCGGTAGTGACCACCAAATGGTTACCTTCACAATAAGGAAGGAAATTCAGCTAGCATATGTGAAACCGCATTACTTGACTCTGGAAAGGCAGACTTTGTCAAAATAAGGAAAGCATTGGCTGAATGGAATTGGCACCAGGGTCTAAAAAATGAAACACTGGCAAATATGTGGGACACCTTCAATAATAAAATTGATCAGATAACTAAGAGCAATATTCTGATCAGGACTTAGTAAAGGGAGAAAATCACCATGCTGGTTGACAAATAGGATCAAGAGGTCGATAAATAAGAAACATAGGCTGTACAGGGCCATAAAGTGCAGTACAGATGAGAAAGGATGGAATAGATACAGAAATTTACAAAGGAAAGGAAAGAAGGAACTCAAGAAAGCAAAGGCAGAATATGAGATGAAACTGGCTAGTGAAACCAAGGATAACTATAAAGCATTTTACTCATATGTAAATAGCAAAAAGGGTACACAAAATGCTATTGGGCCTTTAATGGATCAGGATGGCTCAACTGTATCCTCAAATAAACAAATGGCTAATATTCATAATAAGTATTTTGCTACAGTTTTTAATGCAAAACAAAAACAGGAAGGGGGGGGTAAATGAGCAAAGAGTTAAAAAAAGTCCAATCCAGCTAGACCAAAATTATATTAGGGACAGACTAAGCAAAGTACACCCAAACAAATCCTCACATCCGGATGGTTTTCATCCTAGAGTTATTAAAGAGATGGCCAATGAAATAACACCCACCCGCCTTTTATCTTTCAGACCTCTTTAGACATAGGAGAAGTAGCTGATCCCTGGAACATAGCCACAGCGATCCCATTGTACAAAAAAGAATGTAAGAAATACCCAGCAAAGTATCGGTCAGTTAGTTTGA
Organism: Neoceratodus forsteri; assembly: GCA_016271365.2. NCBI lineage: Eukaryota > Metazoa > Chordata > Ceratodontiformes > Ceratodontidae > Neoceratodus > Neoceratodus forsteri. The sequence continues at coordinate 116,643,597 of CM028131.1, forward strand.
CGTCAGTCCTATATAAGATTCTGGATGGGGATTATTAAGGGTTACATAATGGAATATTTAAACTGAAAATAATTTAAATGACAAGACACAGCACGGCTTCACAAAAGGTAGATCATGTCAAACAAATCTGCTGGAATTTTACGTCAGGGTGAGTAAGACCTTAGACGGAGGAAGATCAGTGGACACTGTTTTTGGATTTCACCAAAGCATTTGATAAACTACCCCATCAGGAACTAGTGCAGGTTCTCATTGAACTGGGAATTCATGAAAATACCACTTCATGGATTCACTCCTGGCTCTCTAATAGAAAACAGAGGGTTAGTGTGAGGGGTGAGTACTCGGACTGGATGAATGTGTTGAGCAGGGTCCTACAGGGGTCAGTATTGGGTCCGTGTCTGTTTAATATATATAATGTCACCTCCCTGAAATACAATCATGAAAAATTTTGGTTAACAAAATTTGCAGATGATTGCAGACTTGGAGTTGAGGTAAACAGTCCTGAGGATTCTAATATTCTTCAAGATGCATTAAACTATATCCAGGAGTGGTGCAATACACACAAACTGTATCTTTTTTTTGTTGTAACTCTATTTATTCACCTACTAGTGATGGTCTCTCTCAGGTGTGGAGACCTGACTGGTGTTCTTCTACCCACCTGAAGCCCTCCGACATGCTTCTCCAGTCTGGACCAACCCCTTCAGTCTTTTCGGCCACTCGACCCCCCAGCTCTGAACCCCCTGGGGTGGGGCTACCTTTTTTCTCCTCTGGCACTCTATCTAGAATCTAGTGGAGTGGCCATTGAGGAGGAGGCAGCATGCCAGCAGAGCCCGGCATTAGGCATGGGGCCCAGCCACTGCTCCCACCATCGCCTACCGCCGCAGTAGGGGATTTTCTGTGTTTGTTTCTCCAGGACACAGCATGCAATGGCTCTAGCGTAACTTCTTTCCACCCCTCTGCTGCAGCCTACCACTGTCCTTCCCTCTCCTACGTTCTGAATGCTTGTATTGCCACTGGTTTCTACCAGAGGCCACTGCAATGCTGGGAAAGCCCTGGATCCCTCCCAGGACAGGAGAGCAATCCATTGGATGCTCAATTCTCTCTCCTTGCTGACCCCCAACAATCCAGTTCATTCCGAACCCAGGTTACCAGCGTGGTACGGTGTGGCGTCCAGTGCCTCAACCCTCAACACCACTGGGCTGACATACAAATTGTATCTTAACTTAGAGAAGTGCACGGTAATGCACATGGGCAGAAAAATCCAAACATTACATATTACTGGAGTAATACTATCCTAGATGTGTAACAGAAGAGAAAGATCTGGATATCACTGTAACAGATACAGTTTAAGACGCATTGTAAAAATCTAGCCCAGAGAGCAAACAGAGTTCTAAATTGTATAATCAGACACATTTCAAGTAGGGAGAGGGAAGTCTTGATACTGCTGTATTGTTCCTTGGTGAGACCAACCTTGAGTACTGTGCGTAAGTGTGGACATCATAAAAGAAAACTGAGATTGACATGCTGGAGAGTGTACAAAAGAGGGCAACAAGAACTATTTTGGATCTTAAGGGAACGGATTATGAGTCTAGGTTAACAGAGTTGGACCTGTACACCTTAGAGTAGAGGAGAACTAGGGGGAAATGTGCTTCTTGTACAAGGCCCAGACAGACTGCAATTTATGGGAAAGACTGAGTCTGACCTTCAGGGACCAAATCTATAGCACAAGAGCACATACTCTACAGCTAGAGGGTGAGACATATAATTCAATAAGAGAAAAAATGGTTCAATCAGAAGATTGTACCTGTCTGGAATACTTACCCTATGGAAATAGTCAGTAGCCCATCCATAGATAGTTTTAAATCTAAGTTGGATATACACTACAGAACTAATGGGCTTCCTTTTTACAGCTGTGGTAGACTACAGCCATTTAGGATCGATCGTAGCTTACAAAAGGCCGATCATGGAACCTTCCGTTGGACTTTTGGAAGTATCCTTCCAAAAGTCCAACGGAGCTTGGAAGCACTCCACCATGATCAGCCACTGTGGAATAACAAACCGCACTATTTTGACTGTTACTTCTGCATTCCATCACAAGAATTATGCGCATGTGTGACTTGGCAGCACGCGCAGTTCGCTGGTGCTGCTATGTTGTGAATGGCAACATGCCATTCACCGCAACTATGCATGAGTGCCACGCATGTGCAGTTGTGTCGCCACCGCCATCTTTTGGATGGCAATCCTCCCGCACCCTCTCACTGCTACTGTCCTCCCCGCTCCCTCCCAGCACCGTCAGCAAAGAACACACTCCCACTGCTGCTGTCCTCCCCACTCCCTCCATTCTCCGTCCCTGTGTCAACATCAAGATGCCCAATTCCCATGTTGGCATTATGAACGCCCCCCAACTCATGTGGCACACTGGGAGCCCACTCCAGTATGCCAAAATGTATCTGGTCCCTGCGCCGACATCGTGGTGCTCAATCCCCGTGTTGGCATTATGTGCCCCTGCAATTCATGTGATACACTGGGAGCCCACCCCAGCGTGCCCAAATGTATGCTTTTTATCCCTGTAAATAAAGAAAACCGTTCCCCGACATGTTGGGTTTTTTTTGTTGCAAAAAAAAAATGGTCCCTCGTTGTCATCCCAGTCCCCCCATCCCACCCTTCCACTGAGCACCCACCTCCCCACACACCCCCTTACCTCATACTTACCTCTGGAGGTTGATGCTGTCATCTTCTCTGGACTGGGACACATTTGCACTCTTCAAAGCTGAACCGGGAACTGAAAATCAAAGGTAAGCACCAGATAATGGCAGTCAATGGGCGTTTCAACTTTGTTTGATAAATCAGCCATTTTTGGAATTTTGGCCCTATATTTTCAACATGGGGTTCTTGGGACTCTGTCTCATGAACACTGTCACTGTCATTTCGTTACTTGGTCCTGAAAGGTGATTTTGCGGTCGCTGTGCAGAATCACCTTTCGAGACCAATTAGCAAATCGACAGTGCCATTGTTCATGAGGTGGGGTCCCAAAAGGCTCATGCTGCAAATCTGGTGAACAAAATTCCAAAAATGACTGCATTACAAGCGTGCATTTGCGCAGTTTCTATGCACGCTCCTAACTTCGCCAATTTTTTATATTTTCACTCCAGATTTTCAACATTGCCATTTTTGCACACCTCCTTATTAACAGTAGAGCTGTCATTTTTCACATCCTGCCTGAAATGTGTTTTCACATCTGTGGCACAGAATGGCGCGGTTGCTCTGCGAAATCACCTTTCTGGACAAGTGAACAAAATGACACTGGCACTCTCCATGAGGTGGGGTCCAAAAAAGGCCATGTTGAAAATCTGGTGCAACAACTCCAAAAAATGGTCAGGTTACACCCAGGTGTTCAATATTTTGTACACACACATGTACCATTGGTCATTTAGCAGCTCGTCACAGCCGTATCAGCTTTGCTACAGCTTGTTAAATTATTGTGAGCACCATGGACGTAAGTCTAACAGCTCTGTCAAACCTATGAAACCTATGATCTTATAACGTTTTGTAATCTTGATGCAGTGTTTCATCCTTGGGCATGTTGCTTTAGGATTGTTTTGTTAGAAGGGAATCTCGGTCTCATTTATTATGACTTCACTTATTTATGGTGTGTTTCTTTAAGGGTTGTATATTCATAGTGTGTTTGTGTGTTGCTGACATGCCCCAGGACAAATACCACATTCCTGTCAAAGCACTGGGGCTTTGTTGGCATCCTCCAGCCCTAGCACAAATAAATGTCTTGGCAACTTCATCCCCGCAAGTGCTTCCTTTGTTCTGCAGAGACTGTTTTGGGGTTTGGCAGCACAAGGACAGCACTGGCAGTAATTTCCTAGATGTGTTGTACTTTTGCAGGTCTATCACCTCTTACACACTGCTTGGAGGCAGTGGTTCAGATGCTTTCCTGGGACAGGACCAAGCATGTTTGTAAGGTTGCTAAGACATGATAAATCAGGTCAATAGTGGTTACCAGAGAAACACAAACTGCTACTAGGTAGTTCTTGTGCCTGTGATGCTTTACTGAGTGTTTGTGGAACAACAATAATACACATGTCAACCCTAGCAACTGTACTACAAAAGCATCAGCAAATAAAAAACACTGTTACTAAGCAGGGGGGGGAAGAAGAGGGAAGGGGAAGAAAAGGGCAGCCTCTTCATTCAAACTTGGAAGTGAGCAAAGAACTGACAGATAACACACACTCAACTCAGTCAATCCTGTCCCATTAAGAACTGCAGCAGTTTAATTTAAAAAAAAAGCATGCACGCAGCCATGCAGAGACAGGACACAGCCTCATAAAAAAATATATTTCACACGCACAAGTTAATTGTGCGCAGTGAGCCTTGGAAGAAGGGAGTCAGCCGGCACACTCCTCAGTTGTACAGGGATCCAAGCCTGGAACCAGATGACTAACAACAATAATTTAGCAAGTCAAGCCTGTCTGGTGGGGCACTGTGGAGCCTCAGCAAGATGGCCACAAACTGTTAGAGTGCTACAGATAACCCTTAGATTAAAACAGTTAAATCTGCAAAATCCCACTTATTTCCTATACCAAACAACTGTAACCTGTATCGGAACACTCACTGAATATGATGCCGAATCCAAGGAAGGAGAAAGGGTCGGGAGACGGGGCCGGAGTAAAAAGTTCATTGGGAGCTGTGACCATGAGGGTGGCACAGGCCAGAGACCTGGAATATGGTGAAGGGACATCAGTGGAAACCCTGCAAACTTTGGGGGCAAAGCTGAATTTATTAATCAGTTCTGTGACCGGACTATCCAGTAAGTTTAACACTATCGGCAAGGCTCACGACCGCTGAAACCAAACCGGAATCTGTAGCCCTCACCTCAGTGGAAGCTAATAAAATGGCAGAGGCGGTGATGGGAGTGGTCACTACAGTGGTCAAAGAAAACATCCATCTAAGGTCTAGATTGGAGACCTTGGAAAACCAAGCTAGATCGCATAATCTGCGTCTTCTTGGTCTACCTGAAGAATGTGAGGGTGATCATCTTTTGATGTTCCTCCAAGATTGATTCGTTCAGCAGCTGGGGGAGAAGGTGACACCCATGGACCAACATTTTCAGTAGACCTACCGGATTACTTTGAAAGGCCGTAGTGACAATCCTGAGGTCTCCAGAATGGTGGAGGTGGTAGCTGATGGAATCAGTTCAAGGGATTGCTTGTTGGCCATTGCAAGGCAGAGAAAAATCATTACTCCAGGATGGTCAGCAAATCAGGATGTTTCCTAATTTGTGATACACTACTAGACAGAAACTGGAAACAATTTTATGGGGCCAAAGCACTGCTCCATGAAGTCAGGCTCTCCCACGGCCTGATCCTCCCAGCATGCCTGCAAATTGCCTACCAAGGCAAAAATTTTCATCTTACCAACCCTGCAGTTGCTATGCACTGGCCCAGAAGAACACCTGCCGCCACAATCTAACCCAACGACAGGAAGATCCATCCTCAGAAGAGGAACCGGTTTGAAGACCCTTTGGATTTCTGGCACACTATTTGATCAAGTGGAGAGGACAGGATGGTTTGTTTGTCCTGGGAGGAGGGAGTTTGATTTTAATTTGACTAGTCCCTTTAATGGAGCTGCTCAGGTATTGGACTGCCCGAGACTTTCAGTCATCACCCCCATCTAATGTTTAAAGTGTTAAAATAGTGTTAAAATTAGAGTTTACCAGTACTCTCCTGTAAAGCTATTACAATCAGGTAAAGTTGATATAACCGACCTCCATCAAATGCCTATGTTCTGTTTTATTAGTGCTCTGCTACTGGCTAGGCACTCTATTAATATTACAGATAGCAAGTCCTAACTACCTGATATAACCTGATGTTTTGGTTTAAATTTAAAGGATTCTACTTTTCAGTTAATATTCAAATGGCTCATCTGTTAACTGCTTTTTTCATGGATATTATAGCTCAGTGTTTTTCATACCATTTTGGTGCACTTACTAAAGAAAGGCATGGTCTATATTAAGACCGACCCTCTGGTAGGATCAGGAAATGGAGACTTTCATGGCTTATTTTCCTGCTAATAATACCATGCAGCTCTTGGACTCCTTCAATAGCATTTATTATATACTACTTGATTACATTGTGAAGTATTAGAATAGGAACCCCCTTAAGACATATCTTATAATATTCAATGGTAAATATCAAGTGTATTAAGATGAGTGGCACCCTCCTGGCTACTGTACTCATTAATGTCATATTGCATGTTAGTGAATGAAACTGTATGTTTGTTGCAAAATAATAAACATACAAAGTTTTTTAAAAAAAGCCTGTCTGGCTGAGAACTGCAGAAGTTTATTTCAAAACGGTGTGCACAGAGCTGACACACACAGGGCCCAGCCTCATGAAAAAATATATTACGTATGCACATGCAACTTGTGGTAGTAAGTTGCACATACAGGGCCCAGCCTTACAAAATCAAATATAGTATATAGGTGCTGCCTATTGTCAACGGATTTCAGCAACTGCTGAAATCTTGTTGTAGTACAGTTGAAAGGTCAAAAAAGTTGTTGTGCTATCGTTCTGACATCACATCGATAGTACAACAACTTTTTACCCTTGACCTGCTGCCTGATTGGCTCAGATGACGCTCTATAAGAAAAAAAAAACAAAAAAACATGGCAGCGCGATTTAGCAAGCGCCGAGCAGCGGAGCCACCTACTGAGAAGTTGAATCGACACGGAGAGCCCACATGGCTCCTTTCAAAAACAATTGCTTTTTTTCTCACCAATTTAAAAATGATGTGCTGAAGAGCAGGACCAGACATAAGTGGGAACAGGCACAAGCAGAAGCACCAGAGGGGAAACAGGAGCAGCGCCTACGGCAAGTAACGAAAAAAATAAATGTAAAACAAAAAAACCCATATACTATAAAAAACAGTGGATGGGTGAACATCCACAACTAAGTCTGCGTCCCCATCTCGGGCAGTTGATGACATCAACGAGACCTCTCAAGCTTCGCTCTCGAGGTCTCTGTGATGTCATCAACTCCCTCGATGGAAACACAGCCTTGTTGTGGATGTTCACCCATCCACTATTCTATATATTATGCACGCATAGGGAAATTATTTGCAGTGAGCTACAGGAGAAGGAGGATTTAGCAAACACCTGCTTCAGTCATGCAGGGAACTGAGCCTGGAACCAGACGGCAGCAAAAGACAAAATACTAAAACAAAATGTGCTTTACCAAAAAATCACACTGGAGCTCTGTGTGTCAGAGAGCAGCGGAGGAATGATGTAGCAGACAGCCCTCCTAGTACCCATAACTGAGCACAACAACAAGGACAAAGTACCCAGTCAGTAAGCCAAACCAGCTTTTCTGGCACAACTGTGGAGATTTCTTGGCAACACCACCCGCGAAGCTGATGTAAATCGTGGAGCTGGTCGTGAACCAGCTCTACTTTCTGTGAATACCAGAAGCGCGGGAGAAACTGTGGTTCCACAAGTGGCAACCCACTTATGCAGAGTTTTCCCACAGCTGTGGGATTTTCAAGAGTTTTGAGAATCCGCCCTTCTCTTAACTTTGAACTATATATTGGAGACATACTGTATGTGGAGAAAAAAAAGATGGATATATGCTTGTTTCATTGATGTAAATGCTGCCTTTGATTCTATAAATAGAGAATTTCTAGTGCAATGATTAAAGGATAAGAATATACAGTAGATGCCTGTTTACTAATGTTATTAAAAATGTTACATACTGATACAAATCTCAGAATTAAATACTTAAGTGATGGGGCTCTTACAGAACCATTTACCATAACAGAAAAAGTGAAAGGGCTGTTTATTAGTGCCAATACTTTTTCTAGAAAGAAAATTGTAAAACTGTATTAAGAATGTATGGCATTTTGCTGTTTGTACAAAAGATGTATGTTTTAAGAAAATATGGAATGTCCATTTCTAAATGTTATAATTCTTGGGAACTGTATGCAGTTTTGATTGACTGATTGATTGATTGCATTTAGATAGTTAACTTGTACTTTATGCAGTGGCTAAATTTGCATACAAAATATTTGTTACAAGTATAACTTTTTGAAGCTGTTGTTAACATGTAACTAATATTTGTGTTAATTTTTATGCATGTTATAAACTGGGAGCCCCATATTTGAAAAAGTGGAAAGCAAAGCCCCAAACTTTGCACTGCACCTTGCAATTGACTGAGAGCCCGAGGGTGCTATATTCAGTCGCATAGCACACTGACACTATTCCACTGAATATAGGGTCATGACGGCACAGCGCTAAGTCAAGTAGCACTGCCCCTACATGGATCCCAATGTACACTGCCAGAATGGATAGTGCCGGAGCGCTATCTGCAATATTCAAAGGGACCCATGTGAATAAGCCCAGTGGGCATGCAAGGGGTTAAGGGGCCACTTGCATGCTCATTATGGGCTATCGGACTACCTGAAGGGAAGAACGCAGAGGACCTGTTTCAACAAAGTTCTATCTGAACCCCTACTGGTTACCTCCGGCGTCCCCCAGGGCTCAGTCCTGGGCCCCCTTCTCTTCTCCCTCTTCATCAATCGACTCCCGGAGGCAGTTACTAACTGCCAAGCCACTATGTATGCAGATGACCTGGTTATTATATCTCACTCCAGGGACATCGCCACTCTCAACATGCACTTGACTGAGAGCTTCAACTACATCCTGGCCTGAGTAACTAAGCACAAACTAGTATTGAACCTGAAAAAAACCTCAGGCCATGCTATTTGGCTCAGCTGCCAAACTCAAAGCCATACCAGCCCCGCTGGCTGTAATCGGTCCGGATGGTACTTCCCTCCCAACAGTGCTCTCAGTCAAGTACCTTAGGGTGTTACTTGACCCTCAACTTGATCTGGGAAGTCACATTCTCAATGTTTGTAGAGCAGCAAACAGTAAACTGGGACTGGCCTACAGGGCGAGATACAATCTCACCCCTGCAGCCCGACTGGCCCTGGAGAGAGGAGTCCTCCTTCCTTCTCTCAGTTACGGAATGCACCTATTCGGCCGCTCCCCTAAAACACACCTCACAAGGTGGCACACGACGTACAATAACATCTGTCGCTTTGCCCTGGCCGCCCCTCGACTCACTCACCACTGTGAGCTATACGATAAGCTCCACTGGCTCTCCCCAGCCAAGCACTTAGACTTTGGGCTAGGGTGCCTTGTGGGCTTCTTTCTCCAGCTGACCCATCCCCATATCAACTTAGGTCCCAGGCCCCGGGGATGCTAAAAGCTCCCCCATCCCAGACCCAAATGGGTGACAGGGACTTTGCCGTGTGTGCTCCTAGACTCTGGAACTCCCTTCCTGAGTCTGTTCGCTTGGCCTCCTCACATCAGTGCTTCCGTAAATCCTTGTGGGGTGTCCTGAAACTTGCCTTGGCATGTGATTGCCCCAGGCCCCCCTAGTGTAGTGGCATCCATCCACTGGATCCTAGGTCACTCTCAGTGGGACCTCCTGCCATAACCTGCTTGTCTCCGCTCTATGTTACATACCCCGTGCACTGACTGAGTTTTACCTCATATTAATTGGCATGACCATCTACTCTAATGTAATTCATGCTAAACTGAACTGCTGTTGTATATGACCTGTTCTCTCTTTGATGATGCTTCCCAATGTGTCATCATGTGTTCTTGTACTGTAATGATGAACTGTGTGTTTTTCTGTACCTCTCTGTTCCCCATTGTTGTATTCTCCTGGGTCGTTCCTGAAAATAGGCATATTACTTGTCTAGTGTACTTACCCGGTTACCAAAAGCTAAATAAATAAACAGGCTGGTGATCGGGGGGACCACTAACAGCAGGGATACCTCAGTTTTATTATGGGCTGGCGATTCAGGGGGACCACTAGCACCAGGGTGCCTAATGTTTACTATGGGCTGGCGATCAGAGTGGGGGTACCATTAGCAACAGGGATACATAGATGCATAGATACATAGACAGTGTCAGCAGATAAGGGCCCATGGCCCACCCAGTCTGTCCATTTGAGCTTGTAAGTTCAGTTTAAGTTTTCCTAGAAGTCTGTTGTCCCTTACCCCTGACCTCCAGAATTCCTTTATGTCTATCCCATGCATTCTTAAATCCCGTGATTGTTTCAGCCCCCACCACTTCCTCTGGCAGGGTGTTCCACTTGTCCACCACCGTTCTGTGAAGAAATTTTCCTCATGTTTCCTCTGAATCGTCCTCCCTCCAACTTCATCCCATGCCCTCTAGTCCTGGAACATTTTTTTGCTTATAAATTGTGTATTCCTGCACCCTGTTCCTCCCTAAGATACTTGTATGTCTCTATCATATCCCATCTCTCTCCTCTCCTCCAGGGAGTACATGTTCAGTTCCTTCAACCTGTCTTCATAGGACTTGTGGTGCAATCCATGCACCATCTTTGTTGCCCTCCTCTGAACCTTCTCTACCCTGTTTATGTCCTTACTTAGGTATGGTCTCCAGAACTGTATACTGTACTCCAGGTGGGGCCTCACTAGTGTCTTGTATAGCGGAATTATGACCTCCCTTTTCCTACTGGTGATGCCCCTGCCTATACATCCCAGCATCCTATTTGCTTTACCTGCTGCCTTGTCACGCTGTTTCCCTACCTTGAGGTCATCAGAGATGATAACCCCAAGATCCTTTTCCTGCTTGATGCATGCTATATCCTCACCCCCCAACTGATATATTGTGCCAGGGTTTCTGTGCCCCATATGCATTATCTTGCACTTCCTTGCATTGAATTTCAACTGCCAAACCCCTGACCATTCTTCAAGTTTCTGCAGGTCCCTTCTCATTCTGTCTACACCCTCTGGTGTGTCTACTCTGTTACAGAGCTTTGTGTCATCAGTGAACAGTGAAATTCTGCCTTCTAGGTCCTGCACAATGTCGCTGATGAAGATGTTGAATAGGACCGGTCCCAGCACTGATCCCTGTGGTACACCACTGGTCACTCTTCCCTCTGTGGAGTGACAGCCATTTACCACCACCCTCTGTGTCCTGCCACCCAGCCAGTTACCCACCCATCACACTACTGTCCTGCCCACACCCATATTCCCCAGTTTGTGTAATAGTCTTCTATGTGGCACAGTGTCAAAGGCCTTGCTGAAGTCCAGATGCCTTATGTTTATTATGGGCTGGCGATCGGGTGAGGGACCACTAGTACCAGGGATGCCTTATGTTTATTACGGGCAGGCTATGGGGGGACAATGGCACCAGGATGCCTTATGTTTATTATGGCCTGGCGATCAGAAGGGGAATGATAGCTCAGGGATACCTTATGTTTATTATGGGCTGGCGATCGGGGGGACCACTAGTACCAGGGATGCCTTATGTTTGTTCACGGGCTGGCTATCGGGGGGACAATGGCACCAGGATGCCTTATGTTTATTATGGGCTGGTGATCAGAAGAGGGGAATGATAGCACCAGGGTTACCTTATGTTTATTATGGGCTGGCTATCGGGGGGACCACTAGTATATGCTAATTATGATCTGGTGATCAGAGGGGGAGAACCACTAGTACCAGGGAAACCTTATGCTTATTATGGGCTGGCAATCAGAAGGGAAACAGCACCAGGAATGCCTTATGTTTATTACAGGCTGGCAATCGGGGGGGCCACTAGCACCAGGGATGCCTATTACAGGCTGGCGACTGGAGGGAGGGGGACCACTAGCACCAGGGATTTTTCATTTTTATTATGGGCTTGTGATCAGGGGGACCAGTAGCACCAGGGATGCCTATTATGGGTTGGCGATTGGAGGGGGGCATCAGGGACCACAGAGGGTGGATGTGCTCCCCCAGAGGCCAACTGGCTAGGTGGCTGCATTACCTCAAGCAGCCACTAAGGTTGCCCAGAGTAAGTCATGGTTTGGTTTGGCGGTATTTGCGCTGCACAAAAGGCCCACGTTGAACCCTTCTGTGCAGCGCAAAGCCTCTGAATATGGGCAGAGCAGCTATTCATGGCTATGCTCTTCCTTGCATGCATGCATACATTATGTTTTATGTGGTGTAAGAGGCCGTGGGGTAATAGATGGACACATACCACCAATGTCAGATTTAAAGCTTCAGCGATGCCTTTTATTCAGCAATTACACAGAACAAAATAAGAGCGGACTTGTTACGACAAAATAAACAAAACAAGCTTAATTTTAGCAAGTTCAGAAATAAGATTCAAAACAACAGTACTAGTAGTAACTAGCCTGTATAGGTGTTTCCCTTTCAACACCCTACTCGAATCTGACTAGAATCTCTTTCTGGGCAGAATATAAAGAGGGCTGAACTTTCCGATTGGTCCTCCCTATCTGTCAATCAAACAAGAATATAACTTTCTATTTTTATACATTTGCAAGCACCTTTTGTTATGTCACATGTATTAAAACAATATAAACATGCTGTGTATTACTTTAAAACCTAATATAAATGTCTGGATCCAGAATGTAATCTTTTATCATTCGGTAAGCCCCTCCTCCAGCAGATCTCTGCATAAGTATAGTTCAGATGAGGCCGGCCAGCTCTTAGAGATGAGCTGCAGGGCAGGTGCAGCGAAGGATCTTAGTTGTCTGCTTGGTCAAGAGAACCAGATAACCGTTTATGGGATAAATCTTCATTTTCCCTTATACGCGCATAAAAGAAAACATGAACTCTTGATCTGTAATCCTGTAACCCAACATAATCAACATGCAAGCCGCCATTACCACGGAGCTTGCAGACTGTGCGGTAATGCGCATGGCTGAACAGTTAATTTATATTTTACAGCAGCACAGATTTAAGGAAAGAAGTCACAACGCCAAGGAGCATTTTTTTAACATGAATGCAACCTCCAGCGGCGGCTCCTTGAATGCTCTGCTCTTATTTCTTTGCTAACAGGACAGCTTTAAGAAATTTAAACGGGGCATCATTTTTTTTACTAAAACAGAACTACTACTGACCGGTAAACTTCTTTCACTACTATCCATATACGGCAGTGAAGTTCTTCACTCTCTTTACATTTTTCTTTAGTAAACAGCAGTTTTGTAGTTTTTAAACATATGGGCTGTTTATATACAGTGCAGTCTGACAGTGCATTTATCTAATGGCTGACCTAAGTGTTTATATGGTATTCCGTTTAAAGCATTTGTTTACTCTGTCCTGTATATAAAACAGCCAAAGAAAACACTCCCAGGGCAGGACATTACTAGGGATCAGACTGCACAATCAGAAAAGGGGGGTCATAGACAATAAAAAAACTACATGGGTGGCTGGCCCATGTAAACATACACACAATGACAAGACAAGGGACGTAAAACATACTAACATACTAATTGCCAGCAGATTAGGCCTTATGGTCTATCGAGTCTGCTCGAACCTCAGATCCTTAGTTGGGTGCCGAAGCCCCCCCCCCAGTGATTCCAGAAACCCCTATCATCCATCCCCACCCCCAGGCCAGGCCATCATCTGGTGCATCCGCTTTCTGTGTCTGTCCCACCCTCTCTTGAAGCCCTGCACTGTGGATCTCTGAACCAGCTCGCCAGGCAGTGCATTCCAAGGGTCCACCATCCTCTCAGTGAAAAACCTTCTCCTCTTTTCCCCCTCACCCTTCCACCTTCCAACTTCAAACCATGCCCTCTGGTGATACCTCCCTGCTTTAGTCTAAAAATTCCCTCCATGTTTACCTTATTTATTCCCTTGAGGTACTTGAAGACCTCAATCATGTCTCCCCATCTCTCCTCTCCTCCAATGAAAACAGGCAGAGCTCTTCAAGTCTGTTCTCATACGTCAAATCCCCTAGTCCTCGTATCATCTTAGTTGCTCTCCTCTGTACCCTCTCCAGGAGCTGTATGTCCCTCTTCAAGTGTGGTCTCCAGTACTGTACACAGTACTCAAGGTGTGGTCTAACCAGTCCATTGTACAGTGGCAGAATCACTTCCCTGCTCCTAGAGATGATCCCCCTTACGATGCATCCCAACATCCTGTTTGCCTTGCTAGCCGTTCGCCTGCACTGCTCAGAGTTATTCATACTTCCATCTACTATGGCCCCTAGGTCTTGTTCCCCTGTTGAGGCCTCCAGCGCCTCCCCTCCCAGGGTGTACCTGTGTTTAGGGTTTCCCCGACCAAGATGTAACACCTTGCACTTGGTGATATTGAAATTTAATTTCCATGTGTGAGCCCAGCTTTCCAGGGTGTCCAGGTCCCCTTACAGGGCCAACCTCCTCTTCCCTCAACTACTGCTCCCATCTTGGAGTCATCAGCAAAGAGACTCATTTCACACCTATACCCTCCCTGATGTCCGATATGTATGCATTACACAAGATTGGACCCAGGACCCGAGCCCTCACGTTACCCTTTTCTACGACCTCTCTAGGGTTTGAGGCTCCCCACCGACCATTACCCTCTGGGTGCGTCCAGCTGGCCAGTTTCAATCCATCTGACCATCAAAGGGCCTACTCCCAACCCCGTCAGTTTCTCCACCAGACCATTGTGGGGGACAGAGTCAAATGCCTTGCTGAAGTCCAAGAATAATACATCCACAGGCTTTCCCCTGTCAAGTTCTGCTGTTACCCATTTGTGAGGGTATTTCGTGTAGTTCCAGTGTTCCAAATAAGGCCCTTCCACAATATAGAAATCCATGAGAACATTGTTAGATGGGTGGAACAATGGCTAAGTGATAGATTTCAGCAAGTAAAGATTCAAGGATATCTGTCTGATTTAAATAGAGTATGGAGTGGAGTTCCCAGGGTCGTACTGAGCCCATTATTGTTTTGTATATTTATAAGCGATCTGAAATTATTAGTAATAATAAATTAATTAAATTTGTTGAAGATGTTAAAGTTGGAGAGTGCTAGATACGTTCAATGAGAGACTCATTTCGGGGCAGGATTTGTTGTACATTGTCGACTGGGCAAGAAAAAATTGAATGACCTTTAACAAAGAAAAATGTACCATCATGCATTTTGGTAGACAAAATATAAATCAGATCTACTACATGTATGATCTGAAGCTTAGGGTATCAGAATGTGAGAAAGATCTGGGTATCTATGTCCAAAACAATTTAAGAAATGAAGTAAATAGCAGACAATCATCTAACAAAGCAATGCAGATTGTTGGTTGTATTAGAAGAGGTTTTCAGTCAAGGAGTAGAGAGGTTTTGATGCCATTGTATAGACATTTAGTGAGGCCTATACTGGATTATTGTTCTACAGCTGCAGGTCCTTTATTGATGAGTGATATTAAATTAATGGAAAGACCACAGAGATCCCTTACTAGGTTGATTTCAGGTTGTGAGAAAGAGTCATATGAGACTAGATTGGAAAGATTGGGGTTGTGGTCTTTGGAGAGTAGAGAGTAAGAGGGGAATTTTATTATTGTAAAAATCTCTGAAGGATGAGGTTATTAGAGCACAGTTGGGATTGGGTATACGGAAAGGACCTATCATTTGAGAAGGCATGATAGGCAATTGAGTGAGGAATTGAGCAGGACTGAGTTTAAAGAAGAGGTGTTTTAAGTGTCGAACAATAAGGATATGGAATGGACTGCCCCAGGAAGTGGTAGAGGCAGAAAGTTTAGGTCTTTTTAAGCAGAAACTGGACAAGTATCTAGAAGAAGTTGGTGGCATTCGCCACTACCACTGAATTGTGGGGAAAATCTTTATGGGCTATGCCTTCTGATTTTCTTATTTGTCCAGTATGAACTCCTCCCCACCTAAGAAAAAAACCAAAAGGGTTTTTTTTTTTCTTTTTTTTTCACTGTTCATCCCCATCTACACCTATTCATCAGATCTCCAGATCTCTTCTTAGGAGAGATGGAGCCAAAGCCCACCCATCTCCTAAGACTCTACCTCAGGGTCCCTATTATATACGTTGTTTAATGAACATAATTGTGAAATAAACTGTGTATTCCACAACTAGTTTCTACCTTACCCTGAGGTCTGATGATTGGTGTGTCATTTTCTTTTTCTGTCCCATACCTGGACAGAAAATCTGCATTACTATGGGCACTACCCCTATGGTGTTTAATCGTAAACCTATAGGGCTGTAATGCGAAGTACCAGCGCATAATGCGAGGGTTGATCTAACAAAGAAAAACAAACCAGAGAAAATTGTGTGGTCCCCTGAATGTGAGGAAGCTTTTTGTACGATTAAAGCAAAGCTCTGTTCCTCACTTAGCACTTAGATGAATTAATAGTTAGGCCAGCTTCAGTGATAGCAGATAATACCAGGCAAAGATGTTGTTTATGTTCAGTCCATGAAGGACTGAAAATCACCACATCGTCCAAACATGCTGCACTATGGGCCGCATGTGGTGTTAAAATCCTGTCCATGACCCTTTGAAAGGTGGCCGCACACCATGTAGACAAAAAGGTATTATCGTGAATTGAATAGTCATAGGGGTGCTGAACGTCGCTTTCTCTCTGGCATCAGCATCTAGAGGTATTCGCCATAGCCTTTAGTTAAATCTAAAGTGCTAATATACTGGGCACCTTAATGATCCAAAATATTGTCTATGGGACATTGTGTAGCTGTCAAACTTCAGTATGGCATTCAAACGCCTGAAGTCAAGACTGAGCCGTACCCCACCCCCTCCTTTTTCCCAACCACCACCATGGGAAAGCTCCAATCACTATGTGATGGTTCTGTAATGCCTAAGTGCTGCATTTTCTTAGCTCCGTTATCACATCCTCCCTGACCCTTTCTGGCAAACGGTATGGTTTTTGCCTAATGGGTATATTCGGGGTTACAGTTATGTGGTGAACCACATTTTTAGCCATTCCTGAGGTTCCTGTAAAGGTTTTGTTGTTAGTCTTAACAATGTCTGTAACTCTACAGCTTGTTGGGGTGCTAACTGAGAATTAATGTTAATATCAGACAGTTCTCCTGAGGATTCTAGTCACTGATAAACAATGTTTAACTCACTGTCTGTGGTTTCAGGATGGATATAACCACAAAACTGGGGGCTCTGTCAACCCATTGTTTAAGGAGATTGGCATGATAAATGTGTCTTTTCTTTCTTTTGTCAGGTAACTCCACTTCATAAGTTACAGGTCCCATCCATCTCGTTACTAAATACAGGCCTTGACATTTTATGGATAAGTTGTCTGAAGATGGTAGTAGTAAGAGAACTTTATCTCCCTCTGAAAACTCTTTGTGTCCTGTTCACTTATCATAGTGAAATTTTTGTACTTCCTGTTGTTCCTTATTGTAGTGTGCCTTTTGTACATACTTGGCTATTCTTTGCCTAAGTTGGTACATATAATCATTGGGCATCAAGCCGCTTGGGGTGTTTCCCTCTTCCCATTCTTCTTTAATGAGATCTAAGGGGCCTCGGGGGTTACGCCTGTACAGCAACTCGAAAGAGGAAAACCCTGTCGAGGCTTGAGGTATCTCTCTGTAAGCAAACATTAAATAGGGCAAAACCTGATCCCATTTATTCCTTCCTCCACACATACTTTTGCAGATCTTTTTCAGAGTTTGGTTGAA
The DNA here is from genome assembly GCA_016271365.2 of Neoceratodus forsteri. Lineage (NCBI taxonomy): Eukaryota > Metazoa > Chordata > Ceratodontiformes > Ceratodontidae > Neoceratodus > Neoceratodus forsteri. The sequence goes on from CM028131.1 coordinate 116,661,062, forward strand.
ATGCTCAACCAGGCCATCCTTTGGTGGATAGGTAGAGCATGGTCATTTACAGTGAGCATAGCACGGTTGTTTGAATTGTTTCTGAACTGCGACTGTTTATTTTGTGTACTTTGTTGAATGTTGTTTGTTCTGTTGAGTGCCGAGCTTCCGACATTGGTAGCGATCCAGCCCCATGGCCTCTGTTTGTGGTGTAGTGGCGGATCAACCCACATCCCCAAAGAGACTGGAGCCTCAATCCAGTGCCTTGGGGACATGGGTTCATCCCACCACTGCCACCGTGTGTAAGAGAGGCCATGAGGTAACAGATGGACACATACACCAATGTCAGATTTAAAGCTTCAGCAATGCCTTTTATTCAGCAATTACACAGAACAAAATAAGAGCGGACTTGTTTGACATAAAATAAACAAAATAAGTTTAATTTCAGCAAGTTCAGAAATAAGTTTAAAACAACAGTGCTAGCAGTAATAGCCCTATAGGTGTTGAAGCTTATTCATACTACACCCTATCATCCACAAAGGGATGGCCTGGTTGAACGTTTCAACCAAACTTTAAAAGATGCTGCAAAAGTATGTGGAGGAAGGGAATAATGGGATCAGCTTCGGAGATGCATGCCTTATACTACCTGTGTTTCCTGGGTGTTCCTGGATTGAGGATGGTGAGAAGAGACAGCATTAGATAAGTCCCCAGGTAAGACTGTCACAGACCTTGTACCTCCCGTGGTGAAGACTGAAATCAAGGCAGAAGAGGCCGAGGTGGTGGCAGCGGTTAAAGGGACTTTTGATGTAAAAAGTGATGTCAAAGCTATTACTGATATACCATCTACTAGCTGGAGGGAATTGCAGGCAAGGGATTCTGAGATAGCCCAGCTTAGTAAATATGTAACTAACAATGTTGATAATAGCCCACAGTGAATTTTCTACATATAAGCTTTTGTTTTATGACAAAATAAAATGACAAATGCCTCTAGGCATTTTTTATACACTGTGATTTGAGTCTGCCTGGTATTTGTTATCCTGAATACCCACACCCGATGACATACGGGCGCTTACTCTCTTTGCTTGTGCAACAGCCCCTTTTGAATATGAGGATACAGCGCAAACTCTGGTTTGCGTGGACAAAGTCCTGTTAGCACCCACACAGACTTTTGAACAGCGGGCCCTGTGTGTTTAATACATGTTCGCAATCAAAGAAAATCGGAGAATCTGAATCTCAATCAGTCAGTGTTCCTGATGACAAGTTAATAACATTGATTATTCCTGACTGTCCTGGTTGTTCTCTTGATGCTTGTTTTTCTTTTGTGCCTTGCACCCTGTTTTCTTGTTGGAACTGCTTCCTCCTGCTGCCCCTCTTTGTACTTTTTTTTGTTGTTGTTGAAACAACACAACCCTAGGGCTCCTCCGGGGGAGCGTTGGTCTGTCCCCTGCAACTTCTAAAAAAAGTCTCCAGTGTCTGCTTTGGACTTACTTGCAGAGGAAGTGAAATAAACAGGGGATTTGCTGTTGTTTGTTTTCAATATTGATTTGGTTCTGCTATGACTACGTCTGTGTCAGCCATTGCCAGACTTGAACCATGAAGACCTTATCTAATTGGTAATCGATTCAATCACATTCAAAGTTTCTTAGTTTAACTACTTTCAGTTTCTTTTCCTGTTTTTCAAATATTTGCCTTAAGCTTTTGTTGATAATCAGCAAATTCTGGATGTTCTCTGAATGCAGCTATGGTACATAGAGGTAAAATCCACATAAAACAATGGCAACTGACTGAGCCTTCAAGTATTTTCTTAGCCCATTCTTGAAAATTACATTGCTAGAAACAAGATACATGTTCCATGATTTAAGGGCAGAGGCTGAGAATCATTAACCATAATAGCCAAGTGGATTAACTAGGAGGGTCAAGTGGTTAAGGCATTGGACTTAAGATCCAATGGGCAAATGTCTGCGTGGGTTCAAACCCCACTTCTGCTAACCATTTGGGATACAGGGGTTGGGGCAAAGCTAACAAGCTGGGTAGCAAATTGGTTGGGTGAAATAACCAGAGAGGGTTTGTGAATGGGAAATGCTTAGAGGTTGGGGAGGTCACAAGTGAGGGGTCCCACATGGATCTGTGATGGGATACGTACTGTTTAAGTGTGTTTATCTGAGACATAGAGGAAGGTATCAAGGGAACAATGTGTCTCTTTGCAGATAACAGTAAATTATGTGGCAGGGTTGACTCCAAAGAGGGGGTCAGGGACATGAAGGGGGATCAAGAAAAGCTGGAGGGGTGGTCCAGTCTATGGCAGCTAAGGTTACATGGGAATGTGGCCCCACTCTCCACTTTCCACATGTCTAGGGGCATAAAAGAAACACAATCTTCCCTGGGAGGGGGGGCAGGCAGGCAGCCCAACACACAGAAATCCGCTAGACATAATCCCCAGATTCAAAAACATGGACAAACACATTAGGGCCTACCTGAGGACGTCTTCAAAACAGCTAGGACAACTTCAGAGGATGTGGCTACAATCGAACTGGGCACCCCAACTCCCAACCGTGATCCACGGCTCAGGACTTCTTCTGATTTCTTTCCGCATATGAGTATCCCCACCAACCCCAAGACCAGATATGCAGGATGGCTAAATAAAAAGGCCCACTGAAAAGAAACTCATTAGAAACTAAACTACAAACCTGGCTTTTCTCCTATGGGCCCCAGCCTAGGCGCTGCAGTTTTTGGTTGCACTGATGCTGCATCCACTGGCCTACCTTCCAGGGCCGGAGGGTTGCTCCCAGGCAAGGATTGAGAGGGCTGCCCACCAACTGCTTAAGAACCCTTCCTCTCCTTCTGCCATGGGGATAGTTAGCAGCTGGTGATGAGGGTATGGGCAGACATCGATGCCCCTCCTCGCCCTCAGGATCTAGTCCTACAACAAGACGAGAGGGCATGACCTTAGACTTAAGGGAGGAAGTTCAGGAGCAATATGAGGAAATTCTTCTTCACAGAGCACGCCGTGGAACCATGGAATAGCCTGCCATAGGAGGTGGTGGGAGCCAAGATGGTGGGGGAATTCAAGCGGGCATGGGACAGACAATGTGGGATACTCAAGCAGGCAGCTAAGTAAGAGGGGGTTGGAAACCAAGGGCAGACTTGATGGATCATGTGGTCTCCATCTGCCGACAACTTCTATGTTTCTATGTTTCCACCATTTCCACAATTACATCGGAGAAAAGTTCTGGCAGCTTCTCTTCTTTGGCTAGGGATCGGTCTCCAAGGGACAGTCTCTCAAACAGTCCAGATTCCACACTTCCCTGTGACCACACCGAGGACAGGCCTTCCGAAATGCTGAGAGGGTACTCACAACAGAATACAGGTGGGGCTCAAACAAATATGCCTCCAGGGTCAGAACTGGAACAGATGCTGCACACTAGCAATCTAGCTATGCCTTCTCCCTGAGATCCACAGCGGACACACTGTTCATCCAGCTGTCCTTTCCCTCTGTTGTTCCACAGCCACGCCAAGAGAGACATAGGCACCACTGACATGGGCTCCTCCAGGGGAGGCGCATCCTCCTACTTGAATCCTCTGCCTGCCATACGGCCATGTAAGTTCATATAATCAACTCCCTGCACTCTCTCACTAAGAACTTGTCCTTGATTACTGATGGCAGAACTTCTCTCCTCTAGCAGCCACAAGCTCCGATCTCACACCTGTCTCCACGCTTCACACAATGGTGCACATTTTATAGCCACTGCTTTCCCTTCCTAGGCAGTAGCCAACAGAAGACGAGGCCACTCGTTACCGTTCAGCCATTATAAGATCAATTTCCTTCTTGTAACACTATTTAACCCTGCCACTACCGCCTAACATCAGAAAACTGATTACATAGGCTAGAATGGGCATCCTTTTCTCTAAACATACTTTAATAATTTTTCCTGCGATGATGCTGTTCAGTGTCCATGCAGGTGCAACAGGGGTTTTACCAAAACTCTTTATCATATAATAGTTCAATGTCCACTTTATAACTCCGCCTGACTCCAAACAATGCAAACCTTTCTTATAAAACATGCAAATTTAGATTATGACCCACTTTTTATTTTACTCCATCCTAAAACAAAGGAGGAGGCAGGCTTAATTTTTAAATTTTTGGCCTCTGTAATTAAGTCCAAAAAGAAGCACTTTAGCACATTGAAAACTCAGTCATTAAACATCTTTGTAGCTTGTTATGATTTTAGTTATCTCTGATTAAGGTATTATCTATTGCAAAATATTATATTTGTAATCTTTACGTCCAAGTTTTATCTGTGTACTTTTGTAATGTCCAGCATTTGTATGTTATGGATACACAATAAACGTTATGATGATGATGGGGGGGGAAGGGGGTGTAGATGGTGACAGGTTTCAAGAGAGCATGGGACAGCTGTAAGGAGTTGTTGAAAACTAAGACAGAGAAAGGGGTGGAGTATGGGAGGAAGGCAAGAATGCTGCCAATGGGCAAACTGCCTAGTCATGACAAATAGGAAAACTGGCAGACAAAATGGACTACGGACCTTTTTCTGCCAACTTCTTTCTATGTTTCTAGATTTTTATCATTCTGGCCCATGGCTGTGGAAATGTAGGGTTCTGAGAGTTGTACTTTGCTGAAGGACCTGAGGTCCTTTGTGTTTCTCTAAGGCAAGAGCACCAGATAAAGGGAAATGTTGGAAGTCTCTTAAAGATTTGCCAACGAAACAGCCCTGATATAAATTCTCATACGCGCTGGGGGTATGCCATCAAGATCACTGACTCATTATTTAGTTTAAAGTGATGGGTTTGATCATCTGCAACCAATACATGATGAAAATACTATTGTAGATGTCCAGCTTTCTAAGTTCATGTGCATCCACATTTGTAGCAAAGTAGAACAGACTTAGTTTTATCACAATGGCTGCCGCCAGGCAGGGCAGCAAGCTGCTCTGTTCATGAGCTGAGGGGGGTTGATTGCAGTTTGTGCCCTTCATGTTTCCTGAAACTCATTGTGTATTGGAAATACCCTAGAATGGAGTTTTGCAACACAAGTAAAAGTGTTGCAGTTAAACTGTTATTTTAAAATATTTAGCAGAGTAGTAGTAGGGATGTTACAGTGGTAGGGTAAAAGTGTGTCAGCTTGAGAAGTGCAGTTTTTTATTTTTTTGTTTTGTTCCCCAGTGTAACGGAGCAGGCACTTTTAGACTTACATATTATTTTCTGTTGACCTCTGATAGTTCACGGTAAACAAAGGAGTGTGTTACCAGGTGAAAGGCAGTGGTGGCAACAGCTGAGTAAAACCATAAGCATTGTCACCACTCTCCAACAGTGTGTTTCTCAGACTTTGCTTTTGCCGTGTTCCTGTGCAATCGTTTCAGTCAGATCCTGCCCTGCACAACTGATGACATTCACTGCATACATGGATGAAGCTAGATCTGCCATCAGTGTTTTGGGTGGCTGGGAAGCAGGCCGCAGATACTGGGAACTGAGGCTCCCTGCCTTCCCCCGGGTCAGTTTGTGTGAGAGACCAGTGTGGAGGAAGGAGGATCTGGAATGTGTTAAGGCCTAAGAATCAGAGGATATGAACATATGAATTTGCCAGCAGAAACAGGCCATAATGGTCTAGTCTGCTCGAGAGCGCAGCTTATTTACTTCCCCAGAGCTGCCCCCCCTACTCCTCCTGGAGTCCTCCACCTCTCTGCCATTTCCTTCCCCCTTCTACCTCCAAGTACTGTCCCTCCTGTCCTAATTTTCTTCTTCCCCTGTCCCACCCGCCTTAAAACTGGCCACCATCCTAGCTTCTGCCACCTTCTACAGCAACTCATTCCACCCCTTCACCACCCTTTCAGTGAAAAGTGCCTCCTCAGTTCCTTCTTCTGAGTCTCTCCCACCAGTTTCAGGCTATGCCCCTTGTTGTACCTTCCTTTCTTCAATTAATGATGTCCTCTTGTACCAACCCTGTTTTGCTTTTAAGGTACTTGAAGTTTTCAATCATGTCCCCCCTCTCTCTCCTGTCCTTCAAGGAGTGCATGTTAAGCTCCTCAGCCTCTCCTCATATGTTCTGTCCCCATGCCCGGATCATTTTGGTTGCCCTCCGCTGGACCCCTCCAGTAGTCTGATGTCCTTCCTCAGGTAAGGCACCAGAACTGCACACAGTACTCCAGGTATGGGCTCACCAGTAACCGCTACAGTGGCATAATTACTTCCTCCTTCTAGAGGTGATTCCCTGCAATGCAGCCCAGCATTCTATTCGCTGTTTCTTGCTACCTTATGGCATTGTGCTGAGTCTTTCACATCGCCCCTGACCATCACCCTCAGGTCCTTCTCCTTCTCTGAGTCCATCACCTGTTCTCCTCCCAGGTAGCATCTGGCCCTTGGATTCCTGGCTCCCAGATGCATGACCTTGCACTTCTTAGCACTGAAACAAAACTGCCAGATGGTCAGCCATTTCTCCAGCATAGTCAGATCCTCCCTTAAGTCCTGTCTTCACTCCTCTGTGTCTACCCTCCCACAGAGATTTGTATCATCTGCAAAAAGGCAGATCTTACTTTTAACCCCCTCTGCTATATCACCAATAAAGATGTTGAACAGCAAAGGCCAAAGTACTGAGCCGTGTGGGACCCCACTGGTTACAGGTCTAGGTTTGGACAGTTCCCCCCTACCGCCACCTTCTGGTTCCTGCCCTTTAGTTAGCTCTTTATCCACCTCAGCATTTTGTCTCCTACTCCCAGGTCTCCCACCTTGCTAATCAGCCTCCAATGTGGCACTGAATCAAACGCCTTACTGAAGTCCAGATACAGGACATCCACCACCTACCCCCTGTCCAATGACCTCATAACCCAGTTGAAGAAGTCTATTATGTTGGTTTGGCAAGATCTCCCCCTGACAAACCCATTCTGCCTGTCATTTTAGAGACCATTTACCTCAAGGAAGGACACCAGCCTTTCCTTTAGAATGGTCTCCATTATATTTCCTACTACAGAGGTTAGGCTAACCGGTCTGTAGTTCCCTGGTTCATCCCCGGAACCACTCTTGTGTAGAGGTACCACATGGGCTGACCTCCAGTCCTGTGGCACACACTCTTCCTCCAATGAAGTGTTAACAAGGTCCGACAGAGGGGCTGCTAGTATCTCTGCCAGCTCCTTCAGTACCGTCCGGTGTATGCCATCTGGACCAGGTGTCTTGTCCATCCTCAGTTCCCTTAGTCCTCTTAAGACCCTGTCTACCCCAATCTTCCCCTCATATTCTTTCCCCCCTCATGGTTCCCCCCATCTTCCCCTGTGGCATAGGACCTTCCACCTTCATAATGAAGACTGAGCAAAAGGACTCATTTAGTGCCTCCGCTTGGTCTTCCCCTTTCCTGCCAATCCTCCTCCCTCCCTCCCTCTTTATCTTAACTATCCCTTCCTTCTGCTTCTTCTCTCTTGATGTACCAGAAGAAACCCTCTCCTCTTCCTTAATCCCTGTGTGGGTCTTAGTTCCTTCTCAGCCATGGCTGTCCAGAATACTCTCCATGCTTCTGAGATGTTTCGCGTATACCTCTTGTCCTCCTCCCACGCTTTTACTCTCAGGAAGGCAGCCCACTTTTCTTTCACCCTCCCAGCTACCTTCCTGCTATACCAGCTAGGTCTCTTGGTCCTGGAGCTCTTTTTACTAACCTTCGCACAAGTGTTTGGATCTTGGATGCTTCATTGAGGCATGTTGGAGAGAACTGCACAGCTGCTGACAGAGACAAGTGAAGTGCAGCCTACGTGGAGTAGAGAGGTGGCTCTGACTCAGCACCTTTGACAGAGGCTGTTTCTTTAATATCTGGAACTTGGAAGGCCTCCCATCAGTGGCAGTCCTGGCATAGGCCATGCTGCTGGTTCATCACTGGACATTCTGTAATGAGAGGAGAGAACATGTTATAATTATTCTGTGGCTGTAGGTGACTGCCTGCTTTGTGAGAGTGTACAGGTGGCTCTTGCTGGTATGGGCACTGTTTTTCAAAAGTTGACTTTCTATGACATCTATATTGGAAATGGTTTTATAAACCTGCTTTAGGATTCTACCTGGCTTTACACTGGATGCTTATATTATTTATTTTGAGTATTATATATAGGGTAGTGTATGGGAGCCCATACACAACCACACTATTCGCATACAGAGTGGTTTCCATGATGTCGAGGTCCTCAAGAGCGAAGTTCGAGGGGTCCCTTTCCTCATGGAAACCACGCAGTATCAAGAATATCATGTTTGTGTATTTGGGATCCCATACACTTTCCTTTATATTGTATGATGCCCCCAAAAAAAAATCGCTTCTTCTCTTGTTCTGTGGCAGCATTTTCTGCCGGGACCCACACTTCCTGCCCGGCCAGCTCACGCACGCAAGGAGTCAACCGACCCCTGTCCTATGAACAGCGCTGCTGGGAGCGGTTGCATTGTGACATGGCTACTAACACAGAACCAGAAGTCGTTCTGTGTTAATAACTACGTCACTACTGAAGCAGAACCACTTTTGCCGGTGTATGGAACTTCATACACTATTAAATTCCACCATACATTACAAGTATTTTACCACTGGAGTGATAGGGGATACGTGTGATTAGGGATACGGTGTGTATGGAGTGCTTGGTTGAAGTACAGTTTGCATATAAGTGCTTATGGGTTTGTATGGTGAGAGAAATTAGATTATTGTGTGAGTGTTATGTGTAAGAGGGTGGGTGGGCATGCGCTGTAGTTGACTTCGTAGGAGGGTTGGTGGGTACTAGGGGAGGGTTGTTCTGGTGCAGTGATTATTTATTTAGGATTTATTGGGGGTGTTTTGGTTGGATTGCTGTTGGGATGTATACAGAACAGTAGACTCCTAGGATCAGCTACCTCGTCCCTGCTTCAAGGCTTTCACCTCATTCAAGATCCTTCCACCCCCACCCCCCGCTGGCTGACTCATATCGCAGATGCAGGGAGGTGGAGTGTGAGGAGGCATGGAGGCCAGATGCTGGGGTCAGGGACTCTGCTATTAGGGTAGTGAGGACCAGGAAATGCACTGGGGCAAAATGATAGGGAGAGAGAGAGAGTGACCAGACAGATTTAACTCCCATACCCAGGGCTTCCACTGGACCACGTAGGCAGATAGCCAGAGGCCTGTCACCTCTACTCATCCTCTTTGGGCAGTGCTATGCAATGCCAGATCAATGAGGATTAAGACTACTACACTAGCAGACTTTATTTCTGATTCCTCAGATGATCTGGCTTGTATAATGGTGACCTGGCTTGGTGATGATGCAAGCCTTCTGTTGGAAGCAGCCATCCCAGCCAGATTCTCCATGGTTCACTAATTGAAGAAGGAGTGTGGTGGGGGAAGGGGCATCTGTTTCATATCTGCACTGAACTTCATGGTGCACCCAGTGGGAGATACGTCATTCGAATATGTGGCCATCTGTGGGGGTCCAGCAGCAGGTTGTAGGATCCTCTTTGTGTATCAACCTCTGGGGCACGAGATGGAGTTCCTCAAGGAAATCGTGCACTTCATCATGGACATGGTGTTGCAGTCACCCAGATGGTTAATTCTGGGAGTTTTTAATGCCTAGATCAATGATGAACTCTCACATTTTCTGCAAGATTTCCACTGGGTGATGGTGTCCCTGGGCCCGCACAAGTGGTTAGTTCTGTGACTCACCAACATGGTCATGGCCATGGCCAGGGCAGTGTCAGTGGCTCAGCAGGCTGCACACTTGCCTCTGAGGCTGGAAGATCAGAAGGCTGTGGGTTCTTTCCCCACTCCAGGCACTTGGGTTAAATCCTAATACTGACACTGTAGTACAGCATGGGGGGGGGGTGCTGCACTCTTGAGGTGCCATCTTTTGGATGAGACATTAAACTGAAGTCCCATCTGCCTGTTCTGATGGTAGTTCAGGTGGATGTTAAAGATCCCATGGCACTTCTCGAAAAGAGTAGGGGAATTTTTATGTTGTCTTGCGCATGCAGTGCAGACAACATATTGTGGCTGCTTCAGTGGAGAAGTGGGTTCTGGAGGTGCGGTCCTGCTGCAGCCAATGGTGCCACTGCTTTTTGAGTCCATGCTCTGTGGCGCCAATGGCATAGCACGCTGTCTATGACAGCAGTTGAAAAAAACGTGCCACCACCTTGAAAGAAATTAGCCGCTGCAATCAGGGAGCGCCATGAGCGGTCCCTGATTGCAGCAGCCAATTACTGCTTGCCTCCTCTGGCCAAGCAACATGGCGGTGTCTTCCCCGGCAGCTTCTTACAGTCCCCAGAGAAGCCTAGGGACAGCCACCGCCTTTTACAGTCCCTGTGAAAGCGACGGGGGTGCCCAATTCCCCTGTTGGCATGCCCCCTCCTAAATTAATTAAAAATAATGTACCCCCTCATTTCTTGTGTGCCGATGGGGTGCCCAATCTCCCTTGGCTCATGCAACCCCCCCACCTCTGTATGGCCAGCGGGGGTGCCCAATTCCCCGTCGGCTACAGCCCCCCAAAAAAACACTCAGGTGGCACGCTGGGAGCTCACCTCTGCGCTAAATGCTCTCTGTAGAAAAAAAAACATCCCGCACGTTTTTGTTTTTTTTACCCTGTAAAACAGAAAATGGTCCCTCGTCCAAGTCTGGCGGCCCCAACCCGCCCACCCTCTGCACACCCAGCCTCCTCACACCCCTCACCCCATACTTACCTCCAGAGTCCAGCCTCGACGGTGTTCGTGGACCGGAACATGTCTGCACTCTTCAAAGCCAACCGCAAACTGAAGAAAGGCCGGTAAGCTGTATAATGGCATAAATGTTTTTTTTTAACTTATGTGGATATCTGGGTCATTTTTTTGACTTTTGCCACCAAATTTTCAACATCGGGTTTTTGGGACCCCTCATCATGAATTCAGTCACTGTCATGGCATTATTCGGTCCCAAAAGGTGATTTTGTGGTCACCGCGTGAATCACCTTCGGGACTGAGTAATGAAGTGACAGTGTTGTTGTTCATGAGGTGGTTTCAAAAAGCCTATGATGCAAATTTTGGTGAAAAAATTCCATAAAATGACTGTGTTTACGAGCGAGCATTGCACAGTTTCCACACGTACTTGTAACTTCGCCAATTTGCAATATTTTCATTCCAGATATTCAACATTGCTATTTTTCCACACCTGCCTATGAACAGTGCAGCTATCATTTTTCACATCCTGGCCGAAAAGTGTTTTCGCACTACTGGTGCAGAATAGCACAGTCGCTGCGGGAAATCAGTGTTTGGGACAGATTATGAAAATCATAGCAACACTGTTCATGAGCAGAGGTCCTAAAATGCCTATGTTGAAAATTTGGTGATAAAAGTCCATAAAATGACTATGTTACAAGCGTGCGCTGCGCAGTTTCTACGCACACTCGGAACTTTGACAATTTGTAATATTTTCACTCAATATTTTCAACATTGCCAATTTTGCACATGTCCTTATGAACAATACAGCTGTCATTTTTTAGATCCTGCCCGAAAAGTGTTTTTGCGCATGTGGCGCACTATGACACGGTTGCTGTTGGAAATCAATGATCAGGACAGATGAAGAAAATCATAGTGACAGTGTTCATGAGCAGAGGTCCCAAAAGGCCTATGCTGAAAATTTGGTGAAATAATTCCACTAAATGACTCTGTTCTGAGTGTGCGTTGTGCAGTTTCTATGTATGCTAGTAAATTCGCGCATTTTTAATATTTTCACTCAAGATTTTCAACACTGCCATCTCTTCACACCTACCTATGAATGGTACAGCTGCCATTTTTCACATCCTGCCCAAATGGTGTTTTCCCCCATCTGGAGTAGAATGGTGCGGTCGCTGTGAGAAATCAACATACGGGACAGATTAACAAAATCACAGTGCCGCTATTCATGAGCAGAGGTCCCAAACACTTTCATGAGGTGGGGTCCACAAAAATGCCATGTTGCAAATCTGTAGTGCAAATACCAACACACGGCCAGGGCACTAGGGTTTCTAACCATAACATCCCACCCTATACAAACTGACAGGCGTCAGGGGTGTGTCTTAGCATTGCCGGCTGTCATGCTCACACCATACCATGCCCCCCCCCACCCTCAAGCCACTGACAGACATCGAGGTGTGTCTTGGACTTTTCGGCCCCACAGTTCACCCCATTCTCCTATGCTAAACCCATTCCAGCGTATGTCCTTATGAAATGGGATGACTGTAAAGCTGAAAACCCCAAGGAACATCTCAGCACTTTTTCTGCAGGATAGGGTGAGGTAAAATGCCATGAGCGTTATGGTCGAATGGGTGAGCATAAGGCCCAAGGACCCCAAGGCACAACTTGATATTTGTTGTACTGCAGGGTAGGGTGAGCTGAAATGCCATGAACATTATGGCCAATGTCCAAAGGCACACCTCAGTGCCTGTCACTCTCTGTAGGGTGATGTGGGGTTTGACATCACTTTCATCCATCACTGCCATTCCTATTATGCATCTGTTCAACTCCTGCGCTACCAATGCCAATGTCAGCAAGACTACATACGGCATTGACAAATGCATGTTTATTAAGTCTTCATGAACAGACACAATTGTCATAAATGGAACAAAATCATTTCATAAGTTAATATGTTTTACATAAATCATCAAACAAAAGGTCAAACTAGAAAGGATCTATCAAAATTCTGGGACCACAAATAACATAAAATGGTTTCTTATTTCTACTATAACAAACTAAGAAAAGTAAATTTATATATTCCAGCAGTATAGAAAAACCACAGGGATCCATATGGTTGCCTGTAATGCGGTTTCTCGACATTTAATAGACCAACATCAATTGTCCGACTGGTCATGTTTGCTGACATATTATTGCCCGATCACCTTTTTCCCTGACATCGGCTGAGAACAACATTGCAGTTTACAACTGGTAACATAGCAGAGATTTATAACTGGACTTGTCATTTGATTATTGCAAATGGTGTAGGTTCCTGAGGAATACATTGCTAAAAAAAAAAAAAAACTGTGCCAGTTCAGCAACAGAACCAACCCAACAACAGCAACAGAACCCTCATATTTTGACAGCTTCTACTAAAAACCAAGAAATTTGTAAAACATAAAGAAATACTGAAGATATGTTCTCAGATTCCAGTAATTTACAATTGTGTAATTAAAATGCACTTCCGGAATTTCAATAAATATCAGTGGCTTTTGCAATATTCTGCGGGGACATTTTTATATGAAATTTGGACTTTGTTCCAAAAATTCGAAACAACTAATCAAAGTAATATCTGCTGCACACAACACTTTACAACAAAACGTCCGGACGCTGCTCCACACCTTGCCTTTCAAATCAGTGATGCACACCAGTTAATTACTTATTTAGAAGACTGACATTCCACTCTGGAGCCTATTTGCCGTTTTGTGTATAGATAGATGGATAGATGGATAGATGGATAGATAGATAGATAGATAGATAGATAGATAGATAGATAGATAGATAGATAGATAGATAGATATTAATTTACAAATCAGCTCCTGGTTCACATTTTACGATTGATGGAGCAGGCTGCTTAAGCTAACATTTAACACTAGAGAGCCGACTGGCCAGGCAGCGTTGGAACTCCTGTAATACTGTTTATTTTTAAACTATTATGAAGTCATTATGTTAGTAGGAACTTAGGTCTATTGTGAAACTTTGTTGCACTATTGATTCTTTTTATCCATTAACTGAAGTGATGCATTTAGGTGAACCTGAGGTTTTATTTTGTTAGATGTCTGTATTTCACCCTGTTACCTGATTGATTACTGTTATGCTATGTCACGCCAACAGTACCACGGGCAAGTATGCAAGCAGGATTAAAGCAGTTGGGGAAACATCAGCGGAAACTATTAGTCGGAGTAAACGCAAGTCTGGAAATCATACCAGACCCAAACCACATACCTTAAAACCCAGGGAACATTTTTCCAATATACATCCCACTGCTTTTTATCTACTAATTAAGATTCAGCATACTTAATTCTCTGTATTTATTTAGGAATAATAAATACAATTCCTCAGCAGTGATTTGTTGCTGTTGAAAATAAATCGACACCTAACTGCAAATCCAATATAAATAGCATGCCATAATCACATGTAGTGAACTAGCATTATAAGAAGACCATGAAAGAGGATAACTTCCAAAATATAGTTGTTGAGTCTTAGGACACACAAAAGGAGCATTTTCCACCTTTCCTTTAGTAGATCCCAAAATTCCAGAGTATAAGGGCATTCCAAATATAAAAGGTCCATTGTTTTAACTTGAGTTATGTATGTGTGATGCAAACAATATCCATCTACCATGGTTTTATGTTTGTGATTACCCATAGTGTTCACCTTGCCATGCACTCCTAGCCAAACAGTATCCAACATTTGTTTTGGGATTCTTTAGTCCATTAGTCGCTTCTGTATATAAGTATGTTCCGATATTTTAATCTGGGGAAAGGTTGTTTCGTAAAATGTTTTCCCAAAATATCAGCATACAAATATTTTCTAGATATTTTCAGCACCTCACTGTACACCACCTCCCATTTTTTAATGTAATCAAACAGTAGGGACCATGATAAAGGCAGCTTATACTGTCTCTTATTTTTATGAACAAAGGCATTCATTTCCCATTCACTTAAAATATTCTTTAAAACTGGGAAAACCCATAAAACCCAAGGCTTTTTTGGCAGGCCCGGTGGCGCCGAGGATTGAGGCGCTGAACGCCACACCTCGTGCCACACCAGCGACCCGGGTTTAGGAATTGATTCAGGTTGCTGGTGGCCAGCCAGGTGGAGGAGGCAAGTGTCCACAGGACTGCTCGCCTCCTCTAGGAGGGAGGAGGATGCCTGGCTCGGCACATGATCGACCTCTGGTGGAGGCTAGTGGTAAGGCATGGCTTAGCCTGAACTGGGAGAGGATCACGACGGATGCCGTGTCACGACCTAGGCATCATGTGCACATCACATCCGGGAGGGGGCACAAGTGAAGCCTGCCGTCCTTGCACGACACTGACAAGAGGGAATTATCCTCGCTATCCCTGGGCTCCTGCAGAAGGAGACCCTGATGAGATTTCAGGTATGGGGAGGTCTCTATCCCCGTTCCCACCTGGGGGTAATCCACGGCAGGATGGGAGTCTCCCTGTGGCAGCCCGAGGGGTGGTTAGTCAGGCAACAGTACCAGTGCGGTGGGGGAATAAACAGAAATTTGAAAAAAAAGGCTTTTGCATCTTTTTTATAACAGGAATAATGTTGGTATAAAAGAACATAGTGAAAAAGAAGACAAGGGGATTTGGCATCCCCACTCCACCATTTCTAACCTCTCTACACAAAAAATCCTTTTCACATGGTTAAGTTGACTACCCCAAAAACAAGCAAAAAAGCAAGCCAATAATGCTGTTTCCAAATGCCTAGGTAGGGGAAAAATATGACTTGTACAAAGAAAAATGGGGATCAAGAAGGATTTAATTAAAAAAATTATTTTAAGTTTTCCTTTACACCACGTATTCCACCTAGAGACTTTGGCTCTACCTCCATTTAAACACTGTCCCCAGTTATAAACAGCCATGTCTCCTGGCCCGAAGAAAATACCTAAAATTTTCTGAGGTGTAGTCACCACTGTTAGATCACAGATATCATCTTCCAGAGTCCCCTATTCTGTATGTTTAAGCATACACTTTTATTTGAATTAATCCCTGACCCTGTAATACACATCAGACTTTTCAACACCCCATATGCTATGGCTCCAGTGGGGCATCTTTTACTACCAAACACAAATCATCTGCATATGCAATTGACTTTATTTCAGGAGCAAAGGGTAAACTAATACCTCTAATATTAGTTGACCTGTTTATAACTTGAATAACTGGGTCTATTGAAAATACATATAATAATGGGCTCAGGAGGCACCCCTATTGCACACCTTTCCTAATTGAACATTTTTGACCTAGCCAGCCATTTTAAAAGAGTTTAACATATGCTAATGCATAACACATCTGTACCTAATTTACAAAAAAATTGTCAGAATACCATAGGCCTGCAAAACCAACCATGACTAATCATGAGACACTTGATCAAAAGCTTTTTTTTTTTTTTATCAAAACTCATAACGTATCCTGAGACTTCCTGTGTTGAACTTTTATCCATTAAATCCCTCAATAATATAAGAGTGTCTGTTATATTAAGCCCTGGTATTGAGCCATATTGCAACGGGTGAATCAGATCTACTGCCACTTCATTAATCTATTACCTAACAATTTGGCGAAAATTTTAAAATCTATATTTAATAGGGTAATAGGTCTCCAATTATCAACTTGTTTCTTGTCACCCTTTTTAAACAAAAAAATCATTAACCCCTCATACATACTTTCAGTAATTCTATCTTGTGCTAAAAAGGTGTTAAACACATTAAGCATTTCTGCAGCCATGTACTCCCGTAATAATTTATACAACTCACAGGAGAGACCATCTGAACCTGACGCCATATTGTTTTTCACTGATGTAATCACCACTCCCGTTCATTGTGAGAAAAATCTAACATCTCTGACTCTTTAATTGGAACTACCTTTTTCAAGTTTTAACTTGTTTTGGTTTCTCTCACACATTTTGTTCCTGGATTAAATTATTATATACTTCACCTACTGCAAGAGTACTCACTAACTCCATTCTTTCCCCCTCCTTTCAACTGGAAAGAGAAACCAGACAAGGCTGCCCTCTGTCACCTTTTCTGTTTATATTAGCTTTGAAACCCCTGTCTGCCAGCCTATGTCATTCTGTTGATATCAAATGCATTTCTATTGGCAGCTCTAGATACATTTCTCTTTCTTACGCAGATGACCTCTTAATTTTATTAGAAAATTTAAATGAAGCTGGCCCCTTGTTAGTCAAGTTACTTAATAACTTCACTTGTATTTCAGGCCTTTCTTTAAACTATGGTAAATCAGAAGTTTTACCTCTTAATGACTTTTGCAAACCTTTTATGACTCTACCTCTTGGCTTTTGTTGGTCACCACAAGGTATAACCTATCTTGGAATTAAAATAACCTGTAATTCTAGGAAAATTTGGGTTGTTAATTTTAATCCATTAATTGACAGCATTCGTACTACCCTAGACAGATGGAAACTTCTTAATCTCTCTTTTATGGGGAAAATTGTTGCAATTAATATGTCTCTCTCTCCTAAGATTCTTTATCTATTTGCCAATATCCCTTTAACCTTGCCTGTTAGTTTCTTAGTCAAAATCGATAAACTGTTTGGCAATTTTATATGGGATGGTAAACCTCCGAGGTTTAGTCTCTCTGGGCCTCTTCTTTCTAAAGATTGCGTGCCATGTACTTGCAGTCCCCCTAACACACCTCTTTAACCTTTCCCTAAACTCTGGCTCTATTCCCACACTGTGGAAGACAGCCCAAGTGGTCCCCTTCTAAAATCAGGGACCCTATGGATCTTAATAATTACAGGCCCATTTCCATTCTACCTGTGCTATCCAAGATGCTGGAGAAATTAGTGAGTAATCAGCTAAGGGAATATCTTGACAATGCTAACCTATTAAATCCAGCTCAATCTGGATTCAGGGCCAAACATAGCACTATCACTGCATTAGCCAAGGTCACAAATGACTGGCAATCGAATTGGATAAAAAGAATAATGTCTGTGCAGTATTCCTGGACCTGAGCAAAGCATTGAATACTGTGGACCATGAGCTGCTACTCTCATCCCTGCACTCCCTTGGCCTAGATCCACCCTCCCTTAAGTGGTTCAGATGCTGCCTGTCCGGTAGGTCACAGCAGGTAAAAGCTGAAGGTGACCTATCTCCATTAAGACCACTGTCAAGAGGAGTCCCCCAAGGCTCTATTCTGGGTCCTATCCTTTTGCCATTTATATAAATAACATTGATTCAACCCTTACCAAGTCCTCAGTACACCTCTTTGCTGATGACACTGTTCTGTATGTCAGCAACCCTTCGCCTGTTGCTCATGAAAACCTACAAACAGAATTCTCCTTGTTACAACATCAGCTACTCGAGAAAAAGCTTCTGCTAAATGCAAAGAAAACTAAAGCAATGATGTTCACAACTCAAAACTCCACCAGCACATCCTCTTCAATCACTCTCCCCAACCATGCACTATACTTGAGAAAATCTGGAGTATGTTGAAAACTTCAAATACCTAGGTGTGTGGATTGACAACAGACTCGACTTCACTCATCATCTAGAAGAACTGTTAAAAGCTTCCCAAAGGCTTGGCCTCTATAGATTAAAACCCTTCTTTAACAGAGACTCAAAGATGAGGTTAGTCCAGGCCATCTTTCTATCAGCTATTGACTATGCAGACTTCCTTTATAGTCACTGCCCCATCTTCTACCTTCACAAGTTGGATACCTTATATCATAGAGCAATAAGGTTCATTACAGATCTGCCATATAATACCCACCATTGCTCTCTTTATGACGCAGTTGGATGGGTTTCCCTTCATATCAGGAGGAGCAGAAATGCAGCTCTATGGATTTACAGAGCTTTATCAAAAAAACTCCCAAACTATATCCTGGACTGCTTCAACCAGACCACTCCTAGCTCCTATGCCCTAAGAAGCAAAAATATCATCCTGCTCAAATTGCCCAAAGTCAGCACCAGACTAGGGAGGGCAGCAATCAGCTATTGTCTAGCTATAGCATTGAACACCCTACAAAAATCCCTAAAACTGTCCATTATCATTCCATTTGCATCCTTTAAACAGCATTGTACAGCCTTCTTCACAGAGAAATGCAGTTGCTACCACTAGAGCTAGATTAGTCATCCTACAAATCTGGCTTCCAATCATATATGGCATATTCCTTCCAGTCAGACACCCCCAGCTTATGACACCCAATAATACCTTCACCATCCTAGTATTCATTATGTTGTGTGTCTGTCATGGCCCCCATTGGGATATGTATGTACTGTACATGCTGTAGATATTAGCTTAACCTTCCTTTAACCGAGTTTTAACATGTGAATTCACTGTACATCATTGTGTTATAAACATTATTTTTCTCTGTATGTATAACTGTCTTATAAAGCGTATGATGTATTTGCTGTGTATCAACTATTGAACCTTGACCTTATCAGGTCCATCTTGTAAATGAGCCTTGCTCAATGATGTTCGCCTGAATAAAGATTTGATTGATTGATTGATTGATTAGTCGAGCTAAACTCTGTACTCATTGGAAAAAGGGAGGCTTTGGACTCCCCTGGTTCTCTGCTTATTTCTGGGCCTTTTGGGCTGCCCAAACCATCAAGTGGTTTCACAAGCCATCCCTTCATACCCCGCTTTGGGTTACAATGGAATCGGCATCTTGTCCTGGTGGAGTTCCCACCTCTTTTATTTTTAATCCCCTTCCTCCCCAACTGAAATCAAATCCCACTATTTCTTCCTCCGTTTTCTATTGGAAACGAATCTATAAATTCTTAAAATCTAACCCTACACCTTGGTTCTATATCCCTCTTTGGGGTAACCCTTTACTTGTTGCATAGAACCAAGCAATTTTCTGTCGCTCTTGGAGAAGTAAAGGTATCTTATTCTTGGGGGATATCTTAGACCAGAACTCTCTAATACTTAAAACCTTCTCAGACCTTCAGAATATCTGGAATCTTCCCGAACAAGACTTCTGGAAGTATCTCCAGATTCAAACTGCTTATAATTCTTTTTCCTGTTATGTTCATAGGCTTGCATTACAGGACCACTACATTTCGCACTGGATTAACTTATCTGCAAAATGGAATAGCTCCATTTACAAAGATATCATAGACAGTGTACCTGATCAAACCATCTCTGCTAAAAATAAATGGAGCACCCTTCTTAATTATAATATCACCGATAAGCAATGGCGTAACTGCTGGTGTCTTTCTCATAACACCTATCTAGATGCACGTAGCTCCTTAATACAAATTAAAATGTTACATTCTTGGTATAGAATCCCTTCTATATTACATCATATGGGGTTATTAAACAACAACCATTGCTGGCGATGCAACATGCCTAATGGTGACATTTTTCACATCCTATGGTCATGTACCACTATCAATAAACTTTGGCACAAGGTTCACTTATTTGCCTCCAGAGCTATTAAACAAAAAATCCCTCTAGACCCTAAATTCTTCTTGCTTGGTATATTTGCCTCAAACAATGTTACCCTTTCACATGCACATTTCAGATGGCTTAACATACTTCTCCTTATTATTAAATGTCTGATTCTTATGAATTGGAGATCTGCCCATGTTCCTTCCCTTTCAGATATTCTCCAAAACCTATCTCAGTATGCATCACTAGATCGACTTTCCCATCTTACTCATGACCGTCTCCCTGTATATGATAGATGTTGGCAGGACTATTTCACATATATTGATTCTTCCAATATTCCTAAACACTAAAACAAGACTATTCAGCCTTTCTAGTAGTTTAGGAGATATAAAGTGTTCATGCACAGATATCTTTTTCCTTTAGCTCCTTTCTCTTATCTTCCTCTTACTCTTCCCCCTTTTCTCTTTCTATTATTTCCCTCTTCTTTTCTATACACCCCTTTTCTTTTTTATCTCATATCCTCCTACTATGATACTCAACTGTAACTCCTTTTGTACTGTTTATTCGCAAACATAATTAGGCTCAACCTTAATCATTGATGATCATCATCGTTTATATATAATGAATATTTTTATTGTATACAAACTTTTATATATTGTGTATATTTTTTTCTTACATTACTGTCTTACAACCCTATTTGCTCTCTCCTGGTTGTAGCCTATATCCAGTCTAAACAATGTGTTCTTCCTTTTTATTGCATGTACACTGCTTTATATATTTTGTTTTATATCGCATACAGAGGATACTTTAAATATTTGTTTTGCTTGTCTACTCAAATCTTCTTAATAAAAAGATAAAGTACAAAAATCTAACGTCAAGTTTGAAACTTGTTCATCTTCTAAGCGGGGGGGGGGGCTGTTGCATTTAGCAGAATTCGCATTTGATCTGTTTCCGGTTCTGTAATACCAAAATGCTCATTAATAAAACCTTCTAACTGGGTCATAATTCCAACATTATCTACCACTTCTTCTCCAGCAGTGTTCGGAAGTGATGAGAATATTTTTGGAGATATTCTAACTTTACAATTCTCGAAAGGGCTGGTTTGTTCTTTCCTGCCCTGTGTCTCAAATTGTTGTTCTTTCTCCAAAGTAACTTGTCTATTATACTGGTACATAAACATTTCTGATTTTATTGCAGCTACCTGTTCAGAATAATTTATGTTAGTAGTCACCTGTAAAGACAACAGTGTATGCAATTTCTGACGCAACTGTAAATATACCTGATATGTTTTGAGGGACTGACGCTTCGCTATTTACTTAAAATAATCTGTTAAACAATGTTCTGAATCTTCCCACCAAGGTATGATGGAGTCATATAAAAAATGAACTGATTTTCTATCTTTTAATATAATTTTAATATCGTTTGTACCTCTGATTGGGTGAGTAGACTAGTGTTCAGTCTCCAACAGCCTCTACCCGCCAGTCTGGTCAGAAGTTTCCACTAGCTTCATCTCCGACCAAACAACGGACAAATCCTGTGAAACTAGCCAAAAGTTTATTCTAGATGGCAGTTTACCTTTAAAAAATGTGTTTGAAATTATATTAGTATCAGTTAACAAAGCATCTTTCAACATGGCCTGGCGTATAATATTTTTTAGAACTGCTGAATCACAATATATCTTTGTATTGGAGATACCAGTCTTTTTTTTTAAAACTAATATTAAAATCACTCCCCCCCCATAACACTTGTCTGCTGGTGAACAAATAAGGTAGAATTTTCTGTAGCAGGGCTATACGCGTTGTTTTACTTCGCGGACAATAAATATTAGCTATACGACAAGCCAGATTTGGAAATATAAATAATATCAAATAACAACACATGACCAGGCTCAGCTTCAATCAGCTTTAGTAATATAACCTGCGGTATGGTAAAACCAGCACCTACTACTGAGCACTGGTCTATACTGATCGACCAGTATGACGCTCCCTGAAACCATTCATTTGTTGCCTAACTTATCTCCTGTGAGGTATGTAAACGGTTATCCTGAAACAAAAAAAACTCATATTGAAAAGTTTGAAACAGGGAAAATGTAGCCTTTCTCTTAAATTCTGACTTAATACTATTTGCATTCAAGCTAGCTAGCCTAAACATTGGAACATCACGTATAGCATGTATTTAGACTTTTTTTCTGCTGGACCTAGTAATCCATTTTTTTACTTTAGCTGGATCAGTCTCTTTTGCAAATAAGTCTGTGGGAGGTTCACTTTGTGTCGTCTGGTAGGACATATCTGAATCCTTGTCCTACATCACCTCCCCCCAGCTCTGAAATGATTTATAATGATTCTTCATAGGTAAGGGATCCACAACAACTGTTTTCTGGGGTTTTCTAGAAAGAAGCCCTTCATTGCTTAGGGGCAGGGTGTACAACAGTCACGTCTTCATTAGATGCCCCAGGAGAAGTAACTGGCCTGTGGAAAGAGACCTCTGTGTGGGGGGAGGCATCTCTTTGGAAAGTGCAGTAGAAACACGTTGGGATTCTGGAATAGCTGCAGTTACAATAGTCTGGACCTGTGGTTGTGCCTCAGCAGTAGCCAGTTTGCTACAATTAGGTGGACTCAATCTCTTGGCTATTACAGAAACGGGGGGGTGGAGGTTTAGAAGCCAGATTCTGAGGGGTAGTTGAATGGGCCCTCATAGCTCTATTAATGTAAAAATCCTGTTCTGCGTAATCAGAGGCGTTATGTGCTGCCTATGGACAAGATGGGAAAGAGTGGTCTTCTGCACCATATAAGTTACAGCTAGGAGAAATAGTACATCAATTTGCTGTGTGGCCTGGTCCCCCACATTGGAGACACTTTAATTGATCACAGTCTGAATTCAGATGAGTCAAATCCCCCATCTATAACAGAAGCGGGGCTGTCCCAGGTAAAAGAGAATTCCACAGTCATGGCCAAGAAAGAAACAATTGGGCAAGTGTTGTATCCTTTGTTCAGTTTGCTTCAGTTGAATTCTAAGGTGCCACCCCCTGTCCAGAAGCCATTGTCATCAATTATGGCTTCCGGAGTTCCATTAATTGTACAGCGCTTTTCCAGCTAATATGTAATGTCATTGACATTAACTCCTTCGCTCCTGAAAAGAAAAGTTATGGTTTTGAAAGTTGGTTTAGTAATAGGGATTGTGATAAATGGTTTCCATACTGGAGTGTCTTTCATGGTATGATACAGTGTCCAGAATTTATCTAAAAGATTTGCAGACCTGAAATTGACATCGAAATTCTGATCCCCCGATGCATGGATGAATGCATACACCTCTGCTGGTGTAAAATGCACAGAGTCAATTGTAAGTAGCTGTCCCATGGAGTTCTGATCAGGCAGAAAATCAAATCCACCCCTGTAGCGCAGACAAACTACATATCATCTTTTTGCTGCTTCTACTGGCCTCTGAAACAAACTAGCATAACTCGTTGGTTTAGAACGTGGTTCACTTGGTTCAATACTATCCGAGTTTAAGACAATCATATTAAGAATGTCATCGTCATTATTTATTAAAGCATTAGGAAGCATACCTGTTTGCAATCCTTGCTGAACAGTCTCTGTAGAAGACAGTCCCATAGTAGAATAGTAGACACTGAGGCAACTTGTCTCTCCTATTGTACAGTTTGGCAGGGCATGCCTTCTGCGGCCTGTGTTACACTCTCAGCCAGAGTGCTGGTTTGACACTGAATAGCGCCTGACGCAGTATCATTAAAGGGATCTTCCACCTCGCACAACTCATAAGTGGCTTTTCCTGCTGTCATTCACTGACCATCCATCTCAGGGTTTTCCAATAATACATCCGAATTTGGAGATGTGGTCCCATGGTCTTGTGCAGAAATGCCAGATAGGGGAATACTAGGGTCTGGCACCCATTGTCTAGCTTCTTTATTATATATCCATCCTGCATTTTGTAGTGCATTATTTAGTGTCCATTTAGATTGCTGGGCTATGCAAGGAAAGTTCTATAAGTCCTGCTGTTGTTGCTGACTAAAAGTGCTACTAAACTGTTCAGGTTCTTCAGATTTGGAAAGAGCAAAGTTCCCTTTATTCAGAACAGTACTCGGACTCAGCACAGATCTTTTCCTCTTTTTTTTCTTCATCTAATTTACCTTTATTCAATTTGAATTCCTTTTCAGCTTCATTAAACATTGTTACCAAATATCTGCGTTTCTCCTCCAATTCTTTTTTAATCTCAACTCCGCTTCATTTAACTCATGTACTTGCTCCAAGACCTCCATCATAGTTGCCTGACAATCCATTTCAGCCATCTCCTGTGCCTGTGAGCAATGTGTAGTACAACTTTCTCCTAGCTCCATCTCCCTTGGACTGGGATCCTCCATTCCCGTAGCAGTGGACCAAGACCCCCTGCCACACAGTAGGGGAACTTTTATTCAAACTATGACAAACTCATAATTACAAGACATTGTATGCCTATTTAGAATAAAAAAACAAAACTGTAAAGCATAAAGAAGTACTACGTCATACTTGTCCCCTCTCGAAAACTATGTAAAAACTGTAACCTAATAAAAATTAAAAACTCTTAAATTAAAGCAAACCATGTGTTAATTCATACATCCTCTATGAAACTCCCCCCAACCCCACCCCTAAGAGTAGGGGAATGTTTTCTCAAACTTTACAGTCATAATGTTGTACAGAAATAACAAAAAGCAAAACAGAAAGCAAAACAAGTATTAATGCATACATCCCTATCTATAATAAGACATATTGAAGATTCATGAAAAAACTAAGAAAAACCCTTATACTTAAATCAAAATACATGTTTAATACATACTACCCATAACAATGCCCCCTTCCCCCTACCCCTAAGAGTAGGGGAATGTTTTTATAACTTGAAAGCAAACCCTACCTGTGTTATTACACGCAAAATTGTAATCAGTAATAAGTATTCCCTCATCCATTCAAAACCAAATTTCATATTTAGAGTCCTAAAATGTGTTAATCAATATTGAAAACAGGCACCCCCCACCACACCAAAGGGGAAGGGGAATATTGCTTTATCCTGTATCCAACCAAGTTATATTATTCCGCCACCTTTATAAATCTCCCGTGGTACTTTCCTTTTTTCCCTGTTCCTTAGTGTAATAATAGCCTCATGTATAATCCAAAAAAGCTGATCTGGAGTAACATAAACTTTTTGTAGGGACCATTTGCATCTAGTTTGCCAGATATGATAGTTTAAGCACATCAGTATTAAATGTATTGTATCCATATTATAGACAGTCCATGCTTGGGGTGAAATACCTAAGAATAAAATATCATGAGTTAATAAAATAAAGGGTGAATTAGCCCACTTTCTGTATAACGATGCCCAGACTTGTAAAATATATGGACATTGGAAGTATAAATGTTCTATGGTTTCTTTCTGGCCCTTACAAATATCTGTTCTCGGGCATACCCTCTGCCCCATTTCCTTATATTTCAGGTTTCCCCTTAACGTTCAGTCTCCCATGGGCACTGAGCCAAAGAACATCCCACATGTGTATGGGGGTCCTGAACTGTTGCAACATTTTCTCTGTTTGTTTGAAGCTAGACTCAGGTTTGTTGCAAAAAATGTGGAGATTCTAAGAAGAAAGTTGACATTATTAGACTATGCAATTCCTTTCTCAATACTGACATACAAATCCGTTTGGCCAATCCCCAGAGTTTGACCTTCCCAAAACAATTATGCAAATAGGTTGGAAGTCCTAATAAAGATTTTTGCCTAGGTATACAATTATCCAGGTCCCACTTATGTACCCATGGTTCAATTGGATCCAATAACCATGGACACCATGTTTAGTCTTTATTTTGTAGTATTGGTCTTATGTTACATTGCAAAAACATACAAAAGTAGAACAACACTGGATTCACCATCCCTAGTCCTCCCTCTTTAACTGGAAGATACATCACCCTTCTCTTGATGGGGTTAAGGCAGCTGCCCCATACCCCCTGAAAGAAAATGCTAAGGACCCTCATTTCTAACTGTTTCGGTATCATAAAAACTACACTTAAGTGTAAAAACATGCTTAGTAAAAACGTTTTTAACATATAAATGCACTTCTTTTTTGACAGGAACCACTTGTTCCATCTAGTCACCTTAGTTTGTCCTTCCATAAGTAATGTATCCCAGTTAACAAAACCCATATCTCCAGGTCCAAAATAAATTCCTAATATTTTACAGTGAGAATTTGCTATTGGGATAACTAAGACTGTCATATCTATTCTAGGTATGTGTCCTATAGAAAGGTACTTACTCTTGTCCAAGTTTATCCTTGATCCTGTTCCCCGTGTGAAGACACCCAGCACCACTTCCAGTACTCCACCGGAGAATAAGTCTGCCATAAAAAAGCAAAGATCATCCGCATAAGCAATTGTTTTAATCTCAATATCATCACTTGAAAGAGACAAACCCCTAATCTTGTCATTCTGGTGCATCTTTTGTATCAAAGTTTCCAAAGTCAGAATATATAACATAGGACTTGGGGGGGGCAACCCTGTCTCACCCCCTCGTCACTCTACAAGGCACTCCTATAAACCCTCTAACATAAGGTGCTGTCCATGCTGTGTTGTAACACGTTTTTATCCCTTGAATAAAGGGCTGTGGACATTTTAATTTTTGTAGGCATTTCCATAAATAAGAATGCGTCACTTTACCAAAAGCCTTAGCCTGATCCAGGCTGACCAAAAAACCCATTAAATCTTCTGTATTACCACTTTCAAAAATTTCTCGGATCAGTATTAAGCCATCTATAATATGATGGTCTGGTACTGAACATAGTTGTATAGGTAATATTATGTCTTGTAAATCCATACTTAATTTATTACTAATAATTTTACTGAGAATCTTCACGTCAGTGTTAAGCAAAGTAATTGGTCGCCAGTTGTTCAATAATTCTCTGTCTCCTGCTTTATATAATAGGATTAATAAACCAGTGTTCAAAGTATCTGGTACATGTTGGTTTGTTAAACAATCATTAAACATTTGGGTCATTTCTGTTATGAGATGTTGGCTTATAATAAGATATAATTCATTAGGTAGACCACCCTGGCCTGGTGCTTTACCACTATGTAAATGCGTAATTACATTCTGCAACTCCAGTTCTGTTATAGGTGTAGTCAAGGAGATAAAATGCTGTTCTGGAATAGACGGAAGGTCACTATCCCACAACCATTCATCAATATGCTCTTCTGTCAAGGTGCAGTCAGCTGAGAGCATATCTGAAACAAAATTCTAGCTCTCTTAAAATATCTGTCCCATTTGATATTACCTTCCCTTCCTGTGTCTTAAGCTGTTTAATTTGTATTGAATGTATTTGATTCTTATAGCAATCAAAAGGGTTTGTAAATGCTTGTTTTCCCTGCATCCCAAAAAGTTGTTCCCTTTCAAGCGATTTCATCCTACTATATTGTAAATTTGTCATTTCTAATTTTATTTCCGCTATGTGTTCCTGTGAAACATACTCCCCTTTATTCTGCCAGGATTGTAATATGAGGAGCTGCTGTCTGAGGTCCCGATATTTATCCTTCTTAAATCTACCAGCTATTTTCCCAAATCATTTTAAAATAATCTTGAAAGTACTGCTTACTGTCCTCCCACCAACTCTGTTTGTACTCAGAGTCATACAGGAAATAAACAGACTTTCTGGCTTCCAAAACATATTGGAAGCATTCAAGTACTCCTGGGTCTTTTTTTTTTTTTATTCTTTTCTAGCTCCACTGGAACCCCAGAGAACTCTCTCAGGCATCCACTCACCCTCAGCTCTACCTCTGAGCCTGAAACTCTCCAGTTTCTGGCACCAGCCCGTCTATCCCCTCGGCTCTAAGCCCTCCCAAGGTGGGGCCACCCTATCCTCCCAGGGCAATCTGCCTACAAATTTGGGCCGGGCTGGGCTTGGCCCAGGAGCCAGATGTGTCCAGCCAGTGGAGTGTGGCTGCAGGGGTGGTGCTGTCACCTAGCTCCAGGAGGGGTGTTTTTCTTGGTTGTGGCCCTCCCCTCCACCCTCTCCACCCTCCCCAGTGGAACTCGGTCATGCTATGGTGCCAGGCACGCCCGCCGCAGTTCCGCGTCCCTCTAGCGTGCCCTGCATGTTGCAGTGCCTCCGGTAGCCCCCAGGGGATGCTGTGGTACCAGACAGAGCCTGGATTCCCCCCAAGAGAGGACAGCAGTCCTCCAGATGCTCGATCATCTCTCTCCCCTGCCAACCCACAGTGGCCCAGGCTCATTCCCAAACCCGGGTAGCCGGCATGGCGTGATGTGTGGCGTCCAGCACCTCAACCCTCAGCGCCACCGGGCCAGCTCTCCTGGGTCTTCTAATAAGGATAAATTCAGCTTCTAATATTCTGGGCCTTTAGTGGTTTCCTGAAAATTGGAAATAGCTGCTGTCAATAACCCATGGTCTGATGTCGCCACCATTTGGACTAGAGGATGTCTAAAAAGTAGAGTCACTGTTATAAAAAAATAGTCAATTCTGGTTGATTTTTGACCCTGAAAGAAAGTACAGGGAGCTTTGGTTTCTTTACTTAAAAAAAAAATCCTGTAAACCTGTCTGTGCTATTAGAACATTTAAAAACCCAGCATAACAATAATTTTTTTTTGTATTAAGTCCTCTATCTGAAGTGAATCTACTTATAATAAAATCCCCCCCCAATATAACATTTTTACTTGTAAACAAAAATGGCCTTGTTGGTTTGAGTAGCTCAATCCTTAAAACCTTTTCTTGTGGTGCATAAATATTAATTAAATAAAAATCTACCCCTGTATTTGAATATCCAATAACAAAGCCCTTCCTGGAAAAATATCCACCATGCGAGTCACTGTAATTGCAGAGGTCGAAAAGCAAATACCCAACCCACAACATAAATCTGTCCCCCCTGACCAATAGCATGGACCCCATATCCAGCCCGCCAATGCTACCTCAAAATCTTCCATTTCATAAGAGTCTTGTGTCCTGTAAAAAAATATCATATTCATATTTAGAAAACAAATCATAGGTGGCTAATCTCTTTTTTCCAATCTAATACTGTTGACATTTAGACTTGCCAAAGTAATATCATAAGACTGTAAATCCACTCTCAAAGTGTCAAGTCACTGCAGTTGTTTTTCTAGTGCTTTTTCTCAGGTCTGCCCTGAGGCCTATCAGTTTTTATTTTTTGGTGTCTTTTGAGTATCTTTCTTGGAATCATGTTCCGACATGACAGCCATCTGAGAGGATGTCTGGGACGTGTCATCCGAGTCGCGCTCCTCCTCCTGACATAAAATCTCATATTTGTTAGATACTACAATTTCATTTGCAATCAGGTTAATGTCAGGTGTGTCCACAGATTTCCTCCTCTTTGGTGGAACCATCTGAAAATCAGAAGATGGTACTGGGGGTGGTGGCATAGAGGTTGTGGGCTGGGGATCTCCTTCTGACATACTCTCTTGTGTGGCAGAGGGTTCAGCAAAAGGCCTGGATGAGGTCTGTTCTTCAATAGGGAAGTCCCCAACAATGTCTTCCGATGGGCGGATCACATCAGCATAGGATCATTGTGTAGGGTAATGTCTCTGTGGCTGGGGTCCAGGTGGAGCTTTGTTCCTGAACCTGGTATTAGCTTCCCTTGATGCTTTAGAGATATAGTGTTATGCACCACTTTTGAGCAATCTGTGAAACTGTGACCCCCTTCCCCACACAGGACGTACTGGTGTGCCTAGCTGACCCACACTTGTAACATCTGTGTGGTTGCTCTGGATAGAATATGAATCCTTTATCCTTTCCAATAAATAAACAATTTGGTAGCTGTTGGAAGTCCATATTGGTTTGAGAAAGTGCAACTTTAATTCTCCAGCCCCCATTCCAAAAACCCTACCCGTCCAGAATAGGTTCCAGCGTTCCTTGGAGTTCACAGTGCTGTTCTATCTAAAAAAGAATGTCTACTATGTTGACTCCTTCACTACGAAAAAGTACTGTTATAAATCTGGATGCCTATTTGATTAAGGGTATGACCTGAAACGGGTCCATAATGGGCTGGTTTTCAGCAGTATGTGTTTAGCCCCAAAATGTTCCAAAATGTCTGGGGATCTGAAACTGATATCAAATGTGTGTTCTCCTGCAATGTGTATTAATGCATACATATCTGCAGGAGTAAAACCCGATTGCTTGATTAACAAATGCCCCACATAATGTCTGTCTGGGAGCCCATCCATCCCACCCAGATATCTCAGTCTAATAGCATTCCTCCTTTTTGCCAGCTCTATTGGTTTTGAAAAATGACTAGCATAGTTTTAACTATTATTTGTTTGTTCAGTGTTGGTATGTTGGAGCGGTACTTCCCCACTCTCTGTATGCCTTTCCTCTTGTTCCTTGTGCCCTGCTCTCCCCCCACCAGCCTCCCCCTGCTGTGCATCAAAAAACAAATCTTGTTGGGAGCCTAAAGGTGAAAAAGAAATGCTACCTGTTTCCTGAGGGGTTTGGTCTACCCTCTGGCCCCTCATGCCTTCTTCTGAGACAATGGGATCTAATCTCTCCTCCATTTGCTTCTGAGCCAAAGTCTGCTGCTCCAGCATATATTCTGGGTCGACTCCCCACTGCCCAGATGGCTTTTGTTTCCATCCAGCATTTTGTAGCACTAATTCCAGCGTCCACTGCTCCTCCTGCCTTGCAGGTTCTTCTTCCAACCTTTGACCCACTCCAGTATTGGGATTACATCCTGTGTTTGCCGTTTCAGCCCCAAAGATAAACAACGGAGGAGTGGATTTCCTAGAAGATCCAGGTGATTCTTCCGATACTCTCTTTTCTTTGCCTCTTCTTCCAAAGAATTTTTTGCTGACTAGAATCCCTGTTCGGCTTGGCTGATTTTCTCACATAGAACCTTCTGTTTTTCTCCGAGTCTGCGGTGAAAGGTTCATTCTGCCTCCGACTCTAAATCCATAGCTGAGTCATCAGCACAATCCTCTGGCAACACTTGGTTTAAAGGGGGACGCGCACCTACACGTGTACTGTCTGTGCTTCTTGAGGCGTCTTCCTTAGCTCCGCTCTGCACCGCTATGCTGTGCACATCATCAGTAGCTTCCATCGCAAAAAGACCAACACAGCGCCCCCTACCCAAGAGTAGGGGAATTTTTACTGGGCAAAACTGCAACAATACTACTTTCCAGTATGACATACAAGTTATAGGAGACCCAGTGGTTACAAATGTGGATCATAATCTCATTTCCTGAAATTATATAAATATTTAAATATGAGAAGTTACTCTAGACATTGTCAAAATCTCAAAAATCATTATTTTTTCACATGGCATGCAAAATCTACCCCAAAAAGACACCATCCCTCCTTATTCTCCAAAAGAGGGCATGCCAATGTAGTTTTTTCCTGTTTTACACCCCACCATGATGAACTAAGTGGCACTTTCCTACACATTAAACATAAAATATAACTGAAGAAAAGAAGGTGTCCTTACGCCATATTACTTAAACATCTCTTGGACTGGTCACTAATCAAATAAACATCTATGTAATACATAGTAACAAAATTAGATCCAGGGCACACTCCAGGGTTCCTACCCCTTATAAAAATAAAGTAATGATAACCACGTCTGGGAGATGGCCATACCTGGCTACAACATATTCAGAAGAGACAGGGCAGGTAGGAAGGGAGGAGGAGGAGGAGTGGCACTTTATGTGAAAAATGACATAAGGGCCACAGAGATACAGGAGGAACAAAATGGGGGAGAGATACTGTGGGTTAAGATGGAAAGGAAAATGGGGCCAGCCATCCACACAGGTATGGTTTATAGACCACCAGACCAGGAGGAAGAAACAGATAGGGAGCTGATGCTAGCCATCCAAAGGATGGCAGACAAGGGAGAGGTAGTGCTGGTTGGAGACCTTAATATTCCAGACGTGGACTGGAGCATCCCAGCAGCAGCATCAACTAGGAGCAGATTTATCCTGGACTCCCTTCAAGGTGCTTTCCTCAAGCAACTGGTCATGGAACCAACTCGGCAGAAGGCAATACTGGACCTTGTGCTCACAAACAGGGGCAGTGTGATGGGGGTAACAGTGGGGAAACACCTGGGGAACAGTGACCACCAATCATTGTGGTTTGAAATCACAGAACCAAACCACACAAAAACATGTATCCTGGATTTTAGGGGGGCAGACTTTTGGAAAATGGGGAGACGCTTAAAAGAGGCATTAAGGGGAATGGGGCAGGAATCAGGGGTTGAGGAACAGTGGGCAGTATTTAAAATGGGGATTACAAGAGCAACAGAATTATGCATTAAGCAGGTTAGCAAGGGGAAAAGGAAGAGGAGGCCATTATGGTTTTCCAAGGAGGTAGCGGAGAAAGTGAAAGCCAAAAAGATTGCATTCAGACAATACAAAAAGACACAGTCAGAAGGGTATAGGGAGAAGTACCAGGAGAAGCAAAGGGAGGCAAGGAGGCCAGTAAGGGAAGCCAAAGCTCAGACAGAAGAGCACATTGCAAAATCAATGGGTAGAGGGGACAAAACCTTTTACAGGTACATAAGTGAAAAAGAAAGGAAAGAGGGATAGTGAGACTGAAGGGGAGGATGGGGGCCGCGTGGAGGATGACAACAGTAAAGCTGACATATTGAACAGGTATTTCTCCTTAGTCTTTACTGAGGAAGAGGAGGGTAATGGGTCTGAAGAGAGTACAAGGGGTGGGAATGGTGCAGAAATGGACACAAGTCCCTTTACATGAGAAAGGGTCCTGAAGGAACTGGAAGTAATAAGAGTTGATAAAGCAATGGGGCCAGATGGGGTGCACCCCAGGGTCCTTAAAGAACTAAGAGAGGTGGTGGCTGAACCTCTTGCAATCCTGTTAAGTCGATCACTGGAAACAGGGGTGGTACCCAAAGACTGGAGGACAGCAGATGTAGCCCCTTATACAAAAGTGGGAACAAAGAGGAAGCGAGGAACTGCAGACCAGTCAGCCTCACCTCGG
Organism: Neoceratodus forsteri; assembly: GCA_016271365.2. NCBI lineage: Eukaryota > Metazoa > Chordata > Ceratodontiformes > Ceratodontidae > Neoceratodus > Neoceratodus forsteri. Next base: position 116,694,052 of record CM028131.1, read on the forward strand.
TAGTGGGGAAGATCATGGAAGCACTACTGAAGGAGAGATTCGTGGAACATCTGGTTGTCAATAGACTACAGGACCCAAGGCAGAATGGTTTCACCAGGGGGAGGTCAAGTCAGACCAACCTCATTCAATTTTTTGACTGGGTGACTTGGGAGGTGGATTGGGGAGGGCAGTGGACATGGCCTATCTGGACTTCAGCAAGGCCTTTGACACTGTGCCACATAGAAGACTATTACACAAACTGGGGAATATGGGTGTGGGTAGGACAGTAGTGTGGTGGGTAGGTAACGGGCTGCACGGCAGTACACAGAGGGTGGTGGTAAATGGCTGTCACTCCACAGAGGGAAGAGTGACCAGTGGGGTACCACAGGGATCAGTGCTGGGACCGGTCCTATTCAACATCTTCATCAGTGACATTGCGCAGGACCTAGAAGGCAGAATTTCCCTGTTCTCTGATGACACAAAGCTCTGTAACAGAGTAGACACACCAGAAGGTGTAGACAGAATGAGAAGGGACCTGCAGAAACTTGAAGAATGGTCAGAGGTTTGGCAGCTGAAATTCAATGCAAAGAAGTGCAAGATAATGCATATGGGGCACAAAAACCCTGGAACATTATATCAGTTGGAGGGTGAGGATATAGCATGCACCAAGCAGGAAAGGGATCTTGGGGTTATCATCTCTGATGACCTCAAGGTAGGGAAACAGTGTGACAAGGCAGCAGGTAAAGCAAATAGGATGCTGGGATGCATAGGCAGAGGCATCACCAGCAGGAAAAGAGAGGTCATAATTCCACTATACAAGACACTAGTGATGCCCCACCTGGAGTACAGTGTACAGTTCTGGAGACCTTGGGCAGGATTCTCAAAGGAAAGAAATCCCGCAAAATTCAAGCAAGTCACCAAAAATGCTGCAGCTGCGGGAAAAACTAAGGAGTTGCGCTGCGGCGTATGCACAAAACTCCCGCAGCTGCGGCAAAAAACAACTAGAGGCTGTGGGAAAACTGCAGCTATGGAACACCCGCAGGGAGCTGAAACACACAAAATGCTATACACAGACATGGAAATCCCGCAGCTGAGGAAACAATGTTGCACAAATGCTACTCCACAGTGACAGTGGAGTAGGATGCCCCGAGGAGAAAAGAAGTGAAACACCAAACAAACATCAATTAAGCTGTGTGCAGGCAACAGCAACCATGTGGGATAAGGCAATATAAGGAGATGAGAGTGCAGCATACACAGAACACCACACAGAGGAAACCCACAAGAGAAAGGACAACACCAGAGGGCCACTGGCAGTGTAGGCAGAGGCACAGTGAACAGGCCAACAGTGTGTGATACAGGAGCAGGCCAAGGGACAACAGACACCAAGGCCAACATGCCACTGGGTGCATGGTACCACATGCAGAGACAAAGGTGCAGACAACAGGAGGGGGAAGCACTGCAACCACATGCAGGAAGGGAGGAACGACAACATGGGGTACAACAAAGGCAACCTGCCAGACAGTACCGCCACAGGCTGGCATTCAAAGACCTCACAGAGGAGCAGTGCATAGCCAGGTACAGGCTAAACAAGTCCATCATAACTGACCTGTGTAACACAGTACGTGATGATCTGCAGAGTAACACACACAGGGGCCATGCATTCACAGTGGAGGCAAAGGTGACAGCCACTCTGTGTGTGCTGGCAACAGGCACATTCCAGACACCAACAGGGGACACCACTGGCATGAGCCAAGCTGCAGTGTCACGGTGCCTAGAACAGTTCCTAAATGCCATTATACCAAAGGCACATCGGTACATCAGGTACCCACTACAGGCACAACAGCAGCAGGAGGTGATGGAAAGATTCTCTACTTATGGCAGGATTCCCAAGAACATTGGGTGCAATAGATTGCACACATGTAGCAACCAAGACACCCACTGGAAACGAGGAGCATATGTGAATCACAAGGGTTCCACTCCATCAATGTTCAGGTAGTGTGACAGTGACTGCAAGATCCTGGATGTGTGCATGGTTCCTGGGTCATGCCACGATGCCTACATCCTGAGGCAGAGCATGTTGTGCAACCTCTAGCAGATGGGGACCACACAGCATGGATGGCTGATTGGTAAGTACACATCTGGGCATGAAAAGGTACAGGAACAGAGCACAGGCAAGGTACATGGAGCACAAACACCCATGATGTGTGAACTGAATCACTGGGACCGACTGAGCAGGGGGCGAATGACAGTGCAGGACATGTCCAGAAACACAGTACACATGTGTGACATGTCACAAGACAGGGGATGCCAATGAGAAACCATCAGTAGCAGTTGGAGCAACCATGGACACAGCAATGGCAATGCCAAACAGTGGCGATGTGAGCAATGGCAGGAGACACACAAATGCAAAACATAGGTGCAGAGCCAGTCATGGACGTCTGTGACATATGCATGTCACACCATCTATAGTGAAAGTCATCTGCAGTGTGGCAAGACAGTGACACAGACCGACAGACCCGACATGTGCACAGTAGGAGACAGAGCATGTACCAGGCCAGTGGCAGCCTGCCAGCAGACAAGGGGAGAACAGCTGGCATGCAGTACCACAGGGAGAACATGTACCAGCAAACACCAGGAATGGGCAACATGGGAGGTGTCAGGGGACTGCAGTGGACAGTGGACACCCGGAATACAGAATGTGACAAGACAATGTTCAAGATAGAAGGGCAGAAAGGGACATGGGGAATATGGGGATGGGGAGGACACCAATGTGGTGCAGGGACAGTGGGTGTGCAACAAGAGTCTTATGAAGGTGCATGGTGAGCGGCACACTGCAGTAGGCAGAGTGCCAAGTGTCACACATAGGGATCAGTGCTGTGATGGCAGCATTGTAACACCACCAGCTGTGACAGTGTGCACCAGCAAGACTGCAGTCCGAATTGCAGCTACATGGCACAAAGGCCTGCAACAGTCTGAACCAGCCACAAAGTGTAGGACACGGGGCAGGAACATGCCACACAACATAGGACACAGGGGCAGGGACATGCCACACAGTGCAGGACACAGGCTCAGGGACATGCCACACAGTGTAGGACACAGGGGCAGGAACATGCCACACAGTGCAGGACACAGGGCAGGAACATGCCACACAACATAGGACACAGGGGCAGGGACATGCCACACACTGCAGGACACAGGGGCAGAGACATGCCACACAGTGTAGGACACAGGGGCAGGGGCATGTCAATATCACACCAATGGGCAAGGAAATGGCATCGGGACATGCATGTGGCCCACACACAGCATGCAGCACCCTAGTAAGACAGAAAGTGGGACATGAACACAGCAAAGATCAGCAATGACACCATGGGACAGGAACAATGTTGAGCAGAAGGAACTGACACGGTGCCACATGACATCTGAACAGGAATGTAGGATGCTCAGATGCACAAACTGGCCAAGACCTGTGGGACAATGGTGAGCAACTTAGCACTAGCACTAGACAAGCAACAGGAGAGTATACCCATGGACACACTGCCCAGACAAGTGTACAATCACCATGTATGGACAGGGACAGAGCACAGACAGTGCATGGTAGTCTGTCACACATGGCACAGGGTGGACAGCACACATTCAGTGATGACAGAAACATGGACCCGCACATGCACCCTCATGAGGAATGAAGGTAGGGACAGGACAGAACACAGGGACATGTATATAACAGGGAGGTATTGGTCCCAGGTACCCAGGCCATCACAGTCAGCAATGACAGGTAAACAGAGCATGGGGAGAGGTATGCGGGATGCTGTCACAGTGGAAGTGGGGGCATGAATAGCCACACAGAAAGGGATCTGCAATGCACATACACCCTGTCAGAGGACATAGCGTGGCACCCAACAGCCATAGGTGCCATGACCCCATGTGATACACAAGAGGGGTGACAAGAAAACCAGGTCAAGGGTAGACAAAACAGGAACACAGCACACATGGCACACAACACAACACAACCACACTCTGATGGGCCTAGTGCCATCACCGCAGGCAGTGTTCATGTATCAATGCAGCTGGCCGAAGCAATACACAGTGTCACCACTGTACTGTACAATGCATCACAACAGTGCATGTGCAGACCACACAATGGCACACAGGCAACAGCAGCAATGAAGTACCATCATGGTGAGACACAGAGACATGTGCAGAAATGCAATCCCACATGCACATGGTGCAGACATACCTGTGAAGGCAGAGGTAAAGCCAAGGCTGGCCTGATGCACAGGATGCATGGACCACACCACTAGTGCACAGGCACATACCAGGCAGAAAGGTAAAACATCTGAACACAGCACTGGTCCACAGAGAGACACAGCTGAGCAGGAAGAACCATTTGCAGTGACCCAAGAGCAACACATGTAATATACAGCAGTACACAAAGTCAATGTGAAACAGCAGAGGCCTGCCAGTGGAGACATACACATGATTGCACATGATACCCATGTGTAACCACACAGTGTCACAAAACAACACGTGCTGGCATGAGTCACCTAAGCAAGGCACAGAACTGTCTGGAACGTGGATAGCAGTAAAGCAGTACACCCCATGTGATGATACACAGCAACGGCACAACACAATGAGCACAGGCCATGCCTGTGACTGTAGAATGTCATGTGACAGTGTAACATGCCAGGCACACATGCACTAATGGCAGTCATGACGTGGAGAGCAGATACATGTACCCTTGCAACGTGTGACATAGCACACACACACTGAGATGCACACAGACAGAACAATGCCACAGCACCCCATGCAATCAGACAGTACCACAGCACTGAATACCTGCCATGATGCACACCCACACAGAACACACTGTGTACTGGGCATGTTGCACAGGTAACACAGGTTAGTGCACCAGTGGTACATGCATGCCACGGATGTGGTACCCAGGTCACAACATCACATCCTCCCCTAATGGCACAGGTAAGCAATATGGCACAGGATAGTGTGTACAGAAATGGCAGTAGCCATGACATGTGTGGAGGGACACAGGTTCAGGTGAGTGAAGGAGGGCAAACATGGTGAAAGTCCCTGAAGAAGTACACCCTGGACTGCCACAGTGGCAGAGGACAATGGAGGCATATGAACAGCATGACAAGTGTGCAGTGATGTGAGCTGGCATGGTGGCATGAAGGGATGAGGTGGTGGATGCCACGCACCACGGATTGGGGCTGCCCATGTTTGGATATGGACATGGGTTGCCAGAGGATGGCATGAGAGGCCATTCAGGTAGCAAAGGCAGACAGCCCACCACACCCTGGGGGACACCACTGCGAGTGCTCAGTAACTTGGTGAGGCACAATGGCAATTGGGAATATCACAGTACAAGTCTGCAAACAGTGGAGGGTGTAGTGTTGCACCCATCAGCATGGTTGCAGTGTGCAACTGTGTCATTGGCCTGCTGCAACACCAGGGTGGAGGACACATGCATGGTAAACACCCAGGATGCCTGCTGTGGCTGTGTGGTACACAAGGGGGCACAAGTAGCAGACCCACACCCCAGGGCAGGCACAGTGCGAATAACAATGCGGAAGGCACCATCCTGATGTCATGGCAGTGCCCTGCCTCAGTAGGTGTGCAATTGGATGGTGGTACACCCTTGATGCTGGGTGACTGGATCAACAGTGATGTCGGGTGGTGGGAATGTTGGAAGCACGCGAGCAGGCTTGGAGTGAGAGTCCATGGCTAAACCACCCTGGGAGGATGCACAGGATAGCGGACCGATACACAGATGTGAGGAAAACAATGACAGACAGGTGTGCAAGGATGTGTGTACCAATGTCACAAGACACGTGGTCAACATGCTGTACTGACACATACGCACTATGACCTCTACATGAGGAGTAGGGGATCAGAGGACAGCAATGGACACTGTAGAATGGGTAGGCACAACACAAGCTGATGTCTGCATGGAGACAGGAACACACTGAGCCAAGGACTGTCAGCCTGGTGTAGCACATGGCACACCCCAATGGCTGACCACCCGAAACACAATGGTCCACCAGGAACAATACACCACTGACATACAGGTGTGGGCGTGTACACAGTCAGAGCAAGGAGGAGCAAGGACAAGGACATGGCACAGACACATGTGTACTGCATGCAACACAGAGCATATCAACAACACAGTAGAAACAATGCACAACATGCTGGTAGCGATAGGTGGAAATATAGAACACGTGTGTCACCTGACATGGTGCAGGACTGCATGTACACCACATAGGACATGTGCAAGGGGCCTCCAACCAACAACATAGCATGGAACACAGGTTGCATACAATGGACACATGTGGATGGAAATTACACAGTGTGCAGTACACACATGAATACTATGCACAACAGCATGGTACTGCAGGATAGAACCATCAACACAGGATGTGTCCTGCATGATGAGGAATGTTGTGCATGACACAACAGAACCCACAATGGGAGTAGGACACAGCAATGTAGTGTGAATCAACTCAACAACAGTACATGTACAGTGCAACAAGCAGGGCATTAGAACTAACATGGATGCACAGGATGTGACATCACCCCAGGAGGACATAATGACATACACCATACAACAAGCAGAGACACAACGTATGGAATGTAGGTTTAATAACAATGACAATACGAACAACCCTTGATGTACATAAAAACAACACAACAGTATGAACAGCATAAAACTCCAACAAGAAAGTATGTAACTGTAGGCAGAAATGTCCAAACAGCAGTACGTCACCATCATCAGTGGTAAAGACACAGGCTAGAAACACAAATGTCACTGAAATGGAGCACAACACTAGTGTTCATGTGTGGCTGGTGTAGCCAGCACCTCACCAAGGGCATGCAACTGGGCAGTGAGTCTCTCACAGGTAGATGCTATATCCTGCACATGGTGTTGTAACAGTGCCCAACAGTGACTGCAGTCATAGCTGCCTCCCAGCATCCCCTCAGGTGCCACTGTGGCACTGGCAGCCACCACTGGCACCGGTGCAGCAACATCTCCTGCTGCCACTGGGCCTGGAACCTCAGGGACAGGGTCCAGGTCAACAACATTCTCCAGAATGCCACCCACATCGTCCTGAACAGTAGCATCATCAGACCCACCCTGGACTGGGGACACATGCTGCTGGGCTCCCTGTGCTGCCTCCACAGTGCATGGTATGGTGTCTGCTGAATGGTGGACCACAGGCACATTGTGGTGATGGCGAGCCAGAACACCTCTTGCACGCCTGGTTGACAGCATCCTCTGAGCTGCAAGGACACGATGCAGCTTATCCCATCCCGAACGGCCAATCAGGCGACCTGCAATGTCAAAGAAAACAAAGGTGAGCATGGCCAGCATAACAACAGGCCAACTCACAAACAGGCAAAGCACAGAACTGTGAACAGCAATACACAGGCCTGTGATGTCAGGAGCATCAACACAGTACATGCAGTGAGATACAGGTCACCTCAGGAACATGGGCAACACGATGCAGACACACCTGAGGAAGCACACTGTCACAAGCACCAGAATGCGAGGCAATCCCATTGCAAGAGGCATGTGGCACCCATGAGGCACAGTGCAAACAATGTCCAGGACAGTATGTGGGCCTGCAGGAACACAGGACATAGTGTGGACTGCAGGCAAACAACAGGTGCATGCCACATGTGCACATACATGCAACCGACATAACATCCAGTGAACATGCAGTGTACAGAGAGCAAAATGCATGAAACAGACAAACAAGCAATACACTCTAACAACATAACACACACGACAGTGTGGTATGGCCCACAGTCACAGACCAGCAGTGCAAAACAAACAGCATGTGTAATGCAGGCTGTGATGGAGTGCAGAGCATGCACGACATGTGAGATGCTGTACAAATACTGTTAGCACACCACCATGTGCAGATAATGCACAATCTGATGGATGGCAGGCACACCACCATGAGCTGGAAATGCACAATCCGATGGATGGCAGGCATGCCAGCAGTGCAGAAAGCACAGGGCATGTGCATGCCAACATGATGCCCAGCACAGTGGGCCATCCCTGTGTATGTAACGAGTGTGGCATGGAATGTATGCCCACACAGATGGTACCATGTGCACTGCTGGCATGACTGAAGGTGTTTCGTCATGCCTTTGCCCCACATCACCTGGAACTGTAACAGTCTGGGCAGTGCAAGTACTAGCCGGTGTGTGCTGTGTCACCCCAACACACCTTCAGTACGCAACATAGAGAAGCAAGGTGCCACCAGACACATGACACACCCCGTGTAGAACACATATCATACAATGGCAGGAAATACACTGGACTCTGATTGGTCAGTCGTGGGTTGGACCCGTGATGTTATCCCAGCACAACATCACGGGGCTAGTCTCAGCCTCACTGTGAACATGTAGAGGAGCATTTGATTGAGCATGTCCTTGATTGTTTCATCATCTCTCAAAAACAATAGATAAATTCCACAGAGTAACATCCTTAAAATAATTATTTTCAGTCTGTATAACAAGGAGCCATTGTATAATAGCAATAATGCCCTCCAGGGTGTGTGTCGTTTGGGATAACGTCACGACTCAGTCAATGGATGCATCGCCCTGCGGCCTCTATGCACAACCACCTGAGGCATGACGTCATCCCAGCACGACACACACCCTGTCCGGCATTGTTACATAAGCATAGCACATGTATGGCATAGGCATTGCCTAACGATGGGCACAATGTGACAGGTGATGTGGGCCACAACACAGGGCAGGTGGATGGCCCCAGAGCACAGTCCAGACACAGACGTCCACCCATGGCAGGTTGGGACAGAAGCAACACCAATCAACACAGTGGTATGAATACACAGACAGTGGGACCCTGGCACTCCCACACACCCAGTGACCACACATGGACAGTCAGCCAAATGCAGCGGTGACCACTGGATATACAGTGCTGTGATGCCTAGCAATGGGTGGGGGCACAAGTGACAGATGGAGGGTGACGTACCGCACATGCAACATGACAAATGAGGCACACACACACACACAGCATGCATAGGGTGTAGGAACAGTGAACAAAAGGTGACATGCCCAGTCACATACTGCAGAGGTGACACAGCAAAGCCATGCAAATGACAGTGATGCAGCAGGACAAAGGTATGTGGGGATAGGCATCGTGCACACGACAAACACACCCTAGAACATGGTGGGGTGCATGGACACAGGTGTGGCAATGATATACATGGAAGGGACCAAGAGGGCTGCTGTGGAGGTGTGCCAATGACTGAATGCACACAATGTGGCGATGTAACACACCAGTATGATGGATAGTGTGCCAACCAGCTGGTGGATGTCATGCACAACTCGGGGAGACAATGCTGGACACTGACAGTGTGCTACTGGAGGGTGTCATGTAGGTGTACACAGTGTCCACCTGTCAGGAGCTGGACTGACAATTGTGTATGGTAGGGCCACAGCGTGCAGCATAGTGAGTGTGGCAGGGCACAGGCAGCAGAGGGCAGCATGTAGACCCTGTGGGCCATTGTGAGAGCACATGCAGGTGGGAGGATACTGTTGGGGGTGGTGCATAAGCATCAGGGCATGGCACAGAACCAACAGGACTGAGTGCTGGCAACCTGTAGGGGCAAAATGGATGTGAGGTGGTTGTAGTGTTGTTGATGGGGTACCACAATATGTAGGTGGCACAGTGTGGAACCCTGATGTCAACAGAAACCCGTGAGCAGAGGCTGCCTGGCTGGTTGTCTGGCTGTGTTCCACAAGCAGCTACTGACATACCCCATGAGGGTCAACCATAACCTGTCCCTAGCGGATGGGGACTGTGCGCAGAACATGGTAGTGACAGCAGGCATGGCTGCATGACACTGTGACACACTGCAGTTCTCACGATGAGGGGGAGAATATGCAGGGATAATGTGACAATGCAGAAGGGGGGAGACCTGGGAAGCCATGTGTGACAAACCTAAGGCTCATCCGAAGAGGCCAGGCACAGCTCTGGATCATGACGGCAGCTGGGACAACACACAGCAGGGAACAGAGGTAGGCACAAGGACCTGTGCAAGGCTGGGCCACAAGGGGTGAGGGACATGCAGGGCATGCAGGAGGAGTAGTCAGAACCAAGAGGCACTGAGGGGGCAGTAGGCTACCTACTGATGTGACACAGATACATGGGGTGGGAGGGATAGGCCAATCCAATCATGCGCAACTAGGCTGCCCACAAGGCCTCTGTTAGGGGAGGAGGCATGGATGGGGATGGGGAGGGCACAGGGGTTATGGTACATGGTACCAGGCTACATGAAGTACATTGGGGGTGTGGATGAAGGTGCAGCACTAGTTTGGTAGGTGCAGGCCACATGGGGTGTGGCTGGAAGGGGCTGGGGTGCAGCCAGAGATGCTGAACGGGTTCAACACATTGCCGCACACTACATAAGAGGCTGGCGGCAGAATAGTGCTGGTGATACAGGACATGACTGGGGAAGCTGAGCTGCCCAGTGGGGCTCCAACTGGTGTGCACAGTGCTGTGGATGTGAACACCAATGAGGGTATATGGCCTAGACGGCATGGGGGGATGCCACAGGGAGCAACATTGGTTGTGAGGGGAGGTCCCCAGGTACAGCATCAGGGACCACTCTCCAGTGATGAGCGCTATGTGTGCCATGGTGCTGTGACGGATGGCAGACGTCAAGGCCACACCACCAGTGGCTAACCAGCACAGGTCACTGCAGATGGGGATGGTGGCAATGAATGAAGGCAGGTGCATGTGGTGCCACTCCAGTGTGAGAGAGTGAGGGGTGTGACAGGCAACCATGTGCCCAACAGGTAGGCAGAGATGCTGGGGAGGACGATGGCGGGCACACCAAGGCTGGGGATGTTGGGTGCCATGGAGGGCAAGGGGTACCTGGATGCCTGCCAGCGCTTGCATGTGCAATGTGCACTGTGCAGACCAGCCATGCACAATGCTATGGGTGGGAGCCATCAGCAATCATGAGGGGGAGCTATGGGTGCCCAGCACTAGGCATGCAGACAGGCATCCGCAGCCAGCCAGCACAGTGGCATGCTGAGAGATCAGGTGGATGGTGCCAGGCCTGCTGACGGTGCTGCATACTGGACATGTGCGGCCTGGTTGCACACACATAGCCATGGGGGGAGGACACAGTTCACAGACAGCACATATGTATGGTGGCCATCCCTGTACAATGCCCACAAGTACGTCAGCAGCGTGGGAATCGGGGGCACACACAGACGCAATGCAGATGACCCACATCTGGCAGCAGTGGCAGAGGGGAGGGGGAAGACAGGCCCTGCAACAGGGGCTGGATGCCCTGGACAGGACATCCCACAGCGGTATAGTGGCATGCAACCCCTCCAGGTGTATGGTGCCACACCTAGGCATGGAAGCCCAATCCATGTGTACACCCTGGTGCTGAAGAGGTTGCAGGTCACTAAAGGGCAAAGGCACCCTGGTGGCCTGGTGGACACTGACAGGAATGGGTTGGGGCAGCACTGAGGAGTGTACAGATGGCAGCCTGCCTTGCCAGGGGTAGCACTGTTATGAGCATCAGGGGTATCCGTTGCCATGCACCAGCCTGATCAGACCACACACAGGAGTACAGTGTGCAGTGGTGGATGCCAGACCTGTGTAGGGGCAACCTGCCCCCTGCATGGGTCCAGGGGAGTGCATACCACATGGCCCAGGGCAGGGGTAAGCTGACATGTGTGGAGTACCTACGGAAGCACAACCCACCTACATAGCAGGGGAGCAGGGCCAGGGGGACATGATGGAGGTACATGGCCACACACAATGGAGTCATAATGGTAAGCCGGGATGTGGCCACAGGTGCTCACGGAGGTACAAACCACATGATACAGCTGGATGTAGGATCATGGGGGGAACACAGGAAGGGGTGGGGTACAGCACACAGGGAGTGGAGGATCCATGTGATGCACTGCACAGGGTGCTGCTGTCAGATGCTACTGTGGCTGCGCCTGATTATCTGCTGGATGGGGATAGGTAAAGGGATACCATGTGGAAGGCCACCTGATGGATGGGTGAAGTAGACTAGGGCATAGTGGCGGCTGTCAGCCTGATAGCCACGGTAGACATCCAGGGTGGGGAGCCAGCAGCAGACATGGTAGACCAAGGGGCCCTACACTGCTACTGTGTGGGCTGGCACTTGGTTGGTAAGTGGACACCACTGTGTCTTGTACTGCCTGTATGCAATACAACCGTACAGCAACAAAGAGCTAGCAGATACTCTCTGGGTACAGACCATGAGCCATAGCTCAATGCAGCACCTTTCAATCAGCCAAACAGGGATATGGGTGACACATACTAGTGGCCGATGTCGGCCACACTGGGGACACCTGCCTCACTCCATGTCTGACACCACAGCCCACATGCAGTGGTCACGTGCAGCCTGAGTGCACACACTCTACGTCCAATGTCGGGCCGCCACAGTCAGCATCACTAGCGCACACATACCATCCACATACTGTGTAGTGACAGACATGTATACGCCATGGGGATATGCCACACCCCACACCAGCGGCCTGTGCCGCATGCCCTGTGGCAAATCACTGTAACACGTGACCATCCAAGCATCCAACAAGCAATATACCAGCAAGGTCCTGGAATCACATGGAGCACAGGCACAGTGCACCCAACACTCACTATGTTTTGGATGTGCACTGCATGGACAGCCCACATGTGCCTGCTGGCCACAGCACAGTACACACCCCTGTCTGACAATGCACATTGGTCACGGAGGGACCTATGTCACCACCTGTCCTGGGATCCACTGACACGTATACAATGGCACTGCATCACTGTACAGGTTGCTGTTCATGAGGCACCACTGGGAACAAGTGTGGAGCAGTTTCCTGGATGCACCTGCAATACTAGGCAGACCACATGTGAGTAGTCACCACATGGTACAGGTGTACAGACAAGGACACACACCGTGTGCAGGGCTGTGCTGCACAAGACAGATGCTGGTCCCAAGAGGCATGCTGACAGTGACCTGGCCAACTGCAGGGGAACACAGATGTCACCTGGACATGTGTCCACACATGCAGCCCATGCCATGTCAGAGCCATGTCCCCTGTAGGACAACAGACTATCAAGCAATCACCCATGCAGGGCACCCTCATGACACATGCAACATGTGTGAGGGCCACACAACCCTGGGTACAGGTGTAGTGGACACATGCTGTGCGTGCTGTCGATCCCCCAACATCCATGCATACACCCCTAGGTATGCCCACACACCTGTGTACATGTGCATACATCCCATCCTAACAATCAATCAGCCGTCCCAATACACTCCGCCCCAAAAGCATGGTCCATGGCACAGCGATCCTGATGCCACTGTGCTGATCCCATACCCTGTACCACCATGACCACCGTGATAGATCCCTGGATGCATTGTAAATCCCACCATCTGTCCACATACCCCAGTCACCCCTAGCACAGCTGAATGGCCGACTGCGGCCATCACAACATACAGCCGACCCAGGTACCTGTCCCAGTGGCATATCCCTGCATGGGTGTACTGTTCAGCAACATATGGAGCAATTCCTTGTAGGTCGGCCCTACAGCAGCTGTTCCAGCTGACCAACACTCATGATGTTGAACCATGGCCCCCTAGTCGGTGTACAAGGACATGGGACAGTAGGGGGCAGTGCTGTTGGCAATGTGACACACCCAGGTGAGGATGCACACTCCCAGCAGGTGGACAGGACATAGGCATATCCCTCACACAACCAGGGTATGTGTACTGGTACGTCCGCACTGAGTTGCTGCACAGCACAGTGGCACCGGGTACCATACCACCACATCACCACCATGGCCTGCAGACATGCCCATGTGTTGCATGTCATGAAACAATCCAACACAGCCAGTCCCACCACACTCACAGTCACTGTATCCACTGTCCAACAACACCTCTCACTGTGACCTGTTACACGTCACCCGTCCCGTCCCACTGTGTCAGTGCCAGAGGGTGAGCCACATGCACTGCAGACAACACACGTATCCATGGCAATGGTCCCATATGGCCTACATACTGGCATCCCACACACCGCTGAGCAACATGTACAGACAGTCAGCACCTATGGTGCACTTCCACCCTCGGCAGCTGCTCACCATGTACCAGCCCACAATAGATGGCACTTCACACACCCAGTGATGTGCATGCATACTATGTGCTATGTCCACAAAGGTCTGCTTCACACCTGCAGAGTGGCCGTGGCATTGCTGTGGATATGCATGCCCCCCCCACTGGCAGTTGTGGCAACAGTGAGCCAGAACCGGTCCTGTGCAACCTACACACATGCCACACCAGTGCTCCCACACTGGGGGATACACCTGTTGGGTGGAGGGGGACATGTGCAGCATATTACAGTGTAACCCCTGCTCACCAGCAAGGCCTGTACACTGACACCCTAGGTGTCTATCCACGTGTCACCCTGGAGCACAGTACCCATACAGGAACAGCCCCCCCATGTCTGCCCCAACAGAGCATGGCCTCTGTGCATGTCACCGTACCACACAACCGTGGACCCCTGCACATGCATAACACGTGCCCAGTGGAATGGCACCAGTCCCACTGCCAGTGGCCAGTCCCCCTTCACGGGACACCCCACCACACAGTACGATGTGCACCTATACACATGCACATGGTGTGACTGTGACCCAGGGTGCTTCCACAACAGGCAGGCATGACTAGGACTGCCTGATAACCCCCCCAATGTTATAATGCAATGTAGATGCTACTCACGGGGTTGAACTGCAGCGGTCACTGGCTGTGGTTGTTGTGCGGCACCTCCTGTTGCAACCCGCCTCTGGCTTGCATGTTTCACCCTGACACTGGACACACCTGTGTGGGGAAAGCACTGCAGGTCACACCATGACCACAGAGCTCCATGCTGCACTACACTCCTACACCTAGGGTTACCAGATGTCCACCTTTATGAGGACATGCCCTCTTTTCCAGTTGCCATATATTCTTCATGTACTCTCTCATCTTGTTGTGTGATCAATATTTAATATCCATTAACATATTACTCTCTCCTACCCAGGGCCACCTTGTAAATGAGCTGTGAGAGCGGTGGTGACTATAAACCTATCTACTCGGGGGTCTGGCACAGGGGCTTATCGGGTGAGGGACTAAGTGTCCTCCTCTGGCATCCCAAAATCTGGTACCCCTACCTACACCACAACAGTGACTGATGCTGGTGTGGCACACTGTACAACATGATACATAGCTGGCACTGCTGGGTGCTGACTGTTGCCCACACATCACACAGCTTTGTGCACAGGACATGGGCAGGTGACACAACAGTGACTGATGCTGGTGTGGTGCACTGTACAACATGATACATAGCTGGCACTGCTGGGTGCTGACTGTTGCCCACACATCACACAGGTATGTGCACAGGACATGGGCAGGTGACACAACAGTGACTGATGCTGGTGTGGCACACTGTACAACATGATACATAGCTGGCACTGCTGGGTGCTGACTGTTGCCCACACATCACACAGGTATGTGCACAGGACATGGGCGGGTGACACAACAGTGACTGATGCTGGTGTGGCACACTGTACAACGTGATACATAGCTGGCACTGCTGGGTGCTGACTGTTGCTCACACATCACACAGGTATGTGCACAGGACATGGGCAGGTGACACAACAGTGACTGATGCTGGTGTGGTACACTGTACAACGTGATACATAGCTGGCACTGCTGGGTGCTGACTGTTGCTCACACATCACACAGGTATGTGCACGGGACATGGGCTGGTGACACAACAGTGACTGATGCTGGTGTGGTACACCGTACAATATGATACATAGCTGTCACTGCTGGGTGCTGACTGTTGCCCACGCAACACACAGGTATGTGCACAGGACATGGGCGGGTGACACAACAGTGACCGATGCTGGTGTGGTACACCGTACAACATGATACATAGCTGGCACTGCTGGGTGCTGACTGTTGCACACGCATCACACAGGTATGTGCACAGGACGTGGGCGGGTGACACAACAGTGACTGATGCTGGTGTGGTACACTGTACAACATGATACATAGCTGGCACTGCTGGGTGCTGACTGTTGCCCACACATCACACAGGTATGTGCACAGGACATGGGCGGGTGACACAACAGTGACTGATGCTGGTGTGGTACACTGTACAACATGATACATAGCTAGCACTGCTGGGTGCTGACTGTTGCCCACACATCACACAGGTATGTGCACAGGACATGGGCAGGTGACACACCAGTGTAGCCTCACAACCTGTGTGCTGGCAGTGCAGGCAACACATGGATGATGGGTAACTGCCACCATGACCCTTGTGTACCCTGGATGTGGGACTCAATGTTAACTGTATAGGTAGCACAGTGTGTAGGTATGTGCACAGGACACATATGGCTATGCATGCCTGCACTGTAGATGGTTAAACAAAAATGTTCAAGAATAACTCCTGATAGTCCATGGGTAATGTAACCCTAGTTTCCACTCCTTCTATGTGCTACCTCTCCCAATGTGTCAAGCATATCAGCCCCTCTCCTTCCAAAGAAGGGGGGGCCCAAGAATATTCACACACATAGACAGGTAACCTCTTATCCATAACTATATTCCTGTATTGTAGTCCTCAGGCCCATATCCCCTACATTTCAACAACTAAAACTGGCTTCCTTAGGAGGTGCCTTTTCTGAACATAATGTTTAAATCACTTGATTCTTATATCTTTCATTTGTAATGCTTACAGTATTTCCAATATCCATCCTGCTCATTTCGAGCGTGGGCTTAACATGAACGACAGTGAGGAGCAACCAATACATGGGACTTACAAAGGATAAGGGGTACAAATCCGTTTGACACATGGACTGCGCAGGATGGACTTGGGTAATAAGCAAGCAGTACAAATAAAAGAAATACATATCAGGAGAGTTAAACATTAACTGTAGATGGTTAACAGCTGTGGCTGTGCAGATGCAGCATGTGTAGTGTACCAGATGACCACTGTTGTCCACTGCACCACACCATACCGCATCAAGGCATGTGGAGCTGTGACACCACACACCGCCAGAAAATGCACATCCTGACTGGCCATAGCCATGACACAGCTGTATGGTGCCAGCCAACCAGGTGTTGCCTGTGACAGTGATGGGCAGTGCACCATGTAGTCATGCTTTCCCACCACCACATGTGCCCTTATTACATGCACTGTGGGGTGAGCCATGACACACTGACAGGCCAGCGCCAGCTGTCCTGCATGTACAGAGTATTACAGTGTCTGTGAGCAATGTACAAGACATGGGCTCAGTGGCATGCATGGTGTGTCCATAGGCAGCATGGAGGGTGCATGTCTGGTCAACATCCATACCATGGCATGGTCCTGGGCATGGGGGTGGACCATGTAGCACATCACCAGAATAGTCTGCCTGTGCCTGATGCATGTTGCACACAGTGGCATCCAAGACACCCATTGACACGGGCCAGCACCACTGTATGTAGTACACACCACAGCACTGGTGAGCACCTCCCCTGATCATGGCACAGGTGACACCACACACTACACACGCAGTCCTGTGACTGTCAGTTGGGGATGTCATGGCCCCATGGGCATGTTCTAGATGTGACAGTACAGTGGAACACAGTGTGAGGAGTGCATTACACACTGAACAGGGGCTCATGCAGACATGATGAGCTGTGCCATGCAGGGCATGGCCACACGCACCATGGACTATGTCCAGGAACGACCCCCACCAACCAAGCATGGCGATAGTAAGCTGTCTGTGCCACACTGTTATGAGGACAGTCACCATACCATGTGGACATGACATGTGCTAGTACCATGCAGTTATGACATCACACTTATCACAGCCATGTACTCACCTTCCACTGTCCCCTGTGACTCCTGGACTTCGGGTGCCACCAGCCGGCACAAGTGTGGCTCCCTCTGTGCCACATCATTCTACTTCTGCTTCAGCTGATTGACAGTCCTCTGCACACCACTGGACATGTACAGATACCTGGCAATCGCACGCCAGACCCATTCCCTCTTTCTTGATGAATGCAGGGTCCTCCCAGGTGGCAGCAGGATGGCTGCATGATCCCTAATGAGATCCAGCAATGCTGCTGTCTCTGCATCACTGAAGTTTGGTGCCCTGCCTCTCCCTGCCATGGTCTGATGCTTGTATCTGTGACTGTGCAAGGCTGGATGTGGCACAGACTGACACAACCCTTCAGCAGGCTTCACACATCCCAGTGTAACTCTGTGCAGCACTTGCACATGTTCCCTGCGTGCGTGACACGTGCCTGTGCTACACACGCCATCGCACAGTTTCTACGGTGAAATCATGCACATGCATGAAAAGCACGGCTGATTCCCGCACGTGCGTGGACAAGTCTGCCATTCTCACGCACGCGCTGTAATCCCATTGTTTTGTCACGCACGGGCTGTAGGCATGCCTCTCAACCTTTTGTCCCCACAAATGTGTTACACTGCCTCTCACAATGTGGCACAGATGAGAAAGATGTACATCACTGATTCATCTGTTCCTAGGAGGTACGACCATAGGTATAATGGGTGCATATGGGTGCAGAGAGTATGTTATCATTCGAACAATGTTACATCAGCATCACCTGTTTGTTTACATGGCCACTCTGACACTGTCAATACTGCCTGTAGCACATGTCCTCACAATGTGGGACAGGGTGTATTTGAGCAGTACATTGGGGAACGTTCATTGTTGTGTGGTAAGGCTGAGAGGTATGGCTGCAGGTCCTTCATAGCCCATCATCAGCAGCAGCACTGGCCTGTGATGGGGCACTGTCCTGCAGGCATGCCCATGTCAGCAACCCCCATTTCGTGGCAACATGTGTGTGGTGTCAGCCTTACCAACATGGACACATGTGCATGCAGTGGTGCATGTGTCCATGCCACACCCAAGGTGTGACATGCACAGCAACTGCGTGGCCATTGTGCATGTTTGGCGCACTGTACACCATGACAGGCAATGACACGATCCCCTGGGCCTGCAGACACCAGCTGGGTGTGCTGACGTGCAGGTGTGACACTGGCAGTGGACGTTACCCTATCACACCACTGTACATGTGGACATGAGCCGCAGTAGGATTGCAGCAGGCGTTGATCTGTCCCTGACCCATCGGGCCGCTGCCACATGTCACAACACAGGGTTAGTTGCATCACACAGTGTAATTCCTGTGGTACGGTACATGGTTTGGGGTGGCCGCACAGTTCCCAGAGGGAGTGGAGACAACTGCTCAAGGGGGCTGTAGGACCAGGGCCAGGTGCTGGGATGCATCACATTCAACACAGCCCTTCACTGCAGGGGGGGCATTGCCCCCATACCTGATGCCCGTGCATACATGACAGTGGTCGGACAGCACAGCAGGGTCACCATCATGGCATTGCACCCACCCTAGGGCGCATCAGTCAACCAGCATAGCATGATGGACTGGTGTGTATTGTGGGCTACCCATACCTAGCCCATGTTGTATGATGGGTCATGTAGTGTTCTATGGCACCAGAGACATGTGTTCCTGTGCCCTGCCATGTGTACACCACAAGAATAGTGAGGGCCACGTAGTGTTGCGTTGCATGTGTGTGCCATCCCATTGTTGTCATGGTGGGGTGTGGATGTACAGACATACAGACATCAATCTAGTGCGCTTATGCAGGTGTTCATAGCCCATTACATGTCTCATGTGATTTGTATCCATCTCCTTTGCAGGTGACAGTGGATATCCACTCAGGCCATGGCTCATGACACCAGTGACAGCTCCACAGATGCAGCAGGAGGAGAGGTACAATGCTGCACATGCACGGACACGTTCTGCAATTGAACATACCTTTGGCCTACTGAAGATGCAGTTCCACTGTCTCTCAACCTCAGGGGGTGCGCTGCAGTATACACCAGAGAAGGCATGCAGGATGAGCATTGCATGTTGCATACTGCACAACATTGCCCTGTCCCACTCGATCCCAGCACCTGAGGACCTGCAACTGACTGATGATGATGTTGCCCATGGAATGTCAGTGCCACCATCACCACCATCGGCAGGAAGGTGCCGGTCCAGTCAGGCAACATTGGCATGCTAGGCACGGGATAGGCTCATCAGACACTGTTTCAAGGAACATTACCAGTGATGCAGCCAACAGTGTCTCAGCCAGTAGTGCTAGCACTGGATGCCCCTTGCATGCTGTGGTGTGCTATGGACATGGCTGGCTTGGACTGAGTGTGTGTACGTTGGTCAGCACCCATGATGGGTCAACTGTGTAGTTGCTGGGGGGGGCGCTCTCTGGTAGCCTATTCTGATCCCTATGACTGACCAGTGTACAGGTACATCACCTGGGGTGTGATGTACCCATGGACCACATAACACCTGCCATGTGAATGGTTGCTGGGTTCTACACATGCATATCAAGACACTGTTCTCACCTGGTATGGCACATCACAGTATAGTATGAATGCTCCCACGTGTATCAAACAGTGTACAGTGCAACAGTCAGTAAACACAATTCACAAACCTTGTCTTGGTCCTGACATTACTTTGTGCACCATGTAGCCATACCTGTCAGGAGCAAAGGTCACAGCCTCTCCAGTCTGTCAGTCTTGCAATTCACTGGCCAGCCCATTCGGGACCACCGTGACATGGTGTTGCACACGTCCGCCACAATGTCCCGGCACCGTATGATTGACATGGCATGTGAAATGGCACTGTCAGGCTGCATGGGGCACATGTTCACAGTCCATACAGGCATGACAGTGTTCCTCCGTTACTGTTCCTGATTGGGCAATGCATGTCCTGTCTGTGCCCCTGACATACTGTATGGCCTGTGGACAGGTGCAGCACATGGGGCGTTATTTTGTATGTGGTTCCCAGACTGGGTGTGGTACATATCCACACGTGCACATCACCATGAGCATGCACATCTACGTATGCATGACCGATGGTCCACCCAATCTGTTGTTTAGGGTGGTGTGGCCAACATGTCCAATGGGGCATGGTGTCACTGGGGGGGGAACTCTGCAGGGATGGTGACACCCTGACCACCATGTGTCATGATGCTGGGTCCTAATGCGTTGTATCCACACTGCCACTTGTATTGGCACAGTGATGTCAGTGACCTACATGTCCAGACAGTATTCATATGGTAACAAACCTCCCACATCCTGGCAGCCATCACCTCCCTCGGACACACACCTGTAGGCTGGCGCATGCCACAGTCCAGTGACTGTCTATTACCCCTGTATGGTATTGCACATGTGTTGTCACACATACAGCCTGCTGGAAACATGTCTGGGATGTGCACAGTGGCACTGGTGCTGTGCATGCCGTACATGTCTGTGCCATCACACATTTGAGTCCTGCCACATAACACATGGCTGTGTGTCAGCAGTGTGTCAGAGACTGGGACAGGCTGCGCAACTACACACAGCCATTACACCCTTATGGGATATAACAGAGTCTCACACACACATATTAATGGCTGACACACCTTTATTACATGTACTGGGGAACAACACTGTCCACCAATCGCTACACAGTCACATTCCATATTGTACACACATAGTGTAGCTGGTGAACATATCCATCAGGCTCCTTGCCATTTGCAACATCATTAAGGCATGATGCCATCAGTGGTCTTGTCATACTGTATCACATACCAGCATGAGCTATGTCATGCCAGAACACTGCACTGTCCATGGTGCCATGCACTACTAGACTGTCCATGTTTGCATCACCAGTTACAGACACCATCATACGGTGCTCAACATGTGTCAGACATTTAGGGCTGTGGACCGGGGGCTGCATTGACTCCAGCATGATATAACTGCTCTACCATGCCTGTCCAAGCAGCTCCCTGTGATCCGGCAAGGGCCTACATCTGTGTGATCCATGTTGTGTTACATATGCCTGTCCCTGGCAGTGCAGCACAGCACTCAGGGGCATGGTGTGCCACATGACATCACAGTGTCTACTGCTTCTTTGGTGGATGTCCCCTGCCAACACGTTTCACTGTTTCCTGCCCTTCCCCCCTCTCAGGCACTGTCTGTGTCTGTGTGGACCCAGCTAGGGGCTCTGTCACTGTTGCTGTTGGTGCCTGCTCAGTTGCGGGCACACCCTGTGTGTCCTGGGTGCCATGACCGATGTCTTTTTGTGCTGCCCTCTGTGCCTGATGGGCACTCAGCCGTCTCTTCTGTCCCTGTTGTTGTGAGGCCTGTGTCCCATCACTGCCACCATGCCCCTTGCCAGTGTTGTGCATCTTTCTCTTCTGCTTTGCTTGTGAGGTTTCAGTTGGTGATGTGTCTGTCACCTGCGCAGTACATGCCTCCCCTGTGCCTGCATGTCCCTATCTGCTTTCACTGTCCCCGGTATGTTGCAACTGTGACATGGGCTCAGACTGTGTGCGGCTGCTGTCCTCTACCTGCATTGTCTGTGGTGTTTCCACCATGGCTGCCATCACACATGCGTGGTAAGTGCCTTGGTACTGTGCAGTGGCCTCTTGGGCCTCCCCATGTTGCACGCTCAGTGTGGGTGCACAGTGTTGCCCATCCCTATCCATATCCACACCTGCAGCTGGTTCGCAGTGTGCTATCACATCATGTGACTGCATAGTGTGCCCTGCTGTGTGTGTTTGAACATATGTGGGTCCACATGCATGTGGTGGGCTATGGGTGTTGACTTGGGCAGACACTTGCCCCCCTGGTGGTGGACACCTTAGGCATTGCTGTGTGCATGGCCACTGGCTCAGCCATGCCCACATGGGGTGCACCCATTGCTGTCAGTGTATTGGATAACTGTTGCATTGCACCAGTCTGTCTGTTGAGTGCCACATGTTCCACCTGTGTTGCATGCTGCCCTGCCAGCATCTGACTCATCTCCCCTCATGAAGGACATCTGTGTCTCATGACTGGCATGCAACAGTTCAGTGTGCTGCTGGATTATGGTGTTTTGCCTGGCTGTGGCACCGGAGATTGCATGTAGTGCACCCACTGTATCTGCACTCAACTGACACTGTGTCTGGTTGTTGTGCTGCACTGCTGCTGCTGACTGCACCGCATCTATCAGCTGATGGGTGTGTTCTGAGGTACTGTCATGTTGTTGTGACAGGGTGTCCTGCAGGTTTCCTATGGCTACAGTGATCTGCCACTCTGCATTCAGGATGGCATCCCCATAGCGACTACGGTCGCTCTGTGCATCATCGGCATCACCCTCGGACTTTTGCTGAGTGTGCAATGATGTGGGTGTCCCCAACCCAGGGTCACCTATTGACAGTCCAGACATGTGTCCATTCTCAGGGGACCCATGCAGGGTGGATGGTGGGATGTCCTCAGCAATGTTCTCAATGGGGACACTGTCTGCATGTTCCTCCTCATGCAGCTGTGTGTCTGGTTCCGCTCTGTTGAACGCCCTGCTGCAGTGTGTAGGTCAGCTGCTGTGGTGTGTTGGGTGTACACCTGTTGCTGTGACTGGCTGTCACCTGGTTGTGGTCGTGGGCTTTGTTGCACTGGTCTCCCAATATCACCTGTAGGTGTACAACATAACATTATGACCTGACTATGGTTGTGTCCATCCCTTCCTAAGGCATACATTCAATGCATTGTGACATTGTGCAGTTACATGTGGTACACTACAGAGTCCCTACGGCACACACTGTAGCACATTGGACAGTGTGCATCATGCCACTGTACGGTGCTCTCACCGGCGCTGTCACACATGCCCATCTGTGCCTGTGCTCTGTCAGCTACTCCATTATCATTCACATATGTTGTCCTATCATCACATGTGCTGTGGTGTGTATGTGGACACTGCTGGCATGCGCATCACACATGCTGTTGCCCACATGGGAGCACACACACAAGCAGCAATGCCCATGCACATCCATATGTCTGTACTGGGTCCATGCACTGCATGTATGTGGCTCTGTGTATGGTTCAGTGGCATCTATTCACAGTGGTGTGCACCAGTGCAAATTACTTACATACCACCTTTGTGGTGTGTACAGTGTTGTTGCACTGTACATGTACTAAGGGATGTGTGTCCAGTACACATCACGACCACTGTGCATCACAGTTCCAGCCATGTTCCACTGGACTGACATGTGTGAGGGTGGCTCGGTGGGCTGGCATTTGTCCTCTGCATGATGGTGGCGGTAGGCCGAATAGATGGGCCCTGGAGTGGCCTTCACTGTTGTGGGTGTTTGGAGGATTGGCGGCATTGCTGTGACGCAGACTGTATGTGTTGTACTACCCTTGTCTACATCTGTGTGTGTGCGCCAAAGGCCCAGGACTGGGGTTGTGTTTGGGGGACCACCACTTTCCGTGCATCAGCATGCAATTCCATATATGCGCCACAATAGCCTGCTGGCTACACTGACAGATATGGGGGTGGGGCGGGTGGTGTTCAGTGAAGTGGTGTAGGCACTGTGAGCATACTCACAGTGTGGTGTTGGCAGTCTGGGCTTATCCCCAGAGTGTGTCATTACTGTGTTGGCACAGGAGCCAGTGCTGTGACAACACTAGTCACACCTATGTCTCAGCCATGGGACCGGTGCACGGGTGTGGATGGTGTCCATTTGCAGTTGACTCAGGGCTAGGTGTCGTGGTGGGTGTGTGGTGTTCGTAGCCTTGCATGTGACTATTGTGCCTCTGACAGGGTTGTCCAGTATCAGGGCACTGTGGGTTCATGCAAATCGCTGCACGTATCTGCACCTGTGAGACGGTTTACCTGCCATGGTTGTACACGGGTGGGTATGTCATTTCTGTGCTGGTGTGAGTGAGGATCATGGGGGTATTGGTGTTTATCATGCTACACTGGCCAGACATGTACATGGGAAATGGCAAGGGCAACAAGGATGCTGGTCTGTATCACCATGAGGACAACCCCTGGAGGGGTGGCACTGTTCCTACCCTTGTACTACGGTTTGGTACTGCGACACCTTGGGATATGTGTGCAGTCTTGGTGACAGTTCTAGATGGACGTCACATTCCTAGGGAGGGTTCAGTGGAGAGCTACTGGCATGGTCCAGAGAGCAGGGTGTGGATCCATGTGTAGTGGCCCAGGGTGCTCAGCTGTACTCACTGGGGGGGGTGGTCATGGGTAACATGCCAGAGGGTCTCCAGGATGTGAGAGGGATCATTACAGGGGCACAATCAGGTGCCATGAGGAGGCTGGTGGATGGCAGCTGTTCACCCATCACTTGCCTGGGGGAAGGCACAGAGGGGCATGGGTGGTGTGTTCTGTCACTGGAATGGGGTTTGCACCATGGTGTGTGCTGTCAAGGGTGCTGATATGGGTGGGTACTGTGGCTGGGTTGGGTGTGGTCGGGACAGGTGTGGGTACATCTGACATGGTCCACTGCAGCTGCTGCATCTGCAACTGGGGACATCATTCCACATGTGGGGGGTGTGCAGACATATCTGCTCTCTGTGCAGCTGATGGCATTCACACGGACTGGTCTGACCATTCTGCCTCTGCTGCAGGCATTGCTGGTGGTCTGTGTGTTGCTGCATGTACACTATGCATTGTGCAGTATATGCATGGCAGACCATGGCCAATCATTGTCTGTGTTGCCCTACACACATGTACACACCAACCCCATGGTGTATGTGTTGCTCGTGTGTTGGCAATGCACTTGCAGCTGTTCACATCTGGGATCAGTGTGCCAGGCACATGTGTAGCTGCAGTGCTCACCATGCAGCTGTGTCTTCACATGTGTTGCTGTGTGTTGTGTTTGTTGTACCTTTACATGTGTTACCACACCCATTCTGTTTCTCCACATTCCACATGCCATACATACACCGTCTATGACATTGCCATATTCACTCCGTTGTGTTTGGATATCTACTGTTATCATCCTATTGCTGGGTTTGCACAGTGGGCCAGCGGATCATGGCACATGTATCACTGTATGCCCCACCAGGTGTGGATGCTGCCATATCTATACACAGTATTGTCCACACAGCCCTGTGCACACATGGACACCATGGCGTAGCCCCATTGCACATCCCCTGCTATGCACATCGTGGCCCTGATATCATTCCAGTTTGTACTGTCCCTATGGGCCCTGTGTGTTTGCCTTCCATGTATCCTGCCTGTGCTGAACATATGCCTGTGTCAGGCATGTTTTGCTGGGTTCAGGTGTCCATGATGGCAGGCCAGTGCACCTTATCAGGGTCCACCCCCATTTGGATGCTGTTGTTTTCACACCTGAGTGATTCCACCTCAGCCAGTGTCATGCATGTGTGCAGTGTTGCCATGTGTGTTGTGACACATTGCTGTGCAGTTCTGCAGTGCTGTTTGTCCAGCACACACTGCATAGCACATGCCACCACCTCCTTTGGTCATGTTCCAGTTACATGTGACAGTGCAGCTCAATCTGCCACACTGCACTGTACTGTGCATCACAGTGCATTCACAGTGGAGACCCATATGTGGCAGTGACACGTACATGTGCTTGCACAATTTCCCACAGGCCAACATCACACTGTTGTGCAATGGACACTTGTCCATGCACCATGTGTGCCATTCATTATCTGTGCTTTGAACCTTCATCATTGTACAGGTACAGTATTCGCCAGTCTGCATGCAGTCCTCCTGCTTGTGCAGTGGAGTATGCCATTCCCTGTTCTACATTTCAGCATTCACCTTGCAGCAGGGGTGGAACACTCATACCACCTGGGTCACGGTTGTGTTGCAGATACTACTGACACATCGGCCTGGTTCATCATACCACACATTATCACTGCCTATGTTCCCACACATAGATACTTGGCTTCACCCAGTGTCTGTCTCAGCACACACACCACTACGGCCATGACATGTTTCTACCATCATCCCCATGACATTGTACCTGCTCTTTCACCTCTGTTCATTTCCTCCCTATCTACCACGTCTTCCCCCTTATTACTGCACATCCCATAGTCAGGCAACTGTGTCAGTGCTGGGCATTGTTGTTTCCCTTGCAGTACATGTGTGTACATCTCCTGTCCAGCTGCAGTGTGTGTGTGTGTGTGTGTGTGTGTGTGTGGCCCTGTACTGTTCCGGTATGTATACTGTGTCCCACATGCATCACATTGCTGTGGTCTGTCTCCTGTGCAGGGCATAGAGCATTACACAGGGCTCCGTGTCTTGCCATGTCTTGTGTTGGTATGGGCACATGCCTGTTGTGCATCTTGTGTCCGTGGTGTGTATGTGGTGGTGGTATGTGCTCGGTTCCACATACCATTGGGGTGCATGGTGGCTGACATGGTGACAGTACCTGCCCATGCACAGTGGCATGTCATTGATAGCTTGCCTCTCTGTCTGCTCCCTGTCATCCATATCCTGTGCGTGTGTTCATGCCAGCATCTACAGCATCTACATAGGTTAATGTCCACAGCCATTACACGTTTCCTGTTCCTTGCCACCATTACTTGCCTCCAGTATCCTTTGTCTGTTGCCAGCCATTGGCCTGTGTGTGCTACCTCCAATGTGTATCCCTCCTGGTGTACCCCACCTTGTCGGTATCCAGCACCCAGAGACAGCATGTTGTGGCTTGTTGCCTGGCCTACATTACTGTACCGCACAGCTGCAGTGTGGCTCCTGGTGGCACTGCAGGGCCAATGCTGCATGGCCATCCCCCTACTGCAGCAAGGTTTGCACCTCACACTGTTCGTGCTTTGGCACATTTGCACACACACCCTACTGCCTTCCCAGTAGCAGCTACCTGCGTGTGTGCTACCATTGTTCTCCTGGGGCAGGCCTACTGGTCATGTTGCCTGGCCTCCCATGTGGGACAGTATTGTGGGTCCTATGATACCCACCTCCACTGATCCTTGTGCCACTTCACACCTTCTGCATTTTGTGCCCTCTCACCCTGTCCAGTCATGTGCCCCTCACACTGTGTGGCCAGTGTGCATTGCATGCCGAGTGTGTTTTGGGTTCTTGTCTCCCTGTGTCTGTGATGTACATCCATGCCTCACCTTGCTGCACCCAGGACAGGGGTTGGCCATGTATGTCACTGTTTCCCCCACATCAGGGCCGCAGTAATGGGGGGAAAAGTTGGGATGTTGTCCGGGGCCCAGAGCTCAGGAGGGGCCCACCTGAGGAGCTGGCATTACTCCTGGCATTAGCTGGTTTCAGAAACGGGGGCCCATTTCAAGTGACTTGTCCTGGGCCCCAAAATTCATAGCTGCAGCCCTGCCCCCCCATCACCATGCTGACCTTTGTGTGTGTTCATGGCACATGCTCACTTCACATCTGTACTGTTTCCACCCTTGTGTGTTCGTTTCTGACAATGTGTGGTGCTGTTTCTGACAGTACTGGTTATATATTCTGTGTTCTCGGTTCTGTGGTCATGTACCTGCAGACACCATTGCAGCAGTGTTCTCATGCTGCCCACACCCACTGCTTCCTGTCACCTGCATGTGCACATGTCCCCTCCCAGTTCTGTGTGTTACATGTTGCTTACTGATCATTGACACCCACCAGTCACCATACTACATGTCCCTCCAACTATGTGTTGTGCTGCTGTTGCTTTCCTGCGTCATACCCTTTTTATTGCCTCTGTGTCCCTGTCCTTCCCTGGTCCATGGTCATGCCCACAATGCTGCTCTCTGACATCACTGTTGTACATGGATTTCAGCATAATTGGGTCTGACCTTCATGTCTCTCTATCCATTGCTGTTACCCCTCATCATGCATTCCCACTTAGTCAGTCACATATGGCATGTGTCATGCTCATGTCAGCGTTCTGTAACCATACGTCCATGTACATTCAATGTTGTCATCCCCTTGCATGTATACAGTGTGTGTGTGGTATGCACAGCATCCCTCACACACAGCACGCCACACAGCATGGCACATCCCACCCACATGCATGTGGAACCAACATAGTACGCTGTGCTTGTCATGTTTATGTAGCAGATTATGTGTACATACCTCCCGCCTGTAGCTGCATGCTTAGGGTGTCCATCTGGCTGACTCCACTGATATTTACCTCCTGCAGGCATGGTACTACCCTCTCTTCAGCATCTGTGAGTGTGGGTACATCACGGGCTCCTCCACCTGTGGGGATTGAGACATGTTGACTACATTGACACATACTTGTCCAATGCACGTTCACTGTATCATCCAGCACCCTTCTGTACATTGACACCCAATACCACAGTGTGGCAGGATCCATCTCCAAGTACATTCATGATATGGTGTGTTTTGTGGTCATACAGTGTCCGGACTGCCTCACCATTTGTGGGTGTGTATTGGTTAACACAGTTCTTTGCTTGAGCACCGTGCATCATACCTTTAACTGTGTGGTACACATCACTCAGGTTGCTTTGTACAAGTGTCACCGGGCTGTGTTACTGTGGTGTCTGGGACAGTGCCATGTTTCTGTACTGCCTTGGCTGTACCCTTGTTGGCAGACATCATCACTGTTGTGTGTGTCACTGATCTCAGTACAACAAATGTCTATTACAGTGTGGATTGTTTGGCTACTCACATGCACCTATGGCTGCCAGTTCACCCAGTCTGTGGCCTTGTCCAGCTCTCCCTACTCTACATGACCATGTGCTGTGTACCTGCTGCTGGCTGCTGTTTGCTTGTCTTGTGCAGTGTGCATATGTGTGGGCCAGGCTCACACACTCTTCCTGCTGTTCTGCATCCGATACTGTGTTCTGCACTACATTGTATGACTAGGTTATATTGCATTTGTCAGATGTCTGTTCCCAGTTATGGGCATATTGT
This sequence comes from Neoceratodus forsteri, assembly GCA_016271365.2. NCBI lineage: Eukaryota > Metazoa > Chordata > Ceratodontiformes > Ceratodontidae > Neoceratodus > Neoceratodus forsteri. The sequence continues at coordinate 116,723,832 of CM028131.1, forward strand.
TCTGGAGAGGTCTTACTTGCCTGTCCTGTACAGGATCATGTTAGCACCTGTTCTGGGTTGTGCTGCGTTACTCACATGTGCATGTTTGTGCATCTGTGTTTGTGGCTGTCACCACTGGGGTCCGGCTGCATGTTGTGGACAGTCCAGTTCATGCAGCCTGTGCATATGGTGCACTTTGATTGTGCTGCTGCATATTTCCCTTCCAAACATGCATGTGGTGTGGGTATGGTGTATGTGTCAGCAATTGCCAGGCACACATTCTTGATCCTGTGCTGGGTGTGGCATTGTGTGTTGTTCACCTCTGCTGTTTGCCCACAGTGATGCTCTGCCATGGTGGTTGTGTTATTCCAGATCTCCCAGTACTGTGCTGCATCTTGGGCCTTCCAGTGGCTTGGGGGGCATTCTTACTGGGTGTGCTATGTGCATTGCCATTCATGCTGTATGCTAGCATGTGTGGCTGACTGTGTACAAGGGAGGGCTGCGTAGCCTGTGTTGTCCATTTCAGCTGCCAGGGGTGTAGCCAGTGTTTTGTGATCTGCACACTTTGTGGCCTCACTGCTCCCCCCCTTGTTGGGGTAACCTCCCCCCCACGACTGTGGGCAGACTATTTCCACCCATACACCAGGACCATATTAGTTACCTCATTGGCACAATACATGCAACCTCTGTATCCCATGACAGCGGTTGTTGTCATGCATGGGTGAGTACGACTGTCATGCACTGTTCCCTGTTGCACCCACATAGCGGACCAGAGCCTGTCAGGTTGTATTGTCCTTGTGGTGCATGGGGTGTTTTCGTGACCAGTCCCTCTACATTGCATTTCTATGACTGACATTACAGCTGGGTACAGTATCTTGTTTGTTAGGTTTCATGGGACACAGTAGCAGTTTGTATCCTGTGTGCTACCCCCTTATATCATTTTGCACACCCTGGTGTGTGTGGTGTATGCCTGCCTACACCCATGTCTGCTACCTGTGACCTGCTGTTGTGTATGTGACACTTGCTCTGTTGGGTCACCTCTGTACCCACGTCAGTCGGCCTGGCACTTGTCTTACTTACACAGGGGTGGCCTGCCATGGCCAGCTGTGTCCTGCTGTATACCATGTTGTATGCTTCTTGGCCTGCATTTCTTTCCAAGTCCATACATCCTACCCGTCATCTGCATGTTGCATGCCACTACTTCACCTTCCCTACATTGATGTACTGACATTCTGCTATACTGCCAGCAGGTGGACTGGGCCTCATGGTGCGTCATGTCTGCATGGTAGGCAGCCCCTCTTGGGTGCTCACTCCCCCCAGTATAGGTCAACATCAGCATGGGTCTACCCTTGTCACTATCCCCCCATCACCCTCCACCATGCCCTCCTCTACCAGACTCCCGAGCAGTGCTTTGCATGGCTGCACCACCCTGTCAGGGATGTACTGTGTCCTGCATTCCACTCTGTCTTGGCCCACCTCCAGCATCCAATCATGCCCCTTTGTTGTGCCCCCTACTGTGGTCTGTCCATCTCTTTGTCTCAACTGCTGTGGTTCCCTGTTGTGTCATTTGTTGCCCCATCATGTCCACCCTGTTTCTCCTCTCCTTCAGCGTCATTAACCCACACTCTTGCAGCCTATCCTCTTAGGCTGGGCAGTGACCAGGGGGGTGCGAGAGCTGCGGTTGCAGTAGGGCCCACACTGTTAGGGGGGCCCAATGCCTCAGTGGTCAGCATTAGGACAACATTATCTCACAGACAAGATTGCACATTTCTCTTTGGAGGTTGCTTATCCATTTGAATCTGGGTCTTTCAGCAGTTGCGTCAGCTCCAGTGTCATGTGGTTGGGGAGAGGGGGTACTGAACAAACAGAACCATTTCTCATAACATCTACTTATCTTGGTGCTCATTTCCCCAAGGAGGGGCAGGAACATATTACATTCGATCATGGTGTCAGCAAGGGGGCGGGGGGTGGCATGGACATACTATTTATGCTCAGCAGAACTGATACAATACAACATACACTATAATAATGTCATATGGGCTATTGGTTATTTTACATTTATTGGTCGGGGGTGGGCCCCACAGAATATTTTGCAGGGAGGCCATTACAGTTGTTGGCACAGCCCTGCTCTTGGGCCCTCCATTCCATGACCTGCATCATCCTGGTTTCCCTCACCTAGACCCTCTCCAGCAGTGCTACTTGCCTCTTGTGGTGTGGTCTCCTGCACTGCACACAGTACTGGGGATGATGCCTGCCCAAGACATTCTACAGTGGGTGGTTCACCTCCCTCCTCCTGGACATACTCCCCCTAGCCATGTGGCCCAGACTCCTGTGTGCTTTTGGCACTATTCCTCTACACATTTCCATGTTGCCCATTGTGCCATGTACCACCCCCCAGTTACATTACACTTGTTGTGGCTTGCAGTGTACTCCTCCCAGGTGCGACCATGGGCTGGGTCTCTGACCCCACATGCTGCACCCTGCACATCCCTGGGTTTACACCTCAGTTCCATACTCCTTGTCCAACCCTCCAGGGTCTCCAGGTCCCTCTGGATGATCTCACTACATCCCCATCTGCCAGGGCCCACCATTTTGGGCTCACCTTCATATGGGCTTATCCATCCCCTGACACCCTCCCCTGACCACACATTGGTCAGACACAATTGTCTGGGACTGTGCTGCTCTGGTACTGCACTTTATATCTGCTTTTCTGGGTGACACCTGTCTGTTGCATTGGTCCAGCATGTCTGCTAGCCTGGTACACATCTTGTTTCAGTGGGTACTGTTTCACTTTTCACTTCATACACAGTGGTCACCCTCCTCAACAGTGATTACCTTGTGACTAACACTACATGACCATTGCTGTACAATTGGTGTGCAACAGTTTGACTTACCAGTCTGTTGGCTTGACCATCTTATTTGTGACATCTTGTCCTTGGCCCTTCGTCGGATGTCATCGTGCTTCTTTTTCAGGGCCTTTACATCCCTGTTTGCTGTGCCCACTGCATTCACTTTCTGGCAGATTTTGTCCCATATGTCTGCCTTGACTGCTTTTGGTGTTGACCTGCTGTGGAGCACATCATAGTTGGCATCGACCTCATGCACCAGCACCTCCTCCTCTCGTGGTGTCCAGTTGACTGCCCGCATGCCTCTGCTCCCTGTGCCACTTGCTGTTTGGTGTTCCTAGCTGCTGCTTGGCCCTGGCTGCTGGCCCTGCTGTTGTGGTGCCACTGGCTGTGACAGTGTGTTTGTTGCTGCTGTGTCTGAGGGTGCTGTTGTGGCAGCTGGGGCAGGTTCTGGTGTTGTTGCCCTTGCTGAGCATACAATGCTGCCTGTTGTGCATGGGCTTGCTGCTGTATTGGCACCTGTGGCATGTATGGCAGTTGGTAATGTGCCTGTTGCACTGTGAACACACCTGGCTGTTGTTGGTGTTCGTACCTGTAGTGCTGCTGCTGCCACCTCTGGGCTATGGGCTGCCCTAGGTTCCCCATTCCTGGGTGCTGTTGCATGTGCTGCTGTTTTGCTGGTACTCTATGCTGTTGCATGAAGTGGTAGGTATGCTGCTGCTGTTCAGCTCCCTGCTGTGTGGCATGCTGCTGGCTTCTCTCTGGCTGCTGGTTAGAATTCATCCTTAATGATCTGCTGCTTCTCCTTCTTTGATCCTCAGGGTGTGAACTTTGTACCTCCCTGAGGCTCTTTTTATGTGCTCCAGCAGCTGCGGACCCACACGTGCATATTTTCTGCAAGTGCGGAACGCCGCAAGTGGGCTTATTTGCGACATTCCGCAAGTGCACCTACTGCCTTTGTGAATATCCCACAGCTGCGGGTCCACAGTGCTGCAGGCTTTTTTCCCACAGCTGTGGGATTTTTGGCTTTCTTTGAGAATCCTGCCCCTTCCCTACGTAAGGACATAGACAGGGTAGAGAAGGTTCAGAGGAGGGCAACAAAGATAATACATGTATTGCATCACAAGTCCTATGAGGACAGGTTGAAGGACTTGAATATGTACTCCCTGGAGGAGAGGAGGGAGAGAGGGGATATGATAGAGACATACAAGTATCTTACAGGGAGGACTAGGGTGCAGGAATACATTATGTTTAAGCGAAAAAGATGCTCCAGGACTAGAGGGCATGGGACGAAGTTGGAGGGAGGACGATTCAGAGGAGACATGAGAAAGAATTTCTTCACAGAATGGGTGGTGGACAAGTGGAACACCCTGCCAGAGGAAGTGGTGGGGGCTGAAACAATCACAGGATAAAAGAATGCATGGGATAGACATAAAGGAATTTTGGAAGTCGGGGTAAGGGGCAACAGACTTCTAGGAAAACATAAAGTGAACTTACAAGCTCAAATGGGCAGACTGGGTGGGCCGTAGGTCCTTATCTGCCGACACTGTCTATGTATCTATGTATCTATGTACACTGTCCTTGAGGACCCTCAAACAGGTAGCTCCTAAATCATGTTTTCCAGTCTCCTGTCTGAACAAAGGCAGGCACACCTCATGCCCCCCAAACTTCAGCATGCTCCCAAACCTCCTTTCCTCACTCCCCCATATACTTGAGTGCCTCCAAAACCAACCCCTCTTATTATCAGTGGTTTGCTTGTTGCATCAGAAAGGGAGCCCCCAGCCAACCCCTCCACCATACTTGAACAACAGACTGAGGGAGAGTGGCTCGTTCCTTAACATAAATGCCCCAGATCTCCTTTTCTATTATTTCCTGCATACACACCAGAGTTGTTTGTTTTTGCTTTAACACATAAAGACACCTAGTGTGCCATAGCACCCATTGGATTATAGCCATTACTACCCCAAAAATAGGGGACATTTTTATTCAGAAAACAAAAACAATCATACAAAATTACATAAAATTACATCAAATACAGCATAACATCACATATGTACATACAGAGAACCCTTCACCAATACCACATAAGTTCATTTTACTCACCATATTTTCAAAAATAACCACCCACCAACATCATAAGGTGTGACCAGACACATCCCCACCATCAAACCCCCTATCCCATCCACATATTTATTTATTTAGTTTTTGTTAACCGGGTAGGTACACTAGACAGCATAGCTGCCTAATTTCAGGTACGACCCGGGAGATTACAACAAAGGGTACATAGACAATAGTAGATACAAAAAAACAGCATGGGACAAGTAGAAGTCAGACATAGTACACTTCTACAAAAATTTTCAGCAATGACAGTACATTTGCAGGAATCTATATGTAGTAACAAAACAGAAATATAAGTGCAAATAACTAACAGTCATAAGTCATACAACTAGTGAGTAAGTGCTAGAAGAGAGGAAATGACAAGATTTCCAGGCCGGTTTGAGAGTAGTAGAGGTTGGAGCCAGTAGGCAACTAGGAGGAACCAGTACAGGAGTGGGTGGATAGAGGACAGGAGCAGGGTTCAGAGCTTAGAAGAGCCATATGAAGCTCCTGTTTGAAGTTGTGTGGAGAAGGGGAGATTCTTAGACTCAGTGGAAGGGTGTTCCATAGTTTAGGGGCCCAGCTAAAGAAAGCATTCTCCCCCATTTTGGTTTTATATCTCAGTTGGACAAGAAGGGATTTGTCAGCTGATCTCAGTGGGTTGGCAGAGGTCACAGGTTTGAGCAGTAGAGCCAGTTTGTCAGGTATCTGGGAGGAGATTATATTCTTTATAAAACAGGAAGTAAACTGTCGGAAGGCTGAGGGGGTAAACCATCCCAGACTAGAGTACAGTGTGCATCGGTGAGTAAGTTTGGGCAAAGACAAAGCAAAATGGCAAATGCTGTTGTAGCAGACATCCCACTTTCAGAGGAGCCCTCCAGTAGTTGCCGGAAAGGCTATTAACCCATACGCCAATTTGGGTCTCAGGATCCCCTGTGCAATGGCCATCCTCACCGTGGATGTTAGGCTATGTCTCACCTTATATGCCAGTCCAAGTTGAATATTGACAGATTTGATAACTGAGGCGAGGTGCAGGTCAAAATCCAAGGCAAGATCAAGGGTTACTCCTAGGTATTTAAAAGAGGTAACTGTGTTAAGGAGAGAGCCATCAAGTGCTCTGATATTTAATGGCTGGGTGCATGACCAAATTTTTGAACCTGAACTGAAGAGCACAGTCACCATTTTATTTTTATTTAAGACAAGCTTGTTTTGCAATAGCCAGCTCTGAAAGGTATTGAAGTTACTATTGAGATTCAGGTTGATATCTGAGAGGTTTGAGGAGGATGAGTAAAGAACAAGATCGTCTGCATATAGCAGACCTGAGCGAGCACCAGTGAGCGGTGGCATGTCGTTTATGAAGACTGTAAACAGAAGAGGACCAAGAATCGAACTCTGGGGCACTCCGATCCAAGTAGGAGCAAGAGGGGACTTAGCATCTCCGATCTGGACAAATTTTTGCCACTCTGAAAGATAATTTTGGAACCAGGTGGTGACAGAGGGTGAGAAGCCTAGGGATGACAACTTTGATAGGAGCAGCGGGTGGTCAACTAAATCAAACGGTTTTGTAGGATCAACAAAAGTAGCCCCAATGAGACAGCCATTGTCCATAGCGAGTCTGACATCATTTGTAAACTGTATGAGAGCAGTGGAAGTGCTGTGCCCATGTCAGAAACCATGTTGGTCAAGGGTGAGGAGTTTGAAGGAGTACAGGTAATCCGAGACTTGGGTAGTAACAATTTTCTCCAGTATTTTATAGAGTGTGGAGAAGATGGCAATAGGGTGGTAGTTATCCAGGTAAGTGGTGTCTCCTTTTGTAGACCAGTACAACTCGAGCAATCTTCCAGAGGGAAGGGACATGTCCTGTAAGAAGAGACAGGTTGAAAAGTCTAGTCACTGGAGAGACTATAGACAGTGCAACAGTTCTTAGGAATTTTGCTAAGAGTCCATCTGCCCCTGCCGATCCAGCAGGAGAGATGGACTTAAGTAAGCATAAGATTTCACTCTCAGAGACTGGGCAAAGGGTGAAAGATGGGTTGGAAGGTTTAAGGTTATCCTGCGGAGTGACAGGTAAAGGCCCAGGACGTGCAGTATAGGAGGAGAGGTCAGTGAATCTGGAGTTAAGAGCCTCGGCGATAGTGAGCAGGTTATTGCAATTACAACCATCCACGACCATATCAGAGATTGTATTGCACTTGTTTTTCCCTATGATGGTGTTAACATGACTCCAAAAACCACGAGAGTCACTTACAGAGGTACTAAGGAGCTGACGGTAGTAACTGCCCTTAGCAGATCTGCTGGAAACCTTACATAGGTTTCAGAGTCTTCTGTACTCCGCCTAGTCCAATGGGGGCTGGGTTAGCTTAGCTTTGTTCCAGGCTTTATCCTTCTTTTTGAGAGAGGACAGGACTGAAGAATTTAACCAGCGGGTAGCAGATCCCAGGATACGGCGCCTTTTTACTGGAATATATTTGTCTTGAAGGTTCAAAAGCGTGGTAAGGAGGTATTGAGCAGCACGTTTCATACTACAAATATTATATAGAGGTGCCCAGTCCGTGTTCTGTAGCTCCACAATTAGGGCTCTCTTATCCATTTTTGGAAAATCCCTGAAAATAATTTCTCTGGAGGGTGGTTTAGGGGCCCTAGCCTTCCAAACACAGTAAACTGGGGAGTGGTCACTGATTGAGTCTGGTAAAACTCCAACAGCACTGATCCTCAGGCCTGTTGGAGACAACCCAGTCTAGAAGAGACTAGAGACTGCTGTTACTAGCCTGTCTGGTTGGGAGAGTGACCAGTTGAGACAGGTGCAACCTACTGAGTTCACCAGCATAGAGATTAGAGTTTTCCTCTAGCCAGTACAGGTTGAGGTCCCCCATAACAATGAGCTCTTGTCTACCCTTCAGTGAGGAAAGATGGTCAATTACCTTAGTCAGGCCTGTTAGTCCATTTTTAGGAGGGTTATAAATGCACACTACATTTAGCTTCTTAGTGAGACCTAAGGTAATAACTATATGAATAGTTTCACATAGACAGGTAGTGTTGACCAGGAGGACCGTAATGTCAAGGTCCTGTCTGGTATAAAACAAAACACCACCACCCTTTTTAGCATTTGGATGATCACATCTGTGAAGTTTATATCCATTGAACCTACATAATGAAGCTGGTATATGGGGTTTTAACCAAGTCTCGGTTAAACCTAAGACATCAGGGGAGTTGTGAGCAATCCAGGCTTCAAGCTGTGCAAAATTAGCTGACAGACTTCTAATGTTCATATGTGCAAGCTTAAGCCCCTTTTCTGTGAATCAATAAGCTGGGTTCTTGGGAGCAATGTCATCAGGAGGGCCCGGGTGAGGTTTAATATCACCAGAGAGAGAGAGAGAGAGAGAGAGAGATGACATGGGGCACCCAGGTCTCAAGGAGAGAAGTTTGGAGTTTGCCCTCAAGTGGCATATAAAAAGGGGAATGGCTTAGGTAGTCAGCTATACTAGCACACGGGATAAGCTTTAGGAGCCAGGTTTCAGGGATAGAGGTATTACCCCTGATAATTAGGTTTGAGAAAAAATAGCTCCAGTTCTCGGCTTTATTTGAGTAGCCAGAGTCAGTAGATGACTGGCAGAGAAGATCTACTGAGAGTCAGAGGGCTAGCAGAAGGGAAAATACTCCTCCAAAGCTGCAGTGAAGTGAGATCACCCCCATAGTGTACACTGGTAAGGAAAAGAAGGGAACGCAGAACTAGGGAAAAAGAGAGAAAGCAGCGAATTCAGGACTGGAGACGGGACTGAAGCAACTGTGCAGTTGACTGCAGGAGAGAGGCAGTAACTAAGCCCAAGGATGAAACGAATCAAGTAGGCAGAGATATAGAGCTGCAACTAGAAACCTTACAAAGGCTTTTGTTAAGTGTGGAGATATTCACCAGGTTCCTGGGGCAATCCAGCAATGAAATTCACAAGCTAGCTGCCTTGAGATCCTCACCCCAGAAGAAATCGGCCAATCACTAAGGGAAAAAGGAATATCTGCCCCCAAGGAACAAGCATTTAATAAGACGTGGGGGATATATTTTTTCTATATAAACATACAGAAAAAAAGGAAAAGCCATGCTAACATTTTCATACCATAATGTATCATGAATATAATCTATTAGCCCTCCCACTCAATGTTTTGCCATAGTGTAGAACATAAGGCTTGCCCTAGGGTGTGCAGTTCCTACTCAAAAACTTTGTCTCATTCATCTTGTATTTTAAACATCACCTCATTCAACTGAACATCAATATTTCTTAAAAATCTAAAGCATCTCACCTGCCATATAGACCACTTTATGCAGGCAAGGATTACATAAACAGTACTCTTGTGCCATTTCTGCCATGCTAACAGTAATTGACCCAATATTAATATGTCATATGTCATGTTCTGAAATAGGACTTCCCCCCATAAAGCTGCTAACGACTGCCAAAAACCTTATATAAACACAATCAAAAAATAAATGTTGCATGGTTTCCAGTTGTCCTTGGCAACTCTGATCTCCACAGCCTCTTTCACCCAACTGCTTGTGCTTTTGGTTATTTTTAACATTCAGTTTCTGGTGACCACAAAGCCAATTAGTATCCTGCATCTTCAAGGGGATCCGTGGTTCTACTGTACTGGCTAATAATTGTACTATATTGACACTGGACACCACTTTATTTTTTTTATCATTTAACATTTTTTGTCACCCCCCCCAGACAGCCCCCATCTGACCAACCCCCCCAGCCCCATCACCAGGAATTACCAGGACTTACCTTATGCCCGGCCTGGGAGCGGAGCTTGCGGGGAGTCAGTCGCCATCCTGCTGCCAGCTTTTTCCTCCGTTTTTACCCCAGGGGCCCCAGGAGTAGACATGCATGCATGTAGAGGCAAGCAACAGTCCCACAGCCCCGGTAATGGTGCCTTTCCTCCCACCACAGGCCTAGCGCCTGGCTCCTCCTGGCCCATGCTTTCCCCAGCCTCCACCAGGTGGCAGCCATCAGCCAGAGGAAGCCCCTTGCACCTCCCCAGAGAGGAGAGCTTGCCTGTCGGCAGCTCCATCCAGCTCTGCCCTCCCCCCCGCCGACCTCCAATGGCCCAGGTTCGTTCCCAAACCTGGGTCGCCGGCGTGCCACGAGGTAAAGCATACCACGCCTCAGCCCTCAGTGCCACTGGGTCGGGTGGACACCACTTTAAATACTGGATCCTCAAAATAAAATTTTTCCACAATACTTTTATAGAAATGTTTCTTATCCTTATTTAAAAAACAATTTAACTAAATTTTCCATGTCTGGATATATTTTAGCGTAGTTTGTAAATACATAGGGAGGTTTTTATCAGAGACATGCCATTTCCCCCTACCCCAGGCTTGTAAAAAAGTGTTCCCCATAATGACATGCAAAGAACTCCCACAGCTGATGTCTCTACCAAAAAGGATTTTATCGAACTATAAAAAAAATTACCAAAAAGAAACACCAAAAGATGGCTTATGTTCAATCCCCCATCTTTCCAGGCCCAATAGGTATGTGCTGTCTTAACCAGATTTAATCGACTTCCCCAGAGTAAAAGAAAAAAAAAAGAGACATAACTTTGGCATGCATGTTAAAAGGTAAAGGAAAAATATGAGAGACATACAGAAAGACTGGAGCTATATATGCTCGAAGTAAAAAAAAAAAACTTTTCCACCTAGTCATCTTCCAAGTTTTCCAGGAAGTCAATTTCTGAGAAGCAACATCAAAAAGATTCTCCCAATTAATGCTTTCCACTCCCACCGTACCAAAATAAATACCTAAAATTTTAACATTCTCTCTAGTCATATATATGGGAAAAAGTGTCAACCTCCTGGGTAGCACCTAAAATCAATATCTTACTTTTTCCCTGATTAATCCCTATACCCGTCACCTTTGTCAATTATCCTACCACCTGTAGGACCCTTTTCCCTGAATCCAAATCTGCCACTGCAAATATACAGTCATCCGCATATGCTGTAATTTTATTTAAAAAAAAAAATGCATGATTCCGAATAGGTGTAATATCCTCATCAGATTCTATCAACCTTAAGACTGGATCTAATCCAAATACATACAAAAGTGGGCTCACGTGACAGCCCTGTCAAACCCCATTCCTAACCAAAATTAGAACACCAAGATGTCCATTGATCAAAGGCATGACCTGGGCATCTGCATATAATGATTTTATTAAATTTATCAATAGGGTAGGTATGCCATAATGCTGCATTACTGCCCAAACATACTCCTGCCTAATAGTGTCAAAGGCAGTCTCCTGGTCAATGGACAACAGGTACCCATCCAACTTCAAACTGAACCCCTGATCCACAATCTCACATATAGTAACTAAATTATGAATAATATTCCTTCCTGGAATCACACAAGTTTGAACTGGTATTAGAACTGTCTGCGCCAATCTGGCCAACCTGTTAAAATTTGTGTTAGTGTCTTATAATCAGATGTAAGGAGGGGTAAGAGATCTCCAATTTTTAATATCACGAGGGTCTCCTTTTTTATACAAAAAGTCATGACCCCCTCCTTCATACTGGGAACTAATCTGTTCTCCTGCCACATGGCCTCATACACCAGTTGTAGCCAAGGTGCTAAAATATCTATAAAAAGTTTATACAAATCATTCTGAATACCGTCCCGAACTGGTGTAGTTTGAGCAGATAACTGGCAGTGGTGACTCCAATCCATGAAAGCGGTGACAAGACTCTCATGAGCAACTACAGGCCTATATCCATCCTCCCCCCTCTATCCAAAGCATTGGAACAGATAGTGGCTGATCAGCTCACGGAGTACCTTGTAAAATGCAACCTGCAATATTCCCAGCAGCATTGCTTCTGCAAAGGGCACAGCACTACCACGGCACTCCCCCGAATTCACCACACATCTCCATCATGCACTTGATCAGGGCCAGTTGGTCAGTGCTTCTTTCATTGACCTGACTAAGGTATTAGACACTGTTAAGCACTCCATTCTCCTCAAACAATTATCCCTCCTTGGTCTTTCAAGTGAAACTACCCTCTGATTTCAAAGCTACCTCAGTAACCGGACCCAAAAGGTCAGGATTGATGAATTCCTCTTGTCATCCCTACCAATCCACACTGGAGTACCCCAAGGTTCTATCCTGGGTCCTTTGTTATTCAGCATATTCCTGAACAATCTCCCTGCCTCCTGCCATGACAGAATGTTACTGTACGCAGATGATGCAGTAATCCTCACTTGCCACACTGACCTCACCTCCCTTCAGTCTCAACTACAGAAAAGTTTCACAGACGTGGAAGACTGGTTTTGCTCACATAAACTCATCCTTAGCCACAAAAAAACTAAAACAATGTTGTTCCATGGAACCCACAACAAGTACAAGGACCATGAGCTCATAATTAACAACCACGAAGGTGTTGCCCTTGAGCAGGTGGATATGTTTAAATATCTGGGCCTGACCCTTGACTGCTCCCTCTCGTATACTAAACAAATTGACAATGTCACTAAAACGGTGAACTCCCACATAGGGCTACTAAACATTGTCTAACAGCTGAAGCCTTGAACCTCACTATCCAGAGCTGTTATCTCAACTATTGACTACGGGCTCATTATCTATGGATCCGCTACTGATACAGTAGCAGCCACAGACACTGCCAGCTATTCCAGATATTTCATGAAATTTCTAAAGAGTTTCTCTCTGCTGCCCCTACTGTGGTAATGCAGAAAGCAGGAGATTTCTCCAGAAATATCACAGAAATTTTGGGAAACAGCTGCCAATGTCTGTGGCTACTACTGTACTGAACTCTGGCGCATAGCTGTAGCCCTTAATAAAGCATGTAGACTCCTTATTTCAGCTGCCCGCCTTTCTCACACATGTGACATTTACGAGCAGGCTAACTGGCTCCAGCTATCCAGCAGGCTAAAGTAACAGGCCTGCATCCTAGCTAAGAAGACATCACTGGGCCTTATGCCCCCTGGAGTCCAATCAATATTGACCCCACAGCGTGTCCGCCACCTAACTAGAAGATCAGGCAGTCTAACCTTTATAATACCTCACTGCCGGACCTCTCAAGCTCAGCATTCTTACCTTGTCAGAGCCTCCACCTGGCTCAACTTGCTACCTACAGAAATCTCCAACATTGCCACGATTGGTGCTTTTAAGTGTAAACTACATCAACACCTCGTGGCTAGTGCCTTCTGTGATTGCTTTTTATAATCCCCTCCAGGCATACTACCCTCAAACATCCCTCCTCACTTCCTCAGCTCCTTCTCCTCCTCTCCTACCCCCCATTACTGGGTATAGGATGAATCTGTCTCCTCTTCCTTTTCCTTCCCACCATTCCTCCTCCCTTGCTATTTCCCATCTACCACATACCCAACAAAATGCCTTCCATCCTCCCTCTCTCTCTCTCTCCCATACCACCCCCTCACCACCACTCTTCTTTCTCTTTTCGCACTAACCCACTCCTAACAAAGCTTCAGTGAGCCACCTATGACATGTACTGTTTAATTAACTCTCAACGCAATTCCTTGACAATGCCTTTGGCTGCTATTATTGTAACCCTTACTTGTCTTTTTTTTTTGTAAGTTCCATTGTAATGATCATGTTATGTTTTGTACCTTATTGTCCTTATTGCCTTGACATGGAACCTTTGTAAAAGAGCCCTCGGCTCAAAGGTGTCATCCAAAATACAAATAAAATAAATAAATAACTAAACTTACTCACTGCCGTCCTAATTTCCTCCTCTGTGATAGGAGCAACCACTGCTAAGGTCTCCTATAACGACAGAGGAAGAATCTCCAGATGTTCAAAAAAAGGAGTAACTTTGTTCTAATCCCTGTACCTGGAATTTAGCTTGTACCTGCACCTGTACTATTTGCTGCACCCCCCATTTATCTTGCACTAAAGTACCCTTATCATTTTTCAACCCAGTAAAAAACATTTTCCCTTTTCCCTGTAATTCCACATCATACGGACTGACCTGATCTTTCGTTCCTCTAGTCTGAAATTGCTGCTGCTTATCTACCTTATATTCTTTATCCTTATGAAAGGTATACATCTTTTCCTTAAGTGATTGTAATTGTAGCGAGATAATACTCTCACAGTCATAGGTTTGTGAAAGGAGCTGTAAATATTGTGCCCTCCATCCCAAATACTGCACATATTTAGATCTGTCCCTAGCCCCTGACATCTGAATAAATCAATCTTTAAGATCTCTCTTGGTATACTCTCACCATTCAGTGGGGCTGTCATACAAAAAGCTAATGTCAGTTCTCACCTTAAGGAGTTCTCTAATAGCCTGTTGCAAGTCTGCCGTCTGTAATAATGTCACATTCAGTTTCCAAAAACCCCTCCCCATTTGTAGTCTCCGTTGACACCCAATGATTACTTGAACCTCCACATGATCCAATGTTTCCAGAGGGAACACCGAAACCCCTGCACTAGTCATTCTATCTGACACAAACCAAAAATCTATTCTAGAGGATAGTCGGCCCTTATAAAAAGTATGAAATGGTTCAACCTGTAATAAATCATAAATATCACACAACTTATTTTGGTCCAGAGTTCATTTTAAAGCATTAGTGTCACTAAAAATGTTGTGCTTCTGTCTCCCCCAGTCTCTACTGGTAAGTCTACAATTAAAATCACCCCCCATAACACCATCTTAGAAGTATGCAGGTACTGCCCAAACTCCTTAAAAAGAGCCAAATGTTCTGCCTTTGTTTGTGGGCTATAGATATTAATTAGTCGATATGCAATGTTGTCTAAGACCACATCAACTATAAAGGCCCGACCTGGGTGAATATCTAGTACTTGTAAAATTTTGATTCCAATCCCTTTAAACAGGAAACCTACTCCTGAGCACTGATCTTCTCCTAAAGACCATAAGGAAGAACCCCACCTCCAGTCCTTCTGTGCTGTCTTGATGTCTGCCAAAGTATGTAGTCTTGTATCCTGTATGAAAAATAAATCTGCCTTTTACTGGCAGCCAAGCATGCAAAGGTCACTTTTCTTTTTTCCTGTGACTTTATACTTTTCACATTAATAGCAATAAAAGAAAAGCCCCATGCCATTTTAAGAAAAAGTTTTAAACATAGAGGAAAAATAGTATATTAACACAATCATTTCCTTTTTTTCCTCTTCTTTGGTTTGGGTTTGTCCCCAACCCCCACTTCCTGCACCCCCTCAGGCTGTGCAGAGGCAACTGATGAGATATCAGACTTCATGCCCTTATCCTCAGCCCCTTGCTCAAACAGAGCAGCATAAGAGTTTACTAATGGGACAGGGTTTGATTCAAAATGGACTCACTGAGCTTCCCCCATATGCTTCCCTGACCTAGATCTGATAATGCATTGAAATGGAGGGTCTTGTGTCACTTCCAGTGGTGGCATAACATTATCAGCTGTTTCTAACTCCTCAGGACTCTGCTCTACCACCTTAAGGGATCCTTCCTGTGTGTTTACCTCTTGAAAGAGGAGGAGAAGAGGGGGGCACCTCATCCACAGTCACACCTTCTCTCTGAATGTTAATATTTCCTCCTGTGTGTCAGGGTCTATCCTAGGGGCAGACTGACATACAACTGGGACTGAAGAATTAGGGGCAGATTGTTTTCATTTAGCTATCCTTTGTGATTTAGGATCTCCTGGAGCCAAATTCAACATCAATTCTTTCATTTGCATCTGTTTCTTTTGAGCAGTGGCTATGTAAACATTTTGCTCTCCCCTTAGGGCTTGATCTAGACTGTTATGGGATGCCCACGAACATGTACAGAACATGTGCCCATGCTCCTCACACAAATTACACCTCATTGGTTGACGACAATGTGCTCCTATGCGACCCACTTCCCCACACAAACCACATTTTTGTGTCTCACAAACATTACTTAAATGCCCCACATCTCCACATTTAAAGCATGCTCGTGGCTGTCCCAGGTAAAAAATCACCCCTCTGTCCCTTCCCAAAAAAAAGTAGTTTGGTAAATGCTGTGCTTGACCTTGCTCCATTTTCAGTGTTACTTGATATGTCCAGCCCCCTGTCCATAACTGCTCATCATCAAGAATTGGCTCCGGATAACATTTCACCACACAATGCTGTTGTAACCAGTAAGTAATATCTGCAACATTGACCCCCTTGTTGCGGAAAAAAATAGTTTTTTCTTTGTTAAAGGCTTCGTCAGTTGTGTGGCCAAAAAGGACCTCCACAGGGGAGTGTGCGTCAAAATTTGATATTGCTTCCAAAATCTGTCTAACCCTGCTAGATGCCTAAAGCTTATGTTGAACAAAGAATCTCCTGGTACGTGGATTAAGACGTAAACCTCATAATCATAGTATTTCATACATCCCTTCAGCAACTCTCTGCCCACAAAATGCCTGTCTGGAACTTCTGATATTTCCCCACGAAATTTCAACCGGACAGCATTTCGCCTAGCTGCTGGCTCTGATGCACGCCGTACTTCTTCAGGGAAGAGCTGCTCATTAGCTCTCCCATGCCAAACATTTCTAGGTGGTTGTGGCACCAGTATTGGTTCCTCCTGTATTAGTGGGGTCTCCACTGCCCCTGGTGTCTTTAGTAATCATTGATTCTCACTCTCAGAAGGGGGGCAACTTCTAACAAGGGGATATCACCTTCCAGACCCCTAATCTCATTAAGGACTGGATTCTGATCTGAGATATTTGTTAGTAGTACCTCAGATGCTGGGGAATGTTGCCCTGGTGTTATAACAGATGCAGATGGCTGTTCAGCCATGAATGGCCTATCAGAACTTTGTGTAATTAACTCAGATAAGGAGCCACCATTTTTTAAATCTGGGAGATTTGCATCCCACCCAGCACCAGCCAGACCTCTTACCCAGCCAGCTACTTCTAAAGCTGAGGTCACCCAGCTCGCTGGCGTGAATGAAGGGCCAGCAATTATTCCAGTAATGTTATGATCTTTACGGGAAGCAGAGCTACAGCCTGATTCAAACAGCAAAGATTTTCCTTTTTTTTGTTTCCCACTCCCATCCTTCCCTGCCCCATTACATTCCCCTCCACTAGGCATAACCCCAATGTTGAAATCAACTTGTGTCCCTGATGACCCCTTACTGCCATCACCAATATTTCCAACAGTATTAGTATTACTATGATTAATCTCACATAACACCTCCTCCTCCTGTTGTATCAAATTAGGTAACATCTCTTCTACAACCATTATCTCCTCGCTCCCACTCGAGACTGCCACCATAATATTAGTTACTTGCTTACTCAGAGAGCTAATCGGATCCATGTCAGCCAACACAGCAGTCTGTTCTCCATCTCTCTGGTCTTCTAGCTACTTACTCGCATCAGCTAATGGTTGTACTGTTTCTGAAAGAACCACATGCCCTGGTGCTGACTGTCACTGTAAAAGTTCTTGCACGGGACGTTCTCGCAATAACCAAAACTTGGTTTCCTCCTCTCGTATCATACAGCGACTCTCATCTTCCAAGGCCAGCAGAAGACATACCGCTGGCCCTGTAGAAACAGTTTCCATGTTTCCATTAGGTCGATCATCATCCTGTGTCGCATCCTCCACTTGTTCTTTAGTTAATTCATACTCCTCTTCCTGTCCAAAATCCATCCTGCTCCTGGTCTCTAGTAAACGGAGGGCCAAGGAGTAAACCAGCTCCTCAGCCTCCCAGATGTCCTGCTCCTTCACTGAATCTAGCACACTGGACACCAGAACCTCATGCATAGCGCCCTCTAGCAAAGAGTAGGGGAAATTTTTATTTAAACTAAAACTAAAGACAAAACAACAGAAAGAAACATGGGCACAACAGTCTCAATAACTCTCAAAGAAAATACAGCATTAGAAGTCATGCACAAAAGAAAAAACATAGTCCAAAATCAAAGGGGAAAAAAAAGGAGAGGGGAAGCAGGATCAAAGACAAATTTCAAAAAAAAAAAGGAAACAACATAGCCTTCAAGTAATAGGAGCATCAGAATCTGTGATCCAAGGCAATCCCCTCCATTTCGCCAACCATAAAACCTCTTGTAAGGATTGACATTCAGAAGTGCAAATTAATCTCAGATCTTTGGTAATATGTCCAACCAATTCCAGATGTGAAGACTGTTTTTGTTGCAAGGTGAATAAACACTGAGCCGACCAAATGTACCATTTACACACAGTAAATATAACTTCCAGAGTCTCTCCATCCCAGCTTTGCCAAGGACCAGTTGTTATGCCATACAACAAATTATCAAATGAAACAGAAGCAAACACCGGGATTTGCCATGCGGTGGCCAGAAAATTCCAAAATCCACTTATAAAGGAACACTGTAAGAAAAGGTGTTCCAGTGTTTCAGATACTTCCTGGCAGCCTGGTCTGCTGCAATACCTTTCACACAGCTGTTTATGCTTATGATTACTGTTTACATTCAGTTTACCATGGCAACTAAGCCAGTGCATATCCCAATTCCGAGGAGGAATCCTAGAATTCCGCAAAAAGTGTAAAACCCGTGTCCTATGCTCAGCTGGACAATGATCAAACATAACAGGAACATGACAAATATTATCTAATAACATAAAATACAGGCGTTTCTGTTGACCAGACACAATCCCTGAAGTAGGTACCTTCCATTGTCGTAATCTAGAAAAAGTATCTTTTCAATAAAGAGAAGCAGTAGGTATTTGCTTAACCACTCTTAAAGTGCCTCTCTCCCATGACCAGAACCAAACTGGATTGTGTCAAACACCCAAGGTTCCCAGCCTCTATTTGAAAGAATGAGAAGTGGGCGAAGATTACCCATAAAAAAAATACTGTTGAAGAAGAATAAAGGGTGTATCATATTTAAACTTCCTTGAGAAATAGGAAGGTATAATTTATTACATTGTATAGGGTTAAGTCTACTGCCCCATACTGCTTGAAAAAATATACTTAGCAATCTCATCTCGCTACTCCTTGGGGGCAGAAATATATAACTCAAAAACAAAAATATTGGCACCAAATAGGTTTTAATCAGGTACACCCTTTTTTTCTTCCCCATCCTCCATTTGTTCCAATTAGATACCTTCCGTTGTGCTAAATCAAGCTTCATATTCCAGTTGTATACATCCGGACATGGCATACCAAAATAAATACCCCAAATCTATAGGGAATCAACCCCAAATTGTATGCCCCCTACAGACAGCAAGGCCGGGCTATCCAGTCCTAACCTAAAACCTTTACTTTTTTGGAAGCTTAGACTAGCGCCAGCTACTGCTTCAAAATCTGAGCACAAGCGTAAAGCGATCTGTATCAACGCAGTAGTTCTCAACAATAAACATATGTCATCAGCATAGGCTAAAACTGGGCAAACACTTATCGTAGGAGAAAGAACTATTGGTAGAATGCCAGAAGAAAATTGTAAAAGTATCAGTAAGGGGTCCAAAAAAACACACATATAATATAGGACTCAGGGGACAACCCTGTCATACCCCATGCTTAATCCTAATCAAAGGGCCACGCCAACCATTCACCAAAGGAAAAACAGTTGCCGTCTGATATAGTAATTGAAGCCAATAGATAAATTCATGAGGTATCCAAAATTTCCCCAAAACTAACCACAAAAATTCATGCTGTACTGCGTCAAAGGCTGTTTCTGATCCAAAGACAAAACATAGCCATGTACCAAATTCAAGAGACCTTTATCAAAAAGTTCTCTAAGTATCAATAAATTATCTTGAATCGAACGGCCCTAGACAGAGGATGTTTGACCAACTGAAATCAAGTCAGCGGCTACTGACAACAAACGTTTAGCCAAAATCTTCGAAAGTATCTTAAAATCAGTATTCAATAAACAGATCAGCCGCCAATTAGTCAATGCCTGCCGATCACCCGATTTAAACAAGTATAGCAAGGAACCCATATTAAAGGATAGAGGCAAAGAAGTATCAAGAAAAAGACTATTATATACCTGGGTCAGTTCATCCCCCCATTCCTGAGCAAGAAATTGATAAATTTCTGATGGCAAGCCATCAGGGCCAGGAGTCGTATTTATTTTTAAAGACCGAATAGCCTCCATAACTTCGAAGGGAAGAAATTTTGATATCAAACAGGAACCCTCCTGTAAAGAAAGCATAGGGATCTCAATCCTAGATAGGAAAATTTCAGCCTTCGCAAGTTCAAAGAGCAAAGGTGCAAATTTCTTTTCCGTATATTCAGCAACCGTAGATATTATGGCAGACTGAGTCCGAACAGTTTGCCCTACAGAATTGTACAGGGAGGACATGTCTTTATGACTGACACAGGAATTACAGGCCTCAAAGGGGCATACCGAGGCTAAAAAACCCTCAGTGCCAAATTGTTGCTGATGGCACATTGCATTTGCTCGTTCTGAATGAAAATTTTCCATCTGGGTCTTAAAATACTGGATCTGAGAAGTATAGTCAAAACCTGTGGTGAGGGATAGGGTAAACAGTCTCTGTAATCGAGTTCGTAAGGTCAAGTAATTCTTGTATCGAGTCATACAGACAGTCCTACTATATTGTTTCAAAAAATAAATCAGATCATGTTTCGTGTCCAACCACCATTGTACAGCATCGTAATAAAATATAAAAACCGATTTCCTTGCCACCACAAAATCCTGCAAAAGCAATGTAAAGTCAGCATCCAACAGAACAAAAATATTCATCTTCCAAGTACCTGGACCCCTCTGTATGTCACCAGCCTCACCAAGAGTAAGTGATACCATCCCATGATCAGAGAACTCAGCTAACCGAACCGCCACCATCTGAACTGATAAAAAGGAGGAGATGAAAAAAATCAATTCTTGTAGCCAAATTGCCCTTATAAAAAGTTGGTGTATGTAAACCAGTATGAAAACAAAAGGCGTCAATTAGATTAGCTGTTCTGATCAAAGAAGCCAAAAAAATGTAATCAGCATAAAGCTTAGTCGACTTAGAAGTATGTGTTCCATCTTGAAAAGATAAACCACAATTGAAATCACCACCAAATATAATAAACTGTGAGGTATGTAAAATAAGGTTGAATAGTCTTCAACATCTCAACCCGTAGGGCCTTAGTTTGTGGGGCATAACAGTTAATAAGGTGGAAAAAACCATTGTGAAACTGAACATCTAGAATAAGAACACGGCCAGGGATCAAGTCATATAGTTTAAGTAGCTGCATCTCTGATGATCAAAACAGAATACCCACCCCAGAAGCAGTTTCCTAACCAGTAGACCAAAATGAAGGGCCCAGGTACCAGGTCTTCATGGCTTACATAACTTCAGACACAGTAAGAAATCGAACGTCTTGCAAAAACACAGTACCTGAAACAAAAAGCATTAAATAGGAAAAAAAAAATCACATTTTGCAGAACTCTTAATACTATTAACATTCAGAGAGTGAAAAGTATGCCTAGTAGGCTGCATCAGCACTAGGGGGAAAGAGAAATAGAAGGCCCACAGTCTCCCTCATTTCAGCCTTCCCTTACGGGAGACAGATCCCTTATGTTTAGTTTTAGCCTTGCACTTTCCAGTATGCTCAATTGGAACATCAGTATCAGTCGAGTGATTAGGCATGGAAGATGGCAGGGAGGAGGAATCAGAATCCTCTGAGGAGTCCCCTGTAGATTGTAGGAGATCAAATTTATTGGAGAGGGGAAGAGTCCCTGAGGTAAGCCTAGAATCCAGTAATTTTTTGCTACAAGTCACCCGGGCCACAACCAAGGCTGAATCAGGTTGGTCGGGTGGAGGGGGTGGTCCCATCATCCCTGGGTCCAGTGGAACCCTATGCACAGAATGTTGTGGTGGGAGGGTCACATCTTCTGAAACAATCTGACTGTCCGGGGATAGTTCCATGGGAAGGTCATTCTGATGTGGAAAATCATCAGCCAGTGGTTCTGCATCACACCCAACTTTTCAAGGAGGCTGAGATGCATCAGAAATCACAGAACAGGAGGCCAAATGTACACCACTTGAGGACTGAACCACGGAAACATCAGGGGCCACAACATTGTCCCTCTCAGGAACGACCGAGCCACCCTCGCCATGTAAATCCATCTGTTCCTTTTAGGCAAAAATTATTTTCTTTTACGTGCCAAAGTAATATAAAGACGCTGATCCGCGCCATCGGCCAAATTCAGGTTATTATGGGTGGCCCATCTACAAGCTTGAAAATTATGGCCCAACACATCACATAAATTATAACGTTCTTGTTCCACACAATGAAATCCAGAGTGACCCAAATCCCCACAGACCGTACACTTGATCTGGTCACAGGCACTACTCAAATGAGAGACAGACCCACACCGATAACATGCTTTGGGCTGTCCTAAATAAAAAAGAATGCCCCTGTCTTCTCCCAAAAAGAAGCTATTGGGAAGGTGTGCTATACCAGAGTCTGTCATTTTGAG
This sequence comes from Neoceratodus forsteri, assembly GCA_016271365.2. NCBI lineage: Eukaryota > Metazoa > Chordata > Ceratodontiformes > Ceratodontidae > Neoceratodus > Neoceratodus forsteri. The sequence goes on from CM028131.1 coordinate 116,746,105, forward strand.
CATAACTCGTACCCTTCAGCCCCCAGTCCTGTCTTTCGGATGAGACGTTAAACCGAGGTCCCATCTGCCTGGATTGGTGGTAGTTCAGGTGGATGTTAAAGATCCCATGGCACTTATCGAAAAGAGTAGGGGAATTTCCCTGGTGTCCTGGCCAAATTTCCCTCATTCACTAAAAATACCACCAACAGCTTAATCTGGTTCAAAGTCAGTTGGCATTCATCTGTATCCCCCTCCCCTGGGTCGTGCCTGAAAATAGGCAGGATTTGTCTAGTGCACTTACCCGGTCAACAAAAGCTAAATAAAAAATAAATAAAATAAAAATAATTGCTCAGAGTCAAAAATAGCCTCAGGGTCCGAGAGAACAGTACAGTGAGCTTTAACCAATGAGTCAAATCATTCATACTAACCCCTTCACTACGAAACAAAATGGTGACCGTTTTTTGGGTGGGTCGTGACAAGGGTAGAACTGAAAAGGGGGCCCATAAGGGAGATTTTTGGACCTTCTGGTACTTTAACCAAAAACGTTCTAGGCCCTGCTGGGTTTTAAAACTTATATCAAAGGTGGATTCCCCTGAGACATGTAATAAAGCATGTATCTCTGTTGCAAAAAACTTTAGAGATTCTTTGAGTAAAGTCTGAGCCACAAAAACCCTATCAGAGGCTTCAGACATCCCCCCAATATACCACAGCCATACCTCATTGTGACGTTTGGCAGGCAGCACTGGGCCTCGGGGAGGGGGCCTCCTTGAAGTGAGAGACTGAGAGGTCACTGCAGAATAAGACACCTTAGAGGATGGAGATACAGAATCAGGACTAGGCGTAGGGCTGTCTCTAAAGGAACTGTCTGTACAACTTCTAAAGCTCCAGGTAGCACCAAAACTGGTTTCTGGGTCATGTGTAAGTCATCCAGCAGCCATAACGATGAAGGTGTGCTCCCTGGCTGACCAACCGCTGAGACTGTGGTTCTCCCAGGTGATACAGGTTGGGGGATCTGGATAGGGGAAGCACCTGAAACCCACTGCCCAGTTGCAGAACCACGGTCCCATCCTGCCGCTAATAAGGCTCATTCCACAGACCAGGCAGAAGTATTGTCTGTTTCCTGCTTCAAAGTCACCTTGTCATCCCCTGAAGGAGCCAACTTTGCAGCCTCTGTGGAAGTCACCAGTAAAGCAGTTGAAAGGGAGGGAGCAACAGGGGTCTCCGAAGGAGATCGTAAAATATCAGGAGAAATGTCACCAGATAATGCAGGCACTGGAGGTGAATCACACTTTAACTCAAAGCAAGCAGAAACCATACCAGACACATTCCCCGAGGCACTAACCTGAGAATTCACAACCAATTGCGTCAAAGGTGAAACTGACAAGTCCTGGGGTGGGAAAGGGGTTTCCCGAGTCTTCGTCTCTCTATGCAATGCCACCGGCTGTGCAGACATCGGTCGCGGGAGCAAGCCCGCTAAAAGTGCTCGTCGAGCCACTAGATGCCGCTCCTCTTCCTGGCGTAATAAAGCCAACATCGTGGGGCTCAGAGTGTCTGACGATAAATAATCACCATCGGTCTCCAGAGAAACAGCGTTTGGGTCAATAGCATCCTGATCACGAATCAATAATCCAGCTTCCTTTTCTGAGTGGTTCACGTGAAACTCAGCAGAACCCTGCACAGGAGCATTATCCAGAATAGTAATCGAGGTAGCCACAATATCCGTATCCATACTCATTGAGACTCGAACTATCCCCTGTTTCTCTTCCAGCTCTACACCCTGCTCCAGCCTGGCGGCCGCCATGATAGATCTAAGAACCAGGATGTTAGGTTCCCCTACCTGTGAGTAGGGGAATTTATTGAAGAAAAGAAATCATACAAAATAAACAAAAGGAATCAATAAAAAAAGGCAAAAAAGAAATAATAGCACAAATAACAAGGAAAAAAAACAAAGCCAGGGCATATATAAACATAAGCAGAAAGAAAAAGTACAGTAAATCCATAACATAGCAAACTAGAGGCCTCCCTTTTTTTCCCCATACAACAGAAATATGAAAAAAAAATTCTGAGAACACACAGCCCCCTATTTCAAGTAATAGGTACATCCGAATCCATTATCCAAGGCATGTTCCTCCACACAGCCCACAACATTCTGGAATGTAAAATCCTAGAATCTTCCCCATATTGTGATTTCAAATCGTTAGTAATTTTGCCAAGGAGTTCTTCATGAGAGACAAATTTCTGTTGCAATGAGAATAGACATCTACTATTCCAAATATGCCATTTGATAATCAACAAAAGTCTATGCAAAGTTTCCATGTGCCAATAATCAACCCCTATATATTTACCCCACATTAAAGCCTCCATAGTAATAGATTGAAACCATGGAGCATTCCAAACAGTAGCTAAAAAAGGTCAGAAAGGCATAATATACGCACAGGTCAAAAAAAGGTGGTCTGTGGTTTCCAACTGTTGGATACATCCCAGCCTAACACATAAACGTTCACCCAATTGTTTATGTTCTTGATTTGCTTTAATATTAATCCTATCATGGCAGCTCAGCCAATGAAAATCTTGAAATTTATCAGGAATCCTGGGTGTGTTTAATAAACTCAAAATTGCCTCTCTGTAAGGGGAAGGACAGCGGGGAAAAGTTTCTACTTCAGTAAATTGAGTCTGCATAACCCAATTATAAAGCCCTTTTCGTTGTTTTGATATCGAAAGATGACTAGTAAGTTTCCAGCGTTTGATATATACAAAGGTTTCTCTGGTATAAGATGGAATATTCAACGACCTATGCAAAACCCCTAGTTCCCCCCGAACCCATTGCCTAAACCATAGACCACAATTCAATTCAAACACGGGTACTCATGGTTTATCAAAAAAAATTAATAAAGGGTGAAAGTTTGCATAAAGAAAACTAGAATACAAAAATAAAATTGGGTTTACCATTCCTAAACCCCTCTGGCGAATCGGTAAATATAAAATGTTCCTTTTTAGAGGATTCAGCTGTCTACCCCATACCGCTTGAAAAAAAAGATTATAAATGACTGTTATTAATTGGCTAGGGGGAGGAAAAATATAACTATGATAAAGGAATATCGGAATAAGGAAGGTTTTAATTAAGTATACTCGTTTCCGTTTACTAAATTTCCACCTATTCCAATTTGCAACTAATACTTTCCCCCGATTAATGCAAGGCTCCCAATTCAGGAAACACATATCCCCTGGGCCATAAATAATCCCCAAAATGGTCAAGTGAGTGGCTGAAAAATTGATACCTGAAATTACTAAATCAGGTAAAACAACAGAACCAAGCTGCATACCTATACATTTATCTAAATTCAAACTAGTACCTGAATGTGAATTATAAGTTATACAGATGTCAAGAGCACACTGAACAGAAACTTTGTCCTCTACTAAAATACAAAGATCATCAGCATACACTAGAACTTTAAATGGTAAAGGGGTGGAAACTACGGTAATAGGTTTTAAAAGTATTGAATTATTAAGGAGTTTGAGTAAGGGATCTATACAAAAAGCATATAACAAAGGACTAAGGGGGCACCCCTGATGTACCCCCCCACCTCACAGGTAACATGGGCCCCTTCCAGCCTCTAATCAAAGGAGTAACCATTGCTGTATTATAAAGACATTTTACCCATTTTACGAATTACAATGGCAAACCATATCTTTGTAAAACTGCCCATAGGAAGGTATGACTAACAGAATCAAAAGCTTGTTTTTGATCCAGAGAGAGCACCAAACCATCCGCTCTAGACCGAAAACTATGCTCAAAGAGCTCCCGTAATAAAATTAAATGTTCCGAAATATTTCTGCCAGGTAAACTGCATGCCTGAGTTGGGGATAAAATATGAGTTGCTACTAATAGGAGATGAGTATTAAGAATTTTAGCTAGAATCTTAAAATCTGTGTTAAGTAAAGAAATTGGTCTCCAATTATTTATGCACCTTTTATCACCTTTCTGTTTAAAAAGGTGGATCAGAATGCCTCCAGTCATATGCAGAGAGGGGGAACCAGAAGCAAGGATCGCCGTAAAAACAGCCACTAATTCCATCCAAATATGTGGACCAATGAATTTATACAATTCACTAGTCAATCCATCTCCACCAGGTGCTTTATTAGTCCCTAAGGCCATAACAGCTTTTTCCACTTCTAGAGGCAGAATGTCAGCTAGCAAAGGTTTTAACAGTTGATCTGTAAGCTGAACAGTAGGGACTGAATCAAGAAAAAATTCTAAAGTATCAGAACTGATTGGAGGTGGAATAAAGATTTGAGATGTATAATGTGAAACAATATTAAGAATCTGTCTAGTGTCTGTACAAAAATTACCCTGTGCATCAAATAAACCGTCCATAGTTCGGTTTAAATTCCTAGCTGTATGCTCCTCATATGGGCAAATATAGCCCTTTTTTCCCTGTGTGCAATATAATTGCTGGAATTGCAAGTGTTGTTCCTGTAATAAATTATATTGTACCATTTGTTGCTTAATATTTTGGATGTGCACGGAAAAATCACGTTGCACAGCAGAAGCTAAAGATAAAAGTTTTTGAAGGTGTAACCTGTTATTAAGATAAATCCTATAATCCTCATCTCAAATCAGCTTTCCATATGATTTTAGAGAAGCAGTCAAATCCCTCACCGTGTCTTCCCACCAAATACTAGGGTCTACATACTGTACATGTCAAAAACAGATTTCCTAGCTTGAATAAAATATGTCAAGTCTTGCTGAACAGTAGTGTTGGCCAATAACAAAGCATTTAATTTCCATTAACCCGGCCCAATAGAAGGTGCACAAGAATTACCTCATAATAAAAATAATATTTTATGATCAGAGAATTCCACCGGAAGGGTCTGTGCCATTGCAATTTGCAGTAGAGGGGAAATGAAAAAATAATCAATTCTTGTAGCAGAAGTAGATCTAAAAAAAGTAGGATCTGCTTTACCCACTGTTTCAAAGTAGGCATCCCTCAAATTCGCATTCCGGATCATAGTGGATAAGCAGGTCATGTCACAAAATACTTTTGTGGTTACAGTCCGCCTTCCCCTATCCCGTAAATTAAGTCCACAATTAAAATCACCCCCAAGAACAATATGGTGAGCAGAATACAAATAAGGCTGAATAGCCTGAAATAGCACAATATGTACCACCTTTGTTTGACCTGCATATATATTGATAAAATGGAATAGTATATTAGATATCCTGATATCTAAGATCAAGGCCCAACCTGGGATGAGGTCAATTAATTTAACCAGATGCACATCTATATTATGAAACAGAATGGCTAACCCAGAGCAGATTTCTTCCCCCAAGGACCAAAAAGAAGGACCTGAATGCCAAAAATGAATGGCTTGCTTTAGTTCAGAAATGACATGCAACCTGGTGTCCAGTAAAAAAATAATACCATCAGAGAGAGATCTTAGATATGAAAATACAACCTATTTTTTCTGAAGACTCTTAATACTATTCACATTAATAGAATAAATAGATAGAGAAGGCATCATAGTCCTACAGGAAGGAGAAAAAAAACCTTGGGCATAATTCTATTTCAAGGGGGCTTTTTGGAGGAGGCCCTAGTAGTTCTGATATGTTTAGTTTTCCCAGTGTGCTTCCCAGAGAGAGGGGGGACCACATCAGAGGGGGTTCTTCCAATTCAGAACCTTGATCCAGAATGGAAGAAATAACAGAGGACCCTTCAGAGTCATTCCCTGAGAGTTCCCCTTCATTGGGCAAGACAGCAAATCTATTTTTAACGGAGATATCAGATGTTTTAGGCATTTTAGCAGCTGGCTGTATCCAGTGCTGCCTTAATCAAGAAGTCTTAGTTTGAGGTAGTAAGGGTGTTTGGGAAAACTCTGTGGAAGGCACAGGGGGAGGTAACCCAGCCTCAGAAACAATAGGTTCTACCATCACAGGAATAGAAACCGCCTGCTGAGCAACCATGGGAGCGGCCTTTGTAGCACTATACCCTGGGGGAGGCATATCAGAAGGTTGTACTGAACCACCAATGATAGTAGAAGTAATCTCAGGTAGGTTCAGAGGCCCATCACGAGGCCTGGAGGATGAACGCTGGGCCTGAGCCCGTTAAGCTAGAGCGATAGACACCTGTTGTTCATCCCAGTCAGCTTGTTCACCATGATTATGAGCAGCTGAGGGACAAGAATGATAGGGATGCCCCTTTTCCTCACATAAGTTACACACTTGATCATTCCAACATACTTATTTATTTATTTAGCTTTTGTTAACCAGGTAGGTACACTAGACAAGACAATTGCCTATTTTCAGGTATGACCCGGGAGAGTACAGGAATAATTGATTTAGGTAAACGGCAGCACTGTGACCCAATTCATTGCAAGTAGTGCATTTGAGGCGGTCACACATACTGCTAAGGTGACCCATGGCTCCACAACGATAACAGGCCTTGGGCTGACCTGCATAAAATAAAACCCCTCTATCTTTCCCCAGAAAGAAACTGTTAGGCAAATGAATTAAGCCAGAATCAGATGTGTTCAAAACCACCTGCACTTTCCACCCCCCATTCCAGATATGATCTTCGTAAAAAATGGGCTCAGGATTACCCTGCACTGTACACCTCTGTTTAAGCCAGAACAAAAGATCTGTAACACGCACCCCCCTCATTTCTAAAGAGGACTGTAATCATGCGATGGGCAGGTTTAGTCAAAGGCACAACTTCAAAAGGAACCCATAAGGCAGAGGTTTTTAAGAGCAAATATTGAGACCAAAATTTTTGTAACCCACTGCCCTGTTTAAAGCTGACATCAAAAACTGGCCCTCCTGAAACATGTATTAAGGCGTATATTTCAGCAGGAGTAAAATACATAGAACCCATAAGCAAATTTCTAGCAACATGTTTTCGGTCAGGAAATACATTCAACCCCCCCTTATACAGTAGCCTAATGGCATTATGTCGCTTAGCAGGAAAAACAGGAGCTCTAAACAAAGATGCAAAGGTTTTAGCAGGCTTAGATTGTCCTTGAGAGAGATGCTCAGCAGGTTCCTCAGAAGGAACAGGCCCACAATGTCCAGCTCCACCATCTTGTAGCAGAGGTAGTACAGGGTTCTGAGTAAGTTCTAAGCCTTCAGGCACCTGTAAAGGTGAAACAATATCCATCACAGATCCCCAATCTTTAGTGTTGTCAGTAACTATGGGGGAACAGTCTTGGATATTTCTTGTGATCTTGCTAGGAGATACCGAAATGGGAGAGGGACCCAAGACCCAAGCACCAGTTCTAGATTTCTCCCACCCAGCAGCTTGCAAAGCCGTATCTACAGACCACTTGTTCGTGTCCGTCGGGCCCTCCTGCTGTTGAAGTGGAGGAACCTCAGTATTACACTTGTGAACAGTACCTGAGGTTGAGGGACCCGCTGATGTTCCCGCAGAATCATTAAAAAAAAAATTTCCTGTAAAGACAAACAAGGGCGCTTTCCCTGTACCTGTAGCGAAGGAGCAAGAACTTGCAGCAGCGTCTTGACTTGTTGATTGCTTCTCATCTAGAACAGCTGTTGTCTGCTGCTGAAGAATCTGCAAGGTAGACGTCACGTCAGCAGCCAAAGCAGCGTTTTGCATAGTTCGCACTGCAGGTTGCTCACTCACAGGGCGTTGATCCGCAGCTGCAATTGAAGCTCTCAGTTCCATTTGTCGAGACTGAAAATGGGCTTCTTCTTCATGCAGCTGTTGTTGCAAGGCAGGCAAATCACAAGCAGGCACATTTTGCAGTGCTTTAGGGAGAGCAACCTCCTTGTCATCCTGTGGTAAATCACTCAAGCCAACCTTTTTGTCAGAAGCAGGCACACTAGTCGCAGACTCCATATCCATACTAGGAGCATCAAAGAAAACTTCTGAATCCAAAACATCAGACCGACTATCAGCAGCTCACCCCGCAGCCATCAATACATCCATCACCTTCTCCATCACAGCCCAAAATGGCAAACTCACTGGCCAGCAGTAGGGGAATTTTCCTGGTGTCCTTGCCAAATTTCCCCCATTCACTAAAAATAGCACCAACAGCTTAAAAAATCTGGTTCAATTTCAGTTGGCATCCAACTATATCCTCTCTTCCCCCTCCACCCACCGTGATGAGGCTGAAAATAGGCAAAAAATTCTCTAGTCCTCCTTCACAGTCAACAAAAAAACAAAATAAATAAATGCCTTGGGCTAGGTATTTTCACTGGGGCTTAAAGTTGAGGGCCTCTAGATTGATCCTGTCAGATGGTTGGATCACTGTGCTATCAGGTTCTTTTCAGGGCCCTTCGTTGTAGTCTATCTCCAGTGGAGATGGTTCAGTACTGCCCTTTGAGAGGGCTTTGACAAGAAGGACTGCAGGCAGTACAATACATCTCTGGTATGATGGAGATGTGTGCCACAGGTTCGGAGGAGGCTGTGGTAGTCTATATCAGGGCTATGGCAGTGGCCTCTGACCAAGTGGCACCCACTCTTGTAGGTCCCTTTGTCTCATGCCGTAGATTGCTGTGGTATGACGGTGAGCTTAGGGAGATGAAGGCAAGGGGGCAGAGGTTGGAGCATTGTTGGAGGAGATCCAGGGCCCAGGAGGACAGACTGGCTTTGAGTATTGACTATGGTGAATACCAAAGAACAATCAACCAGAAGAAGGCTGGTTTTCATTCTAGGGAGATTGCTGCCAGGAGGAATCAACCAGCTCAGCTCTTTCAGACTATAGATAGGCTTCTCCATCCAGCCTGTCTGGAGTCTGGGAGAGTGTTTTCACCCACACAATGCAAGGAGTTTGATAGATTCTTCTCTAACAGAGTGTCCTCTTTTTGGGCTGGGATATTCCCGAGTGGGCTGCGGCAACCCAACAGTATTGAACCTACACACCACAGATACGCTTAGATGTCATGGGGGAGTTTTATTTTTTAATTTTTATTTATTGAGATCTTGGACAATACCTGTGAGCGGATGCTCGTTGATCGGTTCCACGTCAGATACATTAGACAATAAGGTACAATACTGTGGACAAATATACAAATACTGAGAAAAATATACATGGAGGTTACAGAATTCAAACATAAAGCACTCAGTATACTGAGGCACTGTACAATCTATGCCTGCATCAAGAAGATAAGCAGACAGGATAGGGAAGGATACACTGGGAGCGGGAGGGCTAGGTGAGCAGAGCACAGAGGGCAGGGAGGGAGGAGGGTAGGGGTAGGTCAAGGGGGGCAAGGGGTAAAGCCAGGCAGGGGTAGGGAGGTGGTCAAAGTGCTACGGTTTGACTATCCTGTCATGACAGAGGCAAAGATAAGTGCTAGAGGCAGATTGTTGCTGTGTGTAGAGCCTTAGTGGGGGCACGTGCAGTTACTCATATCAATGAGGTGCTGGCACAGTAATGTTTAAAAGAGCCAATTGTTGTGGAGCCAGAGATGTCAGGGAGCAGTGTGTTTACCCAGAGGGGTGCACAGTGTGAGAATGCACACTGTGCCACAGTAGTGCACTTGGAAAATTTGAGTGGCGGAGCTTCTGGTTTGCCTGGTATTCATAGGCAGTGACAGCAGGTTCTGCACTCCTGTTGGAAGCAGATTTAATGTGACTTTTTTGGCGAGAAGGCAGGCTTGATACCTGATCCTGTGAGTTTAGACCAGTGATGATTGAAAAGGTGAGTGGGGTGATCTTACAGCTGTGCCCAACATTTTGTGAACTGGATCCAAGCCTAACAGAGCTACTGGTGAGCTGCATCAGGCATCTGAGCATGGTGTTCACTGGGATTATCTGGTGCTGCTTGTTGGAAGGGGTCCTCCCAGTTGCATTGAAAGATGCACTGGTAAGACCTCTTCTGAAAGTCATCCATGGACTCTGATGTCCTGGCAAATTACCCACCAGTCTCTAACCTGCCTTTTTTGGGTAAGGGTGCTGAGAAGGTGGTTGTACAGCAGCTCAAGGCACACCTCACTGCCTTTGATATCTATGAACCTCTCCACTATGGCTTTAGGTCCAAGCATAGTAATGACACTGTACTGGCCAGAGTGCACTATGACCTTCTCAGGGCAAGGGATACAGGTGAATGGTTAATTCTCATTCTCCTGGAGCTCTCCTCAGCTTTTGACACTGTAGCCCATGGACTGTTGTTGGATAGGCTGAGGGAATACGTAAGACTCACCGGCAAGGTCATCTGCTGATTCAAGTTATACCTTAAGGACAGGAAACAGAGGGTTGTGTTGGAAATGTCTCTTCCCTCCCAGTGACACTGTCTTGTGGTGTTCCCAAGAGCTCTCTCCTCTTGCCCATGTTGTTTACCATGTTTATGTTGCCCGTGGGAGGGATCAGTAGATGGTATGGACTGTTGTTTCAGTGCTATGTAGATGATACCCAGCTGTACTTCTCATTTGTACCTGGGACATGGGGTGCAGTGGAAATGCTAAACAAATGCTTGTCTGAGATCCAGGACTGGATGTTACCAAGCTGGTTAAGACTCAGCTTGTGCAAGACTGAGGTACTGGTTATTGATCCAGGTTGTAGGAGGAGAGTAGTAGCGGCCAAGAGGGAGACAGGGCTTCAGCTCAGCTCTTCTTGGCCTATGGATGCATAAAGGTGAAAAATCTGGGGGGAATTCTGGACAAGAGGCTGACACGTGAGGCTCAGGTATCAGCAGTTGTCTTGACTGGCTTTTACCATCTGGGGAACATCAACCAGATTAGAGCCTCTGTCCCCCAGGACCTGGCGATGCTAGTACATGTGTTTGTGACATCTCAGCTGAATTACTGTATTGCTCTCTACTTCAAAGTCAGTGGGGGTATGCTGTGGTACGTGCAGAATGCAGTGGCTAGGGTGCGGACCAGCATCTTGAGGACGTATCATATCTCCCTGGCAATGCCTGAGTTGCACTGGCTGCCGGTTTAGTGGCATATCTCCTTCAAGGTTGGTTTACTAACTTATAAGGTCCTACATGGGTTGGGTCCTGACTGCCTGTCAGATCTCTTTCATCCTCTTCTGCCCTCATGCTGTCTCTGCTCCACTTTGTGGTACTGAGGGCCAGGTTGAAAAAACATCGGGAGATCGTGCCTTCGGGGTAGCTGGCTCAGTTTTGTGGGATTTTTTTCCCCAAGGGCCCTTAGAGAGGTCTCCGCAGTGGAGAGCTTCAAGAGAGGTCTGAAGACCCACATGTTTACTCATGCCCTTGGGGAGTGATCTAATGCCCAGCTTCGTGTCATTTGAGTTGATAAGTGCTAACTGTTTTAACTGTTTAATTGTTTTTATTTTAATATTTTTATTTAATTATGTTTCATGTGTCATACGTAAGGTACCCTGGGAAGGGGGCCCTAAAATAAAATTGCTACTACTAGGGAAGCACAGTCAAGAGAAGGTAGTAACATTCCTTTGGCAAGAGCCAGTTGAACATCCGATGTTGGGCAATACTTTAACCGGAACCCAGCCCTGAGTTTTTTGTTGGCTGGCTCTACATGTTGTGGTAATATGTTCAGAATGTGTCAAACTAGGTGTGCCCCATATATAGAACAGAAGACCCTGATCAACAGGATCCTCATAAGAATCCCAGATAATATCCTTTTTATCCCGCAATGTGAAATGACATTGCATTAATGCTAAGATGGTGATGTATGTTTGATACAAAAAGCCTGGATATAAGTAAACCCCATCTGCATATGAGTCATAAGAAATTCTGAGTAACACTAGTAGAAAACTTGCATGGGTAACCCATGCATCTGTGTAATGCTAATTCAAGCATGCAAATAAACTTAAAGTTACAAAAAAAAAAAGAGAAAAAAAAAAAAGAATCCCAAATAGCAAAGATGCCAATTTCTTTTTTTTTAATGTATTTCTGGCTTAGACCCAAAGGGCACTGCTTTGGTTTTTCCACTGTTTAATACAATCTTGCTCCTATTCTACCATTTATTGAACTTGTGGAAATCTTCGCTAAGAATAGCAGTGATGTCAGATGAAAACTTAGAGCTGTGGTAGATGAAAAACTAAGTGGTTTAGAGCAGAATACTGCCCGCCTTAATTTCCTTCATCTTGCTCCTTACAGTTCGTCCCCCTTCGGAATTTACCCAATGCCTTTATCGACTCTACTGCCTCTACTGACCCTAGCCCCTCCTAGGTGCTCGTTCTCATACCTTTTTCCCTTCTCCTACTCTCGCCCCCTTTTCCCCTAGCCTTCACGCTCCGCTTGCAGGGTTCTCAGCATCCTGAAGGGGTCCTATAGTGCCTAGGCTTGCCACCTTTTCTTCCCCCATCTACTTATCCTTGGTCTTCCAGGTCCCCTTGCAGGGTCCCCAGCATCCTGGAGGGTTCCTTGGATCAGGCCTCATCCCCTCCCAGGTGTCATTTCTCATTCCCTCCCTCTCACTATCCCACTATAACTACAATGCCTAACCGCAGGAGGGTTTACAATCGCCTCAACTTTCCTGCCCCTTTGCAGGGTTCATCACATCCTGAAGGGTTCTCTTTTTGGGTCAGGCCTTATTTCCCCTCCTAGGTGTTAATCATATTTAACTCCCTCTCTCTCGCTCTATCTCTCTCCCTCCCTAATCCCTACTCCAGTCCCCCATCCCCTTGCAGGGTTCCCCGCATCCTGAAGTGGTCTCTCCGGGACACACCTCTGTACTATCTGTCATCTCATCCTCTCTCTCCTTCACCCCTTATTTCATGATAGCACTTGTTCACTTATTACCATTGAACTTATTAATTGTTCTCACAAATTACATATGTATGCAACACTGTTTGTTACAACTGCCTTAATAAATTGTATGCTATGTTGGTCTTTGTAACTTGAATGTAAAATGTCCCATCCCTATTGTACCCCTTCCCCCCAAGGTTGCACCAGGAGTCGAGCAACTTGTTGCTCAGGGTGCCTTTCTGGTGAAACATTTCAATAAATAAATAAAATAAATACTACTCTGTCAGCATGATGTAGGCAGAGAATTAATGAACAAAGAGAACAGCAGAGGTCCAAGTACTGAACCCTGCTGGACACCCTCAGGGACTGTGAGGGAGCCTAACAAAGTATCTGTGCAACTTTAACCTGTTGGCATCTCCCAGACAAGTAACTAGTAAAACATTTCAGGGAGATGGGAGAAACACCCAGGGCATTTAGTCTGTTGAACATGGTGGCATGGCCCACCAAGTTGAATGCCTTGGTCAGGCCCACAAATATAGTGCCAGTTAGCTGGCCTCTGCCCACATCTCTGCTTTTGTCATCTGAGAACCTTACCAAGACAGTGTCTGTTCTGTGGCCAGGCCTAAAACCATGCTGTTGGGGGAAAATAACTTGTACTTGAGAATGTGGCTACTTAATTGATTAGAGACAATGTTTTTGAGCACTTTACTCAGTGGGCAGAGAATTGAGTTGGGACAATGATTCTTGATAGAGGAGGGGTTTCCTCCTTTGAAAACTGGCACAGCCTAGTCAAGTTCCCCTATACTGGGCACCGCTTGAGTTGTGATGGGAGATTGAAGATTTTAGTTAAGGAACTAATACTGACCTGGCAGTGTATTCAGAAACTTGGTTTCCAGCCCATCACTACCCTACCTTTTTATTAGGGGAAAGTTCATTAATAATTAATCTCTCTTTAATCAGGACATCTGTCATGTAGAAGGGGGCCTTTTAGGGTGTGGATCTTTAACTCAAACCATACAATTTGTACTTTCTACACCAGGGATAGGGAATTATTTCACAACACATACAAATTCTGTGACCATAGAGAACTGCACAGTTCCAAGGGTCCCGCTTTTATTTCACATTCCCTGTCTAATAGACTTGCGCCCAGTTGCATAATTCTCATGTCATTTGAGTGGCTTTCTAACCCTTTGAAGCCCTGGGTGTTGAGTACCATATGTTATCACTGCTGAAAGACCACTGATACCCATAAAGGGTCCGATGTACCCCCGGTACAAACTCCTAAGAGTTCTCTGTAGCCATACTTCAGTATGTCCCCAACCTCGCGTACAGTACTACAGGTCAAACAGTATCTGCTGGCTTGGTCTCTTCTACCCGGCATAGTGCAGTTCAACTCTTCCAAGACTGCTTGTCATTCACTAGCCTTCCATGATGCCAATTCATGAGCTGATCATAAGATGCAAAAATTACTGCCTTTAACTTTGACTTTTAATTTTAACTATCATGATTTTAGATGCGCATCTAATGATTCCATGATCTGATATGCAAATTATGTGATTTAGCACCTCCTCCTCCCATTTTCAGCTAAATGTACTCATAATATTACTAACTTTCTCTAGGAATGGCATTTTTGAGTTTTTTTACAGATGTTTATGTACTCAGGAAATAATTTTATATTAAAAGGGACATTATACAGCATCTGAAGTGCATTATAGACCGATTACACTTAATAAAAAAGCTTGTGACGTTACGTACAAAGGTTGTTTTAGTAACTTGGCATCTCATGATTTTTCCCTTAATATTTTGAGTTGTCTAGGTTTCTCTCATGATTTTTGTGGTCTAGTGGTTGACAGTAATGATCACTCACTAGGATTTCTCCTGTGCTAAGGACATTCCCTAGCAGGATGTGGTGTTCGTGGTTGACTGTCCTGATGAGTAATCATGGCCTTCTTGCCCATAGTCACACATGTAAATAGAAAACAGATCTACGCTCACAGAGGAATATTACAGTCCTGCAACATGCCTTCTGTCTTTCTTTATGCATATGTTTTTCAGTGGCCAAGTACCATTAAAACCATATAAACTTGAGCCAGCCCATTGGAGGAGTGGTTGAGCTTTCGTCCTGCACATGAGCAACCCAGGTTTGGGAACAGATGATGGTTGCTCAGTAGGCCGATAGGGTGAAGGAGGATTGAGCACCTGACAGCAGCTCTCCTTCTTCAGGGAGGGGGAGCACCAGTTCTCACTGCAGGGACTGCCACCTGGCAAAGGCTGTAGACAGTGCAGTGGGAGTGCACACAAGCAAGGGGTAAGGCTGGAGTGTGATGTGCTGGCACACATGTCCCGACGCTCCAGCCCAGAGGGAGAAAATAGAAGAAAAAGATGCCAGGCTGCCCTCAGCCGGCACCCCCCGCAGGCTCTCGCATAAGAGACACGATGGGCCACCCACTCAATGGGTTGTGAGCAAGTGATGGATAACTGGTAAGTCCATGAGAATGTCATTGACGGGGTTGGGAGGGTGCCATCAGGCAGACTTGGGTGAAAGACAAAATACTGATTGAAAAAAAAAAACATACAAGCATGTTTCTTCAGGCCATTCAAAAGCCCGGCGAAAGTGAGTTCAGCATCCACGTAGGCAACCTGGATTTGTAATCAGAGTCAGGCACTTACAACCATGGGGCCAGGGCTGGAATGAACTCTGCCAGTGGCAGTGTGTCCCAGCCCAGCGTCACAGCAGTCCCTTACAGAGGACTGGGGTGCTTGCTCCTTTGTGAGAGGTAGGCCTACATTGCCATCACTGTGGCAAGTGAAGCCATGATTAGGCTATGCACCGCACGAAGAAGATGGGCAAGATCAGAAAACAGGGAAGAAGGCTGGCCTGTGGGCATAACAGGAGTGCTGGTGCTTGTGGCATTGGCAATCCGGGTTCACTCCCTGAGCCTGAACACTGGAGGTTCAGTTATTTAGCAGTATAGCGCAGTGGTTTAAGGCCCTGAGCTGCAAATCTAGAGACGTGGGTTTGAATCCCACAGCCCCACTTGCATACTGTGTGACCCTGAGCAAGTCGCTTAACTTCCCTGTGCTCCCAGGTTGCACCCGTAAACAAGCTTTCAGCTTAGTGTGCCACTCCTGGTTAAACAATTGAAAAAAAAAAAAAAATTAAGCCAGCTTTCTCCAACCTCATTCAGAAACACTGTTTCTTTTCTACAGCCAGAGGCTCTACTGAGGCTCTGCCCCCCGTTTTCTCACTGTGTTTGTCTGCCACTTCTCCTTTGTGCTTTTGTGCTTTCTGTCTGGTTTGTGCCTTCTGTGGCTTTCTAGGTCAGTATTTTGTTTTTCTACCTTTCCGGGCTGCGGTTAGTGCTTCCTTTCTTTTCTCGATCAACTACCCAGGAACAGTGGGAGAATTCAAGAATGCATGGGACAATGGCGACTCGGCAACGGTGAATAAAACAGCACGACACCTCCAACTGACAGAGCAATCAGAGGAGGAAGAGGATCTCCCCCTAGCAGAGGAAATGCAAGCGGAGGAACAACAGAGCCCGAGGTGAAATGCGCACAGCCAGAAGTTTTGGTCGGCCTGCGACTATGCCTACATCCAGCACGAACGACCCTAGTGTCGACTCTGTGACTCCCGGTATTGATTCTTAAACACCTTTGACTGATGCTGTACTGGGCCTCTCAATGATTGATTCCTGAATATCCCTGCTCGATCCTGCACAGAGTAAGTACATTCGGGAGCTGAAATGTCAGGAATTGGAGAGGCTCTATCGATCGGTGCAGTCTCCGGAGAGACAATATACACTAGAAGAGCAGTATAAAGCCCAGAAGATGGGACTGGGGAGGGGGGGGGAAGGAAATAGAAGTAAAAAGAGGCCTGGAGGATGATTTTTGGCCTTGACTGTCAGCAGGCTTACTCACAGAGAGACATCTATTGAAATAGACTCCCTCCTCTTGGGCAGAAGAGAACTGGTAACAGATTGCCAAAGACTTCAGTGACTGAGTCTTATGCCAAAAATTACAACATGAAAACTTGGAAAAATCTGGTAAAATGGGAAGTTAAGGGCCCACTCAATTATGACACGGGAAGGGGGAGGGTCAAATTTGAAGATCGGAGGGGCGGTCAGTCAATCTGAGGGCACACAGCGTGGTGGGTTCTGCAGTGTTGACCTTGAACGTGGGACTGCACTGGTTCTGGCCTCGCTGGGCAGGACCCCCATTCCTGAGGGAAAAACAAACGGGCTAGCTATTTGAGGTGAGGGGGGGGAGGCCTGATCTGTGGGGTTGGGTCTGAGACTCGGGGAACAGATTGAGGGTCGAATCGTGGGGCTTCGGGGTCGTTGGACCCTAGCTAGAGTTCCCCCGACAGTGAGAAACCGAGGGATCTGCCCTTAGAAAGACAAGAAGGGCCTGGCCAGGTGGGCGGGGCCTTGGGCCTCCAGTGATCCTCAGATGAAAATGAGAACTAACCTGGCGTGCTGTGGGACCGCAAGGCTCCCCGTGGTGTTTGACCGGGTTTGGGGGATCTATGGGAGGCCGGAGCGCTCAACCACTGACGGGGCTAGCAGAACACAGCCCACTTGGACCAAATAAATAAATAAAACCTGAATAATTTAGAACTTCAATGGGTGGAAGTAAGAGTAAAATGTAATAAGTAGAGAGAAAATAGATGTTAAGACCACACTTCTAATTGTAGAGGGAAGGGGGGGCTGCCCTTGCTTGAAACAACACCTACACGCTGAGACTGTCCTCTGGGCTCTTTATTGGTGAACCTGAAAAGAAAATGAGATGTCAGTCAACTCAAAGAGAAAGAATGGAGTTCAGGGGAGAGACGGGTGTTCTGTGGGGGGGGTAAACCGTAAGGACAGGAGATAAGGAGAAGGCACAGAATGAAGGAGGGACGGCTCAGGGGAGAGGGACCTTTTCAGGGATTTGACGTGAATCTGAAAAAGTGAGGATGGCGAAAAGCCAGTAAACAGACCCTGGCAATGACTCTGCTTGATGGGGACACCTAGATGGAACCCCGCTTTACATAAGACTAATACCCTGAGTCAATGAAAAGAATCTGGAATCCCTCTTACCACGGGTGTAGATTGGGATTACTGAGTCAACCAGGGGGATGGAGGGCGGGTGGGGGGGGGTTGGGCGGGCTGGGTTGGGTCTAGGGCTCGGAGTCTCCCGGCCTGGGGTGCTCTCGGTGGCCTTCTTCTGCCCGGGAGAGGGGGAGGGGTGGGCCTTCGTGGAGGGAAGATGGAATCACATGAGCAAAAACATCATGGGTGAGCACACATGGGGCAGCTAGGAGGGACCTCACGGTGATTGAGTCAGAGGCCGGGAGGGACCGAGCACTGACCTCTGGCACTGGATAAACCCAGGGCTACAGAGAAAGCAAAACAGGACAGAAAAGAGAAGTGCTTCCCCCCTGCCACAGAACTGAAAGTTAAAATACTTGACGCACAGAGATGCTGAGGGGGGATGGGGATTTAGATCGCCCACGGACAGTTAGTCCGTTAACTTGAGGAGTAAAGCGGCCTTGAAAGGTATCCAGGCACACCTTTATAGATGAAGCCTGGATTGCTTTACCCAGACAAGGGACGTCTGAGGGGGCAACCGGCAAAGTTGTAGAGTGCGGATCTGTAGGTTTGGAGGGCAGGTTAATGATACTCTGAAGTGGTTGGAGATGCTGCATAGGGTAAAGTGGAATTTTGAATATTCTCTAACGTAAGTAGAGAATGATACATAGTTTTCCCCCTTCTCCCTTCTTCTCCCGACCCTTCGGGCCGGGAAGGGGAGGGATGAATAATTTCTGGGAAGGGAGGCAGTGGTGAAATGGCAGCATGCCAGAAAGGTGATACGAAGGAGGATGACCACACCAGAAACTTTCTGATAAGGTCAAAGGGAGGTCTCATTGCACTACTGAGCCCCCTTACAAGTCCAGTAAGGACATTTCCTCCTACACTGAGGACCATCGCTCAGTCACGCCTAGGAAGCTCTACAAAAGGAAACAAGGGCTCATGGCTTCGAGTTTCCTTGACCATGGGCATTAATTCAGTAAATTTGCTTAAGGCTCGATGTTGGATGAGGCCAAAGCAATTGTTTATTTGTTTAACACAATTATTGTCAAATTTAACTGAAAAGTTGATGTATTATGAAGTTATATGGTTTATATTATCGCAAGGTACTTATTCTGACCAAATTTCTTATCTCAAGAACACAAGTTATCTGAGGTTAGCAGTTGAGACAATAATATACAGAAATGGCTGATCACCTTTCAAAGATAGTCTCCTTTAACATAAATGGCTGTACAAGCCCTGTCAAGAGAAAGAGGTTGCAGAGATACCGGAACACCCAAAAGTGTGACGTAGTATTCCTGCAAGAAACACACCTCACCCCTAAGGAAGTACAAAAACTGAAGTGTAAGGCTCTGCCCCAACTTTTCCACTCCTCCCTAGAGAGGGATAGGAAGAGAGGGGTGGCCACCCTGCTTTCGGACACACTACCTTTCCAGCTCCAGGAGGTGATTGAGGATCCTGGTGCAAAGTACCTAATAGTAATAAGAACAGTACAGAACCAGCTGATCACCTTGGCCAATGTATACATTCCCCTGGAGTCTCCGACCTCCTTTTACTCGGCCTTGCTATGGCTTGTGGCTGAGAAGGCGAAAGGAATACTGGTAATGGGGGGGGCTGGAACATAATTCTCAACAGAGAGATGGACACTACATCTCAAATACCCAGACCAGAACATAATAAGGCCAAAGCATTCAAAATGCTAACGCAACAACTGGGAATGGTGGACATATGGAGGGAAAGATACCCCACTAGCAAAGAATTCACTTGCCATTCCCCGAGGTTCCATATCTATTCGAGGTTGGATATGTTTTTTACTTTCTCATGAGACCTCTCCTCCTTTGCTTCAATGTGGGTTGGAACCAATGTTTTGTCGGATCACAGCCCGCTCTTTCTAGAAGTAGACCTGGGGTTACCCAAAAGAAAAACTCTTTGGAGACTCAATACCTCTCTCCAGGATAAGAGATAGTTAAAGAACTCAAACAACTCCTCAAAAGAGCAATAGAAGAAAATAATATGCCGGCTATGTCACCCCAGATCCTATGGGACACCCTTAAAGCGATTATCAGAGGGAAACTGATACAATTAGCCACCCATAGGAAAAAGCTGATAACCCAGAAGCAACAAGAACTAACCTCCCAGATTAAAGACTGGGAAAGGACCAGAAAATTAAATGGGACCCAGAAAGAGAGAAGAAATTAATTGAAAGCAGGACCCGACTGCAAAAAATACAAAAACTAGAAATAGAGAAAGCCCTATTTTATCTGAAGCAAAAATATTATGAAGGGGGACCCAGAGGGACCAAAGTATTAGCCTACAGGCTCAGGCAAAATATAGCGAGGGCAACAATTACTACAATAGCTTCTCCTGACAACAGTCAGAAAACTACCCAGGCCTTGCAAATAGCAAAGGCATTTGTGGCCTATTACACTAAACTATATTCATCCCAGGAGGAAACCTCCCCTCAGGAGAAAAAGAAATACTTAGAATCCCTCCCCCTTCCTCCCTTATCCCGGGCCGAAGCAAAAACCCTTACTGGACCCATCACCCAACGAGAGATCAAACATGTAATAAAAAACTTAAAACAGCAAAATGTCCAGGGCCAGATGGATTCATGCTGAATTCTATAAAACCTTTGAGACAGAGATCGCCTCGCCCTTCTGAAGGCTTCACAGCGTGTGGACTGGATAGATCCTATACCTCCCTCTTGGCAATATGCCACCATCTCGGTCATTCATAAGGAGGGGAAAGATCCAACACTCTGCAAATCCTACCGCCCCATATCTTTACTAAACGTAGACTACAAAATTTTCACAGCTATAATAGCTTCCAGGTTAAATCCTATATTACCCAGATTAATACATATGGATCAAACGGGCTTTATCACCGGCCATCAGGCCTCTGACAGTGTCAGATCAGCGATAAATATAATAGATACCATTCAGAGATCCGGTGCACCGGCATACTTAATGAGCCTAGACGCTGAAAAGGCCTTTGACAAAGTTTCCTGGGGCTTCTTATTTGCTGTACTTGAACACAGAGGTTTCCCCCAATCATTTATTAATGTTATCCAGATGCTCTATTCCACTCCACAGGCCTATGTCTGAGTGAATGGCGGAATATCAGAGAGGTTTGGCCTGGGCAGAGGAACACGCCAAGGGTGTCACTTGTCTCCTCTGCTGTTTGCTCTATATATTGAGCCGTTGGCGGAAGCAGTGCGCAGAGTGGAGGAGGTAAAAGGGGTAATAGTAGCAGACCTGCATAAAAATATATCGCTCTATGCAGATGACATTCTCCTGAGCCTCACACAACCTCAACAGTCCATAAAGCAAGTTTGGGCAATCCTGACGGAATTCAGTAGACACTCAGGATACACACTTAATAAAAACAAAACAGAGGTGCTCACTTTTTTCTATAAACCTAACTTAGAGTTGTGCAATCTCTTCCCATTAAACTGGAAGGTGAGCAAAATGAAATACCTAGGTATACATATTACAAAGCAATATTCCCAACTGTTTGCTGCGAACTACGCCCTCCTAGTAAACAACCTACAAAAAGATCTTGAAAGATGGTCTCTGCTGAATCTCCCAACATACTCCAAGATACAAACATTGCGAATTAATGTACTAACTCGGTTTTTGTACTTGTTTCAATGCATCCCACTCTATATACACAAATCGATCTTTCAAACATGGAACAAAATGTTTTCCAAATTTATTTGGAGTTCCAAGAGGCCCAGAATAAACTTAAGAATCCTCCAAGCACACCGAGAAAAGGGTGGACAAGCCCTCCCAGATCTCGAAGATTATTTTCTGGCGGCCCAATTAAAAAATGCCATAATGTGGTCTAATCCCAATGCCACATTGGGCTGGCAAGTCATGGAAAAAGATGAGGAGAGAGCGACGGGGCTACAACCCCTGGAATCCAGACTGCTGGTCTCTAACATAAATAGATGCCCATACCCTAGGCTGACCTCGATCAGGGACACAATAAGATCGGTCCACAGAATATGGTAGAAATATAAACTTAAAAACTCCATATGGCCCTTAAAAAGACTAGCATGGGACCTAGATTTTCAACCTGGGCTCCTAGACAGGGGATTTCATACATGGGAGGAGAAAGGCCTCAGATTTCTCTCACAATTCTGGCAGAGGGAGACTTTACTAGACTTCAAATCCCTTAAAAACAAATATGGTCTGCGAAATTCAGACCATTTCAGGTACCTACAGGCCAGAAACTATATCTACACGCTAAAGAAAAAAGACATAGATTCGGAGAGGGCCCAGCAGATCCTTAGAGCCATTCAGGAAAGCCACGAGGCTGGTCAACAAAGAGGGCTGATCTCCTTCCTCTATAGAGCTCTATCGACACTGAAAGAGGACCCACTTATCAAAATAAAAACAAAATGGAGGGAGGAAGCACCCCAAGACCTGGGAGAACTCAACTGTGATAAAATTTTTTTCTTAACTAAAAGAACGACCCAATCTCCATATTGGCAGGAGTTCTCATGGCGAATTAAGGTCTGATATTTTTTGACTCCCCATATAATAAGTAAAAGAGATCCAAATGTTACAGCTCAATGTTGGAGAGGATGTGGGTCGCTAGAGGCGGGACATCTGCACATTTTCTGGACCTGTACGGGTTTGTGAACCTTCTGGGATGGAATCATGCGGGCACTTAGAGAGATATTTTTGGTACAGACCCCCACTAAACTGGCCTATAATGATTCTAGGGCTCTCCCCTGAAGAGATACAAGACATGGATACAATGTATCTCTGGACCATATTAATAACAGCAGCTCACAAAACCATCACAAAAAGGTGGCGGACCCCTACTCCCCCCAATATGCAAGAATGGATAAAGATAGTGGACATGATATCAGAATTGGAAGAACTCACTTACAAAATTAACAATCGAATCTCCACTTACATGAGAAGGTGGACTAGGTGGGAGAATTGGTGATCCTCCAACGAAATAGTACTTGATTGATCAAAAGCTAGCTTTGGGGCAAGGGAGGAGAGACTCACTATTAAAAGGAAAAAATCAGGGGGCCGGAAAGAATGAAACGGAAAGGAGGGGATGGGCTGTGATCTGACCTAGGTTAAAGAGAGATGGTGATCAATTTCCACTAGAACTCAAAGAAAATGAAGTAGTTCTTCTCGTTATAGGAAACAATGATACAGTATTTATCGAAGTATTGAGATAAATTAAATTGAATACTCTAAGAATTAACTCATAATTTGAGTTATGTATAGATATTAACAGAATGTGTAAATATGATGTATCTGCTTGATGTTAATAAACTTGAATTTAAAAAAAAAAGAATGCATGGGACAGACATAAGGCAATTCTAGTGGGGGGTAGGAGGAAGTAAGTTGTTGATTAACTAGAATCTGCAGCTTATCCATCAGGTAGGGAAATGGGTAGACTGGGTGGGCCAAGCGGTCCTATCTGCCGTCAAATTTTATGTTTCCCCTGCTGCATTCCTGTTCTGAGGTAACTCCTATGTTTCTTTCTGTTTTGTTTTTTATTGCACCTTCCAGTTTCCACAGTATGTCTTGCCTATGTCATTCTGCTGTTTTGGCATGTGCTATTTAAGGCTCCCCATTTTGTTGTTCGTACACTGCCACTGCAAATCTTTCAGTTCAGCAGCATTCCCCAGTTGACTTCACCTAGCTTCCTAGCAGGCAGGCAGACACTCCCCTTTTCTGTTATTTTAATTAGTTTACTCAGTCTGCTTCAGCAGTTACCAGCCTAATCTTAAGACTCGTTCTCACAACTGACTGTGAGCCATTGTCAATGGCTCACAGTGGCCAGAATGGTGCCCCTGCCTAGGAGTGAACTTTACCGTTTTGGGAATTTTCCGCTGCATGGTGTTGCCACCACGATCCCTCTTTTCCTGGGTTTGCGTAGTGTTGTCAGTGTTTTCCTGTACGGTATGAACAGTTAAACTACCTGCACCACCACAATTCCCCATTCACCCAGTGCTGATCAGAACAGTGCTGAAATCACTGGAAAGTTAAATGGGCAGCAGCAAGAACACTGCAGTGTGAATGCAGCTCTCTGGTGCTTTGGAAGAGATTTTCCGAATGATTAGAAAGGATCCACTGTGGCAAGGCACAGTGTGAAGGAGCCTATAGTTTGTTTGCAGCTTCCAGCCCTTCCTGCTGAGGCTGTGTTTTACCTCTCATTTTTATGTTGGCTCGCACCTGCGCATCAGCCAACATATTGCAGTAGTAGCAGATTTGGAGGTGCGATCACTGTGGGCGAGTGCAGGGCACACATCAGTAGGTGTGTCCCTCATTCCCCAGTAAGCCAGCATGCAGGCACTGACACCAGCAGCACATAAAGTGGCCACCATATCTAAGAAAAGTGCCACTGCAATGAGAGCCAAGCTCGTCATGCAGCGGCACAATAACACATCTCCCGACGTGTCTTTCCTGGTGAAGCAGTTCAATAAACTTGGTGGCACTGACTGCCGCCGCGCAGAGTGCCGACTTCAGGGGTGCCCAATCCCCCTGTCAACATGCCCCGACCCACTTCATTTGCCAACGGAGGAGCCCACTCCCCTGTTGGCATAATGCCCCCTCCCATTCCAATTATGTGCCGAGGTGCCCAATCCCCTCGGCATCATGCACCCCCCAACAGTCTTTCCTTGCCGACAGGGGCCCAATCCCTGTCAGCTTCAGTCCCCTGCCTAGTCTCAATTGCCAATGGGGGAGCCCACTCCCCATTGGCATAATGTCCCTAACCCCCAATCTGTGCTGTGTGCTGAGGGAGTGCCCAATCCCCCTCGGCATCATGTATGCCCCCACCCATTTCTGTGCCGAAGGAGGGCCCAATCCCCATCGGCTGCGGTCCCTCCTCAGATGCAGGTGGTACACTGGGAGCCCACCCCAGTGTACCAAACAAACACCGCCAAAAGAAAACTGACCTCGCCTTTTTCCCCCAGAAAGAAAACGGTCCCTCGCGGTCCTCCTGCCCTCCCCTAACTCCAGGCCCACCCTTCATGCACCCTGCTTCGGCCACACCCCTCTCACCCCATACTTACTCCGAGCCCAGAGCGAAGGATCTTTGGTGGACTGGGAACACGCCTGCACTCTTCAAAGCCGACCGCGAACTGAAGAAATGCCGGTAAGCTGTATAATGGCATAAATAGTTTTTTTTCAACTTTGGTGCATATCTCAGGCATTTTGGGGAATTTTGGCACCATGTTTTCCACATGGGGTTATTGGGACCCCTCCTCATGAGTTCAGTCACTGTCATGGTATTATTCAGTCCCGAAAGGTGATTTTGCTTTCACTGCATGGAATCACCTTTCGGGACTGATTAACGAAATGACAGTGCTACTGCTCATGAGGTGGGCTCTCAAAAAGCCTATGTTGCAAATTTGGTGAAAAAATCAAAAATGACTGTTTACAAGCGTGCATTCAGCAGTTGCCACGCCTTTCGTAACCCGTGAATTTGTAATATTTTCACTCCAGATTTTCAAAATTAGCATTTTCCACACCTCTATGAACAGTACAGCTGTCATTTTATATATCCTGGCTGAAATGTGTTTTCACCTCCAGCAGAATAGCAACGGGTCGCTGTGGGAGATCAGTTTTAGGACAGATTAAGAAAATGACAGTGGCACTGTTCATGAGCAGAGGTCCTAAAATGCCTATGCTGAAAATTTGGTGATGAAAGTCCATAAAATGACTGTGTTACAAGCGTGCATTGCGCAGTTTCCAAGCACCCTTGTAACTTCGCAAATTTGTAATATTTTCATGCCAGATTTTCAACACTGGCATTTTTTATTTATTTTTATTTATTTATTTAAAATCTTGGAATTACAACCTTTGAGTCAGAGACTCATTTCCAAAGGCTCCACGTCAATACATAATACAGACATAGGCAGATACAATATACAATGCCAGGGCAGTTTGATGGCAAGGTTGCATCATGAAACAGTATACTGGGATGTCTAATACAGAGTTGAGGCTATATAGGCTATGGGCAACACAGTAAACAGTACGATACAGGGTACAGTGCCAGGGCACTCTGACTTCCGGTTACAGCATGACCATTTTACAAGGATGTCCTGACCAGTTTACAAGGATGTCTAATACATTGTTGCGGCTATTGACAGTGCATAGGATAAATCTAACAGTAAGAGGTCAGTTAGTGGTCAGAGAGTGAATCGGAGGACAGTGCACATGCCTATTATGCTTGGCTGGAGCTGAGTAAACTGGGTAAGTTAGGGGAGGCAGCTAGTGCAAATTCTAGAGCAGTCTGTTGGGAAACTTTGTCCGTGTGCCTGAGTAAGAATTGCAGGCCATTGACTGTGAAAGAGGTTGTGTGGCCGTTCTGAGCGGCTGGTGAAGGCACTGGTGGTGGACTTAGAGTGTGCAGGTGCAGGTGCGGGTGGCAAGGTGGTGGGTCTTGAGTGCCTTTTTAAAGGGACCAAGTTTTTGATGGTTAGAGACCGATGGCGGGAGGGCACTGAAGCAGGAGGGCCCTGACCAGAAAAGACCTCTGGGCGAGTGTGGTTCTGACTCTGGGAATGGCCAGTGCAGCTTTGGGTGAGCTCGTGTGTATGCACTGTGGGGAAGGAGATTAGGAGCGGCTTTGCCTACAGGCTCGTGAGCTTTGCCCCAGTCCCAAACTCTAGTCTTGCGAAATGGGACACTGCTTATAACAACATATGCTGCTTCGCACTCTCTGCCCCTCGTCTTACGCATAACTGTGAGCTCTACTCACGGCTGGAGTGGCTCCCCCCTGAAAAGCACTGCGACTTTGTCCTTGGCAACTTCATTGATAACATAGTTAGAACGGGCACTCCTTCCGCGCTTGCCCTTCCCCTCAAACATGAAACCCCAGCCTACCACTTAAGATCCAGTGCTGCACAGGTCCGCCTGGTTCCTAAGACCTGAACCCTCACAGGAGACCGGGCCTTCTCCGTCCATGCACCTAGACTGTGGAGCTCCCTTCCTGCCTTAGTTCGTGTCTCACCCTCCCATCACTGCTTCAAAACATTCCTCTGGAGCTTCCTCAAATCTGCCTCTGCCTG
The DNA here is from genome assembly GCA_016271365.2 of Neoceratodus forsteri. NCBI lineage: Eukaryota > Metazoa > Chordata > Ceratodontiformes > Ceratodontidae > Neoceratodus > Neoceratodus forsteri. Next base: position 116,772,835 of record CM028131.1, read on the forward strand.
TCTATGTGCCATGTAGAACCAGCGCATTCTCTCCCTCCCTCCCGATTTACTGAGGGTGATGTCCTGAGTGCCATTGATACCGACTGCTGTTAAATCTTCTGCTAATAACCAGCAAAAGGCACTTGGAGGGGCGCTCATGTCACATCAGTACCTGCTTGTATTTTCATTTTTTATGTTATTCTCTTTCATGATATTATTTAGATGTCATGCTACCTATTAATGCTGTTATGTATCTTGTTGCTATTTCTGCCTACTTAACCATTTTAAAGCCTGTTGTTCCATATGCTGTACCACCTACTTGCCTATGCCTGTAGGCTCCTGTATGTTACCTTGACTCTGTACTATGTTTCGTATGTACTCTGTAACCCTCCCAGGTCTTACCTGAAAATAGGCACTTGGATGTCTAGCGTGCTTACCTGGTAAACAAAAGCAAATAAATAAATAGGTCTGGGGGGGTCAAGCCAAGGAGGGATTTTTTTGTCAAGAGGCAGGACTGGTAGTGGACCCTCTTGTCAAAGTTCAGGATCTGGGCAATGGAATAGAGCGTGCATGTGTGTGTCATGCGGTCTGCAGCAGTTAAGAGCCTGCAGGCTTTGTTAATGACCACTTTTATTTTACCGATAGCTGTTGATCTGGCAGCATAGACCAGCAACCATAGTCAATCAGAGACATTACTGAGGGTTATGGATAGTCTCAGGGCTTCTAAAGTGCACTCCTTATGGCGATAAGGGAGACCAATCGTGCATTGGTAGCAGTGTGAGAGTGTTGATATTAATGCGTGGAAGGAGGGGCGAGTCAAGGATAACCCTAGATATTTCTAGATGAGACCTGCTCCAGGGTGTAGAGTGACTGTGCTTGAATATGCAATTGGGCATTTTTTATTTGCTTTGGTGATGTGCGAAAAGTAGGGTCTTTTTTTTTTCAGGTTCATGACTAGTCTATGCTTGGAAAACCAGAGTTCAGCTTGGCTGAATGCATTCTGGAGTGAAGCCTGAAGGTCGGTTGGCTTGGTGTGGGAGGCACAGATGATGGCGTTGTCCGCGTAGAGGAGGATCTTTTCAAGGCAGGCAGTGGGAATTGCATTCAAGAATATGCTAAAAAGCAGGGGCCCTAGATTGGATCCCTGTGGGACTCCCAAGTGAATGGGACTTGAGCAGGAGACTGTGTTATTTATCCACACACACTAGGACCTAGAAGACAGGTAACTAATAAACCAGTCCAAGGGCCCTTGTGAGAACCCCATTAGGAGGAGGGAGTTCAGTAGGAGGGGGTGACTGACCGTGTCAAAGGCCTTGGATAGGTCTATGAACACGGCCCCTACGATGTGCCCTCTATCAAGAGCAGTATGTATGTAGTTTGAGAATTCTAGCAGGGCCGTGGTGGTACCACGCCCAGCACGGAACCCATGCTGGTCTTTGCAGAGTAGGTCATGGGTTTTAAAGTAGTCAGTTAGTTTATCTGCCACAACTTTTTCTAGTGCTTTGGACAGTGGGGGGAGAGTAGAGATTGGTCGGTAGTTTCCTGGTGTTAAGGGGTCACTGCCTTTGTGGATTGGTGTAACAGCTGCATTCTTCTAGGCTGTGGGAAACTGACCAAGGCATAGGGAGCAGTTCAGGAGGCCAGTGGGCTGGGTAAATACAGGTTACTCACCTGTAACAGGAGTTCTAGGAATGGTATATGTTGTTCATCCACACTTATTGGCAGGTCCCTTGCCGCTTTAAATCTTGCCGGAAGGTCTTCAAGCTGGCTCCTCCCACCCACCCAGGTGGTAAAACTCTCGGCTCCGCCCCATGATGCAATCTAGCCGCTGGAAGCAGGTTGTCTTGCCGAAGCCAGGGAGGCGGGTAGGTGGATGAACAACATATACCATTCCTAGAACTCCTGTTACAGGTGAGTAACCTGTATTTTTAGGGACATGGATATCTTCTTCATCCACACTTATTGGCAGACTCCTAGCAGTTCTCCGGGAGGAGGGAGGCAAGGTGCACACCCCTACTTAGGTAGAAAGACTGGAAAACCGAGGCCCCGACCAGCACCCTGGCGTGACCCAAGGTCGATGTGGAAGGGGAACGGTAAAGCCTGCTTCCGGGTAGAAGCCCTGCGGATATCCTGGACCGAGTATCTCGAAAGCAGCCACCGATGCAGCGGAAGGACGGGTAAAATGAGCGCTTATCCCTCTGGAGGCTTGTACCATCACCTATAAAGAGAGACCTATACAGGAGTGACCCGTCCGCCGTAATCCACTGGGCTGCAAATCTGCCAGATGCGGCTTCAGCGAAGATGATAAACAGCTGGAGAACCTCTCCCGAACTTTAGCTTTACGCTCCCTAGGTAGGTGAGCATTAAACCGGTTCCTATGGAACCTGTATACGGCCTCCGAGGTGTGAATGGGGATAAACCCCGGCAGAGGCAATACCCCCGAAGGGAAGACTCCACCACCGCCTTCCGAAGGACTTCGGGTGGGGCGCAGGACAACCTAGTCCCTGTGGAAGACCGGATAGGGAGGTTAAAGGAGCACCTGGAACTCTCCCCACCTTCTGGATGGCGGAGTGGCCCCGAGAAGGTGTTCTTCCACAACAGGTGGGGGAAACTCGCACCTGTGCAAAAGGTTCAGATGGCTTGCTCACGAGCTAAGCCCATACCAGCAAGGATCCCACAGAAATGGGGATACTCTCCCCAAAAGGGGAGGCGTGATCGAGGCTTAGAAGTGCCAGACCACCTACTCCGCACCACCAACTGCCTCCCGGCCCGTGCCTGGAAGACGGGGTGACCCACAGAAGCACCTAGGGGGTTGTCGGCCGAAGCCCTGGTTTAAGGATGGACCGCAGATGGTCCGGAATGCTCGCCCAGGGACGGGGGAGGGCACGGCCCTATCCCATCATCAAAAGGGAGAACTTCTCCCAGAGGACGAGCATCTTGGCCGATTTCTTAGCAGGACGCCTCGAAGATCGAGGACCTTGCCAAAAGACCTTAGGCCTGGCCCCTAGCCGCACAGGGGTCGGCCCACAGGTGCAGGGATTGAAGGTCCAGATGGATAACCTTCCCCTGAAAAGGAAAGACAGGACCGGGCGGACTAGAGGCCGCCTCGGGAGCCTGGGGCTGAGACTGAGGAGAGCTGGATACCAGAACTGGAAATCCAGTCTGGGGCTACCAGCATCACCTGCGCCAAGTCCCTCCTCGCCTTGCCCGTAGGTCAAGGGAAATGGGGGAGAGGCACGGAGGGGCCCGGGGTCAGAGGCCCTGATGGCATCCCCTGCAGCAGACCTTGCTGAGGTGTGGGCAAAAAAACAGTCTTGGCCTCGTATTCTCCCCGGAGGGAAGAGGGAGAAGATCCTGTGCTACCTCCGGCAGGGGAGACCACTCATGAGGCGCAGCCTATGCCCGGCTTAGGGCAGCAGCCAGGGAATTGGGGCCCCTGCCATCAAATGGCTGGGAACCCTCGACTGCGCAACAACCCAATGCGGAGAACCTCCTTGCACCGAGACAAGGGATCGAACGAACCTGGCGGGGTAGGTAGCATGGTCGTGGTGTTGTCCTACTCGGACTTAGACCTCTAGACCCCGTACAAGCGGAGCGAGCGGTGCAAGCTAAGCGGACCGCCTCTGCTCCAGCGAGCAGGAAGGACATCGGTACTCGTGAGAGGACCAGAGGCGAAGCACTCTGTATTCCCCTAGATGGGCACCCCACCCATCCGAGAAGCATCGGTCGGAGAAGACCGCCGACTCAGGGCGAACGAACAGGATGTTCTCCTGCCGAAGCTGGAATGGTCCAAGGGAGTGTTCTCTTAACTCCTGGGCTGTTAGTCACGAACTGGTCCAAAGGACGCAGCGCTGTGACCTCTGGCTGGCCCCTCCCACTAAGGGAAGGCAGCCCTGAGGCCCAGGAGGAGCAGGAGGTCCTGGCAGGACATAATTACCCGGCCAACCCAACCGGGTAAAGGAGGAAGAACCTCAGCCCTGTCCGTCCGGAGGTGAGCTCTGACTCAAGAGTCGAGCTTAGTCCCGAAGAAGCTTCACCGCTAAGGTACGAGTTCCCACTTGGCTCCTGAAACGGGAGACCAGTCTGCCTTCCGGGTTGGGTTACATCCGGACCCTTCAGTGCCGCAGAGACTGCTGAGCAAAGAAGGGCCTGGCTAGGAACTCGTAAGGAGATCCCCCGCAAAGAAGGGGTGGAGCCTCCCAAGAAACGGATGGAACGAGGAGTAGGTACATCCTGGAGACCCAGGAAACAGCCACACACCACGTTCTGAGGATGGGATATCTGAAGTAGAGAGACCATCCAGGCATGCGGGAGAATGGGCGTAAGCCCCCGTCCGTTTGAGGCCAGGACTACCTGGACACGAACCCAGGGTTGAAGGGGGGGGTCCGCAGCCTTCCTGATCACCTCTAACTAGAGGGTCAGGCATGTCGGTACGACCGACACAGAGGCAGTGGACCCAAGATCCCCATGGGGCAACGGCTCAAAAAGGGGAAACCACTCGCAACCTGCGACAGGATCTACCCTTAAATACCTCCAGAACGAGGTGCGGAGCCGTCCCCCCATGGGGAAACCCGGGCTCGAACGACGGGGCTGGGGCAGTGCCCCTTGGCCTGTCACTGAGCAGACTTGGAGGGGGAAGGAGCCGAGGGGCCTCTCGGTTTCCTGCCTCCCTGCTTCCTTTTGGAGGAAGAAGCTGGACTGGCAACAGGCCACCCAGCGCATGCCTGCTGGCCCTTATGCTGGGCCAGTTGAGCCCCAGGGCTCAGGGGGCAAAGGGGCTTACGCAAAGGCTGACGGCTGTGTTTGACCCTCCGGGTGAGAGTGACCGAGTCCGGAGTGGCATCGGACTTCTCGGGCCCTTGGATATGTCCCTCCACTCCAGGGCTGAAAAGGTCAGTCCCCAAGAAGGGGATGTCCGCCAACTCGTGCTGGGTTTCCAAGGAAAAGGAGGATAACCTCAGCCACACCCTGCGGTGCATGGCCACTGCGGCCGCCACCAATCTGGCACAGGAGTCACCCAGATCCAGAGCCGTCTGGAGCTGTTGTATTGCCACCGCCCTACCCTGGTCCCATACCCGCCGGACCGTGGTCCGCAGTTCAGCCGGGAGATGAGGCAGAACCTCGTCCAGGGAGCCCAGAAGGGCATGGGAACAGTGTGCCATAAGAGCTGCCGAGCTGGCCTGACGGAGGCCTAGGGAGGACGCAGCGTAAACCTTGCGCATGACGTAGTCCATCCTTCTGGACTCTTTGTCAGGGGGTCTATCCACATCCCCAGTGTTTCCAAGACATTGGAAAACATCATCGGTGACTACCCCTTCAGCCGAGGGGTGCTCCGAGAAACCGGGCAGAGAACCAACAGGGACAGGGTACCTCCGAGCCACCCTGGCCGAAGGCGCAGGGCAGGAAGTAGGCTGCCGCCATAGCTCCAAGGCTGGGCCCATGATAGCCTCAGCCACTGGGAAGGCCTCCGAGGGAGAACCTCCTCGTTCCAGAATCTCCGTAAGGGGGTAAGGTGCCCGTTTGGAGACGGACTCGAGCTGCATCCCGGTGAATTCTGAAATGAGCTGAAGCAGACCCTTCAAAGACGATGGGCTGTCATCTACGGAATGTTCCTGGGAAGACCCCGGGTCCTCCCTGCTAGGAAACATAGCAGAGCCGGCTTCAGGCTCCGACGGGTCTGCAAAAAGCTGCCGCAGGCTCGAGGCACTCTTCGTCCACCGGGGGCCGGCAGGAGTGAGGGGACCGAGTGACCTGAAGAACAGGTCATGGCCTGGCCTGAACCCCGCCAAAGGCGGAGGGGCAGCGAGAGTCGGATGAGCAACCAGCCCTGGAGAGGGCTCCTCGACCGATTCGAACGGCTGCCGACCGAGCAGCGGCTGCTTGCTATCCGGAAAATGAATCGGGGTCGATTGGTACCCAGACAACAACTGCTGTCGCCACATAAGTTCCTCGTAACACCGACGCCAACGGCATCAAAACCGCTCCTCATCCGAGGAGGGGGACGAGGAAGAACAGCAAAGCCACTTAACTCGGTGCTCGACCGAGAACGCCGAGATCGGGCGTGAGCGGCTAGAACGAGAGGTTGACCGAGACTCAAATCCTCGGGGGGACCGAGGGCGGGCCTGGGAAGGAGCGGGACGCACCCGCTCCTCTCTCGGCTCAGAAGAAAGGACCGAGGGCTGTCGACCCGAAGGGATAGACAGAACCTCAGCCTCCGCCGGAGGCGGAGGGATGGCGGCACCAGAAGACCCCCCCAAAAGACAGGTCGAGAGACTCGACAACGTCGACGGGGGACCTGGCTGGCTGACCTGACGGGGATACCGTGAGGCCAGTGGCCGAAGCCGCATCCTTGACCGAAGTCGAGCATCGGCCGATGAGGGAGGGGGAGACTTCCCGCTCCCGCCAATGAAGAGACCCCGCCTGCGGCCCTTTAGCCTTAGGCCGTGCGGCAGGGCTCAAGGATCCCTCTCCCTTGGAGGAGAGGGAATGACGAAGCTCCTTAAACGAAGCTGCATGAGTTGAATCCAAGGAGAGCGGGATAAGCGTCGCAACCGAGGGGGGGGACCGCCCCCTCCCCGGCAGGATCAAACTGCTGAGAAACAGTCAAAGCGGACACCCGCCGGTCCGAGGGAATCTCCGGAGTGGAAAAAACTACCAGATGTCCGAGCCCCGAACGGGCCGCGTGGTCCTCCAGAGAGCTGACTGAAAGGGCAGAACAGAAATTGCAAGCCTGAGGATCGTGATCCAAGTCCAGGCAATAAACGCACGTGGAATGCGAGTCTCTCCTGGAGGAACTAACCGTGCGCCTCTCTAGGCCGGAAAAGGACTGAGCCATCGCCGAAGCGAAGAAGAAAAGATCGAAGTTTCAGAAAGGACACTTCCAATGAATTCGAAGACAGAAATTTTCAGGAACCAGTCGAAAACGCAGAGCGCTAAGGAGGGAACCTGAGCTTCCAAGCGGTAAGGAATATCTGGCGTCATGGGGTGGAGCCGAGAGTTTTACCACCCGGGTGGGTGGGAGGAGCAAGCTTGAAGACCTTCCGGCAAGATTTAAAGCGGCAAGGGACCTGCCAATAAGTGTGGATGAACAACATATCCATGTCCCTAGAATCAGCATGTCCAGTGCCAGACGGAGGAGTTTGTTGTCAATTGGGTCATTCAGGGGGCTAGTACCATTCAGAGCTTTGACTAGGTATGGCCTTGCTTCCGCGGTGGAGATAGCCCGGAGATAGAAAGTTGGCCGTGGGTGGTGGGGGGGGGTTGGGGCAGGTACTGGGTCAAAGATGTTTGAGGGGACAACGAAGCTTAGGTCAGTAAAGTTGTCTTACCTCACCTCTCACCTCCTTATGAACAGTACAGCTGTAATTTTTCACATCCTGCCCAAAATGTGTTTTCGTACCTGTGGCACACAATGGCGTGGTCGCTGTGGGAAATCAACTTTTGGGACAGATTAACAAAATTACAGTGCCACTGTTCATGAGGGGAGGTCCCAAAATGCTTTTGTTGAAAATGTGGTTAAAAAAAGTCCAAAAAATAATTGAGTTACGGACGTGTGTTGCGCAGTTTCTATGTATGCTCGTGACTTCACCAATTTTTCATATTTTCACTCCAGATTTTCAACGTTGCCATTTTTTTACACCTCCTCATGAACAATACATTTGTCATTTTTCACATCCTGCCCAAAATGTGTTTTCATGCCTGTGTCACCAAATGGCATAGTCACTGTGCAAAACCACCGTTCACCTAACAAACTGATAGTGCCGCTCTTCATGAGGTGGGGTCACAAAAAGCCCATTTTGAAAATTTGGAGTGAAAATACCAACAACCGCCTACGACGTTAGGGTTTGCCACTATAACACCCCACCCTGTAGAGAATGACAGGCATCAGGGGTGTGACTTGGGATCATTGGCTGTAATGCTCACGCCATTCCACCCCACCCCACCCTGCAGCCAGTGACAGGCATCAAGGTGTGCCTTGGAGTGTTCGGCCCTAAAGTTCACCCCATTCTTCTATACTGCACCCATCTCGGCATATTTCCTTATGGAATGGGGTAAGTATAAGGCCCAAAGATCCCAAAGCACACCACGACACTTGTCAGTGTCAACAGGGTAGGGTGAGGTAAAATGGCATGAGCGTTATAGCTGACAACCCAAAGGCACACCTCAACGCCTGTCAGTCTCTACAGGGTGGGGGTGGGGTTGGTGTCGGTTCAATACTTCATTGCCATTCCTATTATGCATCTCTAACTCCTGCACTACCGATGCCAATGCCAGCAAGACAAAATTCGGCATTGACAAATGCTTGTTGACCTTGAAGTACGTTCAAATTTCAGTACCTTTCAGTCGTATTTTCCATCAGTATCAGTCATTCCATTCAGCAGTCATTATTCAGTTAGAATCTTGCTCTCAAGGTTGCCCTGTGGGTAGACAACTCTGCTCCCCTTGAGGTTCACATCTTGAGGGTGAGTCCCTTGTCTTGGGTGGGGGACCTTGTCTGTAGGCTGCTTGTTTCCTGTGGTGCTTCCTGGCAGTCCCACCAGGTGGTAAGGCCCAATGCTCCGGGGGAAGCTTTAGCTGTGCAGACCGTCCACCAGCAGAACCTCAAGGTGTAATATTTAACACTTCAACTGCCAGAGGGTGGGGCCCTAAGCCCACGGAAGTTCCTTTAGCTGTGCAGATGTCAGCAGCACCACTAAAAGCTATTCTCCTTGCATCTGCCTAAGATGCATCTAGTCTCATACCATATCCCCTTCCTTTAACTTCCATTCGAGAATAGGCCTCCTCAAGATCTCAAGGCTGGGTGATTGCCTTTCAGCAGTTGATACTCTCCTCATTTCATGCTTTGATTAGTGGGCCTTCTTTGCGGGGAACTTCCTTTAGCTGCAGAGACTGACTCACGGCACCCCACAGTGTTATCCTGTTAGAGGGATAGAGAAAGAGTTATCCTTCCAAAAACATTCTATGAAGTTTGAACTCCAAACTAGCATGCTGAGCTATCACAATAAGTCCCCATACCAGAAGAGATTGTGGCCGAGACCATGGATCTCCACAGATTTCCTCCACAGGGTTTTTTTTCTTTCCTGAGTGCTGAAGGCCATAACGTAGACTATGTATTTAGGTACAGCATTTACCCTAGTAGTAGGTTTACGCTGTGAGTTGGGGGTTGGACGGTGGCTCTCTTATACTTCAATCCTGCTGTTCCCTCTCTCCTTATGGAAGTAATGCCTCTCTGCTATCAGTTACCAGTTGCTGACAGTCATTGCTAAAATCAGTCTCAGTCAGTTATCAGTCATTACTAGGTGCTCTCATTAAGTACTCACTCAATCTCTGTGGCAATGCAAGGCAACTTTAATTTCTTAGGTGCCCAATCCCGGAGGCTCTGGGTGCCTTACAAGTAAAAACAGCACTTAAAGGATAGTACAGTTGCTGGCCCGGTGGTGATGAGGTTTGAGGTGCTGGATGTCACACCTCACGCCACACCAGCGACCCGGGTTCGAGAGTGGGCTTGGGTAGTCGGGGGTCGGTTGGGTTGGAGATGGATTGAGCACCCTAGGGCTCTTCTCCTTCCCTGGGGAGGGGGGGTTCACTCAGCCGTAGCTCTGGCAACCCTTGGCAGAGGCTGGGGCCACTGCAGAGCCTGGCCACAACATTGTAGGGGATTGGAGCTTTGGCAGACGTTCTCCTGGTGCATGTGGGAACACGTGCATGGAGGGCTGGACATCATTGCACGTCTGAGCTCCGGGGCAAAAACCAAGAAAAATCCCCCTGCTGTCGTGTGAGGCGATGGTGAACATCTGCAGGTCTGTCAACACGCCTAATGCTGGCCGAGTCTCCTGTTCTTCCTAGGATCTGGGGTTTCTCTGTGTGGCCAGGAGAGCCCAGACCTCCCTTACCCAATGCAGTACTCGGGGATCGGTTCAGGTGGGCGGTTGAGTCAACGAACCTCAGACGGGATCCTGAGAGATGCCCAAAGGTAGGGAGTATAAACAGAGTCTAAAAAAAAAAAAAAAGGTTAGTACAGTCATAAATACATAAATAGAGGTAAAAAAATATAAATATCATAAGACAGTAGACAAAGTGCAAAACAGCATTACGGATATGTTGGATAAAATCTTCACAGCTCTATGTATGGGAATGTAAAGGTGAAAAGACAGGTCTTAAGGCAGCTTTTGAAAACCTCATCTAAGGGGGCTTCCATGACAGCTGGTGGTAACGACTTCCACAGGATGGGACCGGCAACACTGAATGCTCTGTTGCCAGCAGTTTTTAACCTCGTCCTGGTAATTGCCAGGAGGCCCCGAGAGGAGGATCGGAGGGCATGGACAGACATGGCAAGTGAAAGGAGGTTGGCCAGATAACCAGGGCCAAGCCCTTGCAGGGCCTTAAAGGTGAGTAAGCCCACCTTGAAGAGAATCCTCCACCTGACCGGCAGCTAGTGCAGTTCGCACAACACTGGGGTGACATAACTGAATTTGGAAAGTCCTGTCAGCAACCTGGCAGCAGCGTTCTGCTCTAACTGCAGCCAGTGGAGGGTCCCTCCAGAGACCCCAAAGAAGAGAGCATTGCAGTAATCAAGCCTGGATGTCACAAAGGCATGCACCAGAGTAGGGAGGTCCTCAGGCGGAACTATGGGTTTTATCCTGGCAATATTCCTTGGATTGTAGAACCCACTTTTGACAACGGATGACACCTGAGATTCAAATGTCAGTCCGCTGTAGAGAAATATGCTCAGACCGCACACCTTAGAGGAAGCCGTCAATGGTGAAGACCCCAGAAAAAGACCAGTAACCACACCAGAGGCAGTCCTATCATGCCTGGGGTTCGACTCCACAACCAGTACCTCTGTCTTATCGGGGTTCAGTCGCAACCAGATGGAGAACATCAAGTTGTTAATCTCAGCTAGGCAGCTGTTAAGCACTTCTACAGTGTCGGATGTCCAAGGGTGAAAGGAAAGATACAACTGGGTATTATCTGTATAGCGGTGAAAACCCACAATGTACTTTCTGATGAGCTCACCCTGGGGCAGCATGTACACTGCAAACAACATCGGTGACAAGACCAAGTCCTGAGGTACTCCACATGACAGGAGGCTCGAGGAGGAGGAGAAATTCCTGTTCGCGAGGTAGGACTCAAACCAGCAGATGACAGTGCCGGCACGCCCACTGTACTTTCTGAGATGGTCCAGCAGCACAACATGGTCCACTGTGTCAAATGCTGAGCAGAGATCAAGGAGAATGAGAACTGACTCCTCTCCACTATCTCTCGCCCTAAGGACATCATTATGCCCCTGAACTAACGCTGTTTCAGTGCTATGCCTTGCACGAAATCCAGCCTGGAATGGTTTGTAGATATCAAAGACCACGAGATGCTCCTTAAGATGTTGCGCCACAATCTTCTCTACAACCTTAAACAGAAAAGGGAGATTGGAGATAGGATGGTAGTTCACCAAGATGTCAGGGTCTAAAGATGTTTTTTCAGAAGGGGTCTCACCAAAGCCTCTTTCAAGGACTCTGGGAAGTCCCCCTCTGACAAAGGGCACCAGACAATCTTGGCAAACACCGGGCCTACAGAACCAACACATCCCATCAAGAAACGTGTCTGTACTGGGTCCAGTTCACAATATGTGTGCTTCAGCCCGGAAGCAATCTCAGTGACCTCGGCCACCGCCACCGGTTTAAACTCACCTCAGACAGACGGAGTGCCTCTGCAATGTCCATAGTGATCAATGTGAGCTGTAGTCTGGCTCACTGATGGAATTCCCTGCCAGATGGAGGACACCCCGTTAGAGAAGAACCGAGCAAACTCCTCACACAGAGAGTCAGAAAATACACCTGTAACAGGAGTTCTAGGAATGGTATATGTTGTTCATCCACACTTTCTGGCAGGTATCCTTGCCGCTTTAATTCTTGCCGGAAGGTCTTCAAGCTGGCACCTCCCACCCACCCGGGTGGTAAAACTCTCGGCTCCGCCCCATGATGCCGGATCTGGCCCGCTGGAAGCTCAGGTTGTGCGTCAAGCCGAGTAAATGGTAATGGGTAGGATGAACAAATATATACCATTCCTAGAACTCCTGTTACAGGTGAGTAACCTGTATTTCTAGGGACATGGATATGTTGTTCATCCACACTTTCTGGCAGACTCCTAGCAGTTCTCTGGGAGGTGGGAGGCAAGGCGCACACCCCCGATACTTACTTGGGAAAGAGAGACTGGAGAACCGAGGCCCCAAAACCAGCATCCCGGCGTGACTCGAGGTCGATGTGGTAGTGGGTGATAAAGGTATGTGCCGACTTCCATGTAGCAGCCCTGCAGATATCCTGGATAGGGACATCCCTGGAAGCAGCTACCGATGCAGCGGTATGGCGGGTAGAATGAGCTCTTATCCCTCTGGGAGGTTCCATGCCCGCCAACCTGTAGCAGAGCTCTATGCAGGAGGTGATCCACCTGCCTATCGTCCGCTTTGCTGCAGGTCTGCCAGGTTTGGCTTCAGCGTAGGTGACAAACAGCTGGTGAACCTCTCCCCGAACTTCGGCCGTCCGCTCCTTATAATAAGCGAGCGCTTGTCTAGGGTCCAAAGTATGGAGCCTATACTCGGCCTCCGAGGTGTGATTGGGGTAGAACACTGGCAGAGTCAACACCTGGTTAAGGTGAAACTCCGACACCACCTTTGGAAGGAATTTTGGGGGCGCAGGACAACCTTGTCCCTGTGGAAGACCAGGTAGGGAGGCTCGATGGAAAGCACCTGGAGCTCTCCCATCCTTCTGGCTGACGTGATAGCCACCAAGAAGGCGGTCTTCCACGACAGGTGTGAAATATCGCACCTGTGCATTGGTTCGAATGGCTTGCCCATAAGCTTGGCCAATACCAGCAGTAGATCCCACGGAGGTGGAGGTTCTCGCACCGGAGGGGAAATGTGGTCAAGGCCTTTGAAAGCGCCCGACCACCTTCTCCTGTGCCACCAACTGCTTGCCGGCCCGCACCCGGTAAGCAGAGATGGCTGCCAGGTGCACCTTAAGGGTCCACAGGTAGTCCAGAATGCTTGCCAAGGGGCAGTCAGAAGGGTCCAGGCCCTTCCCCTGACACCAAATGGAGAATCTCTTCTATTTGAAGGCATAGCATTTTCTGGTCGACTCCTTACGGGACACCTCAACGACGTTGAGGACCTCGTCGGAAAGACCCAAGGCCTGGAACTCTAGCCGCTCAGGAACCAGGCTGTCAGGTGCAGGGATTGAAGGTCCGGATGGAATATCTTCCCCTGATTGACTGAGATCAAGTCCGGGCGGGCTGGAAGCTGCCTCGGGAGCCTGGAGCTGAGGCTGAGGAGATCTGGATACCAGAACTGGCGGGGCCAGTCTGGGGCTACCAGAATCACCTATGCCTTGTCCCTCCTCGCCTTGAGAAGCACCTTGTGGATCAAGGGAAACAGGGGAAAGGCAAAGAAGAGGCCCAGGGTCCACGGCCTCGAGAAGGCATCCCCCTGCAGCGAGCCCTGCTGAGGGGGGCCGGCATGGAACAGACTCAGCTTCGCATTCTCCCTGGAGGCAAACAGGTCCACCTGAGGCATGCCCCAGTGGGAGAACAGATCTTGTACTACCTCCAGCAGGAGAGACCACTCGTGAGACGCAGCCCCTATCCGGCTTAGGGCATCGGCCAGGGTGTTGGAGGCTCCTGCTACGTGAATGGCTAGGAGATCCACCTCCAGGCTGCGCATGAGGGACCACATGTGAGAGCTTCCTGCATAACAGCAAGGAGCGGGCCTCCGCCTGGAGCGGTTCAGATAGTACATGGTCGTGGTGTTGTCCATCTGGACCTGAACTACTTGACCCCGTAGAAACGGAGCGAAGGCAGTGAGAGCTAGACGGACCACTCGAGCTCCAGCAGGTTGATGTGGCGTTAGGCGCAGGAAGTCCCGGGCAGGCGCAATTGCCCAACCAGAAATGATTGGGCAAGGAGAAAAGAACCTCGGCCCTGTCCACGGAAGCCATGCTCTGGCTCGCAGAGAGTCGAGCTCTTCCCCGATGAACAGTATCACCTGCTTTGGCACGAGTTCCGACTTGGCCTCGTTGATGAGGAGGCCAACTTGAGAGCAAACCTGGAGGGCCAGATCTCTGGACCGCTCCACCTCTTGTTTGGAGGGGGCCGCTATCAGCCAATCATCCAGGTAAGGGTGCACCCAGACCCCTCGGCGCCGCAGAAATGCTGTCACCACTGCCATGCATTTGGTGAAGACCCTGGGAGCTAGGGAGAGGCCGAAGGGCATGGCCCGGAACTCGTAAAGGGACCCCTTCGCTCTGAAGTGGAGGAATCTCTGGTGGGACGGACGGAATGGGACATGAAAGAACGCATCCTGGAGGTCCAGGGAACAGAACCACATGCCTCGTTCCAAGGATGGGATTATCTGAGCCAGAGTGACCATCCTGAAGGTTCGAGACCTTAGGAACTTGTTCAGGTCGAGAATGGGGTGCCAGCCCCCCGTCCGTTTTGGGACCAGGAAGTACCTGGACACAAACCCCGGGTCTGGAGGAGGATCCGCCACCTTCCTGATTACCTCTTTTTCGAGGAGCAGGGCAGTATCGGCTCGGCGGGCCGACAGCTAAGTTGCGGACCCGTGGCCCCGAAGCGTGCTCGAAAAGGTGGGGCCTGCTCGAACTCCAGAGGCAGGCCTTTTCCTACCACCTCCAACACCCAGCGGTCCGTGGTGATAGCGGACCAGGTGGAAAGGAAGTGGCGGAGCCATCCCCCCACGGGGGGAACCCAGAGGGGAGTGACGAGGCTGGGAGCAGCACTCCTCAACCCGTCACTGGGCAGGCTTGGAGGAAGGACCGGCCGAGGGACGTCCTGGGCTTTTACCTCCTTGCTTCCTGTTGGAGGAAGCCGCCGGCTTGGGTTTGGGACGCCAAGCGCGAGCCTGCTGGCCCTGTTGCTGGTGCTGCTGGGCCAGTAGAGAAGCAGGGACCGAAGGATGAAAGGACTTCTGCTGCTGATGGTGGCCTTTGTCCCTCTGGGCGGAGGTGACCGAGTCCAGGGTGGCATTGGACTTCTCGATCCACTGGAGGTGTATCCGCCGTGAAGGTGGATATCCTCAGCCACGCCCTACATCGCATGGCCACCACGGCCGCTACTAACCTGGCACAGGAATCACCAATGTCCAGAGCAGTCTGAAGCTGCTGCTTCGCCACCGCCCTACCCTGGTCCCGCACCTGGCGGACCATGGTCTGCAGGTCAGGCGGGAGATGAGGAACAACCTCATCCCGGGAGCCCATGAGGGCGTGGGAGAAGTGTGCCATCAGCACGGCTGAGCTGGCCTGTCGGAGGCCGAGGGAGGACGCAGCATACCTTGCACCCGGCAAAGTCAGCTTTTGGACTCTTTGTCAGGGGCTTATCCACATCCAAAAGCGTTACGGAACACGGAAGCGCTGTCGGTGATAACCCTCGGCAGAGGTGCTCGAAAACCGGGCAAGAGCGGTGAGCACCGCATACTTCCTGGCCATCTTGGCCAAGGGCGCAGGGCAGGAAGCAGGCCGCTGTCAAAGCTCCAAGGCTGGGCCGACAATGGCCTCAGCCACCGGAAAGGCCTCCGTGGGAGAATCCCCTCAGTCCAGAATCTCCGTCAGGGGATACTTGGCCCGTTTGGACACGGGCTCGAGCTGCATCCCGGTGGACTCTGAGATGAGTCAAAGCAGACCCAAGAAGGGCAACGGGCTATCGATTACTGACTGGCCCCCGGAGGACTCCAGATCGAACTGCCTAGAGGAACAGGGAGGAATCGTGCGGAGTTCTGAAGAGTCTGCGAAGAGCTGCTCGACCCTGAGCCACCCTCCACTTGCCGAGGATGATCGGAGTGAGGGTGACTGACAACCTGTGGGGCAGGCTGTGACCCGACCGAGAATTCTTGGTCGGTGCCCCTGACTTCGTTTGTGGAGGCGGAGGTTCCACCAGAATTGGTGGAGCAGCTGGTTTCGGCCGAGCAACCGGCCCTGGAGCGGGCAACTCAACTGGAACGAGTGGTTGCTTCGGTCGTTCAGGCGACAGCCACTTAATGGCCGGGGTCTTGGCTAGAGTTGGCTTAGGCCCGGACAACAGCAACTGCTGCCACATAAGGTCCTCGTAGCACCGGTGCAACTTGCGCCGCAGCCTCTCCTCACCCGAGGAGGATGACGAGGAAGAGCAGGCGTTGCCGCTTAGCGATAATGAGACCGAGACCCGCCGATGTCGGTGGGGAGGCAGCTGGACCGAGAAAGAGTCGAGACAAGACCGAGACCTGGGGGACGAGGGTGGGTCTGGAAGGGCGGGGACACCCGCCTTCCCTCGGCTTGAGCACTTTAACCGGGGACTGCGGCCCAGAAGGCACAGGCAGATCCTCAGTATCCACCGGGGGAACCGGTGAAGGAGGGTTGTCGACTTCTCCAGTTGACAGCCCGTCTAACGGATCGAGAAAAATCTCGACTTCGTCGACGGGAGTCTCGGCAGGCTGGCCTGACGGGTGCACCGTGAAGCCAGTGGCCTCAGCCGCAACCTCGACCGAAGTCGACTGTCAGCCGCCCGGGGAAGGGGACCTCTCCCACTCCCACGAACGCCGACGGTGGGACTTACCTTTCGACTCCTTTTTCTTGGGCCGAGAAGAATGTCCCAAAGGCCCCTCTCCTTTCGTGGAAAGGGACTGACAAAGCTCCTTGAACGAAGCCGTATACAAGGAACTCAGAGAGAGCAGGATAAATGCAGCGGCTGAGGAGGAGGAAGATGCGGCCTGGGCACGCCTCCTCCCTCGAGGCGATCATCTGCTCGAGCTGCTCAGCCGAGCCAGCTGCCGCGGACACCGCCCAATGAGCCTCTTTAGATTTTACCGGCGTGAAATGTTTCTCGGGGCACCCGAGTTTCAATCGGGCAGCGCAATCGTCCAGCACGTTGGCCGAGAAAGAGCGGCACAACTTGCAGGCCTGCGGATCATGATCTAGGTCTAGGCACAAGATGCACGTGGAGTGTGGATCCATCCTGGACATTTTCTGCCCGCAAGGGCACCTCCGAAAGCCGGGAACAGATTTGTCCATCGCAGCCATGAGGGAAGATGAAGACCGAAGTTTAGAAAACTTCAAAACCAATTTCGAACAAACCGAAGAGTTAGGATCCAGTCTAAACGCAGAGCACTAAGGAGGGAACCTGAGCTTCCAAGCGGTAAGGAAGATCTGGCATCACGGGGTGGAGCCGTTACCACCTGGGTGGGTGGGAGGAGCCAGCTTGAAGACCTTCCGGCAAGAATTAAAGCGGCAAGGATACCTGCCAGAAAGTGTGGATGAACAACATATCCATGTCCCTAGAAAGGCTTTTTTCAGCTGCAGACAGGCTGGATGTAACAGCCTGTCCACAGTCCGAAACAGCACAGCAGATTGGTTCACCACCTGCTGCGCAGTACTTTTGGGCTTCTTCTTAAAGGTATCTTTAGCCTAAAGGAATTATGTTCCCATGCCACCTTCAGGGGTGGAAACCTCAAGAGGGTTCCTTTGCCTTCACAGTACCCCAACAGGGTGGCAGTCCCCGATGGGACAGAGAGAGCAGATGGCCAAAGCATCTACATATGGATGCACTATCGGCGCTACATCTTTCTCAACTTGTCAACTCTCCCACAAGAATTAACTACAAAACTGGGACAAGCACCACTCTCAACTGGGTAATCTCAAACCGCCCTGACTGTATCTCCAATGTAACTGTGTACCCTGACTCCCTAAGTGACCACTCCCCTGTCACTTGCAGCTGGACCAACAAATTCCAATCCCCACCGCCTCTGACTATATACAACAGAGTGCCTATACGTGGCCACCTGGAGCACCTAAAACAACACCTTCGCTATCAGGACTGGTCTCTGCTGGACTCCTCTGCTGACACTAATGAAGCCCTTCAGCACTTTATTAGTACTTTCAATGCCACCTGTGATGTACATGCACCCCTCAAGAAAATGAAGGTGCGCGGCACTGTACATCCCTGGATTACCCCAGATCTTCTTGCTACCATCAAAACGAGGGACCACCTCTGGTACTGTGCTAAATCATCTGGCAAGCCTCAAGACTGGCAATCCTATAAAGCTGCAGGAAATTCCTGCACTCGGGCCATCCGCAAACCGAAAAGCAATCACCACAGGGAGCAGCTTACCAACAGTTGGGGTGATAGCAGGAAATTCTGGTCAAATATTAAAGATATAAATGGAAAAGACCCAAAAAAGGCACCTACTATGATAAACCTCAACAGCTCCCACATACTGGATCCACTCAAAATTGCAAATACTTTCAATGATGCCTTTACCGATCTAAGCAATGTCCTACCGCAAGATTTCTTTGATGATACCACCTTAAAGTCTGTGTACCAGCAGGAGAACAAGATAAATGATCACCCTCTTTTCTACTTTAAACACATCTCTATTAACCAAATCAGGAAACTACTGAGCAAAATGCTGGGTAAGTCACGGCATAGTGGGGACTCCCTAGACCTCAAACTAATCGCACTTACCGATGAGGAAGTACTCCCACCTATCACTAAGATCCTTAATCTCTCTCTGTCATTGTCTCAGTTCCCACAGGCTTGGAAAACAGCCATTGCTACATCAGTTCATAAAGCTGGGGACCGTGTGCTACATAGCAACTATAGGCCTATATCAATCCTTCCTCCCCTTTCTAAAATACTTGAACGTATTGTTGCCAACCAACTAGTGGACTACCTAAGTAAATACTCCCTACAATGTGAACAACAATATGGTTTCAAAAAGGGGTACATCACCACCACTGCTCTCCTAGAACTCACCAGCTCCGTCCACCAATCTATTGACCAAGGCAGTCTTGTGGGGCAGTCTATAGACTTAACTAAGGCCTTCAACAAGGTTAGTCACCAGCTCCTCCTTAAACAACTCTCTCTAACTGGCCTCTCCCCTGATTCACTGTCCTGGTTTACAAGCTATCTTGGAGATAGATCACAATGCGTAAAGATTTCCAGCGCTATCTCTGACCAAAAAACAGTTCAGTCTGGTGTACTCCAGGGCTCAATTCTGGGTCCCCTCCTCTTCAGCATCTTCATTAACAATTTCCATTTTTGCAAGCCACCATGACCTGCACATGCTCAAAAGCAACCTACAGAATGGTTTCCCGGATGTTGAGCACTGGTTCTCCAAACAGAAGCTATTGCTAAACTACAAGAAGACAAAAGTCCTGCTGTTCTCCTCTGTCCGCAGTAGATACAAAGGACAAGCTCTCACTATCAGAAATAGCCAAGATGACCCCCTTGAACAAATACAGCACTTCACGTACCTTGGGGTCACCCTAGATAGTCACCTCACCTATACACCCCACATTGAAAATGTAGCCAGAGCCATCAATGCTAGGATTGGTCTTCTCTATCGACTCAGAAAGTGTCTAACACCTGAAGCTCTCAATCTGGCTATTCACAGTTCGGTGCTCTCTATTAGTGACTATGGCCTTGTTATTTACAGAGCTGCTACTGATACTGCTCTCAAAAAGCTCACTGTTGTGCTAAACAAGGCTTGTAGACTACAAATGAGGGCACCACACCTCACCCACACCTGCGATCTCTATAAACAGATTGGATGGCTCAATCTATCTAAGGAGAATCAAATACTACACCTGCTTCCTCACTAAAAAGATTCTACTAGGGTTCATGCCGAAGGGTCTGTGTTGTCTACTTCACAAATCTCCAAAGACCCAACATACATGCACCTCATTCACTGAACTCCTACTAGTCCCAAGGTGCTGGACCACGCAATGCCAAAGCACCTTTTGTAGTAGAGCACCATCCTGGTTCAATGGACTCCCCAATAGTCTAGCTACCCTTTCTAAACTTGGAAAGTTCAAACATAAGCTCCGATCTCACCTCCTAACTGAAATCTCCTGTGATTGCTCCACCTAAATTCCAAGTCCCTTTTCAGGACCTCCACCAGTCCACCCCCCCCCTTCCTGGACCTCCCCTCACTGATACCTCTATCACCTCCATCTTACCACACTCTTCCCTGCCTTTGCCCATCTCCCCTCTTCCCTCTCCTCCCCCTTTCTAAGAGTCTCCCTCCCTAGCGTAGTTGCAACTTGACAAGGCTGCCTGGCTGCTCCTCTCCCTCTTGGTTCTTCCTCCCCCCTCTTCTTTTCTTACCTCTGCCTCTGATCAGGTTTTGCATAATGTGTATATAACTGAAGCTTAATTGTCCTATACTATAATGTAAACACATGTACATATGCTCTGAAATATTCTGTATGACTTGTCTGTTTCCCTGTAACTGTTTGTAATCCCTCCCTACTGATATGGAACCTTTGTAAATGAGCTGCCTGGTGCTCAAAGGTATTTGTAATTCCTAGAATGAATAAATAAATAAAAATTAAAAATATAACAGTCAGACAAAACATTCATTCAGCTCCCTTCAGACTATCAAAAATTTTGTACAAGCATAACTCCTAAGTTATGTACGCCCATTTTACACAACAGAGCCATAACTCCTCACTAAGTTATGTATGCCCATTTTACACAACAGCTATGCCTGCAGTTCAATGGGTTGGAGCTACCAGCCACACCCCATTCCTGAGCTATTTAAGACAGCTTCCCCCAGCTTCATTAGGAAGCACTGTTTCTTTGCCTTGCCCTCCTCCAGCAGCGAGCCTCTCCCCTCAGGGCTCCTTCCTAAGGTACCTCTAGCCTAATGGAATTATGTTGCAGTGACACCTCTTGGGGTAGAACCATCCTCCAGAGGGTTCCTTTGTCTTCTGGTATCCCAACAGGGTGGTAGTCCCCCATGGGACAGAGAATGTGAATGGCCAAAGTATCCATGTATAACAGTCAAACAACACATTCATTCAACTACCTTCAGACTAACAACAATGTTGCACATGCACAGCTCCCCACTAAGTTGCGTACGCCCATCGAACCTACAGGATGCTCTCCACCTCTTGGGTGAGTGGGGGGTGGGGTAGCACCTTCGACTGTAATACTGCCATCTGGATGGCCACAGGTGGCAGTGTATCATTAATACTCAGGGACATTCGGAAGGGGAAATTATCTCTGTTCAATTATCATAACCGGATACACAGACAACAGCTCCCATGTCACAGAAGGGAGGTCCCCACCTTAAGAGGAAATCTGAGAAAGGAACATAGGGAGGTGTCCTGGGATCCCAGAGAGTCAGTCTCAGAAGAAGTTCCAAGGCCGGGCAGGAGGGCTACTAGGACTGTGATGGAAGGATGCTCCAGCCGCCGGTAAGGTGGATGGAAAAAAAAAAGTAAATAATCCTAGTTCAGGTCAGGATAGTGGCTGATACTCCCTAGAACATCCAGATAGATCTATGGAACATGCCCCGGGGCAGGATAACTCTGCTGCCAAGACCCAGAACAAGGTCAACAGGTGAGGGTACATCCTGTGTGGGAGATAGCCAACATCTATCAGCTGGAGGGGGTTAGTAGTCATAAAACAAACTGAATGTGCACCAATGTGACAACCACAAGCATGTCATTGGTGAGGAAGTCTAATGCATAATACTAGGGGGCCCATGTTACATGTTTGTTGGAAGGGAAACTTCCTAACATATAGGTGCACATGGAACTCTAGGGGATCTCAGAAGATTTCAGATACAACTGCCCATGGCAGGCCCGAGCCACTGGCTTGCGCGTTTTAGGACCCCATGGATACAGTGGCTAGGTTGTTTTGTCAATTTACATTTTTTTTGGGGGGGGGACTGTCAGAGGAACCGAGACCATTACAGGTGCCCACGCTAGTCATTAGCTGAAGGACGGTTAACACAGACCCATGTGGGTGTTGCATTGGCCAAGTGTATCAGTCCACTTCTGCTATTTCCAAGGATAGAAATAATTTCTCCGGGGGGGGTTACAACCCACTCCTGCCAGTAGGGGGCAGAGGGCTGGTTACTAAAATGCCAGACCCAGAGCCTACAGATTGGTAGTGACTCTATGAGAAGGGTGCCAAGGTGGCATCAAGGTCACTTGCCTATGGTCACTTGTCAGACTGCCCTGAGAAGGCAAGGACCTCACACCTCAGAGATGTCTATGGATCCAGCCTTTGAAATCAAGTCATCTTGATGCTCGGTTACCTTGTAGCCTCCAGGCACAGGCCCATGACAGCAATGAAGATCCCAGGGAAGGGATCTGGGGGCATTTAGTGTAGATCTCTACTGTACTGTATGTAGAGGACACATCAGGAGGGTGTGGAAACCCTGAGGGGCTTCCCCTCAAGGGGATATCGTGGCACCCTTACAATGCAGGAAGGATCCCATGGAAGAGATGTTCACCCTTGGGGGTGTTTGCAGTCCTGTGCCTTAGAGATGCTGCATGCAGAGCTGCTACTGGAGAGAGACCTGGTGAAAGAGACAAAGCTACTATGGTAGAAGGTATACCTACATTAAATACAGGAAACCCCAAATCAGAATGGGTACTGGAGTTGCTGCCTATGGCAAAGCGTCTGGGGGTAACTACAAGCTTCTGCTAGTGGGTAGGCTGAAGTACTGATTGCTGCACTGTGTCCTGCACACTTACCAGTGAGTATAGAGATGTTGATGTGAAGTACCCCACACAGAGATGGCTGCAGGGCTCCAGCAGGGAGTCTGGCCAAGTGTGCAGCAGCTGCCCTAAGGACCAGGGAACTCCCAAATGCCTGTCAGTGAACCAAAATCAGAGAGACGTGTGCCTACAGTGGTGATGTCTGCTGCATCACCTGCTGACCAGACACTATGGTGTCATATATGTGTGTAAGTGTAAACCCAAAACTGATACCACAGTGGGAGAAACTGGTAATGTTATGCAGCGCAGAACACACTCTGACTCAATGTACAGTATATCCTCACCCACTGGTGTGTGAAAACAGCGGTAGGCAAAGTCGTGTGGCTCCTGATTGAAAAGGATGGTACAACCTTTATCAAGGGACCAATAGATCTTGACTGACGTTTATAATCAGAATCAAACTCAGCTGGACAGTGCTAACAAGGACAGCTTTCAGAGACTGAGTTCCTGGGCTATATGACAATTCGTGCCGGTCATGTCGCTGCGAAACACCTCATAACAGACTCTTCACTCCAGCGTGAATCAGCACTCTGCATGATTCGTCCATGGACAATTTGCCTCCAGCATAAATATTAGAAAATAAGTAATCCGGGGAACAAATTGTGCGGGGTGCTGATTCACGCTAGAAGCGAAGAGTCTGCAGAATGAGTGATAGCGTAATAAACATGACTGGCATGACTCAAGCTGTGCCCCCCAGTTTGAGTTCCTGGTGTGTACCTGAACATATGTAAGTAAAGTGTGAGTACTTTTTAACCCAATTTGCAGTGTAATTTTTCTTGGCAGAGCAGAGGCCCAAGTTAAGCTCACCCCATGGACAGGGAAAAGTACAGTGTGTGTGTTTAATGCAGGGGAACCTTCTGGCCATGCCTTGTTCTGTTGATGTCAAGAGAGGGTTAACATATGGTGCTGGTCTCAGCTGAAAAAACACAGTACAGCAGCAACTGAGAGGGTTGCAGGAATACACAAACAAGAGATTACATTGAACTCAGAGCCTAAATCTTGAATTTAAAAGGGTGGTGAGGAACAAAGGTCATGATTTGCATGTCCAGTCCAGGAAGGACAATTTAGCGGAGACAGAAGAAAGTATTTCTACACTCAGTGGGTGGTGGGAGTATGGAACACTTTGCCAGAAATTCTGATTAATTCTAAATCCCTGTACATTTTTATAGCAAACTTTATGAAGAAGTCCACAAAAAAAAGTTGGAGCTGCTCTATCCACAGCTCGTACTGGAGGGACATAAATTTTGCATTGACACAGCTAACGGATGTGAAACTGAAGCTCTCTCCTCAGTTGGTTCTCTTATATGTGCTAGATGATGGGGACATCCCCAAGAAGAAAAAACATGTTATATATGTACTTAATGACAGCAAAAAAAGCTATTACTCACCTCTGGTGCACTCAGACCCCCCGGCCCGTTACTTCAATGGCATAACATACTTAAATCTACTATTTAGAACGAAATATTGCACATTTTCAGGGCCAGACTGTCCTATTTGAGTTGATGTGGCGGCCTTGGGTGTTTTATATATCACAAATAGACCCTACATTTGTTCCCTGAACTTAAAGTTAATCTTTTAAGTGACCCCTTGGATGATCTCCCCCTCATCTCTGGACTTGCATAGCATTTATTTCTTCTTTTAATTGTATTTTGATGACTGCTGAGACCATAAAATATCAAGAAGCATAATTTCCAGCTATAAATATGGAACTGTTACTAATATGTTATCACACATGTAATTTCTTACCATGTCTTATTCTTCCTCTGTGAATCAATAAACAGTTTAAAAAAGGAAAAAGGCCACAAAAAAAGAAGGAAAACGACACCCTTCACCACTGCATGTTAAAACTGTCCGGAAGACTACAGACATTAGATACAGATGCTGGCATCTGAGGGCTACCTGCTACCAATATGAGACTTACATTTCAGTCATCACGTTTACATGTTGACTGCAATCCGACTGGAAACAGCTTTCACTGAGTTCCTATTTCCAACTATGATTCTACCAAAATAGTTGTGCTCATGTACTCACCGTAAGTTCAAAATGATAAATGATCATAAATAAATAAATGGTAAATGAAATGATGATGTACTGGCTGCACCTCTGACAGTCCTATTTAACAGCTCACTCAAAACAGGAGTGGTTCCAAAGGACTGGAGGAGGGCAGAAGTAGCCCCACGTCACAAAACCAGTAGCAGGGAGGAGTCTGGCAACTACAGGCCAGTCAGCCTGACATCAGACTCCCAAACGACAGACAGCACAGGTTTGTGGCAGGGAGGTTATGTCAAACTAACTTCATTAACTTTTTTTGACTGGGTCACAAAGGGAGTGGATAAGGGCCAGGCAGTGGACATACTGTACCTGGATTTCAGCAAGGCCTTTGGCTTGGTTCCCCTTAAAAGATTGATCAAGAATTTGGAAGACCTGGAGGAGGGGACAAAACGTCTAGGTTGGGGCCAAACAGGTTAGAGTTAGAACCCAGAGAGTAATGGTTGGTGGGAATACTCAGAGGTGAGGGAAATTAGTAGTATGGTACCACAGGGGTTGGTGCTTGGGCCAGTGATGTTCAATGTGTTTATAAATTACACTGGGGACAGCATTATGGGCAAAATGTCCTTGCCTTCTCGAGGATGAGACAAACCTCTATGAGAGGGTACAAGCAAAGGATGCAGTCAGGGACATGAGGGAAGACCCAGAAAGTCTGGAGAGATGGTCCAGAATATGGCAACCAAGGTTCAATGCAAGGAGTGCAAAGTCATGCACATGGAAAGAAAGAACCCAGGGGTGGAGTACAAAGTGTTGTGGGGGGACTGTCACGGTGTCCAAAGAGGAAAGACTGGTGGATTTTAATTACTAGCAACTTGAAGCCCTCTATACAATGCAGTAAGGCAGCCACAGGGGGCGAACAGTATGCTGGGTTACTGTTTTATCCTGTACTATGTTGTATTTGTATTTGACAATTTCTCATTTGTACTCTCCCGGGTCATGCCTGAAAATAGGCATTTCTATGTCTAGTGCACTTCCTTGGTTAAAAAAAAAAAAAAATTAATAAATGGAGGGTTTACTAGCAGAAAAAAAGAGATAATTTTACCTCTGTACAGATCCATGGTGTGTCCACACCTGGAGTATGGCATACAGTTCTTGAATCCTTGCCACAAAAAGGATATAAAACAGCTGGAGGTGGTGCAGAGAATGGCCACAAAAAGGACTCAGGGGACAGCGGGGTCTGTTGTACAAACGGGGGCTCATGAACCTAAATATGTACTTGCTGGGGGTCAGTAGGTAACAAGGGGACATTACAGAGACCTTTAAGTACCTCAAGGGCATAAGTGAGGTAGACCCCTGAGAACTTTTCAGAGCCAGTGAAAACAAAAACATGAGGGGAAACAGTTACAAACTGTCTATGAGGCAGGTTCCATAAGGAGGCCAGCAGGCACTTCTTATAGAGAGGGTGCCGGAGGGATGGAACAGGCTACCAGAAGAGGAGGTAAGCAAAATGAAAAACTTACCTACCACAGTAATCTTGTTTCTTCGAGGGGATCACTCAGTATGCTTAAACTAATGCAGTCAACCTTCAGTGTTGAACTGCCCCGGAGAGAATGGAAAGCATGTAAATAATGGAACTCTCATTGGCTCGTGCCAATTTCAAACTGCTGCCCTCTAGTACCTGCTGTGTTCTGATCAACGCTCAGATTCATTACGAAGCCTAACAGGGTGAAGACCCTGTAACTATCTATACCATTAACTGTAACCCCACCTTAATAATACCCCAAAAGCACAGTCTCTGAAAGAAGGGACAACAACAAGCACCAACTGGTTTAAAACTCAGCTATTAGCTGGAACAAATATAAATAGCCAGTGACCAGCAGGGATGCAGAAACAACGTATCCCTTTTTCCTGGTTCTGGTAGGGGAGGCGGGGTGGGAGCTTTAAGCATACTGAGTGATCCCCTGGAAGAAACAAGATTACTTCTTCAAACCCCAGGAATCCCTCAGTATGCTTAAACTATTGCAGACTACCAAGCAGTACCTTTGGAGGTTGGGTACAGAACCTACTTTGGAAAAAGGTTCCACAGAACTGCTGTTCCAAATCTGGCGTCATTTCTGGACTATATGTCCAAGCAGTAGTGCTTGGTGAAGGTGTGGACAGTTTTCCATGTGGCTGCTTTACAAATTTACAGCAATGGGATATCCCTTGCTACAGCCACTGATGCAGCTGTACCCCTGGTAGAATGTGCCCCAATGCCCAGGGGAGGTTGCTTCCCAATCTTAGAGTAGCAGGACTTGATACAGGCTACTATCCAGTGTGCAGTGGTTCTCCAGGAAGCTGGTCTTCCCTTACCCACTTCTCCATTTGAGAAACAAGCGGATAACCTCTGGCCTGTGAACCTTGGTTCTGTCAAGGTGATGGCTAAGTGCCCTTTTGACATCCAAGCTGTGCAGTTTTCATTCACCTGAGCTGTAGCTGGCAGTGAAGAAAACAGGCAATGTGATGGACTAGTTCAAGTGAAAATCTGAAACCATCTTAGGGAGGAATTTCCTATTTGTCCTGAGCACCACCTTATCCTTGTGGAATGAAATATTGTTCAGGTCTGTGCACAAGGCCTAGAATTCACTTACTCACCTAGCTGAAGTAATGGCTACCAGGAAAACAGCCTTCCATGTAACGTACTTCAAATCTGCAGTTGCCATAGGTTCAAAGGGAGGTTCCATAAGCCTGGCAATAAAAAATGTTAGGGTCTCAGGCTGGTAGGGGCTCCTTAAGGGGAGGGTGAAGGTGGTTGAGACTTTTAAAAAATGTCCTGAAGACAAGATGAGATGCCACAGACCTGTCTTTACCTGCTGAAATGTAAGCTGAGGTCGCAGCCAGGTGCACTTCCAGGGTAGAAGGCCTAAGGCTTAAGGAATGCAGATGGGTTAGGTAGTCCAAAAGGACAAACAGCCCAGCACCAGAGGGATCAATTCTTTTTCCTGCACACCAAATGGAAAACCTCTTCCATTTGGAAGCATAAGTCTTCCTTGTTGAAGGTTTCCTGGAGACCCTCAGGACACTCAGAACCTCCTCAGAGAGATGCAGGTTGACGAATTCTAAGTCTTCAAGCGCCAAGCCTTCAGGTGGAGGGACTTAAGGTTGGAATACAGAATCTTGCCATGAGAGGATGTCAGGAGATTGTGCCTCTGAGGGAGGTGAATCGGTTGTGACACAGATAAGGATAGCAGAAGGCAGTACCAAAGCTGTCTTGCCAAATCTGGTGTCACCAGAAACATTGTTGCTGCTTGAGACCTGAGTTTTATCAGGGTTCTGAGCAACAGGGGAAATTGAGGGAAGGCATACAGGAATCTGCCTGACCAATCCAGTGTCAGGGCATTCACTGGCACAGTTCCCCTTTCTGGGGGTCTGCAACAGAAGTGCGGCAACTGGTGATTGCCTATGGAATCGAAGAGGTCTATCTCTGGGGTGCCCCACCTCCTGAAAACTGATTGGAGCACTTGTGCATTCAGGGACCACTCGTGGTGATTCTGACTGATTCTACTGACAGAATCTGCCAGAATATTTCATATCAAATCCCTATACATAATTCCTTCGAACACCTTTCATAAATGATTGACGAAACTGAGTCAATGAGCCCTGAACTTGGTATAAGTGCTGAAAATAAATCAATACACAACCAAACTTCTAGCGAGCAACTACCTGCTGCTCAGATCCATCTTCAAAATTCTTCCCCCTTAACTACCCATTGGAAATTACCTATTAAAAAGGAAGTATTTGTCTTGGGTGATTCCATCATAAAATATATAGACCATACGGTCTGTAATCCTGACAAAGAACATCGCACTTGCTCTAGTTACCGGGGGGGGCAAGGATTTCAGACATTACCTCAATGGTTAATCCAATTCTACAACCAGCTGGAGAAAATCCACTAGTGGTTGTACATGTAGGAAAAAATGACATCTCCAAACTACCTTTGCAACAACTAAAACAGGATTATGTTTCCTTGTGTAACTTACTAGTGGAACGATGTTGTAATATATGCCTATCTGAAATTCTGCCAGTTCCAAGAGCTACAGAATATATCACAGCTAAAATAAAAGCTTTAAATGAATGGCTTAGAAAATGGTGTCTTAGACAAAATATTTCCTGTCTGACACACTGGGAAGAGTTTCATCATAATCCATCCCTCTTTTCTTGGGATGGCTTACATCTCAGCAGATAGGGAAGCACATTATTGAGATGTAAAATTGCTACCTTCATACATACCAATTTAAACTGATGGTAAAGGGGGAGTTTGGGCTAACTACCAATACTCTTAATACTGGGACCTACTTTTCAAGCCAAAATCAGCCAAACATTTTATCTCTTCATGCTCGATCTTTAAATATTGCAAAGCTTGCTGAGCTGGAACTTAAGGCTCAGTCTCTTGATTTATCTTTAATAGCTATAACAGAAACATGGGGCAATGCTGATAGAATCTGGACCGCTGAAATTCCGGGATTCAAACACTACTTCAAAAATAGACCTGATAATAAGATAGGTGGTGGGGTCAGTCTTTACATCAGAGATAACATCATTTCTTTTAAATCCTCAGTGAATGTTCAGTTTGAAAGTGTATGGGTGTATATTCAACCTAAGGGTTTTTCCCAAATTTTAGTTGGGACTTGTTATCGTCCACCTTCATCAGATTTTAACCAATGTTCACGGTTAACTGATGAAATTTCCTAGTTAGCAAAAAATGGCTCAGTTCTAATCTTGGGTGATTTCAACTTACCAACTATAAACTGGGACACTTTAATGGGTTCAAACCATTACGACCATAAATTTCTTACAACCATTATTGATTTGGGACTTTACCAACTGGTTAAGGAACCTACCCGGGGTAGTAACATCGTGGATCTTGTCATAACTAACATAGATATCCCTGTGAATGATTTATTAATATCAGAACCTCTTGGTAATAGTGACCATATGTCCATATTTCTTACTATCTCACTTTTCCAACGTCCTGTAATAAACAAGCCAAAAATTAAGCAATATGATCGAGCAGATTTTCATAAAATAAATCATCACCTAGGAGCATTTGATTGGGACAATATTTTTTCTTCACTTAACACAGATGCAGCATGGGATTTCCTAAAAACACAAATTCAAGAACTTGAACAGCAGTATGTTCCAGAAAAATATAAGTACAATAACAAAGGTAAAATTCCACCATGGTTTAATAGATCTATAAAAAAAACAAATTTCCTGAAAACAAAAGTTATTTTCATTATTAAAAAAATGTCCCACTAATCAAAATAAAGAAATACTAATTAAATGTAGCGAATCAGTTAAAATATTAAAAAAAACTGATTCTGCTAGCTAAAAGTAATTTAGAATCTCGTATTGCACATACTGATAATTCACATAAAGTGTTGTATGCCTACTTAAACAGCAAAAAAGGTAATAACAGAACTATTGGACCATTAAATATAAATAATACAATAATAACTTCCGATTTAGTAACTTCCTCGGCTTTAAATAATTATTTTTCATCAGTTTTTGTTCAGGATCCATCTCAAATTCTTTCTCAAGTAACACAAAATATAAGGTTTTACAGAATGATGTCCACGAATTATTAATAACATTAAAGAAATCGACAAGTCCTGGCCCAGATGATATATGTCCCAAATTTCTTTTGGGAGTTAAAGACACCATTGCCCTACCACTCACTATTATTTTTAATAAATCTCTTCATGAATCAAGGGTTCCCTCTGATTGGTTAACTGCAATAGTAACTCCTATTTTCAAACAGGGTTCCCACTCAAAAGTTGAAAACTATCGCCCGATTAGTCTAACCTCAATTCTTTGTAAATTATTGGAAAAATAATCAAAACTTTTCTTGAAACAGAAATGGAATCCCTGAACATAATAGATATAACTCAACACAGATTTAAAACTGTTTTTTCTTGCACCACAAACTTGCTTTCATTCTACAATTATATTAGCATGAATCTTGATTTAAATATTCCAACTGATGTCATCTTACTGGATTACAGTAAAGCATTTGATAAAGTGTCACATTACATTCTGAATAAAAAATTCATTCATTTAGGATTCTCATCAACATTAGTTTCATGGATAAACAGTTGGCCGAGCAATCGCACTCAGAGGGTTCTGGTAAATGGCACCATGTCAGACTTGGGTAGGGTGACAAGCAGTGTTCCCCAGGGCTCTGTTTTGGGACCCACCCTTTTTAATATTTTCATCAGTGATATGAAAATTTGTTCTTCTAACATCCTTATGAAATTTGCTGACGACACTAAACTAGGGGGTACTGTGAACAACGCAGTTAACAAAAAAACATTATTAACTGACCTCGCATCAATCGAACACTGGGCTCTTATAAACAAAATGTACTTTAATGTAACAAAATGTGCAGTCTTACACATGGGTAAAAACAACCCCAAACAAGTATATACTTTGAACAATATAATTATTAGGGCTTCATGCGGAGAAAAAAATCTTGGGATCCTAGTTAATAACAAACTTTCCTCATCTTCTCATTGTAATAAAATCACCAATCAAGCTAATGCTCTTCTTCGCAGGATAAATAGTACATTTGTCTCTAAGTGTGAACAGTGTATCATGACCCTGTATAGATCTCATGTCAGACCTTACATGGACTATGGCTCCTCTTTTTGGAGTCCTTATCTAGTATCGGATATAAATAGAATTGAACAAATTCAACAC
This sequence comes from Neoceratodus forsteri, assembly GCA_016271365.2. Classification (NCBI taxonomy): domain Eukaryota; kingdom Metazoa; phylum Chordata; order Ceratodontiformes; family Ceratodontidae; genus Neoceratodus; species Neoceratodus forsteri. The sequence continues at coordinate 116,804,088 of CM028131.1, forward strand.
AGGGCTATAAAAAAGTATTCCATATTTTGCTCATTTGGATTATGATTCTAGATTACAGAAGACAGGCTTATAGTCACTCAAACAGAGAAGAACTAGAGGTGATCTTTTACAACTTTTCAAGATTATGAAATCACCCGTTCTGATGGAGCAATGTGGTATAACATTATCCAGCAGAAAAATTGTAGCCAGGTTACGTAACAAACAACTGGATATTAAAAAATGTAATACAAATAAAAGGCAAAACTTTTTTTTATAAGAACTCCTAGGTTATGGAATACTTTACCTCAAGATATTGTTGATTTACCTACTGTTATGACTTTCAAAAACAAACTTGACAAATGGTTAATAAAATAGTGTCATAAATAATGATCCACACATGTGGAGAACAATCTCGATAGGCTATGGCCTTCTTTTGTCCATCAAACCAAGTAACCAAGTAATATTGTCCATTCCTGGTATGTGGATGGCTGGCAGCGATACCTGCATGGAGTAAGCCATGTTCCATACCTTCACGGCCTCTGTGCACAGTAAGGTTGACCTGGTGCTTCCATGTTTGTGGATGTAATACATGGTGGTAGTGTTGTCTGTTCTGCCCTGCAATATCTTACCCTTGAGCTGAGATGTGAATGACTGAAGAGTCAGGTAAACCGTCCTGAGCTCTAACAAGTTGATATGTAGAAGTGTTTCTTGGGGGACCATGTACTGCTGGCCATGAGGTTTAGCATGTGTGCCCCCAACCCAGAAGAGAGGCATCTGTGGTAAGTACAACAGATGGATCCTCTTTTCAGAAGGGAATTTCCTCCCTGAGGTTCTCTCTGTCTAGCCACCATTATAAGGCCTGTAACAGTGTCCTTGTGACAGATACCAACTTGGCTAGAGGGTCCTTCCTTTGGGACCAATAAGCCCTTAGGTGGAACAGGATGTCTCTCATTTGGAACCTTGAGCCTGGGACCACTGCCGTTGCTGCTGCCATGTGACCCAGTAACTGTAGAAAATGTCTTGCTGGGTTGGGTCTGTTTAACTTGAAGGACCCAGCCAGTCCCAGAATGCTGTTTACCCTGTCCTTGGGAAGGAATGATCTTCCCTGCAAGGTGTTCAACTCTGCTCCTATGAAGTCCAAGACCTGTACAGGTTCTACTTGGGACTTCAGGGCATTTATGAGAAATCCCAGAGTCTCCAATGTGCTCTGAGCGAGAGCCAGGGAGTCTCTGGTATGCTGAGGGGACTGTTCTATGACCAGCCAGTCATCTAGGTAGGGGAATACTGTAGCCCCTTGCCTTCTCAAGTGGGCCACTAACACTGCCAGGCACTTTGTGAATTCTCTGGGGGCTGAATTTAGGCCGAAGGGCATGGCTGCAAACTGACAGTGGCCTGAGGGGAGTCTGAACCTCAGGTACTTTCTGCGACCTGGTTGTACTGGGATGTGAAAATAGGCATCTTTGAGATCCACTGATGCCAGTCAATCCCCTTGCTGTAAAGTTGGGATTATCACAGCCATAGTGACAATCCTGAACTTTGGTTTTGACAAATGCTTGTTCAGGAGTCTAAGAGTGAGGAAATACCTGGAATAGAAACCCTTGCCCCTTTGTGATAGGGGAACAGGCTTCACTACTCTAATGAGCAGGAGGTTGGCTACCTCTGACTCAAGAAGAGTCTTTTCTGCTGCGGTTGCAGGAGAAAAACTTCTGCTTCTTAGCTTGGGAAGTGATTTGAAACTTAGAGACAGCCCTTGGCTCACTACCTCCAGGACCCACCTGTTGGTGGTGATGGCAAGCCATGCCTGTAAGTAATGAGCCAACCTGCCTCCTACTGGAAGGGGGGAGAGACAACCTATACAAATGGTTTACCATGCATAGGGCTCACCACAAATGGACGCCTACCAAATCGGCAACCCACTTGCAGCAACTGCCCTGACGACGAGGGTGCAGGGAGGGCCACCAGATGGGGAGGGTTTGTGACACGGTAATGGGATATCACACATGTATACGTGAATGAGGAAGGTGAAAGCGAGCGCACTGAGCAAGGGGCAGAAGGGTTTGTGAGGAGTGTTGCTAGCGGGTTGCCGTTGAACTGGTGTCGTGGCGTGATGGGGTGGGTGCTGGCCTAGGGTGGCAGGGATGCAGGGTTTGGGACCGGGCACTGGTGCTTTCTGTTGCGCCCAGCCCGAGAAAGAGATTTTTTATTTTTTACACAGAGTGCCCCCCCCCAACATGCACCACCCCTCCGGAGTTTAGAATCTTAATTTAGGGGGGTGCGGAGGACATAGCCCCTCTCATTAAGGCAAAATACCATGTTTTTGTGCTGCTTTTACTGGCGCTGCAGTTCCACATTGCCAAAATTGATGTGCACTTCTGATAAGGACGATTGCCATTCGGCAGTCACCCTTATCACGTGTGTAACTCCTAGGTGGCACTATCCCAAGGGCTTCTACCCCTGCCTGTTTGACTACGGACAGGTTGAGGGGCCTAGGTCCTATGGCAGGTGCCTCCACCCAGAAGTCAGGGTTTGCAGTGGTTAGACTAGCTTGGTCAAAGCCCTCTGGGACACTGAGACCCCCTTTTATTCTCTCTAGTGGCTCACACAGTACACCGGAGTTACAGCCCTAATACCCCACGTATACACACTGTTCACTCTTATAGATACCACTTACCCTTGAGACTGATTCTGCACCATGTCTCTGAGGACCCCCTGTAAAATAAGGATAAACAACATACACAGCAAACACAATACTGTTTCCATAAATACCAACACCACAGACAGTATAAAGTATAACAACAACAAATCTGATTTATTTAGGGGGCAGTAACACAGGAAGGGGAAATCAGGTTAATTGGTGGCATTAAATCACAGTACTGTGCACACATACAGGGGCTGAAAAGTCGCACTCTGGGTACCCAGGTTGGGGGGAGAGCTAGCCAGGTCCATTGCCCGGGGTTGGCCGGCAGGTGCAGATGGATAGGGCCCTGTAGAAGAAAATATATGCACAACACCCAATTGTAATCCAGAGCCGGAGGGCTCAGTCCATGAAACAGTGAAACAACAAGAATTAGGTGACACACTTGTGATTGAAAACAAGCTGCAGGGGAATACCCTGATTTGTACTCACAACACTCAAGCTGAGGATCGGATGGAGAATGTCCCTCTGGATTGCCAGAAGAGCAGGGCATGAGGACAAGGTCCTTGTGACTGGACCCCACTGCAGTTGATAGCAAACAGATGTAGTCCGAATTAAGATGGGGGTTTACTTCCAGCTTCAGCACACAATTCACTGTACAGGGGATTGGAAATAGCGATTCCCCCACAAGCACTACACGCATTTATATGTAAAAGGAAAGTACTGTACCAGGCAGGCTGCTCCTCGATCCTGATCGCAATTACTGCAAAATACCCGGCAGCACACACAGCAGCTTCAGTTCCTGACAGACCGAGCGCGATTCAGCAATTTTTCCAGTCTTCTACAGGGTGAGCCTGGTTTCCACACTTCTAATGCTTCTTTCACCTCACAATTCGGTTTCAGTCCAAATTGGCACTCACAAAGGCTGCAGACCGAAACTCAGGGCCTCACACATGCTTCCCGCGCGAAACTATACACTGCAGAAGTACACAGCTCCTTCTCTCTTCACTGCCACAACTGATCTGATCTTATCAGTCACAGAGCAGGGCATTTTCTTTAGCTCCACGCTATTCTGTTGGCTGATTCAGCTGTCACTCACAATAAGACTCCCTCTGTTGGTAGGAAAAAGGTGCCAAGGTCAAAACTACATTTCCCAGAGTCACTGCCCACACAATCCCCTTGTGGTTGGCTCGAAATTTAGAGTCCAAGTTCTGATTCGTCTACAGGCTCCATTTTAGGGAACCCTTAACCCAACTGGCCCGGCACAGCAGTTTAGGTCCAAAATGGAGGGGTAACACACACAGAGTCCCAGCTGCAAGAAAGGCAGGTTAGACAAACTGCATTTTACTTAACACTCTAACTGGTTTCAGTCAAACAGTTACATCTTTCATTTAGGCTCCCTCTGCGCTCTTAGCGACTCCAGAAATGGAGCGATTTCTCCACAGCTTGGACGGGATTCGAGCATTAAATACACAGTCCCCCCAAACAAACTAATTAAGTCTGCAAGCAGACAGCTCTTAAAGAGACAGTACGTGGAGGCTCAAATAGCACTCACTTTGAACCACATTTAAACAGCTCAGACGCCGAACACCGCCCAGACTTGGAGCATTCAGGCAAGCTCCTGGAAGACTTTTGGGAACCCCCATTTGCAGGGGGGTTACACCCTTCCTGGCCTGGAAAACTTGGCATCCATGTCAAGTAAGTACCCCCATAAGTTTCAATACAACCATATACATTTACATCAGTATAACATTAGGCTTATATATGTAATCATCAGTCAACATATCACCTTACTAGAAACACATTTCTGAAACTTTTCAGTACATCACTTTTTACACAGTATTATACACACATTGTACCATAACTCAGGTTATTACCTCCTGTACATGAAACCTGAAGAGGGGGCCTTCCCTATCAGCTACCTTGGGGCTGGATGGGGCAGGGGCACCATACCTAGAGGGCAACACAAGTAACTTGGAGTTAGCACTGATGTTCAGTTTGGGCAATGAGCTCGGGGACACATACACTCCTTTATGGACAACATTGAGAGGCAAGTCCACAGGCCTCCCAGGGGAATCATAACTGAGGTGCACCACAGGCTTTACAGCTCAGCCAGTCTTTCTAGGGGGAACTGTTACAGTCTCTGCACCCTGAGCCTGATTTTCAGCATTGTCCTCACTTGTCAGGGGAGTCTCCATTGGGGTAGAGAGGCTAGAACTTGGGACACTTTCAGCTCCAGGAGTTGCAATCTCTGAGTCCACAACACTTGGCTCACATGGGAGTTTTCTGACACTGACAGTGAATTATCAGGGCACTCAACACACTCTCCTTGTTCTGGTATACCACCAGTTTGTCCCAGTCCATCATTTTCCTCCTCTGAAAACTCAAACAGTTCAACCATACACAATGATTCCATATCATCTGACTTCATGCTTTGCACTTCACTTTCTGGGAGCACTGGCTCCAGGGACAAAGCTGGGGGCTTAGACAGTCCAGAAGGCCCAGCTTCATCTCCAGGATTGACTAGGGGATTGCCCCGAAACAATTGACTCAGTTCGTAAGAAGGGTAGTATTCAAAGCCACACTCACTTTCCTCTGACATGGACTGACAGTCATGTTCAACTGGGACTTGTGGAGGGGAACACTTTAACTCAGCTTCTGTAGGTGCAGGCTTTCTTGGTTTTTGCTTAGCAGCAGCTCTAGTCACTGGTCCAGAAGGGGCATTTTCTGGGGGCTCAGACTCAATCAAGATTTGTCCAATAGCAGTAAATGATTTCTATGCATTGTTTTCACATCTTTTGAATTATTCTCAGGCCTTACTTTGTACATAGGCAGATCATCTAGTTTGCCCACTGCAATGTGAGGGAGATGGTGCCATCTGCCAGCAATCTTATGTTTGCCATGCAGTCCCAGATTTCTTAGCAATACCCGATCTCCCGCCTGGAGTTCCTGTGCTTTCACCTTTTTATCATACCTTTCTTTGTTGGCCAGATTTCTTTTGGCAGCCATGGTTTGAGCCAGTTGGTACGCATGATTTAGCTGGGCCTTTAACTTTTGCACATACTGTAAATAGTTGTCAGCTCGAACCCCATCAGGAGAAACTCCAAAACATACATCTACCAGCAGTCGAGCTTCTCTTCCAAACATCAGGCAGTAGGGGGAGAACCCAGTGGTATCACTTTTGGTGTAGTTGTAGGCATGTACCAGGGTACTAATTTGCTGGCTCCATCTAAGCTTGTCCTTTGGGTGGAGGGTGCCTAGCACATCTAGCAAAGTGCGGTTGAAACATTCAGGCTGTAGGTCCCCCTTGGGGTGGTAAGGGGTGGTTCTAGACTTTCACATTCCCCACAAAGAAAGCATGTCTTTGATCAGACACCTCTCAAAGTCTCTCCCTTGATCAGAATAGATTCTTTGTGGAGCCCCATACTGAACAAAAAAGTTTTCTACAAGTACTTTTGCCACAGTGGATGCCTTCTGGCCCTTGGCAGGGAAAGATTAGGCATATCTCGTAAAATGGTCAGTGACCCCCAGCACATTACTAATATTTCTTTGATCTGGCTCCAAACTCAGGAAATCAATACAGACCAGCTCCATGGGGGCACTGGTGGTGATGTTAACAAGGGGGGCAGCCCTCTGGGGCAGGGCATTCCTCTGTAAACAGTGACTACAAGTTCAAATGTGTTGCTCAACATCAGCCCCCATCTTAGGCCAACAGAATCTGGATCTCACAAAGTCAGGTGTTCTGTCTATACCAAGGTGCCCCATGTGGTTGTGTAAGGACCTCAGTACTGAGTCTCGAAAGGCAGTGGGCAGCACTAGTTGTTGTTTGTCTATTTGTCCCCCTCTGTCTACTGTTTCTCTGTATAACAGTCTATTGATCAGTTTCAACTTAGGACCTTCCTTGTATAACAATGCAGTTTTCAAATCAGTGGAGCGTAATTTGGACACATCTTTCCCTGCGTACAGGGCTTTTAAAGCTGATTTCATCATGGGATCTCGGGATTGAGCCCACTGAATACTGTCATTGTCCAGCTGAGGCAGTGCATCAATGTCTATTGCAAAAAAGTGGCAATAAGCAGCAGGTATGCAATTCTCAGAGGGTCCCAAACAATCCACCATACAGTCCACTGCGTCTGTGGACATTTGTTCCTCCCTGTCAAACTTCTGGCAGAGTGCTCGAATATCAGGTTCTGACAGTCTGACCCAGTCATTCTGGGGAACAGGCCTAAGGGAGAGAGCATCAGCATCTAGTGGTTCAGGCCTGCTCTGTATTCAACAGCATAGTTGTATGTAGATAATGCAGAAAGCCACCTATGGCCAGTGGCATCCAACTTAGCTGAAGTCTTCACATAGGTCAAAGGATTATTGTCAGTTTTTACTAGTATCTTAGCCCTATACAAGTATTCGTGGAACTGGTCAACAATAGCCCACTTCAAAGCTAGGAACTCTAACTTATGTACAGATAGTTCTTTTCAGATGGGGTCAGGCTTCTACTGGCAAAGGCCACTGGTTTCAGGCCATTCTCGTGCTCTTGGTACAATATAGCCCCAAGCCTTGCAGGCTAGCATCAGATTGCAAGACATAGGGCTTTGCTGGATCTGCATAGGCAAGGACAGGAGCGTGGGTAAGTTGATATATAATCTCATGAAAAGCAGCTTCACACTCAGGTGTCCATCTGGCTCCAAATACTTCATTGGAATGGAAATATACTCTCTCTGACTCAGAAGAAACTGACCTCTTGTATTTTTTTGTAGGTAGGAGGGTAACCTTGAATAAGATTGAGTAAAGGACGGATCACTCTTGAATAGTCCTTGATGAAACGGTGATAGTAGCCATAGAATCCCAGAAATCTTTGCAGTTCTTTTAGATTGTGGGGCTGTGACCAGGTGGTCAAGGTTTCAACTTTACTTGGGTCGGTCTCTATTCCCTCGGTGGAGACTATGTGTCCCACATACTTTACAGATGTTTGGAAGAATTGACATTTATCGATGTACAGTTTTAGGCCAAAGTCTTCCAGTCGGTCCAACACCTTGAATAATCTGCTCTCATGTTCCTCCAGTGAGCTGCCAAACACAATAACATCATCTAGGTACACCAGACACTCTGATAAGTTCATATCCCCCACCGCACACTCCATCAGTTGTTGAAAAGTGGCTGGAGCACCTGAAATCTCTTGAGGCATCCTTATGAATTCATAGAAACCAAATGGGCAGATAAAGGCTGTCTTCTCATGGTCTTTCAGGGCCATTGGGATCTGGTAGTACCCACTGCGAAGATCCAGTAAGGAGAACCACTTGCTACCATTCAGGCAGTCTAAAGCATCCTGAATGCGGGGCATTGTATACTGATCAGGGATAGTCCGCTGGTTCAAGGTGCGATAATCCATGCACATTCTTACTGTCCCATTCTTTTTTCTCACTACCACAATAGGTGAAGCATATGAGCTTCTGGATTCTTGTATTACACCAGCAGCAAGCATCTCTTGCAGATGCCGTCTCACATCATCTATGTCAGCAGGGGCCAGGCGTCGAGACCTCTCATGAAATGGCCTTTCATCATGCAGCCGGATCTGGTGCTCAGCTCCTTGCACACATTCTACATCCCATTCCTTTAAAGAAAACACCTGGTCTCTCTGGGCAAGTTTTCTACTAATCCTCATCTTCCATTCGGCTGGCAACAGGGAGTCCCCAAAATCAAACAAGTCGAGCATCACTCTGTCATTCTCCCCCGAACACTTGTTACTGGGCAGCACTGTAGTATCTGCACAATGTACATTAGCCAGGGTGCAACCTCTATTTACTCGAATCTCTCTATCAGACACATTATGACCTTGAACCATTACTCTTCTAGCATAAGCATGGGTTCTGGTAGGCAAAATACTTGGCTTGACCAGAAGTCCTTCCGGCAATTTCCCATCGCCTGGTGCATCCAGCATGTAGATTTTATTCTTGACATCCTTTCTGATATGGACTTCCCCCTGTAAGGTACACTGGGCATTTGGTGCCAGAATCAGAGACTCCGGATCCTTCTTCCAGACAATTCCAACCGGTTTCTCTGGGTCCACTTTATCAGCATCTCTCTGTGCCTCATAGGCCTTCTTGATCAAGGCCGGGATTCTCAAAGCTCTACCAGTCCTTGACCCTTGTTTCTCATAACACAACTGCGCCAACCATCCAAACATATGCGCATTCGTCCCAATTAGTAGAGGAATCCCATCATACAGTCCAGTAGGGGGACACACTAATGCCAGGGTTTCTACTTGCTCGGCCACTCCAGCCACGGAGATGGGAAAAGACAACCAAATTCTGATATACCCGGAATAGGGGTAGGTCTTCTCACTTAACCCCCAGACATGAAGTCATTTCAACGGTTGTAAGGGTACATCAGACAGGTGCGTCTAATGCCAGTCCTGAAACATAATTGTCACTTGGGAGCCACTGTCCAATACAGCTCTTGTAGACACTCCATTCACCTTCACAGTGGTTTCCATGGAGGGACCCACTATTCTGGACCAGTCTGGAGAGGCGGTAGCAAGGGCCTGGGCAGATGATCTAGCCACAAAGAGATGTCAGTTAGCATTTCTGGGACCTTCACTGTGGTCATTTCATGCACCTCTTAACCACTGTTTTGTGCTCCAAAGCTCTCCATGTAGCCGGCTCACCACTCTCTCTAAGTCTTTCCAAGACCGGCATTCCCTCTTCATGTGCTCATCTTTCCCACAATTATGGCAAAATACGTCTGCTGAAGTTTGGGTGGACTGAGGCATCACATTGGGGGCTGCGGCATTGGTTCTATCAATAGAAAACCTTGGCGCCACCTCAGCCGGTGGTGGGTTGGACATTTGGAGATATCTCTTCAGTTCCCTCACCTCCATTGCCAAGACATCAAGTTCTGAGCTGTTGTCAGCAGGAGGTGCCTGGATGGGCACCCCCAACCCCATAGCAGACACAGTCGGGCAAGTGTCAGGACCCATACTCATAAGCGGCCTTCATGATGAGACTGTCTGTTGTTTTCCTAATCTCCTCAAGCAGTTCATCCCATGGCAGATACTCGGTAGCCATCCTCTGGCTGGGCCTCTCTTAGCTGACATTTGGGTCTCGGTTCTGTCATGATTTCAGTGATTCCAGACCATCAGCATCTGACCCTGCACCTGGGGCAGGGGATGTAGCAGCTCGACTGCTGAGCTCTGAAAACCTTCCTCCTCCTCAACTTCCTGTGCCTCCTTCATCAACATCAAAGGCAAGGACCAGATTTCCTTTGATGCAGATTGCAATTGAGCAACACCCAGCCAGAGTGCGGCAAGAACAGAGTATATGATCCAGTCTTACCTGGTCCACTTCACCACGGGTCCAACCCCCCTTTCGAAAAATGGTTTGCAAGATTCCTCTAATCGATCCACATAGGCAGATAACAATTCCCCAGCTGTTGTCTAACATCTTTAAGCTTCCATTTCAAGGCCTCAACACTAGTGGTGCCCCAAACACATTTTCAAGGGGCAATTATACTCTTGAAGCTTTGGCGTCGAGGTCAGAGACCCTCAGGGGGAGAAAGTACATTGGGCAGATCCTGGAGGCTCTCCCCAGGCGAGCCTTTTTTCTGCCTCACAGCATTGCCAGTCTTGTACCAGAAGAGTAGCAGAGTCTATCCAGGTTTCCAGACCAACCTCCCATTTGGAGTGGGGCGGATGCCAGAGAATACTTTGAGCTATGATAAGAGTCATGACTAATAGCAGGTACAAATATGGGGCTAGCACTGGCACAGAAGGAGGGGGCAATAATGGAGTGTGGGAGGGGAGAGGTGTGGGAAGGAACCCTTCTAGGTGGCAATAATAGTTTCTTTAAATTCTCCACAGTTTTCCTTTCCTCCAGCAACCCATTTAGCAAATTTCTCCTCAAAAGTTTCAGATAGTGGGAGGGGTCATTCCCCCCCAGGGTCTTTACTGTCCTTAGTTATCACTCTCCAGGCAGTGAGGGCTCCCTCTGGGGTAATAGTCTGTGGCACTTTGGAGCTATCTATGAGGTCCTTATACTACACTAGGGCCATGAAAGTGTAGGTGAGCAGATTAGCATGTCAACCCGCCACCGCAAGGTTTTGTAAACCTTCCACCTTGGAAAGTACTCCCTCTACAGTGTCCATACTATTACCCAGTGGGATATCCAAGATAAGTATAGCATTTTGGGGGTCGATCTCCTGCCCAGTACACCACCCCACCAACTGGTGTACAGCCACTTCTGTTGAGGTATCCATTTATTTTTAACAGTAATTCATAAATGTGGCCACTAGAGGATGCTAATCCCAGCGGTGCCTCAAAGATGTAACCCCTAAGGTGGCACTATCCCAAGGGCAACTACCCATGCCTGTTTGACTACAAACAGGTTGAGGGCCTAGGTCCTATGGTGCCGTGCCACCCAGAGGTCAGGAGTTTGTATTGGTTTAGATTCAAGCTTGGTCACAGCCCTCTGGGACCCACTATGAGACCCCTTTGATTCTCTCTGAGTGGCTCACAGTACACTGGAGTTAGGCTCCAATACCCACATATATACACTGTTCACTCATATAGATACCACTTACCCTTGAGGCTGATTCTGCAGCACGTCCCTGAGACCCTCCGAAATAAGTTAAACAACACACACAGCAAACACACAATACTGTTTCATTAAGTACCAACACCACAGACAGTATATAGTATAACAACAACAAATCTGATTTATTTAGGGGCAGTAACACGGGAGGGGAAATCAGGTTAATTGGTATTAAATCACTGTAATTGTGCACATACAGGCTGAAAAGTCACACCTGGGTATCCAGGTTGGGGGGCCTAGCCAGGAACTGCTGTGCCGGGGTTGAGCCGGGCAGGTGCAGATGGACAGGGCCCTGTGAAGAAAAAATATATGCACAACACTCAATTGTAATCCGGAGCTGGAGGGCTCAGTCCACAAAACAGTGAAACAACAAGAATTAGATGACACACTTGTGATTGAAAACAAGCTGCAGGGGAATACCTGATTTATACTCACAACACCAAGCTGAGGATTGGATGGAGAATGTCCTCTGGATTGCCAGAAAGAGCAGGGCATGAGTACAAGGTCCTTGTGACGGACCCCACTGCAGTTGATAGCAAATGGATGTAGTCCAATTAAGCTGGGGTTTACTTCCAGCTTCAGTACACAATTCAATGTACAGAGTTGAAATAGCAATTCCCACTAGCACTATGCACATTTATATGTAAAAGAAAGTACTATACCAGGCAGGCTGCTCCTCAATCGATCAGAACTACTGCAAAAATACCCGCAGCACACACAGCAACTTCAGTTCCTGACAGACTGAAAGCGATTCAGCAATTTCTCCAGTCTTCTACAGGTGAGCCTGGTTTCCACACTTCTAGTGCTTGTCTCCTCACAACTCGGATCTCAGTCCAAACTGGCACTCACAAAGGCTGCAGATCGAAAACTCAGAGCCAACGCGCTCTCACATGAAAATATACACCACAGAAGCACACAGCTCCTTCTCTCACTGCCACAACCATCTGATCTTTCCAGTCACAGAGCAGGGTTTCCTTTAACTCCCACACTATTCTGATGGCTGATTCAGCTGTCACTCAGTCACGACTCCTCTGTCGGTGAAAAAAGGTGCCAAGGTCAAAATTACATTTCCCAGAGTCACTGCTCATACAATCCTCTTGTGGTTGGCTCAAAATTAAGACTCCAAGTTCTGATTCATCTACAGGCTCCATTTTAGGGAACCCTTAACCCAACTGGCCCAGCACAGCAGTTAGGTCCAAAATGGAGAGGTAACACACACAGAGTCCTAGCTGCAAGAAAGGCAGGTTAGACAAATTGCATTTTACTTAACATTCTAACTGGTTTCAGTCAAACAGTTACATCTTTCATTTAGGCTCCCTCTGCGCTCTTAGCGACTGCAGAAACAGAGCGATTTCGCCACAGTTCGGGCGGGATTCGAGCATTAAATACACAGTCTCCCCATACAAACTAATTAAGTCTGCAAGCAGACAGCTCTTAAAGAGACAGTATGTGGAGGCTCAAATAGCACTCACTTGGAACCACATTTAAATAGCTCAGACGCTGAACACCGCCCAGACTTGGAGCATTCAGACAAGCTCCTTGAAGACTTTTGGGAACCCCCATTTGCAGGGGGGTTACACGTGGAACCATACAAACACATCAGGGTTCTGCTTGGGCTGAGCCTTTGCCCAGAAGCTGCTTCAGATCTCTCATGGTCCTCTACCTCTGACCTCAAACCACCTCCAAGCAATAGCTGTTACTGATCTGTAGTAGCTTGGGCCTGGAAAAAGGCCTGCAGTAGGATCCCCTTCCCCTGTCTCCCCCGTATTGGGACCCATAAGCAGTGGAAGGCCTATCCCTTGAAGAATTGCTTCTGTACATGGTTTTATACTCTTCCACTTTTTCATGTAGGTCTCTGTCTTGTCCCCAAATAGTGAGTTGTTCTCACAGGGGAAATCTATGGCCTTAGTCTGTGTGTCTTCAGAGAGGTTTGCAGCACTGAGCCATGCAAACCACCTCACAGAAACAGCAGCATCCACAGCCATAAGACACTGGTATGTGGTGGCCTCCAGTGCTGTTCTGGCTGTTTCAGCCACTTCCCCAGACAGTTTATCTGCCATGGCCAGGACTGTAGACCACAAGGCTATCTGGTACTGAGCAGAATAAGCCATATAATTGGCTTGTCTCACCAAGAGTGAGGCTGCCAGGTACCCCTTTTTGCCCAAGGCATCAATTTTTCTGGAGTCCTTATCAGGAGAGTGGGATGTCATAGGTCTCTGGCTTTGTCGCATGCAGCAGCCTGTACCACCTCTTCGTGGTCAGGGTGGGTGAAATGGAAATCAGTGTTAGACCAGTCTAGATGATATTTTTTGTCAACTTTCTTGTCTACCCCTGGCACAGAGGTGGGGGTTTGTAGAATCTTTAGTACAGCCTTTCTGAGAGGCTTGTGTATGCATAATAAAAGCCTCTTGGTAGGGGCAAGGCCCATCATGTCTAGAAAATTGTCCTTCTCTTCATCTTCCACCATCTCTTGGATGGAGAGGTTCAGAGTGTCTACCATCTGTCTCACAAAAGAATTGTGAGATGAGTAGTCCTCCGGTCCCCGAGGAGGGGAACTGAAGTCCTGCACCAGGCAGACCTTAGGTTCGATGGATTCCCCTTCCACCTCCTCCACTTCTGGTCCCTCATACAAGTATGTTGGTTCCTGGGTGGAAGGAACTGAGCAGGAGCCAGTGGAACTGATGGAGGGGCCAAAGGACCAACAGTCTGGAGGGCTTACAGAATTTGCAGGGCATTGGCAATGTCCTCAGCCGAAGGCATTGCTGGCATGTCCACAGAGAGCTCCTTTGCTTTTTCAGCAGGAAGTGCAGTGAAATGTTTTTCTTTAGGCTTTCTTTTTGCTGGAACTGGTTCTGCAGCCCATTCCACTGGCCTTTTAGCCTTAGAAGAATCAGGTTTATTCGTGTTTTTTGGGTCCACTGACTTTTTTTTTCTTTTTTTGAAGAGGAAGCTTCCTCTGTAGTTTTCGAGGAAGAAGCAGGAGTGTCTGTCCATTTCCTCTAATTTTTGTAGCTCTCTTTTTTAAAGTTTTAGAACAAAAAGTTTTACAGATTTCACAACTTGTGAATATATGGCAGGGTCCCTAGCAAACAAAACACAAATTGTGCTGATCAGCCTTAGCCACAATTTGCCCACAGCTAATGCAGTTTTTAAACCCAGGAGGTCCTGTCTTTTCTTTTGTTTTGGTGCCTCTGACATGGATATCAGACAAGAAAAAACACAAAGGAACAGAAAAACCATTGGTTCCCAAACCGAAGATCAAACAGGGTAAAATACCCCAAAACGGTTGGTTCCACCCAAGAAAACAAAACAAGGAACTGGGGAGACAGATGGAGATAGAGGGGGGCGGCTCAGAGGTAATTTAAGGAAGTATTTTTTCACAGAGAGGGTTGTGGATGCATGGAATGGCCTTCCGGAGGAGGTTGTGGAGTCAAAATCAGTGGTGGAATTCAAGCATGCATGGGATAGTCATAAGGCAATTCTGGGGGGTGGGGGTAGAAAGAAGTAGGCTGCTGGTTAACTAGGATCTGCAGCTTATCCAGTAGGTAGGGAAATGGGCAGACTGGGTGGGCCAAGCGGTCCTTATCTGCCGTCAAATTCTATGTTTCTATGTTTCTATGTTCCTGGCAGGAATAGGAACCGCGGTCAGTCAGAAAACAAACAAAATTTAAATAAATGGAGTAACGTTATGGAACCTAGACAGGAACCAGAACACTAATACAAAATAATGATTTATGAGGTAAAAAACACTGGGCGAGGCAGTTCCCCTCAGTTCTGCAGAACCACTGAAGAACTATAAATGAAACAAAAAACCCACTAAACTAACTAACCTTAGAAAAGGCAGCAGAAATTATAAAAATGAATTTAACAATGAACGTCATGAAAATAAAGTAATTTCCAGAAAGCTGAGGAGAGCTCTCCGAGGGGTCTAAACTGTCTGCCAGAGAAATGAATCTGAGCATTGATCAGAATGCAGCAGTTACTAGGGGGCAGCAGTTTGAAATGTTCAGAGCCAATGAGAGTTCCATCATTTACATTTATAAAATGGGCTGAGAAAATCCTTCTTTTTTGATTGGTTATTACCTGTGCATCAAATGTGTTTGATGCACAGGTAATAAAAAGGTTGAGAAACCAGGACCTCAGGACAAAAAACATCACTGTGCCATAGAACACTAACTTTTTGAGATGCTGCCATTTTACCCCCTTTTTAAGCAAGGAAACCATACTTCAATAAAACCCTCCTGCAGACATATTCCATTTTTTTTTAATAGAAAATTTCAGCCCATAAGCGATCAACACATGAGGAAGCTGGGGAAGTGCAGAGCTGGCAGGAGGTTTTCACAAAAGCCTGGCAAGCTAGCCAGCCCGGTGGCACTGAAGGTTGAGGCACTGCACACCACACCTCATGCCACACCGGTGACCCATGTTCAGGAGCGACATTGGGTTGTCGAGGTGCCGGCATGGGGGGAGGGGTGGAGCAGGATTGAGCTCCTAACGGCAGTTCTCCTCTCCTGGGGTGGTTTTCATCCCCCCGTAGTTCCACTGTCACCAGGTGGAGGTCTGGTGGCAGCACAGGTGGGAGGGGGCAGCAAGTCAGGTGGGCATCTTGGAACGCGGCGCACATGTGCCTCCACAGACACGCGTGTGCATCCAGGACTGGGAGCGGGCGAAAAATGGGAAAAAAACACATAAAATACATAATGAAAAAAAAAAAGCCTGGCGAGCCAAAGACATGATGTTTCAGAGCATGAGACTTTTTTTTTACAAGGACTATTTCTCCACTATAATGGCACAGTGCAGGGAATTCATTCCCTTTTTGAAAGCCCTTCATGAGCATAAGTAAAGTTTTAGACTCCTTACCCCATTGTAATGGGTCATCATGGCTTAGTTAAAAAAAAAAAAACACATTTAACATCACCTCTCTTTCCGTCTCCACTTGCCCACCCGTTCTGTAGTTGGTTGCTGTTTAAATTGGTCACAGTTTAAATTAAAAAACATTCACATGACAGCTTTCTCTTTCTGTTACCCTGTTGTAATGGGTCACGGTTTAAATTAAAAAACACACAGTTGACAAGACATCATCATCTCTCTCTCGCTCCGCTTCTCCACCTGCCTGCCCGCCCGCTCCTGCTGTGATGTCATGCTGTAATAGGCTGCTGTTTAAATTGGTTTTGGTAAAAAAAAACAGTTGACATTACCGCTCTTTCTCTCTGTCTCTCAGTTCACACTGTAGCAGCTGTCTCAACATACATGGGGGCTTGGGGTAGTGGGGACAACCAAATGAAACTAGCATTACTGATGGCAGGAAAGGACAAAATCTGCACAAATGAAGCAGAATGACATCATTATACAGCAGGTGGAAGGACTATTTTATCATAAATTCTCACAAGAAACTTTATTTTATCTACATGAAAACATGAATCTCTTACTGTAAAATAAAAAAAAGTAGCCCATTTTATAAGCGCAATAAGACACTCCAAGGGTGTACATGAAACATATTTTACCACAGTTCCAGGGGCTGAAGGCACTTGACCTGTGGCCTCATGCTTCACTACACCCTGGGACGTGTGGTAAAATATGTTCCATGCACACCCTGTCATGTCTTATTGCTTACAAATTAGCTAACAAACCACAACCAGCATAAAGTACAGTGTGTACCACAAATAGTAAGAAATTTGGATTTCTAAAGGAATATACAAATGGTAACAATGACACACAGACAGAGAAGGGTAATCTCATAAACAAGGTAGGAAGCCAGGGATTGAAGGGAATGTGCACCAATGTCCGCAGTCTGGCTAATAAGATACCGGACCTTACTGCAATGATGGCAGAATCAGATCTGGACTGGGTAGCAGTGACAGAAACATAGTTCAGTAAGAACCGCAGCTGGGATGTAGTCATCCCAGGATACAACTTGTTTAGAAGGGATCAGATGGGAAAAAAGGGGGAGGTATAGCTATCTATATAAAAGAAAGGTGTGACAGGGTTGAATAGGCCCTGTCCCAATTGTTCTAGAGAAAAAGTTTAAATGCAAGGATCTGTTCTAGCCTCTCCTTTTCTGTCTCTTGTCTGTCTGGTTGTGCAACCAAATTTTCTCGTGAGACCTAGGACTTGATCATCCTGTTGGTCTTGTAATTCTCTGCCTCTTGCTATCTCTCTCTACCCTCATTTGCTGTTCTGTCTTTTCTCCCCCCTTCCATATCTGCTGGTATAAAAGTATATGTAAATCATTTTGTGGAAATGTAACTAATACTGGGATCCCTTTGTTTAGAAATGTATATAGTTTTACTGTTGAGATGTATATAGTTATACTGTTGAAATGATTACAAAAAGCTATTTGGAATTCAGGGGGTTAACCTGAGAAGTTAGTTTGCAAATTCTCTGAGAAGCTACAAGCAAGAGGTCAGTTCTGGGTCACAATGTTCTTTTTGCTGCACTTGCTGAAACTTACAAAAACACTGTGTGAGAAGCATGCTGTTTTCTTAACAAGCGGGGGTTGCAAAGACTTATAAAAACAGAGCTGCAATTTCTTGCAAGGGAGACACAGAAACTGAGAGAGACTGAGATTGGAAATTGAGAAGAAACCCAGATGGACTTTCTCTGTTTATACTGACTTTATAAATAGTTATACTGAACAATTTTTTATTTTACTGTTATTAATAATAAAACTCTTGTTGTGAATTTTACAACTACTCCTGTTTTCCCTATGCTTCCTGACCTGTGCCTTGACGACAAAGGGATCAAGGCTACAGAGATCCAGAGGACCCACAGTGAAGCTGAAGCCCTGTGGATTATCCTCGGAGCTGGAAACAAGGCCCCCATATGGGTAGGAGTGATATACAGACCCCATTTCAGGAAATAGACAAAAAAGACAAGGAAATTCTATAAAACATTCTAAAGATGGCTGACAAGAGTGAGCTACTACTGGTTGAAAACTTCAGTTTACTGGATGTAGATTGGAGCGCCTACACGGCTACATCAGAAAGGAGTAAGGAACTCTTAGTGGGACTCCAAGGAGCTCACCTAAGTCAGCTGGTGGAAATCCCCACTAGAAGGGAAGCAGTCCTAGACCTTGTACTAACCAACAATAATAATAATAATAATAATCTTTATTTTTAATGCACCTTTCAAAAAATCAAGGCACAAGACAATCTTTAAAATACATCCAAATAACACATCATAATAAAAATCAGTAGAATAACAGAGCCTCAAACGTACAGATGGGAACCCACCTGGGATCAAGTGATCATAGGACTGTATAGTTCACAGTAAACAGGACTCAAGTCATCAGACACTCTAAACAGAAGGTCCTGGACTTCAGAAAGGTGGACATCATCAAAATGAAATACTGTCTAAGACAGAATCTGGGTTGCTGGCCAGAACTGGGAGTGGAAGAACACTGGAAGAGACTGAAGGAAGAAATAACACTAGTCACATCGCAATGCACCATGCTAGTAAGCAAATCCAAAAGGAAAAGGAAAACACTCTAGTTTACAAAGGATATAACATTTAAAATCAAGGAAAAGAAGAGAGATTTCAGGAGATACAAGGAAACAAAAAAGGGCAGTGACAAGGAGGTATATAGGGAACTACTTAAAGAGGCCGGGAAGACAATTCAAACTGCAAAAGCTCAAACAGAGGAGAGGATGGCAAAGGGAGCCCAACAAGGTGATAAAACTTTCTACCTGTATATGAGAGAGAAAAGAAAGAGCATAGGGGGAATAGTCAGAGGGGCAAAGAACAAAGACCAGCATGCAGAAGATGATGGGGAGAAAGCAGAGGTTCTAAATAAATACTTCTGCTTGGTCTTCACACAGGTGGAAGCAGGCAAAGGACCACCACTCCGCAAGAAAGCACACCACCTCAAGGGAGCCGATACAAGTCCTTTCGCAAAAGCCAGAGTCCTGGAAGAACTCAAGAAGTTGAAGGTCGTCAAAGCAATGGAACCAGAAGAAATACACCCAAGGATACTGCAGGAGCCTGGAGAAGAACTAGCAGCCCAACTGGTGGAGATCTTCAGCAAATCACTGTAAAGCAGGGTAGTCCCTGAAGACTGGAAAAGGGCTACGGTAGTAGCCCTACACAAGAGTGGCAATAGGAAAGAAGCAGGGAACTATCGCCTAGTCAGCCTCACCTTAGTAGTAGGGAAGCTAATGGAATCCCTACTGAAAGAGAGGATAGTGGCATTCTTGAAAGATAGTGGACAGCTGGACCCAAAGCAACATAGCTTCACAGCAGGAAGGTCCAGCCAAACTAACCTAATCGAATTCTTTGATTGGTCATAAAAACTATGGACAATGGGGGTGCAGTGGATGTAGTGTACCTAGACCTCAGCAAGGCCTAATTTAGTTATACATTTGGGAACCAACGACCTAACAGGGGAGGAGGTTGAGGTAATGCAAAGTAGGTTCAGGGAGTTAGGGAAGATCTGCAGGGAGGAAAGAAGTCTGCTGGCCTTCTCAGAGGTGATACCAGTACCAAGGGCCAGCACAGCCAGGCAAAGAAGAACTGAGGATTTTAATGACTGGCTGAGAAAATGGTGCAGGGAGGGGATGTTTATCTATATTGGGGACAGGGAGGAGACCTGGTCAAACAAAGCACTCTTTTCACCAGACAGGCTACACCTCAGTAGGGAGGGAGGGTTGAGGGTACTCAGGGACAAACTGGGGGAATACATAACCACTACACTTAATTTAAACTACTGGGGGAGGGCAGTGTGCATGCAGGCCCATAGACTCTGAGAGGAGGAGGCCAGTGAACTCCCCCCACCGACAGTGATGGAAGAGGTCTGGAGGGAGGATGTGGAAGGGGCAAGAACACAGTTAGGAAAGGGTGGAAGGGGTGAGGAACACATAACAAGGGTATGTGGAGAGGTGCACACAGAGGGAATAAATATGAATAGAAGACTACAGGGAACAGAAGCAAGGTCATATTCTAGGTGGGAGGGTGGTGTCTCTGAATGTGTGGAGTCTTGGAAACAAGATGGATGACCTGCAGGCACTATTAGCAGACAGGAAGGTGGACACAGCTGCAGTAATCAAGACTTGGGCAACATCACACCATGACTGGGACCTTGCGATCCCTGGATATAAACTACAGTGGCGTGAAAAAGTATTTGCCCCCTTCCTGATTTTCTCTATTATTGCATATTTGTCACACTGGATGTTTTCAGGTCTTTAGACAAAATATAATATTAGATAAAGGGAACCTGAGTGAACAAATAACACTTTTTTTTTTTACTTATTTCATTTATTTAATGAAAAAAGTTAACCGAACACCAACTGGCACTGTGTGAAAAAGTAATTGCCCCCTAGTTAAATCAACCCAATTAAAGGGATAATTAGAGTCAGCTGATTGAACACAGCCAGGCTTGATTACAGCCAGCCCTGCTCAATATAAACCTCACTTATTTTGGCCCTTACCATCAGAGTCACGTTGCCAGCACAAAGATTCAACAAGCACATTATGCCATGATCAAAGGAAGTTCCTGTAAAGATCAGAAAAAAATTTGTTGCCCTCTATCAGTCTGGAAAGGGTTACAAAGCTATTTCTAAGGCTCTGGGACTCCATCGTACCACAGTGAGAGCCATAATCTCCAAATGGAGAACACTTGGAACAGTAGTGAACCTTCCCAGGAGGTGAGCGCCTGCCAAATTACTCCAGGCGCAGTGTAAAATCATCCAAGAAGTCTCAAAGGATCCTAAAACAACATCCAAGAACTGCAGGCTTCTCTTGCCTCAGCTAAGGTCAGTGTTCATGACTCCACAATCAGAAAGAGACTGGGCAAATGGCTTCATGTGAGAGAGAGCATGAAACCACTGCTAACCAAGAAGAACATAAATGTTCATCTCTCATTTGCCAAGAAGCACCTGGATGATCCACAAGCCTTTTGGGAAAATGTTCTATGGACAGATGAGTCCAAAGTGGAACTTTTGGACAACATGGATCCCATAATGTCTCGCATAAAGCAAACACAGCATTCACAGTAAGAACACCATACCAACAGTCAAACATGGTGGTGGTAGTGTGATGGTGTGGGATGCTTTTGCTGCCTAAGGACCTGGATGACTTGCCATAATTAAGGAACCATGAATTCTGCTCTGTACCAGAAAATTCTTAAGGAGAATGTCCAGTCATCCTTCCGTCAGCTGAAGCTGAAGCGTAGTTGGGTCATGCAACAAGACAATGATCCAAAACACAAAAGCAAGTCCACATCAGAATGGCTAAAAGAAGTAAAATTAAAGTTTTGGAGTGGTCTAGTCAAAGTCCAGACTTAAACCAATAGAGATGCTGTGGAGGACCTGAAACAAGCAGTTCATGCTTGAAAACCTACCAAATGTTACTGAATTAAAGCAGTTCCTGCAGGAAGAGTGGGTTAAAATTCTCTCCACATCGATGTGAAAGACTGATATTGAATTATAGGAAGTGTTTGGTTGCAGTCATTGCAGCTAAATTGTATAACCAGTTATTATGTAGGGCAATTACTTTTTCACACAGTGCCAGTCGGTGTTGGTTAACTTTTTTTCATTAAATAAGTGAAATTAAAAAAAAAAACAAGTGTTATTTGTTCACTCAGGTTCCCTTTATCTGATATTACATTTTCTCTAAAGACCTGAAAACATCCAGTGTGACAAATATGCAATAATAGAGAAAATCAGGAAGGGGGCAAATACTTTTTCACGCCACTGTATACAGGAGGGACAGGGTGGTTGGGAAGGGGGGAAGGGGGGCAGTTTATATCACAGATGGAATAACTTGCATGAGGAAGGAGTTGGAAGAAGGGGAGGCGGAGGCATTATGGGTTCAGTTAAGATCCAATAGAGGGAAAAAGGTGAGGGCTGGGGTGTAGTTTACAGACCACCCAATCAGGATGAGGAGAGGGACAGGCAACTGAACTCACAAATATTGGAAGCTATGGGGAAAGGAGAGGTGGTAACTGTGGAGGACTTCAACATGCCCAAGGTGGACTGCAGCATACACTTCACAACATGTGCTAGGAGTCAGATGATTCTGGAAGGACTGCTAAGTGGGTTCCTGACTTAGGGCATCACTGAACCAACAAGAGCTGAGGCAATTCTTGATTTGGTACTCACATATGGGGAGCATGTACAGGAAATAATGGTCAGGGAGCAACTGGGTGGAAATGACCATTGCAGTGTGTGGTTCCGGTTGGATACGGGCAGGAAAAGCATCCCGACTAAGACCAAAATCTTGGATTTCAGGAGGATGGACTTCAGGAAAATGGGCGAAGTGCTAAGGAGCCATTTTGTGGGCATCAAAGCAGATATGGAGGTGGAACAAAGGTGGTCCATCATTAAGGAAGGAATACTGGTTGCCAGAAAGAAGTGCGTTAGGCTCAGGGGTAAGAACACAAAGGCCAAAGTACCCAGCTGGTTCAGTTCTGGGGTTCCCCAGGCAGTAAGGGAAAAGAGACAACAAAAAAGCATACTTAAAACCTTTGCATTGCTCAAAATGCAATTCACATTTCTGGTGAAGGGTGCTTCTGGTGTGTGGCATCCAGTGCCCCCCCCCCACAAAAAAAAAATATGGTACATATTCAAAATTAAACAATTTAACTGCCTATTGGCTTTTCTTACTTTAAACTCCATGAAAAAGGGGGTCCTCTTAGTTTTCAGATTGGAATTCCAAGGTAAGCAAGCTATACCACCACTCCACGGCGGGACCCTTTCGGTATAGTCCCTACACTAGCTTCTTAGCTCTGAAATGCCTGTAGTGGCTACTCTTAAATATAGAGTGCTGCCTAAATTGGCTTAAAATGCATTGCCTAATTGGCTCCCTTTAATAAGGGGATTCCACCCAGGAATTTACACAAGTGGTGACCGGGAGCATGCTAAAATGAGTACCACAACTCCTAAAATTCTAAAGTAAGGGAAAAGAGGTTTGCTTATAGAAAATTCAGGAAGACCAAAAGAGAGGTGGATAGGGAAAATTACCTAAGGTTGGCTAGTGAGGCAAGTAAGGAAGTCTGGTGAGCAAAGGCACAGAAGGAACTACAGATAGCTGAAGGAATTAAGAAGGGAGAGAAGGCTTTCCCTTTGCTATATAAGTGAGAAAAGGGAAAAGAAGGAAGGGATTGTTAGGCTTAAGAAAGGGATGGAGCGGGTGGAGGATAATGGGGGAAAAGCAGAGATACTAAATGAAAACTTCTGTTCCATCTTCACCAGGGAGAAGGACGGACCAGTGCCTTTAGGAGGAAAAAAAGGAGCAGGGAGGGTGGCAAACACAGATGTTGTGATAGAGAAGGACAGAGTGAGGGAGCAGCTGCTGGCATTGAAGGTGGACAAATCACTAGGCCCGGACAGAGTACATCCAAGGGTACTAAAGGAACTGGCTGAGGAGTTGGCAGGGTCACTGTCAGACCTATTTATTAGTCCACTAGAGTCAGGCGTGGTACCACAGGACTGGGGAACAGCACATGTAGTGCTTCTCCACAAAAGCGGTCCTAAGGATGACCCAGGGAATTACAGACCAGTCAGTCTGACCTCCATTGTGGGCAAGCTCATGGAGACCATACTAAAGGAAAGGTTGGTGGAATATCTAGTGGAGCATGGTCTCCAGGATGTGAGGCAGCATGGGTTCATGGGAAGGAGATTGTGTCAAACAAATCTGATTGACTTCTTTGACTGTGTCTCTAAGGCAGTAGACAGGGGCCAAGCAGTAGACATCCTCTATCTTGATTTCAGCAAGGCTTTTGACTCTGTGCCTCACAAAAGGTTGATCAGGAAGTTGGTGGATCCTGGAGTTGGGGAAAAGATGGCCAGATGGTCAGAAAACTGGCTGAGGAACAGAACCCAAGGGGGGTTGTGGGGGGGGGAGAGTTTTCTGGTACCAGAGAGGTAATCAGTGGGGTCCTACAGGGCTCTGCGCTGGGGCTGGTGTTGTTCAACGTCTTCATCAATGACACTGGGGATGGCATTAAGGGCAAAATGTGCCTATTCGAGGATGACACCAAGCTCTGCAGGAGAGTGGACACAGCTGAAGAGATACAGGACCTACAGGAAGATCTGGAAAAGCTGGGGAAGTGGTCCAGGATCTGGCAGCTTGGCTTCGATGCCAAGAAATGCAAAGCTATGCATATTAGACCAAGTCCCAGGACAGAATACTACCTAGGTGGAGTCCGAGTATCTGTATCATAGGAGGAGAAAGATCTGGGAGTGATCATCACTAGTGATCTGAAGCACTCCACACAGTGCAAGAAAGCAGCAGCAAAGGCAAACAAAATGCTGGGATGCATATCTAGGGGGATCAGTAGTAGGAGAGAGGAGGTTATACTGCCCTTGTATAGGTCACTGGTAAGGCTGCATCTACAGTATGGCATTCAGTACTGGTGCCCACACCTCAAAAAGGACATTAACCTGCTGGAGAAGGTCCAGAGGAGGGCTACAAAGATGATATAGTGTGTCAGCAGGGTAAGGCATATGAGGTTGAGGACACTGAACATGTACTCCCTGGAAGACAGGAACGAGAGAGAGGAGGGGACATAATTGGGACCTTCAAGTACCTGAGAGGGATAAATACGGTTGATAAAGAGTCTTTTTAAGCTGAGTGGCAACCATAACACTAAGGGGCACAGTCATGGACAGACTACATGGTCCACATGGACCCCATCTGCCAACCCTTTCTATTCCATTCTCTCCATGGCAGTTCAACACTGAAGGCTGACTGCATTAGATTAAGCATACGGAGGAATTCCTGGGGTTTGAAAAACTGTGGGAGGCTCCAAGAGGGGGTGGGATAAAGAGAGGGAACAAGTGTCCATGAAGTGGGGATGGAGCAGCATGTAATGAAGGATACATGAGCTCCGCAGCATGGGGTAGATTTGATAGACAGTAAGGTCTTCTGCTGCTGGCAAAATCCTTATGTTCTTAAGTTCAAGTGAGGAAAAAAGCATAGATACATAGTCAGTGTCGGCAGATAAGGTCCTATGGCCCACCTAGTCTGCCCATTTGAGTTTGTAACTTCAGTTTGTTTTCCTAGAATTCTGTTGCCCCTTAACCCTGACCTCCAAAATTCCTTTATGTCTATCCCAAGCATTCTTAAATCCTGTGATTGTTTCAGCCCCCACCACTTCCTCTGGCAGGGTGTTCCACTTGTCCACCACCCGTTCTGTGAAGAAATTCTTCCTCACATTTCCTCTGAATTGTCCTCCTCCAACTTCATTCCATGCCCTCTAGTCCTGGAACATCTTTTTCGCTTAAAAATAGTGTATTCTTGCACCCTGTTCCTCCCTGTAAGATACTTATATGTCTCTATCATGTCCCCTCTCTCCCTCCACTCTTCCAGGGAGTATATATTCAATTCCTTCAACCTGTCCTCATAGGACTTGAGATGCAATCCATGTACCATCTTTGTTGCCCTCCTCTGAATCTTCTCTACTGTATGTCTTTATGTAGGTTAGGTCTCCAGAACTGTACACTGTACTCCAGGTGGGGCCTCACTAGTGTCTTGTATAGTGGAATTATGATCTCCCTTTTCCTGATGGTGATGCCCCTGCCTATGCATCCCAGCATCTTATTTGCTTTACCTGCCTTGTCACACTGTTTCCCTACCTTGAGGTCATCAGAGATGCACACCCCAAGATCCCTTTCCTGCTTGGTGCATGCTATATCCTCACCCTCCAACTGATATATTGTGCCAGGGTTTTTGTGTCCCATATGCATTATCTTGCATTTCTTTGCATTGAATCTCAACTGCCAAACCCCTGACCATTCTTCAAGTTTCTGCAGGTCCCTTCTCATTCTGTCTACACCCTCCGGTGTGTCTACTCTGTTACAGAGCTATGTGTCATCAGCGAACAGTGAAATTCTGCCTTCTAGGTCCTGTGCAATGTCACTGAGGAAGATGTTGACTAGGACCAGTCCCAGCACTGATCCCTGTGGTTCCCCACTGGTCACTCTTCCCTCTGTGGAGTGACAGCCATTTACCACCACCCTCTGTGTCCTGCCACCCAGCCAGTTACCTACCCACCACACTACTGTCCTGCCCACATCCATATTCCCTAGTTTGTGTAATAGTCTTCTATGTGGCACAGTGTCAAAGGCCTTGCTGAAGTCCAGATAGGCCATGTCCACTGCCCTCCCCTGATCCACCTCCCTAGTCACCCAGTCAAAAAATTCAACGAGGTTGGTCTGACATGACCTCCCACTGGTGAAACCATGCTGCCTTGGGTCCTGCAGTCCACTGACAACCAGATGTTCCATCAATCTCTCGTTCAGTAGTGCTTCCATGATCTTCCCCACTGCCAAGGTGAGGCTGACTGGTCTGTAGTTCCCCGCTGCCTCTTTGTTCCCACTTTTGTATAAGGGGACTACATCTGCTGTTCTCCAGTCTTTGGGTACCTCCCCTGTTTCCAGTGAACAGCTAAACAGGATAGCCAGAGGTTCAGCCACCACATCTCTTAGTTCTTTAAGGACCTGGGGTGCACCCATCCCAGTGCTTTATCAACTCTTACTTCCAGTTCCTTCAGGACCCTTTCTTGTGTAAAGGGACTTGTGTCTATTTCGGCACCATTCTCACCCTTGTATTCCCTTCAGACCCATTACCCTCCTCTTCCTCAGTAAACACTGAGCAGAAATACCTATTCAGTATGTCAGCTTTACTGTTGTCATACTCCACGTGGCTCCCATCCTCTCCCTTCAGTCTCACTATCCTTCCCTTTGCCTTTCTTTTTTCACTTATGTACCTGTAAAAGGTTTTGTCCCCTCTACCCACTGATTTTGCAATGTGCTCTTCTGTCTGAGCTTTGGCTTCCCTTACTGACCTCCCTGCCTCCCTTTGCTTCTCCTGGTACTTCTCCCTATCCCCTTCTGCCGGTGTCTTTTTGTATTGCCTGAATGCAATCTTTTTGGCGGCAGGAAGACATTAACTCCATGGGACCAAGATCCTGTTTCCACGATACTGACCCCAGTAATAACTAATGTGGAGCTGAGACCTATGGACAACGCATGGAATTAAGCAGAGCGGTGCCTAAATATTATGCTTTTCAGAGTTGTTCCACACACGTCATCTGCTCTTTAGCTGTAGTCAGATTTCAATTCACTCCTTGCAGGATTGGTCTGTTTTACTTTGCTGACAGCCGTGTAAAGTGCTTTGTGATATGTTGTATAAAACATGCTATATAAAATTAAACTACTGCAATGTACTGTATAAATATATGTCTGACCTATCCCAGCTCAGTGAATGAATAGTTTTGTTGGTTTTTATTCTCTTTCTCCATTTCCCACTGCTATCCTTCTGTCTCCATCTTTCTCACTCCCTCTCTTGCAATGCACCCTTCCTCCTTCACCTCCAGTGCTCTAGCTAGGTGTTACCCTCATGCATCACCCACTGTCCATCTCATGGCTAACCCCTTTTGTTGTAGGCCCACTCTGGGTGGCAACAGTCCTGGAAGGGGCAATCCTAATATGTTATTCGAGGTTCAATCAAAGGGGAAAGCTCCCTGGCACTGATGAATGCAGTATACTGCAGTGTCGTTTATGCACAAGAAGGTCTCTTGCTGTTATGGTTACCACTCATGTGGGCTACTAGGGAGCAGCTATGCAGCAGCAGATAGTGCTCACCTTCCCTGGAGGCACCATACATCCAATCAGATTGCACTAAGCCTCCTGCCAGCCTAACTGGTACCACAAGGTTGGGACATGAAGGTGAAACCAATCGTTAATCCACTAGACCAGCAGACCAATTAATGTATCAACAGTTTAGTGTATACACATTTATAAAATGGGTAGGGAAATTGCTGCTCTATTATTGGAGCATGAGCATCACATGACCATGCGTAAATCAGAGCACGACCGCACACCTGCACGTTTACCCCCATAAAAAACTATTTTACCATTTTATAAGATAGATAACCCACTCTAGGATGTGCGGTCATGCTCTGATATACGCACGCCTTGGGTGGTTGATGCACACCAAGGCGTGCATATATCAGAACACGACCGCACACCTAAGAGTGGGTTATCTATTACGTAACGCAGCACAATCTATCAATAGTTTCATAAAAATGTGATAGTTTAATAGATTTCTCTGGTCTGTCCCCACACAGTTATTGACTGAATAAAACAAATACACATCTGACCTATACATGAGCAGTTTGTGAATCATTAGTTTAATAAATACATGTCTGACTTATCCCCAGCACAGTTTCTGACTCAGTACTTAACTAAACTACTGTACATCTGATCTAGTCCAGCACAGTTTGTGAATTAGTACAAACAGTTTCATAAATACTTCTGACCTATCCCAGCAAAACATGTATATCAGAAGTTTACAAATAGTTCATATTTATGCATCTGACCTATCACAGAAGCTTTTGAATCATAAATTTACATAAATACACCTGACATAACATGCAGAGTTGGTGAATCAATAACTTACATAAATACATCTGATTTCCTCCAGCACAGTTTGTGAATTATAGGGGCAAGGTTATGCCCCTACAGTTAGGGCTGAGTAGCCTGTTTAATGTTAAACCTCAAATTTTGCACTTTAATAACTTTGCAACCGATCAATGGATTTGCACAAATTTGGTATGTGCTGTCCTGTGGGGTATAACTCTTGACATGGCAAGTTTTGTTCCAGTTGGGTGTGTGGATTATGAGATCCTGGTAGTGTGAAAAAATAAAGTCACCACTTTTTGCAGTTTTTTCCTCACTGTCTTGCACCAGATGGTGTGGAATTTTGGTGAGATTTTTTTTATGCTAGAAAGAATTTGGGTAACAGAACTGCCAGTGTTTGTTTGGTGCACAAAATATTAACCAGTAACAAAGTTATTCCGTTTTTAAGTTCCTATTCTTTCCTATGGGAAGTTCATTTTTCAGGATAGAGGTAAAAAGTTCGACAAAGGATTTAATCTGGTGAAAAAGGATTAATTCTCGCAAGATCAATTCCCTTTTCATGAGAAAAATCATTTTTTGTGAGCCACCATCTTGTTTCTTTTTTTCCAAGAACTAAAAAGCTGAAAAATACATAAACATTTTATCATTTACAAAACAAACACCAGAACCTAGCTAAATGGGCATTGTTTAGCTAGATTCTGGTGTGTTTGTTTTTACAATTAGGGCCAGAAATCCAGGTTACTCACCTGTAAAAGGAGTTCTAGGAATGGTATATGTTGTTCATCCACACTTATTGGCAGGTATCTTTGCCGCTTTAAATCTTGCTGGAAGGTCTTCAAGATGGCTCCTCCACCACCACGTTGGTAAAACTCTGCCTCCATGTGATGCCACATCTGGCCTGGCTGGAAGCTCAGGTTAGCACAAAGCCGGGAGGTTTGTAGGTCGTGTGATGAACAACATATACCATTCCTAGAACTCCTGTTACAGGTGAGTAACCTGTATTTCTAGGGACATGGATATGTTGTTCATCCACACTTATTGGCAGACTCCTAGCAGTTCTCCGGGAGGAGGGAGGCAAGGCGCACACCCCCTACTTAGGGAAAAGAGACTGGAGAACCGAGGCCCCAAAACCAGCATCCCGGCGTGGCTCAAGGTCGATGTGGTAATGGGTGATAAAGGTGTGTGCTGACTTCCAGGTAGCAGCCCTGCAGATTTCCTGGATAGGGACATCCCTGGAAGCAGCCACCAATGCAGCAGTATGGCGGGTAGAATGAGCTCTTATCCCTCTGGGAGGCTCCATGCCCGCCAACTTATAGCAGAGATCTATGCAGGAGGTGACCCACCTGCCTATCGTCTGCTTGGCTGCAGGTCTGCCAGGTGCGGCTTCAGCGTAGGTGACAAACAGCTGGCGAACCTCTCCCCGAATTTCAGCCGTGCGCTCCTTATAGTAAGCGAGCGCCCTTCTAGGGTCCAAAGTATTCAGCCTCCGAGGTGCGACTGGGGTAGAACACCGGCAGAGTCAACACCTGGTTAAGGTGAAACTCCGACACCAGCTTCGGAAGGAATTTCGGGTGGGGGCGCAGGACAACCTTGTCCCTGTGGAAGACCAGGTAAGGAGACTCGATGGAAAGTGCCTGGAGCTCTCCCATCCTTCTGGCTGACGTAATAGCCACCAAGAAGGCAGTCTTCCATGACAGGTGAGAGAGATCACACCTGTGCATTGGTTCGAATGGCTTGCCCATGAGCTTTGCCAGTACCAGCAGTAGATCCCACGGAGGTGGAGGTTCGCACCGAGGGGAAATGTGATCAAGGCCTTGAAGCGCCAGACCACCTTCTCCTGCGCCACTGACTGCTTCCCGCCCACGCCTGCAAGCAGAGATGGCTGCCAGGTGCACCCTTAGGTCGCCGACCTAAGCCCTTGCTGAGAAAGGGACCATAAATAGTCCAAGATGCTTGCCAAGGAACAGGAGGAAGGGTCCAGGCCCTTGTTCTGACACCAAATGGAAAACCTCTTCCATTTGAAGGCATAGCATTTCCTGGTCGACTCTTTACGGGACGCCTCAACTACATTGAGGACCTCGTCGGAAAGACCCAAGGCCTGGAACTCTAGCCGCTCAGAAACCAGGCTGTCAGGTGCAGGGATTGAAGGTCCTGATGGAACACCTTCCCCTGATTGATTGAAAGCAGGTCCGGGCGAGCTGGAGGCTGCCTCAGGAGCCTGGAGCTGAGACTGAGGAGATCTGGATACCAGCATTGGCGGGGCCAGTCTGGGGCTACCAGAATCACCGTGCCTTGTCCCTCCTCACCTTGAGAAGCACCTTGTGGATCAAGGGAAATGGGGGAAAGGCGTAGAAGAGGCCCGGGGTCCACGGCCTCGAGAAGGCATCCCCCTGCAGTGAGCCCTGCTGAGGGAGCAGGCATGGAACAGCCTCAGCTTCGCATTCTCCCTGGAGGTGAAAAGATCCACCTGAGGTGTGCCCCAATGGGAGAATAGATCTTGTACTACCTCCGGCAGGAGAGACCACTCGTCGGATACAGCCCCTATCCGGCTTAGGGCATCGGCCAGGGTGTTGGAGGCTCCTGCCACATGAATGGCTAGGAGATCAGCCTCCAGGCTGCGCACGAGTGACAAAATGTGGAGAGCTTCCTTGCACAGAGGCATGGTGCGCGTCCCACCCTGGTGGTTTAGGTAGTACATGGTAGTGGTATTGTCCGTCTGGACCTGAATCACTTGACCCCATAGAAATGGAGCGAAGGCGGTGAGAGCTAGGCGGACCGCTCGGAGCTCCAGCAGGTTGATATGGCATCGGGACTCCCGCGGGGACCAGAGGCCGTGCGCTCTGTGCTCCCCCAGATGGGCACCCCAACCCATCAGAGAGGCGTCGGTCGATAGAGAGACCGTCGGCTCGGGGCCGACAAACGGGATGCCCTCCTGCAGATGAGCTGGAACGATCCACCACTGGAGAGCGTTCCACATCCCCTGGGTCACCGTCACTAGCTGGTCCAATGGATCGCAGTGTTGAGACCACTGGCTGGCCAGCCCCCACTGAAGGGGGGTTATGTTCCAGCGGGTCCAACGGACCACGCTGGTGCAGGCTGCCATGAGACCCAGGAGGCGCAGGAAGTCCCAGGCAGGGCGCAATTGCCCAACCAGAAATGATCGGGCAAAGGAGGAAAGAACCTCGGCCCTGTCCACCGGGAGCCATGCTCTGGCTCAAAGAGAGTTGAGCTCTGCCCCGATGAAGAGAATCGCCTGCTTCAGATCGAGTTCCGACTTGGCCTCGTTGATGAGGAGGCCGACTTGAGAGCAAACCTGGAGGGCCAGATCTCTGGACCGCTCCACCTCCTGTCTGGAGGAGGCTGCTATCAGCCAATCGTCCAGGTAAGGGTACACCTGGACCCCTTGGCACCGCAGGAATGCTGTCACCACTGCCATGCATTTGGTGAAGACCCTGGGTGCAGGAGACAGGCCGAAGGGCATGGCTCAGAACTCAAAAAGGGATCCTTCCGCTTGAAAGTGAAGGAATCTTTGGTGGGACGGACGGATAGGGATGTGAAAAAACGCATCCTGTAGGTCCAGAGAGCAGAACCACACACCGCGTTCCAAGGATGGTATCATCTGAGCCAGAGTGACCATCCTGAAGGTTCGAGACCTTAGGAACTTGTTCAGGTCGTGTAGGTCGAGAATGGGGTGCCAGCCCCCCATCCGTTTTGGGACCAGGAAGTACCTGGACACAAACCCCGGTTCTGAGGAGGGTCCCCACCTCTGATCACTCTTTCCCGAGCAGCAGAGCGATGTCGGCTCGGCGAGCCGACCGCGAGGCTGCGGACCCCAAGGCCCCCCTGGGGGCGACGGCTCAGAAGGGCGGGACCTGCTCGAACTCCAGAGGCAGGCCCTTTCTTACCACTTCCAGCATCCACCGGTCTGTGGTGATAGTGGACCAGGCAGAAAGGAAGTGGCAGAGCCGTCCCCCCATGGGGGAACCTGGGGTGAGGTGACAAGGTTGAGGGCGACACCCCTCAACCCGTATCTGTGCAGGCTTGGAGGAGGGACCGGCCGAGGGACCTCCTGGGCCTTTGCCTCCTTGCTTCCTGGAGGAGGAAGCCGCGGGCTTAGGTTTGGGATGCCAAGCGCGAGCCTGCTGGCCCTAATGTTGCTAGGCCAGACATGCCAAGGGCACAGATGGATGAAAGGGCTTGGGTTGTGGTCTGCGGCCCTTGTCCCTCTGAGTGGATGAGACCGAGTCCAAAGTGGCATTGGACTTTTTGATCCTCTGGAGGTGGCCTTCCACTCCAGGGCCGAAGAGGTCTGTCCCTAGGAAGGGGACATCTGCTAATTTGTGCTGGGTATCCGCTCTGAAGGTGGATATCCTCAGCCACGCCTGATGGCGCATAGCCACTGCGGCCGCAACTGACCTGGCACATGAGTCTCCAATGTCCAAAGCAGTCTAAAGTTGCTGCTTTGCCACTGCCCTGCCCTGGTCCCGCACCTGCCTAACCGTAGTCTGCAGGTCAGCCAGGAGATGAGGGACTACCTCGTCCAGGGAGCCCAACAGGGCATGGGAGAAATGTGCCATAAGCACGGCCCAGCTGGCCTGACGAAGGCCAAGGGAGGACACAGTGTAGACTTTTCGCCCGGCATAGTCTAATTTCTTGGACTCCTTGTCAGGAGGTTTGTCCACGTCCCTAGCATTTCCCGCACACCAGAAAACGCTGTCGGTAACTAACCCCTCGGCTGAGGGATGTTCCAAGAAACCGGACAGGGAACCGGTAGGGACTGCATACTTCCTGGCCATCCTGGCCGAAGGCGCAGGGCAGGAAGCAGGATGCTGCCAGAGCTCCAAGGCCGGGCCCACAATGGCCTCGGTCACAGGAAAGGCCTCCGTACGGGAATCCCCCCAGTCCAGTATCTCCGTGAGGGGATACTTGGCCAACTTGGATACGGGCTCGAGCTGCATCCCGGTGGACTCCGAGATGAGCCTAAGCAAACCCAGAAAGGACGATGGGCTATCGTCCAGCGACTGACCTCCAGAGGACTCCAAGTCTACTTGCCTGGAGAAAAGGGAGGAATCGTCTTTGGACTTGGAAGAGTCCACAAAGAGCTGCCTCGGGCCTGAGCCACCCTCCACCTGCCAAGGGCGATCGGGAGTAAGGGTGACCAACAGCCTATGGGGTAAACCCTGAGCCAACCGAGAGTTCTTGGTCGGAGCCCTAAACAACGGCTGTGGAGGCGGAGGTTCCACCATAATCGGTGGAGCAGCTGGTTTCGGCCGAGCAACAGGCCTGGAAACAGGCGCCTCGGCTAAAGCGAGAGGTTGCTTCGGCCGCTCCGGTGCCAGCCACTTAATGGCCAGGGAAGGCGACGTAGTCGGTTTGTTCCCGGCCAGCAGAAACTGTTGCCACATGAGGTCCTCGTATCGTTGACGCAACTTGTGTTGAAGCCTCTCCTCGTCCGAGGAAGAGGATGAGAACGAGCGGCGAGACCGCCTATGGTGGCGGGATCGGCTGGACCGCGACGAAGTCCGAGACCAAGACCGTGAACCTCGGCTTTCCCGAGGAGGGTGCAGGGAAGGAGCGGGGGAAACCCGCCCTCCCTTCGGCTCGGAAGGAACACCCAAGCGCTCCGGAACCGGAGGCACTGGCAAGCCCACGGGATCCTCAACCACCACTGGGGGAACCAGGGAGAGAGGATT